>JAMKCF010000021.1:10668067-12086371 GCA_023634235.1 Pisaster brevispinus
TCCTGATGCTAATTATAAAAAACAATTGTTGTCTTTCCTTTGTCAAGTCAGGGTTTCATTGTGACAATATTTTCAAAGGAACATGATTACTAAAGAAGCTCCAAAAAGTTCTGAAATATAATACCGCAAGTTTTTGGCATGGAAATCTTGTTCAGAATACCAAGGTGAAATGGTTTAATGAGGTTATAGCATGCTATAAAGTGAATGCCATATCCATAGCATGCAAATGGCATTTCATACAGCATACATTGCCATCTTATAGCATTCAAATGCCATTCTATACAGCACGCAGAGTCCATCCCGTCACCTGTGAATGCCATCCCAAACACAAGGCGAATGCGATCCTATATATTGTGCAAATCGAAAAGTGGCCACAATGCTGTAGAAGATGCAGTGATCCAGCCACAGGCCCAGCTAAAACAGTCAATCAAACAATACCTAGTATCTGATACATCTGTACACAGCATTGTTCACTAAGAGAGGAACAAGTACCTATCAAGGTCAGTCTCTTGATTTGGAGACGATGCAGTTTCTTCAGGCTTGTCTTGGTCCAGAGAAGGGCCTTCCTCCTTGGTATCATCCTTAAGAGAAATTGCCACTAAATCTCTGGGAAATAAAAAGCCATAAAAACTGTCAAATAACACTTTTTTCAGCAAGGATATTGTTCCGATTTCGAAGAAATCAAAACTCTCTGGATGACATGCTTATGACAATGACATCTCTGCAACTTTTGTATCAACAATAAAAAATCATAAATAAAGAAAACAGTCAAAGGCTTTGTCTCACATAATGGCTATGACTTTTGGCTCTAGTAGCAATGCTGATGCACTAGGTTGATGCAGAGATCTAGTGAGAGTGACAGCCAGGGGCATTAGTATCCAGCCACGCTACCATGGGCAGCGTGCCGTATCAATACATCTCATCACTAACTCCTAGGGATGTACCGACAAATAACATGGATTGGCTTCCCCAAATTACTGCTTTGCGCGCATGCTAATTAGAAACTTTTAAGCGCTTGTATGGCGCTTGTGGGATGCATCGTACTGGCGTGTCAAAATGCAAGTATTTTGTTGCGATTCCAAAAAGATGAATCATGTATTTCCATGGTCACCCTCAACTGCATACAGTTAGACATAATCACAAGATCAAAGAGGAATGAGAGGGAACCAGTTGCTCTATAGCTTGATGCCTCTTTTGCATGCTATCATACTTGAGCATGAGCATAGGTTGGATCGGCCACAGGCTTGATTAAAATGTGCCTAGCAAATGTACCGACACATTTTATATGACCAATACCAGGGCTTTTGAGGGAGCAGAGCGTGCTGTAGAAAAATGGCGTGGCGAGATCGATCTCCCCTGGGATCGAGGTTGATGAGTGTCATACACAGACCTGGGAACCAGTACACATCTGTTGACCCTGACTCTAATCTTACTCACACTACATGCACTAGAGCCTTGCATATGGATTGGGTTTTCAACACCATCCTGATTGCATGGGTTTTTCCCAGTTGGGTTTTCCTTCCACATCTAAAACTGAACATTCCTTCATCATCTCCTATTCACAGGTACAAAGTATCTCAAATAGTACTACTAATAATAATAGTGACTTCTTATAGAGCAATCAAATCCGTTACTCAATGACGCTCATAGTGCTCCAACATTATTACCCCTGGTCACTGGGCCATTTGTTTCATTCCTTAAACCATCTCAGCTCCCTTGGGAGTGTACAGCCTGTGCTACCAAATATGTAGCGCACCAAGCTAATTCAATCACAAGAACCATCTCTTCCCTCACAGGTACCCATTTACCCCTGGGTGAGGAGCAGCAAAAAGTATCTTGCTCAAGGACACAAGTGTCATAACCGGGATTCAAACCCACATCCTGATGACTCAGCAACTAGAATGAGTTTGATGCACTAAACCGCTTTGAGGGTTCCTTGGATTCAGGTGATAATACAAAATGATGTCTTTAATTACTTTGTGATCCAGTCCATCCCAGGGTCTTGAGGAGGTTGTAGCAGCGACCACAGTAATCTACTCTCATCGTCTGCCTCATATTCAAACCTGAGCTGGGGCCCTTCTGTATCTAGTGTTTTAGCTAAAGCCTCAGCTGTGATCATACCAAGGCGGCGAAGTTTGGGTACCGGACTATTAAGATGACTCTGCATTCCTGATAGCAACTTCTGCATGAGACCTTAATAACGAAATAGGATAGATGTTTAAATTTGTATCGTAGATAAATACTATTATTTTGTTTTACCCATACACCGATGTGTGTCAAGCACTGGATACTCATGAGCCAAGATCTCTGAATTCTACACACTGGTTTCGCTGTGACTTTTATCAGCTGTTATCAGTAAAGTAGTTTTAATATAAACATTCACCCTGGAACCCACTTCCCCAAGGCCAGTGATCCTGAATCACAAGCCTACTGCTGGTGTCAAATTAAGCTGAAGAGCAGAGCGAAAGTCCTACTATTTCTTATTCAATTTCTAAAGAAATATTTAGTAAATTTTTAAGATTCACAGTTGCTTTCATAATACATATAACACTTTTCCCAATGCTTCACATTTTAAACAAAAACCATGAAATCCTTTTTAATATTTGTGTCAGTAAACTCACCTTGGCTCTAAACCACCTGTTCATGCTCATGCGCTTTTGATCAGATAAGAAGGACTGCAATGAAAACTGCTCCTCCCCAAATCGGTGAGTACCCACCCCAGTTTGTCAATGGCAAACTCTGGCCTGCTTTCAATGGAAGATTCACTAAATGACATTTTGACTGGTGGACAGGGTAATCACATGTAAGTGCACTACTGCGCGTTGTGCAAGGGGTCAACAAAGAAAAATTAACTTTACCAGACTTATGCAGTGCTTTCTCTTGGCCATTGAGATGGCTCAGACAAACGAGGATACACTTGGTAAGATATACATGCTGTGAATATGCTGTATGCTTCACTGCACTACTATCTCCCCATACATCTAACAGTGTCTTCAACGTCTGTTGGGAATTCAATTAATGAGAAAAAAATGTATGTTAATTTTAAGTACATGAAATCTTCCTTATAAATTTAGCCACCTGCTTGATTTGAATTAGGTACTGCAGGGTAAGAAAAGTATAATGGGGCCTAGGTAGAACTGGTGCCTGGGGCCTATGGAACACCGGTGCCTGGGGCTAAGGGGACACTGGTGCCTGGGGACTACGAACACTGGTGCCTGGGGCCTAGGGAACACTGCTGCCTAGGGCCTACAGAACATTTAGTTCAGCCCTGCTTGCATGGGGGCCATGCATAGAGATTTTGTAAATTTGTAGTGGCTGAAGTGTTTGATTTACCTTGCCATGAGATTCGGGGGGGGGGGGGGGGGCTCTGTAAAAATACCCAAGGAGTTTGGATCAAGTGGCAATCGCTAATCAGAGAGCATTTCCCCGAAATAATTCAAGCTGTTTTTGTTTTGTAATTTATACTTACTTTTACAACAAGAGGCCTCCTATTTGGAGAGTCTGCTAAATATCCAATGATGTTCTGTGGCACCAACTCCTAATAAAAAAAACAACCAGAAGATTTGTAAATAACCGTGTTATTTTATGTTGGCCTGGAATTACCGCTTTGTGTTAAGCACTGTATACTCAGTCTTTCCCTATGTCCTGTGAACAAAATCCACAGGCATACTCTGTTGGGTATCGTCCCACTTTGCCACTCTGGGGTAGACGCCTTACCACCAGACCACAGAGCTTGCCCAGTAGCTAGATGCAATTCAAATTCTATATTTAAGAAGATGCTGTAAGCTCACCTGATCGTAGCATCTAAGCAACAGAAACTTGTTGGTTAAGAGAAAGTTCAGCTTGTTGTTACTCAGCACTGCATCCCCCAAGATTCTTGACATGACACCATACCTGTTGGAGTAAAACAACATCATCAAATTCAATTACAACATTGCCCGCAGTGACAACATACAGATTGATAGGCCTTAAACATTGAAATATATGAGTGTTCCATTGGGGTAGCCATAGATGATCACAGATAGTCTGAGCATATTGGTTGACACAAATGTGACGGTCCATATCAGAAAAAGGAGACTTAAATTTGCTGGACATTGGAAGAGACGTACAAATCAAGTGGTGTCAGATTTGGTGCTGTGGCAATCAACACAAAAGGAGGAAAGAGGAGCAGAGGAAGGCCAAAAAAAAACATATATTAACAAACTATGTGAAGACTCCAACCTGACATGTGAGGACATAGGCAACTGTAGGCTGGACAGGAACATTTTGAAGACAATTACAAATGTCCGGTAAAAAAAAGTGGATTTAATTGCTCATCAAACGGATGAGACTAAGAATTTTCAAGTAGCTTTTTATTAGGGTCTATAATGCAAGTGTTTCTCAACATTAGAATGTTTCAGACATCACTTCACATTGGTAACAAGGCTGGTGTTTCGGTTGTCTTCACTTTTAAAGGTAGGTTGATACTTTGGTAGTGATCCAAGAAAAAGGTTGTGTAACTTTTACCCGAAAGTGTACATAAATTGTTATAAAGATTGTAATGGCAGTAATCATCCTGTGAAATTGTTCAGTATGATGTGCCCCTGTTGATTATAAATCAATAAAAGTATGTAAAAAAATCTGAATCTGAGAATTGATTCATGCATGAATTGTTTCTCAGTATTCTGAGGGGTGGTATTCGTTCGTGAATGCTGCGACAAGAAATGCGGTTGGTACCCGCTGTCACCTCGCTATTCATGTGATGGATTCAACATTCTTGATGAAAATACAGTTAAGTTTTTTGCTGTTATCTCACCAAGTAGACACTGTATTAAGTTGAAACTTTGACAAATGACTTTTATTGTATCATTATTAATAGATTGGCCTATAAAACAGCATTAGGTTGACAAAAACCAAATGATGACCCTGCTCTTAATGTCATTTCACTACTTCCAAGAAGTGCCTGGTTTCGGCAGCATGGAACCACAGAATAGCTTATAGCCGAGGTCAATTCAGAAGCATCACATTTTACAACACATGATATATTTCCATTCAAAAATAATCAATCTTAATTTTTTAGGGCAAAGTTTACCCCTCATTAAGATGTTTACAGTTACAGGGGCTGTGTTGTCATGATCAAAGCAGGCCTGAGGCTGTACATGGAATTATGAACTCTCACCTAGGCCAGCCACATAGACCCAGCCAGCCATATCAACCCATACATGACCACGGAGCACAGCCTGAGATCGAAAGCGGTTGAAAACCAGACAGCCTGGAGAAAAACCCTCATGGCATAGGAGAGAAACAACGCACAACTCTACTCACCATGGTGTTTTCTTGAGGAGACATTCCATTATACTCTCCATGGATCTCTCCGGGCAGCCGATGATAATTCTCCAGCAGATACGACACCAGATGAAGTCATTCACTGTCAACTTCACAAAGTGAGGCAGTAAAACAGTGAACAAAGTGTCTGCGATACAGAGAATTAAATTACGAAAAGGTGCTTGTTATTGTTTCTTTGTTGAAGGTATTATACAGGATTGGTAAGGATAAAAAACATAATTGTTTCATTATAGTCTGAAAGCTTACTGATTGTGAAGTTCATACATGACCATTTAAAAAAAACAATTTCTTCTGAAATGACTCCATATTCAAGAAAACTAGATCTGAAAACCTTTTGAAAAAACGCAATAGCTAGCTGAAAATTGTGGATGGTTTTTTACTACTTTCTCCTGACTAACACAACGGATGGGACATTAAACCGTAGATTCCGTGTACCAGGGTTGGTAGTGCATGCAAAATAACCCAGAACACTTGTCCTGGAAGAGTAGGGGTTAACCCCTGTGTTTCTGGTTCACATAGCAAGCACCCTATTTAGGGGTTTCCTCAGGCTTGCAAGCTACAGTGATTAAGTTCACTTATGACACATCCTCGGTTTCATTACCAGAAATATAACAGGCAAAGTGTCATGTCAAGCTTCTGCCAAGGAAGGTAAATGCTAAACAAGTATTACATGTGTTGGCTTGAGTTTACGAGTGAAGTTGCCAACAACTTGAACTTGTTTTGACCTCATGTTCTGCTTATTACCAAACACATTTAATAATTCATTCATTCAATCATTAATTAATGTACTTATTTGGTAATGTATCCTATCAAGTTACTGCACTGGAGGGTAAATGCTGAACAAGTAATTTATTGAACAACTTTTGAATACAAGTAATAAATCACAAGGGAAACTGACTAGGTTAATATATAATTTTGGGTTGAAATAAAAAGTCGCATCCCCTTAAGGTGATCCCTCTGCTGCCGCTTCCCAGGTTGTGATCCCTTGTGCTACGGCAGTTACAGGTCAATTGGCCTAGCCAGACCCCCCCCCCCCCCCCCGAATAAAGTTATTGACAAAATAGGGAGACCACCAACACTAGGGCTAAACAGCTCAGTTGGTGGAGCACAGCAATTCAAAGGTCGCAGGTACAAATCCTGCTGTAGTCAATTTTTCATTGTTCAACCCAATACTTTATGTGTACATATACATCATTGGTTTGTGAGTGGAAATGTTGTTTATAAGATTTATAACTGTGATTTATTACCTGCGTGTCCGTTCACACAGATTCTGCCAATCAACTGACTCACGAATTGAAGGGAACAGTTTTTGGTTGCTGTGGAAGAAGCAAGAACACAGATGAATTATTTTTCATTCAATAAGTAATGCAATTGATTGGATGATCTATACTGGAATTTATAAAATCAATGTGTGTCCGTTGGAAGGTTTTATTGAAAGTGTACACAGCAAAAGATGTTAAAGAGGTGCTCCAAGGTCAATATGAGTTTTGTGATGCACTCATTTTCCAATAGACCATTATCATGCAGTCACCATCTTGGTCATATTCCTTGGATCCATTAATGGTAATGAATGCCAATATTCATTGTACAAAAAGGAACCAGACTATTTCTCCTTCCAGCCTCGGTTTGGTTACACTGATTTTAATGGGAGAAAAACAAGATGGCCGCACCATGATAAAGGTCAATAGATAGAGTCCTCATGAAAGTGGTGAAATGTTACAAGTCTCTAACCTCATGTTGAAATGGTGTCTTCAGAGCAAAATTTGAAATGTGACATCATCAGACAGCAAAAAAAGGGAGGAATTTCTGCGCCAGTCATAAGCTAAAGTTCAATGCCGTTTTGATTTAATATCATTAGAATTCAGGAATAAATGGAAAATTCTCTGTACAATAATGTACAAACCATAATTTGAAAATGTGATGACATCAAATGTTTTTGGATTTTGAAAAAAAAAATGCACTTGAAGGGTATAAAACACAGAGACATTTTACCCCATTTTAACATGAGTTTGGAGACTTGTAACTTTTTCCCAGTTTCATAAGGACTCTATCTATTCGAAAATGAGTGGATCACAAAACTGAATTAAACCTTGAAGCCCCTGTGTGAAATTATGTTTAGAAAACTGAGTGAGTCAGTTTTGTTTCTTTTTTTTCTGCCATTCATTGATAGTTTAAAAATGTAATTCAGTATGGAATGGAAAAACATGTCTTCAGGGCAATTCAAGTCAGACACAATTACGTCACGTGGGTATCTTTCCGAAACCATGGTCAAGACCCTGATGGAGGACAGTGGCATTGTGACTGCTGAGGAACTCAACACACTGATAATGGAATGGGACAAATGACCAGTGCAGTATCTTGCCTGCCAGGAAATGCCCTGGAAAGAACAAGTCAACTGTTTTGTAAATAAAGATTAGATTAAACACAGCATGTATGAGGATTACCTTTGAGGTGGCTGTACACTTTATGGAATACACTGAGAAGATCTTTAGCAAGATTTGTGAAATACTCCCTTGGAAGGAACGCGGAACTGAAACCAGAAATAAATGCAAGGTTAGGTATCATATCTCATCAGCAGTATAAATGACATTTTAGGCAAGGAACCTTCAAATAACTACAGCCAGACAAATCTTCAGCATATGGTAACTCAACCCTACAATTTGTAGACCTAATGAGATTGATCGGCCAGGCCCCTATTCTAATATGCTTGGTTGAGCTTCGTTTTACCTTGTCTACTAAAATCAGGAAAAACAGGGAAGGAATTTTGAGGGTTTAGGGTAGTTTGATAAGCCTTGTACATGTTAACATGTGTACTTGTTCAAATGCTTTTTAGTATATAAAGCAGAATCAATAAGTCAATGAGTTAATTTTCTACTTCCAATTCCATAACCAAGGTGATATCTCTATTTTAAAAAAAGAATTAAATATGGCATTCAGGTTGACTCAATGGTTTCTTCCCTGCTTTTCACCTCTGTGGACCTGTGGATTTGGTTTCCAGTTCCTACCTGATTGTGTGGGTTTTCCATTTTGGGCTTTTTCCTCCCACATCAAAAACTTATTTTCTTTTTGAGATATCGCCCAACATCACAAGGCCGGACAGCCACTTCAAGGCAAGGGCTACACTCAACTGATTTGGGCTGTCGACCCAAATCAACTATCACCAGGGGCAGGTTGCCAGCTACTCCTGGAGCTGAAACAGGGTTACAACTTCACAGTCAGTAAGGATGTAGGAATGGGTATCATCCACTAGGAGCCTGGCTGATAGAGCAGACTGCACTACCTTCCCAACTTTTTAGGAAGCAATTATGCCTTAGTGCCTTGCTCAAGGGCACAAGTGTCATGACTGGGATTCGAACCCACACTCTGCTGTTGACAATCAGAGCTTGGGTCCGTGTCATAGACTGCTCTGCCACGACAGGCCACACATAATAATAATGTTGAAATAAAATAACAATAATGTTGTTTTGCAGGACTGGTGTTTTATTCAACATTACTAAATACCTGCACTTTTCTTGTAGTTTGTTGGCAATCCTGTCTGGTAGAGTGACAATAGCCGTCATGAGCTGCTCCCATAAGATTCTATTCTTAGCTGAATGCATAGATTCAGTGTGGTCGGAGGACATTACCATACACTGGGTCCAAATGAGATCAGACATCCTGCCACATTGAAGGAAGACTTCAAGAAGAGAAAGACATTTGTTCTGCTTGAAGCTCGGGCTGTAGAATGGAAGAGAATATTACTTAATTGATAATAATAATCACTTGTTTTTATATAGTGCTTTATCTACGGGCGTCTCAAAGTGCATATCATTATATATTTCCAGACAGGTTTTTTGATTGATGAGACCAATTTATGTAACCTCTGTAACACCTTATATACAGGGATGTGATTTCTCTGTTTTTCCCGGAAATCCAATTTTTTTTTGGCACCCTCCCCCCCCCCCAACAAAAAATATAAATTAGTAAATTTTAATTTAAGACATATTATATTCATAATAACATGAAGATAAAACCAAATAAAACGCCCCAGATTGCAGTGCAGGGTTTTTAAAACCAAACATAAATGTATGTAAGTAGGCTTCGGGCTCGCAAGCTTTTGCACCTTGCGCTTACAGTTTAGTGTTTTTTTTCAACAGCCTTTCACATCCCTGTATATAAGGGTTTACAGTGTGGTGCAGTGCATTCAGCAGCCACTGCAAGAAACACCAAGGCAGACCTAGTTTGAAAACCTTCCACTCTGTACACAATTAAATCTACATCTGGCTGAAACTATTGATCAATTTATGACTGGTTTATGAACACGTGTTCAATCAATGTTACCATGGTTAATTTAACTTAATGTTTCCTAATTTGGGGTTTCTTAATTATTCTAATTTGGGGTTGAACAAAGTCAAATTTACGAGAGCAGGAATTGAACCAACAACCTCTGCATTAGCGTGCCGGTGCTCTATCAACTGAGATATCTAACCTGATAATGGTGGTCTTCTTATTTTGTCAATATCTTTGTTTGGGGGCAACTTTCAATTCTCTCATTTTTCTGTGTTTTGTGTACTTTTTACTGTGTGGAGAAGACTGAAACACAAACTTATTTTCCTCTTTCTCGCAATTCCTTATTCTTTGTACCAACCTGCTTTGCGTAATGGCCCTGCACAAAACCAAGAATGAATGATGATGAACACCATCTAAGAAAAAGACTTCACACAATCGACTTCTCTCATCGCTTGAAAAGCGTCCATACCACTCCAAGCTCAGCTGGTCCACAAGAAACTCGATAAAGTGAACATAGTGACCTCCTTGGATGAACTCATCATGTTCTGGCATCTCAGGTGAGGGTGTTGAGGTTTCTGCATTTTTTTTCTTCGGCAATAAGGTTGAGATTTTCTCCAAGGTGTCTGAGAGCTCCTTAGGGTCTTTAGACGATGCAAGGGTGTGCTGGGATTCTCGCATGAGTAACTGCACTCGAGATTTGACCTCGGTCATGATGATTGTTGGTATCCTTGTAAGAGGTCTGTAGGCTCATGTCAGTCAGTACACTGTACTTGATAAGAGAGAAAAAAGGATGTTTGAAATTAAATGAACAACGCTTATTTTTTTAAATGAGCACAGGCTAATTATCCCTAAATAAATCATGAACCTCTTGTCCCTTGAAGGTAGGGTCATACTTTGGTATCGACCCCATAGAAATCGTTGTGTAGTTTCTATCTGAAAGCTTACTTGTTATAAAAATGGTAATGGTAGTAAACATCCTGCAAAATTATTTTGTCTACAAAATGCCCCTGTTGATTAGCGAATAGAAATCAATAAAAACATATGAATCTGAGAATTTGTATGCAATAATAGTTTCTAAGATTTCTGAGGGTTGGTGTCCTTTCACAAATGCTGCAGCCAGAGGTGCGGTTGGTACCCACTTTCACCTCGCTAAACGTGGACAGGTTCAACATTCTTGTGAAAATGACTTATTTGCTGATTTCTCAACAAGAAGTAGACACTGTATTCAGCTCAAACTTTCACGTGACATTTGTGTCTATCGTTAGTTTGCCAATAAATCATTACGTTGACAAACCAATCTATGACCCTACATGTACCTTTCACGGAGCCTAGGACCTGAGTGTTACACAAAAAAACAAAAATTTTGTCAACAACTGTGATAGATAACCAGAACCCCAGTCATCTACATCATACATACATCATCATCACAACTAGCTGTACAACGTGACAACCAAATTAACATGATTGATAACCATCATTCATACCGTGAAAACTGTCAAACTGAATCTAAATTGAATCTCAAACAACCTCTAAATTGTTAATCGTTACAATTTATTTTAAGGCTTTTTTGTGGTGGACCAAACGACAAAATTACTCGAATTCCTATTACTTTACCGACTAAAATGTATCACTTACATTACAATTTAAATTGCAGTATTTTTCTGGTCCTAATTGTAAACAACGCGTATAGCAGTATAGTGCAAGTCCAGCGGCTGTTTGTACAAAATTCTTTGAATCAAATGAACAGCCGTCTGCTTAAAATTCGTGTTCTCTTGGTGGCGCTGCACAACTCGTCCTTGAGGACCGAGCGAAAACTTGTTCACGAAGCGAGCTTATTTAGCTAGCTGCGAAGAGACGCTGTCGAGTTGTCCCACCTGTCAAGTTTTTCGACGGTCGCGTCGTCCAATAGACCTTTCTTTTGCAACGTCACAGCCCAAGTTTTTGCCAACCCAGGTTGGAAAACTATGGAAAGCCATCAAATGCAAAACAAAAACAGATAGCTACAGTTTGTAACAACGTTACACAAATATTCAAAAATAGTGTTGAATTTATTGGAAACAAAGCAACCGGTCATGGGAGGTATTTTATTTAATTAGAAGCTTGCCGAAAATGTTGAATTTGGTTAAAACATCTGTTAACACGATTGAATGTTTTACTAACTTTCGGCGGTCCATGCCAACCAGCGCGGTTTGTTTATCAACAATGGAAAGGTCTATATACGGCTCTGGCTAGTTCAAGACAAGCGCCCCCTCACTTGCATCATTTGCTGCACATGCGTAGTGAGTACCCAGAACGCATTGCAAAATAATAACAAACATTGAGCTGTCGTCTGCATATATACGATGTACGACGTGTTGTGCGTCTTTAAGTTGAAATGTAAGCTCGATCTGGTAAGTATGGATTTTTATTTTCAGTTTGTTTAATACATTGTAATCTAAGGAAAGGGTTGATAGGTCATTTGACGTGTATCATCTATGTGTTAAAGATGTCTAAAAAGGAAAACTTTTGGCAGCAAGTTAGTTTTGTTTTGACTGTAGTCCGTACCGGTGGCGGTAGTACTAATTCACGACGTCGACTGTAAGTCAGTTACGTAATTGTAAAGTCAACCAAAGTAGTGTTTTGTTTACAATACATCCGCCATCCCTCCCGTCTCCACACAAAGCAGAGAGAGACAGACAGAGCGTCTGACGTTGACAGGTTCTAAGGGAGGTAGACATGTCACATACGTGGTAGTACGTAGTCGTTGCTGCTTGTGCATTTTTTTGTGGTGTTTACTGCAGTCCTGCACACAATTGTCACAAGTTTCTTTGAAAAATAGTTCTATGTCTCTGGCTGCTTGTTGTGCCACAAACAAACTCACAGTCCCTCGAATCGTAGACAGTCCAGATTATAGATCGAGCGAGGTGATACTGCTATAAACAGAGTGACAGTGATGATTGTGTGTATATTGTGTAACTCTAGTCTTGACTGGTTTAGTCCCAACCCTGTAGGCTGTGCAAACTCAGTCAGTGTTTTGGACCAGTTCCACATCAAGTTCAACCACCACAACAAGCCCATCGCTACGGAATGAAATGCCAAATGGCACACAATACAAGACATTCTGACTATACACAGTCATCATTCACATAATTTAAATAGTCGCTATCCATTATGCCATCAGCAGGTGAGAGTGATGGATAAGTCTAATCTATGGGAGTTCCTGTGAAACAATGGATTTATGGCAAGGCCTTTAACAACTAGACTAAACATTACAAAAAACACTGTCAACTTTTGATATTGTACCTGGCAGTAAACAAAACTAGTAAACCATTTCAATTTTAATTCAACTCTAAACATTTATTTTCACTAAACAAAGCAAAAGCAACCTGACGAATTAGGTTGAAACAAGAAAGCAAATCATGGCTTTAAACTCAAATTTAGGACAGTGGATTTTACCTGGCACATCTAAAGCCACCTAGTATTTCAAAAATTCCCATTGATAAGAATTTGAAAGGTGCATGGCTCTGTCACTCTGGATCCTCCCATAAAATGTTACCCCTACTAGTGCCATACTGTTTCAATCCCAAACATGCATCCCACTTTTCTATCACTCTGGATCCTCCCATAAAATCTCACCCCTTCTAGTGCCAGACTGTACCAATTCCAATTGCACCCCATTTTTCTATCACTCTAGATCCTCCCATAAAATGTTACCCCTTCTAGTGCCTGACTGTAACAATTCCAATTGCACCCCACTTTGCTGTCACTCTGGATCATCCCATAAAATGTTACCCCATCTAGTGCCTGGTACCACTTCCAATTGCACCCCACTTTTCTGTCACTCTGGATCCTCCCATAAAATGTTACCCCTTCTAGTGCCTGGCTGTATCAATTCCAATTGCACCCCACTTTTATGTCACTCTGGATCCTCCCATTAAATGTTACCCCTTCTAGTGCCTGACTGTACCAATTCCAATTGCATCCCACTTTTCTGTCACTCTGGATCCTCCCATAAAATGTTACCCCTTCTAGTGCCTGACTGTACCAATTCCAATTGCACCCCACTTTTCTGTCACTCTGGATCCTCCCATAAAATGTTACCCCTTCTAGTGCCTGGCTGTAGCAATTCCAATTGCACCCCACTTTGCTGCCACTCTGGATCCTCCCATAAAATGTTACCCCTTCTAGTGCCTGACTGTAGCAATTCCAATTGCACCCCACTTTGCTGTCACTCTGGATCCTCCCATAAAATGTTACCCCTTCTAGTGCCATACTGTTTTAATCCCAAACATGCATTCCACTTTTCTGTCACTCTGGATCCTCCCATAAAATATTACCCATGTCTAGTGCCTGACTGTACCCATTCCAATTCCACCCCACTTTTCAATCACTCTGGTCCCTCCCATAAAATGTTACCCCTTCTAGTGCCTGACTGTACCAATTCCAATTGCATCCCACTTTGCTGTCACTGTGGATCCTCCCATAAAATGTTACCCCTTCTAGTTTGCCTGACAGTACCAATTCCAATTGCATCCCACTTTGCTGTCGCTCTGGATCCTCCCATAAAATGTTACCCCTTCTAGTGCCACACTGTTTTAATCCCAAACATGCATCCCACTTTTCAATCACTCTGGTCCCTCCCATAAAATGTTACCCCTTCTAGTGCCTGACTGTACCAATTCCAATTGCACCCCACTTTTCTGTCACTCTGGATCCTCCCATAAAATCTTACCCCTTCAAGTGCCTGACTGTACCAATTCCAATTGCATCCCACTTTGCTGTCACTGTGGATCCTCCCATAAAATGTTACCCCTTCTAGTTTGCCTGACTCTACCAATTCCGATTTCACCCCACCTTTCTATCACTCTGGATCCTCCCATAAAATGTTACCCCTTCTAGTGCCATACTATTTCAATCACAAACATGCACCCCACTTTGCTGTCACTCTGGATCCTCCCATAAAATGTTACCCCTTCAAGTGCCTGACTGTACCAATTCCAATTGCATCCCACTTTGCTGTCACTGTGGATCCTCCCATAAAATGTTACCCCTTCTAGTTTGCCTGACTGTACCAATTCCAATTGCATCCCACTTTGCTGTCACTCTGGATTCTCCCATCAAATGTTATCCCTTCTAGTGCCTGACTGTACCAATTCCAATTGCACCCCACTTTTATGTCACTCTGGATCCTCCAATAAAATGTTACCCCTTCTAGTGCCTGACTGTAACAATTCCAATTGCACCCCACTTTTCTGTCACTCTGGATCCTCCCATAAAATGTTACCCCTTCTAGTGCCTGACTGTACCAATTCCAATTGCACCCCACTTTTCTGTCACTCTGGATCCTCCCATAAAATGTTACCCCTTCTAGTGCCTGGCTGTATCAATTCCAATTGCACCCCACTTTTATGTCACTCTGGATCCTCCCATAAAATCTTAGCCCTTCTAGTGCATGACTGTACCAATTCCAATTGCATCCCACTTTGCTGCCACTCTGGATCCTCCCATAAAATGTTACCCCTTCTAGTGCCTGACTGTAGCAATTCCAATTGCACCCCACTTTGCTGTCACTCTGGATCCTCCCATAAAATGTTACCCCTTCTAGTTCAATACTGTTTTAATCCCAAACATGCATTCCACTTTTCTGTCACTCTGGATCCTCCCATAAAATATTACCCATGTCTAGTGCCTGACTGTACCCATTCCAATTCCACCCCACTTTTCAATCACTCTGGTCCCTCCCATAAAAGGTTACCCCTTCTAGTGCCTGACTGTACCAATTCCAATTGCATCCCACTTTGCTGTCACTGTGGATCCTCCCATAAAATGTTACCCCTTCTAGTTTGCCTGACGGTACCAATTCCAATTGCATCCCACTTTGCTGTCGCTCTGGATCCTCCCATAAAATGTTACCCCTTCTATTGCCTGACTGTACCAATTCAAATTGCATCCCACTTTTCTGTCACTCTGGATCCTCCCATAAAATGTTACCTCTTCTAGTGCCTGACTGTACCAATTCCAATTGCATCCCACTTTTATGTCACTCTGGATCCTCCAATAAAATGTTACCCCTTCTAGTGCCTGACTGTACCAATTCCAATTCCACCCCACTTTTCTGTCACCCTGGATCCTCCCATAAAATGTTACCCCTTCTAGTGCCTGACTGTACCAATTCCAATTCCACCCCACTTTTCAATCACTCTGGATCCTCCCATAAAATGTTACCCCTTCTAGTGCCTGACTGTACCAATTCCAATTGCATCCCACTTTTCTGTCACTCTGGATCCTCCCATAAAAAGTTACCCCTTCTAGTGCCTGACTGTACCAATTCCAATTGCATCCCACTTTTCTGTCACTCTGGATCCTCCCATAAAATGTTACCCATGTCTAGTGCCTGACTGTACCCATTCCAATTCCACCCCACTTTTCAATCACTCTGGATCCTCCCATAAAATGTTATCCCTTCTAGTGCCTGACTGTACAAATTCCAATTGCATCCCACTTTGCTGTCACTGTGGATCCTCCCATAAAATCTTACCCCTTTTAGTGCCTGACTGTACTAATTCCAATTGCATCCCACTTTTCTGTCACTCTGGATCCTCCCATAAAATGTTACTCCTTCTAGTGCCTGACTGTACCAATTCCAATTGCATCCCACTTTTCTGTCACTCTGGATCCTCCCATAAAAAGTTACCCCTTCTAGTGCCTGACTGTACCAATTCCAATTCCACCCCACTTTTCAATCACTCTGGATCCTCCCATAAAATGTTACCCCTTCTAGTGCCTGACTGTACAAATTCCAATTGCATCCCACTTTTCAATCACTCTGGATCCTCCAATAAAATGTTACCCCTTCTAGTGCCTTACTGTACCAATTCCAATTGCATCCCACTTTTCTGTCACTCTGGATCCTCCCATAAAAGGTTACCCCTTCTAGTGCCTGACTGTACCAATTCCAATTGCATCCCACTTTTCTGTCACTCTGGAAGACTCCCATAAAATGTTACCCCTTCTAGTGCCTGACTGTACAAATTCCAATTGCATCCCACTTTTCTGTCACTCTGGATCATCCCATAAAATGTTACCGCTTCTAGTGCCTGACTGTACCAATTCCAATTGCATCCCACTTTTCTGTCACTCTGGATCCTCCCATAAAATGTTACCCCTTCTAGTGCCTGACTGTACCAATTCCAATTGCATCCCACTTTTCTGTCACTCTGGATCCTCCCATAAAATGTTACCCTTTCTAGTGCCTGACTGTACCAATTCCAATTGCATCCCACTTTTCTGTCACTCTGGATCCTCCCATAAAAGGTTACCCCTTCTAGTGCCTGACTGTACCAATTCCAATTGCATCCCACTTTTTTGTCACTTTGGATCCTCCCATAAAATGTTACCCCTTCTAGTGCCTGACTGTACCAATTCCAATTGCATCCCACTTTTCTGTCTCTCTGGATCCTCCCATAAAAAGGTTACCCCTTCTAGTGCCTGACTGTACCAATTCCAATTCCACCCCACTTTTCAATCACTCTGGATCCTCCCATAAAATGTTACCCCTTCTAGTGCCTGACTGTACAAATTCCAATTGCACCCCACTTTGCTGTCACTGTGGATCCTCCCATAAACAGTTACCCCTTCTAGTGCCTGACTGTACCAATTCCAATTCCACCCCACTTTTCAATCACTCTGGATCCTCCCATAAAATGTTACCCCTTCTAGTGCCTGACTGTACCAATTCCAATTGCATCCCACTTTTCTGTCACTCTGGATCCTCCCATAAAATGTTACCCCTTCTAGTGCCACACTGTTTTAATCACAAACATGCACCCCACTTTGCTGTCACTCTGGATCCTCCCATAAAATGTTACCCCTTCTAGTGCCTGACTGTACCAATTCCAATTGCATCCCACTTTGCTGTCGCTCTGGATCCTCCCATAAAATGTTACCCCTTCTAGTGCCACACTGTTTTAATCACAAACATGCACCCCACTTTGCTGTCACTCTGGATCCTCCCATAAAATGTTACCCCTTCTAGTGCCTGACTGTACCAATTCCAATTTCACCCCACTTTTCTGTCACTCTGGATCCTCCCATAAAATGTTACCCCTTCTAGTGCCTGACTGTACCAATTCCAATTGCACCCCACTTTTCTGTCACTCTGGATCCTCCCATAAAATGTTACCCCTTCAAGTGCCTGACTGTACCAATTCCAATTGCATCCCACTTTTCTGTCACTCTGGATCCTCCCATAAAATGTTACCCCTTCTAGTGCCTGACTGTACCAATTCCAATTGCATCCCACTTTTCTGTTACTCTGGATCCTCCAATAAAATGTTACCCCTTCAAGTGCCTGACTGTTCCAATTCCAATTCCACCCCACTTTTCTGTCACCCTGGATCCTCCCATAAAATGTTACCCCTTCTAGTGCCTGACTGTACCAATTCCAATTCCACCCCACTTTTCAATCACTCTGGATCCTCCCATAAAATGTTACTCCTTCTAGTGCCTGACTGTACCAATTCCAATTGCATCCCACTTTTCTGTCACTCTGGATCCTCCCATAAACAGTTACCCCTTCTAGTGCCTGACTGTACCAATTCCAATTCCACCCCACTTTTCAATCACTCTGGATCCTCCCATAAAATGTTACCCCTTCTAGTGCCTGACTGTACAAATTCCAATTGCATCCCACTTTTCAATCACTCTGGATCCTCCAATAAAATGTTACCCCTTCTAGTGCCTTACTGTACCAATTCCAATTGCATCCCACTTTTCTGTCACTCTGGATCCTCCCATAAAAGGTTACCCCTTCTAGTGCCTGACTGTACCAATTCCAATTGCATCCCACTTTTCTGTCACTCTGGATCCTCCAATAAAATGTTACCCCTTCTAGTGCCTGACTGTACCAATTCCAATTCCACCCCACTTTTCAATCACTCTGGATCCTCCCATAAAATGTTACCCCTTCAAGTGCCTGACTGTACCAATTCCAATTGCATCCCACTTTTCTGTCACTCTGGATCCTCCCATAAAATGTTACCCCTTCTAGTGCCTGACTGTACCAATTCCAATTGCATCCCACTTTTCTGTCACTCTGGATCCTCCCATAAAATGTTACCCCTTCTAGTGCCTGACTGTACCAATTCCAATTGCATCCCACTTTTTTGTCACTTTGGATCCTCCCATAAAATGTTACCCCTTTTAGTGCCTGACTGTACCAATTCCAATTGCATCCCACTTTTCTGTCTCTCTGGATCCTCCCATAAAAATGTTACCTCTTCTAGTGCCTGACTGTACCAATTCCAATTCCACCCCACTTTTCAATCACTCTGGATCCTCCCATAAAATGTTACCCCTTCTAGTGCCTGACTGTACAAATTCCAATTGCACCCCACTTTGCTGTCACTGTGGACCCTCCCATAAAATGTTACCCCTTCTAGTGCCTGACTGTACCAATTCCAATTGCATCCCACTTTTCTGTCACTCTGGATCCTCCCATAAAATGTTACCCCTTCTAGTGCCTGGTGTACCAATTCCAATTGCATCCCACTTTTCTGTCACTCTGGATCCTCCCATAAAATGTTACCCCTTCTAGTGCCTGACTGTACCAATTCCAATTGCATCCCACTTTTCTGTCACTCTGGATCCTCCCTTAAAAAGTTAACCCTTCTAGTGCCTGACTGTACCAATTCCAATTGCCCCCCATTTTGATGTCACTCTGGATCCTCTCATAAAATCTTACCCCTTGTGCATGACTGTACCAATTCCAATTGCATCCCACTTTGCTGTCACTCTGGATCCTCCCATAAAATGTTACCCCTTCTTGTTTGCCTGACGGTACCAATTCCAATTCCACCCCACTTTTTTGTCACTCTGGATCCTCCCATAAATTGTTACCCCTTCTAATGCCTGACTGTACCAATTCTGCACCCCACTTTGCTGTCACTCTAGATCCTCCCATAAAATGTTACCCCTTCTAGTGCCTGACTGTACCAATTCCAATTGCACCCCAGTTTGATGTCACTCTGGATCCTCCCATAAAATCTTACCCCTTCTAGTGCCTGACTGTATAATTTGCAATTTTGCATCCCACTTTTCTGTCATTCTGGATCCTCCCCCAACATGTTACCCCTTCTAGTGCCATACTGTAGATACAATTTCTGAAAGCATGACATGCCTGATGTGGTTGTGAAGATTCATCACAGCCCAAAGACTGTTATAAAAAATTGTTGCCCATCTTGCATCCAATTTGTTGTCAGTCTGGGTTTTCCCCCAACCCCTTCTTGTGCCATACTGTATGAATCCCAAACATTAATCCAACTTTTTTGTTACACTGGATCCTCCTCCAACATGTTACCCCTTCTAGTGCCATACTGTAGACAAAGTTTCTGAAAGCAGGATACACTCGTTGTGGTTTTGAAGATACATCACAGTCGAAAGAATGTTATAAAAATTGTTGATCCTTGGCTGGAGTAATTGTATGCATACATCTTCTTTGGGTTTTTATTGCAGTACATTCAAGATGATCTGACAATTAATCACATTCTTTCTAATGAGAGATGCACAAACTCAGCTGAAGAGATCATTTGGCTTCCATCTTAACTGCGATTTCAAAGTTTTACGTCACAATCTCTCTGCATCAAGCGACCTCAATTCTGCATCTTAAAGAATTCTGGAATATTGAGGTAAAATTGTTTTGTTAATAATAAACATTGTAAAAGGGCCTGTTTACACCAAATTTATAGGATCAATCCCAATCATGCACCCCACTTTGATGTCACTCTGGATCCTCCCCCAACATGTTACCCCTTCTATTGCCTTGCTGTAACAATTCGAATTGCATCCCACTTTACTGTCCCTTTGGACCCTCCTCGAAAATATTACCCATTTTGGATTGCCAAACTGTTTTATTCCCAAACATGCATCCTTTTTTACTGTCACTCTGGATCCTCCCCCTACATGTTAACCCTTCTTTAGCCTTGTACTGTATCATTTCGAATTGAACCCCTCTTTTCTGTCAATCTGGATCCTCCCATAAAATCTTACCCTTTCTAGTGCCATACTGTTTCAATCACAAACATGCATCCCACTTTGCTGTCCCTCTGGACCCTCCCCAAACATGTTACCCCTGCCGGATTGCCTTACTGTATAAATTCCAAATGCACCCCATTTTGCTGTCCCTCTGGACCCTCCCCCAACATGTTACCCCTTTCGGGTTGCCATACTTCTTTATGCCAAACATGCACCCCACTTTTCTGTCACTCTGGATCCTCCCATAAAATCTTACCCCTTCAAGTGCTTGACTGTACCAATTCCAATTGCATCCCACTTTGCTGTCACTGTGGATCCTCCCATAAAATGTTACCCCTTCTAGTTTGCCTGACTGTACCAATTCCAATTGCATCCCACTTTGCTGTCACTCTGGATCCTCCCATAAAATGTTACCCCTTCTAGTGCCTGACTGTACCAATTCCAATTGCATCCCACTTTTCAATCACTCTGGATCCTCCCATAAAATGTTACCCCTTCTAGTGCCTGACTGTACTAATTCCAATTCCACCCCACTTTTCTGTCACTCTGGATCCTCCCATAAAATGTTACCCCTTCTAGTTTGCCTGACTGTACCAATTCCAATTCCACCCCACTTTTCAATCACTCTGGATCCTCCCATAAAATGTTACCCCTTCTAGTTTGCCTGACTGTACCAATTCCAATTGCATCCCACTTTGCTGTCACTCTGGATCCTCCCATAAAATGTTACCCCTTCTAGTGCCTGACTGTACCAATTCCAATTCCACCCCACTTTTCAATCACTCTGGATCCTCCCATAAAATGTTACCCCTTCTAGTGCCTGACTGTACCAATTCCAATTGCATCCCACTTTTCTGTCACTCTGGATCCTCCCATAAAATGTTACCCCTTCTAGTGCCTGACTGTACCCATTCCAATTGCATCCCACTTTTCTGTCACTCTGGATCCTCCAATAAAATGTTACCCCTTCTAGTGCCTGACTGTACCAATTCCAATTCCACCCCACTCATCAATCACTCTGGATCCTCCCATAAAATCTGACCCCTTCTAGTGCCATACTGTTACAATCATAAACATGCATCCCACTTTGCTGTCCCTCTGGACCCTCCCCCAACATGTTACCCCTGCCAGATTGCCTTACTGTATAAATTCCAATTGCACCCCATTTTGCTGTCCCTCTGGACCCTCCCCCAACATGTTACCCCTTCTATTGGCCATACTATTTCAATTCCAAACGTGCATTCACACTGATCCTCCCCCAACATGTTACCCCTTCTATTGCCTTACTGTATAAATTGCAATTGCATCCCACTTTGCTGTCACTCTGGATCCTCCCCCAACATGTTACCCCTTCTAGTGCCATACTTTAGATACAATTTCTGAAAGCTGGACACGCATGATGTAGTTTTGAAGATTCTTCACAGCCCAAAGACTTTTTTAAAAATTGTTGAATCTAGGCTGGAGTAATTGTATGCACACATCTTCTTTGGGTTTTTATTGCAGTACATTCAAGATGATCTGACAATTAATCACATTCTTTCTAATGAGAGATGCACAAACTCAGCTGAAGAGATCACTTGGCTTCCATCTAAACCATTCAAAGTTATACGTCATCATCTCTCTGCATCAAGCAACATCAAATCTGTATCTTAAAGAATTCTGGAAAATTGAGGTAAAATTGTTATGTTTATACTAAACATTGTAAAAGGGCCTATTTACACCAAATTTATAGAATTAATCCCAATTTATGCACCCCACTTTAATGTCACTCTGGATCCTCCCCAACTTGATACTCCTTATATTGCCTTACTGTAACAATTCCAATTGCCTCCCACTTTGCTGTCCCTCTGGACCCTCCCCAACATGTTACACCTCCCGGATTGACATGCTTTTTTAACCCCAAACATGCACCCCACTTTGCTGTAACTCTGGATCCTCCCATAAAATGATACCCCTCAAGTGCCATACTGTTTCCATCCCAAACATGCATCCCACTTTTCTGTCACTCTGGATCCTCCCCCAACATCTTACCCCTTCTATTGCCTTACTGTAACAATTGCAATTGCATTCCAATTTGCTGTCCCTCTGGACCCTCCCCCGACATGATACCCCTCCCGGATTGCCATGCTGTTTTAATCCAAAACATGCACCCCACTTTTCTGGCACTCTGGATCCTCCTATAAAATGATACCCCTTCTTTTGCCTTAATGTGGATCAATTCCAATGGCATCCCACTTTTCTGTCACTCTGATCCTCCCCCAACATGTTACCCCTTTTATTGCCTTACTTATCCCATTTTATTGCCTTACTTATCAATTCAAATTGCATCCCACTTTGCTGTCCCTTTGGACCCTCCCTGAAAATATTACCCCTTTTGGATTGCCGTACTGTTTTATTCCCAAACATGCATCCTTTTTTATAGTGCTTTCTGGATCTTCCCCCTACATGTTAACCCTTCCTTAGCCTTGTACTGTATCATTTCGAATTGAACCCCACTTTTCTGTCACTCTGGATCTCCCATAAAATCTTACCCCTTCTAGTGCCATACTGTTTCAATCACAAACATACATCCCACTTTGCTGTCACTCTGGATCCTCCCCCAACATGATACCCCTTCTATTGCCTTACTGTATCAATTCCAATTGCATCCCACTTTGCTGTCTCTCTAAAGCCTCCCCTAAAAGTGTCATGCCCCTTCTAGTGCCATACCGTATCAAACTCAAACACCTGTCCCATCATGTATCAATCCCAAACATGGACCCCTCTTTGCTGTCAATGGGGATACTCCCCCAACATGTTACCCCTTTTATATGGTGCGTTCGATTACTTCTCCATGTGTACCAGGGGTTTACACTTGTGGTAGCCCCGAAACGAGGCTGATTGATCGCCGCTGTGTTTTCGCTTGGCTCTCTGGGAAAGTTAAGGCCAAAGATTGTTGCGTAGCAGTGCGGCTTAAAAAGGTGAAAACAGACAGCTCTGTCATTTCCGTCGTCTGCTCAATTGGAAAACATCAATGTCCGTGATGACACAAATTAATTATATCATTCATGCTTTGCACACACTCACCAACTGTTTGTTTTTCAGGAAATGCATTTCCTTTCTATTTGCCGTCATTGTTTCATAGACGATAAATCACTGATTAATTTGTAGTTTTTGTACTCGCGTTGCAATCAACATGTCCCCTGCCATCTTGGTATGATACGCCTACAGCCAGAAACTATGTCATTACACCTGGGCATACACCAGAGACCCGCTCGCGAACTGGGGCTGTGGTGGCTGACACCGGGGCAGACACGAGTATCACGTGATGGCTAATCGAACGCTCTCGTGTAAGTTTTACTTAAACGTGTAAGCTACTCGAACGCAACCATAGTACCTTGTACACCAGTACACATCTCCCTCATTCATCCAAACTGTGTCTCACGTACCTTAACATATTGTCTTTTCTTCTGGATCCTACCAGTATATATCTGTCTTCTTCCCTGTCTCCCTTTCTTACACTTAGAGTTGAAGGTTGCTGAAAACAAAAGAATTCTATAAAAAGTGTTGTTGATCCATGGCTGTAGTAAGTTTATGCATACATCTTCTTTGGGGTTTTATTGCAGTGCATTCAAGATGATCTGACAATTAAACACCTCAGTTCTAACGAGAGATACACAACAAGCTCAGCTAAAGAGAACACTTGGCTCTTGTCTTTACCATGAATTAGTCAACTACGTCATAGTCTCTCTGCATCAAGCAACCTCAAATCTGTAACTTAAGAATTCTGGAATATTGAGGTAGGCTTGTTACGTTAATAATACACATTGTAAAATGGCCTGTTTACACAACATTTACAGGACATCATCTCCCTCACTACTAGTCCTCATGTGATTCTTTAAAACCACATGTACCAACGACTGTAATTAAGCATACAGTATATGTATGCCGAGAAGATTTTTAACCAGTACAAAAGTGGGAAAAAGTATTCTGACAATGTCTTGTATAATGTAAACAGACCTTTAGTGTATACGTTGTTATTACTGCTGCTGTTTTATTGCATTTATGTACTTTCAACTAGATTCGATCAAAATGCAAACAAAACTAACATTAAAAGTGCGTCATATCTAAAGGGACTGTGTATCATCTGTATAATCGTAACTGATTACGGTCCTTAATTTCTTGAAACAACAAGCTGCTACAACATTATTGTTGTCAAAACAAACTCAATTAGATCAGCTATATAATGTCCTCGTTCATTAGATTAATTTTTGGGCAGATGTTTTGTGTTGACCTAGCCATTATTATTGGTACTTGTAGATGCAAGTTTGATGAGGTTTTAGAGTGCTTTGAAGTGTAAGATAAAGTAAGAAACAAATTTGTTTTCCATTATGCAAATATATCATATCTAATAGGACCGTGTATCATCTGTAATCATTAACGTCTCTTCGAAACTGATCACTGAAACAACAACCTGCAACATCTAGACTCAACTAGATCAGCTACATGTATGATGTCCTTGTTCGTTAGATGTATAGTTGTTAGCGTTGACCTAGCCGTACAGTTTTGTTTTACTTGTAGGCACACGTTTGCTTAGTGGTATGATGGGTAAAGTAAAGCAACAAGTTTGCTCACTATGCAAATTCTACACTTTAAAAACGGACGTTTTCCTCATGCTCTTAAAACTTTAATAAATCAGTCAGTAGCCATTTTTGTCTAGTGCCTTGTCTCCAATGAATAACACAGTCTCACAGTGACACATGAACATAGTAACAGACTATTATTGCCTCGTGAACTAAAAATCCATAGAGTTAAAGATCAGATATTTTGAAGTGTTAGTGTGTTACCATACAGTCAAAGCTATCGCCTAAAGTTTTTCCTTTCCAGAACTAAGTTGTATTTTTCTGTAAATTATGGGATCAATTATTTGCAAATTTAAATGTGCCTTTAGACATCGTGAATGTTACTTTTTTTAGTTGACTCTAAAATGCTGTTTTTGTAAATGTAATGTACAACGTATTAGGCCCTTAAACCAGAAGGAATTTAAAGTCTGTGTGCAATCAATGGTGGGAAAGTATGGACATAAAGTTAAGCATCTTTATAAGGCGTTTAAAGAAATGTTAAAGCCTTAAAAATGCAGATTAATATTGTGAAACAATTTAAAAAGTTTTGTGTGTGACCAGAATGCGTAATTTATGTAGTAGAGTAATTTAAGCATCGTTTAAAGCATGAAAGGGTGGCTGAAACCTTTTATATTTCCCAAAAATTAAAAGTTGATGGTAATTTTGCACCAAAAATGTGTTTTTTATTTTGAAAATGCAAAATAATTAACGAGCGTGCGTTTCAGCCCATTTTAAAAAATTGAAAGACCGTAAATTTTTCAATTTTTCATATTTCATTTTTTTTTTTTTTGAAATCAAAAATAATTAACGAGCGTGCGTTTCAGCCGATTTTAAAAAAATGAAAGACCGTTAATTTTCGGTTTTTCATACTTTTTTTTTTTTTTTTTTTTTTTTCCCCATCGAAAATATAAAAAAAATTGTCCACCCCTCTTCTCTCTCTCTCTCTCTGTCCACCTCCCCTCTCATTCCTCCGTCCTGGCCTGTCCCTCCTTGTGCATCGTGCGTGGTGCGTGTTAGTGCGTGTTAGTCAGTGCATGTTAGTTTACATTATATATAATTCCACTTACCTTACGACTTGCCGGGATTCGAACCCATGCATGTCTTCCGATCTTGCTCTCCCCGTGCGTGACCTTGTCCGCTAGGCCATCGGCGGATCCACGACAAACTTATAATTTTTAACCAAGATGAATATTAGAACAACGTGTTGTATATACAAACACACGTTAATACATGTAAAAATATATAGTGTAAATGGCGCCCTCTGTTGACTATAAAGGGCGCCCTCTGTTGTCTGTAAAGGGCGCCCTCTGGCAACAAAAATTAGTTATTTAAAAACGACCACCACTGAAAAACAGTTTCCCCCGTATAATATGGAGATTAATTTCTACTAAGAAAAAGTTCATATTATAAATTTTGTCGTGTCTAGCTATTTGAAGTTTTTAACAAAATATACATTTCCAAGTTTGACAGATAATAAATTAACACGAACAAATCTGGAAAGTTTAGATGTTGAAAATGTATCTCTTTATTTAAAACATCGTTTATAAAAATAATCAAAATAACATTTTAAGTTATTTATTTCAAAGCATTTGTATTGTATTCTTCTACAATTGAAATATCAAAGATTCAAAATAATATTGGTATAAATATTTTTCAACAGATGTTTCCAAATAAATCAGAAGTTTTATTTGCAAATATCTGCTAGAAAATTAACATAAAATTTTCTAATTAATTTCACAGTGTTTTTTAAGGTGTTTTCTTCTTCAATTCAAGTAAAAAATGTATATAAATAATTATAAAATCATACAAATAAATACAATTAATAAATAAAACATTTATATAAATAACAAAAATATAAATATAAATAATTAAAAATTATAATAAATAAATAAAAATTTAACAATAAATAAATATACAAATAAAAAGAGTAAAAAAATAAAAAAATAAATATAGAAATAAAAATAACAAAAATCAATCAAAAAGTAATAAATAAAAAAATAAATAAATAAAATATAAACAAACAAGCAAACAAACACCCCAACACCCCAATGAGCAAACAAACAATTACATAAATAAATAATAAACAAATAATTATGTAAATATATAAATAAATAAATAGAATCAAAATTTAAAAAATAAATGTAAAAAAAACCAAAATTTAAACAAATAAATTTACAAATAAATAAATATATAAATAAAAACAGTTAAAAATAAACAAATAAATATCAAAATAAAAATAACAAAAATCAATAAGTAGATAGATAAAATATTAATAAATAAAATTTAAACAAATAATTATATAAATAAATTGAATATCAACAAACAAACAAACCAACAAAAACAAACGAGCAAACAAACAATTAATCAAATGAATAATAAATAAATAATTTAATTACTTACCTAATTTTATAATTTACCAACAACCAACTTACTAGTTAATTCATTTATTTATTATTAAATAATAACATCTTATTACAAAATCCTCACATTTTGAATCCTTTATATCCGCATTTCCAATATCAAACGGAAGCCAGACTTATTGTCTTGATATAAAAATCCTTCATGGTGTTACGCTCTAAGAGTTGTAATCCCAAGCACCCAAAGTTCTACAGAGCACAAGTATGTATCCTCGGAAGAGTCTGATGCAGAATGTCAGGTGTTCCATCTATGTTGTCATCAGGTGTTCCATCTTCCATCTGGGTTATCATCAACATGACTGCTACATTGTTCATGGTATCTATTCTGCAGAGGACTTGCTTTTCAAGAGCATTCAAATCAGTTATGCTAGGCTTGTTGCATTTTACAGATGGCTGCAGAGCGGCATTCCTTTCTTGTAGATTCCAAAAGCTCCCCGTGAGCCCAATCTGGACTTCTCCTGTACAGACAAGAATAAATAATATTCATTAGTTAATTCATTATCAAGTAATGATTGTGAAAATGGAACAGCAAATTGATTATTGTCTTAACAAGTATCATTATAATGGGTTGTCATTTTGTAACCTCACCCCCTAACCAATTTGCAGTGGCCTCACCCCAAGGTGCCCCCCACAAAAAAAATCGGAATAGTGCTCACAAAAATTAATAGGAAATAGAAAAAGGATGCCTGTTTGTATAATCAAATTAAAATTTAGTGAACGGTCGTTATCGGTATCGCTACCACAGCCACAAAATGCCACGAACATAAGAGGATGGTGGCCCCCTGGCGTCCCCCTTCCAATATAAAAGCATGACCCACCACTGACAAGCCTATCCCCCTTGGGCCCCCACAAGTAATGCGCTCCCCACACACACTGAAAAGGTCATGGCTACGCCGCTGTCCACGCCCCTCCCCCCCCCCCTCAAAAAAAAAAAAAAAAAAAAAAAACACCACCAACAACAACAAACAAACAAACAAACACCCCAAAAAATAAAAAAACAACAACAACAAAACAAAAACAAAACTAGGAACTTGTTCGCTTCTTATTTATCGTCAAGGAAGTAAAACTGTATCTTAATTTATCTTAATAAAATTAAACTTGAAATACTGAGTTTATTTAGAAAACTGTTGACGATATTTAAAAAAACATGCTAATGATTTGTTTTTAAAAAAACCCTCTTTTTTTAAAGAAGTTAAAGCATGTTCACTTTTGACCAAAAGTATTAAAAATAGAAAATATATGGTTCTCAAAAGAGACAAAAGTAGGTATTGATTTTTACCTGTAAAACATGGCGCACACCTTGCCGTCATCCACCGCTGGGGATGTCTCTCCATTAACTGGTTCTTTTCTGAGGTGTCTCCACTCTTGATCAACTTCTGCCTCATCTCACAGCTTCATCACTAACAGGTGAGCTCCTCAAAGTAATCTGACTCTGTTTTTCCATCAACTTTACTCTGAGACCCTCGATAGTAGAGTTAGCTTTCTCAGATGTTGGGACAGACTGGAATTGCTCGATCACACAAAAACAGCTGCTGATGATTGTTAAAAAAAGATTGAAAAGTCATGAACAAAAGTAATAAAAGCACAAGCCAAGATCAAGTGTTTAAAAGCTTTTAAAAGCGATCAGTTCAGTATTCACTCAACGATTACTCCAAAGAAAGTCATCTTAGATAAGGGAAAATGCCAAGTCTGCCCCCCCCCCCATTTTTCACTCATAACTAAAATAAAATCTTGTTTATCCGAAAGTGAAAATGTAGCAGTCAGTTTTTTGTATGTATCCCGTTTTTAATGACTTTCTTTGGACAGATCACTGAGAAAAGACGTAGTCTGATCATTGATCCAAACTGTCAATGTTGGTAAGCAGCAAGAATGGCCATGCTGGCAGGCTGTAATAGGCCCTTTGTGTTAGTACATGGACATTAGAACTGTATTTAAACATTTTTCACATGCCCCGACTCCCTGGCCCCACTACATACAGAATGAAAGAGGATGGTCAAAGAAACACACCCATGGTCATCTTGATCAAGCCCATGGGGTTTTAGTATTTCTCTTACAGGTTTTAAAAACATTAATATTTTGACGCATATCCTGCTGTACATGTACATGATCTTTATGCAGTTAATCAATGCATTTACTCCTCATTTTCAACGGTCAGTTTTACATGTCCAGACCCATTGGGCCGGGCACCATTACACACAGAATTGAAGAGGGGTGTCCTATGGTCATCTTGACCCGGCCCATGGTGTTTAAGTATGATTTTTATTTTAATATAGTTCTAAGAAAACTCCGTACATGATTTTTATCCACTCAATTAATGCGTTTACTCCCAATTTTCAACGGTCAGTTTCACATGTCCAGTCCCCATGGGCTGGGCACCACTACATACAGAACTAAAGAGGAGGGTCCAATGAACACAGCCATGGTCATCGTGTTTTTAAACAAGAACAAATTTTGATTAGATTTTTGAGAAAAAAATAATACAAAAGCCGTACCGTGCACTACACGACCTGGTTTGACATTCGCATGGCAGCGCCTGCTGAACGAAGGTTTTACATTGCATTCCAAATATTTAATGGTCAGTTTCACGTGTCCAGACCCCATGGGCCGGGCACCCACTTCATACAGAATTAAAGAGGATGGTGCAGGAAACACACCCATGCACGGTCATCATAATCTGGCCCATGTGGTCTTAGTATTTGTTTTGTTTTTTAGACTTAAAACAAATTAATATTTTGACTGTACAAATATTACCGTAAATGCATGCAAAGGTAGAAGTGGGTCGGTTTTCGCTGTAACGCAGGTTTGTGGACGTCGCAAGCTTAATTCACATGTTTCAAAGTGTAGACCTACAATGGTTCATACAATAGCAACCGAGCAAGGGACATGTACAAACACTGTAATCGAAACAAAAGTTTTCCGTTTTTGTTTCATTTTAAATTAAACGAGCTATTATAATATCAAATGCATCGCGTTAAACCCATCATCCGACATTATTTATTCACGGTGCGGCGCCCCGCCTATCGTCCGTCTGTCGAGAAAAGGGTTTGAGATTTTTTGCTCCAAGTTAATTTGAGGGCACTCTTCTTATTTATTGAAGTTTCACTTTGAAAATATTAATTTATCATTTAGAAGATAATAACACGTGCATACACTTTGCATTTTCCCCCAAAGTAGGCCAATAGACCTTTCTATTGCAACGTCAAAGCCAGAGTTTTTGCCAACGATGTTCGAAAACTATGGAAAGCCATAAATGCAAAACAAAAGCAGATAGCCACAGTTTGTAACACAAATATTCAAAAATACTGTTGAATTCGTTGGAAACAAAGCAACCAATCGTGGGAGGTAATTGAATTGAAAGTTTGCAGATTGAATGGTTTTTTTTAATACTCTGCCGTCCATGCCAACCAGCGCAGTTTCTTTATTATCAACAATGGAAAGGTCTATAGACATAAATAATAATTGTCTGACACAATGGTAGGCTATGTCCTCGATATACTTTTACTTAAATGTTTGCCTTACCGTTAACGTAGGTCTTTTCTTTAATGTTGAGCTAGCAAACTAATGTATGTCTCGATATACCGTTATGGCCAAACAAAATTAGTGCAAACAGAAGACATTTTAAAAATAGCGATCGTTTCCTTTCGTTTGCCAAGAAGTTACGTGCAACTTGGACAGATTCTCTCATTTTAAATTGTAGCAATGAACCATTTCGCCAGGATTATTATAAAGAATTAATTCATTACAGAAATCTGAACTTAACTATTGCAAAGTGTTCTCCTGTGTTGACGAAAATCATGAACTCCCCCTCAGCTACGTCACTGAAAACAGGCAGGGTCCACCTAACCATTTTTTGAATAATGTTACCATTGAAGATAAACAGACCGGCAAAAATAGTAGACTTTTTTACAATAACGTTAAAGATGTTTACAGGTGTTTTATTAATAATCAATTCATTTCTCCTGCGGTTTTGCAAGACTGGGTTATTAATTAACAATTACTAATTATTTTCATATTACTACATACATCCGATGTTAATACTTGGGGAAATGGTCGGTGTCCCCTTATGGAAGCCGATGAAAAAGATTTGTGGTTCACATTAAAACATAGAATTCTCCCTACTTAATGGGCAAAACTGTTAATGTCCGTACCTTTGTTGGCGCTAGTATCATTTACTTAGGTAGCGGTTTATAGCCTGTCCTGTGCCCAATTTCCGCACAAAAATTTAGTAAGCACAGAAAAATCTTGCTTAGCAGAAACAGGTTACCAGCCAACAAAGTTCCAATGTTGCCACTGGTACCCCGCTCATGTCTTGCTAAGTAAAGAAATCTGCTAATCAGAATTTTAAGCACACAAACTTGCTAAGCACAGAAAAATTGCTTAGCAGAAACTGGTTACCAGCCAAAATTCCAAAAATGTGCCCCACTAATTTGCTGCTTAGCATAGAAAATTATCTAGCAGTATTTTCTGCTTAACAGCTTTATGAAAAAGGGCACAGGGCCCAATTTCTTAGCGCTGCTTAACGGTAGGCAAATTTTTGTTCTAACTGCATCGTCAGTTATGTAAATACCGAGAAATTTAGCACAATCGAAGAGATAGAAATGTGGATTGCCTAAGTACTTTTTAATAAAATTTTCGACAAAAAAAAAAGCATTATAAAATCACACTCTATAAAAAGATGTTCAATCGTTTCATTAGATTAAGGTGGCGTTTGGACCATTTGTCAAGGACACAATGAATTTTGTTTACTCTCGGCCCCCAAGTTGTCCTCTGGTGTAACACGATTACCAAAGATAATACCCAGCTTTTTCAATTTATCATCGCACCAAATAAAATTACAAGGTTTGTCTTGTCTATGTTTCTATGTTGTCTTGGTTTTATTGACGTTCAGCTTCGACCCATAACCTTGCAGTGTCGAGGATCAGTGTCATCTGTGATACCAAATTTGTACAATTTATCTTAAAGTTGAACTCACCACCAACACCTGTTCAATTATATTTACACAATAAATGCCTGGGTCTTTGTAGAATACCTTATAGGAAATTACACTCTGGTAACAATTCTTTCATCTAAGTGACCCAAATAGAATTATTGGATATGACCTAAAACCGGTGCATTGTGTTTTAATAGTCAAGATGCTTCAGCAGATTTGGAACATCATACATCAGGTGCAAAAAAAGTTTTTCTAAGCTACAAAAATCCCTCGATATCGATATTAATTTGCTGTTCCAGCACTTTCTCACTTTAGAAAAGGAAAGAATGAGCAGTGATATTTTTCTGTCTATGCTAGAAACAACACCCTGTGTTCAATTAATAGGGTAATTAACTGGAATTAAGGTTTTGGTTTCAATGTCCCATTGTTCATGCTCAATCTGTGTCATTTTTGTACTAATAATACACTTATTTAATGACTCCTCTCTAATTGTAAATGAGTCATGCATTCCGTGCCAAATCACCCAAAATTCAAAAAATTTCGGCAGGCACAGTCTCAGATTGTGCTAGTTTTTTTGTTTAACAATACACTATGGGTGCCAAGAAAAAAACAATTTTAGAATCCTACTCCTTAACATTTCTGAGATATGACCCCCTAAAAAATTAAGCCCCGCCCCTTCAAATTGACCTTTTTCTGTTTTTGACATTTTTAGGGGTCTGTATCTACAAATGGAGATAAGATGTATAGCTACAAATTAAGATACAGGGTGTCTGGTATCCCATCAACTAGAATCTACTGTCAAAAGTAGCACAGGCCTTTTTTTGTCTATCAAGGTATAGGTCTTTAAATTTTAGCATGCTCAATGACTTTTTCGTCATTTTTGAGACCCCTTAGTGCCTAAGTGAAATGTCCGATTGCTTTTATATTACATTTGATTATAAACTAGGTGCATATGTGTGACATTACATGGATAGATTAGTCACACCTTTGACGGGTATTTGGTAGGGGTATGAATATGGGTCATATTGTAGTTCTACTTCTAGGAGTAGGTTGGGTCAAGATGACCACGGGTGTGTTCCTTCGACCCTTCACTGTATTTCTGTATGTAGCGGTGCCCCACCCATGGGTCAGACTGACCGTTCAAAATTTGGATATAACGCATTGATTTTAAAGTGCATACAATGTACAGTTGAATGTTCGTACGTAACAGAAACCCAAAAGAAAACAAAAACAAAACAACAACAACAACGACAACAACAACAACAACATCTTTTACAAAGGGTCTGGGGTATAACTCTAGGGTCTTGGCATGTGAAAAATGCTTCAATACAGTTCTAGTTTATGCACAAATAAACGTTAAATATCAAAACAGTAACTGGTACTTGTTTGACATTCGAATGTCGAATATCTATGGAACGCCAAAGAGGCATTTAATAATCGGTGATGGTCTTTTACAACCGGTGATCAAATTTTGAATCGGTGATGGTAACGCGATCGGTGATCAACTTTAACAATCGGTGATGTATCACGATCGGTGATGGTCTTTCGCGATCGGTGGTCAACTTTAGCAATCGGTGATGCATATTCACGGTCGGTGATGGTCTTTTGCGATCGGTGATCAACTTTAGGGATCGGTGATGCATATTCACGATCGGTGATGGTCCTTTGCGATCGGTGGTCAACTTTTTAGGGATCGGTTATGGTATATCTAATTCACACCACTTACCACTCTGGTCATCGACTGACTTGTCCGACATTGGAGAAGAGTACCATTTTAAAACTATATGTATTAATATGTATTAAGTATTTCACTTTTACTTTCTTTAATTGTTTACTTAAGAACCTGATTTTATTACATTAATGATAACATACACGGTGTTATTTCAGGCCTGGATGTTTTTTTATATATTTTTTATTTGCATCCTAGTTATTGTTAGAACTGTTCTGTTCTTTCTAGTTCCATGTTTTGACCATTTTTAATCTTTATTGTTTTTTCTATTACTTTTGTATCAATTCCGTTTGTGTTCACTTGAGGGGATAAATAATGTGGTCATTTTGTTTCCCTATATTACTCCATAATTTCTATATGATTACTCATGCCCAAGTTCACTTGTATTCTAACACTTATTAGGCCACGAGAATGAAAGTTAAAAAATTGTGTCCGGACTTTTATGAAAACACATGAGGCTTTTTTTCATTAATCATTATTCATTATTTTTGTATGACCGTGGTGTTTTACATAATAAAAGCAGCGCCCATATGCAAAGTGTAGCGAACGGCCTAAGGGTCCTTGTTTCTAATACTGCCGAACACCAATCGACAATCTTCGTGGATGAGCTAGCGACATAACTGGCTGGTGGTTTTCACATAATAAATACTACATGGAACTTGGTTTCCACTGCTCAAATGATAACAGGCAAGACTTCGTGGTAAAGACGAAAAGGATGTATAACTCCGGCCTCTTTCTTTAATGGAGCAATTTCCCGTAATGTAATTATAAACAAGTATGGAGATAATTACCCTTGGAATGTAAACAGTTGAGATTTCAACATTACCTGTTATAACACTTTTATTATTTTGTATAAGGAAATAAAGGCAAAGCCCATTATAAAGTGTGAGGGAAGTGTCTGTGGGTGATTTCTGTGATGTTTTGTTTGGTGTGTTTCTCTCTTTTCCCCCCCCCTTTTTTTTTGGGGGGGGGGCTTGCATGACGGGGGCGTAGGCGTTTTAACTTTCAGTCTGACTGTATCGTGCACGCAGTAGCCTTCAAAAAGGTAGAATAATTACCAATATGCTACGCCAGTCTTACCATTTGTAAAACTAAATTATTTTGAATTTGTTTGATTACTTAACGTGACTGTTAAAAACGATCGAACATTTTATGTATAGCTCTGCTTGTTTTTCTTTCGTCTCGCTGAAGTTTGATAATAAAAAAACACATAAATTCATATATTGACTGGCCTACTTTGAAAGTAATACATAATATTGTTTTTTAAAAGGTCACCGGTGAAGTGCGCACAAAATACACATAAAATGTGGTCAGACACCCTTCATTAAAAAGAAATAAATGAAGTTGATTCCACATCATCAAAATGACAAGTTGACAAGGTTAACATATAGAAATGTTAAGTTCACGTTTTCAACAGCGAGACCATGACCAAAATACATTTACAAGAGTTAACCATAATCATGTATAAACAAATTACTAAATGTAGATACCGGGATGAGAAAAACCAAGGTACTTTCCTTTAACAATTATTGGTGTTATTTTGGGGGTATTCAACTTTAAAGTACGCGGGTGGTGCACTTAGAAACCAAGTAAAGAACGCTCAATTAATGAAGTGAAATAAAACATTAATAGCGAAATAATACCGATATTGCAGAACTAATCAACAGCTGTGAAAGTATACACAAATCAAAACATTGATTACCGGTCATGGAAGACCATCACCGATCGTTAATATGCACACCGATCCCTAAAGTTGATCACCGATCGCGAAAGACCATCACCGATCGCGAATATGCATCAACGATTGCTAAAGTTGATCACCGATCGCGAAAGACCATCACCGATCGTGATGCATCACCGATTGCTAAAGTTGATCACCGATCGCGAAAGACCATCACCGATCGTGATACATCACCGATTGCTAAAGTTGATCACCGATCGCGTTAGACCATCACCGATCGTGATACATCACCGATTGCTAAAGTTGATCACCGATCGCGTTAGACCATCACCGATCGTGATACATCACCGATTGCTAAAGATGATCACCGATCGCGTTAAGATGATCACCGATCGCGTTAGACCATCACCGATTCAAAATTTGATCACCGGTTGTAAAAGACCATCACCGATTATTAAATGCCTCTTTGGCGTTCCATAAATATCGAACGTCAAACGAGAAACCAACTTCTCACCGGTGGATACTAAGACCAAACACGTCATACAAAACAGATATAGGGCCTATATGGATCAAGTCAGCGGTATGTTTACATTGACTTATCATGACATGATTGAGTCGAGTTAATCTGAACCTGCCTCCATTGTCTGCTGACGCGTTAACCTCTGAACCTAACGAAAACCCGACAAATCTGCCTATCAATTTGAAACGTACCTTTAAAATATCCAGTGAGTCTCCTGCTTTTGATAAACAGTACTGTCAGTAGTAAGACCAAACACTAATTTGTTAGTAAGACCAAACACGGCCTACGGCCGCGGATCAACGGTATGTTTACATTGACATGCATTGCATGACACGATTGATAATCTAACGTTAACCTCTACTGGCATGGTACACAAATAGAAACCCGACACATCTGCCTATATGTCAATCTAAAACGTACCTTTATAATATCCAGTGAGTCTCCTGCCTTTGATGAACAGCCAGATAATCCATACAGCGTCATACTTTGTGTCAAAAGAGACATTTCTAGGTAGAATTTCTAGGTAGAAATTAGGGAAACGAAATTGAAATCGAAACTCCCTCCATGTAAACTGTACTAATATGACCTAGAGAGGGCGCACTTCATAAACAATCCAAAATCATTAAAGGGGCTATGCGTGTTACTTTTTGGAAGAGAAAATAATTATAGCAAGATATAATAATTATTTACACTAGAAACAACAACCGATTTGATTTTCAAATATATTCATGATGTCGTAAATCAAACTATGAGAAGAAAATATGAAGATTAAATTGGCCTCGATGTTTAGGTTACGAAATTGCACTATATGGCTTAACAAGCTTGACCCGACATACATATGAAGCCCATTCTGGTTGTATGTGGAATCTTGCCTCAACATGAATATTTGCCCTACATACAATTATGAGAAGATCCAAACATCAGGTTGGGGGCATTGGGGCCAAACTACGTTCTCGAACGCGTTTTCCCCACAGGGTTTTCGAGTTTTCGTAACCGACAATATGTTTGGATCTGAAACAAGTTTGTGCCAATACGCAGTTAAAGGTTGTCACACAACGTTAAGGGTTATAATTATATCAAAATCGACGTCTCCCCCTGCTGGCCGTGGCTGTCCTTTTCTGTTGGGCACACCTCACGCTTCACACGTCTGGCATTGTTTCCTATGGAATTGGAATTCCACTGCCTGGCCGGAGTCAAACAAGTGAATGCCGGGGGATAGCCAAAAATGTTATAATTGGTTGTATTGGTAAACGCTCTGACAGCACCATCTAGTTCAGGAGGGGCTGATTCACGAAAATCGCGTGTACCAGAGGTGGAATCACTTAAAGCCTTGTAGGCTTTAGTTTCATTAAATTAATTTAGTTTCATTTGCTGCTTCCATAATCACTCTGAATCTACAACCATGGAGCTTCATATCAATTTGTGAAGCAAAGACATTTTATGTCACTGTGAATCTACAAGATGATCATGAGGACTGTGAATCTATAAGTATACAGTCAAGAGGCTTCAAATGTATGTACGGTCACAAGTACACATTTCAAGTCACTATGAATCTACAAGTATATGAGGCTTCAAATGTTCTATAGTCCCCCATCTTCTAATACATGAGGCTAGCTCAGTAAACTGAAACGCCAAGTACACACAAATGACGGGCTCTGTGAAAATGAGTCACATGGGGAAAAATTTACTTTTTGAGTTTTATAAATGGCTAAAAAGAACATAAAACGAGCTCCATTTTGACATATCTCACACAATTGTGTCATGTTTGGTTCTAAAGTTATGACCTTTTGAAAATTAAATTATGTCATAATCTGAAGATGACCTGTAATGGAGAAACAGCCAGTTTAATAAAAGACATCAACTATTGTAAAGGAAACAAAGTACACAAATAAAACAAAAGGGTCCAAGAATTTGTCCATCTTTATCGATAAAAAAGAAGAAGTTTCTATTCGAGAAATAAGAAAATACAACAATTTTGTTCACCCTCCGGCAACACTCAATAGTTCTGTATTTGAAAGCGGACTGTGTAACAAGCGACTCATTTTCGTAGAGCCCATCCATGTGAATCTACTATCTTACCTGAGGCTTCATGTACATGTAAGTAGGGTCAAACATACACATTTTTAGTTATTATCCGGAGGCACCATCTAAGGTAAACGATGCGGATCAGGATAAATGTATTTCAATTTTGACCGAAAAACTAGGATCAACCCTTTCTGCATGGTCAAACCAAACGAAATAACATCAGTGATGCCTGCTTCATGTTAAACAGATAGGCCTACTTGAACGAAAACTTGATGACGGGAATGCTATTTGTTTATAATGTGTTTCTTTATCATTTTACTGTATAATTGCTATATTTTTACACTTCTGAATTGTTCGTAAATATTGAAGAAAAAATAGGGCCCAAGTGTTTTGCGAAAAACAAGCTACGTATGCACTTCTGCCGTTGACGGCGTGCGTCAAAATGACAATACTATGACTTCATTTGTGGGATATTCCTTTGTTATACGTCCATGTTACACCATTTTAGGTTTGCTTGGTTGACTGGGGGGGCGGTGTTCTTGCATTCCATCCACATTCCAATCACTTTTCAATGCATTCCCGCCCCTTCATGTCACATGACATTCTCGGTCCATTGTTTTATTAGCTAGTATTTAAGGGTGCATCTAAGTATGTCACTTCAGGTCTCGGCACACGCTTAGTGAACGCATTTCCCAACTGCCTGCTAATTGCACACACAAAAAAATATTTTAAAAAAAATCTTGCTATGTCGCAACAAGAAGAAGACAATCTTGATCCGACTGACATTTTCAGCAATTCAAGGATTATTTCGACGAAAAGTTTTTTCCACCAATATCCAACGAAGGATGGAAGTTGAGGGAACTTATAAACAAACTCGAGTCGGAAGAGTTCAACAAATTGGGAAAAGTTGGACAAAATCAAGGTCGCATTACTGAAAAAGAACAACACTGGTATAGCAATAGAAGGAATTCAAGAGGCAGAGGAGCTCATCGCGGAAAGAAAAAAGAAAATTAGCGTCGCCGACAACAGTAGGCTGGATGCGTCACTGTTTCCCACCTCGAGAAGAGTTCTTCTGAGCATCTAGTCTTCCAAGCAGCAGAAGAAGGTTAAATCTTCAGAAGAAGACGCTCCCAAAGAAATAGAAAAAAACGAAAGACGTTGCAGACGTTCGGTCTCCAAGATGGCATGTTCAAATCACCAGCTAGTCCCGCTGATCGTCTGCTTTTTCGAGGTACATGTACATAATTATTTATATAAGTTGACTTAGCTCATTCCCCCCCCCAAAACAAAAAAATACCTCTGATTTCCTATCACCCAATATACCTTGGCGTAATTCCATCAGCGTCTACGTGCTTACCAAAATACCATGCTGTAAATTAAATAAATGTTTAATCATGAATTCAAAATTATTATGTTTCTTTTCGCTCCCTCATTTCCCCAGTCAGTCTCTAAAGTGAAACTGTTTGAGCGCAGCGAAGGAGCAAGAAAACTCAGTTACACAAAACGGAGCTCCCACGTGACGTAAAATTCAAGTGATGACGTAACAGGACTTTTCGCGAATCTTTCTCAAAAGCATCAGAAAAGGGTATTTAAAAAGATTGGGATTTGTTTTATAATTAAAATTTGTCTATCTCTCATGTGAATTAAATTTTCTTGTTGATAGAAAACATTTTAAAATTGAAAGAACAAAACAAAACCATAAGGGTCTAAAAATATTTGGTCTAGCGTTTTTTATTAATTTTTTACTATAAAAAAAATCAAATTTGTATATAAATGTGAGTTGCAACAATTTATCTTGAGTTTATATAATCATTATAAATTTGTAAATTGTAAATCATTATTTACAATCAAGTTGGTTTTCACAAAATACAGAATAAAATTATGTTAAGAACATAATGTGATCCTGGCTACGTGGCAGTTAAAGATTGTATGGCTTCTGACTGGCACCCCGAGCAAAGATATTGACAAAAATAGGCAGACTGCCAACATAGGGTTAAATAGCTCAGTTGGTAAGAGCGCCGGCACGTAAATCCGGAGGAACCAAATCCCGCTCTAGTAAATCTTTCTTTGGTCAACCCCAACTTTTGTACAATTTACACAATACATGTAGTGTCAATCTCTTCCCCAGGGTGTGTCGAGCAGTACGAGTTTGACTGCTCTCTCACCCTGGTATTAGAACATTTGCATATCCAAAAATTTTGGATACGTATGCAAATTAGAATAGTCTGGCTGCATATCGAAATTCACATCTTCGCCATAGTCTCGTGGTCCGGTACCAGATTTAGTAGCTTGTATGTATTGGAAACATGTACATGTGCTAATGCAATGTTGTTGTCCGATCAGGGTTCAAGTGAGGAGTTTCCATCCCATAGGGTTTACTATTTACAAACATGGTTGGAAATAAAGTAAACCATGGGGACGAGGTTGATGTAGTATAGAATGAGACTAATGGCGTTTCTTTGACAGGAAATTATCGTTTCTGTAATACAGAGTGCATGTAGAACCAAATCACTGAAATTACTGCAGGTATTTATTTCTTGTTACACATATGTTGTGGGGCTTTTTGTGTGTGTTGTATTTTTTTATGGAAAAACTGCAAAACTGAAATCAAATCCGTAAAATAAAAACTTACTTGTAAGAACTTGATTATACCTTTTTTACAAACATAAAATAATAGCAAATACAAAAACGCTCTCAACAACATTTAAACAATTATTTTCCATTTAATGTTATTAATTGAAAGTACTCTCATTATCTCATTATGTACATTCAGTTATTTACCACTAGTTTAATAAAATAATTTTCAGCATAAACATATAATTATTGCAAACCATTTCCTTCGATTTAAAGGTAGGGTCATTGTTTGGTAATCATCCCAAAAGAAAAAAATGTCAATTTCTATCCAAAAACTTACTTGTTATAAAGATTGAAACGGTAGTAATCATCCTGTGCATAATATCATCTGAAATGCCCCATTGATTAGAAATCAATAACAAACATTTTAATCTGAGAAGCGGTTCATGCATGAATCACTTCTCAGATTTCTGAAGGTTGGTGTTTATTCACGAATGCGGTTGGTACCCGCTGTAACCTCGCTTAAAGTGGATGAATTTGTGTGAAAATACAGAGATTTTTTGTTCCAGCTAGACACTGTATTTAGCAGAAACTTTTACCTGTGACTGTTAATATATATATTTCTATATAATTTTACCTATAAATAAGCATTACCCATGGGGGGCGGCGGAATGACAGAAAAGTCAAAATGACAGAAAAGGCAGGGGGAGTTGAAAAATCTTTGAAAATGAAGGCCCAATTCAAGCAAATTTGTCAATTTTTGCACCTTTTTTCCCCCCTGAAAATTGTTCTCTTTTTTGGGAAAAGCGCCATTTGTGCGAAATAATGGAGCGATGGAACATTAGCATGATGTCACAGGTGAAGGTTAAATTAAAATAACCACTGTTTACGATAAAAGAAAACAACATTAGGAAAAGTACAAAATGAAATATATATAAATATCATTTAAATTCACTTCCTAGGAAAAAATATATTTAGACCTCCAAAATTTTGCGTAAAGACTTCTACTAAAAGTAGTACATGGCAAAAAAAACCCCTGTTTTTAAACGACTTCTCTGATAAATAAACTGCTCTGATAAATAAACATATTTTGCACACACATGTGCCTGATACATTGGTATTGCCTTGAGCCTAAAATCATACAGCTCAATCTACCACTACCTGGGAACATTTACCACTGCACTTGCAATAAAACAAAAAAATAGTCGCATTCCCTTAAGGTAATCCCTCTCCTGCCACTTCCCAGGTTGCATCCTAAGTTTGGTTGTGATTCTTGGTTACACGGCAGCTACTGACTGGCACCCAGAAACAAGAGTAGGTAGGAGGGTGAAGAAAATAGAAATTGTTACAAATTGTTGCCATATTGAGTAAAAAACCGCCTCGATGTTAATTTCAACTCATTTATGAGCAACCTGTACCATGGAAACCAGGAAAAGGTAGATAAATACTTCTGATGATTTATATTTTTAGTTGCTTTGTTACTGTTCATCAGTTTCCAAGTAACGTTTTTCATTTTCCGACACATACAAACAAATTGCATAAAATAATACAGCTATTAACAATTAAAATGCTAGATGTTATAGAAAACAAAAACCCGTAACAATTTACATATAATACATTTATAAAATAACAAAAGAGGTATAATGTCATTAGTTAAAAGCAGTTTTAAAAAGATGAGTCTTCACAATAAATAAGACCTTATGCATTGATGTCATCAAGCCGTCCAAGTAACTGGGTCTAAAGACATTGTTTTTGTGATGGAAGTTACCCTTGAACTAAACGATAATTTTAGTCAAATTCCTGTAACTCAACTGACTAGAGGTAACAAAGTGTTTTACTTACAATTTATTGCAGCAATTTTCTGGACCACATTGTAAACACCCACCACGTGTAGAGCTAGTCAAGCGTGCTTTTGTGTAAACAACGAATGCTCAGTATTGGTGGCGCTGCACAACTCGTCCTTGGGGGCCGAGTGAAATTCGTTCACGAAGAGACGCACAGTCGAGTTGTCCCACCTGACGAATTTTCCGACAGTCGAGTTCTCCGACGGTCGAGTTGTCTGCAGTCACCGTGTACACGGCCCCGGGGCCAAATGCGACAGATGCAACACGTATTAACAAAAGTAGAAAAACAAGAAGTACACGTCACGTTGCTCCATCCACAGGACACCACAATTTCTGTAAATGTATTAATAAAATATCAACTGAATTCGTTGTCTTTTAATATAAACAAAAGTAAAAAATGGATGATGGTAAGGAATTAGAGGATAAGGTTCGGGAGGCAGCCAGTATTGGTGATCAGGCCATGCTAGAAAAAATGCTGAAACTCGGTGTAAATGTGAACGCAAAACACCGCATAAACGGGTGGTAAGTTGACAAATGATGTTTCTTGTTTATTTAATTACGAAAATCAGATGAACGAATATTATATTTCGAAAATATTAAATCAATCATAAGTTTTCGAGACTCAGAAAGTGGTCATGAGTGGTGGAACTTTGAAGTAATATTGAACAAAAATGTACCCGAAGCTAAAATTAAAAAGACAGTGATGAATACGAATAGGTTTGTCACACGTGCACATAACACAAAGTTCAGTTGATACTTAAAATACTTAATTTTGAACTTTATTTAAATACCTATTTTGTATTAGGGTGGTCAGGTTGGCGTAGTGGTATCTTGCCTTGCCCTTGCCTTCCACCTATGTAGTATGAGATCCTGGTTCAAATCCCACTGGGGGCACTATGTCTCATCATGTAGAGGTAGATTGGGTTTTCAGTCCCTACCTGACTGCGTGGGTTTTCCGGGAAGGATTTTTCCTTTCACATCCAAAACTGAAACTTCCTTCATTGTCTTCTCTCCATTGGGTTCTTGGCTAGTACAGTGGTTAAGTTCACTTTTCCTTGGCTTAAAAGCCAGTAGTAATAAATAAATAAATACGTTTAATTTGTACTTTTTTGTAGGGCAAAAAAAAAAATGCTTTTTTTTTTTTGCCATTTTGTTTATTGTACCCCCTCCCACCCGACCCCCTAGACTAGCCCCAATCGATCCTGGCCAGGGCCACTGCAATGCATCCTGCAGTTGGCCCTAGAGTAGAGTGGGGTCTAGCCCCCCCCCCCCCCAATTACACTACTGCCTGGTGTAACAGAAAAGTATGCAGTCAAAGTAAGGCATGAACAATGAGGGCGACAAAGGGGAAAGGGGCAGAGGGTTAACATTTAAAATAACATTTTTTTTAAAGTCATCAGGAAAACTATTGAATTTCTTACATTTAATTAAATGAACTCACATTGTGGTGATGATTAATTGACTTTCAGGACAGCATTACACTGGGCCAGCAAACGAGGGCATCCGACAATTGTGAGATTCCTTCTGGAAAATGGAGCAGACCTAACGCTTACCAACGGCAAAGGGGAAACTGCTGCTCAGCTCACAGACAAGGAAGATATCCACTCAATACTTGGAGGTCAATAATCCATTAGTCATTACTCCCTAGGTCCACTTTGACAGGCAACCACAATCCTTCACTATCCTCCTCTTTTATGTTACTCCACACCAAAATAGATTGAATACCTTGCTCAGTGAAATGCAACCCATCCCATAAAATACGCAAGTTGCGCACGAAAGTGCAATATTACACTGAAAAATATTACACTGAAAAATATTGACAAACTATAGTGTGGTTAGTTATTTCTCCCATTTCTGCAGTTACAAAGTTGCATGTCTAATGTAACTTTGCCAAAGATGCACTTAAAGTTAAACACGGAACATGGAAACAACTGTCTTTAGTCCAAGGAAATCAAATTCTGATAAGCCTGAGAGTTAACATGTGACCAAGCAGGTCATTTTTCTAGAGCAAGAATTGTTCCTTTAAAATCTGTGATATTAAGTTGCTATGAATTTTCTGAATTTAACTTATTTCAGGCAAACCAGAAGTCCTAGCAAACGATTCTCCATTACCAATCACGCCTAACTACATCCAGAACCCGCCTTTTCCTTACTTATCGATGACAAATGGAACAGTCCCAAGCCCAGCAAGTCACACGAGCAACAAGCAACCAATCACAGACAGGGTTACAAACTTACCCCAGTTTAATCCCTCAGAAGGTGGGTCTTCTTTCTTTTCAAAACAAACCTTTTGATTGGTTGCTGCTTGTGTTCATTTATGTTTGAGACTAATAAAACTAGAGTTGTTACAAAAAACAAACATAACTTTTTTATTTATTAATCTATCTTTTTTATAGTGTTTAAAATGATCTTGCACTGTATTTTTTTGTCACTTGGGTCCATACCACGAATGCAAATAACTTGGATTAATTATTAACCTCAATAGCCGCTGCAAACAAAAAATAAGCAAATGAACCATACTTGTGTATAAAACATAAAAACATGTGACATTAAAATCCTCCTACTGTCTGACCATTCAATACACTCCACTGTGGTCTTGAATGATATGCCAACACACCAAGTATGACTTCCTCTTACTGTAATATCATGTAGTAAATGTATTTTGTATCTTCACAAGTACACAGAATCCTCTATGCATTTACACAGTTCAGTGTAACACAGTGCCACACACAACCAATGCAGTTGAATGGTTGAAAGGGGCCGTGTCTTCATTATCGAAGCAGGCATGTGGCTGTACATTGAATATTGAACCCTCACCCAGTCACAGCACATGCGCGCCCTCCACAGATATGATACGGGGGGAGGACGCACGCATGCAGTAACTGGGTGAGAGTTCATCATTCCATGTACAGCCCGGGCCTGCTTTGATCAGTGACGGCACAGCACCTCTAAATGGTTGGTCAACCTGCTGGATAATGTTATAGGACTGAGTGAATTGGATGAAATAACTCGTATCAAGACTGCATGTTTGTTTGGGCATGTCTCAAATGCAGGTCAGCACATTCAAGATGCAAGTCTTGATGAGACACTGAATATGTAGTTACAGCATGTAGTTCCTACAGCCATTCAACTCGGCTATTAACTACAGAATTGAAACTCAACATTTAGCTGCTCTTAAGATGTTATGTTGAACGGTTTTGAGAATCTCTTTTATTTCAAAATCTTCTTCTTCAGAGCTGGTCCTCAAGGTACGGGTAGCCAATTCCTCAGAGACAGATTTCATAGAGATTGAGCTTGACCGCAATGAGCGAACCTTGTCCAACCTTGTCCTCACGTGCTGCCGAGAGCTGAACTGTGAACCACAATCCATTGTCAAGCTCCGCAAACTTCCAAACACCATCATCCGTAAAGACAAAGACGTATGGAGATTAGGAGATTTTCAAGAGCTGGAGTTGGTGCTTCAGAAGTTCACAGGAAATACGCGAATTCAAAATGCCTTCCAAACACTGATTTACTGATACCAGATTGTGTTGTTTAAGATCAAATTACTGTGTCTGGTTTGTAGACTGACCTATTCAGCTCCACCCCTTAAAGTTTTGACCAATCAAAATCAATAGTGTGTGACCAGAAGCCCGACATTTGTTAAAATCTCACAACAAAATATAAATAAGTTTTCACCATTTGGATTGCTTACAACTACTTATATAACACATGTATTTAAAGACCAACTTGAACAAAATTAACGTTATTGTCCTTTTGTTATAAAAAGGTAAATGAGTGTGTCATACAAAGTGGTTTCATAATGGAAAAAAACACCACGTTTTGACCAAAAATGCAGTTTCACGAAAAGTGCCTAGGAATCAAAACAGCACTGAGGCGTCACACTATGGACTCGATCCAAACAAGACAATGGAAAATGATCAGAAACGGAGATAAACAACCTTTATCCAGTATGTTTTGTGATGTACTTTACCCAACTACACGGACTGGTTTTGGGCTGGTTTTCTGAGGCACTGATACTTCAGAGTTGATTCCGCTGTTCATTTTACGGCAAAAAACACTAATTCAAAAATGGAAAGGGGAAGGGGGGGGGCTAGTTTCCGATAAAATTTCAACAAAACTTCACACTTCTGACCAAATAATAACTAAACACCAAATAAACAAGGATTAAACAGTCACATTAGTTTGAGTGATTTTGTTCAAGTTGATCATTAAGATTGAAAAAAATGAGTGCACCCTTTTGGGTTTACAAAAGTGCATTTTGTATGGTGCGTGCAACAGAACACAACAATCCAAGAGGCCTCCCATGAATAGTTATTGGCATCAATTTATTTATTGCCTGTGAGTTTTGAACAAAAACCTGGACTCGACGTCTGCTATTTAAGACTTTTTTATTTCCCCCATCACTTTTTGAAGACTTATTGGTTGAAGGTTTTGCTACATGTACACGTAGGTCTTTGTGCCTTCACAAATTCAGTTTCATATTTTTTTGAGGTGCTATTTACACAAGAATGAATAATAAGGAATCAAGTTTTTGGATGAATTTTGGACTTTGAATGTGTCTAAGACAGTAGAATTTTTAATATTGTTTTTTCTAATTTTTTTAAATCTTAAGTTATGGAATGTAATTCTAAGTAAAATTCTGAAACTGTTTTTGCATTTTTTTTCTACAATGCTTTAAGTTTTTTGTGATGGCTTATTGTACAGTTTGCAACCGGGTTGCATTTAGTAACACCTTGGCAGTAAAGTATTTATACCTTCTTATACGAATGATGATGTGTTCTTGAAACAATTTGAATGATTGCTTTTTCTACTTTTTGCATGTTTTTGTTGTGTAGATATGATTGAACAAAAAGTTAGCAATAGAAACCAAAAATGATTTTAATTTATAAGATTAAATTTTATCTATACTGGTAATCGTTTTAGTAGCAATTAGCTACGGATGTTTTCTTAATTCTAGTGCCTTGCAGCTTGTAGTTATTTTTAACATGGCGGAAGTAATCTCGTTGGTGAATGAGTGAGGAAATTTCACCATAGACCACACCCACTTAGTGTTAGCAAGGAATATTGGCTGGTGTGTGTGTTCAAACTTAATAGTTACTATTAAGCATTCTTCACTTACACATCTAGCAAAGACATTTGGTGCTAAATCCTGTAAGGGGGAGATTGGTGGCTGTAAGCTGATAATTCCACAGTAAGCACAACCATGAAAAACATTTTATTTATGTATGAAGCTAAAGCATCTCTTTCACAAGTTCAACGTGTTTAGCAGACCACCCAAGGTCATATCACCAATGTCAATTTCTATCAAGGGATTAAACAAAGGATTTTAGCTTGCATTACACACAATTGTTCTCCGGGTTTTTGTAGTGGTTAACCTTGCGAATGCAACAAAAGAGCACGCAAGAGAATTGTCAATCAGAGGAGAGTCGGATGGATACCCTGTGCATTGTGGGAAGGGGAGCAAGGTACACACAGGGTGTAGTGCGTGGCTTTTTAAAAAGTCAACGAAATTGATGCAAGGTGCAGTTCAATACTTGCCTTTCAATTTGTAATATAGTGTTCAGAAATTAATATTCTACAACTCATTTCTCTGAAAAGAAAGAAGAGTCGATCAAGTTTTGTCATTATAGAATAAGCCTAAAAAAACAAAAAACTAATAACTATTTTGGCATATTGTGAATTTTGAGGGATTGTTTTGACAGTTGACAAAAGTAATGGTATGCACAAATATTTGAAGACCCTTCTCTTGGAATTCCCATCAATATTTTTTTCATTAGGAACAATGTAACCATAGTGAGGCCACAATGGAAAATAGTCTGGTCCCTTCTTTGGTAGTTGAGAAGCAGACTACGTACAAGATGCTGTTGCCACTGGGGGTACAAGACAAAGATGGTTGATTGAGTTCTATTTTACGAAGTTTCATTGTCTTCCTTTTTTAGATTTGTACATAAGGTATAACAGTTCTAAACTGAAGTGAAAACGCTTTCATTAATGCAATACAGTACAATAATGCAGTGCAGGACACCGTAACATGATTGACAAAATGATAAACTATTAAAGGAAAAAGTTCAATTTCTAAGTAAGTTGAAAGTATTTCATTGTGAAAAGCACCAACAAAGCATTCAGGGTTATGAACACATGATAACGTACAGATCAAGTCATCAAAATTGAAAGGCATCACAATCAGAATGAACTACATACATGCACATAAATCTGTCCATGTTTAGTATTTTAATTTAAATAATTTGTAGAATAGATCACAATTTATTTGTCAAAATTATGCCAAACCTTATACGCTCCCATGGTAGATTACCTAAATCACAGATTCTTATAAAATAAAGTCACCCAATTTTGAAGCGTCCTTGCTGTACACACTATTTTGATTTTTAAGTTAACTTGTCATCAAGGAGGGAGTACCAAATTTACTGGGAGTGCATGTAATAAGTTACAAATGTATTATGTTGAGTTATTGGTCAAACTCACTACTTCAAATTCAAAAGTCATATTTGTGTAGAGATGAAAGTGTTTATTTTCCCCAAGAATGAGATGACATGTAATGTGAAATGTACACAGCTGCATCTATAATTGACAGTCAATTTACTTAAAATCTAAACCAAATACTCTGTTTCGTTTGTTGTTATTTTACTTTGTATTATATGTAGTCTATACTCAACAGTGTACATGAAATGTGAAAATAGAATATTCATTAAATCAGAAATAAAACTGAAGATATTTGCCTATAATTTGTTTGTATGGTGTTGTACAAACCTCATGTTAATTTCTTGAAGAAATTCTTGGAATAGACCAAAAGTGGCATAAAACCTTCCAACGAATAACACACAGATACTGACGCCCAGGTGAATCGGGCCAATAGTCCCATATTCCTCAAAATCTCCCATATGCTTTGCACATCGATCGGTGCTACATTGCCAGTGAAGAAACTGACCATGGTTGAGAAGTGAGGACCATACACCGAATGGCAAAACATTTCATTGTAATTCACAGTATTTTTTTACCATGTGAGGGCGTATCAACCAAATTTACGTGATGCAAAACAAGCAAACAAACCAGGTTTTTTTTCTCCATTATTATTATTATCTATTCGGCCAGTGAAAATTGTGATGCAAGGAAATTCACTGTTGAAAGCGCTGTAAGGCCGTAAAAAAATATGATCCATTGAGCAGTCTGGTGGCTTCTCCAGTCACACTAACATGACTAAAGCACTTTGGGCAATGGTCTTGAGAATTACCCTAATAGTTAGTTTGTTTTTGGATGCTATTTTCAGGTAGATGGAAAAGAGCATGCTTTTCTGTTAAAAATGATTAACACAAAGCTGTCAACATTTTAAAAATTCCAATTAGTTCTAAAAAAAGCATAGCCCAAAGGCACATGTAACAGTTACACAATTTAATATATGTTATCAAATGAGAACCAGTGTTTGTCTTGCCAGTTAGCATTTCATTCCGCTGTTCAGCCAGCTTTTTCCCCATGTTCACTGGTCCATATTTTGGGAATTCCTTTCAACACTGTCACTAGCAAGGGACTATATACAGCCAACCCTCATTATAAAGAGCACTGTTATTAAGAGGTTCTGCTTATAAAGAGTACATTCTGACTCTCATTTTTGCTTTGTGTTTCGTTGTTTTGCTGTCCTCTTATAACAATATTCCTGTTATAAAGAGGTAGTTTGGCCAGTCCCAGCAATCTTGTTATAATGAGAGTCGACTGTAATTTGAAGCAATCAGTGGTTTACATAGTAGCTGTGGGAAGCAATAAACTAGCCAGGCGGACTAGTTGGGCAGAATTCTTACTGGTCCTTGGGTGTTTTTAGCGGATCACTGTTATTGTTAAGGGAGAACACAGAACATGATGACTCAATATGCAAACAGAAAACAGTTGTTTGATCAGTTACTTTTCTTCATTTCTTATTAAAAACAAAGCAATACATGTACTGGTAATTGTTACGAGTTTTCTGAATTATTTTTTCCCCAAAAGACACAGGAATTTAAATGAGTTTATTTTTACAAAAACATAAAATGTATAGTCAAGTCTCATTATGACCGTGGGTCTCATATTACCACAGTAACAGAAAAATTACTTTTTGCAGTGCCACTACGTCATCTATGGATGACTTTTATGGGGTGAATCGGTGCAACCAATGACCTACTGATATTGTTATTTTTAAAAATCAAATCTGAATTGTTACATAATTTTATTACATTTTAATATTTATGAAAAAGCATGAGTTTGCTGGCTGGACAAATTTTCGCTGACCATGTCTGTCAAAAGTGTCATTTTATCATTAAATTGTTTACCTTTTAACTTAAATGATGTTCTATCCATTGAAATATCAGTTTACAAATCCTGTTTCACTTAAAAAGAAAAAAGACTGACGTCATAAGGACCTCCAGGATCACTCTATACACTGTTTCAGAGACTGACGTATTTTTATGTCAAAGTGGAAAGTAATACTTCAACAACAATAATAACTGGTTACTTATCACAGGCTGCGGAACATGTTTTATTCTAATCGAAAAATGTGCTTAGTACCACGGTAATAGTTGGTGGATTTTTGAACATTTTGTAAACCACCCGAAAAAGAAAAGGAAAAAAAAAGGGGGATTTGGCTGTTGCAGACTGCATACCAACCAAAATCACCTTTGGTATAAATGCTAAAATTTTAATAGCCTCACTTTTCAACCCTCACATTAAAACAAATATGAAAATAGTTTCTCAATCTGGTTTAAAAGATTATCAAGTTTTAGAAGAGTGGGCATCTTTTGAAATCTTAAACATTCACTTCCTCTTTGCCTTTGTAGCTGAGAAACTTTTGGCCAGTAGTTTACCTGGCGTGCTCATCCTGGTTGCTCTAGTCTTTCTCAAAGAGGTTGCTGCCTTTCTGGGCATTTCTTTGCGGTTGCTTTTCATGGGTGTGGCAACATCCTCTAGATCTTCTTCCTCCTCCTCTGGTGGAGCCTTGCGTTTAGTCGCCATCTTCTGCCCAGTGATGTCGTCGGATTTGATGGACATCTCTTTCATTTTCTTTGCAGCAGCTCTCTTCTCTTTGCGTGAGAGCAACCTCGATGAATCTGCTACTTGTTCAGCTGTTGGCAGGACCGTCTCTCCCTTAGAAGAGAACCGTTTGGTGACCTGCAGCTGTTTCTTTACTGTTTGTAAAAAAAATATATAAAATTGTTTAAAAATAACATTTATTAAATTGTTGCGGTACCCGCTGCTAAGGATATGGACCTGCCTCTAGCCATCAGGCTAGTGGTAAGACATCTGCTCTAGCAATGCAAAGGTCATGGTTTCGGATCCCACCCAAGTGATTTGTTTCACAGAACTCAGGAAAGTACTGAGTATACAGTACTTAATACACATCGGTGTAAAGGTAAAACCAAGATATATAGCTAAAATAAATTGAGAAAAAACAACCCAAAAACAAAATGTAAACAAACTGTGTGGTGCAGTAAGCGTGATATAGTATCAATGAACTGCTTAGTACAGAATCCTGTGCTTCTAGTGTCCTGTTAAGAGTGCAATTCTATGGGCAGTAAGCGCAAAATTCTGTGGTAAGCAGCCATAGAATAGGGCCAAGCTTTGCAGAGCAGGGCTCAATTTCTAAAAGCTATTATGACACAAGGCTGGCTGAGCACAAACTTAGCAGAAATAGGTAACCAGCCACAATGGCATGTTCTCAACACTGTTTTGACTGGTGTTCCTCTGTCAATTTGCTTAGTGTACACATTTGCTTAGCAAAATCTGGCCCAGAGGCATTTATTTGCATTGCCCACATGGGGGCATTACTAAGAAGTTGCTAACGAGGATGGGCTTAATTGGTCAAGATGTTATCTAATAAGGATTCAGAATACCACATTTAGAGAAACCATGCTTAGCAAAAACACTAGGAATGCCAATCTCATTCATCAACACATTCACCAAGTGAGGCACAATTTTAACAAATTCAGGGCATCACTTAGTTCACAGCTGAAGAAAAAGTACAAATCATTCATTTGTGAGGGCTTTTGTTTCATTGATGGCAACATTTGACTACAAATGGCAGGGGTTTACACTGCTTTACATAACGAAAACAGATCTTGATCAAAGGTTTTCTCAGCTTGTTTTTGTTTTTCCCTTTGACATTACAATAGAAGGAAATTCGGAGCTTCATGTCAAGGGCCCAATTTCATAGCTCTGCTTAAGCACAAAAAGTAGCTAAGCACAATAAAATGCACCTACCAGAATAAGGTTACCAGCCAAACTACTGGTCCATGCCATAACTACAATTTGTGATAGGTGTCCTGCTCATTTCTGCTGAGCAGAAAATTTTTAAGCAATATTTTCTGCTTAAGCAGATCTATGTCATTGGCCCTGGTAAGGAATACATTCTTCACGAAATACTGTTGGGTCTCTTGGGTCTCTTCACTAGGCTTATGCATCTACAATTATTTTCCTAAACTTTTAACAAAACTTGTGCCTTTTGTTTAACCGATTAACCGCTTCTACCGATTCCAATCCAAATTGAGAATCAGAACTATGGTTGGTACAGGGTACCCACGATGTGCCGGCTCTCTATTTTCTGTGTGTATTTCGAGCTGACCTGTAAAGGAGGAGCAGATGTCAACACACTTTCCAAGGTTAACACTATACTCAGAGTACTATATACCCAGTCCTGATGGGCACAAAAACCACAATGTGAAAAAGAATGTATTACAAATTTTAGGAGATTAAGATATGACACATTCTGCCTACCCAACAATAGGGATGTCAATCACTCTCCCTTGATAGTGTCTGGGGCTGGCATTTTAAAGAAAAGAAAGGTAAAAAAAAAAACTTTGTTGAAACATTTAGGAAATTTGGAAATGGATTTCAGCTGGGTTTTTTTATGGTTGAATAGTTAACCACTTTAACGTCTCAACCCTACTTTTCACCATCATGCAGTCATGTCTATGACATCCTGAATAGTTGTAAACGGTGTTTTGTAAAGGCTAATTTTTGTGATACAATGTTTTTTTTACACTGACACGCTATGTTCACCAATAAAACTTACATCGCCAAATGTCGCTGCTATTGATGCCGGTTTTTGTCTCCCATTCTTTAAAGACCAAGGAAGTGTGCACTGGGAGAGAGACTGACTCATCAGTGCGAATGTACAGGGCCTTGATGTTGTTCCAACCCATCGGGATTTTGGCGGTGATGCCCTGGACTGCGGCCATGATGTTCTCCATGATCTGGTCCAGCGACATATGGGTGTGAGCGACAGTCATGTGGCTGATGGATAAAAGTAACAGAGTTTGTCGTCAAAGGATCTTTAACCCGTTTGAAACCTAGTTCACCTGAAGTCACAGGGCTTTTTCAGTGACTAGCCAGCTGGACCAATGAGGTTCCCGTTTCCCTTGTCAACTGTTTTTTTTATTCAATATTACATAAAAAATAGAGATGCTTTTCAACACTAAACTAGCCAGTTGGACCACTTTGAGAAAATTTAACTGGTCCTCATGGCTTTTAACTAGCTTTTGGGCAGTGGAAGAGTGGACCACTGTTAAGGGAGAATGTTGCACTATACCCAGAGATGAATTACTGTTGCATCATTTTGGGGGACCGATTCTCTGTGAGTTAACGTAAAGTGTGTGTTTTAACTAAGTGCACCATATCATTACATGCAACTTGACTACCAAAATGTCAGACCATGGGCAGATACTACAAGTCTCTAAAAAGACAGTGTCTTTCTGTACAATGATTGCCATGTGCGTACACACGATTGATTCTGCCAATTTGTTAACCTACATTTTTCATGTGAATAGGCCTGAACATTTTTTAAAAAAAATATTTATGTGGGATATTGTCAATTTATACCATGCCTTTTAACACTACTTTGTACTATGAATAGAAGTAATTGAATGGAAGTACATGTACACAGTGTATGTCAAGTGTTGCAGCTGTTTGCTGCTGGAATTGGCATTTTGGGAAAGGGTTCAATAAGTAGGCCTGAATTTTACCTGAAGCGGTCATTTTAATTTTGCAAAAAATTGAATTTTTGTTGGGGAAAAATTAGTTAATGGGAATAAATTGCGTGTATACCATGACCAACTCCAGGGGCTAGAGAGGCCATGGCCTTGGTGTAATTCAAGGCCTGTAAAGGCATAGCAAAATGAAGCAACATCATTCAATTCACTTTTTGTTTTCACAGAACTCGTGAAAGTACCGAGTAAACAACTGTAAACAAACACCGGTGCTTACTTTATACACACATCGGTGTAAGGGTAAAACCAAATGATGTTCTTCATCTCAGATGCAAATTTAACATCTACTAAATCGTTGCGGTGCCCACTGCTAAAATAAAGGATTCAAACTGCCTCCAGCTACCAGGCAATCTCGGTGGTCTAGTTAAGACATCTGCTCTAGAATGGCAAAGGCTGGGGTTTGAATTCCTGAGTAATATACCTCTTGTGAATTTCTTTCACAAAACTCAGGAAAGTACTGAGTATACAGTGCTTACACACATTGGTGTAAGGGTAAAAACAAAACAACACATTTCAACTCATATCAATTTAATGTGTACATGCAATTCCACACTAATGGGCCAAAGGATAACTTTGCAAGAGAGGCATGGGAGAGTGGAACAAAAATAACTATTTTGTCCCGGTCTGTTATCTTGTACATTCCAAAGCTGTTTATGATTGTTCATAGCAAAAATTAATTAATTAATCTGGGACCTTATTACAAGGTAATTTGAAATGTGTTATGTACACATATGTAATAAACGAAGACAGACATATGGCCTGAAAAGTGAATAAGAAAAAAATGTAAAAACATAGTGCCAATAATATGACCTAAGCCTTGAAGATTGCAAGCAGTAAAACTGAGATTTTGCTGTGGATGTAATAAGGAAAGATTGATCTCTTATACAGTTTCTTAAAAACTACCGTCATTTACCTTTTTTCAAACACAACCCTCATGTGCTTTTAAATGTACACAGACAAAAACACATGACAACATAGCTCATTTTGTTCTCACCATCCCATGTTCCCCTCAAATGTCACTGTTATGTGTCTGTCAGTGTGGAATTAATTGCATGATACTAGTGAATAAGTAACACACTGTAGCATAATGGAAAATGACCTACAGATACTGAAGTTAAACAAATATTTTAAGGAACAATGGAAAGAAAGAAAAGCTTCTTATATAGTTGAGATAAGTTACAAAAAGTTAGGCAAAGGTATGACTAAATATGATGTAACCAACACTGAAGTTTTCCTTGCGATTTTAAAATTAAACTACTACTTCTCATCATACAAATAACATGGCAATGACAACGACAGGTAATGACAATGGCAGGTAATGACGACAGGCAATGACTATGACAGGCATTGACAGTGACAGGCAATGACACTGAAAGTCAATGACAATGACAGGCAATGACAATGACAGGCAATGTCAATACCGCTTCAGCCTATTGCAATACAGAGAATGATTTGGCCCAGCATCTTTGCGTAGCCAAATAATAGGCTGAGCTTGTTTAGTGCACACTGAATGCTCATTATTGAGTAGCAAATGATGACTTTTGAGTAGCAACTGACACATTTTGCTCAGCTATACAAGGGAAATCGTTCGCTGTAACGAATATACAATGTATGCAACGCAGCCCTAATGTACTTCCGAAGGCAATGGAGGCATTTGCCTTCTGGCCCCAGGGTTATTGCCTTGGTGCCCTTTGAGATGTTCCAGTACAAAGTAATATTTCCCTGTAATAAAGTTAACAATGCTTTGCCCTTACATGAAAGAAGTATGAAGCTTGCAATAACAATGTAATTTGAAAATTACAAAACAAAGAATCGTACACATGTCTATGATAAAAATGATAGACTTACTTTGTGTTTCCTCGATTTGTAAGAATAAACCTCGTGGTGTCAACTGCCTTCAGAATCTCCTTTTTCAAATTTTTCTTGGTCAGGTCTACCTGTACAGGATACCTAGAGAGAGATTAAAAAACAACATTTCCATTCAGTACACAACAAAAACAGCCCCAAATATAAACTCTGCATACCCTGAGCATGACTTGCCCTTAACACTGGGTTAACAGAATAGTCGCAAACCACCTGTTTAGCTATTTCTTTTTGAGATGTGAATGAAAACAATTTAAAAAGTTGTTTAGAATTCAGCAGGGGCTCAGCAAGGTCTCTAGCCAAAGACACAAGATGAATCAGGAGGGTTTCTAGCCAAAGACACCGGAGAATTCAGGAGGGTCTCAAGCGAAAGACACAGTGAATAGACTGCGACTTACTTTTTCCTTTTGTAGAATTCCTTGCCAAGATGTACGTGGAGTAACCGGAAGATTCTATCATCAGCGAGGAAGATGTCATACCTCTTGGAGAGCTGCCGTCTTGAGTTAAACATCTTGAACTCTTTTTTGAGAACCTGTAGAGGCATCACCTGCAGGAGAGGGAATCATATCTTACTTTATCATTATCAAGAGTGAGAGTCATTGCTGATAAGAAGGTCTGAAATGAGGATCCATCCAAACTTTAGGAGGAATGACGACATTTCCCCCTTAGAGTAACCCCTGGAGTAAAATGCTGTCATCTCACCCCCAACAAAGTTGCCCCTTTGCAAAGTCACCCCCCAACACAGAGGGCACCAACTTTTTTTTCGGTGCAGCATATGAGTATCAATACTACAGTTCATCATTCATTCCTGGCACCCCATAGTTCAGAATCTTACATATAGTCAACTTTTTTTTTTTCATTCATAAAATTCAATACAAGTGACCGAGTTTAAATCAAAATAGTTATTTTAAAGTATAATACCTGAAGCCAACATTATATACAAAGTGGTGTTTGAAGCATTGCATGGCGTGGAAAATAAGACTTTGCATGAACATGGAAAAACGCTGAACATGGAAAAACGTGTGCAGCTTTATTTCTTTTAAAAGGCTGTGATTTCCTTTGTAATCTTGTCAACAAAAGCTGCCAATTATGGCAAGGAAAAGGTGGTACATGTATGAGCCCTTACGACCAGAGTCACCTAGGTAAAGAAAAGGTTAAATCACAGATATTTCAAGCCATGTGGTTATTTACCAAATGTGAGACATCATGTACACACCCACAAAAAAAAAGTTCTAATAAATATTCCGTTAATCAACATTTTTTCAACTAAATCATACAATTTCAAAAGTGATCCCTACAAATGAACTCAAATGATGAAGTATAGACAAGGTTGAGGCTAAGCACTAAAGGTGGTCTCTGACCCTTTTGAGATTTCGCATGAAAGTGCGAGCGTTCCGACACGACCCCCTGAAACCGATGGGAAGCCCATAGAAGTCAGTGTGAGGCCAACATGGAGTGGTAAGTAGAGTTCTTAACAATTTACCGTAGTATTAGAACCTATTTCCACACGATTTTTCCCTCTCAAAGACCTTTAAATTTTCACCTGAAGTGAACTTAAGTTTTCACACTTTTCGTTGAAGGGCTTCATATTTTTGGTGAACTTGACTGTTTCGAGCAGGAAAGAGACAAATGAGGTCGATATTACATTGAACTAAGGGTGTTCCATGCTTTTGATGTCACCTTCTGCACGTTAAACCGTGTTTTTCGGCCTCGAAAATCTGGGCAAAAATCTGAAATTTCGCCACTGCCGCGGGGCGCTCATTGTTGCGTGGCGCCATAAAAACAATACAGGTGATACAGTACGTTTGTTGTACGCCCATTATTTTTGTTGCTTCTTTTTATTTGCTTTTGCCTTGGTTTGACGATGAATTATTTAAAAAACATTATTTTAAGTCTTTTTTAGTCCATGAGTTATCAGCACCCAAGAGGTTCACTAATCATTCCTAACCTTACTCTATGATCATACCCAAGGTGATTTAGCCTTCTTTGATATATACAAACACAAGCCTTGTATTCCAACTTGCACTATATAGTATATTTTTTATAGTATATTTTGGTCTTGAGTTGTCATCGTACATGATGTAAAATGTTTAACTCAAACTCAAACCGTTTACATTCAACTTCAGCAGGTGAATATACTTTTCTATGCAGTGAGCCTGGTAATTTTTGTCAAAAGTGGGGTTTACTTGCATTTTTTTGCAAATGTTGTACTGTAAATAGATTGTGATACTCCAGAGATACATGTAAGCGGGGAAATAAGTACTAAGTGGATTGGAAAGTATTTCAACTTTGATGATTTATAAAGGTCTCCTTATTGCCTGTCCCTGTAATAACTTTTAATTATCTTACTATGAGATGAAATAGCAATAATATTTTAATGTTTTATATAAATATTTTATACTGCGTACTCGAAAATGTGGTTAATTGTGTGAGAAATTCATGCAGCTGAAAGAAGAGACTTAAAATAAAGCAATGTTTCCATAAAACAAGAAAAAAATGTGAAAGCATTATGGTGGTAAACAATGATTAAATTATAGTTTCCCTCACAAGAAGTGTTAAATAAAAAATGGGGGATGAGCTAGTGATGGTGGTGCCTATAATCAAGGCAATTAGTGCATCTATAATAAAAGTATAAACCATGGCAATTATCTCTTTTTAGCATCAGAAGAATGGAATAAATTAATCCTTATTTTTATTTTATTATTTTTTTAAAGGGCTTGGGCGGCAGGCACCTACTTTAGACAAATGCACCAAACATTTGGAAAGCCAAACGCGAGGAAACCAAACTGAACAAGTTTTTAACACCAATTGCTAACAATGTTGGTTTTTCCCCTTTGTTATCTAGATGACTGGTGTACAAGTTTTATCAAATAAAACAAACAAAACCTTTGGTTAAACAACGATGAAAAAAATTAGCAATGACGACACGTGAGTCTTCTCACTAAGAAAGTCAGGTACCTAAATGTTTACCAGAACACCACGTTAAGCTTAATGTAATAAGTAAGGAACCAGACATGACCATTTTGCCTAGCGTTTCCTTACGCAGCAGCTGATTGGTTACATAGGCAATATAGTACAGCGTGTTTGGTTTACGGTTTGACCAATCACGTATGTATGGGCTCTCATTTTACAAGCGAGCCATGGCAGACATTTCTATTCTGAACGGTTACGGTGACGAAGACGGATTCTTTAAGTGCTCTTGACTGTCTCGAGTCTCCTTAGAAATAACGAATACAGCGAAAGACTAGATCAATAATGTAACTAACATTACATTAGTAAAATTCTTCTGCACAACTTCGTTAACTATTTAACAAATGACTTTTCCTGAGACCCTTATTTCTGCACACAGATGCTAATGTTTTTGGTCTCATATTTCTTTTTTTTTAACGCACAAAATTATGTCATAATTTTTCAAGGTACATTGAAACATTATCGCTCCTCTATGTGATGTTTTTGCTTTGTTACAGTGGTTAATTTTCTCGAAATGAATTTTTGAAAACGTGTCCTCCAAGCTCATTATTTATGCAAAACCATGACGGTCATGCACATTCAGCAAATGAAAGGAAGCACTTTTCTAACCCCTGCACACTAACTGCATATTGCGTTAACGCGTGAAGGAAACAAACTCGAGCGCTTTAACAGGTTTCATTGTCCGAATATGTGCGAGACTTGGATGGTCTACATGTACACAAATCACTATAGTCATACTGACAACTCATCTTAATATGAATCTTAGTGCTTTGTGAAATCGAGCCGTGACTTCCTGCTAGCACAAGTTGTTCACAGATCAATGAAGGAAATCTCTATCTTCACATTTTTCACTAGGCCTAAGCCTGGAATTCATTTTTTTTTTGCAAAGGACAATTCCCTTTGAAAAGCTTAAAGGCTACAAATTTGTAAAGGGACACCAAGGCCAAGCGTAAGACAAGGGCAAGGTTTCAGTTGAATACAATATCTATTTGTTGAGAAAACAGCAAAAAACTGTCACAGTATCTTCATCAAGAACGTTGAATCCATCCATGTCTAGCGAGATGAACAATCACTGTGCTCGTTCACAGCAGGTACCAGCCTCACCTCCGACTGTATTGAGGGCAGCATTCAAATGGACACCACGAAAATTTCAAAAAGTCGCCTGCATGCAATCTTTGGAGATCCAAATTTTTCAAGATACATTTATTGATTTCTAATTACTGGGGCACTTCAGAAGAAATTATTTCGGAGGATGTTTGCTACCACTACCATCATCATAATAAGAAGGGTTTTCCAATAAAAAAATGCAACAATTTCCTTTCGGGTTATTAACAAAAGTATGACCCTACCTTTAATCTAAGGCCCCGGTGACCTACCTAATTAACCTCTGACCCAAATGACTTACCTCATTGACCTCTGTGACACCTTTATCTTGAAGTAGTTCCTTGTAGTGTATGGCAGTGGCGTCGCTGTCCATCTTGTTATCATCTTTGGTGAACAGGCAGATCTCTGTTTCTGGAGTCCGCAATGGATGAGGGACATTTCTGTGAGGAAACAAGGGGAAACAATCCAGAAAATTCATAATGTGTGATTATTCAATCTGCAGCCATCAACATCAGCAAATTAATGGGGTGTTTTGGGGTGGGTTTTTTTTTTTTTGGGGGGGGGATCAGATGCCTTAAGTTTCCTTGAGTTTGAAGGTATTTAGTAAGAGAGAGGAGATATTTTTGGTACTAGGGGTATAACATCCATGAGCTTTCAGACTGAACCTAATTCCTTCATAAATCCTTCCTCCCGATCCGGTACTTTGCTTTAATAAACCCTTACTGAACAGAACCAAGACAAAAGGTTTTCTAAAGTCTCTACAATATTTGTAAATATCATCTTAAAATAAAGACCAATTTCTTACACTTGAAATGTCCTGGCCTTCTTGCCAACAATCTTCCAGACAGAGATGATGATCTTGATCTCGCTGGACTCATTGAGAAGCAATGCCTGGGATGCCTTATCACCCTCATCACGCTTCTTGTGGAAGGCCAACAGAGCGGCCGCTGCTTCCCTCACCTGAAACAAACAAAGATTAAAGGGTAATACAGCGTTCTCCCTTAACAGTGGTCCGCTAAAAAAGTTAAGGGCAAACCCTATAACAGTGAGCTCGGCGTGGGTCCAGAAAATCCACTCCACAAAAAAAAAAGTGGAAAAAATGATAAACTCTCACCGTTATTCAGAATCGTCGCCTTCCAATAACAAATATATGGAAAACCTACTCCTAGAACTATGCGGCCATATTTGTTATCGGAAGGCGACGATTCTGAATAACGATGGGAATTTATCATTTTTTGCACCTTTTTTTGCGGAGTGGATTTTCTAGAGCCACGCGGAGTTCACTGTGATTGTGAAAACAAAGAGCACGTAGAGCCTAATTTTGGCAAAATCTGTTTTCAAAAGAGAACTCCAGGTGCATAAACGTGAAGGGGAAAAATTTTGAATAGGATTTTGTACATGATGACCTACGAGGTTCGTGGAGACAATAGCGGAACGAACCACATACATAGTTCTATTCTAGGAGTAGGAGTAGGGCAAACCTAGCCCCACTTGTGTGGCCAAGGAACAGGAAACCTGAATCCTTGGCCACACGTCAGGACCCATGTTTTCTTCAGCCCACCGATTTGAAAATAGAGGCGCATTTCCTACGGGCGGGTCGGCGGTTTAAACCACCTCAATGTGTTCACCTACCTCTTTGCTTGACCTGGGTGTTTTGGGTGATTATTTAAATAAATAACAATTTTAAAAGATATTTCATTTTCAATTCACAAATTTTCAACTTCCTCCGACTTATTTTTCGCGACATGTACTGAGCGCGGCCATTTTGGATTGATTCTAATCGTGCCAATCAATTTAGACGTCACCGGCCAGCCGGGCTGTGAACATTGCAATGCGAACATTGCAATGGTTGCTTTATGTATGAGTCAGCTCCGCCAACAGCCCGTCCGGCCGGTGACGTCATGAATTGATTGGCACGATTAGAATCAATCCAAAATGGCCGCACTCAGTATGTCGCGAAAAATAAGTAGGAGAAAGTTGAAAATTTTGAATTGAAATATCTTTTAAAATTGTTATTTATTTAATCACCCAAAACACCCAGGTCAAGCTAAGACTAAGAGGTAGGTGAACACATTGAGGTGGTTTAAACCGCTGACCCGCCCGTAGGGAATGCGCCTCTATTTTCAAATTGGTGGGCTGAAGAAAACATGGGTCCTGACGTGTGGCCAAGGATTCAGGTTTCCTGTTCCTTGGCCACACAAGTGGGGCTAGGGCAAACCTACTCCTAGAACTATTCGGTTCGTTCCGCTATCGTCTCCCCGACCCTCATAAAAAAGTCATAGGTCATCATGTACAAAATCCTATTCGAAACTTTTTCCCATTCACGTTTATGCACCTGGACTTCTCTTTTGAAAACGGAGCTCGCCAAAATTAGGCTCTATGTATTCATTGTTTTCACAGTGAGCTCGGGGTGGGTCCAGAAAATCCATTCCGCAAAAAAAAAGTGAAAAAAATGATAAATTCCCATCGTTATTCTGAATCGTCGCCTTCCGATAACAAAAATGGCCGCCGTCGCTTGTATCAATGGTATGCTGCGCTCAACGCTGGTTTACAATAACCAACGCGTTGCAACGGTTTACGTATAAAAGATAAGCCATTGATTATTGTGGACCAGTGTTGCGCACAGAATACTATTGAATACCGTCTTAAGGCATGTCGTGGACCAGCGTTGCACGCAGCATACCAGTGATACAAGCTACGGCGGCCATTTTTGTTATCGGAAGGCGACGATTCTGAATAAACAATGGGAATTTATCATTTTTTGCACCTTTTTTTTGCGGAGTGGATTTTCTGGACCCACCCCGAGCTCACTGTGAAAACAATGAACACATAGAGCCTAATTTTGGCGAGCTCCGTTTTCAAAAGAGAAGTCCAGGTGCATAAACGTGAAGGGGAAAAAGTTTCGAATAGGATTTTGTACATGATGACCTATGAGGGTCAGGGAGACGATAGCGGAACGAACCGAATAGTTCTAGGAGTAGGGCAAACCTTGATAATAATAATAATAATACATTTATACCGCGCACATATCTGTCAATAAAGACACCCAAGGCACCCAAAGAGAAAATGAATGGTAACATTTAACAGAAAACTTGATATTGATTTAAAAAGAACGTTTGAACAAATGTCTTTTAAGTTTAAACTGGACTTGATTGACACTTCCAACAATCCATGACAGTCATGACAGTGTGCCCCAGTAAATGTTGAGTCTTCTGTACTGGTTGTTAAATGTTATGTTTGGATTAAATTACAATCAATGCTAGTATCTAGTTTGTCATTTTTGTTTACGCTGTGGCGGCAAGATCGACGTTTTGATTGCAATGGAAAAATGTTGATTGTTAATGTTAGATCGAACGAAAGGGGGAAAAAAAGTAATTTATAATATATATAAGTTTAAAATTGTCAACTAAAATTCAATCATTCAGGAAGACTAACCTTTTTCTCATCCAGGTGACTCCGGTTATTGTATTTCTTCGATGAATATTTCTTTTTCTTGAGGTCCATTTTAATAAAGATCAGGGAAAACTTCCAACTATAAATTAAAAACGTCTAGCAAATTCATCTGCTCTCATCCATGCTTTGCATGCTTTGCATGCTTATGCGCATACAAATTGCAATACACGTGTTTCATCATTGGTGTAGTTTGGCTTCCGAAACAAAGCTGAAAATGTATATGACAATTGCGTACAGGACGTCTGGGTTTTGATCAGACAAATACGAACGCGCTTGCGCCCTCTGTAGCTACTGGTCTCTGAGCCTTTTCGAAACACCGGCTTCTGCTTCGGCTCGACTAGACGGCTTTACAAAACAAAGGCTATAGTGTTCTGTACAGTTCTTGCTTGTTGAAGGATAGATACTTGGTCAGTAAATGAAAATTCAATCAAATAGAGGGAAAACATACAAATGCACTTTTCCCCTCACGTTCTTGGCCCTATTCACAACCGAATGGAAAATATTCTGAGACCCCGGGGTGGTTTTTTTTTCTCAGGTAGGGCAAGGGTTATAATGGTCATTTTTTCATTTTCTCTATAGGTGGATTTTTAAACATACTTTCAAAACCAGTTTATGATACCTCCAAATTGGCTGAAAATGCCTGGAGCCTATCCCATTTCCCTAGCTTTTGCAACTTGATAATGCCAGTGTCTCCTGAGGCCTCAGTGGTAAAATAAGAAGGAATAACAACAACAAAAAACAACTGGCGTAAATACTTTCAGGGGCGGATCCAGGATTTTCCAAACGGGGGGGGGGGGGGGGGCGTGAAAAATTACCAAGCAACAAAATGGTGAAAAAGTGTACGAGGTATGGAATATTAGTAGCTTTAAAAAAAACCAGGTAAGGCCTATGTCTTTAATTTTGTCTCTCCCTTATTTTTCCCCTCGAGTTTTTTTTTCCCCGTTTTTTTTTTTTTTTCGTTTTTTTTTTTTTTTTCAAGCAAAAGGGGGGGGGCGTGCGCCCCCCACGCCCCCCTGTATCCGCCGCTGACTTTGTTGGTGTTCGATTATTCTACAAGTCACCTTGAAGTTCAATCAACCTTTACAGAAGCGCTGCCGTCGCGTGAAGTTAATTGCCTGGCAGATGATTATTTAATAGCGCAGTTTATAAGCTGCAAAAAGGAAAAGGTCGCTCGCCAACCCCAAGTGACGGATCATACATTTTTTGTGTCTGATTAAAACTGGTCTTCCGATCAGGGAAAAACTAACATGCAACATGTTGTCCAAATTAGTTCATTTCGCAAAATATACAGATAGTTTTACATGTTATTCCTCTATGGTTCAGCTATTCAAACCAAAAACTAACAAACAAATTAATAGATAAATAAAAAATAAAAAATAAACTATTTAAACCCCTTTTTGTAAAAGTTGGATGGACCATAATATGGAAATAATATGTAAAACAATCTCCATTGGCGAAATAAACTAATAACGTATGCGCTTTTTAAAAGTTGTATTACTTTAATACTGTTTCATGTCACCTTCCCCTTTCTAATTATTAGGCCTCCCCACCCTACTATAATATCAATACTTAGGCAACGTGGAGGAAATCCATGTCTTTACAAAACACATCTCAAACAACGCACGGACAATGTCTAATTAATTTTCTGCTTGGACTCGCCACAGCGATAGCAGGAAATTTGTTATTATTGGTTGGTGTCGGTTTTCTACAACAGTGCTCTTATTTCTAACTTTACGGTATGCAATCACTAAAATGTGCCGTTTAGGACTGGCTAGTGGTAGGAGAATGTTCTACTAATCTACTTCGTCAATCGACTGATTGCACATCATGTATAGGTTAAATGCACCAGCACTAACACCATAGGCCCCCTACCTTGTATAAAAATATGTATATATACATTTTCCCAAAAGAATTATAACAGTAACTTGCAATGCCAATTTTGAGGGTGTATTTGTCTATGCTCATGTTCGTTATACCTTGTGAAGACCACGGACAAAACAATTTAAGGAAAACAAAAGAACTCCATAGGGGAATTCTAAAGACTGGGTTGCTCCACAAGAAATTGTGTGTACAAAGTATATGGGAAGTTTTTAACTACATGGAAAAAGGAAAGAACAAAAAAAGATGTCTACACAGGGATGCATATTATTTTGACAATGGGTGTTTGTGTCTGTGACCGTGTCCACCCGTTGAAATCGAGGACTTTAACCAAAGGGATTCGGGTGTTTTGACAGAGCAAGGACATCCTCGCTTCGCTTTCGTGATAGCAAACCGGGGGGGGGGCCGCTAACGAAGAGAAGTCCTCGATTTACGAGATTCACAAACGCGTGTCCACACAAACACATGAGCACACACGCCATTGTTAATGATGTAGCTTTGTCAATAATACTCACCATCCACATCACACTGAGGAAACAAAGAACACGAACTTGACATTTTACTGGTCGATCTCAATGATCAATTTTTAATGATATTTGGATTATACGAAAGGAAAGTAATAAGTAAGACATTTTTTAATTATTTACTTATTTTGCTGTAAAGCATTATTTTCGACTTAAACTCTCTTTTGTGTAAGAAGGTGTACTGCACGCTTGAGTGGTCAAATAATGCTGTCACCAGTGGTTGCTTATGTCGAAACATTTCGGTAAAGAAAGGGTTAAACAATGTGCTGTTGCTAGGATAGTCACTGTGGTTGGGCTCAATTGTATCACTGAACATAGAAAACTGCCCATTTCTTAGGTAAAAAATAAAATGACCTAATTCCTCCATTGCAAAAACCTTTTGTCCATGCCCTACTTACGGGCATGGAGCATTGTCGTCTGCGCCACGAAACTGATGTATGTGTCAAGCTATCGATAGCCTTGAGATGTTCGGCCTAACTGACATGCACACTTTTTTAGCTTTTAGCTTTTCTCAAGCTAATTAAAAGGGAGAGACAAATGCAACCGAACTGAAAAGAGAAAACCTGGGGAGATGTACGCACGTCAATCAATTTGGGGTGACAGCTTCCTGCATGGCTCATTTTCACAAAGCACTCAAAGATTCGTCTTGCCATTGCAATTTGTATTGTGACACCACACTTTGCTTTGCAATAATTAAGAGTGATTTGCAGTTAAGATCAATCTCAGCTCGTTGTGAAGTCGAGCCCTGAACGGATTGTTGTTTTATTACACCTTTTTTTTTGACACTAACTTTCGGCACAATTTCGGATGCAGTTTAAAGGCTGCATAGCTGTTAATATTAGTGGTGTAGTTTTATAAACAAGAGTCAATTGGAAAGGTTCTCCACTTTAGGATCGCAATAGTGAACTTCTTTGCGATTCAACGAAGCCGTCCATGTATGTGAAGGATCCATCCCACCGACCAGGAGAATAAAATAACGACGTAGGTCGAATTATTGCGCGCCTTTGTGTTGAACTTGTTGTCCCCAGGTTTTTGCTTCAGGGGTGTCGTGTTCTTTCGTGCATACAAGATGACGTTAATGTAAACAAAGTACCCTCACGATGTAGCCCGTAATACAATATACCGCAATGCATCTTGGGAAACCGAATACAGTTAAAAATGAAATAAAGTTGCCAAGATGGAGGCCATTCTGTATAGCTTACATGTAACTGTGTCGGGTTTTTTTAATAGTTGTGTATCTGCGTTGCTTCAAAATCAGCGCGCCATGATGGTTGCCAGTGTTTGCCTGGATTCGGATTCCCCCAGAATCCTTTACGGCGCCGACCATGGGTATTGGGACATGCATATGGGTTTTTTGTGCTATGGAACATTGTGCCCGACAACCTATTATGTTCGACATATGTTCGATAAAACATTATGCCGGAGCCATTGGTCGATCAATCCATTATGTTCGACATTGTGCCGCCATGTGGCATGACAGTCGCTACTCATTCATAGACCTCACAACTGGGAACAATAACAACAAATTAGCACATTTAAATACATTGACAGACTTGTAGCTATTTAATTGTTTTAATTGAAGTGCATTTTGTTTATTGCTGGTATCACCCTGTTGTATGGCGAGTGGTCTCCCCAGAGTTATCATATTTTGGATAACTTTGGCGTTATTATGCCATAAACCACGCCCACCAGTCGCACCTATCATGACCCACTTCACATTAATGTATGAGCTCAAACGGTTATCACAAATTCCTGGAAATGCACTGGTCATAATCCATAAAAGAGTATTATAAAAAAACAGTAGCAATGCGACCAGTTTCAGGCCCAGGAGTAGATGGCAACGTGCCCCTGGTGTATAGCAGTTGATTTGGGTCGATAGTCCAGAACAATTAGTGTAGCCCTCACCTTGAAGTGGCCGTCCGTGGCCTTGTGATGTTAGGAGACCTCTCATTAAAATAATTTTTTTTAAAGTTAAAAAACAAGTTTATAATAACACACACATTATTACATAAATTCATCTTATGTACAAAACAAAAATTTTCAACAACCTCATACGTAGACTGACGCTAACTCATAGCCAGGTAGCGCAAGTCTCGCGTGTACTTGAACTCAAGGCACGTGACAGTGCGCGATTTGAGTTTTCTTCAGACATCAAAGCAATAGACGATGGGAAACAATGGTTCCCCAACAAAATCTCGGATACGCGCAGTATTTGTACGATGTATCTGAATTTGCAGTTTTTCAACAACAATCTTTTAACAACAGGCATTAATGACATTTCAGATGAATAACATTTTGTACAGTATAGTTAATGTAAAAAGCAAACATTGTGACCTTAGCAGGTACTTCCTCATGGGTCAATTAACAAACTATTGCACTATACTACATGTCATTGTCTGGTCGGTAAAGCAATACAAGGGAAATGGTTCAATACACATTTTTTTAACGAAAATTTCTAAATTTTCGAAGAACTGAGAGGTTGTGGATCTTCTAAAAACACTCAGAAAGAAGATGACTTCTTGTCTCGTAACATTTTCGTTAAACAAAACTAGAGTGTCGATGGTTAAAGACGTATGCATGGCACGAATTTGGACAATAATTAATTTCTATTTTTTGTTCAAGTAAATTTGGGTTTGAATAAAGACAAATTGACTGGAGCGGGACTTGAACCAACGACCTCCGGATTAACGTACCGGCGCTCAACCTAAGCTATATCCAGCCATACGTTGGTGGTCTCCCTCATTAGTCAATGTCTTTGTTCTGGGTGCCATTCTCAATTGTGTTGTTTTCATTAACTACCAAAAAATTATGATTTGCGGACTTACATACCGCAATACCTAAAAATGAAAGCCTAGAATTAGTACAAAATAGCAATAGAAATTTGCGTTTAAATTTTAGAGACAAGTCGACCCCCAAACAGACCTAAAAACTTCAAGCAGTATTCTTCAATACACATGAAATGATAATGGGAAATTGACTTGTGTGAAGCGGTTATACCGGCAATTATGCACGGTTGCAAACGGAGCGAGACGACGAGGCGGCCAGGCGAAAATACCAATGCAGCTTATCTAAACTCATCCATAATTCTTAAACACACATTAAATTACTTATTTCCAGTGCTCTTCAATTCTCACAATACTGCTGTTTATGTCATGCCTTTATATATAGTGTAGGGGCCTACATCAATTTAAGATTAATGGGCAAAGGCATTGCATAACCCCTTAATTAAATCTAACGATTGCAAAAGATTAAACAATTCCTCTAACTTTTCGCTCGTCCGTTCCTTGACGTTGTTTTATGTTATTGACATTTCAATTTGATCCGTTCAAGAGGACAGTGAGGCCTAATAAACCGATTGTATGCCTATAAAAGACGAACGCATTGTCAGGTTCCAGTTAGTTTTGACTGGTGACGTACATTTTGATAACGTGGTCGACGATGTAGCAACACAAATTACTGAAGAAGAGTTATCTGTATCACACTAACATCATCCATATTGGTAGACTTGCCCAGTCCCTCTCAGCCAGTCGATGTTACAACAACTAACTAACGTTGCCAATCAAGACTAGGTTCCAGTATAAGTAGAGAACTGTATAATGCTGACAAGAAAACACGAATACTCTAATAACTTTTGGGGTCACTTTGGCGAGAAGTATTTCAAGTGGGGCAGTTAACGTTGGCCGGCCAATCGCATACTTGGTTCACTTGGCTGAAGTAAAGACCTTCTTGGCAGGTCTTTGAGTACATGACATTATGTGAGCACTGAAAGAACTTTCCACAGTCGTTGGGGTCAGAGAAAAGTTTTCCGTGATCGTCATTCTCGCAATTTGGGTTGACTGTAACCAGTGCTTTTGTGGTTGAAGCAACTGGTGTCCTGCTGCTTGGTGGTGCCGTGCTGATTACCTGCTGCGACGTGACCGGAATGGTTGACGAAGCCTCGCTGTTAACTTGTCCTTCGGTGGTCGAAGGTACAGTACTGGTTGGTAGTGCAGAGCTGGTCACCTCTTCGGTTGTAGTCGAAGGTGCCGTGGTTGGTAGTTCAGAGCTGTTTGCCTCTGTAGCTGTATTAAACAATAAAGAGACTTTGGTCAAAATGTTATTGAACTCAAAGAATAAAACTCTCATTGGACAGAGTGAGGGTTTACTGTGTTTCCGGAGGTCTATGGTGGAAAATTTGTGGGAACGAGGTGAATCAATTTTGGCAAAATAATGCACGATGTCCATGCACCAATCCCCCAATGGAGTTCACACAACATGCCCGCAAATGCTTCGGAGTGGAACTGCATGACTGTTTCAGTAAATTGACCACAACCCGAAAGAAGGACGTCACGAAAAGTTACCGGAGAAAGGTTGCAAGCAATACTGATGTGCAAAATTGTGTTTCAAGAAAACCGAATGTGAACGTTTGATCGGTTTCTCTACCATTCATAAGTCGTTATATATGAAGGTTTGACTACCGGTAGTTTGTACGGGTTTAAACACGTTGGTTTTGATAATAAACAAAACTAAATGGTGGGTTGGGCTTACCGTAAGGGTCTACAAAGACACCCAACACTTGCGAAATGAAATATCCACTCTTAGCAGGTTTAGGGGCGGGGGCAGTGGCCGCACGCCCCCTTATTTCAGCCGACTGAGAAAATAATAGTTGAAAGGCAAACAAATAACATTCCTTGCTTCTGAAATGCCTAGATCGCACAAGAGAGCATCTAACGTTCAAAACTTTTCCCGGGGCCCCCAAAGCAGGGCCCGTATAGGCCTACCAAGCCGTGATCAACAGCAGGATTAGTAAACATTTTCAACTTAGAAAGTTCCCCTCCCCCCTTTAAAATCCTGGACCCGCCCCTGGGCTGTTCTTATAATCAACAGGCAGTTTTGGGGACACTGAAGGCAAAGTTTGCCACAACATTTTATTCTGGTTTACAAAAAGTGTTTAAGATACTTGTTAAAATAATATTGAAAAAACGGAAGAACAGAAAAAAACGACCTTCCCAACCTTTTTTGCGTTTTTGTTTGACGCCAAACATAATTTGCATAGCCTGAGGCCTTGAGGCAATATCTATAGTTACGTTACCACGCGACCAACAAGGTTCCAATTCAATAGGGAATCCATTGTTACTGAACTATAATTTTTTTCACTGTCACTTTCTGCAGCCACTTAACATGATACCTCCATTTTTATATGCATGCCTGACAGTGAGCTTAACGTGCCAAGAAATATAATTGGCATTACAGTAAAAAAGGTTTCTGCTCACAATCTATACAATTCCCCGACTTTCATTGCCACTAGTGCAGAAGACTGAATGTATCTATTGTCTAATAAACTAACTATCATATCGTCGACTTATTCCACGAAATATGTCGACTTACTGTGATTTTATGTCGCCAAAACGACTACCTGAGCCTATAAGTCGTCAAACATTGAATTTCTGTTCTGCCAGAAACCTTCACTCAAAGAAGACAGACTGTCACATCAAGGTAACGTTGAAGATAGGCCCTTGATGTGATCCGCCCATAAATAATCAGTAGCGAGAATTTAAGCCACGCACATTGTCTTTAAATGCAATTTGATTTCCAAAATCATTATAGTAGACCGGCGACCATGGGCAGACCGTGGCCGCATGTGACGTCGGCGCAAGTGTTTACTTGACATACCGGTCCCGTCTCCTTGTGATAACGCAAAAATCAATAATTGAGATAAACGCCCACCAATGATTTATGTGAAATCAAACTATAGCATAACTAATAAATCAATTTCTTTTCATTATTTCTGTCTTTGTTCAACCTGTCTGCCGGTACTCTTTTGTTTCTGATACTCTGTTTGTCTTTCCCGGCCTTCTGGAAGATGCCTCCAAAACTAATTGTCTGCCTTGCAAAAATGCATGTTATTTAATTATTACTTCTTTATTTCAGTATTTTCGGTTATGTATTCTTTTCAATTAATGTTCACTAAGTATGGAAAGAAATGTGAGTTTAAATTGAAATTGAATTTATTAGGTCTTCACCACATGCGCGGTAATGACATTGGTTCACTCAGTACTTTGTCGGGGGGGGGAGATAAAGGCTAAACAGTGGAAGGTTTTTGGAAGCCGCAGGTTGATTTACGTTGAGAACTGTGTGTGTTGTATGAGAGAGAGAGAAAGAAAGAAAGAGAGAGAGAGAGAGAGGGGGGGGGGGGAGAGGGGGGGAGAGAGAGGGGGGAGCCTGCAATACATTTCCAGCGTGAAAGAGTGTTGCCGAGGTTGTTTTTGCAAGCGATCCTGTTTGTTTGTTTGTTTGTTTGTTCGTTAGTTTGTTTGTTTTTGGGTTTTTTTTTGAGGTAGCAGTTAGTATTTTTCTAAGTGACCTCCAAGAAAGGGAAGCCCCTGGTGGTTATTCCAGCAGAAGTCAAGGGGTTTGTCTGTTCTGCCGGGCCAGGACCCGACCCACAGGCCCGGTAATTGAGGCAAGCAGCAGAGGATTAATTGATAAGTGTATACGCATGAAGAGAAGAAGAAGAAGCATGTTAAGCGTTCGCATTGTAACGTGACTTGTGTCTCATGCGGTACCGTCATACATGTAATTATCAATTAGTAACGGGCCTAATGTTAGAAAGAAAAAAAAGGACAATAAACACAAGTTCTTTGCAGAGCCAGACCTCAGAAAAGCATTACATGCCAATTGTATGGTATACTGGGCTCAAATTGACTTCCCGTAACGACCCTCAGGAGAAAAATAAACAAATAAACACAAGCATTTAGAAAATATAAAGCACATAAATACATCTATATTAATTTCCATGGTTACCTGCTATGTACCCTAGCATTTGTAACTTGCTATTGTAGATGGCGGCACTGTCGTAAAATACACTGGTTTACATTACACGGTTTCTATGAGGAAAGCCGGGAAGATGCAAGTATGCATCAAGGATAACATTTCCATGGTGACAAAAGACAAGTGTGATCAAATACTCCTGCGCATGACGAGTGGGGGAGTGAGGGGGGGGGGTTAGTATAGAACTGCATCATGAACGATCCATGGGACTTATAAAAACCGAACAATAATCATAACGGCATTACAATTTGTAATCCTCCATTCATGCCTTGTGATTCGCTCGTCCCCAGCGCCATGCCTTAAAACCAAAAGCGCTGGGATGGGCAAACGTATCAAGCACGCTCATTGGTTAATGCTCAGTCCCATCATGCATCACACTCACACTGCAAGCACTGCACGCATGACGTACTTCCTGAACACGAATCTGTGCAAGCTGATTAGCCCATCCCAGCGGTCCTGGATAGGCCGCTGGGGCCGAGCGAAGCCCTGTGAGTAGTTTTGTTTCTCTGTTGATGACATAATGTTTTTGGTGTCAGCAATGCTCACTTCACCACTGGCTCCAACGACCAGAGCCCAATTACATAGAGCTGTTGAAAGCACGTAGACGCACAACAATTTTTTGCTCACCCCAAAAGATTACCATTATCAGATTACCAGTTTATCTGTGACTGGTACCCAGCTTATTTTGCTTACCAATAACATTTTCTGCTTAAACGAACTCTTTGCAATAATAATTGTACCCAGAAAATGCACACCCAGTTTTTCTTCAGAATTTCTGTATTAAATTTACTTGCCGTTCTTGTTATGTTTTCTCATAATGATCTGTTTCTGTAAGAATAGCTATTTTGAACAATGGCATGAGATAACATTTTGTGGTAAAATTACAAAAACGTGACAGTTTTTGAGCCAAGAGTATTGGATATAGCCAAAACCTTGCGCTCAGGCAGAAGATCTGCACCCTATTGTGTCGTACCAACATTGCCAACCATGACTGACAATCATCATTATTTCATGACAGTAAAGTTAGTTTGATAATTGACATTGAACATTCACATAGGTTTGTACAGCGAATGTCTACTTATCATTTGTACACAGGACATTGTTGTACAAACCAATGTGAATTTCCAACATAAAAAACAAAGTAAACATTCGCTGTACAAATCCATGTAATGTCTAACTTCCAATATCGAAACAGAAAGTATAGACATTCGCTTTAAAAACCTTTGTGAATGTCCAATGTCCCAATACCAATTAAACTAACTTTACTGCCATCAATATTTCCCGCGTGGCGAGTGCTACTTCTTCTTCTAGATATGGCAATAAAAAGGGGTTCAAGAAAGAAAACATTCATTTCTGAATCCCTAATATTATGTGATGTTTTTTTCCTTTAGCCTACCTTGAACACAATTCAGCCCCTTGGCTGCAATGTTTGATTTTTAATAAACCAATAATAGTATTATTTCAAAATGTCAGCATTTTGCAAAACTCGCCTGTGCAAATTCATCACAACAAGTGGTCGTGCTTGAGGAAAGAACAACAATAACAGTTATTTCATTGCCAACAGCTTAAACTTGAGGCAAGATCACTATATGACTGAGTTCAAGCTCTGTCTCAGTTATTTGCGCCTAGAAATAGGACATTTTTGAGGAGAGCTTGTTTTTGACCTTGATATAGATATATGTGCAATGGCGAAAGAGGGTACAAAATGAATGGTTCGATACATTCAAAAGCACACCTCAATTGTTTTTTTAAATAACAATAAATAAATATATAAATAAACAATGAAAATAGTAAATATATAAATAACATACAAAAATTACTCAATAAACTTAAATAAATAGCAATAAAAAAGTCTTTGCCCTCGATTGCCCCCCCCCCCAAAAAAACCCAAACATAAACACAAAACTAGACATTCAGTTTTTGTTTACTACAAAAACAAGGTGTTCGTGATCGATGTCATCAAATTATGATTGAATGATATTTCATTTTATCAACCCGATTTGTGGTTCAGGAGTAAGATTATGTTCCAACATGAATTTTCAACTTCCGGTTTGAACCAAAAGTTAGCTCAAATGAGGTCATACTGTGTAGCGCTAGGTAAGTCCTAGGTAAGTCCCTTTGTAATGCCGTGTAGTTGATAACATACCAATGTGTGGTTCGGAGTTATGATTGTTTCAAGTATTGAATTTGATCGTCCGGTTTGAACCGGAAGTCAAGTTCAAATTGGGTCACATTCTGTGTGTTAATTCTTCAGTTGATAAATACTTTGCCAAAGATGTGTGACTGGTATGAGAATATACCCCCCTCTCTAAATTTATGTTCTTTAATTCATTGCGTAACTATATGAATATTCATTATGCTAAGTCCTGAGCCCATCTTCTTACCGTTGGTGGCGGACTCGCCCCATTGGTCATTCAAACTCTGCACGAAGACGGAGAAACAACAGTTTATATTTTCGTCCGTCTTCTTGTATTTTCAGGTAACTGATTTGTCATTTTATAAATTATACCCTACCATCTCAATTATTCATAGACGCAAATCATTTCCTATTACTTAGTGTATTTTATATTTCTTAATTTAATGTTATTTAATTGATCTTATGAGAAGAGACTTTCTCTGAGCAAGTTAAGTCATTGCTTATAGTTTGTATAAATCACCATTCCTGAGAACATTGTTATATCCCAATCATAAACTTTATTCAACTGTGGTGGATTTCGTAGCAAACAGAATGTACGATGTTTTAACATCAAGTTATGGTGCATTTTCATTATATTTTCAAGATGGCGACCGCATTGAACTTTTGGCGGGAACCCTAGCGCCATCTTAGTTTCATAGGTTTTGTAGATTTTCCATTCCAAATAAATTAATAACTATTTATATCAGGTTTATGTTTTATTAATATACTACATTTGTAATTGTTGTTAATCGTTTAAGTCATTCAAACTCTGGACGAAGACGGAGAAACAACAGTTTATATTTTCGTCCGTCTTCTTGTATTTTCAGGAATAAATGATACTCCAGAAACACTTTATTGCATCAACTGTGCCGATTCCTCTTAAGCCACTCTATAATAGGCCCTACCAACATCAAAAAGGGCCACAGATGTAAAGATTGCAAAAAAAACCAAAGTGTGCTTTAGAAGTTTAATTTTCCGGTATAAACCGGAAGTCAGTGTTAAATGAAGTCACACTGTGTATCGTTTATTAAGTCTTACGAGCTCTTTCTGGTGACGTTTACTTGATAAAAATACAATGAGTGGTTGAAGAGTTATTATTTTTTGAATTATTAACTTCATCTTCCGGTTTGAACCGGAAGTCAGGGTCAAATGGCATAACATTATGTGTATCGTTTCTTTACTTGTTACACACCTTCCCACAATGATGCATAGATTATAAAAATCCAATGTGTGGTTCAGAAGTAATAATTTTTTGAAATATTAAATTTCAACTTCCGGTTTGAACCGGAAGTTAAGGTCAAGCGGGTCACATTTTGTGTAGCGCGTGTTTAATTTATCAAGGCCGTTCAGACGACGTATTGAATGTAACCATCCAATGTGTGGTTCATGAGTTAAGATTTTTTACAAATATTAAACTTTGATTTCATGTTATTCAATACCCGATGACGTCAGCATGACGTCATGAAGTTTATGTCGTCTTGATACTGAGGTTCAATTGTCTTATTAGTTTCAATGTTCACATTAATTTCAATTTTGAGTTATGAACAAAATTTGATTTTTTTAACGAAAAAACACAAAGGCAGACTTTGACCTTCCGTTAAGACCGGAAGTAAAGGTCATACGATTTTTGCGTTAACTTTTCAAATGTTGCCCATGTCTTGGTCTTCAAGATGCTTAACTTTGAACATCATAGCTTTCAAATTCAATGGAATACAGCAAATAGCAAATGGTCATTTTCAACTTTGAAAACCTTGTTATTCGCCACACGATGACGTCATCATGACGTCAAGAAAACAGTACACTCTTCATATTAAGGTTTAATTGACCGATGACTTTCAAGATTCAATTCAGTTTCAATCTTGAATTATGCGACGGAGAAGAGTTGCACGAAAGAAGATGAAGAAGAAGAAGAAGAAAAACTAGACATTCAGTTTTTCTTTACTACAAAAACAAGGTGTTCGTGATCGATGTCATCAAATTATGATATAATGATATTTTATTTTACCAACCCGTTTTGTGGTTCAGGAGCAAGGTTTTGTTCCAATAAAAATCTTCAACTTCCGGTTTGAACCAAAAGTTAGGTCAAATGAGGTCATACTGTGTAGCGCTAGGTAAGTCCTAGGTAATTCCCATTGTAATGCCGTGTAGTTGATAAAAATCGAGTTTGTGGTTCGGGAGTTATGATTGTTTCAACTATTTAATTTGATCATCTGGTTTGAACCGGAAATCAAGGTCAAATTGGTTCACTTTTTGTGTGTCAATTCTTAAGTTCATAAATTATTCCCAATGATGTAAAGATTGTAAAAAGTGTGGTTTAGAAGTTCTGATTTTTTGAAACGTTAATTTTTAACTTCCGGTTTGAACCGGAAGTCAGTGTTAATTGAGGTCAAACTGTGTACCGTTTATTAAGTCTTAGGAGCTCTTTCTGATGACGTTTACTTGATAAAAATACAATGAGTGGTTGAGGAGTTAGTATTTTTTGAATTATTAAGTTCATCTTCCGGTTTGAACCGGAAGTCAAGGTCAAATGGCATAACATTTTGTGTATCGTTTCTTCACTTGTTACCTACCTCCCAAATGAGGCATAGATTGTAAAAATCCAAACTGTGGTTCAGAAGTTAGGATTTTTTAAACGTGAAACTTCAACTTCCGGTTTGAACCGGAAGTTAAGGTCAAACGGGTCTTATTTTGTGTAGTGCGAGTATAATTTATCAAGACCGTTCAAACGACGTATGGGTTGTGAAAATCCAACGTGTAGTTAAAAAGATATGAGTTTTTCAAATATTACACGGACTATCTTTGGGTTTGCAATGTACATGTACATGCACAATGAAATAGCGAGCGACGCTGTATGTATTCGCACATACTGTACTGTACATTGTACACGTGCGTGGCTGTGTACAGTGTCGGCGTATGTTTGTTTCGGCCTACACTATCGTGCGTTGTCGTACAATTAAAGTCAACAAACACGTGCGCTTTGACGCCCGGTTTGGACCAGATGCAATGATTGAAATGTTAATTTTTGTGTGCAAAAGTTTCGGCAGAATAACTCATCTGTAACCTGCTGCAAAAATAATGTTAAATTATTACGTAGTGTATGAGATATGAATTTTTCAAATGTTCAACTTCCGGTTTGAACCGGAAGTCGAGGTCAAATGGGGTCAAGTTGAGTGCAGCGTTAGTTGAACTTTTCACGACCTATCCGATGATGTGTAGATTGTAAAAATCCAACCTGCGGTTCATGAGTTATGATTTTTTACAATTATTAAACTTTGATTTATTGTAATTCAATACCCGATGACGTCATCATGACATCATCAAGTTTGTGTCGTCTTGATATTGAGGTTCATATGTCTGATGAGTTTAAACTTTCAGTTCAATTTTGAATCTTGAGTTATGCTGTAGAAAAGCAAAAAACATGACTTTTTGAAGGAAAACAATCTAAGGCAAACTTCGACCTAAGGTGACGACCCGGAAGTAAGGGTCATACGATTTTGGCGTTAACTTTTCAAAAGTTGCCCAAGTTTTGATCTATCGGATACCAAACTTTGAACATCATACCTTTGAAATTCACGAAGATACAGCGAATACAAAAAGGTCATTTTTCAACTTTGAAAACCTTGTAATTCGACACCTGATGACGTCATAATAACGTCATCAGTTCTGTGCCGTCCTTATATTAAGGTTCAATTGTCTGATGAGTTTCAAGGTTCAATTCAGTTTCAATCTGGGCGTCAAGCACGAACGTGCACATCAAATTAGTTTTGCAGTATCAACAATTAAATTTAGTTAATTTTTAAACGACTAATTCAAACCGAGGTTAGAAGAAAAAAAACCTGAAAACCACAACTTGTTTTTGAAAAAAGCACTTTCCCACCAATTTCCAACAGTGTGGGTGCGGCACTGATGATAGGGGTCTATACATCTAACCTAGAACACTAATTACCTTACCTGTAATTTTCTCGTAGTACGAGCATCCCTCTGCAGTTTTCAAGCCATGCGGATCACTGAAGACCGCGGCATCGTTCAACTCACAAATCTTAGAGGCGCTGAAATAGTTGAACGAGCGGCAAGTCAGGGCGTCTCGACTGCATAGCGCCGCACACTGCATACGTCTGCCGGTTGGTATTCTACGGTAGACGTGCCCGGTGAAAACAACGTTTTTGTAGCCCCTATTGAAAAAGTCGGAGTCTTTTACTTGATTCAGTGCATTAACAGAATTACAATTCAAATATGGTGACATGGTCCACAGGAATAGGACTCTAGCGAAGGCGGCCATGCTATGTTGCGGCATGTTTACCATAAATACAGCATCTGCGTGTATCAGTCAGGCCGACCAGAATTTGTGAGAAATTCTAATCGACAATACACTTGATTATAAAGCGATCCACGCCGTATCCTTGGAAACTTGCCACCGGGCAATACGTCAGCAACACGTTATTTTCAATAATAACAAAGAAAGCTGTGCCATATTTTCTTGACGTAAATATTTTCACTCGAAAAATTAAAGATACAAATTAAAACTAAATTGTCATCAACGAAATAGACAGCGCCAAATTTCAAAGAGACTTAACGCCCAGTTTTGACGTCTTTTTTGTTCTCCAAAATATACGACGTCTTTTCCTTTACGCACGTATCACTACATTATAACAATATTTTAAACGTGTTTTGTTTCAATTGATTTGTGCACACGTTGTGCCTGTTAAACACTGACGCTTTCGGCGATCACGTGATATGTCACATGTGAAACTCTCGCGTTCGCGTGGGTGCCCAAGGCCAATTCAATCATAATTCAAAAGCAGGCTAAACACCAGCCTTTAATGCATTACGTTTGGTATTGATCATTCCCTACATATTATAGTAGTGAGCATCAGCAAGTTAAACACTCCGCACGCTCCGTACACATTTTTGAATGATCAGACTATGATCAGGCTATATAATCATCCTTCTAAATACAAGTATGACGTGGGGCCGATTTCACGAAGAGCTAGGATTGATTCTAAAGTTGTCTGTCAATCATGATTGCTAAACAAAGTGTGACGTCAAAATACAAATCACTTTGGGTTATATTGAAGAACCGATCCAAAGGCAAATCTTATTATCGCTTTGTGAACTCGATCCCTGGCTGATATATTTTTATACTGTAGCTCATGTGTAGTCTCGCATATTCAAACATTTTGCAAATCCCATAATGTGCGTATATAGTTTACACGAGTGAAGGATACACATCTTGCACTCACAACAGGTCACTGTCGAGCATTTACGTGGCCGTAACGTTTTCCCAACACAAGGGTAGTTCCGGTCTGGTAGGAGATTCTGCCCCCCCCCCCCCCCCCATCGTCGAATCGTACAAACGTTTCGACTGATAGCGCACTCTGTGCTTCCTTCAGCCCATGTTACCATTATGGGCGACACACACCGGGGGACACAATCCCTTATAACAACGGCATGCAGACTTGATTGGGTGTAGTTTAAATGAAAGTTGCACCTTTTCTTTAGACCCAGCCTGCAAGAAGAGATATGAAAAGGGAAACTAGCGATGTCTTGAGGTTTGACAATATTTGAAGGTAGGGTCATAGATTAGTTTTTGTCATCGTAATGCTGATTTATTGCGAAAATTATCAAGAAAGATACAGAGAAAGTCAAATGTTAAAGTTTCAGCTGAAACGCGTCTACTTGTCTTAAGCGTCTACTTGTTTAAAAAAACAGCAAAAAATTGTCACGGTAGCAAGTACGTCGAATCCACCCACGTCGTTTGACCAGGTGACAGCGAGTTACAGCCTACCAACCGCATCTCTTACCGCAGCATTCGCAAACGGGCACCAACCCTCAGAAATCTGGTAAACGATTTCTCAGATTCAAATGTTTTCATTGATTTCTATTCATACGGGGCATTTCAGACGAAATAGTTGCACAAGGTGCTTACCACCATTACAAACAACTTTGGAGGGGGGGGGGGGAGGGGGTCATTGCAAGGTATGACCTAGACTTGGTTCCAAGTCTGCGATCGTGGCTTTTAGTCTACCTGATAGCCAATACATATTGCCTGAAATAGCGCCCTCTTGTAGATTAACCTCCGTCATTAGCCTACGATCACAGACTTGGGACCATTGTTCCACGGTTTGTACACACCCTATAGCGAATTAGTCCAAAAGTGGACGGAACAATCTGATTGGTCGGAATCGCAAAAACCTTCGATAACATGAATATTCAAACAAACCATCTACGGGATAGGTTGAAGTGCATGCGGTTGGAGGAGACATATTCAACGATTCCATTTAAGCTGTAGGGTGCAACTGTTATCGCGGAGTAGGAATCATGTATTTTGTTATGTGTTTTTTACTACATTGAGATCTCATTAAAGTTATCTATGTATTTTAAAAATTGTCTACGTACCAAGGACTATACAAATTTAATATCGAATGATCACAAAGCAACAATTTTAAACGAGTTCAGCCTGTTAGTAATAGACGCTGCCAGTAAGGTTTTTGCCGTCTCCTGATTGGCCAGCTCCCTGGCGTAGCTTGATTATTTAAATTTATCTTTGAATACATGAATATACATAAATGCAAGGGGGTCAAGTCTGAGATTGCGAGTTGGGGCGCGTGATAGCTGTTCTGTGGAGGCGTTTTTCGTGGCTGATGCAGAGGAATAACCGCGATCTCAGACTTGAAATCAAGTCTAGGTATGACCCTACCAATTACCAATACCCCACCAATTAAGCGCAAAGTATTTTTCTATGACACTGCTTTGCTCAATGCCTAATAACTACAGCAGTACGATAATTACTGCGTTAAAATATCTGTTAGTCATTAGTCATACTGCTTTTTCCAGCGAATGCGTACAAAGCCATTTACTTGGGAGCATACTCTTGGGCTGATATTATAGTTTGACCCTAAAGATTAAACACAGAATATTGCGTGAAGTTAGTAGATATTTGTAATTTCCCCCACTCACACGAGGACTCTACCTATCGGAAAATGAGTACATCACAAAATTGAACTTGACATTCCCCTTCCTCTTTAAATGCACTGTTCGGAAAACAGGCGCCCTCTTGGGCGCCCTCTTGTGGTCGTCACTAAACAAGTTTTACCAGTTATTTTATACCCAGTGCAAGATTTATGTGCGCATGTAATGTCAATGGAATTAAAAAACTAAAATTTTCATCCAATCGTACTACCTCAAAATCAGAAAAGCAAATGTACCTTGTGGTCATGAAGTCACACGGAGCCGTGTTGGAAACAACTGGTTTTTTTTTTAAAAACTAACTGGAATTCAAGGAACTGATTAAACTTATACACGTGTAAACTGTATGAAAGGATATGAAAAACTTGCTTATCTTTGAATAATGGACCCTTCCAAAGAAACTGTTGATTGCACATCGCGCTTGCGCACTAAAGCTACTGGTTGGCAAACACGGGAACATCGTGCATTTCTGTATGGCTAGGGCTGATAGGGGGCGTGGTGACGCATGCGCGTTTGTGCGTCTGCCTAGTGCACAAGTCTATTACGCTTGCCAACCAACAGTTGCTGTACGCATGCGTGAATGTAATTAGCATATTTCATGGGAAAGGCTTATTAAATAAAGTACATAAAAAGTTTATTTGAAACTAATATTACTATATGGTAATAAGGATGAGCAGATACATCAAAGTGGTGGGCACAGTCTGCCTTCATAACAGGGTCGAAAAGCATTTTTATTCTACGGTCTAAAAGCAAAGAATGACTCGCCAAATCTGACTTCGGTAAGCACAAAGCAATTTGGGAAAATACAAACTAGAAAATGCTTTTTGTTGAGAAAACATGTAACTCTTGGTTAATGAAAACTGTTTATGCTAGCTACAGGCACATGTCTTGGTTAACGGAACCCGTTAATCCTGCCCGCCGATAACTCTCTGTAAACAATAAACTTGGTTAAACTTAACTTACTCGTTACGTTACTTGGTCTTTTCGGTGTCCATCTAATGTAAACGTTTAGGTTAAAACAAAAAATTATTCAGCCGCATAAAGCGTTGTATAAATTCTAGTGACTACGTTTTTATTATTTCCAACTATATTTTTTTGTCTATGAAAATAATTTCGTAAAACTAAAGGTAAGGTAATTGTTTGGCTCTTGTGCCACGGTTGAATAATTCAAACGAAACTTTAACATCTCTTCCTTTAACGGAGGCGTGGTCTCGCTCCCTTTAAGCCTCTCTCTCTTTGATGACTTGAGAAATATTTCCTTACTGCTTTTATGGAGGAGATTCTGATTCGTCCCGAAAAAGTGAGATGTCTTTTTATCAGTTTTGCTACGGTCGGGGGCAAGGGACATTGTATGTATGATCACAAATGTTGGAATCTGTGTTGAAATAAAGGGACCCGCAGTTTTTTTGGACCATTTTTGAGAAAGTGCATTGGTAGAACAGGGCGCAGTCATTAGTATCATAATAGTAACTGTCATCGGGTGAACAGTCTGCGCCTTCTTGCCCCGCAGAGGGGATGTTAGCCTGTGTCGCAGGTGCAGCGATGGTTGACGGTTCCTCAGTAGTTGTAGGTGTTTCAGTAGTTCCCAGTGCTGTGCTCACAGCCTGCGAGATTGTCGTTGCCAATGCAGCGCTAGTGGATGGTTCTCCGCTGGTCGATGGTGCTTCGGTAGTTGACGGTACTGTAATTGTTTCGGGTATGGCGGTTGCCGGAGCGGTGGTCGTTGTGGATGCGGTGCTGGTCGATGGTGCTTTGGTAGTTGACGGTACTGTAATTGTTTCGGGTATGGCGGTTGCCGGAGCGGTGGTCGTTGTGGATGCGGTGCTGGTCGATGGTACTTCGCTAGTTGACGGTACTGTACTTGTTTCGGGTGCGGTGGTTGCCGGAGCGGTGGTCGTTGTGGATGCGGTGCTGGTCGATAGTGCTTCGGTAGTTGTCGGTATTGTACTTGTTTCGGGTGCGGTGGTTGCCGGAACGGTGCTCGTTGTGGATGCGGTGCTGATCGATGGTACTTCGCTAGTTGACGGTACTGTACTTGTTTCGGGTGCGGTGGTCGCTGGAGAGGTGCTCGTTGTGGATGCGGTGCTGGTCGATGGTACTTCGCTAGTTGACGGTACTGTACTTGTTTCGGGTGCGGTGGTTGCCGGAGCGGTGCTCGTTGTGATACTGGTCCCTATGTTGGTAGTGCCGGTTTCGGGCATGGTGCTGGTCGTCAGTTTGTCGCTGGTTGACGATGCTGTGCTGTCTGGTAGTGCTTCACCGAAGTTTTCTGTAAATAATTCATTGATGAAGGTTTAATTGAATATGGCGTTTTTAGTGAATCAGCAGACACAGAGGCCTTTTCGAAACACCGCCTTCAGTTTCTCTCTTCGGCCCCGCCAAAGACTCATCTCACCGAAGCCAGCCTCGTGCCGAAAGCGCAGTTTTGACTTCGCTGACGGATCATCAGCCCCGCGCTCAAGCCGAAACCGTGGTTTCATAAAGGCCCAAAGAATCCGGACCCCCAAAATGGGTCAAGATAGAAGACAATTAAAAAGAAATTCGAGGGCATATTTATCTGAACCCCACGACCGGGATAGATCCGAATCTCTCACTCCAAAAACTCCCGGGTCAGAATCGACCATGATTCCGGACCCCGTGGGGCGTGACCCATTTTCTGGGTCAGTACGGCCCGGAATATGTATGATCTAGAAATGAGTCAGTCTGAGACAAAACTCGAGTTAAACTTATATTTTAAAATCAGTTTCCGGGTACAGTTAGCCTGACCAGGAAAAGGGGTCAGCCACAATGGGACCCGGAATCCTGATCAATTTAACCCGGAAATTTTTATAGTGTGGTAACTCTACGAAATTAAAACAGCTGTAATGCCTCATAGCAGGGAACTTCTTCCATTAAGTTCCTTACAGTCAAAGTACACCTTTGATTTTTGTAACGTTTTAATCTTATAAAAATGTACATAATACAATAACCTGTGAAAGTTTCATTTCAAAAGGTGGTCGTGTTTTTAAGATATCGCCGAAAATCCGGAGCGAATAATGTCCACGCAGGTCGAATAATCCCTAATAGGAATACACAATCTGAGAAACGTTACTGACAGTAACGTTTCTCAAATTCAAATTGTTGGGGATAAAAAGTGATATCTTTTTCTATAACCGCAGTACTTCGAAGTGAAATGTTTCTCAAACTGCCTTATACTATCCAAAGCTGCTGTACTTCTTAGAAAGTATGTTTTTATTGCTATTAATTTTCGTATGCAAACCCTTTAAACTTCTGCTGAGGAATATTAAAGCTTAAAACCAGAGATAGAACACGTTTTAATGGTGTACAACGTTTTCCTAAAGGATGCACGATTTCCAGGATAAACGAATGTGTTAAATCCTCCAATCAAGGCCCCTTAGGCCAAGTTCGCACAAGGACCAATGGTTAACCAGTGATTGTTTAGTGACACACAGCGCATGCGCACAATCGTTGTAGCGCGAACGACTCTCATGCCATGTCAAGGCGACTGACTGGCTACTTTGGTCCACTCTGCGCTGCGCTATGACAACGGCTATTGATAACCAGCGATGCGACCATGCCCAGTAGGCTGGTTCCAATTAATAGTCGGCTAGCGTAGTCCAACCATGGAGGTAGAATTAATTCTACCTCCATGGTCCAACTATCGTCGACTAGACAGTTGGGCTAACTTATTCGAACTATGGTCAACGATAGTCCTTGCGCAAACTTTGGTTAAATGACTAAGATCTACTTGAATGTTGTATAAGATCAAACACAAACATTTCAACGGATAGGAATATTCTTTACCTTTGCACTCATAAACAGTTTGTATGCTATTTTACGTAATTCTACCCCGATGCCAATCGGGGTTGAGGACACAGACACTACTGGGGACACAGACACATTTACCCCTACCTACCTAGGTAGTGAAAAATCCTGGCATGACGACCGTAGATGTAAAAAATATACCGGTGTCATAGGGAAATCTGTCCCGGAGATTATTTCCCCCCATATTTATGGGAAATTAACATGGGCTGAAGGAAGTTGATTCAAAAGAGGGCGCTTTCAGTGGAAATTGTAAACGGTTAGTCGTATTGGGGGGGGGGGGGCAGAATCTCCTGCCACACAGGTACCAAGTACAAACTTATGGAACCTGATCGTCCCAAATGCATTGGCATAATATTTGCATGACTTTTGTGTAACTGTAAATGACGTCACAAGCGGTACTGTCTGCATAGGCTGCCATTTTTGGAGTCAACATTCACACATAGTGGGTACGCACGAGCAAATGACTGGGCTCCCCAAAATGGCACAACCCAAATCTAGTGTCACTGTCAGGTAAATTAGTTTTCGTTAATCTTGAGTTGCAGCTTAAATTATTGTGAACATGAATAATTCAACCCAATGATCTATAACATCTGAATGAAAAACCAAATACTTTATCCATGGACCGTAGCCGTCATTAGGCTGATGAGCTGCCAGAAAAATAGGTCTAATGATGAACAGAAATTCAACGGAATGAGCACAAAAGCCTGAAGTACTATTTGATGGTCTTCAATGGGGATGACAGAAAGTATCAATGTAATTGCAAGCCATGATGTGGCAGCGTCTTCCAAAATTAGTTGCGGAATAGTGTATAAGTTGACTGATTACCTTGAGTTTGTACTAGAGTGCTTACAAACGAGCTGCGGTAGTGTCTAAAGTTTACTGATTACCTTGAGAGGTTTGGATGAGAGTGCTTACAAACGAGCTTGGTACTGGTAGTGTCTAAATTCACTGAATACCATGAGAGGTTTGGGTGAGAGAGCTTAAAAACGAGCTGCGGTAGTGCCTAAATTCACTGATTACCTTGAGAGATTTGCACTAGAGTGCTTACAAACGAGCTGTGGTAGTGTCTAATTTCACTGATTACCACGAGAGGTTTGGATGAGAGTGCTTACAAACGAGCTTGGTACTGGTAGTGTCTAAATTCACTGAATACCCTGAGAGGTTCAGATGAGAGAGCTTAAAAACGAGCCGCGGTAGTGTATAATTTCACTGATTATCATGAGAGGTTTGGATGAGAGTGCTTATACAAACGAGTTGCAGTGGTGTCTAAGTTCACAATTACCAAATGAGAGGTTTGCATGAGAGTATCGCTCTTCCATCAAATTGTTAGGTAAAGAGAATGGAAAGGGTCAAGAAAGGACCAAGTTCGCAAATGGACCACCGAATAGAAGTCAATATTGCTTGGTACCCAACACATGTTCTGAACATGAGTTAATGACAATTGGTAGCAAAAGCAAATGCTAGTTTTCATTCATAATATGACCCAGTCGTTGAATGGAACAGTCCACATTCAACCCGTGAAAATATAGACCTTTCCGGGACACATGCTTACCCATATACGTTCATCATGCTGACTACATCTTGGCCATGTTCCATGTACCCAACATGACAATAATGAATGCAAATAGTCATTGTACAAAAAGGAATAAGACTATTTGCCCTTCAAGCCTCGGTTTGGTAAAATAAAGATGGCCGCACCATGAAAATCTAACTACCTGGTATCTCGACCGTAGAAGTAAAGCACACGAAGTGGACCCTGATAAATCATTCCAACTGCATTTTAGAGAATATTTGCAATGTTACTTGAAATGATTATTGCACGTCACACGCAGCTGCAGTCTGTCCATGATCTGCCATTTTGGGAGTCAAAATTCCCACATAAAGATGTGGGAATTTTGAATGAGCAAGTTCGGGTGTTAACCTTTAGTTAGTTTGCCATTTAAATCACGCATGCGTGGTCTGTGTTTTGCTCGAACGCGTTTAATCGATTGATAATTATGGCAACCAACATGGCGACGACGTAACGAAGAGAAAGAAAAAAACCGTATTGGCATAAAAACAAATTGCTTCCCTTTGAAGTGCAATAATAATTATAATCTTAATAACTGACAAATTTCATTGGCAAAAACCTACCATTCCCTACCAATTTTGTGTGTGGAAAGAAAGGTTTACAAAGCTTTCTCGATCACGCAACCAAAACGCCATATTGACAAAGTGACGTAACTTCGCTACTCTAGTAAGCCAACCGAACTTGCTCTATGATGTGCGTCAGGCTGCACACACAGTCACACACAATCAGACTTCCCAAAATGGCGCAACAAAGGTTTACAGGGTAGTGACGTCAGGTGAACTGGGTCAATATTCCTTAAATTTGTTAAACCTCGAGATGCAGTTTTAAATATTTCATGAAGTTTACATTGATAGGACTGGTGCCCCACTCATTTTTTGCTTAGCATAGAAAATTGCTAAGCAGTAATTTCTGCTTAACAGCTTTTATGAAATTGGGCCCTGCACGCTAGCAGCTTGCTAGTGTGCAGGCTGTGGCGTCTGGGTATAAATGCAGGCACGTGTGCGCACCGAGAGGGGTTGTTAATGTTTTCGTTTGAAGATATTTTTTGTTAAAACGATGACTTATCTTCGTTCGAACGAAATGTATCATTCGAACTAATAGGTATTTTTTTCGTTCGACTTAAGATTTGTTTTCGTTCGAACGAATATTATTTTCATTTGAACGAAGATATTTTCCCGATTTTGTTTTTACTTATGTTCCCTTAAAAAATCTGGATGCTTCTTAAAAAAGCTGTTAAAAAAGAGAGGTAATACTTAAATTGTCGTGGATTCTCCTATGAGAATGTCAAGGTATAATCGTAACAGTTATGCATCCTTGTCAAGTTACAGTTACTGAGATTAAATCTATAAAGTACAATTGGTTATGATCGAAAATGTGATGAACGAATTTTATGCCGAAAGCTGATTTCCTTTATACACTGGAGCCAGATTGTCAGGAGAAACAAGTGTGAAAGAAGATTATGCCACGACCGAGAAACAGAGTCCGCAACCCTTTTGTCTTCGACCCCATTTTCTGTACCTCGCAAAATTGCCTTATTTGTTCGGTTACATGGCCATGTTTTGGTCAAAGCCGGGGAGTTTCGTCGTTTTTTCTCCTGATTTACCGGAATATAAATAACATACTCATGTTTTTGAAATATATGATATATATATCCTCTTTGCAGATAATTTAATAACCTGCTCTCTCCGCATGAGGTTCCTCTTGCCCAGTTTTAACTTCTTACACTGATTATTTTATTCTATAATTACTTTGATCTTGCCTCCTATTGTTAGTTGCATTATCTTATAGCCCTCTAATCCTACCCTTTCATGCTTCCCGCATTGTAATGTCTACGATGAGGTACCACCTTTATGGTCCAGTGATCGAGCCTTTCACACTTATCCTTTGTCCTCACTCCTTTACTCTGATTGGTTCTTAGCCACCCCATTGTTTGTAAATTTACAACTCTGATTGGCTACATTTTCCCTCTTCTTTCTGGATACTCTCCCTTAATCCTTTGTTCCTCTTTTTGCTATAAATGGATATGTTTGTGTTTGTTCTTGTTTATGCCTCTGACGAAGGTCCGGATTGGATCGAAAGCTAAGGCCATCTCCCCTACTAATTTTATATATATATATACTAAAAAATGCGACGGAAAAAAAGGGTGGCACATTATGGAACACCGCAGTAGGCCTTATGCACATATTTCTTAATGTTTTCCCGTATACAGTGAAACGGGCGTCAAGGTTATTTTTGAAGAATGGTCATTAAAATCTTTTCAGATCATGAATAATAAATTGGCTTCTTTACTTTAAATATTCTCGGGGGAAATAATTGAATTATCCTTCACGTCAGTTTAGACGGGTTGCCCGGCAACCTTGGATTGATCAAACAACATATTGATAGCACTGCTGAAGCACACTACATAAACAGAGTAAGGAAGACTTTAGAAATAGTTGTTGCCATACAAGCTAACTGCATCTTATCTTATGAACCGTCTATAGCTTTTTGTTTGTTGGGTTGTTTGTTTGTTTGTTTTTTTGTCAAACAATAAATCGGGTATAGTTTTCATTGTTTTCCTTGCTATGGGGAAGGTATGTGTACGTAAGACTTCATTTTGATCGTATCACAGTTGCACCGTGAAACAACAGCAGCAACAGCAACAGCACAGCAACAACGACGACAACGACAACAAGAACAACAACATCAATAAAAACAACAACAACAACAACATACAGCAGCACCAGCAGCAGCCTTTTGGAACGGACACCAACCATCAGAAATAAAAGATTCCATTCATGCATTGTTTCTCAGATTCAAAATTTTTGGAGGAACATTTATACAAATCATATTATTTCGAAGGGAATCCGTTCTCAAAAAAAAAATACTTTTAGCTGCATTGCTTCTTGACTAAGTAAGTTTTTATTCTGGGCCTTAATTCTTTGTAAACGTCTTACACCGATTTCTCAAAGGACCAATAATTAATCTTACGACAAGTTGCGTAAGATCTCCTCTGTTGCTATAGTTACTTGCACATCGTTACATCATGCATCACTCAGTAATTAAGAAGTGTTAATTGCAAACCTACCTTCACCAGCATGCGTACAGTCAACCTATGGGTTTTTCGTCCAATTAGCGGTCGCGTGTAAGATCTTTGCTCTTTCGAGAAAACAGCGAATGGTGCCATGGTTCATGCTTTTAGGTGTTCGTGCAACCCTTGCTATATGGTGCAACTGAGCAAACACCTCTTGCTTGATGTTCAGCCAGCAGCTGAAAAGACCTATCGATTGTACTCTTGTTTTTAGGTGTTCGGCCGACAGCCAAAAACCTTATGTATTGCAATATTGTTTTAAGGTGTTCGGCCGACAGCCAAAAAAATATTGTTAATGTAGTATTGTTTTTAGGTGTTCGGCCGACAGCCGAAAACCTACTAATACTGTCCCCTCACCCCCAAGTCTTCTACCTTCCCCTAAACCTTCTCTCGCAATTTTCTCAACAAGTACAGCTCGTACTTATTATATACTTAGACTTTAGTGTGACTGTGTACTATGAAACCACAACTTTTTCGAGATGATGACGTCAAATATTTAGTCTGAACATGTGTTGTGCACAAGGAATGCTAATATTAAGAAGCAAATGATGTTTTTTGTGTACATTTGCTACGCTGTACCAGAGAAATCGTCCACTGTTGTGCTATAGGGAGCTAGGCCTAAACACCGTTGAGCTTACAGCCGATTTAGTTCACTTGTTTAAGTTCCTGCCATCACTTAGTGTATTTATGTTTTGTATGGATCTTGTTCCGCATTCTCGGTGACAAATACATAATACTAATAATTAGTTAGCTAAATTATAATAATATTAGTTGAAAAACCGTATTAGTCAAGTCAACTTCATAAAATGTTGCCGTCTGAATCGCAAAAAGTTTAGAGACTTGCGATTGAATTCACTCTAAAACAAATTACTCGTTTAACTTCCCCCTGAAAACAAAAACTAAACGAAACATTAAGCGTATGTCAGGCTTGATATTTGGTCCTAGGAAAAAAGTAGGAACATTTTATCAAGTAGAAGTGCTAACCTAAAATTAATGTGCACATGTTGTAGGCTTTAATAAACTTTTCAGGTTATTTAATCACAATTTTTCAGATTTTTCTCAGAGACACAAAATCGGACTAAAAATGGAAGAGTATCATGCCTGATATATGAAGCACTATACCAATGTGCGATAACATTTTGAACGATGACAAAAATTGACAAAAACTTACCAATGATTTTCTCGTAATACAAGCACCCTTCTGCAGTGGTCACTTCGTGTGGGTAACTCGTGGCCGCAGCATCGTTCAACTCGCAAATCTTTGAGCCACTAAAATAGTTGAACGAGCGGCAAGTCAGGGCGTCTCGTCTGCACAGCGCCGCACACTGCATCCGTCTGCCGGTTGGTATCTGGCGGTAAACGTGGCCGGTGAAAACTCCATTTTCGGGGCCCCGAACTGCAAATTCGACGTCCGTGATTAGTGGTCCTCTGACAATTGCCGAAACGCAATGTGAAAATGTTGACAAAATCCCAGTGAAAAAAACACACGTTTCTAAGGCCTTCATAGTGGGTTCTGCGTTGACTCATTGACGGAGCATCCGCGTATCTTATTAAAACATCACACAGAATGAGGCCGATTTTTGACTTCTCGCTATATACATGTACATCTAGTCTTGACGCAGCGATGGTAAATGTAGTGGGCACAGTTGGTTGCCATGGAGACCTGGCGTTATTGTAAAAAAGCACTGCCTAATGATGGACGATTTGACGAAATATTAAATACATATTATTATATAGCTATCTTTTTTATGTTAAAAGTTTTAAACATTAATCTACCACGTTGAAATCAAAACAGAAAAGTTTGGTTTGTAGATGTCGATTAAAGAACGCGAAACTGTTTTTCTTAGATTAGTATTTTCTCCAGATTTTGTCCAGATTGTTGTACCCCTAGATGATGCTACATACACCATTGCATAAAATTCCACCTTTTCTCTCGTAGTTTATTATAACCCCTGATGGGTCCGCCAATTTCATTTGGTAAGCCGATGTTTCCATTACTTCATAAATCAACAGTAGGCATTGCATATTCAAATTTGTGTCCGCGTGCTGCGGGTTTAGTTTACAACTTTACATACACTTTAATTGCATACATTATTCTGATTGGCCGAGGGTTGGAGCGCTGTTATTTGCTACTGCAATAAAAACAGAGAACCATACGAAACAAATCTTCACGTGGGAGGCAACAAGCAAGGCACTCCTTACATGACGCCACTGTCTTCACACCTCACTAAACAGCGCCCTCGGACAACTGGAGAATAAACAACATTATTGATTCTGATGTTCAAGCCTGAATTGCCGCGCTGCATCAGCGATTCTTCTGTATTTATATGAAGACTGTCATGCCCACAGCTAATTAGGCTACCTTCATCATGGTGATTGTAGCTGCATGCACGACAGTCTTCATGCAACTGCCTGCAGACTGCCTGTTACATAGCTCTGCTATTCTAGCTTGAAAACAGTTAGAACGCATTACCAATTAGTCACATAAGTTAAGAACTACACGGTGTTTAATTTATTTGAATAATTGATAATGCGCGGAAAAATAGAGTCACCAACGACAGAGACATCACGGTACGTCACGCACGAAGCGTATGTGTTAAATCTGTTCGGCCACAGCCGTGATTCAATAAATGAGTGCGGACTTCAATGTCGCGGGGGGGGGGGTGACAAAACAATAACATTTTAAATCATCAACCCCATCTGTGCTTATATGGGAAAATACGTTTAATATGCACAATAGTACACTTTAAAGTACAGCAAGTTGGAAGTATGCTATAAAAAAGAGCCCCAAGTAGTGCGATTCGTCGATATGGTTTATCTTCAAACCAAAGGCCCCTAAAAAGTGCCTTAACACTAGTATTACCCCCCCCCCCCTGTTCATTGGACCCTCAGTATTCAGAAAACCATCTGAACACCTTGGCAGTACGCAACACCGGCAACCGAATAGGCGCACAGGTTTATAAAGTATTCTCAACAGCAACCTCTACCCTCACAGGTAGCTATTTTACTCCAGTGGGGATGGGGGTGGGGGCAATTAAAATGTCTTGCTCGAAGACACAAGCGTCACGAAAGGAAGTGCGCCAAAATGGTGGTTTTGGGGTTATGTTACGGAATCCACTTTTAATTTCCCCCCCCCGAAAGATTAGACCTCCACGAACACTTTTTAATAAATTGTTTTAAGCAAACATGAGTTTCATGATATTAACTCAAAGGGAGGGTATACCTTTGGTAATTACTCCAGAAAATTGGCTAACCTAAAAACAACTTACCCGGTAAAGAGCACTGGAGAGCTGCTGATACAATATAGAACATTGTTAGAAACGACACCCTTTGAAGTCATGGTTACGTTGTAGAGAAAGAGGTTACTTTTCACCAAACAAAATTGAATCTAAGAAAAGCTACAGGCATGAAGCCTTTCTCAGGCATCTGAAAGCACACAATTTATTCTATGCAACAAGGATGGGTTTTTTCTTCTTTCTTTCATTGTTTTCTTCGATGACAAATTGCATCTTCGATGACGAACTGGCCCTTAATTTCACAGGTTTGTTATTTTATGCACATGTTGCGACACTAAGTGAGGATTCTGGTCTTTATAAAGAATAACCTGCCTTTAATACGTTGGATGTTTTTGATGACCTCAAAAAGCAAAATGATCAGAGATTTGATCAATACAGAATGGGGATTTATCTATCGAGTAAAAGAACAGTCGACCAGAAGTAACCGTTAATGCCTACACTATATTTCTGAACAACAACATAATTACATGTCGGGATTTATTTTTAAAGTTTGAAACTTCCTCGGTTAACTTTGTATCTTTCAAAAACATGGTGTGGTGGTCTCTTATGAGATTTAATTGATAAACGTTTATCAGCTATCAGTGTGTTGTAGGACTTCATTATTTTATTTAAAAAAAATACCGCAACACTGCGAAGACTGTATTTGCACTTCCCTATGAATATTGGTTCCATCGCCACAGACCAATCACAACTTAACAATATGATGTCGTCAAAGGCATTTAAAATGTCACCGTTGAAATCTACGGATCCATTTTAAAAAATATAAAGAAACTCGGCTTATACTCTACTTTGATCTCATTCTATGGTCCACTGTTTGACGTTCCGGTGACTTGCACCAAAACCTTGTGCCCATTGCTCAAGACCGTCTCGATCACGACACGCCTCAAACGGTTCACTTCTGTCGGTATCATTCGATACGCTATATGGGTCCATAAATTATTGATATAGTTATTATTGTTAATATTTAAAATTCCCTATACCTGCTTACACAACGCAGCGGCACCAGACTCTATTTGTTGTATGTGTGTGTGTGCCCTTAACAATGGAACAAAGCTACCCACAAGGTTTTCTTTGTTCTAGTGGTACCTCACATAGAATTTCTTCAAAAAAGGATATAACTGAACAACAATGGAGGTACACCGTAACTGCCATATGTACATGTATGTGTGGGTGGGCACACCCAGAGGTCCTTGTGGGGTCCAAAACACAAACGGAACAATGGACCCCACAAGAGAATTCTCTGTTCAACTTTGACCCCACAGGGGAATTCTTCGGAAAAGGGAATAATAGAACAATAGCAGGACCCACAAGCCACCATCTGTAAGGGTGTGTGCTCATATTCGGTACCTTATGGTGACCAAGAACAAAACAAAAAAGGGAAAACAAAAGGTGTCCATGGAAATTTTAAAAACCGGGGTGTTCCACAAGGAAATTTGTGTACAAAGTCTACGGGAAACTGTTAAGAGCAGGGACAGAGGAAAGAGCAAAAGAATGCTCCACAAGGATGCATTTTTGAGAATCTGTGTGCTTGTGTTTTAACGCTACATACGAAGTGTGGACCTGAGAACAAAAGAGGTCCACATAACGTAGAGACTTGAAACACTATGTGAACTTACACACGTCCACACAGTGTTTTACAGTGTTGAAGAATACGATTTTCCTTAAGTGTACAGAACAAAGGAATGTCCACAGAGTCACTGCAACACAGAGCTGCGTGTTGCTTTGTTTAAACAAGAGCTGGACATTAGAAGGTCCCAGATTGGAGGTGTTTACATGTTTGTGTATGTGTGGGAGGTATACACTTATAAAAGTATGGACGTTTTATAGCATAGTTTTGCACATTCAAGAAAACAACCTCTAGGCCTATGTACCCTAAAAGCACTTGTTGTTTTCAGGATTGTTTTAAATCTTAGGATTGGAAGGCAAATTCTGTTCCTAACCCGGCACCCTTCCCCCATCCCTATCCCCGCCGCCACTGCTTCAAGAGGGGTTGTAAATGGTGTTATTATAAAACTTTAATAGCTACTCAAGCTTGAAACTTCTTGATTTTGTTAATCATTAGTTAAATTAAAAACTTTGATATGCACAACATTGCATATTGAAAGTACAATGTTCATTGATTTGCACATAACTTTACGTGGTGACAATTTCACGAACAGCCAATTCGTTTTTAAACACGACGCGCTGACCACAGACCACGTTTTGCACAGTTTCACGAAGAGAACATTTTGTTAATTGATTAATTACTCATTAATTAAACCGTTATGGACAAAATTGGAAACAGATTTGTATGATTTAGGATCTCTAGTTTCCTGATATGTAAAAATTTCAAAGATTAAATAGCGAAAAGTCTACCAGCCAGTGATTTCAAAATCAGCATAACTTCAAACGCGGTTTTCTCCAAACATACATTTTTGGCTTCAGGGGACAAATTGTCCCTTCGTGAAAACGGTGACGCTTTGTGTGCTTAGCCACTTTCCTTTGAGTTTTGGTGATTACAGAATTTCATGCCCGTTTTATTGATCGATTTTGCTGCAGGATTCGCCCTCAAGGTCCATTCTCCGTGGTATTTCCAAGTGGTATTATGACCTAATGCGATAAATCATTCAATATTGCTTTCCATTTGCGAATCGATAGTGACTTCCGCATCTCAAACCGTCGAATAAGCAAATGAGGCCGTTGTTGCGCAAGGGCGCCCTCTTGTGACACTGCATCATATACGCCCTACCAACCAACCTTTACGACAACGCACGCGAACACGTAATGAGGATGGAATTGATAAGAATAATACGTGGGATATAAGACTGAAAACTAACTTTTTTTAAATCCAAGATGAAACCACCGAGTTAAAAACTCTCCATGTGTTTGGGATTTAAATTGCTATGGAGCTCAATCGGGGGAGGGTTGGTGAGATTGAAAATATAGCCTAAATGTTCTCAAATTACAAATAACTTACACAAAATATGAAATCTTCGCTTGAAATATTTTTGCCTGGTTTTTCACAATTTTATCGCAGCTCCGAGATCTGATTGAGCGTAAACTCTCAGAAGTGTGTTATTAATTTCCATGTATAATTATGTTTAGACACACATTGCAGATAGTGGTCTTTGGTACTTACCAATGTTTCCCCCCGTACATAAGCCTCGTATAGTAATCGCCTCATGACCGCTTGGGGGATCTTCAAGACACCTAATATCGTCATGGGTTTGACCTGAAAACAAGTATAAAATCAGAACATAAAAATGTGCATTTACTGTGAATGATTTGGGAAACTTGTACTCCACAGATCCCCTCGAGTCCCCAATTCGTAACCTCAATAACTAACATGTACACGACTCTTTCGACAACTGCAGAGCCGTATATTGGACAACTGTGAACAACAGCGCCCTCAGTAATCTGCATTTACAACTTCAATTTTTTTTGTCGGACCAAGCATCCCACGCAAGGGCAACTTGGTTTGGTTTGTGCAACTTTGTTATGACAAAATGAAAAGAAATAGCTTAGCTCACCAAACTTTGTAAAGTGCTGTTCAGTTTTCCTAATGGCACTGAAACAGAAAGTGGCATGTCTCATGACCGCAGTTTCTCAGACTGTTCACATCAAAAACTATTCGGCCTAAGTGTATCAACCATTTTTTCATCTCCTCAGCTCTTTACCGATCACACCCACCCAGTGTATCGTTGTGGTTTGAACATACTCCTCAAAATAAAAACCAATTTGGAGCAATCTCTGTGAAACCTTGGAGTTGAGCTGCCATTAACATTATGGCGACCGCGCGGTCACGTTCACGGGTTCTAAAAAGACGAGCTTTACAATCTTGATGAGTTTGGGTTGGAGGTTACAGGCGCTGTGGTCCGTGTGGGCGAGAATGAGAGCATGGCCATAGCTCGTCTTCTTGGAAATGAATCGAAAAACATGGTCGTTTTAACGTGTGGGACTTGAAGCTAACCTTCATTTGTGGTTGGATTTGATGGAGAAAAAAGATTAAGCCAACGTCCTTGTCTGTGAGAGTCTTCCAGATGACTTAACGTGCGATGAAAGTATGAAATGCAGCGTCGGTTGAAGTTGGCAAACGGAAGGCAGCCCACCCTTTTCCTTAAGATGTCAGGCTATTAAAGAAAAATGAATTTACTCGTTAGTAAAACCAATATTTGCAATTTGAAGAAAATGAATAAAAAAAACAAAAAACATCTACCTTTTTGAATCTAGATTTAAAGGATGTGGGGTTTGGGTGAAAACACTTGCTAAATATTACCCACCACCTGATTACGCCCACCAGCGAGTTCAATACTATTTTATTCCGTTCTACAACTTACGAAAAGAAAAAAAGAAAAAAAAGGAAAAAGAAAAGTAGGGAACATCCTGAGGTGGTGACTGAATCTCCTGCATCCCAGAGCAGGCGGCTCAAAAACTCTTGACCGCCGTGTTAGAACGGCCACATCTATTCTGCGAGGACCCAATGATCCAACCCATGCACCCGATTCCTCATGTATTCCATCTGGTGATAGGCCTGTATGCTGGACACAACTATTCGTGTATCTTAAAGTTTCAGGCGACAGTCTAAAATCTTGTCAAATACTATATCGAATGAATTGACAATTTGGTCTCAACGAGCAACAACTTTTTAACTACTTGTTTGTGTATGCGCGGAACTGATTTACGATGGGAGTACAAGTCGATTGAGTTGTTCTTGATCCAGCATTATCGCAAGGCCTACACCGTTACGACTTTTAACGCTCTTCGTTGAGCATTGTAGTCCCTCTATCCGTAAAGAATTGCAAACCGCTTGCGACGTTTCAGTGAAACGAATTTTTCTTAACTTCAGTGATGGTCCAACTTTATGAGCTGTTCGGCAATATCTCATTAGCGATGTCACTAAGGGCTGGTAACCAAGGCCCAATTTCATATAGAGTTGCTTAAGCAGAAAATACTGGCAAACAAGCTTCCCAAAAATAAGCAGGATACCAGCCACAGACGGCGAGATGGCATTTTGGCTGGTAACCTTATTCTTGTAAGCATAATTTATGTTGTGCTTTGCTGATATGCAGCTCTGTGAAATTTGGTCCTGGTTTTGATAGACAATGTTCGGCCCTAATTACTGTTTGACATGTCTTTATTTTCGCTCACCAACTCTGGGCCATGTTTTTTAAAGAATAGGCCTAGGCCGTAAGTTGAAGTTACCGTGTATACCATCCTGAATACTTGGATTTCCAAATTACTTGCAGCGGCGGATACAGGGGGGGCGTGGGGGCGCACGCCCCCCCCCCTTTTGCTTGAAAAAAAAAAAAAAAAAAACCGAAAAAAAAAAAAAAAACGGGAAAAAAAAACTCGAGGGGAAAAATAAGGGAGAGACAAAATTAAAGACATAGGCCTTACCTGTTTTTTTTTAAAGCTACTAATATTACATACCTCGTACACTTTTTTTCACCATTTTGTTGCTTGGTAAATTTTCACGCCCCCCCCCCCCCGTTTGGAAAATCCTAGATCCGCCCCTGACTTGTAGCTTGGGCACACATTACCTTTACGAGGATCAAAATATCTGGCACTAACGTTCAGACCCACACAGTTTGTGAAAAAAAATGTAACGGCGAGTTTGTGTAACATCCGGGAGAGTCAAAGTGCACGATGCAACGGAAAGCAGGCCACGTATGACGGATAATGAAAGCATTATTGTAATCCCGGACTTCTAACCATCACGTTCCGGGAACCCGTACCGCAAAAATCGGGCATCGCCCAGGGTGGATGAGACAAAAACACAGACTTCCAGGTAAAGGGCATTGTATTTTTTTTTACTAATGCTTGTAAATTACAATTTTTTTAAATGACTAATCATAGTAACCTCAAAGTAAAATTGGATGCAACGGAACTGTAAAAAAAAAAAAAAAAAAAAACACCCACATGATTTCCACGTAGAACAATGACTTTATTGACAGCTCCAGCAGCGCCCCAGTCGGATCGCTGCAGGCAACGGCCGTAGCCATCGGCAAGCAGACGTTTTTTCGAACGAGGCCTTACCAGACGGTTTCCCCAGCAAACTCTGACTGCTACAAATGATAACTACACTCGAATAAGTGTTGTCATTTGTCTGGTAAAGCTCGGGGGGAATATCGCAATTGTCCAAGTTTCATAAAACTGGCAGTACTTAACAGAAAATTCTTACTGAGCAGAAACGAGTTACCGGATATAAACAGTCAACCCTCGTCATAAAGAGCACCTTATGAAGAGGTTCTGCTTATAAAGAGTACATTCTGAAGTCCTGAATCTAGTTTCTGCTTTGTGTTTCTTTGTTTTTCTGTCCTGTTACAACAAGCTCCTGTTAAAAAGGAGCTTATTTGGCCAGTCCCAACGATCGTTATATAACGAGTGGCGCTTGTATATATGATATGATTGCTTGCGATTTGATTCACGCATTGCCATTGCTTAGGTGTCACCCGATGTGCCTTTAGGGCATAGAAAGTGAAATGTCTTAAGCTACAAGTTACTCTCTTTTTTTCCGAAACACGCAAGTACAGATTCTAGAAACAATGACTGCAGTGTATAGTTGAGAGCTGATTTTAACCTAAAACTGTTTTTTGACACAACTTTAACTTTCATAAAGTTCATTTTAAGATCCAGTCACGTGGTGTGTTGAACCAATGCAAATGGGTTACGGCGTTACAGAGTCCGAACATTCGGCCAATTTAATCGCCAAAAGGAACACAGTGATATTGTTATTTTCTACTTTCTGCTTTACTAGTTTCTGCTTAATAGGTGCACGCAACATCGGTTGGTCAGAGATTTTGCACATAACGATGTACGCATGTTCATGGTGGAAAACTCCCCCTAAGACATTTGTGCTTGAAATGCTGTAGTTTTTTAGAAATGGGTGAACTTTACAAAAAAACTTTGATCTCGAAAGTCCAAAACTTTAGTGATTAAAAGCAGTAAAACATATATTTTGAAGGAATTTTCTCGTGACCGATTGAGGTGTGGTCTCGTCTTTGACAATATTGCCAAAAAACAACAACCCCAAAACACATAAGTGTTGTCCACGTGGAAATTGAATTGGGAAGATATTATTTCTTATTCCCTGGCGCTTGCATACATTACTATATACAGTGGTACACTTGTGGGCCAGGGTTTTATTCTAGAACTATTTGTAACATACCTAAGTGGTATTGAATTATTAGGGTACAATCCTGATAACAGGCCCATTGGCACAAAGGCATGCCTATAACTTTTAAAATTTTAGTGCAAAATTAAACAAAACCAGGGGAGAGTTGTTTGACAAAGCTTCCCACACGGGGCGCAACATGTCTCGATCTTTGTTCCAATTTTCCACATCTGTCTTTTATATATATTTGTATTAAACACAAGATTCGTTCCCCTTTCAATCCATCAGGGAGGCGGGGATAAACCTCGCCACGGATCCCCGGCTATTAATTTTGTGTACACATGTTTTAAGCAGATGGTTTCATGAAGGATTCGTATTTTGTGTCGGTCTGTTGGACCAGACCATCCTCCATAGTTGGACCGTGGACTGACACCCACCGCCGAAAGCCAACTTGAAGCAAACAAAGTATCATATAAAAAAAATGACAGCATTTACGGGGATATTCCCAACGTTTTAGAGGTGTACAGCAGCTAGCTCAGCATGCCAGAAAGTCAGTTCGTTTTGGATATTAAACAAAAATGCTTTTCTTTCCAATAATTAACAACGCTTTACCAAATTGAGAATAAACATAGTGTATGGATGTCATAAGCTCGAATTTAGACCCGTTGGGAAAAACAGAATCCATAATTGCCTAACAAATAAAAACCCATACATATTTCCTTGCTGGGGGAACTCATCACAAGTATGGCATAATATCTAGACATCTACTTCTGATCAAAGATTCAGCCAAGGGTCGTGTGTGGCACCCAATACATTCATCACGAAACAAAAACAATACCAACTCGAAGCCGCGAAAGTGTATAAAGGCAGAAGCCGCATCTTATTGGTTTATTGAATAGTTGGTTGATTAAAAATATTCCAAAAGTCACGGCAAGAGACCAAATTGATTTTGAATTACAATAATGTAAAAAAACAAAGATTGAAAATAAATAAATAAAAGGCACAAGGCCAAGTAACAAATACCGACTCTAACTCGAAAACAGAGAAACAAAGGAAGGAGTGAATTACACAGAAATCACAACAGAAAAGTAAGCGCATGAATATCGACCAGCCAAAAGTGATAAAGAAAAAACTAATTTTTGAGGTTCTGTTTTAAATGTGAGTGAGGTAAGCTGGGAATAGCACTTTTGCCATATTTATCGAATTTGAAAGTGGGTTCTGAGATCTTTTCTCCGGGTCAGACTGTGCGGACAGTACACGTGTACATCTGTTAAATGCAGGCCTACATGTAGTTTGGTGCATTTCGCGACGCGCAAAATAGGCTAGCAGACAGAGAGCGACTCACAAACGGGGCTAGCTTCTGAGAAGCAACGCGTCTATGTACAATCAGGGTTCGGATTTAGGGCGAACAACCACTCAAGATGGCGGGGTTTTGTGCTTATTTCTGTTTAACTGGGCCAGAATTTATTATGCAAGACCAGAACTTTATGAGAAAGAAGTTTCTACACATTTTAACATTATGTAAACTGTTTTTGTTCGAACAAGCGCTAAGAGATAATCTAATTGTCTTAGTGCGGTATATTCTAAGGTATGCTGGTGTCTGCTTTGCTACTCAACACATTGAAAGATATTTACTCAGAGTCGACATTTAAACGTCATTTTTTTTATAGCCGTACAGTTATTCAATAGATAAACACAAGGCCACCAAACTTTTCCGGTCTTGAGTTCACTGACCCGATGCTAAAATCACTAGCAATGCATCGGGCCTCAGTAGTCAAGTACTGTTTAGATTTCAAGCCCTGGGCCACATCCAATTTGTACTTAGCTAGCCGTGTTTGTTATTACATCCATGTTAACTTACTACAACCATTATGCTACAACCATACAACTGAACGACAAAATCAGAAAGCTGTTTGTTTAATGCACAGAGATTTGAGAACATTTTCAATACTTTTAGTTCACGTTTTGCGGTAGGCATCACCTGAAGAATTCAGCCGCCGGGTGATTTGTCACAACTGTTTTGCTTGATTTAATAGTCCAGGTGATCAAATGAATTGAGATTTGGAAATCAATTTAACAATTTGAAACAACATTTTGGTTCCCTCGTGTTCCTCCATGATTTCTATCTAATCATGATTCACTGCTTCGCCAGCCCCCACACATTTCACTGAATGCGGGATCGAGACTTCAGCTGTAACCGCACACTCATTTTTTGAGGTTCCACTAAGAACAGTGACTAACTGGACCATTCTATATAGAAATAGGGGGTATAACATAACTTGCTGTCATGGACTTCAATGAAGTTAGCTAGTGACCTTAATATGCATCATATAGTAGTTATAGTCATTATATTAATCTGTAAAAACAAAATTTGTACTTCATATTTATTTATTTATAAGTAACTGATAGTGTGTGCAGTTGATTCAACATCCCTATACAAAAAGTGAATTAGTCCGAGTAGGCGGTATTATGCTAATTATCTGCGCGTAGTGAAGCGCTTCTTTATTATGATAATCAGTTTTTGGGTCAGGGCCGCTTGTAAGAAAAAATGTGAATGGACCATGTGTGCGCCGTATGTGTGTACTGAGCAATACATGGCGAAGCGTTTTGAAACACGGTGAGTTTATTTACAGCAAGGTCGAGTGAAGGCCTCCATGAGTAAACGAAAGGGAAGTGAATTATGGCTCATCCTGAATTCGAGGAAGACTGTATCAGCTGGAAAATGGTATGGAGTATATAACCAGCCGAAAATATGAAGATGATTTTATTCATAGTATCTACTCGGACGAGTGCTTGCGTGTAAATTCGAAGCAATAATTGCCAACAAACACTGCACAGCCGTGTTGCATCAGGATTTGTGCGTGGACCGATCCCGTCGACCGCAGCTCATTATCTGATCGGAATTCTTAGACCTTCAATTCCTGGAAATCTCGGCCTGCGGTCTCGTCTCTAGTAATAGGTTTCTGCACACAGCGTGGACCAGTGGAATCAGCTAAGGTCGCGTTGCAGAACAGTTAACACAGACTCACTGATACTGACAAAGAGGACGGACGTTCGAAGAGCAGTTGCCGAATAATTGTTGCCGTCTTTCTAGATTTGTTTTGTACGTTGTCCTGGGTTGATGTGTGTGGAGTTGCTGACACCGGGAGGAAAGGACGTGCCGTGTACCGACCGTGAGTCCGCCGTGTGGGCCCCAATGCCGCCTGGCTGCAAGATGACCCACTATGGAGCTCTGGTGTCCGACGAGACGACCAGAAAACAAAGGACCACTGACGACGACTTTGAGCGTCTCACCAGCGCCTTGGAAATGTTAAACATATCGGGCTGGTATCACGGAGCCATGACGTTCACCGAGGCAAAACGAAAACTCCGTAGCTCGGACATCGGGACATTCCTGGTACGGGATAGCTCGGACCCAAACTACCTGTTTACACTGAGTGTGAAAACTCCTAAAGGAACGACAAGTGTGCGGATAGAATACGAGTTTGGGAAGTTTACACTGGACTCGGAGGAGGCGCTCAGGAGGCTTGCGCCCAAATTCGACTGCGTCGTCAAACTGTTGTACTACTACATCCAAATGTCGAGACTCGATGAAGGCGAAAACGACGAAAACAACAAGAGGGACAAATCCAAGAAGATCGAGAACGGCCGGACTAAAAACCCTGGTCAGTTGGTGTGGCTGGAGCCATCCGGACGGAGAGAACTTATGGTGAAGATTATTAAGCCACTCCGATCGGAGCCCCCGAGTTTACAGCATCTATGTAGGGTTGCCTTAAACAGTTCCGTGGAAACAAGACAGCAGACGGAATTCCTGCCCGGTAAACTCAAATCGTATTTAAGACAGTACCCGTTTGATCAATGATAACAAGTCACCAAAACCCTTCATCTGTATTATATGATTTTTGTGATATTTATTGTTACCGTGAGGAAAACATGAGCAGATCAGTTCCTTTCAGTGGCAGACTCTTATTGGGGTGACAAAATGAGACGGTCACTTTAATTGCAGTACACAACCCCCCGTTAAGGTGGCCAGCAAGCAACGTGGACTCCGATCCCACCTTCGAGAGGACCGTCGCCTGACCCTACAAGACCACCATCTTCCTGACCCTGAAGCAACCCCATCAAAACCTGTTTCGTGACAAGTATTGCCGCCCTGGACACCCGCGGTATTATTTCTGGAGAGTGTATCGTCGGTCACTTTGTATGTTATTAATGCCAAAGTTAACCGCATCCTGTTTGCCATACGGATTGTGTTCTTCAACCACATGATTTAACAAAGGGGTTAATAGCCAAGTGCCTTATATTTTACCATATTATTTTGTAAAAATGAGTAAAAATTAAATGATCGTATAATTATTGTAATAGACGGAGATTGTGACCACTAGTCTGTTCTTTTCCCAGAATGCAGTGGAACTTTGACCAGCCTTGGTTACAATGTCTGCCTAAACCACACTTCAACCCCCAAACTTTTAAATGTATTAATAAAACCACTTTCAAGGAAATGACTGTTTGATTCTGTATCAGCCATCATTGTTAACTCACTAACACCCACTTAAATCTGTGGTATAGCTATCAGTTCAGTGTTCATGTTACCTCCATGGTTATACAAGTGTTGGTGAAATGTTGAAATCCTTCGTGAATTAAAATGAACATTCCAGATTTTATGTCTTCTCTCAAAACCTCTTGGGAAAAACTAAAATAAGTTTCAACCGAGCAGTCGTTCTCGTTATGGTAAAATACATCACTTTGGATTTTACTGAAAATAAAACTCAAAGGAAACTTGCTGTTGATGCAAACGAAACTGCGTGTATTTTTTCGTGGTTAAACAGAAACAACCTCCACGTGGGTTAAGCCACTTGTAACGGTTGGTTGGTAACTTTATGACGGGTTTTATCCTTACAAATTTCCGCTAAGATGGAAAATAATGTATTTTACAAATGTTTGATTTCTTCTAATACATTTAACATAATGAGAATGTTTGTTTCTCGGGTCATATTGTGTTTGGGCTTTTCAATCGCACATACAAAAAACACGATATCCTCGAAATATATACATAAATAAATAAATAAATATAGGAAATGTTGGCTAACTTTGATCCAGTTTTCATCTGAAAATCCGGGATTTCAATGCAGATTAAATTTTCGATTCCGCGAATCTTGTGAATTTGAGAATTACACTTTGTAATGCAATAATGTACGAAACTAGCATAATGTACGCTCTACATCACAAAACAAGTGATATTTTCCAGCGATCTTTAAAAAAAACAGGTGCCATTTTAGATGGCGTTGTATGAATTAATAGACTTTCCATGTTAGAAGCCTGCAAAGACAAAGGTGAATTTCAGTGAATTGAATTTGTTTGGTGACTAATACTGTAACAATCGGAACCTTGGCAGTTCCACAAGCCTCTTTGTTCGTGCAAACAACTAATCAAGGATGAATTGTCAATCTCTTACTTGGAAACGCATAATAACCGGCGGTAGGGATTTATCGTTATGTTATGTAACCCCCTCTTGCTGGTGTTATTCAAGGATCACAAGGCGGAACTAGGTTGCTGTTGGAAATTTGCCGATCGTTTGTTCAGCTTTTCAGTACAACAGAGTACTTATCAGGGCACAGGAGTCCTTGCTCTGTGCATGGAGGTAAATCTACCTCCATCCATGCTCTGAGGAGAGAGAAAAAAAGCAGCTGTATGGTTCTACTTTTTTTAAGAGCAAGGGGTTCCACATCAGGCTGTGGTTTGATGGTTTGAACAATGAGTCTATTTCCTGTTGTAGTTTTGAAGGAATTTTGCGAATTATCAAAGATAAATACCTACCGGGGTTTTTAGTTGTGTGCTTGTGGTTTTCGGGGTCGGTGAGTAGTTTTTGGTGTATGTCCAGACGGGGGACTATAGTCTGGGCATTGCTCTATGTTAACTTTGTGGTGGGCTGGATATTTCGCAACAATGACAATGGGCCCCAACTTTTCTGCAATACCTGGTGTTGTTTTATACACAACATGCGTGTAGGACCTTTTACATCACATGAATAACCCTCGAACTATGATCCTGTTTTATTTTAATATAAAAGTTGTAATGCATTTGGTATAATCCATTTTAAAGTTAATTAACAACTTCGGTCTAATGTAAGAGGTATCCACTGAGCACTGTAAGCAAATAGGCATGTTCATTTAAGCAATATTATCTTAATATGAGAGGGTTCACAGTTTTGATTTTTATTCACATTCCTGTCTAGCGGTAGGGTTGCGGTAACTGTAACACATGAAATCTCTATTTGAATTATGGAAATGTGGTAAACAATTAGAAATAGCCGCTGCAAACTGCTTACCAACCAAAAGGACCTACGGTATAGGCCTAATGCAAAACTTAGTTTATGGCCTGAAGAGTACCGGCGGTGTTATAACTCGACGTTTCGATTGCTGCTCCGATTGTCTTCAGATTCACATGAAAACTATCTGTTCGATCGCACATGCTTAAAAAATTAATTACAAACTCGCGGGAATCGGCTCCATTGAGCAACGCATATTTTTGAGAAACTATTTTGAGAAACTATACAACGAACTTACATTCTATTAACAATGTCTCTGAATTTCCTTGAAGTTATTATTATTAAAGCAAACAGAAACTAATTTTTGTGGGGAACCACGCGGGGATTTACAAGACAAAAGTCCTGTTGTTGGCCTACGGTTCTCGTTTCTCGTTCTGAGACAAGTACAATGTACTATGTATACGCTTAGAACCCGGTTCATTGTTGCCAGGTTGTGTTCCTTACCAACGATATTTGATACCATGCTTTTTGGGAAACTTCCAGTTCTAATTCCCACAAATTTTGTGAAACTGTATAACATTGGTTTGTGGAAGATTTACCCCGACTCCAATTGTTACGAACCTTTTCTGGCCCAAATACCCAACTATAAATTAGCATTTGTTTTTATGTGGAAAAAAGAAAAGAACATTTTAACAACTTAATACTGTGCCGTTGCTCTGTCGGTAAATTTAACATGGTACATTTTGTTGTCACAATTGGAAGCTTTACGATAGTATGCCGAGCATGAATGGTGCTTGACTTTGTCAACTGTACCAATATTGTTCACGAATTTAATATTTGATTAGTAAAACTTAAAATTAGTGTACATTGTTTGAGCATCATTTAAATGCGTTAAGTACACGCTGGGACTACACGGCAGCTTGATCCTAAATATAACTAATAAACTACCCGAGTGCAGTATCGTTTAGAAATTGTCAGGCCATTTCGACCACAGCAAAGGTATCGTTTTGACCGTTCTGTGTTGACTTCACCTGTCCATCCACAATTCCTGTTACAACCAGGTGACGTTTTTCAACATTTAAATAGCCTTGCTTGAGATTGCTTGACATTTTTGAAAAAGATAATTGCACGGGCCGTTGTCATATTCTATTAGGCTGATATAAGTAATTGTGTAGTCTGGCAAACTCAAGTGATCGCCCTGCCAATCGAAAGGCAAGACCTCAGTTGTTTTGTAATTTTGTATTTCTTTTGTATTTTTATTATTATTTTTTGTCCCTAACCGGTAACCGCTCGGTTATGTGTGCAGTCACTAGGCACAGCGACAGACAATAGTTCCGCAATCCGGATCCAATACAACGCACGCGCGTTATTGCCATGGCAACCGCTATGATGGAAAAGATTTCCAGGAAATTATGATCGCCAACACTTAATTACACAATAGTTGGGCAGTAACGTGTGCAAACGTTTGGGGTTTTTTCTCTCACTGAAGTTAGTGCACTGTCATTGTAACACAATCTTGTGCACGTACATGTACAGTAGAATCTTTAATTCAAACCGGTATGTGGTAAATTATTGTCATAATTTATCAGAACATTGCCCCTTGTGTGGGTTTCAATTGAGCTGTATTCAACATAAATAGCGTTGGGGTTCTAAATGGAAGAATAATGCTTTCGAATTTTAAAGCGTACATGTACAGGTATCGTTGCTAAATATGGTTTCCTCACTTTGTATTTCACGAGTTTCTCAGATTCACTCCTAATATGTATGCAAAGGTTTAGTGGCTGTTTTTGTTACAAATATGGAACTTATTTAAGTAGGCTGCAACCACTTCTTTTGTAGTGATGTGTTGAAACAAAAGATAAATCACTTCATTTTCCGTGTTAATCAAACTATACCATTACCTATAATCGGTTATAATGTGTATAACTTTGCAATGGATGCCTTTCATATAAGAGCATCTGTATGGTATGAGCATAATATATTATAGGAATAAGATTTTTTTCTTTTTGGTGTACTTTGCAGTTGGGAAAAGTCCGACTCGTTGATTACAAATAATTATATTCTCTGCTGAAGAACAATTGCCTTACCCACAAACTTTAACTCACTTACGGTTGCTAATGTTAGTAAGAAGGGATATTCCAAAACTGTGTATGTTTTCTTATTAATTGTCTCGAAAACAACACCCCAAAAACAAACAAAAAATGTCTGCAAGTTGTAAAGCTGTCTAAAATTAAATTAAAATTTTTAATGTCGACACATGTAAATAGTCTGTACAGTTATTATATTTATACACGTACGGAGGTATGACGTTATATACAGATTTTGCAGGCGTATGGAAGCTTAAAGAATTTCTATGAAATGTTTAATTCACAAGTGCAATATATTGTTCCAAAAGACAAATAAAAGTGGTCAATTAATATTGATGGTTATGGAATTAACCGAAGACGAAACAAAACTATTTTGTGACAGTGTGTATGCTTTTAAGATTGTCTCTGCTGCTATGACTGGTTTAATTCAACCCCCCCCCCCCCCCAATACATACCAGACCAGACCAACTACTGAAATGCGTTTGCTTATAACATAGGTCTTCTGTGCCTGTGAGAGAAAAAGTGACCCAATCATCACGCGGTTTCCAAATTCCCTTGACCTTACCCAAAAGATTATTTTTGTTTTCTCAAAGATGACCATTTGAATATTTCTTTCTCCAAACAAAATACAAACGCCCCCACAAAAAAAAATAAAAAATAATAATTAAGCAATTTAAATAAATAAATATATAAATAAATACATCTATGAAAATAATTGTAAGCCCTATATATATCTATAGTTTAAAAAAAATCATTGACCAGATATGGCTGTCAATGTACAATACAGACTTATAAAACTTGATTCTTCAATATTTTGGGTTTTTAAAAGAATGTTTCAAACCATAGAGAACAGTAAACAATTTTAAAAGCGAGGTTAAACCATAGAAGTAGGGTTGAATGTACAGTCTTACTTGAGACTTTGGATTCCAATAAAGTCAGCGACATACCTTTAAGGACAGTCCAAGTCTGCAACATTTTTCAGTGGGCAGAAAGTACTACTTTGAGGACCCCCTCCCTCCCCACAAAAAACCTTCCCAATATTTTTCTTTAAAAAGCTGATGAAAATTATTCTAGGGTTAACAGGAATCATATAGAGCTGACAGTGTTCATGGTTTGTGTGATCAACCATGTTCATGAAACAACCAACCTGTGAAAAGTTGGGCTTATTCCGTTGTGTGAGTCAGGAGAAAATAGTGGAAAACATGCACATTTTCAGCATGTAAACACATTGTCCTTACTTTTGATTGTAACAACCGAAACCAGCTACACATTGTATTGCGTCTTTGTTTGTTTTTTTGTTTGTTTGTTGAGGACACAGTTTTCTCGAATTTGACTTCATTTCAGAGGGAAGTATTTCAGAGGAAAAAAGGTTCACTAACGAACTTCATAATTAGTAAGCTTTCAAGCTAAAATTAAACAATGCTTTTTTGAAAATCCAAACCAATCCTGTATAACCTTTAAACATCAACATTGTAAACACTTTTATAGTCATACGTGTCCGACCCCCCCCCCCCCGGACCCCCGTCATACTCTTGGTATGACTGTAAGAATGTGGAAACTTTTGAAGGTTCCTAAACATTACCCAGTCAGGCCAATTATATATCAAAACCAAAGCGCAATCGCAGGCATAATAGAAAAACTCCAGATTATGTTTGCCGTCTAAGTCAAAACTCAATTTGACACCAGACTGTCCATGCAGCCCACTCCAGCTCATGACGTTTCAACAATTTTTCCCTTGAGCTAAAGTGAAGATTGATGACATTCCACTGGCCACCAAATGCTTCTATAACTATAAGACGGTTTGCGATTCTGAGAAATCACCTTGAACTTGTCTTCCTCGCGCTGTATTTCCCGCCAGTGAGCGCTGAAGAAGTCCAACCTTAAGTTAACGCGACCATAAGTGCTGTATACGGTCGTACATTTTTTGGGGTCGCTACTGCGCCGCCGTCAGAAATGCAATAGCACATCATGAATATGGATGAGATCAATAATACGTCATTATGCTCGTGCGTCACTTGGAATGGACCAGGCCAAAGGGCCATTGCATTTGACATGATTCACATACTTATGAAACGAATTGCACTCAATACACTGTATATAGTAAACAACACCCGGGAATAATATCACCCTACTTATTTTCTTAAAGATAAGGGTTCTGCGTTTGTTACTTTGCGCTTGTTACTCCACAGATCTTCTCTGAAGAAACAAAAATCCAATCTGGTCACCACTAAGTGGCTGATGATAAAATGTAAACCACCTAAAAATAGTTGAGGCCCCAACACGAAGCACTGACATGGCAATGTGACGCAGTCTACAAAAGGGTGTTTGTTTAAAAAAACAGACACTGGGGAATCTGGACATTTCTATTTTTTAACCAACTTTACATTCAACCGCTTTAACGCACTGACAACGTGCTTATTGTAGGCGGTCTATTGATGAGTTCTCAGAAATGTCTAACCCCACGGGCGTTATATTAACACAGGTGTGTATTATGATTGAAATGGAAAGTGCTGGCGGCGTTTTCAGCAATCCACGTACAATGAGGGTCTAGTCAACATTGGCCCGAAATGGGGAACGAATTTATCTCAAAAAGTATAAGACACAAAGCGTTGCATGGTGTGAGAAGGTTTATGCGGTAACTAACAGTTGTGAAATAAATCGCTTTCTGAAAAAGGGTTGGTTCTGAGAAGATCAGTTTGCTTCGCGAAACAAAACCGAAGATGATTCTGCCTCAGCAGGTTAGCGTATAGACCAAATTTGTGACATCACGATCCACAAGTACATGCAAAGGCACGATTTGTACACATCCCAATGGAAGTACACATACAATTTTGTATTTTGGGGGGATTTCACTGTCCGATTGTTTTATATAAAGAAAGGGGTACATCTAAAAACTTGTTCAGCTCTTATTTTTACAACTCGGAATTTGTGTGAAAATCATTACACGAAAAATAAAAAACTTCCCAATGGCAGTGTACTAGTATCTTGCCTGTAAGACAGGCCCTGCTGTACAAGGTTACATGCTCTATTTATTCAAATAGAATAAATGAATGCCGCATACTCCCAAAGGAGTTAAAATGGTTTTAGGCTAACTTTAAGGGGGCTCCGCTCCGCGGTAAGATAAAGTTTTGTGATGACGACATTTTCCCAAATGGATGGTGTGAAAGTGGAGACAAAATTAAAAGTCTCAGCCTGACGTTAAAACGGTGAAAAAAGGCCAAAGACCGACTCCTACTCTTTCGCAGCGAAATTTGAAACATGACGTCACTGGAATGATGTCAAGATAAAATTTGTCTCTACATTCCAAGGAGGAATTCTTCGTCAGTCAAAAGGTCTAAATCAATGCCGCTTAGATTGAATATCATGGAAAGTCAGAAATGAACAAAACATTCCCTGTATCAAAAATAAATTACAGACCCATGTATTTGGAATATAATTGGATGTTTTTTATGTTGACAAATATCGCACTGACAATACAATGGCATTTTACATCATTTTAACACGAGAATTAAAGACTGGGTATTTTCTTTTCACCTTCATAAGAACTCCATCTATTGAAATGAGTACATCACCAAAATTAACATGACTTTGGAGCCCTCTTATGGGGCCCGATGAACAGGGCTTATAAACAAAAGTGCATATAGGCCTCTTATAGACACTTTGAGATGTCTACTTGACTTGAAAAGGCGCGTAATAAATGCGTATTTTTATCAACATTGTCATTCTCGCTGGAATTGGTGGTCATTTAAAAACCCGGATAACGAAAATGTGGATGAAATTTCCCAGCGTTTATTTAATAGTTTTAATGGGTTGGGCACTTTCTGCTGTATGAAGAAAGACAACACAGTTAGCTACGGGCAGATGCAAGACTTCATGGGAAAAAGAACAGCTGGAAACGCGTGATAAGGGCAGACGTCATTTTGCACAACTTTGTAGGCTCTTTCACTAGGATTGATTTTATTGTAGGCTCTTTCACTAGGATTGATTTTATTGTTTTGTTTAAAACGGTCTTAAATACGAATCTGTTAAAAAATTGTCTTAAATATATTACTGTAATACACCACCCCAGATTTCCCTTAACTTAGAACCAGTGCGGGGATAAATTCAACTTCTTTGATTTAAAAACAAACTGAGAAACCAGATTATGACATCAGAGGCCACATTTTACGCTCGCCAGTGGGTTACACTTTTTTACACTGTTACACTTTTTAACATGTCTATGCTACACGTTGAAACATGGACACGTGACCTCCTCTCGACCAATAAGAACTTATAAACTGTCCCAGGTATTCATGAATAATATTTAATAATAATATTTAACTATTATGTTCACATCTTGGCCCAGAGATCATACGAAACAAGAAGAAAGGACGAGGACAAAACAACACAAGTTTACTAATAAATGATCTCAGATCAATGGAAGCTGAGCCTTGTGCCAGAGACTTAGAGTAAACATTAGGCGAGTATACACATACAAATGGACATCCGATTGGCTAAATCGCGTTAATCTTACATTGCACAGGGTAATTGACACACAGGCCTACAGGCACAGGCAGATTATTATTATTTTTTATATCACGCAGACAATCAATAGGCTTTCATTGAATGTAGGCATATAAGACAGATAAGTATGCTGATAACATGTGCTCTAAAAACACCGGGGTCAGAAATAACTCCGTTGGAGTCCGGCCCAGGGTACCACTACCAGGGGGTCCTGGCCCATTCCTCGGGGGCAGTGTAATCCGGAATCTGTGTCAAAATGACCCTGAAATGGGTCAAACTTACGCAGATTCTGAGCTCATAAAATCACATTTTCAACCAGATTCTGGGTCAGCCTGACACAGAATCTGTGTCAATTCTGACCCAGGCGTTTTTAGCGTGCAGACGAAAATCGCAATTCGCAAGAAATCAGCAAGGAAAACGGACTGGTATCATCATGCTCATAATGCAACACCTCAACTGCTCTAAATATTGCGAATATGAACATGTATACACACGCCTGTGTATACAGTAAAATGGATAGGTACAAATCAATAAGTGTAAACGCCGATGGCTCCTGGTTACCAACGCATTCCAGACGTAATGTATTTTCATTCGAGCAGACAAGGTTTCCTGATCACCATTCCAACGCACCCTAAACTTAAATCCAATACCACTTGACGCGTTGGAAGTTGTTTGACGTCATACTGAAATTAACAGCTGATTTAGGTTCGTGGAAAGGCATTCTTGCGCTAACGTGAGCCCCGAGAGGCGCGGGGGAAAAAGAGAGGAAACCGCAATGTGGGGGATGGCGTGTGTGATGTATGTAAAAAAAAAATGAGGACGAAAAAGGGCGGCTAATAAAACATTAAACTGTGAACAAATGACGTTCGTCGAGGTTGCTGTGATTAATAACAATGACATATGATGTCATACATTCCGTGGTGGCATATTCTGCCGAACAAATGAATAAATTATGTGTTTTCTTCAGAACTTATTAGTTGTTTACAAGCATCACCTTGGTAATGGTAAACTTTGCATCAATCATGACTAATTCGATTTGCATATAATGTAAAAAACGAACAGTAAACACTCAAACAGGGAATGTAAAACGGGCAGGAAAACTTGCTAACTGTAGCCAATCAGTTATTTTGACATTCATTGTTCACAGTTATACAAACTCACCAAATCCGAACATGAAACATCGACAAAAGTTCCTGCATAATGACTCACAAAATGTAAACATGAAAACAATGTGGACTGTCCATTTAATTTCATTTCGGTTACACAAAATTACACAGTTGTAGGATGTCTAAGTCCATGTTTAAAGTATGTCTGTATTTACTATTTAGCTTATAAGACGTTTTGAAATTCTCGTCTACAATGATGCATTTCTACCCAGATGCCTACAGGCAAATTTTAAAGTTGTAACTGCACAGAGGGTTGGTGACAGCATTGCAACAGCAAGGAGCCTTTTTTGTACAATGTGGACAGATTCGTGATACAGGCCCAATTTCATAAAGCCCTTCACTGTAAGCACATAGACATGCTTAGCACGGAACACTCTTGCTTAGCAGAACCAGGTTACCAGCCAACATGTCATACAGTTTACATTGTTGTGACTGGTGCCTCCCTCAATGTTTTACTTAGCATAAGGACATTTCTGCTGGGACCTGAGCGCACCCTTTCGGACTCAAGCGTTGACAAAGTGTACCTTTTATGTAAGCAATGACTGATGAGCCCTCACATATTAAACAACAATATAGTCATATCATAATGGCATATATTGAAACAAGCTGCGGTCATCAAACCACCCATAGCTATGGCACCATAAATATGTTTCTTTTGTCTGACCGCGGGTATCCATTTTGAGCACGTCGAATTACATTTGGCAAAGCCGCGCCCTGTAACGTCACTAGGGCAAAGTTCAACCCCAGCAAACCACACAGTACTCAACACAGATCTGCATTACTATCAGTTCGTCTTTAATAAAATATTATGACATCAAAGTATACAAACGGCTCTTCTACTTCCTAACAATAGTTTCATGTTTGGTATAAATGAGTCATACTTGGCGTTATGAATAGATTGATATTTCCTAAACAAATCTAACCTAAATGATTATTCGCTCTGTTGAACCATGGCGGAACGTTGTATACGAGACATGGGATTCTTGGTGGGGCCTCCCCCGTCCTCCCCCCGCCCCCCGATGGTCACAGACAAAACAAGTTCAAACATTACCGTTACATTATGATTTTTCCATGAAATACAATAATTGAACTGACTGTTAAACCGGATCGTTCCTTCGTCATTAGTTTTTCAATATTAACAAAAAAAAGCAGCATATCAGGAAGTGGTCATACAATCAAATTTGGTATATAGACAATACTTTTTAGAAACAAGTAAGCGATCAGACGAGAAAAAGAGGGAAATTTTAGGTGGTTTGGTGAAAAAGAGGACGTGGTATGTATTAAATGGAGAATTTATACCTTACTTCATGCCCTCAATGTTCATTCAACCATTGGGAAGGTATAGTGCACTCTGCTCTACCAGCCAGGCTACTGAATGATGCCCATGCCTACATCCTTACGGACTGTGAAGGGGATAACTCTGTTTCAGCCCCTGGAGTGGGAGGCAACTTGCCCCTGGTGTCAGTTGATTTGGGTCCACAGCCTAAATCAGTTAACTGTTAGCCCTCATCTTGAAGTAGCCGTCCATGTTTTACTTTTGCGACAAGTTACAGTTAACGATCAGATGCTGCTCATTGGAAAAGCAACTTGGGCAGTTTTAGTGTTAGAGATCACTTGCACACCATTTCCAACCCTTCATACTCCAGAGAAATATTTCAATCTGAAATACAGTCACAGGGAATAGTATTTGAAGATCCTCAACAATATTACCGTTGCTTATTTCGATTACCGCTATCAAAATAAGCCTTAATATAATGCACACAATCTCTGACAAACAATAAATAGTTTTCGTTGTTTTCACTAAATAGTATACGGCAGGTGGGCGGCAGGTAGGCGGCGAGACTGTGCCTTTGATGATGCAAGCATGTCGACAGCTCTCCAGTGCTCTTCAAGTAAGTTTTTATGGTAGGTTTTTGTGGAGTAATTACCATAAGTACACCCTGTTTTAAAACAAAATTAGGAAATTTGCCGAGGTGGGTACCAATCCTCTAATGCTCTTCTCTTCGTTGATGTAGAGCATGGTAACATTCAACACACTTTCATACAGTGTAAAGATAGTTCTTAAAACAAGCTTCGTGATAACGATTTAACGCACATGGTACTACAGTTTTCAGGTACCGTACAAAAACGTTAAAGGAAACAGCAGTTTTGGAAACGCTGCTCCCAAAATAGTGCAGCTGTCCTTCGGGAATACAACAATAGAAACAACACCAAATGTGCATGCCCCGGATGTTATACACTTATCATCGATTGTGGGAAGTTCCTGGTGAAGTTCTATTTATAACTTCTCGTTTGACATTTTCCGGATTTGTACTTTAAAAACGTGGATGCATTTCCTCGTTTCTTGATACTGGTGGGAAGCGTTAAGGCCACAAGGACGATATTTGAAACAGTGGCGGCCACTGTTGACAAAAATTGCATATTTAATGTTTGCTGGACACTGACCCAGTCGACTCCATGATGGTCTGCCCACAAGTCACCTGAGTGACAACAGGATCGATTCTTGTTAAGCCAGTAAGACGTAAGACAGGGCGGTAAACAAAGGGTAATTTACCCTACCAGGAAATGCAGAAAAGGAAAATTCCACGCCGGTCTAATTAGGAACTCGAACTGTGTACTTGTTCTGGGACAACGCGCCAATTTTTGTCGGCTGCATGCCGTTGGCTCAATAGGTATGACGTCATTCCCGTCCGCGTTCGTGATCTTTGTGATAATTAAGGGAAAACCCTTCACGATCTGGGCTCCTTTTTGCTGTTCTATACACAATGTAATTTCTTGATAGGAAATGCTACAGTGGGTAATAGTACTTCATAGGTTTACAAAACCTTATACCACTCCGGCTAATACTGATGCTATACACTTCTTTACAACAGTTTCCCTTTTTCCAATGCAACTCCGAAAATATTTCAAAACAAGCAGCAACAAACAACAGCACAATATTCGTGACTATTTTTAACTATACTCACGTGGTAATTACTCCAAAAATTAATGAACATTAAAAACTTACTTGGTAAAAAAAAGTACCGGATGGCTGATAATTTTATAAAACATTGCTAGAATCGACACCCTTTGAAGTAATGTAGTTTTACAGAAAGAGGTAATTTTATTTTTCACCAAAATATTTGATTCTGAGAAAGGCTTTTTCCAGGCATCTGAAAACAAACAATTCTATATGCAACAAGGTTTTTCTTTCTTTCATTATTTTCTTGCAACTTCGATGACCATATTGAGCCCAAATTTTCACAGGTTTTTAAAACTAATATGCATACGTGAGGATACGTATGTGAGGATACCGGTCTTAGACAATTACCAAAAGTATACCCTGCCTTTAATATCCTCAAATTGATTTCAAACCGAAGCGTGTTGATTGAACTGCGGAGTTCAACCGTACCTTGAAACAATGATTATGCGAATTGGAATCGTAAAACGCTGCCAAGACCCGAGAGAGTTTCTGAAATTAAGATATAAGCAAACACCTGCATGGAAGAACAGGTGTTTTAAATGAGAACATCCGCCCTACAATTAAGGAAGTCTTGCTTGTAGACGGGATTGAGATCGTTTATGAGTGGAGCCAATAAGAGCAACTCGATGGATTAAGTGCAGTTCTCAGAAAGGAAGCTGTTCAGAATTAAAGAAAAAGTAAAAGATTGATAATACCTACCCCTACCAACAAAACACATAAAATAAAGTAAAAAAATAAATGAATAAATTAATAAATAAATAAATAAATAAATAAATAAATAAATAAATAAATAAATAAATAAATAAATAAATAAATAAACAAATAAATAAATAAAAAGATAGATATAAATAAAATGAGAAATATGTAAAAAAAAACCATACAAATACATAAACAAATAAATACATACACATTAAAACAAACAAACAAACAAACACCCCAACACCCCAACAAACAAACAAAACCACCCCCCCCAAAAAAAAAACCCAAAAAAAACAGAACCCCCCCCCAACAAAAAAAGTTTTTCTATCTGAAAAAATCTCACTCATTACTAAGTTAAAAACCCAAGCAAATCTACACATAATGTTTCTGTAGTGAAATACTGTCGAAGTGAAGGAGCAGTTGCGTAAAATTTGAAAGCAAGCAGGGGCGCAAAGACAAATTTCGGGGAAGGTAGGTGGTGGTGGGGTGCTATTTAATGTACCGTTCCATGTTTTCGCGTATTTATTCGATCTCATTGGGCGGGAGGGTTATGTCAAGGAGATAGCCTATGAAGATCCCACATCTCACAGTTTCTTATCGATCGCCACAAGCGCAATGTGAAATTGCTTAAATAAAAGTTCCGAAAATATTAGACCGTTTTTCGTTGCGTTCACACAAACCTGGCCGCTGAATTTCATGACTGATCACCTGTTGCTTGAATGGTTGAGTGTGTTTGTTATATAAAAAAAAAAAAAAATAAAAATAAAATAAAAATGCGTGAACTCTTAAAAAAAAAAACCAACAATGATGCAAGAATACCCCCATCATACCGATCATTTGTTCTTTCTTCTTCATCTTTCTACCGAAATGCAAACAAAATTACCTAAATTAACTCTTAATAAAATAAACTATAAAAAAAACGACCACAAAACAAGGAAGTACTTTCTCTTGTTCGGATCCGTCTGGTATCGTGCTTTGAGTCCTTTCCTTCCTCATCTTCAAGTCACATTATCATAGCCTAGACCTACTGTAATTAATGCTCCAAAAAAACCCACAACAACACACAGACAATGCGTCAAGTTGAGTTCACGTTGAAAACGAGAAGCAAGAAGTGGCACCCCCCAAAAAAAAACAAAAAAACAAAACAAAACAAAACACCCAGATAAAAAGAAATCCCGGTAACGCATGTGAACAGGAGATGAAAGTGTTCTTTAGTGCACGGTATCCTTGCAAGCCTCTCCAGGGACAGAATACAGCTTAATTTGGTTGTAATCATTGCACGCACTTCGTAAAGTTTATAATTTGAAAATTACTTCACGTAAACTACATAATGATAGGCCAGGCCTAAGTACATAGATGCATGGTAAACCCTTTAAGCTTTCAATTAATTTTGCGAGTCGAAACAAAATGTGCACTGCAATTCCTTGAACGTATTCAGGAGTATTTGCAAGGGAAGCCCATCGGAGTCCACGAGCAAAGTTGGAGGAATGAGCTCACACAGATTATTGTACAGATAGGCCCTTTTCTATATTCAAAGTAGGAGAGTCTATTTTGTGCAGAAAACACTTATTCGTCTTTTAACAAATAACCCACACAGTATTACACCTGTACCTATGGTTACAGCCACCACCGACAATTACCTCTTTATTTAGCACTGTGGGCTATTTAGAGATTTGCTGCCAATTTGCTTTTTTCCGCTACTGCAACAACCACTCAGCACAACGTAAATCAAATAATCTCATACCAATTTGTTGGGATTGCTCTTAACGAGCGGATTGGGTCGTGAAAGTTTACCAGGAAATTACGAATTAATTAAGGTTGGGATTTTAATATTAGACTTGACATTATTCAGTGCCACTATTGATGAGCAATAATGGATTTCCGCGAAACACGTTACACTTTGGTCTATGAATAAACGACACACCCGATCGTTACGGCAACGTGACCGCCGTGGTTACTCATAAACTTTTGATTTACAATAATTAGACTCGGTGGAGAAGAAAAAAAATGAGCACTACATTCTCATCTAGCACGTCGAACGGGCACTTACAGGAAAGGGTGTGTTTTGTGAAAAGGTGGCATTGTCATGCTACAAAATGTTATCGAGATGTCATGATTCACAGAACCTTCTAATTGATGTGGTTGTCGAGAAAATAAATGATGGAGTGACTTATTTTTAGTCGAACGAGACCGACGAATTTCACTTGCCCCCAAATACATTTCGATGAAAGAATGAATTAACTTTCGAGAACAAGTCCATAGGTCGTTTCATGTGCCATAGAAATGGATAAAGCCCCTTTGTTAATTACAGTTTAAGTTAGTATTAATAAGCATATGTACAAGGAGCCCTTTCATACACGTAGCATGCCGACTGGTCAAGTGCACTGGACTCGAGCTCTGGTCAGCAGAGTGTGGTTCGAGACCCCGGGTCTCCTGATATATTAACTGTTAATATCCAATGTATTTAAAAAAAAAAAAATTAACGATGGCCCATTCAAAGTCATCATTGGCTACCATCAATACATAGAGCTACAATAAATAATATCACAATAATTAATAGCAACTGTGATGGTATCGCAGTTGTACATACACGTTTGTTGGGCTGAAGGTATCCGTTTTTCATATTATAGATAGGTTGCAATATGACGCGTAATCGGCGCATTTCACAAAACTCGTTTCACGATTGGTTAGTAAACCGCGCGGCTGCGTTAATAATTTGAGCGCTTGACGCGCCTGAAAGCCAACATGCAATTTGCCTGTAAAGATGGCGTCTACTGGGAACTACCTATAGGCATCCTGAAAAACTCTCAAAAACTGCTGGGTTAGAATTGACCCGGATCGCAGGTCCAAGAAGCACTGACCCATTTCCGGGGCAGGCTGACCCGGAAACTTTAAAGAAAAGAAAGGGGAAGGTTTTAGCTTGGATTCTGTGTCAGTTTGACCCATTATGAGGGTCATTTTAACACAGATTCCGGGTCACTTGACCCAAGAGTTTGTATAGTGTTTAGAATGATACATACAATCATGGAGGTGTTTAGTACAAAACCACATCATAACACATGTTCCGTAGTCTTGAGTCAAGACGTTACTATACTGTCTGTGTGTGTTTTCAAATATTAAATCTATGGTCGATGAATTGACACATTGCCGCCAAGCGTACATGCAATTTTTTTTCTTCTGCAACTTATTCGTCTATTATAAGAGACTAATAATTGAATTAGTCTGTATACTATACGTGGCTCTGCTGTTGACGTTGTTGTAGGAACACTACTACGCGCTGTTTCACACACGGACCATAATGAAGAGCTTGCATCAAGGAACTTTGTATAGCCCCATGGCCAATGCTGGATTTCCCGCAGCATGGGAGATGCATTCCCAGCATTGACGTCTCATGGCAACTTTACAAGAATTGGGTCATTCCGGGTCAAATCAAACCAACATAACTCAAAGGGTCAATCCCGTGGATTTTTCTTTAGATTTTGCTGTACCCGTTTGGTCATTATACGAAAACTCCCAAAACCCAAATTTAAGGTAATGTGAAATTGACGTACTTCTACCTTAAATTTAAACTTTTTGCAACCCCCCAAAAAAAAAAAAATTATATAATAAAATAAAATAACTAAGTAAGCACACAAACATAAATAATAATACAAAGAAGGTAAATAACTTTGAATTTTGACCCCTCCTGTATGAGCTGAACATTTATTTTTGTCTTCCTTTAAATTTTTTCAGATCAGTAGGCCCTACCCAAGGCGTAGGCCCTACTGAATTTGTTTAGGGTGTGTTTAGATATTTGTTTAAATATGACCGTGGGATCTCAAGAGTGTAGACGGTGGCCGTTTAAATGGGAGCAATGCAGTCAAATTACATTGAAAATGTATTTGCTTTTACTACTGAGCATGTTTTATACAGAAATGTACACGGACATTGCCATGTACATGTGGGTCTTAGCTTGTTCATGTTACTGCATGTTTGTGTCATAATACCAACACTGAATTTTATTAAAATTGTTCTTTCTACCCTCGCCTATGTTCAAAACAACGTCTTGTGGAAATGTTTCACATAGTGATTGGTTGTAAGAATCAATGTTATGCCAACTTGCAAATTCTTCTCATTCCGGAAATTAACGAACCCTTTTGCAAACAATTGCAACTTGATTTTTGATAGAGACAGTCCTGGGCAGTGTCCCAATCAGCGTCATGAACCATAAGTGTTTTGTTGGCCGAGTAGAGAGCCTTTCATTGAGAGTGGGACTCAACAAAATATTTAACTGAGTTTTGAAGAACACACAATTTACACAGCCAAGTTAAGTAGACACTCACGTTTTGGTTAAAAGCAGAAGTCACTTAAGGCCTTGTCATCACACAGAGCAATTTTTACAGGCAAGTTGGAGGCAACCAACTGCACTGCATGCGAAAGAACCCCCCTGGTAGTACAACAATAGGCACCCAACAATAGAGATTGTTCAAAGGATGTTTTTTTCTTACACTATCTATCCTTACTGCCCCCCCCCCTCATAAAAATAAGAAATAATAAAAGTGCGGAAATTAAGTGAATGTTTTGTCTTCTTGGAGATGGTACCTGGAACTGGTACGTAGCCTGTAAATTGCTCCTTGAGAAATGACCATTACACTGTTATGATGCCACTGGTTCCCATGTATTTGTGCTGTCTTTTTATTTATTTTATTTTTTACATTTTCTACCGAATAACCATAGTCCGTAAAGACAGGCTCATTAAAAGACCATTACTACATGTACGAGTGAATTAAGAACAATTCATGCAAACAAACACGTGTCACAACTGATTTATCATCACTTTCTGCATGATACGTTTCAAAGAAAAAATACCACTACTGACCTTGCTTTGTCGTCTTTGTTGGTGGTCAGTGGTTTTGCCGTTTCCTGGAAGTGGTGTTCACCTCACTCGCCGAGATATGGCCATTATCCCGGTCGGTGGTTCTTCAACCCTTTTCCAAGGAATCTTCTTGCATTTTGGTGGGTTTGTCTCCTGTTACACCCGGATCGTATTCCAGTTGTGGCTGTGTATTATTATCACGTTCCCCGTGCACGTAGCAATGATGGCGCATGGTCACTTTTCGTCAAGATACCAAACACAGACTACTGGAACTATGTAAACTGTTTTTTTCTAGGGTGAATTAGTCCAAGGCTCAATTGGCCGAATTACAAAGTTTGGATTCTGAGTTGGGCAAGCCGTTTGATTTTATGAATAGAACACAATTTCAATCAATGAGGTAATGTACACGAAAAAGGATATACATGTAATAGCAATTGTCATGTATTTTGGAGACACAATTCGTACTCATTATTAAAAAAAGGGGTGAAAATGTGAAGATTCAAGGCAATTAAAACATTTGTTTTTATTTGATGAGCATCGGTTATGCATGTGCAATACGTGTAAATATTGTATGTACTGAACTAACGCAAGACTTTCACGCCCACGAGAATAGAGAAACACAACAAAATATAGTACATTATAAAGACCTTTATTTTTCTTATTTCCAGCTAAACAAATTTACAACAAAGCTTTTATTTAAATTACTTGTGCGGATTCTCGAAGCTTTATACGCACAGTTTAATCAGAATCGTCAAAATTAAAACATTTCATTCTTTAATTAAAAGTTGTATTGTGTGTCATTTTTATTACTTGGATGTTTTAATTGTATTTGCATTGTCAGCATTTTTCCATTAAGAGTGCATGGTCCGCTAGCCAAATGCTATAAAACACATAAGGACCAGTCAAAATTCAATCCCAGCGGTCCGGCTGGCTAGATCGATGAAAAGCATCACTCTTTCATTTGAAACATTATAAAACTGACGGACAAGTGAAATGACAATCTAACCCCAGGGCCAATTTCATGGCCCTGCCTACCACAGACGTCTACGCTTACTGGGGTCCTGTAAGTGCATGAGTCTGTGGGTCATAAACACCGGATTCCACGGTAAGCAGATCCATGGCATTTGGCCCTGGTCCGGCTGGTTGAAACCCTGTATCTCGTACACCCGCACTACACAGATTCTGACCACGTTTCAAAAGTTTAACATCCAACCGTCATAAATACTATACTCGGTATCATCACAGCACTGGCACGATACTTCATATGGAGGCAATTGCCTCCAAGCTCAATGTCAGTGCCATGGCGCCCCTTCAAAATGTTCAGGAACGGATTTGTATTTCCCCCATTAGAGAGGTACCCTTTACCACCAAACGAAAAATGCCTTGTCCTGACAACACAAATCGGGGCAACAGGCTCGCGAAAGGAGTGTGCAGTGAATCCTGAGAGGGTAGAAAAGGCGTGGCCCCGTTAATTACAATCAGATACTCTCTACACACATAGTTGTGTGTTGACCTTCACTTTGGTATAACTACTGCACCGATATTCGGTATATCTGTGTAAAACACATAGGAAGAGTCTGAGAAGGGCAAACGCCCATCTGTAATTCTGTTTACTACTTTCGCGCCAGTTTACGCATTTGAGAAGAAATTATTTACATAGCGGGTTTAACACACAATCAGCCAAGATTTACGTTAATTGAGTACTGTTTGTTAGTTTTTTCCTTGAACTATGACGCAGATAAGAAAACCAAAACATATAAAACAATTCTTCTTGTGATGAGAGGAAAACAACCGCGTAATGCTGATGACTCAAAAAGGGAGTATGCGCCGACCATCAGCACATAATTGTTATACGTCACACATGGCCACACAAACACGGTAATTATCGATGGCCACCGCTTTTGTCCGGCCAGCTAGCTACATTGAAAAAAATCTCTTGCGGTCTGGGATTGCCGTTTGTTGAGGACTTTCACAAAACACCGAGAGGAATCTTCAAGCCTCGTCTTATCAGCTGAGCTTCTTAAATGAGAAAGTTTTTCCTAGAAAGTAATTTTGTTTACACTTATATCACTCTGCGGTTGCTCTCTATTCCCTGAAAGTGACCTCAGAGCAACCCGGGTAAATTCCAAACAATGCGATCAATGGTGTCAAGTAACCCTAAACATCCCAAGACGTGGACAGCGAGGTGACACGTTCGGAAGTCGGATGCCTTGACCATGTTTACAAGAACACCAACAACACAACCACAAAACTTGCGGGTCTCTGTTACTATTTCAGAAAAATGTTTCACGGCGCATATTATTCAGAATAGGATTCTTACGATCTTAGTCAGTCAACCATAAAGCATACCAATTAAAGAACCTTCACATGAAATATGCAACTTACATTCACGCATGCGTATAGCAACTATTGCGGTTGGCAAATGCTGTAGAGCTGTGCACTAAGCAGACGCCCCCGTACACCCCCCCCAAAAAAAAACCAGCGCAATTCCCACCCCCCATTTTGCCAACTAGTTTCCACATGCAATGTGTAACTTTCATAATTTCATGGCAGTGTTCGATATATACCAATCTTTCCAAATTTTCATCTGAAATAATGTCCAAGTCACAGAAACAAAATGTTGCTGGATAATAGCCGTTATCAAAATCAGCACGTTACAAACGGCCCAAAGCCTCGCACACAACTAGGCCTACGCTATGATTCGTTGTTTCCAATTAAATATGGCCATCAATTTCGCTGGTACTTTTTAATGTCTTTTTGGGGGTTGGTTTTTATGGTTTTATGATGGTTTTTTTTATTGAAAACTTGAGAATGGGAATAATTGAGCTCTTCCGAGTAAACTCATTCTTCCGAATAAAATGATGATGTATTATTGCTTTTAAAATATTATGCTTTGAGTGACATTGGCATCAGGCCTGGCATATGGTGCGGATCCAAGCCAGTGACTGGCAGTAATCCAGCGGAATGTCAAGCTAGGAGTATTTGATTGCAAGTTGGGCCCGAATCGCTGGCTTCTCAGAAGAAAGACATAATTCAAAGTTGCAGCTAAATCTCTTTCAAACGCCCGATGTATTGAAAGAGATGTACACAAATGTATCGTGTTTAATTACCCAACCGGTTCAGTCACATTCAATACCTAAAAATATAATGCGAGCGGGCAGCACGTAGACAACTGGGCCAATCACAGGCAGCTATGCAATGTCTGCGTTTCAATTGAAAAAACCCAAACCCGTTTTAAAACATTGAAATTACTACATAAAAGCTTATACATGTATAATGTAATATTGTATTAATTCTGATATTTTTTTAAATCTCACTTCCAGATTTAAAAGATGGGTTGGGGGGTTGGGCACGGGCATCCGAGTTACGCCACTGTCTGGAACTGGAGTAAAGCCAACGGTGCACTTATCTGAACCTTGGATTTTTGTATTTTTACTTTTTATTGCGAGGAATGTTATTATTACTAGGAAATGATCTTTTACAAAAAATTTTGTGAGCAGGATTTAAGATTTCAGTTTGTGGTAACAATACAACGTTTTTCACCCGTTCCTAAACAAAATAGAAAGAGAGTATCATAGTATGTAAAAAATCCCCGTAAATTGAATTCCAGTGTTAGAAGTGCTAACAAAAGCCACGGTATTGGTTTCTCAAAAAAGAGGAAAACAGAAAGAAAGAACAAAGTCAACTTGCAGTATAGGCCCCTATAGCACTAACCCCGAGACAACTTAAAGCCCTACTGCTTTCTGTAATTCGTGATTAAACTGCCAACACACTCAGATTGGTTGATTAGGAGACAATGAACGGCCAAAATAAATTGAGTTTGACCTTCCCTTTAAATTCTTGCACAGACACGAAGAAGTTGCAACAAACCGCCATAGGAAAAAAAAAAAGATACAACAGACGGACTCACAGAAGTAACAGGTAACGAAACAGAACAGACCGAAACGCAGTCAGATTGTCAAACGCATCAAATAAATCAAATAAAATTGACACCATCTGGTCAACCAATAACCATATTCCAAGGCCAAGTTACTTCGTCGTGCAAGTCTTGTATGTGTCCTTTTTGGGAAGACAAAAAAAAAACCCACACGAATCGCTCCTCTTCACCAAAGTGTAAAAAACAGGGACCAATTTAGTGAATTTCAAAAACACCGAGCGGACATGCTTGTTGAGCCAAGGTATAAAGTACACGAAAGGTAGGCTGACAGGGGACAATCTTGCAAGAATCATACATAATGTTTAATAATTAAAAAAAAAACCAGTTCAACAAACAAATGGAAAGGAAGGTGACAAAGTGTTTACTGTTTACATTAAGTGAACATAATGACATCATTATAAAAAAATAACTAAAATGTTCAGCAATCAACAAAACACAATCAGACAAACAAACTGACAGACATGCAAAAAAATAATCATTCAGCAACACAACACAACAGAATGATTAAATTCCAGACATAGAGCAGACAAGTTATAATATTAATTGTGTACCCTTGCAGCGATGCGTGATAACAGTTACTGTATACACAGTGCTTTCCAACTTTCCAGAAAAGAATCCACGCGGTTTTCGGCTGTGATTCAAACCCACGACACAGTCACCTTTACACCGATTTGTGCACCATCAGTGGCGTGACCAGACAATTTCCTTCGGGGGAAAGCGGGGGCAAAATCCTAATTTTGTGGTGGGGTGGAGGCGGGGCTATTTAATGTATCGAACCATTTATGTGTGCATGTTTTCCTTCATTTTTTTTTGGGGGGGGGTGGGGGTGGGGTGGGGTGGCAAGGGTGGTGTTTCTGCCCCCCTGGTACCCTCTGATTAGCCACTGGTGTGCGCAGAGAGGTGATGAGAGCTGTAATGAGCCAATGTGAAGTTCAAACTATGTTCTTTGTAATGCAAGGTGAAGATGAGTGGTTATTCAAAACCGCTCCAACTGCTCGGTTTTGAACTAAACACACATGAATGTGCACCAACGGCGAGAACCACGTGTAAAAACTTAGCACCAAAATGTACTGAAGGGTCAGTCAATATTTATAAATAATATGCCCAAATTAAACAAATAGTGATAAAGTAATTGCAGTGCCTTGAATAAACTCATAGCATAACCTCGCATAAACAAAAATATTAATTTACATTTAAATATATCTTTACATATATATCTTTTTCTATTTTGATAACAATAACAATGTCAGCAATAAATATTATTAATTATCAATATCTTAGGCTTTACGTAATATATTTTATCTCACATTAATGTCCAGGAAAAAGGCAAAAAAGAAAAAAATCAAGGATCTCAAGCAAAAACAACTATACAAAGGGAAAGGATTTTTTTAAAATAACAATAAAGTGTGCATTGACATTGGCAGTTAATCACCACAACTAAGCATACACCCGGACATGTGACTGAATGGGCACTGACTTAGATTGTATGCCAAATAGAACAAATGCAAACAAATCGAAGTTCATCTTGTAACCTCCCCCACGAAAAATGAAAACAAAATAAAACAAAACAAAGTAAAATAAAAATTAAAATTAAAAAATTAAACAAAATACTCCCCCAATTAAAATATAAAACACCTCCCCAAAAAATCCAAACAAACAAAACCAACAACAACCAAAACCCCAAAAATGGGAAAAACAAAAACAAAAACGAACACCGACAAACAAATATAACAGAACACAATTAATTTGGGGATAGACTGTCAACCAATGAGTGTCATTCGACAATTTCAATAAAATTAAGAGTTTTTATCATGTAGCCTATGTAAATTAAAAATCTACAGGAAACAAAAGCTGCTTTCAAAGTAAACAACTATAAAGCAATAATCTCAGTACAAAGTATGTTAAAAATGCACATTCTCTGAGCTTCCGTCTTCAAAAAATATCTGCTGTTTTGACACAAAACGCCGTAATACCTAGCTTTAAATATAATATAGTTTTGGCACATTTTATAGACACATTTAAAATCTGTATGCAATAAGATTTTCTCAGAAAACAATCTCATCGCCGGAAAGTATAAACAACTTACAGACATCTAAAGATTTCTATCCACTATAAATATCTGTTTTGGTTTCGTGCTACCTGCTTTTCGTGTTTATTATTATTTCTGATCAGACAGAGAGAACAAAATTAGAAACTAAAAGCTCACCTCTGGTACGATGTAGTATGTACATTAATACTTCCTGGTGCTACACAGAAGTAATAGCCGCGATTGAGTTTAACTATCCCTTGTGAATCAGCCATTAAAAAAAAACTTTAAAAAAAATAATAATGACCCTGCCCTTCCAGGTATCAGGCCAGAATTATCCCACAAAAAAAAATTAATAATAATAATAACAATATAAAAAATAAATGCAAACCTCCCCCCAAAAAAAACAAAAAACAAAAACAAAAACAAAACAACAACAATAACAACACTTTATCTTTTTTTCCATATCCGTGAGCAACCATTTAAATTATCACAGGTAGGTAGGTGCAGAGCTGCCAACACTTGCATCTTGCAGTCGGGAAGATTTTGTACAACACTCAGAGACTGAGAGCTATTTAGAACTACATTCAACAGTGGTCAACTTTCCAGAATCATTGAGATTTTTAAATTTGTTCATCACAACATGGAAAGAGTGGTTTATTTTCAGGGAACTCTCTGCAGAATTAGAGAGAGAGAGATGTCAGTTCAGGAAAGTGACATAATTATCTTTTTAGAAACTAGAAAGTAGGACTGAATGATTTCATCCTGCAATAATTTTGGAGTTGACTCTTTAATGTGAGAATCGCATCCGTTTTGTTGGTTCAAATGAAAGTGCATTGTGTGAGATTATAAATACCAAGCGCACCTTTGCTAATTCACAGAGATAAGTTTTCAATTAAGGGCCAATGAATTTTCCGTTTTAGTAAAATGCACCCCCCTTCCTACCCCGCACAAAGCACCGACTGGTCTCGGACCAAAATCACTCTGTTTACAGAATTCAGTGATACCACTAAGTTAACTGATTCATCTGTTAACAGGACATTTAGGGTCCACGATGCAGTCAACAACTAATTATTAAAAGAGAAAATTAGTGCTAAAATAAACATCCAATCTTCTGAAACGGAAAAATCATTGGCCCTAAATTATACTTACATTATACTTACAAAACAACTTACTTCTTGGGCTTCTTGGGTTGTGCATTACTTTGTAAAACTAGGATGTTTTTTTGTAATTACATCAGGGAAAAAGAATATGATTTTGGTTTTACCCTACAGCGATATGTGATAAGCACTGTATACTCAGTATTTTCCGAGTCCTGCGGGCACCAAAAAACACAGTCCTCTAGCGTAGGATTCGAACCCACGACAGCCACATTCTAAAGCAGATGTCTTAACCACTAGACCGCCGAGTGTGCCCATCAGCAAGTGGACAGTTTGAATCCTGTAATTGGCAGCTGATACTGCAAATAATAAAGGTTGATGGTTGATAAGCACTGTTAAATATTTCCCGAGTCCTGCAGAGAATGCTCTGGTGGGATTCGAACCCAGGACCCCCACATTCTAGAACAGATGTCTTAACCACAAGTATTCGTGGTGACGTGAGGCCAGTTCAAATCAACATCCTGTAAGACGGTCACGTGTTGTTCATAAAGCAGGAAACACCTACATTTTGTGCTAAGTTAAGTGGAAAGTGAAAGTTTAAAAAGCAGCAGAGCATGGAATTTCATTCTTCAAGAGGCAAAATCATTATTCCTCATGAGCAGGAAACTCATGTTAGGATCTACGATTAATTCTACGCCAGGTTTTCAAGGGGACATCAAGATCAACACCACAGCAATAAAATCACAGGACCTCCATGGGATTCTAGCTTTCAAGGGGTCAACAATTCTGCCTCCCTCTACTGGTGGAAATTAAACAACTTCTCCTGGAGGTGATGGTGAACTGTCCTCATAGTGACTTGATGAGGCAGGGGGAGCGCTCTGTGTCTGGGACTGTACCATATTCTGTAAGGACTCATCCAGAGAGGGAATGACTCTGGTCGAGTCTTCCACACACTCGTCAGGTCTAATGGATAGTTCTTTGAGGTCAGTTTCTACGCCTAGGTTTGGGTTTGGTATACTGTTGTCTTCAAGAGGGACACCCACCCAGGAGGAATCTTGGGGGTCCACAGGACCCTCTGGTGTTTGGTCATCTTCACTGGTCATGACAGGATCTTTGTCAGCATCTTGGAATTGAGCCATTGATTTCATCTCAATGTCCTGGGCCTCTGTCTCCCTCCAGCCCTGACTGAGCCTTGATAAGGATGCCTGGGCACTCTCCACGGACGTCTCGGACTTGTCCACTGAGGCAGACAGGGGATTCACATCAACGGTGGCTGGACTTTTCAGTGCAAAGGGAGAAATGAGGGGAACATTGGTTGACGTTGTCGTCGTTACACCCTTTGATGATTCTGAAGACGTAATACTGAGGCTACGCACCCGCTCTTCCGAAGCCGGTGGGAGGAGCGTTGGCGATTCAGAGTTGCTCTCAGTGGAATTCAGACTTGGGATGAGAGTCAGGGGCGGAGCTTTGGATTTGGAAAGAGTGGGCGGTACATTTGACTGATCTGCATATAGATCACCAAATGGTTGGCCACTGGAGCCATCATCATCAACGCTGGTTGTGCTACTGCTGCTGTTGCTACTGTCTAAATCCCTCCTGATGAGAGAGGCATCTAAGGAAGCAAATGGAGGAGTGCCGAAAGCCGAGGGCGACATAGCATCATGGGCTTCGTCTATTTCCGGCGAGCCTGCGACCGCTTTGTGGCGTGTTCCCCATCTGACTTTGGGGGTGGTGTTGTGGGACGGCGATCCTTGTAGTGGCTTGGGCTTTGTCTTGGCAGTGCCACCTGTAAAGACAGAAATTGACACAATGGATGACCAAAAAGTTGGCAAAAGTAGAGCAGCAGATTTTGGGAACCTAGTGCCATTCTATACCCCTCTAGTGTGAACGTTTCATATCATAGTTTTTGGTGTTTAATCGGGTCATGTTGTCACCGGCTTTGATTAGCAAGGGCATGATTGGCAGAGGTCAGATGGAAACTTTTGACTGTTCATCATACTCTAGATTTTTCTTTTTTTTACAGGCAAAGTATACCTTTGGTTGTTTTGAACATTACATTGTTTTAGTATCGCCGAAAATCTGGAGCGGTTATGTCCATCGCAGAAAAAATAATCCATAACTCTAACAAACATTCTTTGAATCCCTTTCTCTAAAATCACAATCCTTTGAAGGGAATTGTTTCTCAAAAACGTTAACATTATCAACAGCTGCAGTAATTCTTACCAAGTAAGTGGTCATTAATTTTGTGGCGTTAGTACCAAAGGTATACCCTCCCTTTAAAGCATTCATCTGAATTCACCGGTCTTTGTAAAACAAAAACCTGCTTGGCCACCCCCTCCTCCCCACTACTGAGAATAGGTTGTTTCCCTCTTGAAGAAGCTTCATGAACCATAAACAATGACGGGAAGAAAGATAGAACTAACAGGTACACATTGAGGACTCCATGCTTAGGAAACGGAATGCCACTCTTAATTAACTTTAAAGTAGAACACACCATTGGTAAAATGGCGATAAATGATAATTATAATTTTAAATATTAAACAAATGTATGTGGTACTTAGAAATTAATAACTACAAAAAATGCCCCCCAAATTAGCTTCCTTTTTTTTGTTACAGTACATGGACAACATTGGTAATGGTCAAAGACCAGTATCACCTTTTTATGTGACCCAACATATACCGCTACATGAGATAACTGTGAAAATTTAAGCTCAATCAGTCATCAGAGTCACAGATAATAGTGAAAGTCCCACTGAACGTTTTCACTGTTTTCAGACATGTAGTTTTCGTCTCGCGAGATCACAACTCATTGATTTGCTTATTTCTCGAAAACTATAGCACTTTATGTAAAACATTTCAAGGGAAGTTTTCCTCCATGACCATCTTTATGCCATGCTAGTTATGTGCAAATCTGTTAACTTTTATTTGTTCATCGCTACCAATGTTGTGCACAATCTTTTAAGGAGAAAAGTTTAAAATGTCCTTCCTTTTTCCTCCAGTATTGATTCGTGCAACTGGAATACTGAACGGATTCTTAATCGGGTCTCATCAGTGATACTAATTTGTGAAGCTTTTTACCAATAATTGTTTCATAATCTGCTTTTTTTGTAAACTTGTGTGTGCTGCTCCCTTCTTCAATTCGGCTTAAATTATAAATTATCAGATGATTAACGAATACTATTAAAATATGATGTAAAATATTGATAATTGCTCCTACAAACATATAATTAAGGTAGCAGATCGATGGGCATGCTGGAAAGGGGAACTGGGGGGGGGGGGAGGGGTACACATTTACCCTACTGAAATGACCTCAAAGACAGGTATAATCTGGAAGTTTCGGGGGTATCTGTGACCCTACTCTTTACCGCTCTGTATCCCTTGAAGACAAACCACTTTGGGCTTGAATTGATTATAACGATACTGTGCCTTCAACCCCGCTGTCTTTGGCTACAGACCTTCCAGAATCTTCCAATATCCTCCACATTATGGTAACTCGACAAAAAAAAAGTTTAGATAAGATTGGTATGCCTGGCCCAGTGTTCATCAAGTGTTATTAGGGCCTAGAGTCTCAAATCAACCCAAATCAGACATCTTGAAGGATTTTGGAGGGTTAGTACTTTTTCAGTAGTCCTAACTAAACTTTCCCTAGGGCCGGTATAAATAGAAATATATAGAGCACAAAACTAAGTACATTAAATCAAAAAATAAAAATAAATAAATGAATAAATAAATAAAACATAAAAATAACATATATTTTCAATTTGAAAAGTTCTCTTTTCAGGTACAAAGACAAAGAGGTCATGCTTGTTGGGGGTTTCCAATCATGCTCATTAGTTACTCTCGTCTAAAGTATCAAAAAATTAGTGGGTGGTTTGGGAAGAGTCTAACCTTCTCTCTGTCTTTTGATCTCGCTTTCTTAGTTCGCACTTGGGGGAAAATGGCAGAGGGAAACACAGTGTTAGAGAATTCAAAAGACACGAGCATCTATAGGCTACAGAATATGAGCATAAACATCTATCTATAGGCTACAGAATATGATCATAAACATCTATAGGTTACAGAATATGATCATAAACATCTATAGGTTACAGAATATGATCATAAACATTTATAGGATACAGACTAACGATTATAGGGCCATTAAAGATCAAACTTTCCAACAAGAAACTGGAGTTACAAAACTTTTAGGACAGGTATGCAGAGTTATGTTGAAATTATGAGACCCATTGTAGCAGAGTGTAAGGATTTACAGGGTGATGGGGCACAATCCGCAGCCAACCATGCCAGAAACACCAGAAGCCCCTCCTCTTCCTGGACCTACCACTTTATGGCCCATGGTTAAGTGTCTTGCTCAAGGACACAACATATCAAAACCAGGACAGGAACCCACAAAAACTTGAGCCTGATGCACTAGACTGCTCGCCCATTGACAACATTATTTCACATGAAGTTTCTAAAATTGCATACTCATGAACGAGTTGGGAAAGTCGTGCCTAATTCTTTGTAGCGTCTTCACATGAATTTACACAATGCATCTCAGGTGAACCACACACTCTGTTGGTAGAACTGACAAAATAGTCGCAGACAGTGTGCATGTTTTTGTGTGACCAATCATTTACATGGTCATAACAAGCATGAACATTTGTGCTTAATCTGTTGTGTGAGTCAGGAAAAAAAATGGTTCTACTTTACATATGAACTTCATAATCAGTAAGCTTTCAGACTAAAATTAAACAATGTTTTTCATCCTTACAAATGTATAATACATTTAATTCTACTTTTAAATCACATCAATATAAGGTCACTTCAAAGTTTCTAAGAAAACCCCCTTTTTAAAATAAACCTGTTACCTATGTATTGAAACACTTTCCAATTGAAATTCAAATCTTTCCCTGAGGAAATGCCAAGACGTCAGATAGAATAATTTAGAACCAAGAATATGTTTCGCTGAAACACGCTTCAATGGGAATAAATATCCACCCCTATATGTCAGGCAATTTGGCAATGGCATTCAGATGATTAAACTGTTTCAAGGAAACTGATAAACACTTCCATATGTACACTGACATAAAAAGAAAAGAAAAGAGTATAAATAAAATCACAGACAACCGCTTTCCACGGTGCCAGACGAGTACCTCATGTCTGGGGGTATGGTTAACCAGAACAGGCCTAAAAGTGGGTTTGAAGACACTGTGGTTTCAAGGGGGGGAAGACAGGCCTGTTAACAAATCAGACCTCCTTAGGATGTAGAGTTAAGAATGTAGGGTTTGCGGCCCAATGAGGGTGACTGCAAGTAGGTTAGTGGGTGTCACTGTGGTTTAGGGATAGGGCACAGCATGGATTACTCATATGGAGGAGCATATTTAGATTCAGTTTAGTTTGGCGTTTGTTCCCACATCTTGCAGCATAACGAAAAACACTAACAAATCATGAATATGTTAATTTTGATTGTCATGCAAATTAATAACATTATTCATGAGAATGATTCACCCATTAAAAGAAGTGAGCCAATCACTGAGGCAAATTCTTCTTGCAGAGACATGCCTTTCAAATGAGACAGTTTACTGAACAGACCTTTACACGAAAGCACTTGGTAAGCATCAGACACCTAATTTGCATATTGATCACATGCCCGTGTTGCAACATCACGTGCCCACACTGGTAGAAAAAATGGCGTTGTGATCTCTGCCTTGTTTACGAACTAGGTAGAAGCCAGATTTCAAGCTACATTGACTGAATTCAACCTGAGTGGACTACTTCAATCAAGACCTAGGGACAAAACTTTAATGCAGTTGTCGTTTATGTGTTTTGCACTTTTTTTGCGGCATGAATTCGGAATGTGTGGCTTTTTGAACATTGAAATTTGATATTTTTCTTGTGCAATTACCATTTCAGTGCACTTTGGAGGTAAGAATTCCATACAGTCTCTTTTACCAAACAGTGATGTCATTGGTTCTTGTGAGTCATGCTCTGACAGTACAAAGTTGCGGTTTTGAACAAATCACTGTAGAAACTTTTATGATAGCCTGACGCTATATGATACGCTAAGTACTATAAGGGTGGGTTAAACTTATGCAAACCTGTTAATTAACTTTTATTTCACACATTTAATATTTGTCCCAACTCCCACAGTTTGGTATTAAGCCAATTTAAGTGAACAATTCTCTATTGGGCAATGCTTTTAGTATAACAGTTGCACAATGGTGTTATAATTATGAACCACAACTAATTTCCATTTTCTGTCTTTAGAGGGGCACATTGCCTTCACATCTCTCAAAATTCTGCCGTTTGGAATTACTCCTCATCCGTTTTAAGAGTTGGTCATGCACAAAAACAACCACAGTGTGTTGTAATAAGTGAGTAGTGATTAATAAAACATAAATTTGCCTCTGGAAATACAACCAACAGAACATACAGCCCGCCATTTTGTTGAGTTAAAAATTTGGTCCAACAAAATAGCGGACCATATTCCAACATGAAATAGCACAAATACCACAAACTTTCAAGGGGTATTTATGTGAAGCATTAATTATATTCTACTTTAAAAAAATCTTTCCTACCATATTCATTATTCCATAACAAATGCTTTTTATAGCCCAAAGCGCCTAATCCAAAGGCAATGTGCACCCTTTTAAATGCTTGCTTTGATCAGCTATAACTTAATCACCAACCTGTTCCGGTAGCCCCCTTTGCCGCCTGTCCCACCGGGAGTTGAACCTGTCCTTTAGTCTGAGGATCTGAGTGCCGTCTGTCCGATGATGCAAATAGACCTCTTCGTGCACCCATTACTTGTGCAATGGGAGCCATAGCCCTAGAGTTAAGAAAGAGGAGAAAAGTTGAATCATAAGTCTACATTCCCCCAAAGTTCCAAGAAACATTTGACTTTCATGGATATTGTTTGTTGTTTGTTGTTTGTTTGTTTAGATGATCTTTCCGCCAAGGGAACTCGGCAAACTCCCACAAGGGGATATAAACACCAAGCTGGCAACATCTCTCTAATACAAGCATCGGTTTAACATTGGTTTATGAATTGCACAAATCAAGAAATTGTGATTCAGTAACTAGACAACAATACTTATTCTAGTTATTGTGAAATCAGCAGTTAGCTTGGCCGGATTCGAACCCACAACCTTAGTATTGCAACTTGCAAGTCCTGCAGTCTAACCACTGGACCACAGTGAATTACTTATTGGAAAATGTTGTAAAAACCTGTGATTAGCGCCTAGTTTTACACTGGCAATGAAACAAAGTAAAGAAAGATTAATGACAACGAACTCTTTCAGACATGCAACTGCAAATTGTCACAAAAAAAGAAGAAAAACAAAAAGTGCCAGTCACAGCACAACTTTGTGCTGTGTTCTTCAATTTCCAATGGCACAGCTGTATCATAAAAAATTAGGAAACCAGCTGTGCCCGATTACATAGAGCTGCTTAAAGCATTCAACATGTAAAAACAACTAAGCTTAATACGAGAATAAGGTTATTGGCAAAAACACCATAACACATGTACCATCTGTAACTGGTCTACTGCTCTTTTTTGTCTCACAGAAAATGTTAAGCAACGTTTTCTGCTTAAGAAGCTCTATGTAACTGAGTTCTGATCAGCTAAAGAGTTACACGCCTCTGATATTTGCAACACTTACAACTACTCATTTGCTTCCTTTTTAAAATAACTTGTCAACAGTATGCATGCAAACAAGGTAATATGTCTTGCATACAGAAAACTGTTGCAATAGCACCTGTTTTACACCTGGTTGATGCTGCTCTAAAATACAAAAATAAGTACAAATGAAATAAGTAACTTAATCAACCAAGAAAATCTTTGCTAACACTTCACACTATTTATAATTACACGTACCCTATTTGAAATAAAACAGACTTAAAGTCAGCAGAACGGCCGCAGGAAAGTAGGTCATCATATGTCTTGTTTATTTACCAGAAACGAAACATTGTTATTGCAATGTTTTTTAGTTTTCTATGGCACTAAAAAGGGATGAAATCAGCTGATCAGCTGATTTACCCCTTGTTGGCCCTTCTCATTCAGCAAAAAGTATAAATAAGTAAAAGGGAAACACAAATAACACAAGGAAATCTTTGCAGAAAATATGAAGCTATTTAGATTGACCACCTCCAGGGTTCAACACATAATGCATCTGGTTTGAAACGAAACAGAGTTGAAGTCAACAAGAAGGCCTGCATTTATTACAACCAGGTCACCACAGACTGATGATAAAACACAAAAGAAAACCCTAATGGCATCACGCTGTGCTTCAGTGACCTTGCAATATTGCAATTCCAGGAAAAACCTTGGTCTGCTGATGAATAATAACTAGAGTAATAAGTGTAATGGCTGATGTAGCCTCATGATTGTACAACAAGACCCCTGGGTTTTGCTGCATGAGAGAGAGAGAGAGGGAGGGAGAGAAAGAGAGGCACAAAAGAACTGTCTGTACACTCAATTCATGGGATAGATGGATTGGGTCTGAGATTTATTAATTATTATGGCCTCCTGTGGATTGTCTATGAATGAAAAGATAATAATAAACGCGGTGACCTTGTCTGAACGGAACTCTGCTGGACAAAATGGGTTACTTGCAGAAAATGCTTACAACAGATGGAACCGGTTAGTAGTTTATGTATGACAGGTAGTACATGAAAAGGGGGGGGGGGTAAGGGGAGGTGATCCCAAGGTTTCTCAAACACTGAGTAAAAATTTTTTGTTTTTACTGAATCCTGAAAACTATTTTCATCACATTAAAATAAATACATTTAATTTGTATGTGTGTGCAACAGTGAGAGGAGATCCATTTCAACAGACACTTAGTTTCTTTTAAAAGCAACCTGTCTCTGCTCATAGCTGCTTCAACTCCGGCTTTCCATTTTGCTTTTTTTTTTCGATGACAATCACAAAATTTTATGTTTGTTTATGTACATGTACTTTTTATGCTGGCCAGAAAAATAAGATAAATATAAATGTATATACCCTTTTATTTATATCTTATTTTCATCTTATTTCCGGGGCAAGTTAAAAATACAAGCCAGGGATGAGTTTTGACGATCGTGAACATTCCTGAAAAAATGTCTTGCTGGCAAATAAACAGGATGTGTTTTGACAGGGACTCTGGTAAAATTTTGATGTGGCAAATTGAATGAAGAAATCGACTGTTGGTGGACGGTGACTGTGTTTCAGATGGAAGAAGTGCTCAGTGCAACTGGTACTGCTATCAAGTTCACAAAAAATAAGCTTTGAGGTGAAAATTTTGCATACTTTTGTTTTTTTCATTATTAGTCTGGTATCCAACCTTTAAAAACTGTGAGAGTAGGTAACCTTTGAAATGGCACACTGCCCCTTGATCCACATGTAGGAGTGAGCACAAAAACATATAAACACGAATTACTGTTGCACAAATAGTATGCAAATAAAACATGGCCCGAAGCTCCAGACAATGTGTCCACCTGTTACGTACATCCGTTTGTTTTCAAGTACATGGATGTGTTTAAATTTAACAACAATTTCCCAAAGGTGTGCACTTTTTAAAAAATAAATGTATCGACTCCCGCGCCATGCTTTCTCTCCATGTTTATAAAAAATTTATTTTTAAAAATGTTTAAAAGGAAAAAGAAAAAGATACATTTAAACTCTGTTCCCTAAGAAGTAGCTATATTTGTATTTTTTATGGCCTATGGATCAACGCCTACCTAGAATTCACCGATATTGCATTTTGAACGGGTAATCCAGGGAGCTCAATCCCCCGAGGTGGATACAGGGGGGCTAGCAGAATGACATTTCAAGCTCTTTACAAATCCCTCTAGCTTATTAATAGGCTTTGAGGCAGCTTCTTACATCTTCTGTCTCAGGGCATTGGCAAAAGTCAATTCGTGTTCTACGAAAAACTATCCAGAGGTCAGTAAATATGTGCATATATGGTCGATTTTGTGACTTTAGAGATTACAGATGTGCCTGGAGAGGAGGTTAGCGTGGGCACCTTTATTTTTTACAGTTTAAGTAAAGAGCCTAGGGCCAAACGCTGGGGTTACACAAGGCTTCGTTTTTGGCCCAGCTTGTATGGAATTCTGCAAGTATCATGAGCTGGGGATGCTTTTGAGGGATCCTGCTCAACATTTGGGTGTTGTTTCGTTTTGTGCCATCACAACAGTGTCTATGATCACCTGGTATAACAAGAGCTTGGGAAAATGTAGGGTGAAGAGGTAGAAGTTTACGGGGGCGGTGTTGAGGGAGAGGTTGAGGCAGATCATTTTATGCATTACAAACATCAACTACCCAGAGACATAAGTTAAAATTCCCTATTGAAGGGGTAATTTTGCCAAAGCACAAAGAATTATTGCTTGTCAGATTTAAAAACAAAAGAATAATAAAACAAAATTGCGGGGGAGTATTTTGGCAAAACATCAAAGCATAGAATGTATTTAAAGAATGGGTAATAACTTGTTTTCTTATGTTTATTGTAAAAATTACCAAGTATATGTAGGTCAGTTCACAAATCTTCAACAAAGATCGTTATTTGTTTGTATTTTTATGAAACCCGAAAGTGTGTCCCCAAAACCCTTTTGTCCAACATTCCCACCCATCTTGGTAAGTACATAAATGTACATTGTAAGATCTAAATTCATAACACAAACAAAAGTTTACAAAACTTTAACAACTCCCCAGGTTGTCACAAAAACGACAGCGCTCTTTAAATCTTACATTTATTTTAATAATAATGACTGTCCAGGGACATGTTCTCTCAAACTAGAAAGGCAAGTGGGTCACTGATGTGTCTACCCTGGGGATCCACTTCGTAGAAATCCCAATAGGTTTTTGCTTTTGAACTTTATGTAACAAGTGCAAAGTTCGTCACAGTACTGGGAACCATAGCCGTAGGTAATGGGTGTTGTATACTGCATGTAAAAGAACCCAGGAGAATGGGTTTGCCCGCTGAATGCGCCACATCACCTTGTCCAATCTGTCTCATAACTCAAACAACCCTCAAAACCTGTCCTAATTGTTTCTCTTTGTTGTAGCGCCTTGATAGTTACGTGCATTTTTGTATTTTATTCGTAATAAATTATGTTGCCTTTTTTTTTTTTGCAAAGGTAAAGCAACTTCTCTTTTCCTTATACCAATAACAAACCTTATTGATAAGGATTCAAAAGCTTGATATTATTGTTAAGTTAGCTCTGAATGAAAAACACCAATGACCTCGCAAAACAAATCACCTTAGGCCTGGATGTTACGCTGAGGCCATGGAAGCCATAGCCTCTGTTGCCCATGGAAGCCATAGCCTCTGTTGCCCATGGAAGCCATAGCCTCTGTTGCCCTTGTCTTGGCACCCTTTCAAAAGTTTCCCAAAGACTTATCACTGGAAGTGCCCTTTGCAAAATGAAAATGGGCTTGCCCTCTCAAAGACGAAACTCCAGGCCTGTCACCTCCTGTAGAAGTCTTCGATAGAGCCCCCATACTCTTGGTAACATTTTCCAGTGAGTTGACCGACCATTTAAAATTCTTTATAACTACAATATTGTTGATAGTGCATGGTGGCACAACTTTGAACATATCATGGCCCACTTTCATGGCTCTGCTTGGAAATCTGTGCTCATAGTCACCACATTACAGGTTTTTACACTAGCTCTGTAAGAGAAGGAGGCTCTATGGTGATTTACGCACACCCACAAGCAAACATTTCTTGCCAACCTGTGAAATAATTATGCTTATGTTAAGCACAATTTTTTCTGCTTTCATAAGAGCTGATTTTCAGTCAGTAAAGCCATAAATTCGGGGAAGCTCCATTAAAGAAAGAAGCTCAAATGCTCAAATGAAACATCCTTTTCGTCTGACAGCTCAAACCTGTTATCTCCATGTAATTCCTTTTCCAAACAGTGGACTTAATTGGATCATGCACAAACCAGTAGGGCTGCTGACTGCCCCAGGCAGATTAACTGCTCATCCATAAAGTTTAGTGACCCAAGTAAATCAATGTAAACACGTAATGGATGAAAAGGATGAATATTTTTGGAGTTTTGTGGCCAAAACTCAGAAATTCTTTAATGGAGCTTTCCCGTAATGTTAGACCCTCTTACACATGTTTGTACTGTGTACATTTATGGGCATTATCAATTCTCTTTCCCTCTCTCTCTCTCTCTAGTAGACATAGGCATTCGCTTGTGGTCTCCTCCTCAAATTGTACCCCACTGGAATCACTGGTACCGCTCTCACCGTGGTATCACAACATGATTATTATATTACAGGCTGGCATAGCTTTTCTGTCATTCAGAAACACAATGGTTGGTATTAAACAGTCAGACAGTAGGAGGGTTAAGCCAGCAATTAAGGCATTTAAAAAAATATGACAAACTAAACAAGTTTTCACGCTGCTTCTCCATCTTGAACACAAATTTCAAATAAGAAAACCCACAAATTCCATAAAAATATAAAAATTCTCAATTTTTTCATAAACGACCTCTATAAACTGGTTAAAACAAATATAGAAAATAGAATAAAATTGTATAACCAATTAACTTGTAATGTAATGGAGGCTTCCAGTCGGCCTCAAACTTTGTTTTAAAATTCCTTTTGTGAATTTGTGTGGTTCTAAAAAGAACCACTAGCTTACTACTTTACTAGACATTTCATAAAGTATGCATGTTTGTCACCAGGAGATATATTTATATAGTCAAATGCAATTCTGTCGTTAGACTTTCATTTTTTTTAAAATAAAACATGAACCAATATTTAATATATTAGAACCAAGTATGAAATTCCAAGTAGATTGAAATTTTCATATCAAATTTTGACCATTCTCGTAAAAACTGAAGGATTCCAGTAACTAAACTTTTTCCGAACCCCTTTATTGTATACATACATACCCTTGTGTATGAGGTCAATTTTTCCGGCGCCCACAATTTTATAGAGCAGAAAATTTTGCTTAATAATTTTGAAAAAATCAGCTGGAAACCAGTCACTCACAGTACATTTGGCAGGCATTGCGGCTGGTAACCTTATTCAGGTAAACAAAATTGTTAAGCAGCTCTATGAAACCTGTTATGACACACTTGAAAATGCAAAGGTCTTTTTTTTCCCTTCTACACAGTGTTATCACTTGCCATCATGGGATCCCACTTGCCATGTTTACTTTGCCTGGGGTTTGAACACCCTGGTATAAGGGTCATGCTTTGAGAATTCGTTAACTATTCATTTCAGCTTCCCAGAACTTCCGAGGGTACTTTTTTTGTAGGCAGTTTTGTACTTGTAACCAGCTCCTTTTGTTGCTTTTACGAATTTGACACAATAGACATTTCTGATAACAGGGCTCCATTTTAAAAGTAAGTTACCATGTAAACGGCTAACTCGAGGAGAAATAGTCTCAAAGTTGTTGTAAACCAGAGTTACAATTTACAAGTTTAGACAGGCATGATATTTTGGACCTTTGAAAAAAGGAGGAAAAGTACATAGGCTGACCATGGGCTGACCTACACGTACAGATGGAATAGGGTTATTTTTATTAAGGATATTTAATAAAAGTTTTACTGATTTTTTCTGCGGACAAAAATAAATAAATAAATAAAGTCAGAAATCTGACTAAAGTAGGATAAATATCATGCGTGTTTATACTACAGGTCATTTTGGTTGGCGAGCAGTTCACAACAGCTAATTACCTTTGAAAAAAAAGTTACCTGCATATATTTCTCCTTGCAATGAAAAACAAATACATAATTTCCAAGTGGACCATTTCGAAGGGTTGTTCTCTATTCAAAAAGTTGTTTACACAGATAAAAATTGTTAATCCAGGAAACTATTAGGCATGGGTACCAGCAACTATATAAATAGTGGTTCTTTCAACACCCAATAAAACAATCATGACAGCCTAATAACTTTTGCCAGTGTCCAAATATAGCACGACCCAATTTCATGGCTCTGATTACCACGGAACTCTGGGCTTAAAGTCACAAAACTCTGGGGTAAAGCTTCCTGTTTCTGCGCTAGCTGTGTCGGCGAAGAATGCACACAGTTACACATCTATGTTCAGACACCCCTTATGTATTTTCCTCATCCTAACTCTAACCCTAAAGTATAGATCATGAGGGGTTATCGGAACATAAGGTTGTCAGAACATAGGGGAGTTCGAACACTGAGCAGTCACCAATGCAAACGAGCCAAAAACTTCTTGCTCAGCTGTGAAATGAGCTTTTGTCTGCTTCCATAAGCATAGATTTTTGGCTTACAGTAAGCAGAGTCATTAAATTGGGCCCAGAACAGAAGCAGCCTTGATTTTGCACTGGTTCCCTGTCTTTGTCTGTCATTCACAAGCCCCAAAGTGATAAAAATCAGGGTCAAATTTCATACAGCAGCTTTAAAGCAATAAAATGTTGCTTGATAATTTTTTGCGAAAATGTGCAGGATTGAAAGTAACCAGTCTTACACTGTACATGCATGTGACATGACATTTTGGTTGGTCCTATAGCTCCATGGTTGGTTACTGTATTCCTGCCAGTGAAATTGGTTTGTACTAAATAGATACTTTCTATTAAACCAGTTACATGTATATATAAAACTGGGCCCAGACTACATGAATGCATTTAAGTTGGGAATTGCATAGGCTGTAGCATTATTTGTTGGAGCCAAATCCATCAAGTAAAAACTACGGTTAGGCCATTAATTTGTAAGAGAGTTAACTAAGATCATTTACAACATGACTATGTACATGTGCATGTCTACCCAGTGCCAAAACTAGGGTAAATTTTTAGGGGGCACAAACATCGTTGGGGGGGGGGGCACACAATTATTGTTTGGAGGGGGTAGGGGGGGCCAATCGATGTTTGTGACCCCTAAAACTTCACAAAAGTTTTGGCGCTGCATAGACATGCACATGTACATGTACATGTACAGTACATGAGTACAGTTTATCCCTCCCTGGCCCCATTTTGTTGGAATCTAGACTTTTGAGATAAAAATTACCTTAATAAAAATGTTGTGAGATTTTATGCAGTTGAAACTGGGTCTCCACTCATACGCTACTGGTGCCAGCATGTTGTGCACTAGACGGCTTGACCATGACAGTCTGTACAACAAACTCCTGTCTAACCCCTTCCCCCAATGATAACAGCAACCAATTATAATTACTGCACTTCAAAGGCCTTAGTTAGTTAGCGATGATATCAAACAAGATGACTAGAGCATCCTTGTTCAACAACAACAAATACGTGGATTCCTGATGAATCAGAGAATTCCTGCTGTGGAAAAAAAAATGGTATTCATCGTAAGCCCTGGGTTTTCTCTGCCACATGGTGAGCAGTAAGGGGCCATTCAGAGCATTCAGAGCATTTAATGTTTAAAAATCTCAACGTTATTCCAAAGTGTTTGACCCACCCAAGCACCCCATTTTTTAACATTGAAAGACTGTGTAACATGCCCTTTACACTGAAGAACAAAGTAATGCCTCAAATGAAGCAGATATTGTTGATCAGTGTTCTCCTGGCTCTGGAGTTTTCAATGGCGTTTCCTGGATTCTAGCTTGCAACTTTGTAGTTAGGATGTTTTGTGACAATCCCCTAAAGGCACAGAGGTTGGCTGTTGAAACAAGGTTGACCGATATTACAGATGATCTCGAAGAGATGGTTTGGTATTTTTCCCATTAAAAAACAAAATGTATTTCCCTTCTATTATTTTTAATTGTAAACTAAATTTTGATTGTCAGTTACTTTTTCTGACCCACCCACCCAGAGTTTTGAAACAAAGATAGACATGTTAAAACATTGATCATTCTTAATGGCTCCTAAAGTAAAAAGTACATTAGACTGCCCAACCTCATGGATTTAATGACACAAAAGAATTGAGTATTGAGCCATTGAACATGCAAAGTAGCTCAACTCCCATTGAGGCAGTAACGACCGAGCCAGCTTCACACCATCTGAACAGAAAGGAAGTGATGTCACAAACAGACACGCCATGGTTCAGCAGTTCTTAAGTGTTGGAGACAATTTCGAGGGTGCCATTGTATTATGAAATGGCATGTCTTTCATGCGCCCATGTTTTACGCAAGAGCTGGAGTTCTAGTTGGATGCATGAATGCTTTGTATTTTATGACTTGCTCGATATCAGTGAACCAACTGTAAAAGCCCTGGGCAAATTCTTGAAACAGAATATAAATGCAAAAAAATGTCATTACACAGGTAATGTGTTATCGCGAAAACAGTCCACAGCCTATGCAGCTTACGTTTGAGAATATAATCACTTGCCTCTCTCGGTATTCCTTTAGACTGGTGCCCCCCTAAAAAGTATGCTATTCATTGGACAATTCCCCACATCCCGACCCCATTTATACAAGTTTATCGAAGAAAACCAGACATTTTCTCCCAACATAAATTTTAAAATGGGAGTATGGCAGAAAAAAACAATATCTTTCAATCATTATTTAACATTACATTCAAACAAAATTCATAACTTCCCAACTGTGTATAAAAATCAAACTGTTTTATAATATGTTTTACCCTTTCAGACTCTATGAATAACCCATACTCAACTTCCTGCCCCAGTTCCTGCAAGAACTCTTCACAACCATCCTAACATTAACAAAATGTAACTAGACAGAAAGAAAAAAACCCGGACACATTAAATAAATAATTTACAGACAGAAAGAGTGAATACATTACATTCGTCAAGGTTTTTCTCTAAAATAACCCACGACCAACACTACCCTGCAATACATTCGGACTTTCACAAAAAACAAATGAGATGTCACTGACACACAACTCATTAACCATGGGCCTCACAAAATACAAGTAGTCTTATCCCCAGTGCATGTTTGCAGAAGGCACACCCATGTTCTTTCTTATCTTTAATGCAAAGTCTCCCCTCTATCAAAAGCAGTCAAAACATTTCTCCCTGGATAAACAAAATTTGCCAGGTCATAATTAGATCTCAGCAGCCTCTACTACCCTGGCTGGATTCTGGGAAAAGTCTGCATTGAGGAATTTCATAATCACCCAGCGCTGTGTGCCAAGGTTTTTTATTTATCAATGGTGAGGCAGTGGAGACTTGAAACCCTGGGGGGTAATTTCTACATCTGCGCATAACATCACGTTTTTTCCACAAACCATCTGGGAATACGCTGGCACGGGATATGGGGCTGGGGCTCACAGCCAGAATTCATAGGTTGTAAATTGTTGTAAAAGGGTAGATGTGCAGAAATATATTTTAATTAATAGATTCTGATTTATAGATTTCACTTCACAACTTACATTTTTGACATTTTGCATGAATATTGCCCAGTCCCCAAGGACAACAGAAAATTTATCACTATAGTGAATTTCTGTTGACAATTTGGTTACCTGTAAATGGGTGTAAATGAAGCTATGCGCTAGTGATCATCGTCATAGTGATTTCCTGGAGCTGCTTAAGCAGAAAAAGTAGCTAAGCAAAAAACACAATTCTGCTGACTAGATTTAGGTTACCAGCTAAAACACCATGTCACGTGTAGCCTACCATTTGTGACTGGTATCCTGCTCATTTTTGCTTTAATAGCAGAAATTTGATGCCGATAGCTCTATGAAATTGGGCAGACTGAAATGGGGCCCTGTTAATAACCTTAACATTCAAAACACAAAAACCACAAAAAGATATAAATTAACAATTGAATGACCTTACAAACCAAGCTATACAGATTTACAGTAAATTGTGTTTACTGCAACATTCAATTTTGTTCAGCCTTGATAATGTCCAAACGTGACGCCATTACTACTTGGTTTTTTTTCAATTCAATTATAAGCAACTTGATGACAAAATATTTAGCGGTTGATCCTGAAATCTATAGCCAGCTTGACAGCCGACTGACGAAAGGAAAATGACTTGAAATGGCTTGGACTTGCTGAAGCCAAAGACAAGAGGGTCAAGAATAGGAAAGCAGACCACTAGTGGACAGTCCTCCTTGGACCAGTTGATGAACAAAATGCATTCATGACGCTGGAGTGGATGGTACAAAGTTAACAATCAGAAAGAGCAGTTGTTTCTTTTTAAAGAAAGTTGCGCTACTTTGGCCGGAAAGGTGAAGGACTGGAATTGAGAAGCAAATACCCAAAGGATCTGTGGAAGGCGAACATGGAAGGAAACAGTTACATCACAGACAGACACTGTGGAGAGCCATTTCTAGAACAGGAATGCATGGCGCTATCAAGTTTGGCTTAGGGCAGAAAGAGATGGTGAACATCACAGCAGAGCTCCTCTTCGCCACCTGACAGGAAGAGCGAGATCTTATGTGGGTCATATCGTACCCTCGGTTTAGTAATTGGTGTTCATAACCGGAAGACCTGATATCAACTCCACATCTGTGGTGAATGGAACAGTCAGATGCAAGCGTCAACCTTGAACTCATAATCTTTCTGAGAAAGCCAATCCAGCATATCTTCTTTACCACCCCCCCCCCCACCCCTGGCTTAAGGGGTGATTAAAGAGGAATCATCCAGAGTCATGAGCATGAGTCTGATTCAGGAATATCATTATTAATAATAAAAAGATAATTAAAGCAAACAAGTGGCTCAGAATATTGCGAAAAAAATGTTGTTTTAAATTGACAGGCTAAGAAGAACAGTTGTAGCACATTCATTACCTGCTCTTGATGCAAAATTATGTTTTAACCACACAGACACTAGGCACACAAAAGTATATATATATAAAAAATCCCTCCCCAAACCCCTGATTTATCGCTTACCCAAACCCCCTGCCTCAAAAATAAACCTACAAGTACAACCCATCATACGAGATTTCTTTAAAAACAGGTAACACAATCTTGATCCCTTTGTACTTCATAAAAAACAAAATACTCATTCTCAGGTGTAACACTAACCATGGACTAACCATAACCAAACACCTTCCACATTTCAAAAGGAAAATAAAACACGTCTTAAGTACTATAGAGATACGGTAGGCCAAGACGAAAACACCAGATTAATGAGGACAAAAATACATTAAGCAAACAGTCCAATTGTAATCTGCCATTATTAAAAGCTTCGTGGAATTAACCAGGTCCTTCATGAAGTGCTGCACGAGCTAACGGGCCCCATTGTGCACACATGGGGTTTTGCGCAACAGTCATATATGGCCGGGCTTTCATCTTTACAGTCATTTACATGTACGGGAGTACCTGGGAATTCAGAGAAGTACAGTACTTACATGTATCAGCGTAGATGGTCATATATGGAAAACAACTTATGTTGCATTTGGACAAATCCGTACCTTACAGTCTTAAGACTGATGTGTAAGTCCGCCTTTGAAGTGCAGGGCATACTTTTGGTAATTGTCAAAGACCAGTATCCTCACTTGGTGTATCCCAACATATAAAATAACAAGCCTGTGAAAAGTTGGGCTCAATTAGTCATCAAAGTTGCAAAAAAATAATGAAAGAAACCCCCCCCCCCAAAAAAAAAAAAACAACAACCCTTGTTTCATAGAATTGTGTGCTTTCAGATGCCTCATGAAGCCTTTCTTAGATTCAATGTTTGGGTGACTTCTTCCTCTAAAAATACATTACTTCAAAGAGGGTCATTTCTAACAATGTTTTAAAATATCAGCAGCTATCCAGTGCTCTTTACCAAGTAAGTTTTTATGGTCATTGATTGTGGAGTAATTAGCAAAAGTACATCCTGCCTTTTATGTGAGACCAATTACATGTACATGTTCAAGCAGGTACCGTTATGCAAATAAAAATGAGCAAAATTACAGAAGAACGAAGAGGAACCCCGACAAAAACCAGGATACACCAATACAGTTCACTAAAACCACCAACAACCTACATGTAAAAGTACAATCCCATTTATGCAATCACTCCACTTTCCTTTGCTGATTCGCTCAATTCAATTGGGTCTTTTCAGGGGCAATATAGGAACTTTACTGAAATAATGTTGACGCATCCCGACCCTGTTCCTCAATTCTACATAAAGCACTTTGTCAAATTCATGTCTCGTGCCCTGCAAGGTCTAATGCACACAGTAAATTCTTGAAATGCCCAAGTTCCCATCACGCTGAAAATAGTCAAAGTTCTTATAAACGGCACACAATACTACCGTTTTATTGTGTGCCTACATACTACCACTTGATATTGATTGAAAGGTGGGGGGGGGGGGGGGTTAACTGGTGTTCATGTTTCTCGGTAAACAGTAGCTATTTGTTTTGCATGAAATACGCCCCAAAAAATCAATACGTTAATTCATAGAAAATGAGTGGGATGTTTTTCTTTCTCCACTATTGTTCAGCTTATGCAGTTCTTTTGAATTCCTCGTTTTACAGACAGTATGTTTTCTTCGGAATACCCTTTATTCGGAGTAGCATTCAACAAGGACCCTTGATTCACACAGCACTGTTGGTGACGTGATGATTTGCTGCTTTTGAATTCCAAGCAAGAGCATTTAGAAAATGCCGCACACTTGCATGGGTTTATAGCACGCACGATAAACGGTAAATTTACTGGTTCCAAGAAAAAAGACCTCTATAGCATCTAAATAAAGACCCTGTACAAACATTAACTTGACTAAAAAAGTACATCATTGGTATTGAGAATTGAGCAAAATAACTCACATTCTTTGGTTTTCAATAAACACAACTGTACCCAAAAAAAACCAACACAAAAGTAAACTGAAAATTGATCAAATTCAGAGGACGCTGTTTAGAGAAAACAAAAAAGTTGTCATGTTTTGTCAGAGATTTTGTGCACATTCATACCAGGCATCAGCAGCAGTCAAAATTAAGCATTGGTGATTTGGGTGGTCATCAATTTCTACCTTCTGGACCTTCATAGTATTTCAGACGGAAATATTTATCTGGTACTGGTGTGAAATGTATAATCAGTAAACTTTTCAGCCTTTGGCCTGCAGTGCAGTATAAATTATGATGTAACAAAACCTTTAAAATGAAATTTGGTTTATCTCAGGGTTTTTTATGGCAGTGCCCTATACCCCCACATAATTGTTACAATTATACAGCAGCACAATTAGCACCAATAACAGGCACATGGACAGCTCCGGTCTGAAGTGGGACTTGTACCGGGGTCCACAGAGGTGAAAGGCAGGGAGAAAAACCACTGAGCCAAACTGATTCCATCAAATCGAAGAGCAATGGCCATGCACGAACCATGCCATGATCTCTTCCTCGATGAACTTCCATATCACATGTAATCAGAGTCCTTGTATCTAAGAAGTAAGCTAATTACCCACCACCAAAAAAGGTTTGATGACTTGAAGAAGCATCAATCATAACACAAATTTGACATAGTCATTAGTCACAAGCAGGGTCCAATTTCGTAGGGCTTCTTAAAGACGGCGTATACTTTTGATAATTACTCCACAAGTTAATGAACATAAAAACTTACATGGTAAAGAGCACTAGAGAGCTGTTGATATTATACATTGTTAGAAACAACTCCCTTTGAAGTAATGTTGTTTTAGAGAAAGAGGTCATTTTTCACCCCAAAATTTGAATCTAATAAAGACTCGGGCATGAAGCCTTTCTCAGGCATCTTAAAAGCACACAATTCTATGCAACAAGGGTGTTTTTATTATTTATCGTTTTCCTGCAACTTTGATGACCAATTGAGCCCACATTTTCACAGGTGTTTGTTATTTTTTGCATATGTTGAGCTACACCAAAAGAGGCTACTGGTCTTTGACCATTACCAAAAGAATACCCTGACATTAAGTAGCTAAGTAGAAAACAATTTTTCTTATCAGAATAAGGTTAATAGCAAACGTACCGCACCACAAGCAGCATCTCTGACTGGTTTCCTACTTAGTTTTGCTTAGTAGAAACTTGTTAAGCAAGTAATTCTGCTCAAGCATGAAAATTGGGCCCAGGTAATAAGCTAACGAGTTCTAGGAAAACTTCCCAGGGACCATGCAAACTGAAGGCATGGAATGGGCACTTTACGAACCAGGTCAGTTCAATATACTTTTCACTGATTATTGAGGTCTGGTAAATGAATTATCATGCTATAGAAAAGCTCCATGATCAGAACTAAAAATAGCTTCTCTGGATGGAATTGAAGTACTTCCTTAATTCCTATTCATTATAGTGGTACAAGTCATGGGAGGGTCACGTCTGTGACAGACAGGCAAAGACAGACAATTTTGTATTTGTTTTGAGTGTGTGTGCAAGTTTAACGATACAGTAAAAAGACAAAAAACAAAAAAACCCAAAAGAGTCAAAATAGAATTAGTATCAATCTGAGTTATAAATTTAGTCATTTTTAGTTCAGATTAGAATGATTTCAACATGCATTCCATATCCAACTGTATGACTTTTAAAAGCAAATTATACCTTTGGTTTTTGGTACCTTTTGATTGATTTGATCCTATATAAATGTGGATAAAACTACAATAGAATAAATTACAATAAAAACTAACCTGTGAAATTTCATTTCAAAAGGTGGTAGCATTTTTGAGATATCGGAAATCTGGAGCGGTTATGTCCAATCAGGAAGAATAACCCGTAATTGAAATAGGCCTACACAATCTGAGAAACATTTCTTTATTCTCTCTCTCTCTAAAGCTACATTCCTTTATGAGGCGCCAAGTGTAAATTTATTATTTAACGCAATTATTTACAAATAAATCATTATATAATATATAATTCATTATTTGACCATTATCTAAATTTTATTTACAAATAATCCAGTTTGCACCACACAATTATATGTATATAATTGTATGAACGCGTTCATTTTATGTATATAATCTTACACACCATTTCATTATTTACAAATAATGTTGACGGGTAGTTTTTTAAATGTAAATAAATAATTTCGCTATTGCAATTATATATATATAATTGTTGGACGACTTTCATTATATACATATAATTTTGTGGATCATTATACTTATATATAAATAATGATGACTGACAAATTTATATGTAAATAATTAGTTTTGCACCATGCACTTATATGTATATAAATGCTTGGCAGCTTTCATTATATACATATAATTTTGTGGATCATTATACTTTTATATAAATAATGATGACTGACAAATTTATATGTAAATAATTTGTTTTGCACCATGCACTTATATGTATATAAATGCTGGTCAGCTTTCATTATATACATATAATTTTTGTGGATCACTTTACTTACTGTGACTGACAAATTTTATTTGTAAATAATGGTTTTTGCACGACACAATTATATATATATAATGGAAACTGTTTTTACAACTACGTGAACGAGGCTATGATATACTAAATAATGACTGCGCGTCGCTTTCATTATATATAAATAATCGTGTTGTATGTAAATTGAGTGTTTAGCCACGCCCAGTAGTCTGAATATTCCAGTCATAACATCCGGCGGCGCGCGGGCGGGGGCTCGTCGCTAGGTCGAAGTCAGTCTGGTCCTTTTTGTGATCTGCACATTTTGGAGAAAAACATGTGTATGTAGCTTAACCGAACGTAGTTGCGATGATCGTAACCCTCTATCCTCCCGACGGTCGGGAGGATGGAGGGTTACGATCATCGCAACTAAACCGAACGCAGGTGATGGACACTAGGCCGGCCAGCCGCGAATAAACTAGTCTGACATTTTGAAGAAAATCACACCATATAAAATGGGAGTGATTAGGCCCTAATTAGTTGTCCTAATTAGCTGCAACGGAATATTTAGACGTATTATGACATGGTTTTTATGATTAAATACCAAAACTTAAATTTTTGTAATTAATGTGAGGTACATTTTGTTTTAAAGCTACTTTCTTCGTTATTTTCATAGTAAAGTTACCATTCAAAATGACGAAACATATACCATTTCAAATGAGGATAATTAGGCACTAATTAGTGGGCCTAATCAGATGTAACGGAATATTTAGATGCATTATCAAAATGGTCTTTATGATTAAACACTAAAACCTGGCCGCCCTCGTGAATATGCGGCTGGAATTTCTGGCCGTAAATTGGGAATTCGCGGCTGGCATTCGCGGCTGGTATTCGCGGCTAGCTTCAGCTTGGTCAGTACTCACACTCTTAAAAAGACCGCGGTCTAGTGTCCATCACCTGCGTTCGGTTAAGCTACATACACATGTTTTTCTCAAAAATGTGCAGATCACAAAAAGGACCAGACTGACTTCGACCTAGCGACGAGCCCCCGCCCGCTTGCCGCCGGATGTTTTGACTGGAATATTCAGACTACTGGGCGTGGCTAAACACTCAATTTACATACAACACGATTATTTATATATAATGAAAGCGACACGCAGTCATTATTTAGTATATCATAGCCTCGTTCACGTAGTTGTAAAAACAGTTTCCATTATATATATATAATTGTGTCGTGCAAAAACCATTATTTACAAATAAAATTTGTCAGTCACAGTAAGTAAAGTGATCCACAAAAATTATATGTATATAATGAAAGCTGCCAAGCATTTATATACATATAAGTGCATGGTGCAAAACTAATTATTTACATATAAATTTGTCAGTCATCATTATTTATATAAAAGTATAATGATCCACAAAATTATATGTATATAATGAAAGCTGCCAAGCATTTATATACATATAAGTGCATGGTGCAAAACTAATTATTTACATATAAATTTGTCAGTCATCATTATTTATATAAAAGTATAATGATCCACAAAATTATATGTATATAATGAAAGCTGCCAAGCATTTATATACATATAAGTGCATGGTGCAAAACTAATTATTTACATATAAATTTGTCAGTCATCATTATTTATATATAAGTATAATGATCCACAAAATTATATGTATATAATGAAAGTCGTCCAACAATTATATATATATAATTGCAATTGCGAAATTATTTATTTACATATAAAAAACTACCCGTCAACATTATTTGTAAATAATGAAATGGTGTGTAAGATTATATACATAAAATGAACATATAATTGTGTGGTGCAAACTGGATTATTTGTAAATAAAATTTAAATAATGGTCAAATAATGAATTATATATTATATAATGATTTATTTGTAAATAATTGCGTTAAATAATAAATTTACACTTGGCGCCTCATATTCCTTAGAAGGGAATTTTTTCTCAAAATTGTATTATCAACAGCTGCAGTGCTTCTTACCAAGTAAGGTTTTATGGTCATTAATCTTTGGAGTAATTACCAAAGGTATACCCTTCCTTTAAAGACATTTTGACTTTTATGTCCACTTTCATTCCTCTTTTCAAGTTTCAAGTAATAAATCCCATGAGAAACTGACTGTGTAAGTTTTTATTCAATTTTGGGGTGAACAAAGACAAATGGACTAGCTAGTACAGGATTTGAACCTGTGACCTCTGGATTAACATGCCAGAGCTCTGCCAACTGAGCTATCAAGCCCCTAATGTTGGCTGTCTTCCTATTTTGTCAATATCTTTGATTGGGTGGTGCTGGGTGGGGGTGGTGCTAGTCAGACACCATTCAACCTTGAACTACTATGTAAACCAGGGATCACACCCAAGTTTACAAAGTTATCAAATTTGATTAACCTTTCAGTTTTCAAGTTTTATCATGGATTTCAAACCTCAAATCTTTCTCAGTGTAATGTCAGTTGTTTTCACACAAGTCTGGGAATACAATGGAAGTTGATTTTCAAAGAGGAATTTTTTTCGGGGTCATGGCAGTGGCTCTAAAACCAATGTGGGTCACAGACCTCCTGGAATTTTTCCTGGAAATTCTGAAATTCACTCCAATACTGACCTTCAAACCTGTCTGTAACAGTAAACACCTGGGCCAAACTGAGGGACATTATATACTGCTGTCACTTTGTCTATTAGTCTGGTCTGAACACCAGTCAAGTGAGGGCACCTGTTCCCACTTAAAGGTAAAGAACACCCTGACAACATTAAAAATGCCGATTGGAAAAAGGTTCAAGGAATTATACAGGATTGGTAGAGCTGACAAAATAGTCACAGACAATGTTTTTGTTTTGTGTGATCAACCATGAAACAACAAGCCTGTGAAAAGTTGGGCTGAATTGGTAGAGTGATTCAGGAGAAAATAGTGAAAAACCATGCAAAATTTTCAGCACGTAAACCAAACTGCTAAAAGTGGTATTCTTGAAGAAAGGTTGTGTGTATTTCCCTAGAAATGTTTCTATTTTTTTTTTTTTTTTTTTTTGGGGGGGGGAGGGTCAGAAGAAAAGTTTTCTTTTTGTAAGTACAATTTTGTCTTTCAAGATTACCATTTTTGCAGTGCATTGTAAAGAATGTTGGTTGTAACAACCACAATCAGCTGTTGTTTTGGGGTTTTTCTTTAGGTTTCAGACACAGTTTTTGAGAAAATGACTTCATTTCAGAGGGAAATATTTCTCTGACAAATGGTTATAGTATGAACTTCATAATCAGTAAACTTTCAAACTAAAATCAAACAATCCTGTACAATATCTTTAATGTATGTAGGCTTACTTTTTAAAAAAAAACCCCAGAAACAGCAGGGTCAGAGTGAGTACATCAGTCTTACGATCAAGAATTAGAAGAAAATTGACAAAATAACTAGTGAAAGTTGCAATAAAAACCAATGGCATGGAAGTTAAATAACCACAGCAACTCTCTAAAGAAGGATATAAAACTAGACCAACAAATCGCTTAGACGTCTTATCTTAGAAGCAATTACCAAAACCTACTCATCCCTATACTCAACGCCAGCATAATATTCAAATCAGGTAGAGGTCATGACCCATGTACTCAAACTAACTGGTGCAGAATACATTTTTATACCAACAGCAGTCCACCTTTTTAACTCAAAATTGTCAAGATGATCTCTTCCTTTTAAAATAAATGCTTATTAGAGGTTGTTTTTAGATCAATAGTTAGTTCGGCCAGGTGAAATCAGAAGAAAATTGACACAAAATTCAAGTTTTCAACTAAAATCAATATGGTTTTCAATTGAAGGTAAACAAAGTTGCCTACAGCAAATCGCTATGATAACCACGTGTAACAGAAATGTACGATCAATCTACAAAAAGTTTGAGTCCCAAGTCTGAGCCCCCGAGTCTGAGCATAGAGCAAGGACCATGGTCTGAGTCACTGACCACATTGGGAATTGAGTCCAAGTCATGAGTCACATAACACTGCAATGCCCCCCACATGACATATCACAATGAATGATCCATCATGTAGACTCAACGATGGTATAAAACATGGCTTATAAGGAATTATCTATCACATTGATTGCAGCACAAAGACACCAGTTGTGACCCTTGATCACAAATCAATATCCAATTGAGAACAATCTTTTATAAAGCAATCAATAGCGAGCTTATTTCGCTATCTTCAAATAGCTAGTGATAGACAGCTCGTACAACAAGTGGCACGCTGACCCCAAGAAATCTTGAAGAACTGTCATCTTTTGAAAAACAAAAGAAAACAGTTTCTTCCACAATAACAAAAAGGGGATTGCCTCTGCATAAATTTAGCTTAAAATCAAAATAGTAAAACTTAAAATAATTAAAAACGTCTGTTTCCATCAAAGTACTTACATTCAGTGACCTTAAAAATATTCAGAGTTTATATGAGATCATTGTTTTTGAGTGAAATCATTCCCATCCTTTAGCTTTCAATAAACATATCACCCAAACAATCTGCAAACATTTTATCAAATTGTGTAGTCATGTTTCAGTGAAAAAATACTAGAAAAATAGATTACACGTTTCATGGATTTTGTGAACAAATTAATGAATACCTCAAATTCAAATAAGGCGGAGAATTGAGGGTTTTCAAATGCTGTTTCTTGACTTTGATAGTTTTAAATGAAATTATTTCCATAAAAAAATATATGTAAATAGGGCCTGTTATATATATGCCCTGCGTGCACCATAATTTCCTGTTAGTTGTTCTATTAATTCTTTCATAAATGATTTATTTTGGTCGTGAAGCCAATAATTCTCAAAAAGCAAACTTAAAAACCTCGCCAAGAGCCCCATGGATAAAAGACAAGGAAGGAAGTTTCAGTTTTAAATGTGGGAGGAAAAACCACAGAGAAATATTCCAGTGTAAATCAATGCAATCGGGCAGGGACTGAAAACCCAATCCACACCGGGCAGGAACCAAACTCCTTCAATTTCTACCATCAGGGTTGTACCATCCTCTATTAAACCCCATAGTTCCAACTTCCTCTAATTGGCAAAATACACACACCCTGATGAATGGAAACAACACTCCACTTGATTTCCATTTTTGCTTTCCAGAGATGACCAGCAGCCGATTTCACGAAACGCTAGGATTAACCCTATCTCAAGTTAGGACGAGTAACTAGTCCTAACTTAGGATAAATTATAAGGTTTACATGTTACAGTGCAAGGCTGGGACTCGTCCTAAGTCCTAAGATTAATCCTAAGTTAGGAAGAGTTTGGTGAAAACGACGGCAGGTCCTTTTAAATTATCCTTTTAAAATGACATAAAATAATTACAAAGTCATTGTACAACGCATTTTCCGTAATCAAACTGATAAAATGTGACTCTCAATAAGACAAACTGAAATACTAAGAGTAGACTTAAAAATTACCCAAGAACAACAGCAACAGCAATTACCAGCGCAGACAAAAGTTAAAACATATCTAAAATTACACCCTCAAAATTATATACATGTAGACAAAAACAAAATTACAACTGGAAAAAAAACCCAACTTTTTAGCACATAGAATAAACAGTGGTAAACCTACACTTTTTTGGTACCATTTAATAGGTTCCAGTTAATTTTGACATTGTTTTCAAAGGCAAATTATACCTTTGTTTTTTGGAACCGCTCAATTTGTTTTAATTCTATATAAGTGTAGATATATATACAATGAAACTAACCCATGAAAATTTCATTTCAAAAGGTGATATCCTTTTTGAGATATCGCCGAAAATCTGGAGCAGTTATGTCCACGCAGGAAGTTCAATCTGTAATTTGAACACAAACTCTTTTTTGGGGAACACAAAAACTGAGAAGTGTTTCATGCAAAGACGTTTCTCATATTGAAATGTTTTTGAACCCCCCTCTCTCTAAAACCTCATTCCTTTGAAGGGAATCGTTTCTCAAAATGTTCTACATTGTGAACCAAGTAAGTTTTTATGGTCATTAATTTTTAGAGTAATTACCAAAGGTTTACCCTCCCATTAACAAGCTTATAATGGGCTGTGGTCTGTCATAAAAACTCAGTTTATTTCCACCTCCATGGTTCTAACTTCCTCCATGGTTCTACCTTGAGCTGTGGGGTGCTCATAAACCATGGAGTTTGCTCCATTGTCAAAGCACACAATGACTTCACAGTTATATACCATGGTAAGAAGTGTAATCAGTATTGATCAGAAAGCTTTCCACTCTGCTGTTGAATATCTTCCGTATTCCAGGAAATTATTGATCCCCTTGCTTGAACACAAAGAGCAAACAAAGGCCTTAAAAACCAGATGGTCTGACCACCATTTTAACCTCCATGGTTCTGGCTGACCACCATTTCTACCTCCCTGGTCTCTGACTATTGTTGAACTATGGTCAGGCGGTCAGGCATTGGCCACACAAAGGAGTGTAGATGGAACAATATCAGTAAGGAATAATATCGGATAAACCCTCTTCGCACCAAACAAATTTCCCCAGGAAATTCCCAGGAAAACTAGGTCACCCATTTTTGTACTTGATTGAATTACTTAACCCCAGGAAATTCCTGCTTCTCGGTAGTTTGATGGGGTTAGGTGGAATAACCCAAGGGTTTTGAACAATGTGTGTGTTTTTGCAGCCAAAAACTGCAGCGAGTGCAAAAAGAGAGAGAAAAAACGAGGATGTTATATTATATATATATATTTTTTGCCTTTACACCAATGTGTACTCAGTACTTTCCCTGAGGTTTGTGGAAAAAATCCACAGGCATATCACTAGGGTGGGATTCGAACCCACCCTTTGCCATGCTAGAGCAGATGTCTCACCACTAGACCACCAAGCTATAGCCTGGGCCCAATTTCATGGCTCTGCTTACTGCCAAATTCTGCCCTTGCGATCACCAATCTCCGCTTACTGTGCAAGCGCCGAATTTCAGTGCTAGCTGTGTAAGCGAAGAATGCCTAGTAACGTGGAGTACGCATGCGCACAAGCAAAAATTATCTGCTAACCCGTGAAATAGGCTTGACGTAAGTGCAGGATTCTTTGCTTACTGTAAGCAGAGCAATTTCATAGAGCTGCTTAAGCAAAACAATTTGCTAAGCACGATAAAATTTTGCTTACCAGAATAAAGTTACCAGCCAAACTACCATGTCACGTGTACAAATTGTGACTGGTATCCTGCTCATTTTTTGCTTAGCAGGAAATTGTTAAGCATTATTTTCTGCTTAAGCAGCTCTATGAAATTGGGCCCTGGTGGCTAGAGAGGCATTTCAAATCTAACATCTTTGTATCGGTGTAAGAGTAAAACAATGAAAAAAGACCCAATTAATATTCTTTATGGGTGTACAGTTGTTGTTGGCTAAACGCTGTCTTGGAATTGCCCTTAAATTTACTGCCCCAAAACAGCCTCGATAAGTTTCTGTGAATCTATTTGAAGAACATATTATCAGCAATAAGCGAATAACCATGATCATGCAACATTTGCTTTCATTGGGGGGGGGGGGGCATGGGTGAAGAAAATCAAACAAAGCCCCAAAGATAGCATATGAAAAGTTTATCAAGTGCTCTCTTGTTTGTTAACCAGGGAAAGAAATTCTTGGAATTCAGTCCTCTCACAGTTGCCAAGTTACAGGGAATGAGTGGTTATTTTTAAGGTGTGTAGGGATATGTTTACTCGCGCTTGCACTGAGTCAATAATGGTTTCAAGTATGTGTGCAGTGTACCTGCACGATGTGCTAAATTAAGAATGATTCAAAGAAAACCTTGCAATTCATTCTTGTAGTCTGGACATTCAAAGGAATGGTGGTCATCTGAAAAATTTGTTTTTGCAGTTTCATCTGAGAGATTACTTGCAATTTTATATCTGTAAAACTTTGTATTTGTAAGCCTCCAGGGAAATGTTGCCGGCTAAAATACACGCAAAGTCAACCAACTAGAACAACACTATTTATAAACCTTAAAATCGCCTTTGCTTAATTCGATTGCCAAACACAGTCGTACTGCAAGAAACGTTTTCCATGAATACTGCAACCGCCTTGGACAAGACTTTCAAAATCCATGAAATAAATCGTTTACTTCAAAAAATGTAATGTTTTTATACATGACCCCTAATTTGATAGATTTGTAATTCTTAAAAATTTGACATCACTTCCAATCCTCCAGAAATAACCATATCTGGAATACGGGCAATGGCAATAAAATAATATTTGAAACCTTGAAACTCACCGTTCTACAGCAACTATAAAATCCATGAAATAATTTGTTTTGTCTTTTTTTATATGACCGATTAAATTGATGACATATTTTCAAAGGTTTTGTACGGTGTGTTTATTAAGACATTACCAATGATGTTACCATCCATTCAAACATCAATATGAAATATTGATGATTCGTAGAAATGACAAGTACTGTATTTGTTGATTCGTAGAAATAACAAGTACTGTATTTGAAATGTTTGTTATGCTGGAATGGCCCACAGGCTGGTACATGTAATAAAATTAAGAATAAAATAGCCCAGCTTTATTTATTTTAAAGGCAAAGTATACCTTTGGTCTTTGGAACTGATTGACTGTTTTAATCCTACATAAATGTAGATATATATAGGCCCTACAACCAACAAAACTAACCTGTGAAAATTTCATTTCAAAAGGTGGTTACGTTTTTGAGATATTGCTGGAAACCTTAGCGGTTATGTCGACGCAGGAAGAATAATCCGTAATTGGAATATACAATCTGAGAAACGTTTCATGCAGAAACGTTTCAGACTGAAATAATGTTGAGTCTCTCTCTCTAAAACCACATTCCTCTGAAGGGAATTGTTCTTCAAAATTGTATACATTATCAACAGCTGCAGTGCTTCTAAACTAGTAAGATTTTATGGTCATAAATTTTTGGAGTAATTACCAAAGGTAGACACTCCCTTTAAAGGAAAAAGTCAGCATAGCCCTACAGGATAGGATGTTAAGAATCAGTTAGTTGTGTTGCTCCTGGAAGCGCTGCTAAGCTGTCACTTCATGAAAACAAAAAGTGGTTAAAGGGAGGGTATACCTTTGGTAATTACACCAAAAAATCACTACTTTGTAAGTAGTGATTTTTTTTTTCTTAATCCGCATTCCCTTCAAAGGAATGCGGATTAACAAAAAAAAAATAATAATCTGAGAAACGTTTCATGCATGAAGCTTTTCTCAATGAAGGATTATGAGTGGACATATTAAACACTCCAGATTTTCGGCGACATCTCAAAAATGCTTCCACCTTCTGAAATGAATTTTTCAAAGGTTAGTTTCATTGTTATATCTACATTTATATAGGACTAAGGCAATCGAGCTAAACTTCTTAACTAAACTTGCCTGAAAACATAATTATGCACGAAATAATCCTTTGACAAAATTTATTTCAAATAAACTGGAAATTACTTCTTTTTTTCCCAGAAGGAATCTTTGATCATTATCTGTCACAAAACACCGTCACTAGATACTGTGTCTATGCATGTGCAAGGAGGCGGAGACAACTTTCTGAATTGCCTTCTTATTCCATTGATCTTTGACTTCTTTCCTCAGGATATAACTTGCACTCGGCATTTAAAGGAATAAATAGCACAAGACCAGTTTTCAAAAGAGTTTGTGATGAAACGATTTTTACAATGTATAAGAAACTTACCAAGAAACTAAAAACAAACGTTTCAGACAGTTTGCTCACAAAAAAAAAAGCAATAAACAAACCCAATAACAACAGCAAAACAACAGCTAGAGTTACATATCCTTTGCATCTACATTACTATGCTACATTTGATTTGACATGTTTTATGCCGATTCTGAAGGAAACAGTCATCAGGTCATACAGACTTCTCTAGATTTCCAAAATAATACTAGAAAGCAAACTACAAGCTTAGACATCAACTTCATATCACGAAAGCCTGAAGGCTGATTACGGGCCAATTACTTTATTTTATTGTCAATCCACCACATCCCCAAAGCTACACCATCTTTAAAAGACCTCCTCTTGCTCTAGCAAGGTAACTTGATTCGAGCCGCTTTGGTCTGACAAGACCTGGGTATTGATTGCGCAGAATCATCAGTGGGCAAAGCCCTGCAGCCTTGCAGAGCTTCCAGGAAATGCCAGGGCCTAGTCCTTGTGGGATATATACATGCTCCAGTGTGCCTGGTAAATGCTAAGGCGTGGGTACTACTTCTACATGAATATTATGAGTGATCTCTTGTGGCCAGACTTGTGTTTTGCCATAACAGAAAGCCCTAATGATTTAACCATCCTGAGAAGTTTTTATTTAGAAGTGTAAATTACTAACGCAGGTTTCTTCAGCCTGAACTTTGACCCTCTTTTTGATGGCTTCTAGGAGTCAGAATTTTGAGGAAGTCTATAATAATGGTGAATAAGGAGTCATGGTTTATAGATCATAGAGTGAAGACTTGAAAGACACAGTGCAGTATTTGGATTTGTTTGTCTTCCAATAAACTACCATAACCAACCTCTCCAACAAGATATTACCAAGGAGCAAGGACTGATCCTTGTTGGCTATGATACGGAAAACTCATTTTGTTTATCTGATGTGACATCTGAGCGTTGTAATACCTTGGATGTGAGTCTACATACTATTTGTTTTCTCTCCTTGACAGACACGGCACATTACAAAAATACTTTTGAAATGTTTGTTAACGTATATTTGTAAAAGTTCTCCCAGTAATTGTGTACACGTGGTTTTATTAGTGTGTAAAACTGTTTTAATGTGTATTTCTATGGTTTTTAGACACGCAAAACCAAACTTCATTTCCCTGTGTATGTGTGTGACAATAAAACAAACTGTACTACTCTACTGTGTTATAATCATTATTGTATATCGCACTTATAGATCATTGTCATTTGATTGGTGGAACCTGCGTAACATGTCATATTTTACTTTGTCATGCATAATGTTCCACCACTCCAAAATTTACTACAGGAGTCATACATTGATAAATATGGGGCGATTTTACATTGAGTAACACATGCATTATTAGCACGCATGCAAATTTGCACGCCAACACGCATATGGCTACAAAAGCCGAATGCGCTTTAGACAAATGATCTTAAAATTATGGTGGCCCTGAAGGGACATCGCATATCGCAAACGTGTGCGCATACGTATGCGATGTCGCGAAATTTATCGCGAGTATGTGCGCACACGTATGCAATGTCGTGAAACAATTCGCGAATATGTGCGCACACGTATGCAATGTCGTGAAACAATTCGCGAATATGTGCGCACACGTGTGCAATGTCGTGAAACAATTCGCGAATATGTGCGCACACGTTTGCGAATTCATTTGCAATGTCCTGAATTTTATTGCATACCTTGTCGCATACCTTTGGGGTGATGTCATTTTGCGGGCAATTTTTTAGTAACCTAGGGAGTACGCAAGCTACCTCCATGGTGTGGCCATGCCTAGCCGGCCAGCCACATGGTGATGGTACAGCATCATATCACAAAACAAAAGGTCCATGCAAACAATCGTCGGACTATTCTCACTAAAATGAGCACCGGTACAATGGTTAGTATAATAGTTATTCACTTATTAGAAAAGCGTGAGGAACAGAGTGCGCTCGAAGGTAAATTAGTCAGACCCTATTTATATCTATTTGTACGTCTCGATCCCAGACTAGCTGCTACAACTCCCCAGTTCATTAGGAATTTTATTGAATGGTATGCGACAAGGTATGCAATAAAATTCAGGACATTGCAAATGAATTCGCAAACGTGTGCGCACATATTCGCGAATTGTTTCACGACATTGCACACGTGTGCGCACATATTCGCGAATTGTTTCACGACATTGCATACGTGTGCGCACATATTCGCGAATTGTTTCACGACATTGCATACGTGTGCGCACATATTCACGATTTATTTCGCGACATCGCATACGTATGCGCACACGTTTGCGATATGCGATGTCCCTTCAGGGCCACCATATAAAATAGCTCCAGCAGTTTAGTTGTTGAAATTATTTATAAATCGAGAGGTATGGATATGGAGCGAGGCTGCTTTGCATATATTTTGACTCCCAAAATGGCAGACAGGTTGATGCAGGTAAATGCACTGGACGACATGAAATGGGTCAAAAGGACAGTCAATAGCTTCAGTAGTTTGAGTTAAATGAACTGAATCTAAAATCAATTTTCTGCTCATAAGAAGAAGAAAAAAAACCTCAACCCAGCAACTGTTTTATCTTTCCTGATGGCTCAGAATGCTGTTAACTGGACCAGTTCACAAGATTGTTTTTTTCGCTCATGTGGCCATTCTGAAAAAGCCGGTTCAAGCTCCATACAAAAAGCGAAAGGTACATGAATTCCACGGCATCGAGAGCGAGAGAAAAAAGAAAAAAAGAAGAAGAAGAAAACCCAGCAGGATATTATTGTGCGAGGTTAAAGAAGTTCTCCTCTCACTCAGTCACATCTGAATAAAAGAAGGACATGCCTTAATGACAACACAGAGAGTTGAAAATCTTTTCCGCATGATAACTTCAGTTGTCGTCTGGCATCTTTGAAAAAGATAAGATGATAATTCAAGGACACCCAATTACAGCCGATTGAACTCCGGACAATTCATCAATGGTTACCCACAATGTTCTAACTGTGTACAGCTGAAGGAAAAAGCCTAATGATAAAATAAATACTAAACAAGCGGGGTGCTGTTTCTGGAAACTCGCACAAACCAGCTCATCTCTATCGTATGCAGAAGCTACTTTTTGTGAGATCCATTCCTCAAAGGTATCATTCTGTTTGTAAGAGTAGCGTATTTCCACTTTAAAGCCCTACTCACATTACTAAGCAAATTCCCAAGAAAAAGCATTCCAGGAAATTCCTGGGGATTTTTAAACCAACCCCCACCGGAAGTTCGCAAATCTGCTGGTCCACTGTAAATCCTTTTTCACATGGCAAAAAGCCAATTCCCAAGAGATACACCATGTAGGCCTAACACCCGATGTTTGTTGCACACTTGTTTCTAATATCCTAAGAAAAATGAACACTCAGCACGCTAACCCCGGGGTAATCAGATCAGGCTCAACCCCGGTGGGGTTATCTTCTTCCCCAGGAGTTTGCCAGGGTTAAGCAATTCAAATGTGAAAAGCTTGACCAGGAATTTCATTGAAAATTCCACTTGTGTGAAAGGTGGCTTCAATCAAACTCACTTCATACAAACTAGCTCCAAAGATTCACCGAAGCCCATTAGGAAAGGCATTGGGCTATGTTTTCTTGGACAATGTATGGGTGAAGAAGAAAAAAGTTGTTGGACTGGCCTTTCACAAGACTTGGTTCCAAGTCTGTGATCGTGGTTTTCTGTCTACCTTATAGTCAAGACAGTATTGCCTGAAATAGCGCCCTCATGAGGATTAAGGCAATGTCCTATTACTTGAATTGGACAGAGTTCAAAGATTTCAAAATGGTGCCACACCCCTGAGGGAACGTAATATTATTACCCCCATCACTCAAGGAACTTCATTGGCTACTGATAACAGAAGAACTCATTTTAAACTTGCACTTTTTGTTTAGAAATGCTTGAACAAAACTACTTCTAAGATATCTTTCCGATTTACATTACTTTCTTGAATAATTCCCATGCGAACAAAGTTCTGGGTCAAAAAGCATTCACCATAGCAGGACCAATGATTTGGATCAATTTTCCTCCTGTCATCAGGGAATCTGTCAGGTTATCTCTATTTCGTAAAGCTTTTAAGACTCACCTCTATCCATGTTAATTTCTATAATGTGCGCTACGTACTATCTTGATGGAATAGAGCCTTCTTAACTGTGATTGCTTAATGTTACTTTATGATTAACCTTAGATCATGAATTAGGGTGTGTGAAAGCCAATATAGGAAAATTGGATTTGGCATGCCTGATGCAGATAAACAACCGAGATCACAGACTTGAATTCAATTCTTGCCTTTCACATTAATGTATTGCAAAGTTACTGTCATGTGAGATGGCTTTGAACAATAAAGTGAGTGTGAAGCAAGAAAATGTGTCCTTCAAATCTCAGTTAATCAATTCGGCAAATCAATCTATAAGCAAGTGTAAAGAAATTGCGCTGAACCCCAGACCAAACTTATTTTTCACAAATTTCTTTTTTCCCCGAAAAGCCAATCAGTGACATGTGAATGGATATTGTGTGGAGTCCGCAGTGATTTCGCAAGTGGTTTGGGCAAACTCAAACAACAATGGAGCCATCATTGATCAGTCTAAGCAAAGAAGAATGACTATGCATGATTCATAATGTAGAAATAGCGCCAGACACTGTGAGGTAAGTCCACTGAACCACCTCAGCTCAAACCAAACAAAGCTGCCCACCTTCTCAAGCATGTCGACAGCGCATGGACAGTGTGGCCCGAGTAAAACAGACAATGGAAACTTGATGATGATGTAAGCATTAGATTTATTAACAAGCCATGACCTGACACTGGACAGTACTGTCTACAAGTTGGTGTGTGGGTGGATGGTCCTGGGGGGAGGGGGCTTTAAAAATTTAAAAGAGGGTCAGTGGAAAGCTCTTCTGTGCAACAGAAGATTTCCACATAAGCCCCTAGTTTTCAGGTCTCCAATATTCCCATAGAGACCATTATCATTTTAACCCACATGTCAAAGAACCAGACTATTTACCTTCCAGCCTCAGTTTGAACACATTTATTTGAATGGGTTGAACAAAGATGGCTGAACAAAGACAAAGGTGTTGTATCCTAATGAGCTGCATGTACACACAAACACATCCTCCCATGTGACAAATGTTGTTTTTGCAAGGGAAACAAACATCAGGCCTCGAAATAATCCACAGCACCCACAGCAATTGCCGTGGTGCCCTGTGCTTTTGCTGTGGTTGCCCTTTGCAAAGTTCCAATACAAATTTACACTTTCCTCATAGAAGTGCCCCGTACTAACGAAAAATTGCTGTGCCCCTTCAAGAGCGAAGTTCAAGGCCTGAAACATCATACATGTAATCACCCAATCTTCCACAACTGAATTTACAAATGCATCTGTTCCACTTTCGCCAACAAATAAATAAATAAATAAAATAAATAAATAAATAACAAGATCCAGTAATTTTGTCCGATTTCAAGAAACTATATGCACTTGCATGAATCTTTCAATTCACATGGATCTTTCCATCAAAGATCCTTGGCGAACCTCCAAAGCACATGGATCAAACTGATCTACCAAGCAACATTCAATCTAAGTTCAATCTCTGCTGAGTAGTTCTGCCAGTGAATCAGTGGCAGCTTAACAATTTTATTCAGAAAGTGGCATAGTCTTATGGATCCCAGTGTGTACATGCTTACCTTTCTCTGTGGTACATGTGTACATTTCTTTCTTTTTTAAAACCATGGACAACTTTGAATTAAGTCTCGCCCACAAAGCGTCAGCATTAACTGCCGGTAAACAACTAAATGGTAACCCAGACTCCTGCCTTCCTTTTCTCTATACACACACTGCATACAGCTACAATACTGACAAGAAAAACTCCCCATGGATATGTTGCAGGAGTGTGATTAACCACAGATAAGTAAACAAATAAATAATTAAATAAATAAAATCCTGAAAAATTTCTAAAATGGGTATCCATTTAATCTGGAGGATGACGACCCATGACCTACAAGCCTGCTACATCGACACAAATTAAAAAGAAAGAGGTTTATTGCTACTACTTCCTTCACTTAGGAGAAACATTACTGTATTCAAGAACGTTTTTAAAGTCTAAAAGAAATCTATGAACAAACCCTGACAGATCACAGGCTTGATTATGTCCTCTCAGAGTCTACTACTTTCTTCATCACTTTCTACCAGTACTACAAAGGGGACAAAAGTTGCAAAAATGGTCTGGCAAAGATTGTGGAATGTTCCTCTTTAAGATGTTTGTCTGTAAAACTGGATATACAAACAAATAACAAACTCGCATAATTTACAGTACTCAAACCAAATTTAGCAGCAGCTTGCATGTTTGGGGGGGGGGGGCTTTTGTTTAATCAGCACTTTAGCTCTACAAAGCCTGATGACTCCATCAGTTCCATCAAGTAGTCAGCACAGACCTCCAGTGACAATAAGACTATTTGAGCAACGGCCACAAGGGTTGTAATGTGTGGTAATCAGCAAATCACAGACATGAGTCACTCTTTCAGTGGTCAGTTTTCACAAAGACCGCAGACTCCTCACCCCTATTGATCTGGCCACAATAAAGGACTCCCTCTAGCCACATCCACATCTACAGACACCCTGGTAGCGTGAGAAACTGGCCAGGGGTGTGTACCTGGGGTGGGTGTCAAAGCAGGTGCAGACCTCACCTCACAATCTATAATCCTGTTGGCTAGCTCTCTAAAACAGACAACCCATATATGCCTTTGAACCACTAGGTTTTGTACTAAATTAAAATGCAAATCATTGCGCCTGCAAAACTGAGTGGGAGGGTGGGGGCGGTTCAACAGGTTTTAACTGGGATGCATATTTATAGAATCTAAATTGCGAGCTTTGGTTGTAGTACGTTCAAGAACTTAGCAAATACATGAGCATCAAATACATTTTTGTGTACAACTTCAGAACAAAATGGGCAAAATGTTGAGATCTATTTGAGATTTTACATCACACTTAAATTTTCCTTACACTTGTTTTCCAAGCACTTAAACTTTCCATACACTTATTTCACATACACATAAGTTTTCCCTCAAACAAAATATGACATTTGGCTCCCCCTCTCTTCGTCCGAAGGATCTCTTCGACAGCATACATTACAGCAATCTAGTCCAGCTTTCTCCTGAAGACAATCAGAGCACACTGATCGAAACATCGAGTTGTTAACCACCAAAGCTCAAAGAGAGAGTTTACTACATGGTGTCTCTGCAAACCTAACTTAAAAATATAAACAGCTCCTCAAGATGCTTTTTTTGTTAAGCGAGATCAGTCAGTATGAGGTTTTGACAATTTCGAACTCGCCTGTAATGTAGGAGATCTCTTTGCACTGACACAACGATATTTACCCTCAAGAAATCGGGTAACAACATTTAACTCGTGTCAGAACGTTTTGAGTACACAAATAATTCAAGGTTTAACTGCCGCTATTTTAGTTCCCGTGTCAATCTTTTTTGATTATTGCGTAGACCTTTTCCAAAATTGATACCTCAAACAGAAATGAGTTTATCACATTATCAATTGTCCTCCATTGAACTGAGGTGAGAGTTAATGCTGCCTAGAGACTCCCAAACTAGGATCAAGGGCTGTAAATTATCATGGGAGGTGGAGGGGGGGGGGTGTATAGAATGACTTGCTTATACCACCTTTAGATGACCCTTGAAGTTATGAATTACAACATGGATCTTGGGATCTGGGCTCAATTTCACAAAGCACTACGATGCATCTTAAGCTGAGTTTCCAATATCGCCACAGTGATTTGTACACAATTTGCTTAGCAATTAAGATTGATTCGCACTTAAGATCATGTAGCTCTTTTGTAAAATCGGCCCCAGGGATAGTCAGGAGCTTTTTTAGGAGTGGAACCTCAGTGCTTGTTTGTGAAGGGACACAGACCTGGAATACTCCCCCAACTCACATAACAGACAAAGTACACGTACATGTACAGGATGGTATAACACCCAAACAAATTTCCATCTGAAAGCCCACAGGGTTTCGTAACCAGCACCGACAGTCCAGAGGAATATTTACATTTGAAATAATACAGTCAACAAGATAACAGTATTTGGAAACCCATCAAATCATCGATGCCGATTTGATTTGCCGCAATTGACAAGCTTTTTGAAATACAACATGACCCCTGAAATTGTTGAAATTTTCACAGGCTGCTTGTTTGCTGTGTTTATTGAAAACCATCGGACAGGACAAAGTTTACTCATCCAAAAAGTACTTTCCATTTGGAAGCTTTTTTCTAAGCCTTAGAGAGAGTTAACGACATGTTTGTCTCTGCAAACCTAACTTAAACATATAAACAGCTCCTCAAGATGCTACAGTTCCCCATTTCATTCAAGAAAGATGAGTTGCTCTTTTAGAAATCTTTTATTTTGATTTCAATTCCGCTTGTTTTTATCGATGTGTTTTTGCTTAAACTTTCCTTGTGTAATTTTCTTACAAGTAATTTTCATTGTTACGCTCCCTCAAACAGACTGGTCCTGGACAGAGCCGTATAAATTCAATAACATTTTATTATTCTATATAAATGTGATGTCCCGAGTCAAGCCACTTTTTCTCCGATAGTGAAATGTCGTTTAAAGTGAAAACAAAAGAAACAACAGCAATGATATTACTGTGTTGTGATGTCTCTAAAATTCTCTGCGTTCAGAGATACTTACAATATCGGCCCTAATTAGGTGTAGTTTTAAATCTCTCATACTCCTCTATTTGGTAAGCAAATACACCCAGTGTTTTGTTTTGGTAGGAAGTGCCTGGTTTAGGCAGGGAGTGTCAACAAAGTGGTATTTGTATGACAAACTGAAACCAGACAGCATCCTTTTTAATAGATGTTAAATTTGTATTGGAAATAAAGAATCGGAAATAAAGTTAACCCATTTGGTTTTACTCTGACACCAATCTGTGTAAAGCACTGTATTATCAGTACTTTCCCACGAGTCCTGTGAAAAAAAAATCCTAGGCATATTACCTGCGTGGGATTCAAACCCAGGACCTTTGCCATTATACAGCAGATGTCTTACCACTAGACCACCGAGATCACCCGGTAGATAGAGGCAGTTTGAATCCTAGCAGCGGATACCGCAAAAATGAAAAAGATGTTAAGTTTGTATCGGGATAAAGAAAACTGTTTGGTTTTACCCTTACACCGGTGTATGTTCACCACTGTATACTCAGTACATCTGCTATTTTACATTACTAAAAGATAACATTGTCCCAAATGTACCTCTCTGTGATAACTAAACATCAAGTCAACTTTGGAACAGTATAAACCACATGCTGGCCATACACTTACAATCAATCCAAAGGTAGCAAAGATATTTTTAGAACAGATGATAAGAGTTTTCTTTATCTTGAACATGATTGGTACTTTGTATTATTGGCCCTGATAAGACCCACCCCCCCTCCCCCACTGTAATTGGGTTAGTAATCTAAGAGGGTTACTGCACAATTTTGTTCCGCCATTACGAAGAAAAACACCACAACTGAGAACGTCGATAAACCACGCTTGACTGCAGCGTCTGAAAGTTGAAATAGGTTAATTCTCACTTGTTGCGCTGGATGTACCTTTGAACTCTATAGTAAGAAAAGAGTTCTCACTATTGTTTGAACCCGAGTGTTTTCCATGCACAAAAGAGGGACTGCTGTGTGTGCACTGCTAGGGTGCAGGCTGTCATAGCGGTGGAACATTGCTGGGCAAAGTCAAGCTGGGTTTTGGATCTTTGCCCTCCCAGTGTTTACACTTCTTGGAAGTAACGTAAAAAAAACACCCTCATAAACAAACTGACTGTGGGCCAGGGGAAAAACAACAATAGGGAATACTTAGTATTATTTCCATGCAGAATAAAAACAAAGCATTTTACATTGGTAAGGTTGAAAATATATAATGTTCACAGATTTGCACATAATGTTATTCAGATGGTTATGGTGGAAAACTTCCCTGGAAGTATTTGTTGCCTGAAATGCTATAGTTTTTGAGAAATGAGTTATTAAACAAAATAGTTTGATCTCACAAGTCCAACCCTAATGTTTGAAAACAGCGAAAACACGTAACAGTTTTTTTTAGTGACCCCAATGACCGATTGAGCTTGACCGTTCACAGGTTTGTTATTTTAACATAAAAGTTGGGTCACACAAAGTGCAGAAAAAAATGGTCGTTGACAATTACAAATTTTGGCCACCTGCTTTTAAGTACAGCCTGTTTCATAAAAATAATGTACATTTAAAGTGACATGACATCACAAAATCTTTGGGGATATGCACTGTTTTTTTCTCAGGACCGATTGGGCTTAAACTTTCATAGGCTTGTTTTTCCATGTGATATGTGGATACTGGTCTTCGAAAATAACCAATGTTGCCCATGTGCAAGTTGCTGAAAACTTGAGTAAAAGTACATGTACTTGTCGAAAAATTCTATACAGCTAATCCCTTTAAATTGGTCCACTGCCAGTGACACAAACAACACAGATAGCCTTGACCTACCTATTTACCTCAACTCAATTTTCTAGGTACGTTATGTGTTCACATTTTGGATGAGGATGAAAACCACTACTGCAATATCATCTGTGACCCCCCCCCCCCCCATCAGCCAAAGCCCCCCCCCCTGCCTCAGCCGAAGCACTTTTATGATATCTTTAGTAAAACCTCAAAGGAAATGCCTTACCCCGGATAGAACATCACACTCTATCTACTTCAAACGCCTTGATTGTTGGAGAAAAAAAAACAACTTTTTCATCTAGGTAAATGTACAATATTGCAGGCCTACAATTCCATCTTTGAAAGGGCTACGCAATTTCAATTTTCCTCCGTAAGAAAATCATTGAAGTCTTTTTTTTGTGACAATTTTGAAGGGGCAACCAAAACAAGACTGGGGTCATCAGAGGTCACGACCTCTGGTAATTCTAGGCCTGATGTGTTTCTCTCCTTTTTTTTTTTTCATAGAATATTTCTAACCGCTGTCTCTTTTTTTCAAGAGACACGACATATAAACAACTTGTGCAGATTTTATCGCAATGATTGTGCATTTTTTGGTAAACACAATAAAGATTACATCTTTCAACGTGCTAGCAAACATTTGCCTTTCAGGAACATTTTTATTTCATTCCATCAATCATTTATCATTCAAGAAGGTGTTTTTTCACCCTCAAAGTAGCTGTCATGAAATAGTTTGCACCATGCAGACAACTGATGATGTCACAAATTCATCTATACCGCAGCAAAAACAAAACAAATTCCACAATGTTGATTTCTTTTTAGTCACTCTGATCCTAAACAAATATCTCCACGACCTTTCCCCTTTCTCACAACAAAGAACCAAAACTACTGACAGGAGCAGGAAACTGAAAAAAACACCAACCTTGACGATAAATATTGAGAGGAAAACAGGAAAAGGACAGAGATAAAGAAAATTCTATAACCCGATCGCGTGCTGATTATGAGCCTGGCAGACGGCCACTCCTGTATTTCTATGAAAGCCATCCCCAAAAGGGAACTTGAGTGATAATTGCAGCAATGAAGAGAGAGAAAAAACAAAAAACATGTCAGTGGCTTTACATACTGTCATTACTTAAAAACCTGCATGACTACCAATAAGAAAATTCACTGGCGCCTGCAAGGAAACCGCAAACAGAATTGTGGTTAGCTGCGGTGTTTTCACTTTGAGAAAATATGTGAACATTTTTTTTTTTTTTTTTAAGTGGTCACATTTTGAAGTGGTGTTATGGTTGATTCAAAACACATTACCTATACACATTAATCTACTCCTTGTTGATATTAGGTACAGGCCATGAATTACACCCATGCTGTATTTAGTACACGTTCTCACTTGTTTCTTTTCATTCTTGACTTGAACATCCTATAGACCCATTGCATATGTCACAAGCTCGAACAGCGCCCTCACTGAGGTCAAAGGAAGACCTATCATTGGCCGAGAGTTAAGCCTGGCGCCTACGCACAGTTCGCACATTTCTATTGTTTGACCTCAGCAATGGCAGCCAACACAAGGGGTCTATACCTCCACCCAAGTTCACCCATCCTTCCCCTCTTATCAACCCTAACCATTATCAACCCCCTCCTCTACATCACATTTCCTCCTCGACCCCACAATCCCTCCCAGAATTTGCTGTTCTGTGTTGCTTCCAAGGAATTTGCATGTTTTTAGGCTTCAGCTATTATTAGAGAGGTTTCCCACGGCTACATACATGAATACGAGTACGTCGACACTCTGTGTTTTCACATAATGCGTAACCGTTGCCTCTGTGTTTTGCATGCACGTTGACAACAGATACAGTAGCTCATACACGTAAGTTAAAAACGGATACCGTTTTGCTGATTTTAGTTGTATTTTGCCCTACCATTTTCCCCGCTGTGTCATTCATGATAAAGATAGAAATGTGTTAGTCATTTGTCAGCAAAAAAAAAGAACGAAAATGCAGTGTAAACAGAGTCTCTATTTTGCCGTGCTTGCTGGAAACTTTCTTTACATGCGTTTATCGTGTGGGTCCGAAAAACGGGCCGTTGAACAAAAATACTCTTCCATCAAAGTCTCCAATGTAACAAGAACGTAAACAAAATGTTTTGGGGTTTGTTTTGCATGCAAAATCTGACGCGCATCCAATGTGAACGGATACGATTATCGCATCTGTATCTGTACCCGTATCCATATGCTGACGCAACCTCTCTATTGTAAGTATCATGTTCTCTAGTATTTTCGCTCACCTAAATATTACTTAATGTGAATTTTGATGGAAAATCAGGTTGCTTTTGTATCCCATTCACTCTTGTTTCAATGAATTTATTGAATATTGTTGCAGTTCAGCTTTATGGCTGTCTAGCTACAACAACACAGATCAATAAACCAATTAATAACAATGATGATGATATTAATGAGGGTGACGGCCTGTCGTTACCGTGGTCCTGGTCTTTTGTGCCTCAAAAAAATATTCCCAAAGCCATCTCATTTCCTTTCAATAATAGTAATAATAATAGTAATAATAATAGTAATAATAATAACAACTACTTGGGAGGCTAATTATCCTTATTGCAGCTGAGAAGCTGAATTTTGAAGGACGCGGCTGTACAATGTGTTCGAGCTGCAGGCATTTCAGGACGCCCTTTGGCAGCCTACCACATCAACCCATACAACCCATACATGACCACGGAGCACAGCCACAGATCGAAAGTGTTTGATTTTTCCGGAAAGAGGAAACAGGAGGGCCTGGAGAAAATCCCTCTTGGCATAGGAGAGAGCCAACGCACAACTCTACTCTGCCCACTCACATAATGGCCTTAGCCAGGTATACAACCAGCGCCGCATTGGTGAGAACGAGTGCTTTATGCACAAGCCACCCATGCCACCTGAAACTGGCCTTACCAAAAAGGCCTTGCCTGATCGGTAGAACAGGTCCTCAACACAAAGTTCAGTACTTGGCTCACAAAATAAAGAGAGGCAAGTTTACTTGTTGAATCTAATATAAATAGACCCATACGAAATACCTTTGTACAGCATAGCAAAATGATACAGGAGTTGCTATCAGGTGCTACTCAATGTTAGCATTCAGTGTTCATAAAACAAGTTCAGTCTGAATATTTTGGCATGCAAAATTCTGCTGGATGAAATTGTTCCCTGGCATAGCATGATACTATGGCTGCCAACATTTGCATCTTGCAATCAGGGAGATTTTGTACAACAATCAGGGAGATGTTTAGAATTACATTCAACAGAATAAGGGGAAAGATTCCATCATCAGGGAGGTTTTCAAATTTGTACATCAGAACATGGAAAGATTGGTTTATTTTCATGGAGCTTTCTGAACATGAACACTATCTGTGACTATTTTGTCCGCTCTACCAATCCTGTATACTACCTTTAAGTTAACATGTCCCCAGTGAACATTTCCATTCCCCATTGAACAAGGTTTGCGCAACCATTCACATATTGTTCACTGGTCTTTTTTTTTTGGGGGGGGGACCCTACCTCAGCAGCAGTTTCTCAGTAATGATATTGAAAAAGAAAAAAAGAGAGAGTTAATTCCACAATTTTTCCCCCCGAGTGAAAGGAACGCTAGACGTCAGTGAGTTAGTCATGTCAGACATGCGAGTAATTTCACCTTTTAAGTGGTTTGACTTCAAGGACTCATCGATGAGATTCTCGGAAACAAACTCTCCGCGTATGGCTCTCAGACCCGTCAATTACGGCTCGGCATAATACCTAGCGTATTGGCGAGGTTATAGATAATGAATTGCACTGGAGAAAAAAGGGGAGGAAAAAACCACATGCCGTTCGCAGAAAGCCTTTACGAATCGTCGCTTTCTAAAATACGACTGAAACCTGCAAAATTGTTAAAACAAGGTTCACATCTTGCACAGAACTCAAAACGTTTTATCAAAGTGCTCATGTATTTCCACTAGAAACAGCATATGTTTCGGGGACGGCATACTCTTCATGCATATGAGAAAATTATTTTATTTATTTATTTTGTTTTATTTAACCAGGGTAGCCCCATCAGTTTTCAATGAACTGCTCTCCCTGGGGGCCCTGGATAAATAAAATTCAAATTACCTAAAAGAACGCATAGAGTTCTTTGAAGTACATAACCAGGCCTAAGAGTAAAAAAAACACCACAAAACACCCAATCACAAATAGAGGCGTTTGGAAAGAAGTTAAACAAAAAGAGAGGATTGAAAACACCCCCTCACACCCCCCCCCAAAAAAAAAAACCTAAATAAACCATGCAACATGTATTTGAGAGGGCTTGGTCAAACAGACAACAATTTATAAAAGGAGAGACGGTCGGAGGGCATGACAAAAGTTGCTAAAAAATGCAAGGCATTAAATTTCAAAATTCTAAAAATTCTAAAAATACAGCTTCAAATCCAATTTCAGTCTACAGAGACCCCCTGAAGTATCTGATGCAAACCCTGCAAGTACTGAGAGATTATTTCCGAGATTCATTTACACAAAATCCAGCTTATCTTGTATTTTATCTTTACTTGCATTCATCTGAATCGCCTGAAGTGAACTTTTTCTGAGAATAAGTTCCAATAATCATACTTTCTGGCAACTTTTTATGGCAGACTCTACAGTAAAAAAAAAAAAAAAAAAAAAAAACCTTTTCCTTGGATATTGTAAGAATTTCCCAGAAGAGTCATCATGGAATATAGCTGAAATTGAGACGTGCAATTAATTGGCAATTCCCTTTTGGTATTAAGGAATACAAATATCAAATTGCATTTCAGATTCAACTAGGAAATAAAGGTAACAAAGATTCTATACAGAATGCTTTTGAGTTGACAGCATTTGCTTCATAACAAAAGATTTTGTCACTACGATTAATCTTGCTCCCAGTAGGATGTGGGGGGGGGGTAAGTTGAAGGAAAATGGTGGGGGGAGGAGGGGGTGAGAGACAATGGAACTATTTGTGAGTCTTGAAATTTGAGTCTTAGAATATTTTTCGCTACAAGCTTACAGAAAACATGTTTTCTGTAATGCTCCAACGAAAAGGAAAAAAAACAAACCTTAACGTAATGATGTAAATGTTACACACTTCTAAGAAGTCCAAATTTGTGTGAATGTGGAGAACAGTGTAAAAACTAGATTTGTAGTTTAAATATTGATCAATGCCTTCTTAGGCCTGACGCTTCGTTCATCGAGCAGCACTATGAAGTTGGCAATTGCCTCCTCCCCCATGAATTATGAAACCTTCCTTTTGCAAAAGCAACTATGACTTTCATAACAAAACAAAACAAAACAAACCCAGAAAAACACCCACTAAGTATATGAAACTGAAATTTTCTGAAAGTTCCCTCTCATAAACTCTGGTAATAGGATGTGGCTGCATCATTTCATTGAATGGTAATCCAAGCCAATTTGTAAGATGAGAATTGGTGTGTGAGTAATGAATGGGGGGGTCTGTGTGTTCTGTATGGAGATGTTAATCAAATTAATAATGGATTTCCAGGAAAGTGAGGTAAATTATTATTCTTGATATCGTTTGATCTTCATCAATTAAGTAACGGCTACAACTGAAGACTGCATCAGATGGCAATGACAGTTTTTGTTTTGTTTCCTGGAAACTACAATTATTATTGTTAAAAGTACGGTCAATTTTGGTCCTGACCCTGAAAAAAAATCCGTAATTTCTAAACTGCCTAAGAAAATTATTATCCAGGGGGCGGAAAATAAAGTGACTAACTAAAGAAAAGTATTATAAAATCATCTCCCCTCTAAACGGTCACACAACAGTGACAACGGCAGTTCTAATTCTCATACCATGAAAGGGAACCAGACTGTCTATTCCTACCAGCCTCGGTTTGGCTACAATGGGTCACATAGATGAAAAAGCAAGATGGCTGCACCATGATATGGCTGCACCATGATGAAGGTCAACACTTGAGGGAGTAGATTCTCCATGTAGCTTACTAGTTTACCTCCATCTGACATAGATTGAATTCAGTATATTGCTTTTCGGCTTTTGACTGGCAAACTCAAAAATTTGAACCCCAAGAACTTGTGATTTTCCTACCCTAAACAAAAAGAGCAATATCAGTTAAAAGGGAGTGCATAACATTGGTAAGACTGCAAACAGTTTGGTCATATAGCAAATACAGATGCTCACAGATTTGCACATCAAACATGGTAGTCAGCTTTGGTTTTGGGCAATAACATTTTTTAAGAAAAATGAGTAAGCAGTCTCCGAATCAGAAAAAAGAAGTCAGAACTTTAAACGCGATTTTCTCCAAACCATTTTTGGCCGATGGGTGGACTTGTGAAAATGGTGACAATGTGGTGTAGAAACATTATATCATGATAATAACTCCTTTGGGTACAGAGTGCCAAGAAGAAATGATAGTATGAAATTGGGACAGTAGGCCTAAACTCATTATGTGGAACGGCAAACAGATGTCTGAATAGAAATGACAGATGTCAAAAGTAATTAATCAAAGCAACATTTCTAATTTCCATGAAATGTTAACATGCCAGCAGCCGATTTCACGAAACGCTAGGATTAATCCTATCTCGAGTTAGGACGAGTAACTAGTCCTAACTTAGGATTAATCTTAAGGTTTACATGTTACAGAGCAAGGCTGGGACTCGTCCTAAGTCCTAAGATTAATCCTAAGTTAGGAAGAGTTTGGTGAAATCGACGGCAGGGATATCAAAATGGGTTCAATGATATAACCCACAATATCACATGTTTACAAAAGAGCCAAATCTCAAAACTTGTTTAGCTATTATTGAAAAAAATGTTGTTTTAAATATTATTCAAATCTGAACTCGTAAATGGCTCACTGCATTCCTGTGTGGATACCGAAGAAAACTTGTTACTTAATTTAAAAATGTCCACCTCTGATGGGATATGGCATAAATTAATTGAATGCGGTGATATTGACTTTGACTGAAACCACACTCTTGGCAAAACGAACCTGATGCCTTTGCAGGAGGTATATCAACTCAACCTCATTTCCTGGAAAGCGATTGATCAAAACAATTCTTGAGGTTTTTAAGAACAATGTGAGAACTCCAAACAGCGGGTTGTGGTCCATGTTTGTTGAAGGCGGCAATAAAAGTCATTGTCACACTTGAGATGAAACGGAAGTACTGGTTTCTCCAGCACTTTTAGGAGTTGCAAATTACTGTAATGGTTCCTGCCGGCGGAACCTTCTTGAAGTGGTTATACCCTTACGTTACGACACCCCTATGTTCCGAGAACCTTAGTGTATTTTCCTAACCCTAACCCAAACCCTAACCCTAACCCTAACCCTTGCGAATAAATCACATGGGGTTTTCGGAATATTGAGCAGGCAACTCTTGAAATTATTTCCCTCCTTTATAACCCGCATGATCAAGATAGTGTCACTTTGTGCAGAATTAGCCTTTCCCATAAAATATGTTAATTGTACATTCACGCATGCGTACAGAAACTATTGGTTGGCAAACACCACAGGGTTGTGCACTAGGCAGACACAAAAACCCATATGCATCGGGCCACCATCAGCCCTGTACAAAAAGGCGTAATATTTCCTCAGCTTGCCCACCAGTAGTATCACTGTCAGTGCGCAAGGGCAATGTGCAAATTACCAATTTATGGGATGGGTCTATTTCCTACTCTTGTAGGCCTTATACAAAATCAATGTGTTGCAATTTTGTTTGGGGGGCAAGCAAAATAACACAGAATGCTAAGCTAACTAATCGTCTGTGTCTACTGGGTACGCCCTCTATGTCAGAGCTAACACAGGAAATGCCTGTATGACAAAATAGCCCAGATCAGCCAATTGGAAAGCTGTAAGCCATTGACTATTACACTTAGCATCAAGGAATCGGTTTGTCCACAGAGCAAGGCTCTATGGTCTGGCCATAAAGCAAGACTCTATGGTCTGGCCACACAGCATACTTTATAGTCTGTCCATGGAGTAAGGCTCTATATGATCTGTCAAAGCAAGACTCTAAGATCTGTCCATACAGCAAGACTCTAAGATCTGTCCATACAGCAAGACTCTAAGATATGTCCATACAGCAAGACTCTAAGATCTGTCCATACAGCAAGACTCTAAGATATGTCCATACAGCAAGACTCTAAGATCTGTCCATACAGCAAGACTCTAAGATCTTTCCATGGACAGCAGGCCTCTATGATCTGTCCATGGAGCAAGACTCTGTAGTCTGTTCATGAGGCAAGGCTCTATGATCTGTCTCAGCATAGAGCAAGGACCCTCAGCAAAACTCTGTGGTCTGTCCATGGACCAAGACTCTATGGTCCGTCCATGAGCCTTGCTCTATGATCTGTCCATAGAACAGGGCTCTATGATCCGTCCAGCCCGCAGTCTACTGTTCACATTCAGGTACCTTTACATCTGCAAATTAATGTCAACTTCCAGACAGCCCCTGGGGGTTACCTGTCACTCAATACAGTAAAAAAAAAAGAGTTAAAAAATCGAGGCATCCAAGATTTTGCTTCAAGCACTTTTTTTTTTCAAAGGAAGGGCATTATGTGTTTGTGCACCAGACTGAGATCCCTTTGATTAGTAAGCAGTCCCCTAGGGGCTTGAGCGAGTTTCCAAGAAAACTCGGAGATGTCATGGGGCTTTAGGAAACTGATGTCTTGGCCTTGAGGCTTGTGGAAGCATGAAGGATGTGATAAATAGCTCTTCAGAGAGACTGAGAAAGGAGGGGGGTAGCATAATGTAATTATGGAAGGAGAGAGAGAGAGAGAGAATTGTTGTGAAACTTTTTTATTCGAGTCTCAAGTGTGAAAAACATTTGCAGGCTGAGGTGACTTTTAAAATGCATAGGCCTACATAACATACTTGTTATTTCATTTCAAGACAAAGTCCTTAATTGTTTTTGACTTGCTTTTTTAATGTACATGTTAAAAAAGAAATGTTGACTTAATTACTGCAATTTTGCTTTTGCTTTACACTTCGTATTAGAAGGAGGAAATAATCTCCAAGGCTACCATTTCTTTTGTGTATTATGACCAAAAATAGTGTCTTATTTATCAAGATATGATTATGCCTTCAGTAATGAGAAAGTGGCTGCTGAGTTCTACTGGGGGAGTCAAAAGAGATTTGTTGGTAGACTCAGATCTCTAGCTGGTTTGTATTACTGAACTAAACTTTCAACCTTTCTGGTATAATAAAACCAATAAACCCTAAAAAGGGACTAAAACTGAAACCATTAGGTGTAGAGATACCTGTGAAGAGAAGATGTTGAAGAAACCCCAGTTTTAGATTTGGGAGGAAAAACCCCCAAACTGGGGCAAAAATCCACACAATCAGGTAAGGACTAAAAACCCAATCCACATGCAAGGTGCCAGTTCAGGATTCGAACCAGGGTCACAGAGGAGAAAGGTATGGTACTCCACTAATTGTTGCTGGCAGAAAGAAAAAAGAAAAAGAAAAAAAACACCACCTGGAATTAGCCCTTCGAAACCATCCGATCCAGTCTTCTAAAAAAAAACATGGCAGCTTTCTCAGACATGCGCAAATGGATATCAACATCACACCAAGCAATTCTAACAATGTAACTGAGAGTTATTTCAAGCGAAATCCGACGCTGTACTACGAGCTTCAACATTGTGCGTTCGAAGAGAGTGAACATCAATGCCTCCACTTTTCCTCCACGATGCTTCCACGATGACTTGCGTACTACGTCAACCGAACAGTGGTCGAAACACAAAATTATCAGCCATAACCAAAACTACAGTTTCATTGTATCAACGTATCTCCGAAGAGTATCGTCTTGCAGTATGCTTTTCCTGACAATCTAATCTTGTCCAGTACGCTGACAAAACACCTCTTTGAGGTTGAAACGGAATCTCACGAAAGCGAAGACCATACAAAAGGACAACACACACTACGGGCTCTCATTACAGTCAGAGAATGCAGAACATTTGAGCAGATTCCTTGAATTCGGGAATAAGACCTGGGCCCCAATTTCAGGTAGGCACAACAAAGTTGCTACGCTCAGACGAATCTTGCTTAGCAGAGACAGGTAAACCAGCCAAAATGTTTAAATGTGAGATAAAAACACAATTTTTGAATGCCTCACTTTTGTGTTTTTAATGGGATTGTTTTTTGTGGGTTTTGGGTTTTCTTTGTTGGTCTTTAGTTTTGTTCTTCTATGATCACCTTGCCAGCTAGTTTAAATTATTTTTTTTACATAGGTGGGTTAGAGGCGCAATTGGAAATATTTATTAAATATTAGTGAAAAAGCCGACAGACTAGTAAAATGACAAGCTGGCTGGTCCTGCTGGCCAGTCACTAAAAATGTTTATGGCAAACCCTGGCCTGTTAGCAGAGACTGGTGACCGTAAGCACATAATTAAGCAGCAAGGAAAGCCTTGACATTGAGCCCCGATTGCACTTCATCGTGAGTGTGATTCACACTTTTTCACAAGCACCATACAAAATTAGCTGACTAGATTTAATGTGGTCGAGGAATTCAGAACTTCATTGGGTTGGACAGGATCCTGTATATTGAAACTGCTGAAGAAAAAAAACCCTACTTTTTCTGTAATTAGCTAGACAAAAACAAAAGTGATTATCTTAATTACCAAGAATTACAAAAAATCCCGATGAAATGCAAGTTCTCAATGCGAAATGAATAAACAAATGTCAGCTGTTAATTCTTGGAACCACTGCAACTCAACCATAACTGTTAATTTGGTTACCAGATATTCATATCATTGAAATTGTGAAACAATCCCCAGGGCTCAATAATAATCACTCCGAGATCCAATCAACACGAAACCATTTTATAATTTGTTTTTTTTTTCTTCTGATAAAATTCCACGAATCTCTAAAAAAGATACTTAATCAAGTCACTCCCAAATGTTTTCATTCTGAGAATTGTTTTGAACGGCATTTTATGATTCAGTCACGTTTGTAAACAGAACAATTATTTCAATGGTGACCTTAGGAAAGAGAAAACCCACATATGCTATAGGCCTATTTGCTTTCAACACTTTAGGCTATGTAAAAAAAAAACCCATAAACCTTAGCCTTGTCCAAGGCTCTTTACGCAAGCACCCCGCTTTGAATTCACCAGGTAGCATAACAATACTGGCACGGTACTGCAGTACTTGATATACAGTATACCATGGGGTCGAAGCATGGTTTTTCAACCTCCTACCAAAAAACGAGGCCAAAACAGAGCCTTGTTCCCACTGTAAAAAGGTCAGATTGTGGGCGGAGTTGCTTTATGCTAATATTTCCCGAAGGTGTATGCTCATTGGTTAATGTACAGTGGCAAGGGGAATACTGCGAGAGTTTATGATTGGCTATTATCCGCCCAGTACAGGAAATGAATATTCAATATCCGATCCCAGCATACGTAATTGGCGCTGGAATCCCTGCGCAATGATAAAGAAATATAAACATAAGCTGCCGTTTACAGTGGGAACAAGGCTTTGTTTCGGCCTCGTTTTTTGGTACGAGGTTGAAAAACCATGCTTCGACCCCACGGTATACTGTAATATCAAGTACTGCAGTACCGTGCCAGTATTGTTATGCTACCTGGTGAATTCAAAGCGGGGTGCTTGCGTAAAGAGCCTTAGACAAGGCTACATAAACCTAAAAGCTCACTTAAAACAAGTACCATTTATCCCGGGAATTACTTCTTTCAAATTTCTTTGATCTTATTCCATAATACACACTTACTTATTGTGATTTTCCAAAGGAACATACAGAAAGTACCTGACAAAAGAATAAACTTGTTAATTTACAGACCTCCAACTGGTCTTTGTTCTTCACTGGGCACACTTTGTGGTCCAGTGGTTTCAGGTTTCTGCTCCAGAAAGCAGAGATCGTGGGTTCGTATCCCTTTGCCCGTGGGTCCGAATCCCTTTGCCCATGGGTTCAAATCCCTTTGCCTGTGGATTTTTCCCCCTGTAGGACTCGGGAAGCACAGGGAGTAAACATGAATAATCACGCAGCCATTCATCCAGGGTTTTATACCAAAATGTTACTCTTAATTCCTGAAGAAAATTTTAAAAATTATATTTCTTGAAAAACACACCCATCTACACATAAATTGATTGATTTTCCCCCGACATTTTTTTACAACTTCATCTGTAGTTGTACGATGTGTTGGTTGGGAAATAAGTGTACAAATACACCAATAACTGTACCATCCAGAAACAAACAAATATATTACACCTATAAATGAGATGTAGGCAGGGGTGAAATATCTTCAAATATAAATACAATTTAAATTTGTTATGGGTAAGGTTTGGCGGGGGGGGGGGGGGGGGGGTGGCATATCTTTCCTGGTAAAAGGCTCATCTTGGTGGGCAATAACAATGCATACATGACATTTTACCCTCCAACAAAAAAAAAGTTGAGTACTCGGGGCGAACATACATAGGCTTTTATTGGCTTTTTCAAGTGATTTAGTGACAACTGATTTTCTGGGGGGCAGAAAATTGCAAATCGGATTAAAAACAGGAAGAACATCAAGCCTGATAAAGTTAGATTGTGATATGTCTACAGGCACTGAGGGAAAGACTGGGGGGTTCGCACTCAGTAATCTTAAAGTGCTATATATAGCACTTAACCAAGGAATAAACACTCATCGACTTAACAGCTAAAAAATAAACATTCGATCTGGTCCTAATTTCATAGAGCTGCCTAAACAGGCAAAAGTACAATTTTCTGCTGAGCAAATATAAGCAGGAAACCAGCTGACAATGGTACACTATGACATGATTTTTGGCTGGTAACCTTTTTTTTCTGCTAAGCCAAGTTGATTCGGGATCAATACGAAATGAAGAACAAACCATGACACTTCTGTGACATTTTCCTGCTCATCAAAGACATAAAAAAAATAATTGTGCGCCATGTCATTAAAAAAAAAACACTCTTAAGTCAGTCTCAAGTCTCAGGCTTGGTAAATTTAACTTGATAACCCAATAGTTGTTATCTCAGACTTGGTCCCAGACTTTGAAATATTGCTACAACTTTCACTGATTTATTACAAATGGTTAAAAAAAATATCATCCATTGAAGTTTTAAAAAAACCCACCCAAAACCCACAGTTTAAAAACAGAGCAAACAAACTGACAAGGGCCCCAATCGACAACTCTGCTTACCGTAGAATTCTGCGCTTACAGCCCACAGAATTAGGTACTTTACATGGCTTCGTAAGCGCAGAGTTCCAGGGTAAGCAGAACCATGAAATTGGGCCCAGATGACAGACACGCTTAAACATAGCTCACAAAATCTTCAGGAGTATCAACTTCAGACATAAATCAAAGTTGCTACTTCCCCTTTAAATCTCAAGCCCCTATGTAGCCTCTTGGCACAAGATGCTCTGTTTTCTTGCAAGACAGCAAAAAAGAGAAAAAAGATACTTAATATTTTCATACCAAGAAATCTCACAAAGGATTAACGGCTGACCTGGAGGCTAAGCCTTTTTTTCTCTCAATGCATTCAGTTGTCACAAAGCCTCCCCAGGAGTGCTTCTACTACAGTGTATGCGTTATTTATTATTCTTGTTAAAAAGAGAAGATTACAGGCTGTGATACTGAGAAATTGATTTGATCAACAACCTGGGGGCTCGGTCTTAGAACTGGGTTGTTCTGGAGTGTTCTGGAGTGAACCAGTTTTAGACTGCGGGCACTGAGATCAGATGAGGAAGGGGGGGGGGGAGAGTTATCATCTGTTTCTTGCTGGATTTACCCTTACTCTATGGTTGCACTAATCTTCAATTTTAATATTAATACTAGCGTATATATACATACTGGACGAATCAAAGAGACAACCATGTGCTGCGCTACTGGGTAGGCACTTTGCCATACATTGCGCCATTGTTTCCATTTTCCAATTAAACATTTCCAAGTTGTCAGTGCTACAATGGTTTGTATTGTGACATCACACTTTGCTTAGCAGTTCAAGATTGATTCGCTATCTTAGCTCTTTGTTAAATGAAACCCCTCATTTGGGGGGATTGTGACCCCACCATTTTTTGTTTGTTGATTATTCTGTTTGAAAATAAAATGAACTAATTGGAGTTGAATTTATATTTATAAATACCCCCAGACAGTTTATCCATACTGATTGGTTGGGAAGAGATCACATGGCCATATTTAAACTTGTAGTATAGACATGGTAAAAAGTGTTTAAACATACGCTTGGCACGCAAGCTTACGTGGGTGCTAAGTCACACCTAACGCAATCAATCTACATACTGATACTCAATGTAAAACCTATTAGTATGCGCACGCGCTAAACCGTTGAGCGTCTCATGCAATTTGACCCCTCGCAAAAAGGAGCCCAAAGACAATAACAGGAATTGAAAATTTACAGAAAAGTTTGAAAGATTTTCCAACATCATTGCACTTTTTAACAAACAAGGGCATTTATGGAAATAAAAGAGTTTTTAGCGGCTGTTTAAGACCTCATCACCGCTCTTCTTTTCCCTTACTAAAAAAATTTTTTCATTCAAACCCTGCGTCTTCTTTATTGGCAGGGTGTACTTTTGCTTATTACTCCACAAGTTAATGACCATAAAAACTTACTTAGTAAAGAGCACTGGAGAGCTGTTGATAGTATAAAACATTGTGAGAAACGACTTCTTTTGAAGTAGTTTAAGAGAAAGAGGTAATTTTTCACACACAAAATTGAATATTAGAAAGGCGTAAGGCATGAAGCTTTTCTCAGGCATCTGACAGTACACTACTCTATGCAACAAGGGTGTATTTTCTTTCATTATTTCCTTGCAACTTCGATGACCAGTTAAGCCCAAATTTTCACAGCTTTGTTATTTTATGCATATGCTGGGATACACCAAGTAAGGATACTGGTCTTTGACAATTACCAAAAGCATACCCTGCCTTTAAATACACACAGTGAAAGTAGACTACGGCAGTAATGTATGCACAAATACCGAGTGGCAGGTCCATCCAAGAATTTGCCTGATCCCGCCGGGCATCAAGAATGATGAATCATCTTAAGTCCATTGGCAATGGATCAACATTACAACTCAATACTACAATACCAGGATGTCCAACAAATGGAAATCTAACTTTAATGAATTCCGAACAAGCAGGATCAAGGATTTGATTTTTGTTTTTTCCCTTTGTGGAAGAAATATTGTCTTCCTATTAGTATCCAAACAATTCTAAGGATTTGATATGAAAACTAATACCTCACTTAAAATGGAGGAACTTTCTATGTTGGGCAACACCTGTTGTTTGCAACCGTGACTACAGTTTCTGAGATCCATGTAATCAATTATGCAATACTAGAGTTGAATGGCTGACAAGCGACAAGGCCAGAAAATGCCATATCTGAAAGCGGATTATTGTGGTTGGAACTATTTCCACTTAAGGACTGTGCAATTTATGTTGTGTCACCATTTATCATGTTTTCCTCCTTATTTATTGGCTCTTTACTTGGAATTGTATACTTTTCTGTAATCATTATGTTTCAATGTGATTATCTGTTTCAGTGTAACTTTTAACCTTTGTAAGTTCCACTTAATTCAGCTCTGTGCTGCCTGTTGGATTTTTAATAAACATGAAATGAAACTAAATTGAATTTAACAACCCTACTTTTGGGGGAGTGAGCGAGTCTGTAAAACTGATGCTCTGTGATCTACCTTATAAATGATAACAACTTTTAACAGTCTCTTGTAAACGTGCTTGCACCGACATCAGATACACGCAGATACACTCTGCCCATGTTCTGTCATTTTGGGAGTTAAACTGCACGTAAAGATATAGTACACGGAAAAAGCGCATAATAAAACAAACGTTATCAGTATTACTTTTGAAAATACGCGCATGAGATGTAACTTCAAAAACCCTTATTGATTTGAACAAAGGGGAAAAAGGCTGGCTGTTCCATGATTTTTTTTCCATTTTTATAATATATTGCAGATCAAGGAAACAGGCTGTCCTGATTGTAAGTGTGATGAAATTGACCATATTTTGGACCGCATGAGGGCGCTGTCATCAGGGAATGTCTTGCATCACAATAGCAGTTTTAGCTTATTATAATTGCCCGTTTGTAGTTTTCTTGCACCAATGAAGAAATACATAAAAAATAGCGATAAAAAAGTGAAAAAACCCTGTTTGTTTACTTGTTTTTCAAAAATACGGCGAATTCTACTGTAAGCCTCGCCTACTTCACACAAACTGGCTCCACTGGTTACCAGAAGTCCATAGGAGTTTTAATTGAGTTAGCATTTGTATGAGGATTTACGCAAGCAAAATTTCGTAATTTGACTTGGCTTTAACATACATTCTTCAAAGACTAATATAGGTTATTTCAGAATAACAAGTTTCTGACGTATAAGAAATGCTTTTGAACAATGAAATGGTTGGGTTTTTTTTCAGGTAAAATTACACACACAAACACATGCCAGCTTTGCAGACGTAAGTAGCGAAAACTTTGGGCGTGCAGTAGATACGAGCGCATGTGACGCAATGACACAGGATAGACCGTGTCAGTCTAAATTTGAACATGTTGGGGAACTTTTTGATCTCACGTACACAGCTTCAACATGTGATTTTGAAGAAGAAAAAGTACATACTTTAAAGCACGCTGCCAACATTTGTAATGTATGACAAGTGTCTGCACTTTACGTGACACCAACATAACCGTGAAAAAAACAAATTTGTGAAAACGTACGGTCAATCAGTCATCGGAGTCAAAGAAAATAAAGAAGGAACCTGTGATGCGTTTTCACCCTTTTCAAACATCAGGTTTGGGACTAGCGAGATCAAAACTAAATGTTTGATTCAATTCTCAAAAAAATATATATATATTACAAGGGAAGTTTTCCACCATGATAATCTTTATGCCATGTAAGTTAAATGTGCACATCTGTGAATGCTGGTATTTCTAATATTACCAATGTTTTGGTCAGTTCATGAACTGATAGTTGTCACAAACTCTATGGTACTGAAACCGCAGTCAATGCAGTGAGTTAATACGATATCCAAATCCTTTCATTTTCACAGGGAGTTTTTTCAGAGGGGACTTTTTCAGTTGAGCTTTAAGAGGGGTGGAAGAAAACCAAAACCTTATGTGATGACTTTCAAAACGTTAATGAACTGATTGGGCAACTTGAATGGATTGTTTTATTCCGTTACTTGTGCTTCACGAAGAAATAACATAACCGTTTTTAATAAGTTATAGTGGCAAGGTAAAAACCACAAATGTGTGACTTGCTTCAATTTGACAGCAAGAGTTGTGTGCCATACTTTGAGGATACTGGTATTTCAAAAAAGTTATAAAATTAAGTTGTTATAAAGCGTGATGTTAAAAAAATCATAAGTTCATTAGATAACTTTGACAACTTGAGTTGGTTGTCATAATTTGTCACTAGTATTTCAAAAAGTAACAACATCAAGTTATTAGAAAGTGTCAAGGTTAAACATACACATAAGCTCATGTGACAACTTGATCCAATGTGACAACTTGAGCAAGCCCTAATACAATATTCTTAGAAAAGCTCACGGTGCGAAAGCTGATTGAGGGGATATTTCTGATCTGATCTAAAACAAAAACACACAGCGCTTATCAATGTTAATGTATGGTGTAGGCCCCAGCGGAGCATTCAACTCTAAGAACTTGCCCCCATCCCTTCCACCTGCTCCATCTGCATTCTCAGCATGTATTGTACTTTGTTAAAAGTGTACAATTCTGAGTGTCATTTTTCATTATTACCCAGAGAGTCCTTGTGATGTTGTTTGCCCTTGCTCACTGAAATCCCCTCGAGCAAAATCCTCCCCCAAGTGAGATCAAAAAAAATTGCCCCCCTCCCCAAGGAATTGCCTTGCTTGCCCCCCCCCCCCTGCTCATGAACCTGTATAAATAAACTGCTGAAAAGACAAAAATGTAATCCACACTACTGTGAACTGTACCAAGCCAACAAATATCTTATCAAAACTATCAGCATATTCATTTTGTAGTTTAGCTTTCAATATTCTGTTCAGTTTTTGTGGTTTTTTTTGTTTTGTTTTTTTGAGCAGGGGAAGGGTGTGGTCAGAATAAAGCTCACAATAGATGTGGGAATCGTTCACCTGAAGCCAGTCTTCGTTGTAAAACATTACAAACAGTTAAGCGAGGGGGGGCACCTTTTAATCATTCACAAGCAAAATGTTAATACTTGTGGAAGCGATTACTTAAATACTGTCTGGGGTTTCCAATCATATGACCAACAGATGTACTGTTGGAGGAAAAAAACAAAAAACAAACTGAGAGACAGAAAAACAAGGTTTGCAAAAACCCCAAGGGAGAGGCGCAGCCAAATTCCTAGAAAGCGTTGATCGACAGGGGAAATTTACGGCTGCAAAAAGATGGAAATGGGAGACTTGCAAATGTTTTCTCAAATGAAGTGTCTGGATGTCTAAAAGTACATGGCAAAATAATAATCAAGTTAATGGTTCCATCATATAAAAAGCTACCAACAAACCTGTTGTCAAACAATGTCTATTTCCTGTCTAGGATGTTGCGAATTTGCAGGTGTAATGGTTATATAAAGATTTCATTGGTCGAGGTAGGGCTACGTGTGTTGCATTACACGTATGCAACAAACAAACAAACAAACAAATACTAGGGAACTCCTTGACGCTGAACACCAGGCAGACGGCGTGATACCTGCTGATGCCACCTGCTAAATGGGTAATATTTATAAAAAGAATGCAATTCTTTGGGTTGTGCAAGAATTGCGGACATTTGTTTCATGCCATTGCCGACCATTGACGCGTCGTGGGTGCAGGCAGCGCAGTGACGTGTTAACACAAGTCATTGACCGAAGCATTATTTACAAAAGGGTCCTGCCATTGGGTGAATGATCTGGAAAACCCAACTTTATGTTCCTTAGAATAAGGGACAAAATTGCTTAAATGGTTTGCAAAACTGCTATATGAAAGATAAGGTACAGCATTGAATAATGTTTGTAAAGTTGCTATGATTTTACTTTCCGAATCAAGAAATGAAGCATTCGTAATAGTTGCAAAAAATAAATAAATAAAAAATTGATATGGTTACTCTCTTTGATTCAAGATAAGGTACACAATTGGTAATGCCATCTTTATCCTGAAGAGGATCAGAGCTTACTGATTGAAACAGTGAGCTGTCAAACCACGATTCTTCTCAGAACCACCGCTACTCAAAAGAGATTTATATGCATAGAATCACCGCAAACCTCACCTGATGATTGCACTCCCACCATCCAAAGTTTCAAATCCTACTTAATGCTGGCAAGATCGTAGCTCTAGCATCTTTACTCTCTTTTAATCAAATTGATGTAAACCACTGGTAATGTTATCACATGAAAGTTTCAGCTGTAGGCATTGTTTGGTTTTCAAGAAATTCAGAGGAATTATTTGAAGGAGTTATTGAAAGGGTGTTGTTTAAAGAACCCAAATGGAGCTTCATAATAATAATAATATTGTTACTTTATACTTATACCACACATTTTCCATAGTAAACATGATTTCATTAACTTAACAAATAGCTTTTAGGGGAGAATGATTTCTAGGGGATGCAACTAATATTAAAACACAGTTTTTTTTTATACATTAAAACTTAATTTAATACTTTAAATTCTTTTTACACACGAAACAAACAAGAAAAATGTTTGCTACCTTGAGGTGCAAGCGGAAATGCGGTAAATGACATCGGACATTCACCTGAGCTGTCACGCATTAAAACCAAAACAGGAAGGACTAAATCCGAATGAAATACATTTGACCTTTTCCACCTGACAAATGATGCCACTTCCACAGTTGAATTCCAGGAAATGATGGCCCAAATAAGGATGTTAACATCAATCAAACCAAACTCTTAGGCTACACCGGAAAAATTAATAAGCTTGAAGTCAATCTGCATCCCTTGACCACGGAGAGACTGAGCTGTTTGAAAAAATATACTTATAGGACAACCGTAAATGACAAGAAACAAAGTAAGGGGGACCTAAAAAAAAAAGTTGGAAAATTAAAAAAATCATAAATGTTTTGATTGTGTTTAAAAGAAGCTTATTAGCCTATTGCACAACACACATACAGCTCTGTGGTTAAGTCACACTGTGGACATTCCTTTGTTCTGAGCACTTAAGGAAAATCCTATTCTTCAACACTGTAAAAAAAAACACTGTGTGGACAAGTTTACGTTCACAAAGTGTTTCAAGTCCCTACAATATTTGGACCTCTTTTGTTCTAAAGTCCACTCTTTGCATGTAGCGTTAAAACACAAATACATATGCACGATAGTATTGTCTGATGACTTACACATACATGTATGCATGACTTAACCACTGCTTTCATGAATATGCATACTGGGCCAATCACATGACAAAAACTCAAGCGTGCTCTTCAATCGAGTAATTATAACAATTGACTTTTTTGTTGTTCTATGTCTCAAATGAATCTTCACAACTTCCTTGGTCTCAGAGAAAAGAAGCTATCTACTCAAATTTCCATCATCAAATTGTTTTTGATGATATTCAGCCATTTAAAACTCTCTGGGGAAGCATCGCAGCTGTCTCAGCAAAACCACTCATTAGTGCATAACTCTCTCCTCAAAAATTATCAATTTATCCCATCCTTCCAGATAAGCCCATTCCATTGCATTTCACATCAGTTCAAAGAATCAACTTAAACAACACTACTCCCAAATTCTGTTAGCCAACATACTACATGTTTTTTTTCATATGTCATCTATTGAAGTATGTGTAATTAGTCAAATGCAAAACTTATAGCAATTAGTCTGCCAATTTAATTAAATTTATAGACCCGAATACTGGAGTACTCTAGAAGGACATTTATGAATGTAGTCAAACAGTTGCAAGCCTAATAAAAGTCAACTCCACAAATTGTTGTTGTTTTGTTTTTAAGTCACTCTTATGGGAACTACAGTACATGTGTCGTTTTGGGCCTACTGGCCCCAGTTCTTCTGAATCCTTCACCTTGGCCATTAGATATAGAAGGATTTAGGGCTGTAATAAGAGTTAAACAGGCCGTAAACTTAACGATTGAAGATGCGCAATGACCCTCTACTTGTTAAAGGGAAGCTCTATCAGAAAAAAAAAATCAATTTCTCTCGGATATTCTTCACCAAGGGCACCGTGGCAAACCTTGGCAAAAAACACAGGAAGAAAAATTGCAGCGAGTGCCTTGGATTACACGGGAAAATTTCAACTACAGATTGAACTCTTTTTAAAAAAGAAGCTCTTACAATAAACAGAAGTAAGCCAAAGAAACCCAAAACACCCAGCATATTTATTCCCCCCTTAAAAGCAAAAAACCATTTCCATCGGGATCAATAAATATTTATCTCCTGCGACAGCTGTCAGCTGACCTGCGGTTTCCAAGAAAACAGGAGATAGCAAAACTATAATTGCCGATGAAAAAGATTTAATATCCTCATTTCTCTTGGCTATGCCCCCCTGAGATTAACCATCAAGTCCCGAGTTTAACCCCTAGGAGTTTGACATTCCCCCGCAGACTGTTAGCACTAAGGGCTGAAATTATTGCAAACGTCTCTGGTGACATCAAATTCGAAATAAAAAGATCATGATAAAGTGGCGTTCGCCTCAGATGTAAAGGTCAAGGAGCACACGCAAGAATTTGGAAGCAATTTCTCCTCGGTTCAGTACTTTAGATTCCTCATTACAACTTATACGAACTTCATGATTTTGATTGATCATATTTTGAAGCACATTGTAAATTAAGCTTATTTCTGATATTTATCTTCTCCGAAGTATTTATTTTTTTGTTGCAAAAATAAACATGACTTATTTTAATTTTGGGTGAACCAAGGAAACTTACTAGAAGAGGATTTGAACCTGTGACCACCGGGTTACTGTGCCAGTGCTCTACCAATTGAGCTCTATCATGGTGGTCTCCCTATTTTGTCAACATCTCTTTTTGAGGGGCGCCAGCCAACATGGGGCTAGATAGCTCAGTTGTAAGATCACTACATCCAGAAATTGCAGGTTAAAATCCCACTCGAGTCAATTTGTCTTTGTTCACACAAAGTATATTTATAATTACCCAGTCAGTCTCCCTTGTGGTTTAATACTACAAATTATTACTATTTTTTTTTAAATTGATTTATTACACATCCTACTGCACAGTTAGCGCCAAAAACAGGATGATTAGAAAGCCGGAAGAAATTGTCAGTTTTAGATGTGGAAGGAAAACCTCAACATGGAAAACCCATGCAGTCAGGCAGGGACTGAAGACCCAATCTACATACAAGGCTCCGGTCTTAGGTGGGATTCAAACTGGGGTCAAAAGAGGTGACAGGCAGGGAAAGACACCAATGAGCTAACCTGATCCCATTTAGGAAAACATTTACTAGTGGAGTTTTATTATTTTGTTTCCTGATTTATAACCAATTTATTTAAGACCTTTTTGATTAATAAAATATGAAACAGCAAATAAAGATCTTATTTCCCTGAGCTGATGATTTGTTCCTTGGAGAAGAGACTAACCAGACGGGGATTTGAACCCGAATTCCGTCACTTGAGAGTCCTACATCAGAGTCCCATGTCAGTGGACCCTGCCACTCCAAATGGAGTATCCTCTTTGCATTACTGTCATTTCTTAAATCCAGAACTCCACTCTAACAAGCTCCAATTACACAGCTAATGAAAAAAAAAACTGTACCATACTACAACAAATTCAATGAAATCAATAACCTGGACGTCAGTTCAACGACACTCTGCTAAAATGTGTGATCGGGAACTCTTGACAATTTTGAACAATTCTGTGGGAAAAAGGTGACATACGATATGACTTGGCTTACCTTTGAACCGCAGTACCATCGCCGATACTGAAGCTCCCTCTCGTTGCTTGCTGAGAGACGGGTCTGGCGCTGCCTGGGTGCGCTGTGCCGAGGGAAGGGTAAGGTGGTGCCGAGGCCGTAGGGGATGGCAAAGGGGGTATCTCAAGGAGCTCAGCAATGTCTGCCATCTTAGCCTGGCGGGCACGTTGTCTGCCTATTGTGATCGGAGAGAAAGAAACAAACGAATCAAATAAATCCAGAAGAATACTTTTGTGTCAGGACATTCTTCGTCTACAGTACACTGAACTGCTAAACACATAAATTTGCTCAAATGAGAACAATCTTGCTAAGCTAAGCAGCATTGGGTTTCCGGCCACACTGCCGTCTGAAGAATATGGTTTGTGACTGGCTCGATTTTATTTTGACAAGTTTTAGTTTAACAAGGTGATGCGGTGCATTCTGCTGCCAACCATGCCGGAAATACCCCCCTTCTCTTAACGATAAATGTACAGGGTTCTTTTACATGCATTACCAGGGCTGCCAGTATTTGCATCTTGCAATCAGGGAGATTTTGGACAACAATCAGGAAGATATTTAGAGCTAAATTCACATAATTGGGAAAAAGTCTCCATAATCAGGGAGACTTTCAAATTTGTTCATCAGAACATGGAAAGATTGGTTCATTTTCAGGGACCTATGGCTTTACGCCCCATTCGAAGGATGAAGCAATTATAGTTTAGTGTCTTACTCAAGGAAAAACAGTGTCATGAGCGGGAACTGAACCCACACACTGCCAACACCAGGACTTGAGTTTGGTGTATTAGACTGCTAGGCCAAGACACTCCTGCTTGCTATACAGATTTGTGTACTCGTTGTGAATTCTTTTCAGAACCAAGTAGTCTCCCGAATTCTGAAATCTAACCTGCGGCAGTAGAATGAATAGCAAGACAAGTTCTCAAAGAACAGGAAAGTAGATGGTGTTTACCGCAAACACAGAGTATACATTGATACCTCACCATGTAATACCTCAAAACCCATGCTGTATATTTGCTTTGGTTATGATCTCTTCGGACAAGACAGACCTCAATGAGGTAAAATTGAAACAAAAATTCCATTTCCATTTGTGTTTTACCTTTGGTAAGTCTCTGCTTGGCAGCCATGCAGCGAATATGGTCATCAAACTGGAACCTGGCTGCTAAGAGAGGAATGGGCTTAGCGTGGGGGGAGGCAGTGATTCGCTTGTGGATGGTCACATGGAGGGATCGGCTGTCGTCCTTGTCACCTGTCACCTCTAAATCCTGAAGAGTCAATAAGACAAATTATAAGGGGGAAAAATCAATTATGGACAATTTGTTACTTTGCTACCTGTGAATTAGAGACCTTTTTTGTTGTCCAATAAGAAATTTGAGAAAGGTTAGCCCTTGTTTTGGGATAATGAAAAAACACCTGACCATAACAATAATAGCGTGTTATTAATTGAAACATTTTCAGTTTGTGTATTTCAATGGAACTTCAATGTAAATCTTTATATGTGCAAATGTGAATTTCACAGAAAGGGCACCTGTTCCATATTTTTAAAATCACCTGACCATGAAAAGTCTTTTTTTGAAATTGGGTGAGTTTTTAGTGCTTAGTGGAACCTCAATGCTTATGTTCAACCGTAACATCAAGAAATGTCAGCTGATGTTTTTTCAGAGTGTGGAAAATTGTCACAATATAAATTATCTGTGTATGTGTACTAGCCAATTTTGTTATTTTTTAAAATGAAGTAATAGGACTTTCAATTTTGTATTCCAACGTGAAACTTGAAAAATTCAATTTCCATTTGGGTAATTATCTCACAATAGAAATTATCATTGAAAGTTAAAAAGTTTAATTATTAATTTATTTACCGGCAAGCAGTCCAGTGTCAATTCATACATAGATTGTTCATGCACTTTGAGAAAATCTATGAATATCAATCAATATAAAACTAACAGTAACAGCTGCATTTATTGACGAAATTCTGAGAAAAAGCAGAGAAGATAATTATACTTTCCTCAAACTCATCAATCAATCCTGGCATGATTATTTAACATTTACATTTAGGTACTTAAAAAAAAAAGTCTACCTTTAGCTTAACATCAGTGCCACAAATATGTGGGGGCTGTTATAGAATGCAGTGGTTATGAAAATGTGTGCTTTTTCTTATATTTATGAGTATAATTTCCCAATATTGTACAAATAACTATTGGATAGATATGAGTACAATATGCACAGTGTAATCAGAAGGTGAAATCTGAACTGTTCCATTTCAAATAGCAAAGCCAAATAATGAACAGTCCAGATTGTGATTATATTCTGCTATATTATTGTATGAATAAAATGCATCCTGTATTTGTTTTATATACCTCACACATAAATCCCTGTCATAGTTTTCATATAGTTGTTATTTTTTTTTCAATAGTGAATAGTACAAAGTTTTTAACAATTCATACTTTATTTCAAGTATTAAGGTATTGAATGGTTGATAAAGACATAGCTGAAGCTTTTTAAGACTGGTTGGATAAAGCGCATTTGGCGTTCATGCCCTTACATGTTTTGGCGTGCAAGCTTACGCAGGCGCTAATAACGTGTTTTCAACGTAATCAATTCATACAGTACTCAATGTAATATCTAATTAATATGTGCTTAAGCAGTTTTTGTGCTTACAAACTCTATGAGATTGGGCCCATGTTTGAAAGTAGGTCTACCTACAAAAGGACAACAAATTCTAATGACCCCCCCCCCCCTGAACTTTAAGCCAGTAATTTGGGGTTTATTTTTAACCAGTAATTCATGTAACAAGACAGCTCCATTTTTGCATATGTCCCTTACTATTAATAGCTCCATGCTATTACAAACCACCTCTGAAGCAAATGCCACAACCTATTTTACTACACAGTGATCCTTTGTACATTGTTTTTTTTTAATCACCATGTTCCACTAGCACACACCATAAAAATATTCCAAGAAAAATGTAATGGCATTCAGACTTCCAGATGCTTTTTACGTGGTCTGAGGAATCTGTGGAGTGTATTGTGTCTGTTTTCACACCCTCGTGCACTTTTGTGGTTTGTGTACAGATGGGCTGTGGTTAGAAACAAGGGGGAAAAGGTGGACAAGGGGTAAGAAAAAGGTGAGGAGGTAACCGGGAGGTCATGGAGTGAGAAGTTTACTGACTCTGTTTCAAGGACTGCTAAACTTCTCAGACATGCAGGAACACTTGAACCCAAGTCACACTTGAACCCAAGTCACACTTGAACCCTAGTGGGAACGTTGTTGGTCTGGCCCTTTCTCTATGGTCTGGCAATAGAGTGGTCTGACACTGTACAGGTCAGGTCCTAGGCTTACAGAGTAAAAGCTCATGCAATAGGCAATTGTTTTGTGTGTGTGTGGTTTTTTTTTTTGGTTTTTTTTGGAGGGGTTGTAACTGCAGTGGGGGAAAGCTCATCCAATTCCATAAATGTATGAAAGTATCTGGTTTGGCAGTCAGTAGGCTAACATCTGGGATTTATTCCATAGAGCTGCTTAAAGATAGGGTCATAGATTGGTAAACACTCCAAAAATGAATGACCATAAAAACTCACTTGGTGAGAAGCATTGCAGCTGTTGATAGTATAAACTATTTTGAGAAAGGACTCCGCTAAACGTGGATGGATTAGACATTCGTGTGAAAACACTTCTTTTTTTTGCTGTTTTCTCAGCAAGTATGCCTACATGTAGACACTGTATTCATCTCAAACTTTCACAGGTGACTCTTTTGTACCCTTTTTTTCTTCAAATTTTGCCCTTAATCAATATTATGGTGACAAAAACAAATTTTTGGCCCTACACCTCTAAGAAGACAAGTTGCTAAAAACATATGCCAGTCCCAGATGGTACGTGCTACATGGTATGTTGGAAGGTAACCTTTATCTCGTAAGCATTATTTGTTGGGCTTAGCTACTTTTTGTGCCTAAGCAGAATGCTGGTAAAGTACACAGATTTGCTTAACACAGAAAATTATTAAGCAGAAACAGGTTACCAGCCAAAATGCCATATCATTCACATTGTTGTGACTGGCGTCCTGTTCATATTTTGCTTAGCAGAAATTAATCGCCAAGTAATAATGGGTCCAGAAATTGCTCATTACTTGTTAGTGTACTTATTTCTTAGAGAATAAATTTATATAAAGAATGGCTGAAATATTAAGCAATTTACGAATTGGATTTGAACATAGAGTTATATACTAGAACTAGAGGGCGTACAAAAGCATGTGACACAGAAGGACAAGAAGTATTTTTTGCCAGTGAGAAAATGTGTTGACTATCGATGGTCTCACCTGTAGAGGGCCCACAAATCTGGCCACGCCCCATCCCAGTTTCTTGACATCAGGTTCAACCAGAATGAGCTGATGACTGTCAATCACAAGGAAACGACGGACTCTTTGTGGACTGTGAAGGAAACGGGAATAATAATAATAACATTAAAACTATAGGAAGAGTGACCAAACTAAAGTAAAATAAACCCCGGACAATTGGTTAGTTGGTCTGGGCATTCGCTTAATTTTTAAGATTCTACCCCCTAATACTCCTTGGTGTATACATTTTAGAGGGTTTAAAGACTTTGAGTTCAGGGCGCAATTTATGTCATCATAGCCCGACATAAAAACGCTAGTCAAACTTGGCCCTTAGGTAGTCTGGCGGGCTAGTCAAATTTGGCTCTTAGGTAGCCTGGTGGGCAAGTCAAACTTGGCTCTTAGGTACGCCGAATCCAAGTCAAGGTCTCTTAGGTAGCCCAGCGGGCTAGTCAAAAAGGGCTCTGAGGTAGCCAGGTGGGCTAGTCAAACTTGGCTCTGAGGTAGCCCAGTGGGCGAGTCAAACTTGGCTCTGAGGTAGCCCAGTGGGCAAGTCAAACTTGGCTCTGAGGTAGCCCAGTGGGCGAGTCAAATTTGGCTCTTAGGTAGCCTGGCGTCAAGTCAAACTTGGCTTTTAATTTGCCCAGTGGGCTAGTCAAACACTACCATCCAACCTCTTTGAAATTATATATATGACAATTTTCAAGATATTGTAATCTGATGGACTACTCTAATGATTGAAGCAGGCTCTAATCATATGTATGGCTGACTAGCCCATTGGACTAGTCTTTAAAAAAAAGCTAAAGGTCATTCACCGGCAACTTCTTCCACACTTTGTGGCTGAAAATTTGCCTGCCTTTTTATTGTGAATCAACCATGACCAAAAAATTGCTCTAACAATTTTTATCTGTTCAACTTTATTTTCAAACTTGTTGAATTTGGGCAAAAGATTTTAGAATAGGCCCCGAGACCCAATTTCACAAACTTGGTAAAGACCACAAATTTGCCAAGCAGAACGAGTTTACCAGCCACTTCTGGTTAGGACCATTCTTGAGATTGGGCTCAAGATTGTACAGAATGCATTTACATACTACTTGGGGCTGATATCTCACCTTTTGTCTTTCATCAGCACAGTACAGGCAATTAAATCACTGTTATCTGTAGAAAAAAAAAAATATTTCATAATTGTAAAATTTGACAGAGTTGATTCTTACCCTTCAGAATTAATATTCAAATTTGTTTTCACTAAGAGGATGATTTTTTTTTTAGCAAGACTGCTGTCAAACAATCACATTCAAGCACACACATGTTTCTGCCTTTTAAAAAATTGTTTCAACTATTTGACCACAATGACCTAATGACCAAAACTTTCTCTCAAATCATCAAGTTAAACCCATTGAAATTGAGAACGGAAAATACTGAGCTCGACTGTGTACTGGGCCGAATTTCATAAAGCCTGTGAGCACAGACACTTGCTAAGCACAGAAAAATCTTGCTTAGCAGAAACAGGTTACCATCCAACACTTCGTAAAGTTTACATTGTTGCAACTGGTGCCCCACTCAATTTGTGCTAAGCAAACAGATTTGCTAAGCAGTAATTTCTGCTAAACAGCTTGATGAAATTGGGCCCTGTTGTTGGCACGGTGTATCGATGTCACGTGACATGTGTGTATGGCAACCTTGAGCAAGTTCGGGTGGGCGACTAGAGTGACTAGACTGTGTGACAGTGTGTGACGTAGCTCTCGTTTTGACTAGCTCTACCATGCTCCAGTGCATGGTCGATCTAGTCAATCTCCCTGTGCTCTATGGTTTCTGGTAAGTCTAGCCACTCTAGTCGCCCACCCGAACTTGCTCCTTGTATTCTTATCAGGAGACATGCAAAATGGCGACATGTGTATGGAAAATGGCAACTCCCATTGGGCAATTTTCTTCCATGTCTTCCAGGGCCCAATTTCATAAAGCCTGTAAGCACAAAAACTTGCTAAGTACAGGAAAATCTTGCTTAGCAGAAACAGGTTACCAACCAACATTCCATAAAGTGTACATTGTTGCCACTGGTACCCCCTCATTGTTTGCTAAATAAAGAAATTTGCTAAGCAGACTTTTCTGCTTTATAACAGCTTTATGAAATTGGCCCCTAAGGTGAGAGCCATTGCTGACAAGAAAGTCTGAAACTGGGATCCAGATCTTAGGAGGTACGTTGAAACGATGGCATTTCCACATTTTGATAACCCCTGGAGTTCTAGATTCCAAGGAACTTCTGGGAACAGTGTCCTCAGTGCCAGATAAGTAAATCAGAGAGCAGGACTTGGAGAAAAATACTAAACATTTTTTGTTTACCAGGCAGACTTCAAAAAGTCTGAATTCAGATAATAGTCTGAAGTACCTCATCCTCGGATTTTTATTGGTCAATCTAAATAACTTAGTATCTATATAGCACAATTTTGCCACAAACCCATGTTATGTCATATCATAAAAAATTTTAATAAAAAGTGGCAAAATAAAATGACAGTGCCCATCTGTAGAAATTGGTCTCACAACCAAGCTTTGTGGACAATGACACACCCAGTGTTCTCCAGGCCCTACAGTTACACCATAACTTCTAGAATGGACTTCAATTATTTGCATCTCCATCTTGAAACCTGCTACTACAGGTGCCCAGAATTCTGACAAAAATAATCAATGTATTTTTCCCCCTCCAAACACTACAATAATCCTTATTCATGCCATGACAAGTTATTCAAAAAGAAAAGCAGAAAATCTTCAATTTCCTGTTTTCAGATCACAAGTTTGGCAGTGGGGTTTTTGTGGTTTATGTGCACTTTTCCCATGCAACATGATGACACATCTTCTTGCAGAGCTGAGGACTTAAGTTTGGCAAATCTCAGAAATAAAACTTTACTTGGGAGGTGGGGCTGTGGACCGAGTGGGGAGGAGGAGGGGGGGGGGGGGGTAATCTGACTAATTTCTCGACTATATTAATGTAAAATTTCAGTATCATATTAATAAATTTATAAAGCCATTATCAAAGCATATCACTGCTTAAATATCCAAACACACTTTTGTAGCATAGAAAATAATTCTACATACTTTAATTCTATATTAAAGTAAACAATGTTGTTTCAAAATTCAAAGTTTTAAATATTGACCAACAATTCATTAAAACCTTATAAACTAAAAGCAAAATGATGAAGTAGATATTTTAAATCAATGCTCTGCAAGCTCAGGAGTTTTCAATGGTTTTCCCTGGTTTCCAGCATGCAACTTTGCAGTTAAAACCAAAGAGGAAATTGCAAAACACTCTTTATTATTTTGTCGACTCTCTAAATCAAAAACTGAATTTTGACACTCAGTTATTTCTTTAACCCATCCACCCACATTTTAGAAGAAAAATAAATTGAGGTTTTGAAACATTGATTATTCAGAATAGCCCCAAAATGTCCAGCTATTCTTCTTTAGAATAAAATCAATGCATACTGATCGAAGCATCAAGATGTTATTTTCAGAACCACCGTGTTAGAGAGCTAATTCCATGTTGTTAACAAAACCCTTACTCTCTAGATAGTTTGATTTCCACCATGCGAAGTTACAAAAATGCTTGTTGTCTTTGCCTGTTTGCTGTGCATCTACAGCTCCCTATAATTATTCCCTATTCCCATGAATTCTGTGGTTGGAAAGTTTGAATAAGTTGGCTCTCGGTCAAGAGCTTCGGTTCGATAGGATGTGGTTAGGAACAGCTTGTTTCTGTTTGTGATCCTCAAACTGATTACACTTTTATATCAGGTTTTGCCCTGAATGAATTTATTGCATTATGATTCAAATTTGAGAATCACATGATGGCTTTTCAAATCATACATTCTCAGAATTGACTGACTGTTTATGAAACCCAGACATTTTGCAACTCATTTAAGATCCCCCCCCCCCCCCATTCAGGGATGTATGATTTGTATGATTCTAAAGTAATGTTTAAACAAACACATTAATGTGAATCAAAAACTGTGACTTTCTGCTTGAGCATTGACTGCTCTATGTTCTGACAGTGACATCCCTATGTTCCGATAACCCCCCTCAATCAACATGCTAGGGTTAGGGTCAGGGTTATTAGTGTTCCGGTTTGGAAATTAGGAAAATTGTCGCAACATTTCCTAGTGTCCATTCAAATCGAGTATATATACTCCTTGAGTTCTTTAAAAAAAAATTGTATTCCTACGATCATTTCAAATTTATGAAAAATGAATGGATATTTTGTGTGTGTACATGGTACATTTGAGAAACCCTTTAAAATGAAATAGCATAAACATACATTGTAATCGTCAATCATTTGGCATTATGTATTATATTTCAAATTTTATTCATTTTTTATTGTGTTCCCAACCAAAAACACAACCTCCCAACCTCCAAACGATTTGAGCTAAGGAACAATTTCTAATGGGCCCCGTACATCATACATGTCAATTTGAATTGCTTCTATCATTTCTCATCAGTATGTATTTTGCACTACCAGCAATACAATCCCAACAACACCAGTAGTGTGTATGTTTATTTTATGATACATGGAGAGCCTGTTGTGCATGATTACAGATCTCAGTCATGCGTTAATGCAATGATCAACACTCAGGAGGTTTTTCCAGGAAAAGCACTGAAGCCAAGAGGGCACTGGCTAGTTCAATTGATGAGCCAACAATACTGTCAAGTTACACAGGGCGTCAAGAATGATTCAACCATTATTTTTCAAAGGGTGTTTTTTTTTAATACTACTTGAGATTCTATGTTTAAATTTTTCGGAGAAGCAACACTATTACAGGTTTTTTGTTTACATATAATGCTTTTTTTTAGTGTTCGTGTAAGAAACACAAATCTTTACAAACTGATACACAAATACTACTAGGTTTTTTTTAAGGGTGTTACAAAGATGACTGTATACACATTACAATTATGTCTCTTCCCAAGATTGAACCACATTTTAAAAGGTTTTTTTTGCACGTTAGCATCAGGCTTATTTCTATTATGTGGCAAACTGAAATAGTAATTAACAACAGTGATCTGTGGGTCTGTAAATGCTATTTCCTTGACCTTGACAGTATGTTTAGATTTGGTGACTGGTATTAACTTTATAAAGAATCAGTGAGCTCTCTATCTTTCTAGTCGAACGAGGTCAGAGTTCATGTCGAAATTTGCCCATTCATGTTTATCCCTCATTAAGTTGGGGAGATCAGTTGGAAGCACCCTGATGTCCCTGGCAACTACATCTGTATAACTGAGCTTTTGTCTTCCCCTATTTCTCCTTCCATGTTTTGGTGATCAGGTGATAAGCTGGGAGACAGGTTCTTTGATCTCCCTGTATGAGTGCCCTGCTAGTCTCTGAAGACGCTGTTATATTTTAGTGGATAGTTTTGAATCATTTACATACAGATTTTCTTTTTAGTATTTCTCATGTTGACCCCAGTGTAAATTTAAGCATTTCTGTAGAAGTTTTGTGTAGCACCCATCCAGTTTCTCTTCCATGTTTTTGAGCCATACATTATGACGGATTCTACAGTTGATTTGAAAAAGCGAGTTGTATATATTGAAACTAATTCCCCCCCCCCCCCACCTCTCCGATGTTTACTGATCTTGTACTTCATCCTGAAGGTTTTTGGCCCGATCATGAGGAAGTTAAAGAAACTTCACCGTGGACAGATGCAGTTTGGCAGGTTCAGGAAAAGTAACTGCAAAATGGCACAGTGAAATGGATGACGTGGCTTTCAGTTTGAACTGATACTACCTCTTGCAACTCTGTCTTTCTAAACTAAAACTAGACAACCAAAATAGTTGGCCATGATTGAAAATACTCTGAAGCCAGATCGTTAAATTCAGGTTTGTGTTTCTGTTTCTGTAGTGATCAGTTTTATTTGTGATGCTTGCTTAAAAACCCAGGGGCATACCCTACTTCCCAGGCATTTTAAAAAAACAATTGTTATTTCATTATTATCATTATTTGAGATTAATGTTCATTTATATATGTTTCCCGCATTGTAATGCCTACAATGCGGTGCCGCCTTTATGGTCCAGTGATCCAGCCTTTCACACTGACCATCCTTTGTCCTCACTTCTTTACTCTGATTGGTTCTTAGCCACCCCATTGTTTGTAAATTTACAACTCTGATTGGCTACATTTTCCCGCTTCTTTCTGGAAACTCTCCCTTAGTCCTTTGCTCCTCTTTTTGCTATAAATGGATATGTTTGTGTTTGTTCTTGTTTATGCCTCTGACGAAGGTCCGGATTGGATCGAGACCCAAGGCCATCTCCCCTACTAATTTTATATAAAATTAGTAGGGGAGATGGCCTTAGCTTTCGATCCAAACCGGACCTTCGTCAGAGGCATAAATATATATATTAATTAATCAATTAATTATTTATTTATTTTATTGTTATTATTTTTTTTTTTTCGGGGAGGGGGGTTTGGGGTTAGAGGGAGTTTATAAAGACAAAAACACCAACAGCTCTTTTCAGCACAAGATTACAAGTAATAGTAACTTCCTTTCAGATTCACACATTTTGAAAATGTTATTTGTTTTGAAACTAATGCACTTGCACATATTGTTTGCTCAGTACTATCAGAACTTTAATTGCAATTTTACATCCATAACAACCAAAATAGCATTAAGTGAAAAAATGCGCCCACAAAAAATAAATCAAATATTCACTCATTTCTAAAAAGCAACAGCATTTCAAGCAAAAATATTTCACCCCTTCAAATTGTTAATTTGAATTTTTACTATGCAACCCAGTTCGCCATATAACCTGACCCGATTCATGCGTAATCAATGGTCATCTTTCCACTTTTTGTTTTCCTCTTCTCTTATCTCCTCTCTCCCTCTACAGCCCTCAACTTTAATTGCCTATTTTAGGGCCTGTGGATTGGCCACTTCACCAAAAAAAGATCACAGTTTAAACATAAAAAAATATATTAAAAAATCAGCAAGGGGAAACACTCAAATTCTTTGAATCAACCGATCGATACAAAAGGTAAGAGAAAAATGTGCACAACATCATGAGTGCCGCATGACCAAAGTCTTTGACTCGTTGCTATCCCTAACGGAAAACCATGTTGGAAAGGGATTCAAAGAACTACTAAGCACATTGTGGTTTTCCATTTTGGTTAGATCCAGGGCCTTTCAAATGAACTATGTCACATTTCCCATCGCCAGAGTTACATCTTCATGTAGGATTAGAAACATGCCGTATCATGATGATCTTGGTTTTGAAACTAAATGCTCAACTGAGCACTGGTAATGTTCTTTGTACATACTGTATGTTCAGTAAAGAAGTTTTAGATGTGGGAGGAACATCCCCAAAAGGGAGAACCCACGCAATCAGAGAGAGGCTAAAAACTCAATCCACGCAAGAATCCGGTCTGAGGTGGCATTCGAACCAGGGTCCACAGATTGAGGTGAAAAGCAGGGAAAGAAACCACTGAGCTAATCTGACCCCAATGTTTGGGAATTACCATAATAATAATATATTGTATTTGTATAGCGCCTACTGCAGGCCAGCCTCTAAGCGCTTAACATTCAGTATTTCCTGCAAGGTATTTGGGGCTACGTTTTTGAAGTATGAGACCTACTCCTTTACATAGCACCATGTAATGGTTTACAAGGTGCTGTGGCGCAATATGCAGCCGATCAAACCAGGAACACCGGGGCGGACCCCTTCTCTTTTCGATGTGCACTGGGTTCTTTTTCGTGCGTTACACAACACACGGGACCAACGGCTTTACGTCCCATCCGAAGGACGAAGCAATCATGGTTAAGTGTCTTGCTTAAGGACACAAGTGTCACGACCGGGGCTCGAACCCACACTCTGCTGATCAGAAACACCAGAGCTTGAGTCCAGTGATCTTATCCACTCGGCCACGACACGCCATACCATGGGTAGAGAAGTGTTTTTGTTTTATTTTTAACATGTTTAACTTAAAGTTGTAGTTTTATGTGCATCATAAATCATCAATTTTATATTGTTCAACATAAACGGGGTCTGGGAGGGCACATCTTTCTTGATGTTTTTTTTTTGTTTTTTGTTTTTTTTTACTTTTGCCTTTCCCTGGATGGCTTCTGCTCATATATATTGTATTGTTCAAAGAAGTAAAATTAAGCAAATTACTGAACACAAAATTATTTTTACAAATTTACTGCTGTTCAAGCTGGATAAAACGGATGAGCTGTGGGCAAAAAGTCTGCACCTTTGCAGGTGGAGCTGCATCTCCATGCAAAAATAAGAAATGAAAAAAACAAACTAGACATTCAGTTTTTGTTTACTACAAAAACAAGGTGTTCGTGATTGATGTCATCAAAATATGACTGAATAAAATGGTGACGACATTTCACTTTATCATCCTAATGTGTGGTTCAGAAGTAACATTTTTTTCAAATATAAAACTTCAACTTTCGGTTTGAACCAGAAGTTAAGGTCAAAAGAGGTCATACTGTGTAGCGCTAGGTAAGTCCTATGAGCCCTTTGTGATGAATAAAAATGCAATGTGTGGTTCAGGAGTTATAATTGTTTCAAGTATTGAATTTGGTTTCAACCGGAAGTCAAAGTCAAATTGGGTCGCATTCTGTGTGTCATCTCTTAAAGCCGTGTTCGCACTGGATAAACATTTTGGGTAACTTTACCATGACGCCGGGTAACATTCCGATGGGTTAATCTTCCCGACGTCCGCACTTGGATTTAATTGACGCGGGTAGAATTGCCGAGCCAATGGGTAAACTAACCGAGCTGGCTCCAAAACAATAAAGAGGGCGCCCTGCGTGACCTATGACCGCGACTTGACCGGATGCACAACTCAAACTCCCGCATCCCCCCGAGATGTTTATTTCACGCTTACACAAGCACGTTTGTTCCCGACGCTCTAGCTCTCAACAATATTTTCTTCGTTCAAGTTTTCGTTCTGTGATGGCGGACAAGACAGAAAAAAACGAAAACGAAAAGGTGCTGGTGACAGAGCAGTGGCAACAAAAAGAAAACGAAATTGGTCTCACGCCGAGACACACGGTTTAATAGAAATTTGGGGAGAGAAAAAAACCAGGAGGGCTTTGAAGGAAAGAAGTACAACTCTCGGGTATGGGGTAACATACGCACAGCCGGTGAAAGGTCACTGGCTGATGTGACCTGTGGTCATTCGACCGGGAGATGGAAGATTTAACCGAGACGTCGCGTCCGCACTAGATTTTCTGGCTCGGTTAAACTGACCTGGTCAATCTTCCTGGGCACCTTTGGCTCGGTTAAACTACCCACGCGGCGTGGGTAAATTACCTGTGAGGAAAGTTACCCGGGCTGTTCGCACTGGACTTGAAATGGGTAAGTTACCCATTGGCTCGGTTAGTTTGCCCAAAGTAAGTCCAGTGCGAACACGGCTTTAGTTGATTAATACTTTCCCAACAATGTAAAGATTGTAAAAAAACAACAATGTGTGCTTTAGAAGTTATGATTTTTTGAAACATGAATATTTAACTTCCGGTTTGAACCAGATGTCAGGGTTAAATGAGGTCACACTGTGTATCGTTTGTTAGGTCTTAGGAGCTCTTTCTGATGACGTGTACTTGATAAAAATCCAATGAGTGGTTGAGGAGGGGTTTTTTTTATTATTAATTTCATCTTCCGGTTTGAACCGGAAGTCAAAGGTCAAATGGCATAACATTCTGTGTATCGTTTCTTCACTTGTTACACACCTTCCCAATGATGCATAGATTGTAAAAATCCAATGAGTGGTTCAGAAATATTAAATTTCAACTTCCTGTTTGAACCGGAAGTTAAGGTCAAACGTGTTTTTGTGTAACAGAAACAAAAGGTGTTCGTGCACGAATTGCACGAACACCTAAAAACAGAACAATATCAAAAGGTGTTTGTGCACGTATTGCACGAACACCTACAAAAATATCAAACCCCAAACTGAACTTTGACTGATTATCTGTCAATACCTGGCATTTTCTGTTTAATCTCTGACCTTCAAAATCTGGCTGACCTACTTTAGGGACAACCTATTGAGATTTAACCTTGGGGAAAAGGAAAAGAGCCTTGCCTCTTTGTACTTGATAATTGAATTCAGAGAGTATTGATGAGAAGGAACTTCAGGCAATCATAAGTTTAGTCTGGAGCTCATTCTTCCAGGTAACAAGAAAAAAAAAACCCAAAACACTTGGACAAAAAGTTATAAACGGGTCTCTTTCGATTTTGAAACCAAAAGTTCTATAATGGTGACAAAACCTATGAAAGCACAAGGATACAGATTTCTTCTTGTGTTGACATTACAATCCCCACCCCCCCTTTTTCTCTAAAACGAAAAGAACTACTACACGTTTGTGAGATGTTAAAGGGTTGGAGTAACTTGGTGTTAATGACAGCCTGCAAAACATTTCAATTCAAATGATGCTACATTCCCTTTTAAATAGCTTGAAATGAATTATACATTTAGCAGGGAAAAAAATGTCACTTCTCCTGCTAATAAATAACACAATTTATATTTGAATTTGGCGCTTTGGGCTTTATAATGAATATGGTTGGAAAGACGTTTTAAATGTAGAATATACCTGGACATTGTGTGGTTTTCCTTTTTCTTCGTGAACTAACACAGTCCGCCATTTTGTGGAGTCAAAAATATGGTTCTACAAAATGGCAAACCATGTTAGTTCACGAAGTAAAAGAAAAAACCACACATTTGGAGGTATATTTGTGTGGATCATTATATTCTACACTTAAAGCATCTTTCGAATCAGTATATTCCTTTCATAACAACTGCTTTTTATAGCCCAAAGCGCCCAATCCGAAGGCAACATGTCCCTTTAACATGGCGAGGGAGCCGTAGCTGCAGCCACTTCTTCTTCAGACACGGCTAGATGGCCATGTTAGCATGGGCTGAAGTACAGGAAGCCCATAGCAACAGCCTAAGCCACAGCCACCAATAAAAGGCTGGTAGGTGAAAAGTAGTCTGGCTCCTTTTCAGTATGATAAGAATCATTATTCATGATTGCTATATGCAGACAGGGAACATAACATTGTACTGCTAGTACATTTGTCGAAATAGGACCATCAACCGTGCTGTACAGGCAGCAAAGTGTTCTTTAATCCGGCATGCATGCAACTACATTTTGTTCTCCTCCTCCCCCCCCCCCAACCACTAAAAAAAAAGAGGAAAGTGGCAGCCATAGCAAGACTTTGGACTGTGCTATTCAACTTTCAATGGCACTGCTGATCAGCTGAAAAGTCACATGCCTGTTTATTGCCCAAGCCCAAGTTTCTAAGAAACTCATTAACGCTAATCTTTGTAAAGTATGTGGATGTGTTGAACTTCCAAAGATTAAGAACAATAATCTGGAGGAAGCGTTCTAAATTTAGAAAATACCAAAGCACAAATTCAATTTCCTTCTGTCTCCGGTGACTCCAGGGAAAGTAAATTTCCTCGAGGGCCCAATTTCAAAGAGCTGCTTTTAACAAGCGGAAAAAGAAGCTAAATAAAAGAAAACAATGATTACCAGATTAAGGTTACCAGCCAAAATACCATGTGACATATACCATTTGTGAATGGTATCCTGCTTATGTTTGCTTGGCAGAAAATTGTTTAAGTAATATTGTCTAATTAAAGGGAGGGTGTACCTTTGGTAATACTCCAAAAAATTAATGACCATAAAAACGTACTTGGTAAGAAGCACTGCACTGAATTCATTCTCTCCTAAGGAATGTGGTTTTGGAGAAAGAGATTCAAAAGATTGTCAATCTGAGAAATATTTCTGCATGAAATGTTTCTCAGATTGTGTATTCCAATTACAGATTATTCTTCCTGCGTGGAGACATATCCGCTTGAGATTTTCAGCGAAAATCTCAAAAATGCTACCACCTTCTGAACTGAAATTTTCACAGGTTAATTTGATTGTCTATATCTATATTTGCAGAGGATTAAAACAATCAAACAGTTAAACAAACAAAAAACATAACCAAAGGTATACTTTGCCTTTTAGCGGCTCTATGAAATTGAGACCAGGTTAAAGCCCGGTGCGTACTTCCTGCAAATGCGAATGCGAAGCGAATTTTGACGTCACAGGGACAGTTTCGCAGCGAATGTTTCGCAGGAGTTGAGCACATTTCAACTGCTGCGAATTATTCAGTGCGAATTTGTGACGTCAATATTCGCTTCGCATTCGAGTTCGCAGGAAGTATGAACCGGGCTTAAGGCTGAGAGACTGAACTGGGCACTCCCTCTACAGTATGGGGGGGGGAGGCTGCCCACAGGAATGGTGTGGTAAGAGCCTGACTTCAAGATTATTGAGTTTAGTAAGTCACATGTCACATGTTAAAACCCTTCATAATCCGAACTATGTTTTTTGTTTGGTTCATTCGGACTGAGGACACTAGTACACTGGTTATGCTTTACATGGGACCAGGCATGTCACCATAATCAGAGTCCCGGCAGTTTTGAGTGTCGAGTTCCAAAGTGCTGAATTTTGTTAGTAAGGAAGGATCCTTGTACATCCCTCAAGGCAGTCAGGCTTAAAGGAAAAGAATATCTTTGGTCGTTGGAACGATTCGATTGTTTTAATTTCCTGTATAAATAAATGTAGATTTATTCATTTCAAAAGGTGGAAGAGTTTTTGAGATATTGTCCAAAATCTCGAGCGGTTGTGTCCGCGCAGGAAGAGCAATCCGTAATTTGAATCCACAAGCTGAGAAACATTTCATGCAGAAATGTTCCTCAGATTAAAATGTTTTTGAATTCCTCTCTGTAAAACCACATTCCTTTGAAGGGAATTGTTTCTCTGTTTATCAACAGCTGCAGTGCTTCTTACCAAGTAAATTTTTATGGTCATTAATTTTTGGAGTAATTACCAAAGGTAATTTTTAAAACACTTTTTCTGTAAATTTACTTGCAATTCGGCTGATTTTTTTTTAAATTAAACCATTGATGAATGAAGAAATGAATGAATATTTTTGCAATATTGTGTTCAAGACACTTCTGAATAGTTATTTACACAGAACACAGGGCTAGTAGTAGCTACTATACTCTACATGTATTTCCAGCCCATATGAAGTTTTTGTAATACTGCTGGATTTGTAAACATACTTTGTATTTTTATCAAATGATAACTTTAAAGTCCACAGTGACCACGGAAGAACAATCAAACCACAACAAGTAAAAAGTAATGATTGCAACACAAGTAGCTGACAGCAACCAATCACAATAACAAGAGTCATTTGCGCACATGTTGCACAAACACCTAAAATCCATCTCAGTCACAAGGTTGAGTTTCATTTTTGATCCGACCACAATCGTGACAATGCAACCCACACAATTGACAATTCTTTGAAAAAGAGCTCATGTGCAATTAAATTGATCCCCTGGCATGTGCTTCATTTAAATATAGATCACATTTCCCTGAAGTCCATACCTGGAAAAAAGATACCCTGATCAAAAAATAACAGGTGAAAACACTGCATGCAAACTAACAATGTGACATTAAAACTCTCCCGTGACGTGAACGCCCACACCAACAAAGATTACTCCAAATACTAAAATATCTGTTTCTGGTTAAGATTTTAACTTTTTGAAACTTGCTACCCGATTACAACATTTCAAAATATGAATCTTTGGTCAATGTAACCATGGAGGTTCTTCCTCCATGATGTAACTTAAGCAGCGTTGGAATTGGCCCTGGGCACCTACCACTGCCAGGCCTGAAATTACACTAAGGCCCTGGAGGCCATGGCCTCTGTTGCCCTGGTCTCTGTTGCCCTGGTCTTTGGCCCTTGGTACCCTTTCAAAAAAGTTCCCCATAGACTTTAAGATTTTTCAATGAAAGTGCCCATTGCAAAATGAAAATAGCATTGCCTTCTCAAAGCTGAAACTCCAGGCTGACTTTTAAATATTTAGAAATGTTAGAAAAGAGTGTTCTGGCTTGCTCAGTTGTTATCTTTCCCTTCAATTTCACCCGAGATCCCTGGTTCGAGTCCAGCCTCAGACCGGAGCCTTGCATGTGGATTGGGTTAACAGCAACTGCCAGATTGCATGGATTTTTCCCCATTGGGGGTTTTCCTTCCCACATCTACAACTGAACAATTCGTTTTGGTTCGTTTATTCATCCTGTTTATTGCATTGTTGGATGTGTAAAGAAATCAATTTCTCATCTGACTTTCTAAAGAGTCTTTATAGCATTCTTATGTTGACCGCGTCCTTCAACTGATTGCAAAGTTTGGTAGTTTCCCCGAGTTTGAAATCATTGGTATCTGTGAATTTGTTGTTGTTGTGCCACCACAATAGAAGTTTAAAATGTCAAGAAGTATTTGATAGTTCTTTTCATATCAAACAAAGCCTTTTGTCTAGAATCACAGGTTTCCCCTATTTCCCCAATTCCATAGCAAGAAATCATTGACAAGAAATGTGTGAAGCCGAACAAAACTATGTCGTCTGGCAATACTGCGTAAACAAGCATTTGACAACTTGACCTTGAACAAAACCTTTTCATGATACTGCCGCGCATTTCACATTTTGGAGTTTCCCCAAACTATGAAATCCTACCCTGTTCTGCTCCAGTGACTTTCAGCATGGACCACAAGATTCCAGCTTGTAAATGGCAGGGCTTGCAATACCTATGAGAGTACTTGCCAGAGAGTCCAGCAATATTTGCATAGGCCAGGAATCTCACAACCGACAAATCCTGGGCCCAATATCATACAGCCGCTTAAGCACAAAAAGTAGCTTAGCACAGCAAAATTACCCTTACCAGCCGAACCACCATGTCACACACCATTTGTGACTGGTATCCTGCTCTTTTTTGCTAAGCAGAGTAATGTTAAGCAATATCAAAAATTTTTACAATGTATTTCTCAGTAAACAGGTAATTAGGCAGTAGTCGGGGTCAAGTTACTTTTTGAACAGGAACACTAGGTGTAAAAGGGAATCAAATTTAACACCATATAGTCTTGACTGTCGGCTGCCATATTATTAATGGAGTATTGTGCTCACATAATCTACTGAGCATGACCGTTTGCAAAAGTGCACTGCCCCACTCACGGGGTACACATTGTCTTGGTGTCCCAGTTATGAACATTAGTTTGAAAACTAAAGAAGGGACACTTATCTCACCATTATTTATCGATCGACTGATGAATAAAATGATGCGAGCGTCAATGATGAATAAAACGTACTTGAGTTTGTGGAACACAAGATCTGCAAAATATTGTTCATTTGTGTCCTTGTATTAAAAAGTCGACCCATTATTGTGGCTGAGTACATAAACGTTTGCTTATAAATGTCAGCGTGAGTGGACGGCAGCCCCTCTCCTTTTTTCCCACAGCTGCTTCAACAGAACATATTGCTTAATACGTTTCTGTTAAGGCAGAATATGCAGCGAAACCAGTCACAAATGGAACTTATTTAGTCATGATATTTGGTCCATGGAAAAAAGTTGAAATAATTTATGGAGTACAAAGGCTGACATGTGTACATGTCCACATGGTGTAGGTTTCAATGGACATTTCTGGCTACACAGTATATTTTTTTTCCCTAAGGGCGAACCCCCCCCCCCCCCCCCCTCCCGAAGTACAAAGAATATCAAGCCTACTCATAAAAAGTTTTTTTGCCTTGCAACCTTTTTCCCAACCTTAATCCCAACTGTTCCTTCAAGACATTAAAATGGGATATTGGTTTCCCCATTGGTGTTTTTTTTCACACTATGTTTGACCTCCTGGGGGCATGGTATTGTAGGAACAAGGATGCAAAACATCAGAGCCAGGTGGTAGACCAATCACTTTCTACTCTGTGCCTAATGCCATCAAGTTGTTGGACTGTGTGTTTGCCTTAATAGATACCCCATGGGGCTAAGGATATGTTTTATAGCATGCTTCAAGTGAAGTTTACTGGGTCTGTTTTTATATATACAAAGGTAGGGGTTGGGGAGAAAGGGGCTTTCTGCAGTAGCAGTTAATTTCGTCAAGTACGTCCATGAGTTGAGAGTTCGCAAAGTGAAAGTCAGTTAGGTTTTTGGAGCTAGAGGTTTTACTCTACATGTATGTAAATTTTCCCAGGCTAGCAAATCCTGGCATTGTACACAGCCTCTATGTATAACAAACAAACTTTTCCTGTCGATTTTAAGAATTGATGATGAAACAATTTTCTTTTGTTTTGACAAAGGCAAAATAAATGAACAGCTCCCTCTACCTGTGTCATTCAGGGCCCAATTTCATAAAGCTGTTTACCGATAAGCCATATTTTATGCTGAGTCAAAGCAGAAAAACATGCGTAAGCAAAAGTGTGTTTCATAAACGATCGATTAACATCGATAGATAACATTTGACAGTGTGTATACGAGTTCACAATGGACTTTCACTGTTGCGTCACCCAGCCAGGCCCAATATCATAGAGCTGCTTTCAGCACTAAAATTTGCTAAGCACATCAAAATTATGCTTACAAGCCAAAATACAACGTAATGAGGACCATCTGTGACTGGTAACCTGCTCATTTTTGCTAAGCAGAAACATTGTAGAGCAATATTTGCTGCATAAGCAGCTCCATGAAATGAGGCCCCAGCTAAAGCTGTTTAGCAGAAAATCCTGCTAAGCAACTTTCTTCGCTAAGCAAAAAATGAGTGCAGCAGCAGTCGCAACAATGTAAAGTTTATGGCATTTTGGCTGGTAACAAGATTCTGCCAAGCAAGATTTTTCTGTGCTCAGCAAGTTTTTGTCCTTACAAGCTTAATGAAATTGGGCCCTGCTTGTTGGAACAGCCAGCAAGCTAACGTGCCTTTTCCTTTGCTTACAATTAGCAGTATTTATGAGCTAAGAAACCCTCTGTAAGCAGAAAAGGTATGAAATAAGGCTTAGGGTCCAATATCATAGATTATCGCTGAAGTTTTTTCTCCTAAGCAGATAAGAGCAGGATGCCAGTCACAATTGGTACATGTGACATGGTATTTTTGGCTGGTAACCTTATTCTGGTAAGCATAATAGTGTTGTGCTTAGCATTTGTTTGTGCTTAAGCAGCTCCATGGAACTTGGCCCAGGTGAATAAAACCGAAACAACTGTAAATTCTAAAATTTGCATCGGTACTGATGTAGAACTAGAATTAAAGTTGAACAATATGGATTGTTTGCTGTTTCTACTGTAATGTAAATGCATCAGGGATAAAGATGAGGGATTTTTGCCGAGAATAACAGTGGACCGGGCCAAAGGTGAGGTCAATCATCATTTGTGTTCCCATGTGACAGGTCAGTGACCAATCAGAATGTGGTAGCTGGCGTGATTGTGAATTAAGAAATTAATGTGCACCTCACGATTCAACCTTAGCTCATTTTACGTCAATGTCTCCATTGTTTTTGTACACAGAATTGAACCAAGTAGATTCTTGGTTTGTGGGAAAAAACCCACCCAAATCCTTTCAATAAAGCCCTTGGTGTCGACAGGTAGACTCGCTCCTCCAAACGTACACAACATGATTAAGTTTAACCAGCCAGTGGTAAATAAAACCAAAAGGATATTTCCAAAGTGATTTACCCTGTTACTTAATTTGGCGCACCTTCAACTCAATTCCCAAAGATTCAATCTGACAGCAGTTTTCATATTTGTTGTGAAAGTGGGGGTGTAAGTGATGTTAAATGCTGGCAGGTGGCATAGAAGTTAAACCTGCACATGTTCTTTCACTTTGAAGACTCCATAGAAGTCTAGGGGTCTATGAAACCTTATGGTTGACACAACATTTCCTCTTTATATGAAACAAAGCAACCTTGAACACAACTCGGGTTGAACTTTTCTTCCAACGCTTGGGAAAACCCGACGGGGAAAATGAGCAGGAATCTTTAGTGCGCGAGTGTGTGTTTACTGGGTATAAGACCAGGAAATGACGAGAAAACAAAACAGGAGGTTTGGTTTTGCACTTACTGAGATCGAGCTTGTCTGATGATTTGACGAGCTGTTCTTGGCTGGCTAGGGGTAGTTTAGTTTCTGTCTCATTACGTAGCGTGAGGGACAGATTACGCAGCAGGAAAAACATGCGGATGGCCTATGTTCAAACAAAAGTCACATCAAAGATTACTTCGGTGACCATTCGGAAAATCACTTGGAATAGGGGCGCTTGAGGCAAAAAAATCATACAGTTGATTTGTAAACAGATGAGGGGTTTAATAGGTGTTAAGGGGTTGGAGTGCAAGATTTTTGTGGAAGTGATTATTTTGTTTTACCTTTGAACTTTTTGAAGAAAAAGTATAAGGGATTTAAGGGGACTCTCCTCTTCAACCCTGGAGGAACAAAAGGCCTTAGAGGGTAAGGCTACGCTAGGGAGCTATCTTCATTGTCCTTGGATGGGTATAAGGCCTTAGAGGGTAGGGCTACGCTAGGGGGATATCTTCTTTAACCCTGGAGGGACATAAGGCCTTAGAGGGTAGGGCTATGCTAGGGGGATATCTTCTTGGTCCTTGGAGGGACATAAGGCCTTAGAGGGTAAGGCTACGCTAGGGTGGTATCTTCTTTGTCCCTGGAGGGACATAAGGCCTTAGAGGGTAGGGCTACGCTAGGGTGGTATCTTCTTTGTCCCTGGAGGGACATAAGGCCTTAGAGGGTAGGGCTACGCTAGGGTGGTATCTTCATTGTCCCTGGAGGGACATAAGGCCTTAGAGGGTAGGGCTACGCTAGGGTGGTATCTTCATTGTCCTTGGAGGGACATAAGGCCTTACAGGGTAGGGCTACGCTAGGGTGGTATCTTCATTGTCCCTGGAGGGACATAAGGCCTTAGAGGGTAGGGCTACGCTAGGGAGCTATCTTCATTGTCCTTGGATGGGTATAAGGCCTTAGAGGGTAGGGCTACGCTAGGGGGATATCTTCTTTAACCCTGGAGGGACATAAGGCCTTAGAGGGTAGGGCTATGCTAGGGGGATATCTTCTTGGTCCTTGGAGGGACATAAGGCCTTAGAGGGTAGGGCTACGCTAGGGTGGTATCTTCTTTGTCCCTGGAGGGACATAAGGCCTTAGAGGGTAGGGCTACGCTAGGGTGGTATCTTCATTGTCCCTGGAGGGACATAAGGCCTTAGAGGGTAGGGCTACGCTAGGGTGGTATCTTCTTTAACCCTGGAGGGACATAAGGACTTAGAGGGTAGGGCTACGCTAGGGTGGTATCTTCATTGTCCTTGGAGGGACATAAGGCCTTAGAGGGTAGGGCTACGCTAGGGTGGTATCTTCTTTGTCCCTGGAGGGACATAAGGCCTTAGAGGGTAGGGCTACGCTAGGGTGGTATCTTCATTGTCCTTGGAGGGACATAAGGCCTTACAGGGTAGGGCTACGCTAGGGTGGTATCTTCATTGTCCTTGGAGGGACATAAGGCCTTAGAGGGTATGTTATGAGTAGTTGAAGAAGAAGGGGAAGAGAGTCAAATGTTTGACTGTTTGTGTAGAGGGGGTGTTTCTTGAATTGAATTGAATTGAATTGAATTGAATTGAATTGAATTGAATTGAATTTTTAAAAGAAAGAACTATTTAGAGTTGGGGTTAGGGTGTATCATGATAAGTCCATTATTGTAACAGAAAATCACATCAAATCATGAAATGGTTTTATGACTTAGTACTGGAAGTTGTTCTGTATCTCCGCCAGTGACACTTACTCTTCTGGTTCTTTCCAGCTCCCCAGAGGGAAGACGCTTAATGAAGTCAATACCCGTCAAAGGGGTTCCAGTGGGAGGGAGTAGAATAGACTCATCCATCATTAAATACTCAACATTAAGTGGACGTGTCTGGAAAATAAAAGCAGAGAAATACGATTAGATAGAAAACATCCAGAGATCTGAAACTATGCACATATTCACAGATGTTGAACGGACAGTGCACAATTGGAAGCAGGTTTGATACTCCGTTCTTTTAAGCCATTTGTCCTTCTATTTTAGAAGAAACAAAAGAGGAATAAAACAAATAGATCCACTGTTTACATTTTCTTAATTTCCACAAAGACAAAACTAAAAAAAGCTTTCTAAAAAACCCTGAACTCATTCTCAACCTGTTTCACGTGTTTTTCCTCTCTGCCTTTCCTTTTATGGCTTCCTTCCTTCCCTGTTCAGATTAGCATTTCAATAACACAATGCAGGGGACTTATTATTGTTCACACAATGAAAGTTCATTCCGCATCAGGCTTGGAGTGTGAGTGCAAGCGCACTCTTCAACCATGTCCGAGAAAGTGCGAAAACTAGTATTCCTTAAAATTTTAATTGAATTTTCTAGTCATTTTGAGTTTTTCTGATGTTTCCAGCAGGAAATGAACTACCAATGTGGCGTTTATTTGATTTTGATCATGTTACAAACACAACAACCCTGCCATCAAGTATGCGGATATGAATGTGATTGTATAAAAATGAAAAATGGGTATCAGTCTCATTTTGGTCTAGAGAAGCCCATGAACTTTGAGGGTGTTACAGACATGGATTACAGACTCTCTGCATGGAGTTTCCCTCCTGGGGTTTCCCTCCCCAGTTTCCCTCCTTGGATTTCCGACACCAATCTCTCCTATACATGCAATTTTTCCTTTAGGTTTCCACCACCAATCTTTCCGGTTACGTGCAAGTTTCCCTCATATTTCCACTACCAATAACTTAGTATACATGCAAAATTCTCTCCGGTTTCAGCCACCAACCTCTCTGTGTACATGCAAGGTTCTCTCAGGTTTCCACCACCAATCTATATACATACATGTAAGTTTCCCTCATATTTCCACTACCAATAACTTAGTATACATGCAAAATTCTCTCCGGTTTCAGCCACCAACCTCTCTGTGTACATGCAAGATTCCCTCAGGTTTCCACCACCAATCTCTATACGTACTTTTAAGTTTCCCTCAGGTTTCCACTACCAATCTCTATACGTACATGTAAGTTTCCCTGAGGTTTCCACCACCAATCGCTCTACATACACGCAAGGTTCCCACAGGGTTACCACCCCCAATCTTTCTACATACAAGCAAGTTTCCCTTAGGTTTCCATCACTTACTGTCATGCTCTGGTACTCATCATCGAACATATCTAGGAAGAGTTCATCCTCGCGGTAAAAATTCCTGAGTAGCAGCATACTCTCCTCTTTGGATCCCTGGTGACAAAAAGAAATAACAACAATCTTACAGGCATGTCCACCACGTGTGTCCGCCCAACACCAAGAAATGAACGATTTTGAGGACTTTTAACAGACACTTTTTCAGTGGAAAAAAAGGACGGCACAGAATTTGTCTCTTTGCTTTAGAAATGATAGATATTTTGAGTAAAAATGGGAAATTCTACATTCAGAGAAGGGACTTTTAGTTTTGATCTTTTTGATTGATCAAAGTGAGGTCATATCTTGCTGCTCTTTGTGGATGCTAAGGTGTTTTGGTACAACCCACTCCGAAGACACTATGTCATGTATGTGATAAATACTACCTTGAATTGTGAACATACAGTCGACTCTCGTTAATACGATTTCCGCCGGACTGGCCCGTTTTCCTCGTATTATCTGAACCTCGTCTTAAACGCAGCGCACTATTTACACGTGCATGTACATGTATACACACGTCGTAATAGTGCATGCACTACACACATGTACAGGCTAGAAAGGAGCGGTTTGCTTCCTAGTACAGTCCTTACGAGCATTCTGTACACAAAATATCCTAGATAAATGCATTTTTGTTGACTATGATCATAGAAATTTAATATTTTGTATAACTCAAGATAAAAATCAAAACAAAGTGATGTCAAACTTGCCGTTCATGTGACCATGATGTGACAGATTCGATACTGCATAGCGCCTACGCTGAACGTTGTTTTTCGCTGGTAGCCGTCAGCTTAGATTACCAGCGAAATGTTTGTGGTTTTCGGATCAGACAGAACCGCATGGCCAGTCCGATCCGATAAACAATTGGACACAAACAAAAATTTCCGAACCTTGACTGAGCGGTACGGTTTTACTCAATTTTTCAGATCTCGCTACAAAAGTATTCTCGATACGACCGTGCTCGTATCTTCCGTTTTTTAAGACATAGAAACATGCATAGGACAGTTTGGAACCGGTGAAAAACCTCGTTTAAACTGGCATCTCGTATCTTCCGAGCTTGTATTAACGAGAGTCGAGTGTATATGAGGACATTTGTATTATTATAATACTTTATTGTACAGTAATAAACAACATTCGGACACAGGGCTCTGTGAAAAGACTTTTCAATCGTACTTCCTCATCTTTTGACTGAAGAAATTAGGTTAACACATGCAAGGTTAACAGATGGCGCCCCTTCACTCACTTTGTCTTTGAAAACCTTAGCAACATTTTGAGGTATCAGTAATAACCATAAAGGCTTGGCTGTTGTTAGTCACAATCGTGAAAGGGCTCTAACATTTAAAGTTGTTATACCGCGGTAAGTTTGTGAATATTTTATTGGTCGAGAACAAATCTACAAAGACACATGTACATGGCTCAGGGGAACATGAACTCCACAACTAACTCATGTACACACAGCCATGATATAAACCCATAACCCACACCACTAATATAAAAACAACAAATTTAAACCTTGGTCGATTTGGCATCCCCCAGGCGATGCCTTTGCCCGACCCACCGCACCAGCTATGCGGCTGTGCAAGATCCAACACTTAAATGTAAAAAACTACCCCCAAAAGCTCTTTACTCTGCAAAAACAATTTTTTGGGAAAAGTAACAACTGTTCAGTTTCTTGCCACTAGAGGGCGGCTTGTAAAAAGAATGGGTCTGGAGTAAATACCTCAACGCTGGCTAGGTGTTTATCCTCCAGATAACAGCGGCTAGTGCCCGAGGAATACACAAGCTGTTTGAGAAGGAGACTAGCCATCTCCAGGGAGACGGGACGGATGCGACTGTTGAGCTGACAACTCTGCCCCATGATGTTGATGAGACAGTTCACTAACACCTTACTGTAGCTACTTTTGTCCTGCCATCAAAAGTGAACACCGTCCTTAGTTATACTAATTATTTAGGGTTGAACAAAGAAAAAACAATTTTGGAGGGGGATTTGAACCAACGACCTACGTTGGTGGTCTCCCTATTTTTTCAATATCTTCATTGGGGGGCACCAGTCAGAAGCCATACAACCGTTAGCTGCCATGTAGCCAGGGATCGTACCCAAGTTTACAACACAACCTGGGAAGTGAGAGCCAAGGGATTACATTAAGGGGATGCAACATTCTTACCTCAAATATCAAGTAATAAATTACAAGCAAAACTGACTAGGTAAATCTTAATTATTTGAGGTTGAACAAAGAAAAAATGAGTAGAGCGGATCTTGAACCTGTAACCTTTGGGTTAACGTGCCGGTGCTCTACCAGCTGAGCTATTTATCCCTATGTTGGTGGTCTCCCTATTTTGTCAATATCTTTGTTTTTTCTTTTGTTTTTTAGTGCTTCTCTTTGAAGGATTAGTGACGAAAGGTACCGATTCGGTGTGCTGCCCATGCTAGCCAGGCTGGTTTCAAACCCTTAAAAAACCATTCCTTGCTATTTATCACTCACCTTTGACCTACTAGTCAAGAACACACTGCTCAAAAGATCTTGTTTAATTCCTTAAAATAAAACAAACCAAAAACAGATTTTTGAATGAAGTGCCCAAATTCCTAACACTGTTAGACAGAAAATGGTTCTCGGCTAGCATTTCTGCTGAGCAAATATTGGCAGGGAACCAGTCACAAACAGCATGCATTGCATGGTACTTTGGCAGGTAAGCTGTTTCTGTTAAGTTTTTTTTTTTAGTGCTCAACAGCTTTATGAAATGGGCCTATATGGATGTACAATCTTACAGGTGTGAATATGCGCAGTATTATTTTGAACGTTCCGGCGGTCCAATGGAATGGTTTACTGGAGTACTTAATCCGATCCGATAACAGTCATTCCTACCGTTCCGTCTTTTGAGACACTCCTTTAAACGTTTGCATACAGTGCAAAGTTGACCAATGAAACACAGACTGTTACACTGGAATACTGCTAGGGAACCAGACTACTTACTGGTAAATTAGTGGTTCATTTTGATCAAGTACATTTATCACGCAAGCCCATGTACACCATTGCCTCAATAAACTACCATTGTTAATTGGAATGGACCCTCTTACTCGTTGCCATGATTTTATTTGATATGACAATCCGACCATGCTCAGAGGGTTGTTCCAGTGTATACATTTAGTCAACTAGTATACAAATAATGAACGTTTATGAGTGCAATGGTGAGAATATGTTCATGGGTTGAGAGAATAGAATGATCCAGTTAACTACGGCGGGAATACAACATTCCATCTTCCAAAAAACGAAAATATTCTCTCCATTGCATGAATGCAGAACATTCATTATTTGTTTTACATGATGTCCAATAAGATCTTGGTAATTTGATTGGAATAATAAAACACAAAAACAAAAAAACATTTTATTCTTGCATCCATCATAAGGGTTTTTTACTGCTGTGAATGCATGGTGTGGTCTAACATGAAATAGTAAGGAAGAATTGGATAAAAATGCACGGTGAGTAGAACCAAAATGCACAGCTTATGACGTAGGCCGTGTAATGGTTTGATTAATGAATGCAGTATGACCAACAATCCTCCAATCAAATGATAAGGATCTACTTGGGCGTTATATAAACTGAGCTAAAATGTTGTTACCAGTTTTGAGGGCAGTTACTCAAAATAATGATGACTTAAACAGTATTCTTTCACAGACGTTCAAATACCTTCATTGGTTCCCAGGGCATACAGCAAACAAAGTGAGAACAAAGCTCGGTAGTCACTGGTTCCCGCATCCAATGAACTGACGATGGCTTGGAAATACGGCCTGCAAGTACCAACAAAAATAGAACTCAGCACTGACTCATTGTGGTATAAAGAATGAACAACAAGGGTGTTGATTTGTGCATAACATGTTGGAAGGCCCAACCCAACGTTTACACTTGTTGACACACCCATGTTTATTGGTCTGGTAAACCCAGAGCTGTGTATTTAGAGAGTTGTGACATGGAGGAACCAGTTTTCTCTGGTCCTGTGGTTGCTGGTTAACAGTTCCAAAGATCTTGATCTGCTTAGAAGTTCTGAAGGAACTTGATCTGCTTTATAGCTCAGCAAGAACTTCTCCTGCATAATAGCTCGGAAAGAACTTGACCTGCTTAATATTTCTAAAAGAACTTGTCCTGGTCAGTAGTTCCGAAAGAACTTGACCTGCTAAATAGTTCAGCAAGAACTTGTCCTACTTAACTGTTCTGGAAGAACTTGCTCTACATAAAATTTCTGAAAGAAGTTGCCCTGCTCATTAGTTCTGCAAAAACTTGTTATACTTAATTGTTCTGAAAGAACTTTTTCTGCTTAATAGTTCTAAAAGAACTTTTTCTGCTTAATAGTTCTAAAAGAACTTTTTCTGCTTAATAGTTCTAAAAGAACTTTTTCCTTAATAGTTCTGCATGAGCTTGTCCAGCCATCCACTACTGCTGCGGAGTGGGAGTGGGACTTCTCGTAAATTAGGTGTAAAGTTACCATAGGCTGTAGGATTCTGACTGTTTCAACACAGGAACACCTACTGAGCTAGTAGGGTCAATACCTTTTGGTTAGCTGCAGTTCTGATTGTCTTGCTCCTTGGACAGCAGACGTCTTCTCCTCATCTGTGCAGTTCTGATGGATGACAGGGCAGCTCTGGCTGATGCCGGAAGCACTCAGTGTTTTTGTCTCTGTATCTTTTTCATGGAAATCAAGTATCATGGAAATCAAGAACTGCTGGACAAGACAGTGAAGGTCCCGAGAAGAACCTTTGCTGTGTTTGCTTTTTTCCCCCTTTTTATTAAAAGTGTATGCAAGTTTGCCCCAAACAAGGCAAACGTCACTCTTTGTAAGGGTCTACAAGAAGAAAACATTAAACGTAAAAAAATTCAGGGAAGCTGAAGGTAGGAATTGATATCGGCATGCACGTGAAAAGGAGATCCAAAAAGATGCAGTATGTGGAATAAAGCTGTTGGAATTGCTCTTTGTTCTACATCACAGCAAAGCCAGAGTGTATGTGTGAGAACAAGCAGAAAGCCTGGTTTCACGCTCAAACATCCTGATAGGAGAAACCATGTCGGACACACTAGTGGCACATTTACGATGACCATATCTTTAGAACAGACAGTGTCCTCATGAAATACTTCATTTCTTTGCTGATTAATACTTGAAAACTTGCTGAACGTTCCAGGCTGAAGTTCTAACTCCAGCTGACCTCATAAAAATTCCAAGCTTGATGGTGCAGTGGGTACGATGTGTAGTCTGAAATTCAGGAGGTTTTGAATTTTGTTGGACCACCAAATGTTGGACCACTGACAGTTTAAGGGCCATGTAATGTTTTAAAGATTGATTAATTGCATAGGGAATATTATTTTGGTTCTTGTTCGGCACCTTTCCCAAGCCCTGCTAAAAAAAAAAACATACTACTCGAGTGGCATTTAAACCCATGAAGACAGCCATCCTAGAGGAGATGTCTTACCATTAGACCACTGAGCATGCCCAGTGACAAGAGTAAGGTAAGCTTTCATAAGGTTCCGGAGAGTAAAAGCCTGGTTCATCTTCACGTGAATTATAAAAGCGAAGTAAATTTCCTGCATCACAATTGGAAAACAGCGCGTACATAATTGGTTGTGTCACATAATTCGCTTTGCATTTGCTTTCGCGTGAAGTATGAACTGAGCTTAATGGAGGCATTCCCTCTTTGATCCTCTCTCCCAGAAGATTGACTTTACCTTCATCATCTTGATGGACCCAGATCTTCTCCACTTCATTGCCTGCTTCCTCCTCCGATCTCCTCGAAGTCTCCTTCATCTCCAGTCCATCAGCAAAGAACCCCCCTCCTTCCATCTCCGCCTCTTCGGTCGGCGAGTCAACATTGCGGTAGTTTGGTCGTTTCCGTGGCAGCGGGGTACTGCCCTTTTCCCGGTTGCTCTCCAGTGAGCGTTCCAATGTTTCTTGGGGCTTGACAAAACCGCGGTATTTCACCTTTTGTGTGAACAAACAAAAAAAGTGATAACTTTGAAATCCCCACTGGATTTATCTTGATTGCTGGAGTGCTCACTGTTTGCAGACTCAATATTCCAACAAACTGCAGTAAGGAAAACTAGATAGTCCAAAAACTTTTGAGCAAAGGTTTCCACAAATCCGAGGCAAAGCATGTATGACATCTTGCTGATTTACAATATGATATTTCACCCCAAATTATGTTTATGTCTCCATTTATTAACTCCTAAACACAGGTACCACAGATTTCCGTAAAGTATCATACCATCTAGGCTAGCATTGGATGCATGGGTTTCTAATGTATGCACAGCTGGTATAAGTAGAAACACCATGGCTTGTGTACTGTCTCCACAGTCTCCTGTGGAATTTTGTGGAATGAACCAGTTGGGCAGGAGAGTGCACCAAAACTAATAGTGTTGAAATAAAAGTTTCATGTTTTTTAAATGTTTATGAAAATATCCAAAATGTACCAGACTAACTCACTCCAAAAAATAAAATAAAAATTCAAAACAATATTCACTTAAATTAATAATGACATGTATTAAAAATCCATGTGACAGGGTTACTAAAAAACTAACATACCCGTTCTATGCCACTGGTATCTGTGGGTTGCTGCGCTATTGATGCTTCATTCCCATGGAAGATGAGTCCAGCAAGATTGGACACCAGTGGAGGATGATCCAGAATGAGGAAAACCTGGTGAACAAAAAACACTTCATGTATTCAAACTTCAATCAGAGTTTGTTCTGATTCGGTCATTCAGATTTTAAATGGAACACTCTTTTTTTCAACCCCCTAAAAATTAGTTTATGTATGTAGTCTTGTCATTTAGCCTTCGAGAGACTCTGCTAGGGTCGAAACGTCAGGCCACTAACTATTTGTTTGCATAAAAGTTCAACAGACAGACTTTTGTCCATTTAAAGTCAAAGACAATTTACAGGATTCAGACTGGCCTCTGGACATCAGGCAAGCTCGGTGGTTTAGTGGTAAAGACATCTGCTGTAAAATGCATGAGATCCTGGGTTCGAATCCCATCCAAGTCGCCCATGGATACTGGAGGGTTTTTTCTGCGGGACTCAGGAAAGTTCCGAGTATACAGTGCTTATCATTCATCGGTGCAAGGGTAAAACCAAAACCATAAGAAAATTCTATTCCAGCAATGGAAGCAAACTGTTTATGTCGAGCGCATTATCAATGAGAGGTTTTTGGCTACATCAGGTGGAAGCAGACATTATGAGGTCAATCTATTCTTGTTGAAAATGTACAGTTACCCATAATTAAAGTGGCAGCAATGGAAGTTTACCTGCATTTTGTACAAGTCTGCTGCCATCTTTTGAAAGCATCATTGTATGATTTATTGACGAATTAAGGTCATTAGGAATCAGAAAATCACTACTTGAGATTAGGTTTGACTAAATTTTCGAGGATCGATTGTATTGAAGTTTGAGGTATGAGTTTTGGTTTCTAAGATGGTTGCCACCGAAAATACCTCGTATATGTATAATTATGCCTGAGGTTTTGTTGTAAATAAATTGTATTATTTTGTAAATATAGTATTGGTTGTTGTCAGCGGTAATTTATTTCTGCAGTGGATTTCTTCCATGGTCGCAACCAGAACCATAGCGGGTTGGTTGTGACAATCATCTAATCATGAATTTTTCTCAATCTGCATTTTTGAGCTTCACCTGGCAATTGTAGCACTAATTCAAGTGGAACAAGGGAATCCAGATTTCAATCATTATTTTCCCAACAACCCAACAAGTAAAATCAATTTGTCCTAAACAGGGTGTGCACAACAAAGGTAAGATTTAAATGGTAACAGACTTCCACATAACTTATATGGTATAGAGATATTGATAGTCAGCAAGTCAGCAAAAGTGGCTTGCAAACACCCTCCCACAGAGAGTGCCCTTGCTATGCCCCCGTCAGGTTCAACCGAAACCACAGCAGCAGATCTACATACATGTATGACTATCCTAGACACTTGGCCACTAGTTTTATGATATAATGAAGTATATCACTCGCCAACGCCTTGACTGATGTCCTTACCTGAGATAGGAGGAAAAGTGATACCACAGAGCTGATGTGTGGAGGATCCTCCTGGAGGAAAACAAAAAACAACAACAACAAAATTGATCATAAAATCCAAATAGTATTTAAGTGCAGCTTTGGTTGAGTTGGCAAAACTGCTAGTTGAGAACAGCATAAATTCCTTGAAAAATATAGCAGTAAACTTGAGGTTACTACAACCTAGTATTAACTCTTTTGGAAGAAGTGTTGGTCTTGAGAAGAACCGGTGTGGTCTGGTCGTTTCAAAGGGTATAGTTCGCTTGTCTTTAGTACTACACGGTCCTTGTTACAGTTTGTATGATTCTGTAAAAACTGTTCAATCAACTAACTGTTCAAGTTTCTCGTAAATTTGAATTTAAAAAGGGTGATCCTCCACAACCCTACACCATTTATCAGTGGTGTTTGATTATTTTTCTGATGTATTGATTAAATTCACCTGAGGACATCATCTTGCCATTTTGGGAGTCAATGTCCCTTTGTGTCATACAGTGTGCACGTGCATTTTAGACAACGCGACGTTTAACATATTTATCACATGCAATATTTGACTCCCAACAGAAGCCGCGTGTGACGGTGCGAAGGGTCAATTGGGGTCAACAGCCAGTTAGAATATTTAGAATATGAACCTGAAAATAAGGACCTCATAGCACTGAGACGACTCTTATGCCATATCAGAATTGGCAGCTACGGCTATGGCTACGGCTACGGCTGGATCGCCCTGTCATCATGCGTTGAAATATAGAAACTCTTAGCAACACTCTTAGCAACAGTCATAGCCGTAGAGAAGCCTCCAATTCAGATCTGGCCTTAAGCTCAATGTGGCACCAATCATTACAAGGATTACTTTGACCAAAGTAATTTGTGTTATTTAAAATGTACTTGTTAGAGTAATACCCGGTTCAGACAGGCGCTCCAGGGTCGCACCGAACCAAACAGATTAGGAGCGACTGTAGGTCGACCCAAATATATTTTGGTTTCAGACAGGGGAACTTAACATAACATTTACATTAGGTTTGGCTCATGACAAGATCGACATCTGAAACCAAGACGCTCCAGAGTCGTTCCGAACGACTGCAACAGTCGATCTTTCGACTTCCAGCGTGTCCAGTCATTCCCCACTGTTTCAGACGTCAAACTTTTCATAAACTTAATTCAATGATTTGGTTCAGCGCAACTCGAGAGCACCTGTCTAAACTGGGTGTAACCAAGCAAAAGCAAAGACTTTTTCGGATGCTTTTTTAGCAGCAGTCTCACCGGGTAAATACAAGTCCTTGAGCAAGAATGCACACTCTAAGAACAAGGTTAACAATACTAAATTAAAATAAGAACAATTAGCAGAAAGGTTCTTATAAAGCACATTTCGAAACCGAAGGAATCATCATTGCAGGCCTCAAATTACATCTTTTAGAGGGCAAGGCCATTTCCATTTCGCAAAGGGCAATTCCATTCGAAAATCCTGAAGTCTATGGAAACTTTTGAAGGGGCACAAAGCCAACACCAGGGCAACCATTGTAATTCCAAGCCTGTCAATGCGCTGTGCAAAAATACCCGGTTAGTCTGCTGCCACCTAGCATTTGAAAGCATCCCATTTCATGATAAGCGCAAGACGGTGACTTACTGCCAATCCATACGACCTTTCCCTCAGCAGCGAGTCGACATAGAGTGGTGTTAAGAGACGATTGAGAAGATGGTCTGTTAGGACGTCATTCAGGGCTTCAATCTTCAAGTTGAGGATATCATTTACATAGTGTAGATGGTCCAGATGTTCAGCAACTAGGGACGACAGACGATTGCGACTCTGATGGCTAGAAATACCAGTAACAATATGACTCAAAATGTATTGAACAATGTCCCAGTTATACACTTTTTTTAGGCTTTGCATGGTGAGGTACCAATGTTTATTCGGTTTGCGGTAACACTATGTGTATATCTACTAGCTGTGTAGAATTGTTCTTAGGGAACTAGGTCTTGCTATTTATTCTACTGCCACAGAGTAGATTTTGGAATTCTGGAGACTACTTCGGGAGATTACTTAGTTCTGAAAAGAACAGTCCAGCTTATTAGCTACTACCTGGGCGGAAGGTAGGAAATCGGCTGAGACAACTACTTTTGCTTAGTGGATTGAGGAGACTTGTCGTTATTAACTTCACTGCGCGGAGTGAGTTCTTAATTGGCCTCAACGTTTCGACTAGCCTGCTCTAGTCGCCGTCAGGAGACTGTCCCAGGTACTCAAGGTGGTTGGACAAAGAGAAACATTTTAAGACAGAATTTTGATCTTCCTGAGCTATGAGACCGACTTATGTGGCACCTTACTAAGGGTTTACAAGGTGCTGCAGGGCATTCAGCAGCCGCTGCCAGAAATGCCCCGGCAAACTCATTTTTTCTCAATTGTAAGTGTAGAGTGGTTCTTAATATACATGCATAATAAACACAACACACAGGACCTATGGCTTTATGTCCCATCTGAAGGACAAAGCAATCATGCTCAAGGACACAAGTGTCAAGGCATGGACTCAAAACCCACACTCTGCTATCCAGTAACGCAACCTCAGCATCTAAAAGGCTTTCGAGTCACAGTTACTTAGTTAACATTTTAATTCCAGGCATGTGCCATTGCCTTGTTTGTTTTGTATTGTTTTTTCTGTATTTTGTATGGTTCTTTTTGATTTGCTGAAGACATACTAATTAAAACAATACTAATAATGACACGCCAACGCCAATCCCTTAACTCTCTCCAACCGAAAAAAACAATAAATGTTTGATACTTACTCAATATCATTCCTCACACAGCTGTCTAACTCCAACACATGGTTACCGATAAACCAAACCAGGTTAGAAAAGTAAGGTACCGCCGTCTTGTTCCTGATGTACATCAACATTGCATTGTCATTCACTGTAAAGAAATACAACCTGGGTTAAGAGTGTCATAAGCACCAGTTCAAGTAAACCAAGCTTAAGAAGTTGTGTACTAAAGTTGTTTCACTGATGCATGTCAAGACTGGGTACTGGGTACTGTTATTGTCAAAGACCAGTATCCACATTTTATGTTATCACTATTGTTATTATCATTACATGTTTCTGGTAATGAAACCAAGGATGCCTTATAAGTGAATCAAATCACAGTATCTCCCAAGCCTGAGGAAACCTGTAAACAAGGGTGCTTGCTATGTGAACCAGAAACACCAGGGTAAACCCCTAGTCTTCCACAATAAGTGTTCCCGGTTCTTTTACGCCCAATTCTGATGCAAAGGACCTACGGCTTTACGTCTAATCCCAAGGACGAAGCAATAAGGACGTCCAAGGACGAAGCAATAATGGTAAAGTTTCTTGCTTAAGGACACAAGTGCCCTGACCAGGACTCAAACCCAGACTCTACTGATCAGAAACACCAGAGCTTGAGTCCGGTGCTCTTAACCCCTCGGCCACAACATGCCACCAACATACACATGAAATAACAAACCTGTGAAATAAAACCGGAAATGTTTTCATTGTTTTCAAAAGTTGGATCAAAACTGTTTTAGTTATTTCTCAAAACCTACAGCCTATCGGGCAAAAATATTTCAAGTGAAATTTTCCACCCTAACCATCTTCATACCCTGTAAATTATGTGCAAAACTGTAAAGATTTATAATTTCAATCTCACCAATATCAATTCCTGACCTACCGACCCTATTTGAAAATGGCATTTTACCGGAAAAAGAACATCTTTTTTGGGGGCCTAATCACTAACGGCCATATAAACCAGAAATCACAACCAAATTTACAAAAGCTACACCCTGGGAAGCGACGGGAGAGGGATCACCTTAAGGGGATGCAACTTTAAGGGAGGTTCAAATCCAGCCCAAGTCAATTTTTCTTTGTTTAACCCCAAGTTTATTAAAAACATAAGCTTGTAATTGACAAGTAAAAAAATAAGTAATATGTTACGCTTTCCATGGTTCAAGTACATAATGGAAATACCTTGTGAATGATAACCCAAGTAGGAAAAATCCCTCCTGCCGGTAGTTCTAAGAAGAGGAAATAGTCTCATTGATTCGAACAGTGTCCTCTCCTCATCTTCTTGTCTTTCTCCTGAAGACGAGCAGAGTACACTGTTTGAATCATTGAGACCAGTTCTGGTTCTTCCCAGAACCCCCAATTCACAAAGTTCCAAAGTTGCTCTCAAACCCATCTCTTCCTGAACACATGATGTAGAGCCATTTGAACCACGACTCCTTGTGCTGGTATAATTGATACATGTTTGCTACTTTTGGAATGTTGTTAAATTAGTTTTAGTGTTTTGATCCACGCCATGAATGTCAAGACTTGACGTATACTGGAGCGTAATAATTGTTGTTCTTATTATTATTACTAATCTCACAAAAGATATTTCACTAAGGTGGTTGTCACTCTCAAGTTAAAAGTTTAGCATTGCGTAATTTTACCTTTGTACACATTGAGTGTGAGCGTTCTGACAGCAATTCGTACCATGCTCTCTGGATGGTTGAAGAACTTGATGGCTTCCGTATACAATGCAAAGTCATTGGTGTGCTGAGAAACAAAAGAAACAAAAACAAATTAATCATGCAAATGGTTTGTGGGCTTGGGCCATTTAACTGGTTAGCCGTAAACAAATGAGGAAATCCATTTCCAAATTTCATTAACCTTAACCATGCTAAATGCAACAATATGCACCAAATGGTAATAGTTGTTGTGATCTGTTGCATTTGGCAGTCAACTCAGATGTCATTTTTTGACTGAATTTGTTGCATTCAGCAGTGAAGTGACTTCATATAGGTTTGGGTGCTTCTATTGTATCTGAACAACTTATAATAGGTATTTCAAAATATTTTGTATGGGAAAAGTATTGAGAAGTATGATGTAATATTAGGTAAGAATCATAATTCAAATCATATTCAAAATACTGTATAATAAAAACATTACACTTATGTGCATACTGTTGCATTTAGCAGGGCAAACACCCTTGCTCAGTCCTTTCCCAAACAGCATGCCTGCACCATGCAACAATATCCCTTGTTGCATTTTGTTGCATATGGCATGGTTCTCATTTCAACTGTGTTGCATTCTGTTGTATTTGGCAGGGTATGTAGAGAGACCCTAATGGGGGTTAGGGTTAATAGCTATAAAACAAAGCCAACAGTAAAAAAAAGAGAAACCTTCCTTTTCTTTATAAAATGTCAGCCCCAGATACTGTCCAGGGAGACTGATTGACATCCCTTTTTTGAAGGAATTTGTATCTTAACAAATGGAATACATTATTTTCAATCCTCCACAAAGTGTTATACATTTTGCTTTGTACGCCATCCCCCCTGTGGTTCGTGGTTTTGTGACTGAAAAGACTGAGTTACAGTGTTCTATTTTTAATCCTTGAAAGTGTGTTGACATCTGCCTGCTCCTTTCATAGATAGGTTCATAGTTCTGATTGGAATCACAGAGACAGTTAAAAGAAGCTTGTGCCTTCTGTTTAACCGTTTAGGAACATAAACGTAAATGCATAACTCTAACGGTTCCCCTCATCATCGATGATCTTTGCTATTTATTTTAATTTCATAATTGGTTTTGGGAAGAGTAAATTCATTTCAAAGTTTTATAAAAATGCACCATACAGTTGTAACGTTTCAATGAACTTATGGACCTTGAGAATGAACTCTACAAAATCAACAAAGTTCTTGATTTGTCTTTCCAATTCATTACCACCCCATGTAGTTTACACTCATTTACCATTCCTTACTAATACCACTAAAAATTCAGCTGTCATTTCTATACAAATATTTCATGACCACACAAGTCACCATGCTGATGGTCCTTTAGTTCATGGTCATTTTCCTCTACAGTTCCAAGCATGTCTTGTTTAGTCTGATCATAATCGTAGGTTGCTTTCAAGTAAAGTCAGATCAAAAGGTGAAAATGTGAAGAAAAAACCCTGAACCTTTCCGTCAAACTATAGGCCATATTTGACATATTATCCTTTTGTAGCTATTACCAGGGATGAGAGTTGATGAATGTGAAAACTCCTAAAGAATAGCTCACAGTCCTGGGTTCTCCCTTATTCTATAGACCCAGAACCTCCCAGATGTTACAGTTCTCTTGATTCAAATCAAAAGAAATACAACACTTTGGGTTTGGACAAAATGTAGACTATTTCTATCTCAATTTAGTGACTGCTTTAATTCTTCAAAGTAAATTTTAAGGCTGAAGGGGACTTTAAGAAAATCCTAAAATCAGGAAAAATCCTGAGACATTACATGACTGTACTACATCTAATCAATTATCCTTGACAATTATACGCATCTTACTTGGCAAAATTTTTTTTTTTTCAAAGCATGGGTCAAAATGGATGCCTTACCTCATTGTAGAAGAAGTGTATCGTGTGAACATTCAACTTGAACGACAAAGTCTTCAAAAAAGAGATGTAGTAAGCGAGAACCTGAAATAATACAATAATAATAATAGAGAACATTTATATTGCACACAAATCTGAAAAAACCATCATGGTGCATACGGAGCAAACAGAATGTTAGTAGCAAAAACAATATATACACAAATAGCAAACAAGATGCAAATTGCAAGGATGTGATTAACCCAAGAAAATACAGAACAAGCATATTACATGTACAGTAACACATGATCCTGACAATAAGTACGTTTGACATAATCAAGTCAAGCTGTCCTGTCAGGAAACTTGTGTTGATTTTTGATGGAGACACTTAAGTAGTATGAAAAGTATAAAATAAAACAGTTTTCCCTTGTCTTTGTGTACAAAACCATGTACTTATCTCCAAAAAAAATTATTGTGTAGCTCCCAAAAATCTTAATAAAACAATTTTCTAGGGAGTGACACTAGAACTTTTTTCTTAACATAAGAATGTTTTCTTATTTCAAGAGTACCATTTTTAGCGGTGTACCCAGAATACAATACTGGATTGAATGTTTACAATAGGGTTTATTACATCTATTTACGAGCAACTTGGTGTAGTGATCTAAACAGGTCAGATCTGATAACCTCTGTAATGTATATCTTTGGCAAGGCTTTATTTGTTCAGTCTACAATTCTATCACATGTAGAGGTTGATGCAATGACAGCAATAAAATACCACTGTGTAGAGAACCCCGGACAATGTTGTTCAGAGTTTAAACTGTCACACCACATCACCAGGTGTGTTCAGGACCACCAACACATACACTTATACTTCATCAGTGTCTGTAAAAAGGACTTGATCAGTAAGTTCAAAGTTGCTTCATTTTGATGCAAAAAAAATGAATCGCATGTGAATTTTTTCGATCAAGAGGGTGCCTAGGGGGTCAAGAGGGTGCCTAGGAACTCCAGTGAGAGTATCACTTTGGGGGCTTCTTGTGACCTCCACAAGGTCATAAATTACAGATCGGACTCATCCAGGCCTCATACCTCATGGACACAATGGTAGGAATTGCCTCAATGCCCCAGCCATTGCCCTTGTGCCCCTTGAAATGTTTCAGTAGAAAGTTAAGATGCCCTTTACTAAAAAAGAAATCCCCCGAAACAAACAAAACTGCCTTGCCCTTACAAGAACATACATTACACAGTATAAACAAATATTTCTACTCATAGAGGTGCCCTTTACCAACATGACCAAGAAGAAAAGTGCCTTGGTGCCCTTGCCCTTTCAAAAACAAAGCATCAGGGCCCAATTTCATAGAGCCGCTTAACGGCCAATTTTGTGCTTACTGTGCGATTTCCATTTCATAGCGCTGCTAACTGTAAGCACATGAAGAGGCATGCTAATCTTCAGGTACTTACTGCATGAAAAGGAATGACGTAACAATGCAAATCCATGGTGAATGCGCAAGATGGCTGCCTAATTTTCTTGCTAACCTGTGAAATAAGCTTACGCTTAAGCAAATTGTTCTGCTATAGTTAGCACGAAAATTTGCTTACCGTTAAGCAGCGCTATGAAATTGGGCCCAGGCCTGTGTGTATATCAATCTTAATTGCTAAGTGTGATGTCACAATACAAAGCACTGCAGGGATGCTGACAACTCATCTTCAATATGAATCTTGGTGATTTGTGGAAACAAGCTCAGGACACACTTATTTCATGGTCTTGTATGATCCGTTTTCATTCATTAGAAGTTCATTCATGAGTTACACAATAGTTACAAAATACAGGGTGTGAATGTGTGGTAAAATTCCACAAGACTGCAGGGCTTGTATCTGAAAATGTTTACTGCACCAGAATTGATTTTACAAGATCAAGAGAAAGAACTTTCTACACAGTTTAACTGCACAATGTAAACTTGTTTATTTGAACAAACACTAAGGGAAGATTTATCATAGTCTTATGGGTGAGTGTATGCAACACAAGTGACAGATATTTACAATACTCAAAGTCAACAATTGAACATATCATTTTTTGTTAGTTTAAGATAATTACACAGAGAGAGGTAATATTATTCAGTTGAAAAGCACAAGACAGTCCAACTTGTCCGGAGTTTACTGGCCCAAAGCTAAAATCACTGGCCTTGGGCCCATGGTCCAGTGTAAATTTCGAGCCCTGACATACAATGGATTACAGACAAAAAACAAAACATTAAGATCTACTGCACTAGCCACATTACATGAATTCTAATACCAACTCTAAAGACTTACCTCTTCATCTGAGAAATCGAACCTATGCTCAATAATGGAGTTCACATGATTGTTGGACAGCAGGTAATCTAGGTGATTTAAAAACAAATTTGAAAAATTACACAGTGGACCACTAGAGTTAACCCATTGTGAGCCTAGTGTTCAATTTGCAGGGATGAGAGTCTGGACTTTACGATGAGCCTTCACCTGCTGATGAGTGATGGTGCTCCAGCGGGCACTTTACTCTGGAAATGTACACCCAATCAATGCTTGCTGCATATAAAGCGATTTATCTACAGGCATCTCAAAGCGTTTTTTATTATCTTTCAGACGGGTTTTTGAGATTTGTTAAACTGTGAGACCCAATTATGAGGCATCTTATGAGGGTTTACAAGGTGCTGCTATGCATACAGCAGCCACTGCCAGAAACACCGGGGCAAACCCCTTTCTGTAAGTGTTAAGTGTAACTGGGTTCTTTCATGAGCATTACACAACACACAAGACATACGGCTTTACATCCCATCCGAAGGACGAAGCAACAATGGTTTAGCGTCTTGCCGAAGGCCGAAGGTGTCAAGTTTGGGACTTGAACCAATGCTGATCAGAAACACCAGAGCTTGAGTCTGGTGCTCATGACCGTTCAGCCACTAAGATACAGAACCAATAGGAGGTCAGTTATCACACAACTTACAGAGCGATGTCTCATTTCTGATGTTTTCAAAGAGGATGTTGAGAGTCTGCAGGAGCTGTACACAGATGTACCGACCAGTCTTCTGACGTAAGATCTTCAAGAAGAACAGGAGCATGTTCTTCTCAAGGAAGAAACTGCGATGAGAGAAAACATAGAAGGAGACAAAAATGTTAATGTTGATCATTTCTATTTTAAGGTTTTTTAAATGCATTTCATGACCACCAGGCCAAACTGGACCCATGGACTAGACAGTAATTAAGATTGTTTTTACAATGACAAGATATCGTCAGGTGTTTAAAAAAAAGAGAGATTTATTTAGGTCTTTGTGCAAATTTGTTGTCACTATATCTATTTACTTATTTATTTATTATAGGGCGGCCTTACTGTCCAGACCTGTTGTACAAATGTATTACTGTAAATCAGGCAATACACACATTGTCTTTCTTTGCCGTATTCCAACCTTGTTTTTAAGAACCAGTCCTTTGCCCTTAAGTGTCAGTGGTGATGTAGTTTAACAAAACTGAAACAAATTTGCATTTAATTTGATTCAGTACAGAATTGGTAATTGACAAATTGACCCCCCAAAAAGACCAGATTTCATCTGAAAGCTCACTGAAAACTTTTTTCATTGTTTTCACTTAAGGCAGCCCAGCCATCTTAATGTTTAAATTTTTAGGTTTTTTTTAATGGTGTGTTTATAACAAAGTAGAGGATATACATGTAGCCTATGATTTAAGACCTTAAATGTTAAAACATTACTTGGTGAGAAGCACTGCTGCTGTTGAAACTATTTGAGAAAGGATTCCCTTTAAAGTACATGTAATATGGTTTGGACAATTTTTCACCAAAAACATTTGAATCTGAGAAACAATTCATGCATGAATTAATTTTTCAGTATTCCGAGGGTTGCGGTTGGTACCCTCTGTTACATCGCTAAATGTGGATGGATTCGACATTCTTATGGAAATACCGCGACAGTTTTTTGCTGTTTTCTCAGCAAGTACATGAAGTAGACGCTGTATTCAGCTGAAACTGTCATATGTGACTTTTATTGTATCTTTCTTTATAACTTTGCCAATAAATCAGCATTATTTTGACAAAAAACAATCTATGACCCCACTTTTAAGAAGCCTTTTTCGTTTAATTAAGAAGACTTACTCAAACACAGAGCTATCATTCTGGTCTCCCCATATGAGAATCTCAGACATGGAACGCACTGTCTCAACCAGTAGTCCTCTATTCTGCTCCGTTACAACCGAGTTCCTCATTAAGACCTGGTACAGGTACCTGAAAACAAGAATAAAACAAATCGTTGTGTGAGTACAAAAACGTTGTATTTCGATGTTGTATCTCGCAAAAAAATGGTCCGTGCAAAAACGTTGTATCTCAGCACAGACTTGTTTTGTGTGTACATCCAGGCTATTTGAACCGAGATACGATGTTTTGTAAACAAACTTGCCCGTATTGCGTAAAAGTACTGTTTTAGGAGATACAACATTTTAGCACTGACACGACGAAATTATGTTATTTTTAATTAGTGTGCTATTAACATCATGCCTAGAATAGATGCAGCCTTGAAAAAGAAAGTGAACAGATAGGCCCCTAATCAAAACTTGGTGAGAGTTTCTACTTCCAACTTGAACCCTGATCCATATCACCTCAAGTTGTACGCTTTAAATATCCGCTCAGCAAAAAACAAAACTGCTGATTTCTTTGACTAGATGCTTGTTCATGTGGAGCTGACATACTTGTACTTGCATTAACCGAAACATGGTTAAATGACACAGATACGGCTCATAAGATTGAGCTAACTCCACCTGGTTTTAAGTTTTTTTATCATGTACGCACTCAACGCAGGGGAGGGGGTACTGCCCTTCTGGTACGAGACACTATGAATTTGATAAGAATTGCCGCTGATGAGCTTGACATTGTGTATGGTTCTCAATGACTACGGATTGTATTTGTACATGTATGGCCTCCAAATTCACCAAATCATAAGAGTTTCAACAGATTCATTTTCCACCAAATTTGCTGAATACCGTGAGTCATTGATACAATCTCCTGAGCCATTATTAATCACCGGTGACTTTAACATCCATGCGGACATTCCCAATTGATCCTGATGCATTGCGGCTTGATGAGCTACTTCAGTCAATGAATCTTGAGCAGCACGTGCATTGCTCAACTCATCAACATAGAAACACATTAGACTTGATTAAAACTCGCCAATCTGAATCCATAGGGCCTAATTGAGAGCCCACCTGTGCAAGATTTTATGATTTCTGATAATATCTCTCAACTGTGTAAATTTGTCTTTCATGAAACCACCACTACAGACAGACAGACAGCTTATAGGAAAATTATAAGCATCGACATGGAGCGGTTGAGAAATGAACTTGTGGTATCAGATTTGTGCATCAACCCTTCTCATCATCTCAATAAGTTAGTGGCAAGTTGAAATGTAACCCTTGCAGAAGATAGTATAGAGTAGACATGCCCCCTTTTTACTAAAACCATTTCTGTCAGGCCCCTTGTACGTGTACCTTGGTACAAAAGTGACATCAAAGCTACCAACAAGAAGGCAGGACAAGAGCAGTTTCCGATTTGAACATCTTCAAGGCGCTTAGGAACTCTGCTACTATCCTTATGGTTAAAGCTAGAAAGGTTTTTTACTATAATGTCACTAATGATAATTGTTATGATCCTAGAAAATTGTTTGAGGTCACAAAATCTTTACTCAAGAAAAGTTCTGACATTCCTTTACCACAGTATGAAGATAAGGTTACATTTGCTAATGAATTGGGTCAGTTCTTTATTGGGAAAATTCATAAAATTCACGCTTAGATGGATAGATGATTTGAGGAACATCTGAGTATTCGCCCGATACTGGTACAAATTCTGGGTGCACTATGGACTGCTTCTCACCACTCACTGAATTAGATGTCAACAATCTTATTGAGCAATCTACACATAAATCTTGCTCCCTTGACCCAATGCCAAAACCTGTCGTAATTGACTGCATTGATGTCTTGCTTCCAACTATTACTAGAGTCATCAATGCATCACTCACTTGTGCGACCTTCCCCGAAGATTGGAAGGAATCATTAGTAATGTTGAAAAAGCATTAACCTTCATCCAGTGCCTGATAATTACCGCCCAGTTAGCAATCTTTCTTTTGTGTCAAAACTGATCGAGTGAGCTGTTTTTAATCAAGTCCATAATAATTTAACTGTTAATAATATGTATCTTCCACTTCAGTCTGCTTACCAGAAAAATCACAAAAACAGCTCTTATTAAAGTATACAACACCATTCTCATGAAAATGAACAGTCAACATGTTGTCCTTCTTACTTTATTGGACCTACATGTAAGTGCAGCATTTGATACTGTTAACCACACCATTTTACTAATTCGTCTTAGGTCTAAATTTGGGATATGTGGAATTGCTCTAGATTGGGTTTTTTTCATATTTAACTGGCAGGAGTAAACGTGTAGTGATACAGGGATACAAGTACAGGTTTCTTTGACTAATTGAGAGTGGTGTGATTTATAAAATGCTGAATGATAGTAATCTTACATGTATGAGTTTATTATCCTGGGTTCCAAACAACTATTGTATATGATCAATATTTCTCATATTACAGTGGGAGACCTACTGATATCACGCTTGTCTCCAATGTTAGAAAATCTAGGCTTCTAGTTTGACTCCAATTTGTCTGTATAAAGTATGAGTTCTCATTATTTAGTAAAGTCTGTTCAACTAGTTTTTATCGTCTCCATATAGAACGCATTATTAGTAAATATTTATTTCACAATTCCCCAAAATTTCCTGTGCCCCCCTAGGTGTCCCCCCCCCCACGAAAAAAAAGCGTGATAGTGCTCACACACACAAAAAAGAAAAGAGAAAAAAGAGGAAAATGTGTTTGCATTTTAATCAAAATGTAGTGGACGATCGCAATCTGTATCGCTATTGCAGCGACGGAATGCCATATAACTATATAAGAGGATGTGGACCCCTAGCTAGGCCCTGCAGCATTCCCCCCACTTCCCCAAAAGGCATGCCCCCCCCCCCCACTGACAGACCAACTCCCCCTGGGCCTGCCCCCCCACTCTAAAAAAGCCGTGCCATGCCCCCCCCACCCCGTGCCCCCCACCCCGTTCCCCCCACCCCGTTCCCCCCACCCCGTTCCCCCCACCCCGTTCCCCCCACCCCGTTCCCCCCACCGACCAAAGTCCTGGCTACGCCACTGCTCTGAATAAATCTTACGGTTAGGGGCCAATGCAAATGATAGGGCCTACTTGTAGGGGTATTTCATCAACTGTTTCAATTTTTTCTACAACATCAACACTAAAATAAAAAACAGGAAAACAAATCGAGGGAATTGTCCGGAAACTGGGCAAACTAATAATGTTCTCATTGAAATTCACTCACCGAAGGTGCTCCAACGAATGGACATTTTTGGGCCTCCCCTGCCCAGATCCCAACCAGTTTTTCGTCTTCGACAACATGGGTGTTCTGCAATTCCGTCAAGATCTACGACTTACTTATCGTTGTCAGGGGTTTCTGTGAAAAACATGGGCAATTAATGATATGTCAAGTAAAAAAGATCGTACGACACGCAAGAAGAATACGTTGACGTCAAATGACCTTGACCTGCGTGTTGATGGAGCGATGGAATTACTTCCGGGTCGACGACTGTTCCAAAAAAATTGATGGAACGGCCGCCGGGGCATCAGGGGCATCGGATGAGGGCCGGGGGCTCAGAAGAACGTGTTTGCTCGCATTGTCGACGATAGTTTTAGCGAAGAGAGCTCCCCCTGTGCTGGCCTTTGATCTGCGCCTGCCTTTGTGATACGAGACGAGGCTCGACTCAACAGTTTGCAAGAACCTTATTCGTTTCTACTTTCAAGTTAAAGAAGAATTAATTTTAAAAACTGCGTGAGTATTTTTACTTTTATTAGTCTGTTTTTATTTTAGTATAATCATGGAGGGGGCTTCCTCCAATCGTATAATATTACTTAGTAAACCGATCATCATGGGTGGATGAATTTTTGTGATGATCGTAACCGGCCTCTCAGTCTCATCCGGCCTCCCGGTGCGCGGGGACCGGTGCAGCAGTGATCGGTGACTGACTCGGGTAGTCCGAGCATAAAAATGGAGGTAGAATGGTCCGGGCTTGAAGCTTTAATAGCTCCATGGCCCAAGTTACTGTATCCAAACGTCGCTAATTTTGGAAATTATCTGGTCATTATATGCCAGATGGGTCATGTAACCATGGTAAATCAGACCAAAGAGAAGGTGCTCGGACTTGGCCCCACTTGCACTTGTGTGGCCGAGGAATGTTTCCTGTTCCTCGGCCACACAAGTGTAGTGGGGCTAGCTCGGACTTTGTTGCTGCGGGAGTCTTTTGGGACCGGTTCTCAAATACAGTAGTTGGTGCGATTATCAAACTGGGGCGAGACTAGCCCCCCAAAATAGGTCAATGCACTTCGTACTAGCCTACCTAGCTACACAACTACAAAAAGGAGTATAGCGCCCAAGTTAAAATAGTTACTTAAATTGTATTCTCAACCAAAGTAATTTAATTCATGTTCCAGCTGTTAAACTTTTATTTTAGAACAGATACTTTTAGTTTTAAACTTAAAATACAAAATATGTTGGACTGGAGTCTCTAAAAAAAAATTTGTATTTTAAGTTGAACCAGCGATGCATCAGCCCAGTTAACAGTTGTCCTTTCTCTGGTTTGACATTCTCACAACATTTAGTTGCTATACACACTGTACATGTAATCGTAACCCACTATCATCCCAACAACGTGCAGACTACATGTACATGCTCGTAGTTTATACTAGGTTTTAATGAGACAAAAATATAACTTTTCCACAATGTTGTTGCCTAAACTTAAATACTACTTGGTAATAATATCTCGTTTGAAATTATTTTGCATACAATTTTTCGATAACGTGACATATTACCACTGAGACGCAACCAATATACAACATTTGGTTGAAAAACATGTTAAGTTCTGATGTTCCTGCAATTTAGTCAAAATGTTGTCATCTTATCCACCAAATTGCAACCTTAACACAACATTGTAGTGCAATGTTGTAACAACAAATTGTGTTAGCTGGGAGGGTCCAATTTCATGGTTCTGCTTATCGCCACACTTGTATCTATTGTATTTCACAGAAGGGAATGTGAATTTTTGCTCACAAGTGCGCTTGTGTACTCCACAAAGCTAGGCTTTCTTTGCTTATTTATACAGCTAGCGCAGAAATTCTGCACTTGCCTTGTAAGCAGGCTTGAAGCCTTTCTCAGGCATCTGAAAGCACACAATTTACATGTGTATGCAACAAGGGTGTTCTTTTCATTCATTATTTTCTTGCAACCTCGATGACCAATTGAGCCCAAATTTTCACAGAATTATTATGTTATTCATATGTTGGGATACACCAAGTGGATACTGGTCTTAAAGTATACCCTGCATTTAAGTACATGTAGATCTGCAGTAGGCTCACAACTGCATGTTGCAGAAATCCCTTACTTACACTGCATTTGCATAATGAACTCCTAGTGGACAGAAGTTTAAACTAAAATGCTTTCTTATGTAAATGATCTCTCAAGCCATTGGTCAGATTTGATTTGAAGGTTGGGTTTTTTGGGTGGGTTGCTTTTTTTTTTAGCTTTGAGAAGAGTGAGAAGAGGACTTTAGCTTTAAATTTTGATCATGACATTCACAAACTTTTTAGTTAAATATTTCTAGTTGAGAAATATATGTCAATGAAAGACATAATTGATTTAAGAATTTAAAAAAATTAACCATTAGGCCTATTTTGCATTTTTTTTTTTCAAGAAAGTTTTTTTACATTGAAGAAATGTACACAGGGTTTGGAATTACGTTTAAGTTCATAAACAAGGCTGTATTGAACTGCACATATCTTTACATTAGGTCGGCAAAAAAAAATCTAAAGACACATCACACCAGCTTGCAATACATCTCTCGAAAACTCAATTTACAATGCCCCCACCCCACCCCACCCCACTCATCCCACCCACTCTTACCACCCAATAATTAATTCTTCTGACAAAATGTACAAATAAATAAAAATCTTAGAAATAGTAGGCTAAACTCCACTCACAAAATACATTTTTGTTTAAAGTGCATTTTCTTTACAAATTTTTTTACAATATTATGAATGCATTTGAGATTTTCTTGTTTTGACCTTGCGTTGGTCCTGTTTTGTACAACAGTCATATAGTTTCTTGGAATATGTCGGACAAATTTGGCCTTTAAGCTTTCCTTGGTCTTTTTATGGCTAATCTTTGGCTGTCATCACAAACCCACACTCCTAGGCCACCTGGTGAATCTAAATCCAGTAGTGACGGACTAGATCAATGGCTGTAGGAAAATTCTACATGACAAAGGGCTAGGGGTTGGACCCAGATTTTATAGGAAATCTATATGCTGAAGTTTGACATTATATTTTGAGGGGGCATACTGTATTGTAAAATAGACCACTGGAAACAGAATGTTCATATATTGACATTCTTTGCAGGTTCTCAGAAATATTTGAAGTAGAATGCAGATGACTTGAGGCTAGCAACACTTTTCATTATTGGATGAAAGTCATAGCAAGTATGTTTTGTCCAGGCCTGCCTAGTCTTGCCAGCGTTTTGGTGGATAATGTACATTGCTCTGTACAAGTGCATGTATGTAGTGAATAAACCATAGAGGAAGCTGTGTTGTTGCGGGATCCCGGGGGATAAGTAATACAGTGCCCTCAATCGTTAAAAAATTCATCGCATATGTGTAAAATGCAATTGTACACTTCGGTGGAATATCGGTTGTGTGTACGCGAAATTATGCTCTTGGAACCAAGACTAGGGCCTGCCTAGATCCCTTGAAGTTTAAGGGCCACAGTGTTATTAAGCTCTCTGCTGAAAGGCAGGGAACCAGACCACTCGGCCAACCTGATCCCCAAATCTTGATATCAGCATGCTGTCGTCTACAAAGCACTTGGCAATTTGCATTAGAATAATTTGTTATCACAGCCAACTTCGAGTTCCACGTTTTAAAAATGTTTTTAATGAACATGAATGCCCAAACCAAACTTATGCCATCCTTCAAAAAACATCGCTGTCCTGAAATGCCTAATGTTTTACTAGTGGTATTTTTGTTTTGACTCAGGATTGCAAGCATCATGGTCTTTGTAGCGGATTTCCGAAGTGACACCATCACCAAGCCATGTGCTGACATGAGAAAAGCTATGATGGAAGCTGAGGTCGGAGATGATGTTTTCGGAGATGATCCTACAGTGCAAAGTAACTTTTAATGCTTGTTTGTACAATTGTATATTTTGATGTTGCTATTTATTTGTTTTTCAATGTTTTATTTGTTTACTGCTGACTTGGGCCTAACAAGTTATGTTTATGATTAAATCTTGGCCCAACACATTATAAGTAAACCATTGTTTTTAAAAAGTCATTTGACTATTTTCAAAAGTTGTTCATATAGGTTTAAAATTTTACTCAAGTCCTCTGAACTTGAACCCCCATGTAATCATACATAGATTTGATTTTGGGCCAAAACTGTTTTATGTTTCAAGCCAATGCTTGTAAAAATCTAATTCTGACAAACCTGTCAAGATTCTAAAATCAAGAAAAAGTATTGAAACCATGTTGAAATGCCTTAAAATCTCATTGAGGGGATCGGATTGGCTCAGTGTTTTCTTTCCCTGCCTTTCACCTCTGTGGCCGCCGGTTCGAATCCCACTACAGACCGGAGCCTTGCATGTGGGTTGGGTCTTTAGTCCCTACCTGGCATGCCCAATTGCATGAGTTTTTCCCATTTGGGGTTTTCCTCCCACATCTAAAACTGAACATGTCTTTTCATTTCCTGTTCAGTATTTGCGCTTATGGTGCTATTGGATGTGTGATAAACTAATAAAACAAATTAATAAAAAACAAAACAAAATACTAATTCTGTTCTTTCTGGTCTTTGTTTTCACTTGATCATCTTGATTTAGTTTTGGAAATAATGCTCTGACACAAGTTCATCTTGACATTTATTGAGAAGTTTTTAAATTGGAAAAATGTGACTGATTTTCAGAACTGGAACAGACTGTTGCAGCCATGTTGAAAAAGGAAGCTGCATTGTTTGTGCCATCAGGAACAATGTCCAACCTAATTGCTGGTAAGTTACAAACACAAAAGACAAAGTATAGCACTAACAGCTTTCTTGACAAACTTGTCCTTATTTTCTGAGAGAGGTCAAGAGCCTGCACCAGGGTCTGTCTTCAGTTTTCAGACTGTTTGCAGTTCAGAGGACTGGGGAGAAGTAACTTATGCAATGAAGCATGTTAAGACAATACAGAACACAAACATTGAAAAATAATAGTTCAGAGGTCCCTTGCACGGTAAAAGATCTCTGGATCCTGATCTGTAGTTGGGCAATCCCGAATGTCAAACTCAAGTTGGAACCGATCCCAATGATAGTTGGGACGATTCTAAGGTTGGAAAAGTACGTAATGCCTAAAGAGCTCATCAGTATTCTTACCCTTATGATATTTGAAAAGGTCATATTTTGTAGACAATTTGACAAACACATGTTCATGTTTACACTCGCTCCTCCCCAATGTTCCAAGCCCCGAAGGCGTGATCTATATTCTCTCTGAGCTGACCTCTTTTTGTTTCCTTGAACCCTGCGGCGAGTAAGTGGAGACAATAATTTTCTTTCAGTCAGATGTTCATTTGGTTTGAGAGAAAAGGAAAGCAGCACTGCCACATAGATTTTTTAATAGGTCATAAGTTTCATGGGTGTGTGTTTTTTACATTATTGTGTGGCCTGATTTTTCGCTGAAATTTTTTAACAGATTGTTTTCTCTGAAAAAGTTTGACAGATAATGCTGTTTCAACAAAATAAAAAAATATAAAAACTTGTACATATGCCACGTACTAGTATAAGGCTCTTGACAATGACTTTTTTGTTTCTTAATAATTACAACTTACTATTGGCATGTTATTTTTGTGCAATACCTTAATGAAGACTTTTAACTTTCTTGAATCTGTAAATTAAAAACAAATACAAATTCAAATTCATTTATTGTCCATAAAATTGATATTTGCATTATCAAGTATGCTTCTAAGATTAAACATATTTAAGTTACAAAACAAATGAATATACCCAATAACATAGAAAAATAGCTATATAATCAGCAAATAATTTGTACTTATTTTGACAATTAAACCAGTTGTGATCTCTACCATTCACACTTCAGAAAGATATGTCATTGATTTCAACACTTGTTTAAAATTTGGGCTACTAAAACTTTCTGGGGGCAGGTAAAACGCACAGTTTACTAGCCCAGTGGGCTTCTTTACAAAAAGCTTGGGCGCAAGGCCTGTTTGTTGATCTTTTCTTGAAGAAAACTGGCTAAATTTACAACTCCAACAAACCATACATAGGCACAGCCGAGTATGATAATTTGTTTGCCTCTTATACATGATTCACAGGCATACATGTAACCTTTGCCTTGTTGTCAGGTTGTGTACTGCCCTTACATGTTCTTATAGTTCTTATAACTACATATGATTCCAGAGCCAACCAAGGAGCTTCTAAAAGTAGTTTAAAAAAAAAATAAAAACTCAACATTGCTAGTGAAAGCTGTGACTATTTTTCTGATCTTGTTTGCCTTCTTCTAGTGATGGCACATTGCCAGGGCCGCGGGGAGGAGGTTCTACTGGGTGACAAGTCACATATCATGATCTACGAACAAGGAGGCATTGCACAGGTGAGATAACACATAATGTTGGTGCAGCTGCTCCTTTTGCTCTGCTCCCTCCCTTTGGAACGAGCTGAACTCAAAGTTTTTGCATTTTCTTTTCTGGAAAGCTTTTTGTGATGGTTGATCATAACAGGGCTAAGCTCAAACTTAAGTGGGATTTGGGGTTTGGGAGGGGTAGTGGAGTTGGGGTTGGTATTGTCTAATAGAAATATAATGGCAAACAACTTCTTAAAGGTAGTCTCATTGTTTGGTTTTTGTGAACGTATTGCTTGTTTATAGGCAAAATTATGAAGAAATTATTATAATTATGTCGCCCGCAGGCGGGACATCCTATGACGAATCCAATCTTCTCTATTCCATATGCAGGCAGACAGCTCTGTTTTTGCTCTCCAAAACTAATTAATAATAATAAATTATAAAGAAAGGTACAATATGATTTATGCATGAATGGATGAATCGTTTCTCATACTATTCAAATGTGTTTATTGTTTTCTAATCAACTGGGGCAAATCTGACAAAATAATGTTGCAGTATGCTTATTACCATTTACTATCTTTGTAACAAGTCATGCATGAATCGTTTCTGCTGAAAAATGTGTCCGAACCATATTACTTTGAAGGGAATCCTTTCTCAAAATAATTATAACTGTCAACAGCTGCAGTGCTTCTCACCAAGTAAGTTTTTATGGTCATAAATTTGTGGAGAAGTTACCAATCTATGACTAACTGGCACACTCAATGAGATGGCGCACAGGATGGATGACTATATTTCTTTTTGTCTGTGATTGATCATTGTATTAACAGTTTGCAGGTGTGAATCCCAGGACTGTGGCCAATAAGCCAGACGGCACATTCGATCTTAAAGATGCAGAGTCCAAGATTCGTATGGAGGATATCCACTTCCCCAGAACTCGACTGATATGCGTTGAGAATACACACAACGAATCTGGAGGGAAGATTGTCCCAATTGAGTTCATGCAGAAGGTACTGGATCTGTCTATATCACTTGATTACTATTATTATTGTCAATATATATTTCTCATAAGTGAACTTAATCACTGTAGCTCACAAGCCTGAGGAAACCTGTAAACAAGGGTGCTTGCTATGTGAACTAGAAATACTGGAGTTAACCCCTACTCTTCCACGACAAGTGTTCTGGGTTCTTTTACATGCACTACCAATCCTAGAACATGGGACCTACGTCTTAATGTCCCAACCAAAGTACACAGCATATCGTAACCCTCCATCCTGCAGACAGTCGACGTCCATCGGGACAGAGGGTTTCAATAATCACAAGTGCTGTTTGTTTACACAAAGGCAAGATTATTCAGTCTGTGCTTTTAACTATGTAAATAGTTATATTTAGTTTCGTACTTCATGCAAGTGTTCATCATCATCATCAAACATTTATTTCATTGCTGTCCTTACATTTCACATTTCACAAGTGTTTACAACAGCTTTAAAAGTACAGATCATTCTTTTAAAAAAGGTAGACATGATGTTTTCTTAGTTCATGTATTTTCTTCCGTGCAGGTCCGTGAACTAGCCAATAAACATAAGCTCATGGTCCACCTGGATGGAGCACGAATCATGAATGCCGCTGTTGCTTCGGAAACGACCCCGGACACCATTGCTCAGTACTTTGACTCCATATCAGTCTGCCTTTCCAAGGTAAAATAAAAAGGGGCCAAGACTTGTTCTAACAAAGTAAGAGTAAGAAAAACAAACCTTTCTTCCATAGACCAGGTCAACCATCGAGAGATTTTTGTAGATGGTTGACCTGCAAACCTCAATAGATTGTATTCCCACCATGCAAAGTTTGAAATCTTACTAATACAAGGTCACAGAATCTCCTGAATTATGTCCAATTAGGAATGGATTGGATGTGGACCATTTGTTTATAACATTGAGTGAACTTTCAAAGGCACACCATTACTGACCTCAGTGTTGTGTTATTTCAGGGCCTAGGAGCGCCAGTTGGCTCATGTTTGGTCGGCAGCCAGGAATTTGTTCAAAGGTAAGTGACAGACGGGGGTTATTTATTTTTTTCTTGTAGGAACCAGACAAGCCCAGCATAAAAGCAGCTTAAATCCGAGAGGGTCAATTGTGTCTTGGCTTATGACGTAGAGTAAGCATTGTTATGACTTGTGATTGGACTTGGAGTTGAGCCCGTCTCGAGTCTCATTGTTTTATGACTCGGACTTGAGTCATGACTATCAATAACTCAGACTCCAGCTCAACCATCTGGAAAAGTTAAACTTTCCTTTTTGAATGGTTAATACTGTTCAACAGTTCAAAGAGTAGTAGCTTCAGGATTTCAACATTTCAACCATCCACCTGCTAACCATCATCAGTGGACTTTTAAAAAACAATTATGTAAAACAAAGACATTAATTGTAGGCTGTTGTTTATACATTGTTTATTTTTCGTTTTGTTGTTTTAATAAAGTAAAAATAAATGACAAGTAAAACCAACATATTCAGTATTTTTTCTCCATTTGATTTTTAAAGCCAACTGTCGGGTTTGGTTAACTTTTTAAAAATCCTTTTTTGTTTTCAATTGAATGACTTATGACTCAGACTCATGACTCTGGTCTGTTTCCGTATTGAATTGAATTTTCGTTCTTCTTTAAAAAAAAATGGTACAGTGGTTGATCAACACAACTGTCTCACATGAAGGCTTAATTTATACAAATCTTGCAATGGATATATAGTTCAGTTTTTGTGTGACTTTCCACAACATATATACTACAGAGGGCGACGGCATCGCAAGGCTCTAGGTGGAGGTATGCGTCAGTCTGGTATCCTCGCGGCAGCCGGGCTTGTAGCATTAGAAAAAGGAATACCGAGGCTGAAGACAGACCACGAGAATGCAAAGATGTTAGCTAAAGGTAATATTAAAATCTTTTGAGGCATGTAATTTTGTTCCTGGTTTACAGTGGCCACTTCCATCAGTCAATAGGCCTATTTGTCTTCTTCTGTTTGTGTTGTTTTCATTTTGTTTTATTAATTCCTTCTCCCTTGTATACTTTAAGCCAGTTGCTTTGTTCTTGAGTTCACTGTACAGTTAATGTCGCTTTTGTCAAAATTTACAGAGCATCAAGGTGCAATATGGGGACATCGGGGTGAAATGTGCACTGGACGCCATTTCAGCAAGCAACTCTTTTGAAGCAACAACAGATCAGTGCAGGCAATGACCCTTGCTGTCAATATCAATGATATAATAAAACGCCTGCTTACTGAAATGGTGCCCATGTGTATTTTAAGTTCTAACAATAGATAGAGCTCCAGTTCTCCAAAACTTACTGATTATCTGGGGGCAAATGGATCAGAAATCAAAAGGAAGGATATCATGTCTGACTTTATCTCCTCGCAGGAATTTATGATCAGAAATACTCCAGTTACACATGTGACGTAGCGGCAACAGAGACCAACATGGTGTACATAAGGATGAGTACAGGGGTGTCGGCCATGGTGGTTTATAAACTCTTAGATGTGGTCTTGGAGGGAGAAGAAAAAGAAATGGGCCAAGGCATTCAGGTAATGATCATAATTTGACCCTAGAAAGCGGCAGATAACCAACAGAATTTAATATCAGATTTTTTGTAGTAGCTTTTTCCGTTTAGTCGGAGATAGTTATGAACTTTCATTTGCGACATTGAAAGAAACAAACAAACAACAGTTAGTTATACTTAGTTAACTGATACAAATGAGGTGTTTTCGAGGCCCGATATTATCTCAAGTTACTAGCAGCCATGTACAAACAATTTGCAATGTTACAAGTGTTTCATGCACTGTGTTTGTGGCACACTCAAAAGTATTTTATGACTGTTCATTTTGAAACGGCATCACCTGTCAAAATGCTTTCGTTAAGAGAAAAAGTACAAATTCTTTTAGTCTTTAAGTCACCACTATCTGGCCAAATTCATTCGTTTAGAGAAAACATTCAAATTTGTTTTTGATCTAAACTGGTGATGCAACTTTAAGACAAATCTTTGTGATTTGTGAAATAAAACCCTGTGAAGTGAAACCCCCTCTTGTGAGTGAACGAGAAGGGTCGTTTCTTCTTGGTTTCTCCACATACAGACATGCAGTTATCTCTGTATTCCATAATGGTACTGGTACTTCTTCAAGACAAAATACAGCTTTCTACCTGAAAACCCATACCAGTACCAATCCTCAAGAGAAATATTTCTGTCAGAAACACTGTTAAAGTCAAGAAAATAGCATTTGAATGCTCCAACCAAGTGCCGAAGGCTGCTTGTTTTCATTGCCGCCATCAAATAATTATCATCATCATTCTATGAATGTGATAATATCTTACAAAATGTAAACACACTTGTCATCGACTTCCCTAAAACGAGACCAGGATTTCCCTAAATCAAGACCAGGTTGGAAATTAATTCAATCATCACAGAAATATTAGTGTCTTTCTCTTTGAGTTTGTGTTTGTCCTGTGGAGCTATCGACCCAATTCACCCGACGTCATTAGCAAAATTGTCTCTGGTTGCGCCATCTTTGGAGTCATTATTTAGTGTTATACAGTGTAGTGTGCATTTTATATGTGACGTGGCATTTACACACTTGCAAGTTGCCTCCCACAATGATGGGTATGGCAGCAGTGGCCACATGTGACAGTGGTGCAAGAGGTCAATACACATCTCCAATGTTGTCACTTTCAAAATTTCTCTCTGCATATTTTTGTCTAACTAAAATGCTGGTTCATCGTTTCTACTTCAACAGGTGCGAACGTGCCCCATAAATGACGCCTGTATCAGAGCAGCAGTGCACCACCACATCACCCCTGAAGCTATTGAGATGACCCTCAAGAAGCTAGCCTTCCTTGATCGGCTCCTCGTGAGTGGGGAGGCAGCCAATCATCTTCCAAAATAAGGAAATTCACAAGACATTCTACGTCAGAGCCACCTCAGGTTGTCCTGCTCAAAACTAGCATTGCGCATGGATACTCTATTTCTAACAGTATGCAAAAAGCAAACGCACAATGGAATGTTGCACCTTTCCAAATAAAGAAAAAAGATAATAATACTAAAACAAATAAGTAAAATAATAATGTTCATAAATCGTTAAAATCATTTCCAAGAAGGTGATCTTGTGTAATTCTCATAGAATTTTTTTTTTATCCAATATAGCATTTGATTATTTATGGTGAAATGTAATTTTCTGTCACGTCTTTTTCCGTTATTCAAAAAGAGTGGGCCAGAAGGATTTGTGGTATTTCTAAATAATATTTTTTAAAGGTGGGTGAATGTTAATTTTCTGTCATGTACTTTTCTGTTATTTAAAAAGAGTGGGCCATAAGAATCTGTGATTTTTCTAATTATTTTTTTTTTAAGGCGGGATGAACCTCCGAAAAGAAATTGTGTAATTTTTATCTGAATGCCTACTTGTTATAAAGATGGTAATGGTAGTAAGCATCCTGCGAAATTATTTCGATCTGAAGTGCCCCCGTTGATTAGAAAATCAATATAAGTATGGACAAAATATTAGAATCTGTAAAGAAAATTGTGGTGTCTGTTTGAATGCTACCCTCAATTAGTATGGCTGGCGGTTCAGTTTACACTGTCTGTTGCCTCGCTAGACGCGGATGGATTCAAGGTTTTTGATTTTGCAATTTTCTCAACGAAAGTCGGTCACTTCATACCCAAGTCGCTTTGTACCAAAGTCGCTTCGTACCCAAGTCACTTCGTACCCATGTCAAAGCATACGCATATGATATGGCGTATTTGGGTACGATTGTGTTAGTGGAGTTGTGAGCAGATAAGATTATTTGTTAAAGCTGAATTGTGGGCAATTTTAAGATTTTTCTATTATTATTTTTTTTTAAGCTGGAAAATTCTTGAAAAGCTGGAAAAATTATTTAGTCTTGACTTGAGTCATTAAACAGAATAACATTAATGTCTTCAGAGAGGCTTTTTATAGACTATGGAAGGATCCAGCATATATATTTTTGTCAACCAATCAGATTGTTAGGTACAACCAATTATTATCACCCTACTCCAATCAAAGAGGCTTTTCATATTGGAAGGATTCAGAGTATAGTTTATTGTCAACCAATCATCAACCAAAAAATGTATATCTCTTCGATCATAGACGCCGCCGAATGACGGTGATTTGGTTTAATCAGGTCTATTGTCAAGACTGCCGGCAGACAATTGAGGTACGAAGTGACATGGGTATGATATTTTGGGTATGAAGTGACTTGGGTACGAAGTGACTGACAACGTTCTCAACAAGTAGACACTATATTAACCAGTGACGAGAAATGTTAGACTTTCATCTGATTTCAGACTTTTTTTATGTCTGCCTAGTGGAAAAAAATCCCCACATTACTTATTATCATCGGAAAATGATTTTCTTGTACCATGGGTTCACTGCATTGATACAGTGACATGTATATTGTTTTTACTACTGTATGGTTCTACAATCCAATCATTTTGCAGCTAAGCTTCACCAGTTCGGTTCCTGTAGAACTAATAGCAATGAGTGTATTTTGGTAGGGAACAAAATGTTAAATTTGATTGAACAGTTTTTTTGCAAATAGATGCCCACGAGTTAAAAAAATCTTGTGGTTCCACTCAAAAGTCCAGTTTACTAGTCCGGGCAATGAGTGAAAAAAAAACTTTAACCCGATGCTAAAATAACTGGCCTAGGGCCTGCGGTCCAGTGTTAAATTCAAGCCCTGTAGTGTGAGATGTATATATGTGTTATCTCTAAACTGTATGCTGACAGTAATATGAGTGCGGATGACCTTTGCACAGTAGTAGTAGTACCGGCGTCAAGATCATAGAGCTGATTGTGATACACACATCACGCACAGTGTACAGTACATTTATATGTGTGGGGTTACGCTGTCTGTTTTGGAGTGAAGACCTGCCTTGAGAAAGGCTAATTTTGTGGGCATTAACTGATTACATGGATTTGGAATTGGCAAATTGAAATACGTTGAACAATGGCGATGAACAATTTTCTTACATGTACATATGGCAGAACGCGGAAAAATCTCTATCATCATTTTTTGAGATATGGCCTCAGCATAGAATATATTTTTCTAACAATAATTCATTAAACACTTTTTTAGTTGTCTGTATACATCTGTATTTTATTCTGTACATAAAGCAGACATTTATCAAGTAAGAAACCATTCAGAATGATCAATGTTTAAACATTTCTATCTTTTTTCGAAATACATGTAGTTGGTTGGGGGGGGGGTTAGAGAAAATACCCATGCAGTGGCCCCTTTGACCGTCTGTCATGTTTGTGCTGTTCCATTTTTATCGGTCAACCTCGTTTCGATAGCCAACCTCTGTGCCTGATAGGGAGATGGCAAAAATGTCCTCTTCTGTTTCAACTACAAGGTTGCACGCTGGATGCAAGGAAATGCCACTCCTGAGCTGGGCGACCATTGATTTAAACCATCTGCTTCGTTTGAGGCATTACTTAGTTTATCAGTATTTGAAAATTACAATTTGTGTTTTTTTGTTTAGATGGATGGGTCAAAACAAATTCGAAAAAAAATATTGAAAATTTTAAACATTGATTGTTCTCAATGGCCCCCAAGAAATACCACTGGTGTTTTTCAATGTACATGTATAAGTATGCCAATCATTACAAAACATGGTGAATAAAGAGAGCCATTGTAGGCCGATAATGCAAAAAAAAAAATTGACATACATGTGTTCATGTAAATTAATTTAGCTTCGTTAACTATTCTTATTACTTTGTTCTCTTGTTCTGTGTTTGGTATATGTATCGGTGTACTTCGTACACAGCTTTCTCCCATAACCATGTTAACAGTATTCCCCTGGCTAAATGCTACATGTAGTTACAACACCCGAGGACTAGTCAAAATTCACTCCCAAGTGGTCCTACTGGCGAGTTCAGTGTAGAAAAGCATGCCTATTTACCACCAAATATGGACCAGTGAAATGTCAAGCTTCATGTCACTGGTCTTGCTGCCAAGACACTGAAACCATTTACCCCTTAGAGACCATTCCCGTCTGTATAATCATCACCATTTATGCCCAAGACATTCTTTATCTTGTCAATTTGTTGACTCCTTTATTTTCAGGAAAAATGTCGGGAAAGTACATGTAGAAACAAACATATGGGTTTGTTTTGGCACTGTAGGTTCTTTGTCAACATGGGGAACATTGCGGGAAAATGTCAATTGCTTACCAACCAAAAGAACCTATAGGGTATAAAAATGTCAATTTTAGTACATTACTTTTCTTTGACCTCTTGCTGTTTTGCTCTTGTTTGAGCGCAAGTATAGGTCAAATCTTGCGGCCGTTTGCGGCTGCTATGGTTATTTGAGTACAAGCCGTTTACGGCGGCTATGATCTCTAAAGGGTTAAGCAAGAAACCCTGATACATGTACATAATGGTGCAGGCTTCTTAAATATCTGGCTTGCTCTACCACCATGCACTCTAGATATCTGGAGTTATTCCTACATGCACAGTTATCTACTAATTACTTATTTACATGAACACAACATCTGTACAGTACTATGAAAATTAACATGACTGTTTCTGGCAAAACCCTTAAAAAAAATCAGAAAATTTTCAAAAGTGAGATTCATTCTCAAGATTTTTCTCTTAAGCTTGATACCAGATTTGTAAAAGCTTGGTTACAAACTGGAAAGTTTGAAACAAATATTTGTTTCCCCGAAGGTTCGGGGGGGGGGGGAACCCTTTTGGTTAAGCCACTGTTTCACAGGTTTGTTAATATTGGGTCACACAAAGTACAGATACTGGTCTTTGACTATTACCAGTGTCAGCTCCATGCTTTAACTGGTACTAAAGTTTCACTTTTGAGTACAGACCTATCATGCTGCCACCATCTTGGCCATGTACCCCGCATCCAGTAACAGTAATGAATGCTAATATTCATTGTACAAAAGGAGCCAGACTACTTTTCCTTCCAGCCTCGGTTTGAGTACATTGGTCTAATGGGTTAAAGTTTAGGGTTTTGCCACAGTCGGTCACAGATGTTCTGATGAATTCCAATGAATCCACAAGTGGTGGTGGTGATCCGACTTCAGACTTTATAAAAAAATATATATACAAATGTATATTTGAAGTAGCTTAGCTAAAGGATTATTATTTAGTCCTTATACACTTTAATAAAAAAAAATTAAAACACAAGTCGGCAAGAAACCCATTAACTAAATACAAACATAAACTGCAAGTGTGACCCAAAAGGAAACCTACACCATGATCACTTTTATAGCACTATATGAAACACTGTGACAAAACAAAATTGAGGTGGGTGGAAACTGCCGATGTTTTGTACACAAGCAAGGTCCAACTGTATCGATTACTGTCAGTACGCCCAGGCCTTGAATTAAACCACAGAAACAACAGCAAATGCCTGGTGTTCATGCCACGTACTTTTGTGGTGCGCAAAGTTCCAATAATCCAAAGTTACATTTACCTCACAGAAGAGCCCTTTACCTGTTTACTAGTGAAAATTACCGCACCCCTTCAAGAGCAAAGTTCAAGGACTGTGCTCCTAGTCCTTATTTTATTTGTTGCTGAAGCGCTTCATCTATCACTATATACTCAGTCATGTCAGTTTGCGGTAACACCATCTGACCATGAGGTAATAGTACTTACTTTGCTGTGTGGAAATTGTTCTCAGCAGAACTGCCTTGGAGGAGATTGGGGGAAAATGTGAGATTTTGTATTCTCCTGATTTTCAATCTACAGTAGATAAACTGTAGGACAATTTCTTTTAAGCACAGCTATACACAGCAAAGTAGACATTGCTAGAAATTTAACATAGCGTTAACACAACCTGACTATGGACCAAGTCACTGTACGCCATCATTACAATAATCTGGGATGTGCCATTTTGTGAGTACATGTAGATGTCCCAGTGTGGGGGAGGGGGTAGAATATACCATGTAGGCCTTTACTGTGCTTTACACACATCGGTGTAGGGCAAATTTAACACCTATTAAATCCCCTTTCTGGTTTGGATGGTTGTTTTTTATCATTACCCCAGATAGCCTATTCCTTGACCAACAAACTATTTTGGAGGAACTACAGGGCTTGAATTTCAAAATAGCTGCCACTGTACTGCAGATCTTCCTTGTGACTAAGAAATTTTACCCGACCAGAAATATTTTTACAATACCAAACATTTGTTTTTCTCCTAATGTTTACTAACTTTGAGGAGATTGGGCCTTGAAAAGTGGCAGTATTAGGCCCTATATTTACTGTACAGTAAATCTTAGTATGAAAACAGTTGACTGTGATGGTGTTCAGTTGTGAGGCTACTGGTCCTGTGCTAACTGGCCATTGATCCAGCAGAATGCACATTTCAGTAGAACACTAGCAATTATGCACGAAGCATCTTGGTGCTTGTTCTTGACAACCAGCAAGTCGCTTCTCAGTTTTCAACGTTTCTTAACGACAAAATGTTCCCAGACCATCTTTCTGTCCGATCTCTGATCCTGAAGAAATTTCAGAATCATATCAGTCATAGGCAGACCGCACAATATGTCCTTCTTATTTCTGGCAGCTTCATCCCTGCAGAAGACATCAAACAGCTTCTCTGCCTCCTGGTTAAACTCGGCGATATTACGAAAGTATCGTTCGTTTTGTCTGTCTGTCCTTGTCTGACAGAGCGACATGAATTTCACGTACGAAGCCAAAATGTTTTCCTGTATGTGCTTGACGTGAACGGTGTAGATGTTACAGCAGTTCCAATGCTCTTGAAGACGCTCTGCTAGAAGTTGTGAGGCGTCGTCTCTAGATCGTTGGGCTTTTCCCGCTCGTTTTGGACTCAGAAGATACAGCATATTCTGTATGACGTCCTTTTGAGTGGGGAGGACTCCTTGTGGAAATTCGGCTTGCTCATGGTAGTCTACTTTTCCCAATGTCCTGTTTCCTTTGGGCCTTGTACATGTATTCAGGCTTGCTTGTGCCATTGTTGAGCTTGTCGATGCAGCTATTGCCTGGATAAGTAAAATAGGACATCAGGAGTTTACACTACACTATATGAATGAATTAGCAGGCAGTATCCACACCAATGCTTAGGCCTGTACTAAAATTATTCTGGGTAAAATCCATGTAATTCTGTCCTTTTGGGAGAAGGTGGGGCTCTGAAAAGATTTGGTTGCTTCACTACAGGCCTGGAAATTCATTTTTGATAAAGGCAAGGCTGTTTTAATTTTTGCAAAGGGCGGCACTTCCATTGGAAATTCTTAAAGTCCATGGGAAACTTTTGAAAGAGCACCAAGGCAAAGACCGGGGCAACAGAGCAGGGCTTGAAATTTACATTGTCCAGTAAAAACTGCTACAGTATGACAGTGTATGAGCTAGTAAACACCACTTCTCAACTTGCCCTGTGGGCTACTAAAAACTGTGCAACCTACTTGTTCATAATGCTCATATTTCTTCCTTTTCAGAGATTTATGTAAATATCAAATTTTTAAAAATGTGTTAACCCTAACCATGCTAAATGCAACAATATGCACCAAATGGTAATAGTTGTTGTGATCTGTTGCATTTGGCAGTCAACTCAGATGTCATTCTTTGACTGAATTTGTTGCATTCAGCAGTGAAGTGACTTCATATAGGTTTGAGTGCTTCTATTGTATCTGAACAACTTATAATGGTTATTTCAAAATATTTTTTATGGGAAAAGTATTGAGAAGTATGATGTAATATTAGGTAAGAATCATAATTCAAATCATATTCAAAAGACTGTATACTGGTATAATAACAGTTAAACATTACACTTATGTGCATACTGTTGCATTTAGCAGGGCAAACACCCTTTCTCAGTCCTTTCCCAAACAGCATGCCTGCACAATGCAACAATATCCCTTGTTGCATTTTGTTGCATTTGGCATGGTTCTCATTTCAACTGTGTTGCATTCTGTTGTATTTGGCAGGGTATGTAGAAAGACCCTAATGGGGGTTAGGGTTAATGTTGTTTATTTTTGAGTGTGTGAATATACATCAAATGACAATACATGTTTAAATTATGGGCTACTAATATTTCCTGATGCAAGTCAAATGCAATTTACTAGCCCGGTGGGCTATACTTTACAAAAAGCTTTAAGCACAGAGCCTGCTGCGGTCAGCAACTTTTGAGGTCCGAGACCAGACCTGGTGAAAATTTCATGCTCCCAACTGCAAACCCAACACCAAATTGCATGCCATTTGAACCCCCTGCTGTAGAGGTAATGTCATGAACACAGGGAAAAATACTACGATAAATTTTAGCATTTCTGACAAAGTTCAGCGTACCACCTTAATCCGCAACCCACTATTGGGTTTGTGGAACAGGAACATTAGAATAAACAATACCTTTTAAAGTTTTCTGAAGTAAAAATACATTCGGAAATGTGTGTTTTAATAACTGTTGCAAAGTTAAAAAACTGTTTACACAATAATTATGTAATGACATTGTTTTAATTTAAGCAGGTGCTAATAAATAATAAAAGCACACAAATTTACTTCATTATTATGGTTGTCAAACGCTGACCACAAGTTTTGTTACTTACATCTCCGTTAACGTTCATCTGACTTCCAGAATCTTGGAGCCTGGTCTCAATGCCTAGCAAGTCCTTCCTTTTGGGGTCCATTGTTTTCATCCATTTTCTATCTACAAAGTCAACCCTGACCATCTTTCTGTCGGATCTCTGATCCTCAAGAAATTTAAACTCCAAGTCAGTCATGTTGGATCCGCAGAGTATTTCCCAGTTTTTTCGGACTGCTTCGTCTCTGCAGAAAACATCAAACAGCTGACTTGCCTGGCTGTTAAAGTCTTCCAAAACTTGATCGAATCGCTCGTTCTTTCTACCTTTCCTTGTCCTAAAAAGGGAGATGAACTCCACGTATAATGCCAAAATGTGTTCCTGTATGTGCTTGACGTGAACGGTGTAGATGTTACAGCAGTTCCAATGCTCTTGAAGACGTACTGCTAGGAGATGTGAGGCGTCATATCTAGACCGTTGGGCTTTTCCAGCTCTTTTAGGATTCAGTAGATACATCATATTCTGAATGACATCCTTCTTTGTAGGGAGGACTCCATGTGGAAATTCTGCTCGCTCGTGATAGTCTACTTTTCCCAATGTTTTGATTGCATTGGACGTTGCACTTCTCAATTGTGGCTTCACTCTCGGAGCCATCTAGAAAATCAAATGGAAAAAATATAACGATAATGCACTTAACTGTATACAATTGATTAAAAAGTAAATGGATGTTCAACAGAATATATGTTTATAAGAACTGTACATCATTATTACTAAAAATAAATTCATCTTGACATTTCCTTCACACTAACACTATGGTACACAATACACCCCTAGTACAGGCACAATACATTATAACTTTTCAAAATTAATACACATATGAATATTATATTACACTGTACAAAATGAATGTATACAAAACATTATAATTCCTATCCTGTCAGTGTCAGCATAAGGAAAGAAAGAGTCCGAGTGCTTTTGTCTTTTGAGTTTTTCCTAGTCCTAGACTCCTAGTCCTACAATAGACCCAGTAACCGGGGTGCTGTATTTTCATTTAAATAACCTTTGACATCTGTGGTTCCACTGGCTAGTATGACCATACTCTTACAACAATAAAGGTTTGTTTCGCTATTGTCTCGTTCGTGGAGATGATCGGAACAACGACCGCAGATGGTTTTTTGGGGGGCAATACAGCACCCCAGCCAATTACTGGATCTAAATTTGTCCCTACTCTTGGACAGACAGAACATCCAATAATGGATAGACAAGACAAACTAGAGTCTAATAAAGAGTACAAACACAGCCCGACTATAATGACAGCAACCAAAATTAAATCATAATAATCAACTACCCACAAATAAGAAGTTAAATCCTGGCATGTACTAAAACAGTGGGCTGACTTAAGTAGCCTCGTTCGTTTGACAACTCGTTCGTTTGACAACTCGACAGTTTGACAACTCGACAGGTAAGACAACTCGTCCAGTCGGACAACTCGACGGCTGATTTGCAAAACTGTCAGACAAGGCGACTTTTGATCAGACATCTCGACGGGTGGAGTTAAAATCATTCTGGCAAAAGGAGGATTTGTGTGACAGGTAGCAACTAGGTGTCCGCACGGCCCGGCCGCCCAGCATGGGGACGAACGTACCGTGACCGGGCACAGGCGTCCCCCGGGGGTGGGGGACAAACGCAAAAATGGCGGGCGTGCATGGGGTCATTCCACTGATCTCTATTAATAGAGATCAGTGGGTCATTCGCATGCCGGGCCTTGGGGCGAAACTCTATGAGCGGGCAGCTAATAATATTATATAGACCTACCTATAGTATATACAATGTAAAAGGGAAAAAAATGACAAAATGAATTGTGCAAACAGAAACTGAAGTTTTAATTGGCCAGAAGTGCCCCTTGCATCCCCGTGGCCCTCTCTAAAATTGTACCTATTGTTTCGGCGACGTGACTGAGGGCTACTGGCGGCCGGATGTTATGTTTACCGGAGATTGGGCAAAGCATGACTCGAACAATATGTTTTGTGCAATTCTAATCGATTGGCAGACTCCAATCGATTGGCAGACTCCAATCGATTGGCAGACTCCAATCGATTGGCAGACTCCAATCGATTGGCAGACTCCAATCGATTGGCAGACTCCAATCGATTGGCAGACTCCAATCGATTGGCAGACTCCAATCGATTGGCAGACTCCAATCGATTGGCAGACTCCAATCGATTGGCAGACTCCAATCGATTGGCAGACTCCAATCGATTGGCAGACTCCAATCGATTGGCAGACTCCAATCGATTGGCAGACTCCAATCGATTGGCAGACTCCAATCGATTGGCAGACTCCAATCGATTGGCAGACTCCAATCGATTGGCAGACTCCAATCGATTGGCAGACTCCAATCGATTGGCAGACTCCAATCGATTGGCAGACTCATTTAATCGATTGGCAGACTCATTTAATCCATTGGCAGACTCATGGCAGACTCATTTAATTCGAATCTATTTCGAATTTAAATATATTTGGCTCTTTATTAGTATTACCCAAAAGTAGTTTTCTTTTTGTAGGGTTGTGCCAGTGAAGAAGTGTGTCACAACTGCTTGAGATGGATCCCTCCTCATGACCCTTTTCACAACAAGTATTCTGTACATTATATCCGTTTAATATTTACAACTGAAAAGTGTGTTGGCATGTAGTTATACAAAAGTAACTTTATCTTTATTGTGAATTCAATGAAAATTGTAGAACTCTTTGGCAACTTTTTTATCAGAGAGTGTCAAAGTGTCGGCAGCTGTAGGTGTTGGTAAATAAATGATGGCGCTGTCCAATTTTAATGACATTACGACTGCCGACTTGAAAAACATAACATTGCAAAATAATTGCTAAAAGTTTTATGGGTGGGGTCCATGTAAGTTTATTACATTCGCAATGTTTGTCGTTGTGGCGGGGACATGTGTTTGGTGAATAGATTTTGACGAGTGCGTAAGAGACATGTTTTTTATTTTGTCCGTTTTAGTTTAAGTTGGTGGTTGTGAACTTGTAAGAGTGAAATTATGAATTGTTCCTTTAGTAAGGAAATTAATTAAATAAACTGTCATAAATAAACCATCATCATTGTATTAAAGACCAGTGTTTTTTAATTAATGACCAGTGCAGTGGCGTCACCAGAGGGGGGGCAGGGGGGGCCTGCGCCCCCCCGCTCAGAACCCTTGCCCCCCCTCTTGCCCCCCCATATGAAATCACAGAAAAGTATATTCTTATTATATATACATCAGTTAACATATTTAATGATAATCTTGCACTTCTTTGGCACCCCCAAATTTAATCTTTGCCCCCACTTGCCCCCCTAAATGAAAATGTCTAGTTACGCCACTGGACCAGTGATTAACCAATACCAATGGCAAGTTGAATCGAAACAGTTTGAGTTATGGCCAGTTACGGCCGCGAAAACGCAACCCCATTCACCCGTCGCCTTCACCGTCGACTTGTCTTGGCACTCCGTCGAGTTGTCTCACTGGCGAGTTGTAAAACTGTCGAGTTGTCCGACCGGACAAGTTGTCTTACCCGTCGAGTTTTCAAACTGTCGAGTTGTCAAACCATGGACGGAGGTAGGAATCTATCTATTCCTACCTCCATGGTCAAACGGACGAAATGTCTGACAGTGACATCCGACAATTCTCTACCTCCTCATGCACCGACTTAATAAAGCTTGACTGCTTGAATTGCAGGTAAATATTAAATAAAAACCCATAGACCTTATCGCCAATCCGCCTGGTTGATTTTTGCTGAATTTGCACATTATGCCCCTTTTCCCTTCCCACAATGCCTTTCGGCCATTCAGTAAAAATCAACCAGGCGGATTGGCGATAAGGTCTATTCATGGATGGAGGAACTTACCATAAACAGTGCCATTATTGGCCGACTTCGAAAGTAATCAGTACAATTGTTGATGTATGCACATTTACAGAACTATATGCTTCTCTTTTTTGACATAAAAGTCCCTCAACCACGTCAAAAATGAACTGTTGAGTGCTGACATTATTAAAATTGGCAGCCTCTGCTCTGCGAAAAACATGGAGGAAGGAAATTAGAGTTACGGAATATTGCGACTCACCAACAGAGGGCGTCCTTAAGCGCTTATCGGCTCTGAGATCAATGGGTGCACCACACTTTTAATAAACTCCCATACCAACCATTGCTAAATGCTAAAATATTCAAAAATACTCAGAATGTATTTATAGTCTCTCAGCCTCTCGAAAACCAATCAGACATATTTTCGGACAAATAAACTTCAGACTTATTCTCAATTTTTGGCAGATCAGCCGTTTGGAATCTTTGCTAATTACCCCATGCAGAAAAGCACCCCTCCCCCGAAAACTGTGCTTTTTCCACCAACCGACTTGCTGCTAGTGTTCGTTCACTTATCCACTTCTCAAGCCAAATATCAGTTACACAATATATCAGTTGCATGCCCCCAAAAGATTTTATGATAATCAGTTTGGCGCATGAATTTTGGCATATTATTTAGTGCGGTGCACCCGGCCGGACTCGCTGCCTGATGGTAAAGGAATTCGTTTGTAAACTCGGTGCCTTTTACGGGTGATGGTCGAGACCGTTCTCGACCCCGGCAACTACAATGTGTAAAATAGAAGCACATACTTTTCAACGAAAATAAAGCATAAATTCAAACTTAAAGGCGATAGATTTAAAAATTGAGAGAGGGGCGGGAGAGACCGAGAGGGGAGAGGGAAAGAGAAGTCAAAGTTGTTTCTTATATGCCCTATATATATCACAATTATTACTTCAATAGGGACAAGTCATTGTGACGACTTATAATACTAAAGACGCATAATACTTGTACGCACTTTTTCTTGTTTCTCTTTATAATCTCAGTCAAGTAACTCTTGAATTGGTTCGTTAAAGGCTCAACTCTGAGATAGTGGTATCACTGACCTTTCTGCGAATTACTACAGAAACCCGCTTAATATTATTTTGTCATTCCTACCTGACAACATTACGGAAGCGTATTTAGGACATGGCAAAAACAAAAAAATCACAGATTACTAATTTGCCCGGGCGATTTACTATTTCGCCTGGGCGATTTACGGTCATATATTTACGGTCCTAATTACGCTACCGTACATTATACGTCACCATTGGTGTAGTTACAATATTTTTAATTTTCCCTGTTGTATTATATTGTATTATTATCAGTAACACGATTGGGCTAGTTAGAAATGCCATTGTCACTTGCGTACAGGGTTCCTTCCTTACCAAAATGCCCAATTCATTCCAATTGGATATCCAGTTGGAAAGAATTTGATTGAGTTGGTATTGAGTTGGTGTGATTGGTTTATTTTGGAATACTGAATTTCCAATTGGAATAAAATCTTAGACCAACTCAGTCCAATTGGAAATCAAATTGGAGTCAGCTGGATTGATTTTATTTAATTGAATTGGAATGAGTTGGAATTTGTTTCTACTAATTGGAAATTTCACCTCCCAATATTTTTCCAACTGGAAATGTTATTTCCCAAACAGGGTCCTATTGGAAAAACTATCTTCATATCATTCCAATGCCGCCAACTGGATTTAGAATTAGTTAATTGCACTTGTGTAAACCCCTCGAGTGGGGTGGGATATACTATATCCCAATAAGTTTTTGGACTGTCAGCCCAGGTATAAAATACTTGTTTTTCTCAATATTGTCCGATGATCGGTATCAATCTGTCGGACTATTAAGCTGTCAGACCAATGAGCTGTCAGACTAGTGGGTAAAACTTATATTTGGGTGTAGTTGAACATATCCAAATGGGTCTAGTTGGACCCAAAACAAATCCAACCGAGTCCATTGTGTCCAATTGGAAAAATGAATTGGAAATTTTGGTAAGGGCTGGCACGTGGCAACAGCATGATCTGTCGATTGGTCAAACATTCTTGTTTTCTTCCCCCTTAAAGGTGATGTCCATTGCAGGTGGACGTCATGTCAGCAGCTCCCTATCCTACGATGGAAAAGCAATACAGACTGTCCCAAATAGAACATTACTGTTTTTGACAATTACCAATCTACTACATGCCCAATAGCTAGCCGTGGTGTATTACACATGTATATCGAATGCCCATTATACCAGTCGAAAAAGACCTTCTATTGTACCTGGCCGTAAACTTCTAAAAGTACATTTGGTGCTCGAGGCATGATGTACCCCACCCCAACCAAAGAATATTTTAGTGGATTTCAGAGGGGGGGGGGGGTTGCCAAATTTATTATAGAAAGTTTAAATTAAGACACCGTTGTTTACCTATTGTTGTGCTAGTTTGGTTATATAACTCTTACATTATCGAATTGATTTATGCTAAGTTTGTGTTTTATGACTTTTCCCAATTATTTTCACTTGGTTGGGAAAGGTAGCTTGGTAGTTTATGAGTTTAAGTGGTGCCCTAAGCTTTAAATTCAAGGCTGTGCGAAAGCTTTGCTTACAACATCAGCAGCCTGAATGTGATGCAACCCAGGCCGCAAGACAGACTCCAAAACAGAGCACCGCGCTCTCACCATAATGCACTTACGCAATGCTTGCTTCGCGAGCGCCTTGTGTATATAGAAGAACACTAATTCAAAGTTCTTATTGAAAACAAAAAATCGCAACTCGTGAACTTCACCATGGACCTTTTTACAATATACATGCATACATCATCGGAAAAAGTCTTTGAAAGCTGCTTAATAAATGTTCCACCGTTATGACCTCAATTTGACCTTGCCATCTGGTTCAAACAGCAGTTGAAATTATTTTTTAATCGGACCTCAACAACTTACTTGGCATTAATCACAAGTTGTGTTTTTCAGGTTGTAGATGTTTAAGACTTTCAAAATGTTTGCAAATGACACCAGTTTGACCTTCACTTCAGTTCAGAATTACCGGATATCGACCCACATTGACAAGGCATAAAGAACAATACATTTGTATAAGTCGCACAAGTTTACTGTACATTTAATATGCAAGTATGCATGAAGACCACACGGTTTATTACGGTGCCCGTCCAAGGTGCACGCAGCCTGATTTGGCACCGCGCTCGGTTATTCATTAATACAATCATCCACGCAAAACCTTCTTAACAATGAAATGTGAGCACTGTTGCCCGCAAACAATAAAGGTTACTTATTTAGTCCACGCATTAAAATTTGCCTGGTAACTTAAAGTATTTAAATGTTTTTAGCAAAATGCATGCAGTGTTACAACATGGAAACTCAATTTATTCTCACCAAGCATTTTCATATTTTGTGGTTTAATTTACAACTCAAATGATTTTTAAAAATCAGGACAACCCTCCAGGTGTAAACCTACACGAGGAAGTGTAATACAAGCGTCGTCACTGAGACCTCTTTTTATAACGTCTAACTGCGTGTGATGACGTAGGGCTGTATGTTAAAACAAGTTTGCAAAAATTGCTTCTACTGGCACCCCGAGAATCAAAAGAGATTCTAGATTTGTGAAAAAAAAGACTTTTTATCGAGAAAACATTTACCAATCAAATATCGCCTATAAAAGTCAAACAATTCGGTACATCCAGTCACTTTTTCATTGGTGATTGTGATAGGTCAGCAAACATATGTTTGAATAAGAATTACAAGAATCAGTGACAACAGAGTACGACCTATTACCAGCTTAATTTTGCAGGTAAAGGAAAATTCACGGTAAACGTCCAAATTTCATAATCGTTTGCCACCAATAAAGAGGACCATTTTCTACCAAGAAATGAAGAAGAGTTGGTTTGATGCAAAGCATCAACTAAGGATTAATTAAACCGTTTACGGAAATCCTTTCAATCTTAGGGATTTGTCGGTCTTATAAAGCGTTGCAGCGGATACTGCGCTGTGAAATAAAATGACATGCTTCAAAATAGAGAGCCGTTTTATTGATGTTATTTGTATAATCAATACCAGCAAACCATTTTACAAGAGTGTTGCATGATAGAACAGTATAACAAAGCAAAAATAACTTTGCAGAAGGGTGCACAATTTGGCATCAACAGTAAAAAAAGAAAAAAAAGAAGAAAAAAAGATTGTCAGTGCCACTTATTGACGTTAGGTTATAAATACAAGTAGAATTAATAATAATAATAAAGTCAAAATTAATTTAAATCTCTATATTCCACTTATCACGATTACTACATACAGCACTAAATGGTAGGAGCCCTATGAGTGCCCCGCCCACTCCTTGTTATGACTGCCTACTCCAGGAAATAAGTTAGTCTTGCTTCAAGATACTGTAACTATTATTTACGGTTTGTGTGTGTGTGAGAGCAATGCGATGATACAGCCCTCTGGTGGCGATGTATTACAAATACAGAACACATGAGCGTCTTGAACCAAGACTAAGAATAAGTCAACTTGGAGATGTCGAGATGCAATCTTAGTTTTAGTAGGTTGTCTTAGCAAGATAAATTATAATTAGGATAATTTCACAACTAAGTTTCAGGATGTCGTCTTGCCGAGATAAAATATCATGGTAAGACGACGTCTCAATTTGACTCAATCCACTCGGGGCAGATATCCTACTGCTTGGACTCCGTAATATCAGATAGCCGGCGTATGCACATACGCATTGGACCATTCCCGCTGACCTACAGTCACATCTTTCTGTTTACGAAAGATCGACTATCAATAACAATGAAGCTCTTTTGCTTAAATCCGTTGCAAATAATTATTGTCATTCTTTGCCTTGTACTTAAAATAGGCTTCGATAGCAACAATGTTCTGGCAACTTTCGATTAAAACTATCGTTAACATTATCCATGGAGCCCCATGGATCATTATTTCATGTGTGTATGTATACATGTTGTGAATTGTTTGTGCGCACTGCCCCGATCAGCAGTGCAATCGCTCCCATCTCGCCTCACTACATCCCGAACAAGAAACTGTACAAGCTCATCAGCTCATCCGATCCTAGCAGTCTTGGATAGGACCGGTGGGGCCGAGCACACCCCACTGGAAAATCGAAAACATTAAATATATCGGAAACTGTCGAAGTTGACAGAAAGGCCATACTTAAAAAATACTTTTAATATCGGCTACTGATACAAGTCGTTTGTAAAAATTTACAATTGACAATGATAGATCTAAAATCTGACAATGGTTTCAATCCCCGCAAGCAAAAAATGACGTTTTGATTTATTTTGTTTTGAGCGCTCCCTGTCCAACAACTCAATGCCAACCACAATGTGTTAAATGGGTAACAGAGGCACTATACCAGCCTGTAGTTTTTATCCATAAAATACACAGTTCAGTGCTCAGTTCCAGGGTTCAATTTCATAGAGCTGCTTAAGCAGAAAATAATGCTTACAATTTGCTGCTAAGCAATAATGAGCAGGATACCAGTAACAAATTGTACATGTGGCATGGTACTTTGGCTGGTAACCTTAATCTGGTAAGCATAATTTTGTTGTGCTTAGCTACCCAGCGCTCAACCGTACACAGCCCGTGATATATGATAAGCAAACTTCCTGGCTAATGTTAATGAGAGTAGAAAGGTTTTTAGTAAAACCCTCATGGGCAGGTCTTAGAACTGAATGAAACCAGCACTGGATGTATTACAATACACTCAAATTAAATTAATTACAAATCACAGGTGCCCCCTTCTTATTATGATATTAATATTTGTTTCTACGCATTAGGTATCCCAGCGTAATTTAAAGCCATCTAGTAAAGGTTCAGCCGATACGCACCAACGTGTGTTCCACTGGGGGTCATGTAAAATATGTAGTTGCCGAATGCCTTTACAGTAATTGGCGCGCGTTCAAGGTCACTCCGAAAACGATTACAATCCACCCAAAAAGCCCATACTCTGCTGCCATGTGGATGGTGTAGAATGTGACAAAGTCAATGTAGGCCTATACACACATACATGTACATGTATTTAAGTTCTTGGTCTGGGTATATGCAGTGCAGTGTAAAGAAATCAATATCAGAGAATGGTGATGCATTGTATAGCCTACCCGGTGCCTCCGGAGGGGCGAGTTAAAATTTGAGAATGGCCCTCTTTTCAAACAGACGGAGCCTGTAAACGGGCAATTTCATTTTATTTATATATTTTTTCATTCCCACAAAATATGTTGTTGTTCACTCCAAATATTATTTCGTTCCCTGGAAAGAATCTAATTTTTATGGAACGAATTGTTACCTTGTGGGAACGAAATATTATTTTAAGGAAACCGAAATAATATTTTGAGGGAACGAAATAATAAAAGTAAACACAATTTTTAAAAACACACCATGTACCTTCACGGGCTCTGTACAAACATAACTTTTTCACTATTCATTTCAACCTGAAATGAATTCATCGATGCGAAAGGATAAGAGCTAAGAAGCAAGGAGTTAATGCACCTGACTGGCTCTCTTTTTGCCATTTTCAAAGGGTAACGAGGCTAAATCATCTGCTGTTACGGCCTCCACGAATTTACATTCTTTATCTAAGAACTTTTACACATTTATTGTTTTTTAACATGCATACTATTTTAACCATGGGGAAAACTTTTTTTTTTAAATGAATGAGTCAAAGGGCTGACCTACGAGGTAATTAGATTTTTTCAGGCTCACTGATTTTCGAATTGTCTTTAGTGTTTATGGTGGGAGAAAGAATTCAAAAAGCACTTTTTCTTCTTCTTATGTTGTACCGTATCCTTAAAATAAGCAATGAATGACGGCAACTAAAAGAATACATCAAAACTGACCTTTGCAGAAGTGGTCGCCGAAAAATATCAAATACAAAGTACAGTAGTTTCTTTAGAATCATTGCTTCCATACTTATAAGAGCAGACGATGAAATTATATTTCCTCTACCTTTTAAACCAAAATTCATATGAATAAGATTGTCTCATTGTCCACGTCAAATATGGGAGGGATTCAAAGTTAAACACGAGGTAAACATACGGTAACTCAGGATTGAACCCTGGGTAACTCTGTGGTTTTCAAAGGTAAACTGTGGTTTACAAAGGTAAACCTCGCTGGTGACACAAGGTTCAACGAGTTGCGGGTTATACAAGTTTCAACCACGAGTTATTGGTTACACCATAGTATGGTTACATAAGGTCAAACCGTGAGTTACTGGTTTATTCAAGATTCAACCACCAAGTTAGTGGATACACAAGATTCAACCACCAGTTACTGGTTTATACAAGTTTCAACCCCCAAGTTAGTGGTGACACAAGGTCCAACCACGAGTTACTGCTTGTTTAATTTTGCATTCGAACTGATAAACATGTACCATGATCAGGGTGTAGCTATCGTTTTCTTTTTATTCATTGTTTTTTCTCAAAGTTAAACAATCCTGAAAAGTGAGTTGTTGTGTTCTTCATGGCCGAATTTCATAGAACTACCTAATCACAAAATGTAGCTAAGCACAACAAAATTATGAAGTTAACCAGAATAAGATACCAGCAAATACAATATCACATGTACAGTCTGTGACTGGTATCCTGCTCATTTTTGCTTAGCAGAAAATCGTTTTGCAATATTTTTCTGCTTAAGCAGTTGTATGAAATTGGGCCCTAGTCCAAATTTCATAGAGCCGCTGAAGAAGAAAAAGTAGCTAGGAACAACCAAATTATGCCTACCAGAATAAGGTTACCAGCCAAAATTCCATCTGTGGCTGGTATCCTGCCATTTTTTGCTAACCAAAAAGTTGTTAAGCAATATTTTCTGCTCAAGCAGTTCTATGAAATTAGGCACAGGGATAAAAGCACTGCACCCTAGAGTGTTATTAACTCCTTACATCAGTAAAAATGGAGTATAGAGTTTTGGTCTGAAATGGAGCTTAGTCTTTCACACTATGATACAAGACTGCTTATTTCCAAATAAATCCATGTGACTGAACCGAACCAGACAAACTTTTTATCAGACAAACTTTTTTTTTTAAAGTTTTTTTTTAAGGATCATGCTGGCACTGTGCAAATTCTAGCGATGCATGTGTAAGTGCATGCCAAAAGCAGCGTCTGTGCCCAGGAGCGATTTGTGCAGACAGTATATCAAGTTATAATCCATATCAATATTCATATATCAAGCTGATTTGCCCCCCCCCCTCCCCAACCCCAGATTAAAGCAATGTACGTGGGGAGCCAGAGATTGCCAGGATTGTTTCAAGATGACGAGACTTGCACAGTCTATATCAGTTCAGGTAGGCTTTCAGATACGGTGATGGGAATGAGAGAGAGAGAGGAAAGAGAGTTAAAAAAAAAAACTAGCAGCTTCAACCTTTCTGGGTGTGCCTCAACGTTGGTAAGAGTAACCATATCAATGTTCACAATTGGCACACAACTTACATGGTATAAAGATGGTCATGGTGGGAAAACTTCCCTTGGAATAGTTTTGCTTTAGAATAGGGTTAAACAATTGAGTTTCGATCCTGCAAGTCCAAAACTCATGTTTGTAAACAGTGAAAACATGCAAGTTGTTGTTCTCATTATTTGCTAATAACTCTGATGCCCATGCAAACAGAGCAAGTGTTACACATGCACGTTGAGGTGCTTAACAACAGCAGTGCATTTACAAATCCTCATTAGTGTTTGAATGAGGGCTACTAGTCCCTCCCCTCCACTCAGTCCTCAGAGGGTGACAGATCCTTATATCTTGTAAGTTCCCTCCTAGTTCTTTTGTCAAATAAAATTAAAATAGGAAAAAAAATCGAAATCAGAAAGGCCCCTTTTTATTTAAAGAGGACTGTTGTCGTGATCATAGGCAGGCCTGTGGCTGTTCATGCAATTATGAAGGATACACCAGTTACTGCACGTGGGTCTGGCCGCACTGGCGGTCACATCAGAAAATAATAATGACAGCGCCCTTTAAGTCACAGGCCTGCTGTGATCATGACGACAGTCTCCCCTTAAATGCAAAAAACCTTAATAAACGTCGGTCTTAATATGAGCCCAACTAGTCCCTGCTTAACACGCGGTCTGACACGTCTTTCAGTTGATGAGCTTCAGAACTTTTCCAATGCCGATGGTTTTTCCTGTAGGATACAAAAAATGTATACATGTAACATACCCACCAAGGTAAGGACAGAGTTTTAAAAACTTATTATCAGTTAAAATTGGTGACTAACCTGTCAAATCAATGCCCGAAACCAGATAAATGAAAACTAATTGTTGCGCAGATTGCTTTAGTAATATCTGCAAATACAACATAGCCCTTAATGCTGTTATAATATAACATAATAATACTAATAAGTTTTTATATAGCACTTTGTCATTTATTTTAAGACAAGTTTTTGTATTATGAGACCCATTAAGGTGCTACGGAATATTCAGCAGCCGCTGCCAGAAACACTAATGCAAACCCCTTCTCTTTGCGATTAGTTTGACTTGGTAAGTGTCGAACTTGGTAAAGTGTCTTGCTTCAGGACACAAGTTTCAAGACCGGGTCTCAAACCCCACTCTGCTGATCAGAAACACCACTGTGTCTAAGAGCATTCGATGTACACCATCAAATTTCTTACCTTCGTCTCTGAGAGTAAAGCGTCCCATCTGCTGGAAGTCACTGAAGGTCTCCATACACAGCACTCCCGCACATTCAAATCGAGCCAGTGCTATCTGGTCTTGCTTGATGTAACGGGGCCGAGTTTTGCTACGTTCCCCTGTCTTCTTGTCCACAGTGGCGATTAAGGTCTGACAGGAGACAAATTATCAAAAATTAAAGGCTGATTTATGCCCATTGGAAGGAAGGTACATTCTGACATCAATAGACTCTTTGCATAATATGCATTTGCTGCTGGTACGCCGAGGTCACACGCACATTTTTATGCACTAAGAGCGGCTATCGCACCATGAGCTGCCTCCTTTTGCCTCAGTGAGGGCGCTGTTTGAGAGTGTGCAAGGGGTTTCTTCCCTTCAGTTGGCTTTTTGGCACACTCGCAATGCTCCCCCAATAAAAACTCTGGAAGGAGCGTTCTTCATCAGAAATAGTTAATCCTTCTTGGGAGCAGGTTAAAGGAAGATAAACCCCATGGTTAACATACACAAGTGTTCATTTTTGCTGGGGAAATCGCAGCAAGGGTAAAACAAATCTGGGGTTAGGGTTGGGAGCCTTCTCGGGGTTCTATTTTCCAGGAAGGGGTAGGGTGGGGGTTGCCTCTGTAGTGTTTAAACTAACATGTAATAAAAAAAACACCATTTCCTGTCTTTGGATATAAGGGATCTCAATGATGTAAGGTTAGGTAGCAGTGGATTTGGACAATTCCACTCCATGTTCTGGAGCACCCCCCCCCCCCTAAACAGGGCAAGCCCTCTACAGTCCTGAGGACATCAGTGGCAACAGCCACAGCTCAGGACACTCTGTTCGGTTTGACTGTAACACTGTAAAACCTTGGCAGTAAAATACTTTAAAGTGTAACAAGTTAAAAATTTTAAAATACAAGTTAACAAGACATATAACAAATACAGCATCACATGCCAAGGCCCAATTTCATTAAGATGTAAACCAGGAATCCTGGCTTCGAGTAGAAAACTAACAGGGCACCAGTCGGAACAGTATGAATTGTGTTGCATTTTGACTGGTAGCCGGCTCCTGCTAAGCAAGATTTGTGTGTAAGTAGTAAACTTGCTGGTACAACCATGTATAGAACTCTTTTGGGAGAAGTGCAGGTTCTGAGAAGAACCGGTGTGGTCTCCACATTTGCTAAGCACAGAAATTGAAATTTGCTAAGCGGTGTTTTCTGCCTAACAGCTTTATGAAATTGAGCCCTGGTGTGGTCTCAACATTTCGCTAAGAAAACCACATCGGTTCTTCTCAGAACCAACACTTCTCCAGAAAGAGTTTTATACAAGGTTGTCCGCAAGTTTACTTCTATAGCTTTTCTTAAGATTTGTGTGTGTTTTGCTCTTAAGTTTGTTTGGGTTTTTGGGAGTGGGGGAGCGGGGTAATGAACGATGTGAAAGAATGTCCAGCAATCTTGTCCACTATTAGGGACAAGAGGAAGGGATGGGGGTATGAACCGAGGTCATAAGTATAGAAACCGCAATGGCAGGAGATTAACTTACCGTGATTTGGACCTCCTCTACAGCGGTATGGATGTGTAGCACTGCACTGTAACCAGCGCAGATGATAGACTTGTGTTCAATGATCACAATCTGTGCAAAAATACGTCAAACAAAGCAACAATTTCAGCCATACAGTACATAGGGTTTTCCTACACTCATATCTTTTACATTCTTTCCTACACTAGTGACAATAGGTCTACACAGTAAATGACAGAATAAAGCAAAGAGAAACCGCTTTGGAACGGTGTCACATGTTGTCACAAATTATCATTATTCAGTTGTCATTATACAGTTGTCATTATGTGTGTTCTTACCTGTGCGTCAAAGACCTTACATGTGTGACAGGGACTGTTGATTTCACAAAGAACAAAGCCAGGGGACACGTCCTGAAAGAAAAATCAAGGACATCAAGGTCAATTACAAGTTTGGAAAGTTCGGGTGGAGGAGAAACAAATGGATTTTTAAAGTGTTTAGTGTTTGTAACTTGAGCCTGAAGTCTACAATCGCACTAAGTCAGACAACTTCCTGAATAAGATTGTGGAGTATTTGGGACTACAGGAGTCGAGGCATAACCAAATGTGAATACTGCACAAATTGCTTTCAATTTTTGCCTTTTTTTCACTCCAATTTCAAATTTGTGACGTCTCTTCTTTGAAATTTTGAAAATGGCATTAAAAATGGAGATGAGATCAATGTGATGCAATGTGAGGTCTCACACATTCTACATGTTCAGAAACACTTTAACATGTTTGGCAGCACAGGCTGTACACTTCTAAGGGAGCCAAGATGGTTTAAGGAATAAAATAAATGGCTGGGGGTAAGTGAAAGGGGGTACCATGAGCGACACTGAGACCTATACAAGAAGCCACAGACATTATTATCATTATTAATGAGTTCTTGGTCAAAGTAAAGAACAAGTTCTTTATACCTCTTCCTCGACGCCCCTGACTTTTAATTTGACATTTTCTCCTGCCCCAGCTTCTGTTGTATCATCCTCATCAGATAAAATTTGCAGAATTTCCACATTTGTCTGAAAAAAAAGAAGAAAAAAAGTAGTACATTAATTAGTAACAGTACAGCAAAATCTAAATTTAAATACAATTTTAATAAGTTAACCCAATGCAATGAATCTGGAATTGACACTAACCATCCCAAACTTAATAACGATTACCTTCAATAAGTTAAACTTTAGCAAAAGCCATGAAAATAATATGCAAGCAATTACAGAATAGGCTCCCATACACTACTACTAGGCCAAATACTTCATGAAGGCAACAGAGGCAATTGCCTCCACGCCCCATGGTCATTGCCTTGGTGCCCCTTGAAATGTTCCAGTACAAAGTTACAATTCCCTTAATATAGGAGGTGCCATTTACTAACGAAAAACTGCCTTGCCCTCACAAGAACAAAGTACCAGACCTGTAATATCTTTAAAAATACAACTTGAAGTTGATAATACGACTTTTACTCACTATCTATTTGCACCGATTAGGTCGGTAGCTTTTAAAACTTACAAACACAAACACTATTCTAAAAGTAGTAAACTTTACACAACAATTCAATATTCAAAATAGCATTCAGGTTATCTTCTCACTTTTGACCTGTGAGGAAAAAATACAAAAAGGCAATTCAAATGAACTTGATTCAGTTCATATTTGAGTAAGTTTGAGCAATAACAATTAATTTCATATCACATTCAGTTCAATGCAGTTCATTTCTTCTCAACTACACCCGACATCATCATCACAATGATCTTGGTAGGGTAATTTTGGGCGTCTATGTCCCCAGTGTGCTGTGGAGCGTCGTGAGCATTTTAGACGGAGCAAAGTTTACACGTTTACCACAATTTTTCTGTGCAATTTGACGCCCAACATGGAAAGTGTGGCAGACGGTAGCCGTGTGTGACGTTGGTGCAAGGGATCCAATAATTCATTAAAAACATATTAGAGCGAAATATGATAAAGTAAACAATAAAAAGCACATATAAATCACAGGTCTATAAAACTGAGTGCAAAGATTATTTTTGCACCAAATGGAAGACCTAAAAAAAACACACAATTAGCAAAATGATAACTGACTGTACATGTTTCATTTGCAATGAAAGGAATCTCCCCAGGATTACTGCGGGAGTCACGGTTTCAAATCCTGTGCTTAGCCACTTCTTCTTCGCTCACCCATAATTGATTTTTGTTTAAATGTACCCAGTCAGTTCCCCTTGTGGTTTATGACTCAAACAGTTATGAGTAGGGTGTAAAGTTTGTCTCATTTGCAATAGAACTGCGACCAATTTCACAGCGAGCTGTGTATCAATCTTAATCAGGCATGACATTTGACCGTTGGAGAAAAAACTTTGGTTTGTTTTTAAACTGGGTACAACAATGGCTCCCCTACATCTTGTAGGCTTTGATAGGCTTTTTTGTAGGCAAAATAGTAAAATCTGTCTGATTTTCTGAGGGGATGAAAATCTGAAATCAGATAAAGTAGGAAGAATATCATGCCTGCTTTAATTGCTAGTAAAATGAGATGGCAAAATACAAATCGCTACAGTGATATCGGCAATTCATCTTCAAATATCTTAGCGCTTTGGGAAATACAGCCTGTGAAGAGAAGTGGCTAGAAATATCACTTACTGCAGCTATTTAAATACACAGTGGTTTTGTTTTACCTTGTTAGGCATCATTAAGACGGTGTCTCCTTTGGAGATATTTCCTCCTTCGATTTTCCCCAGTAAAATGGTTCCCATATCCTGCAAGATAAAAACCAGAATCGACATTGAAAACTTTGGCCGTGTATAAAACATCGACCCTACCTACAGTAACAAGGGAATCTAAGTGTGGTGAAGGCTTTTTAAACTCGCTATTTAAACATGGCGAGGCCTGGTTCTTGATAATTTTAACGAGATGAAGTCTGGCCTCACCGTGTTTTAATAACTAGTTTAAAATCGATTCAACACACTTCGGTTCCCATTCATAAATGTCGTTCCATTAAAACCATCCAAAAACCCTGTTAAAGTCGAGTACAAATCTGACAGTTTAGCTTCAGCTCACCTCGACTTTGTGTTGAACTTCAATGCATGTGTTGAGTGTTGAGTTTTCAAACTATCGCACGCAAGGTTCAAAATTGGACCAGCCAAATATGTGACCCACCAACTTAAATTAAAAAAAGGGAATAAGACTTGACCCTTTGTAAACCTTAAAAGATTTTGCCCAACTGAGGTTCGCATTATCAATGAACCTACGCAGTCGCACCAATTCAGGATTGGCAATTGGGATTTCTGAGAAGACCATAATCAAAAGGGAGAATAGTTGGCCATTGTGTTGGTAAACAGATTACAAAGAAAAATACTTTCTTTTTCAAATCTTAGGCTTTGTCTGAATTTGCGGCTATGGCTATGGCTATGATAAGATAAGATTAGAAAAGATAAGAGAACCTTTTAAAATCCGTACAAATTGGAAATGACAAACTGTCTATGGCTGGCTTAGCGCATCAATGCACTGCACTTAGCAACAGCCGCACCCGTAGCTGACAACTGTGTACACAGCATTACTCTACCTTGTATCTATCTGTGATGGGCATCCTGAGGGGTCCGTCCAACTCTCTCCCAAGGGAAGGTAGCTTATCGATATATGGAATAAAGGCCGGCCCACTGCAATGACAAGGAAAAACAATGTAATCGGTCAATATCACGCTGTCATTGGCAACAATTTAAAAATCAAGTTATAAACCACAAGGGAAACTGACTGGGTAAAATTTTTACTTATTTCGGGACTTGAACCTGCAACTTCCGGATTAACATGCCGGCATTCCACAACTGAGCTATCTTGCCCTGGGAAGTGGCAGCAGAGGGATCACATCCCTTTAGACTTTCCCTCGGTTGCCACTTCCCAGGTTGTATCCTCAAATAAAATATCCTAAATAGGGGCCGAGTTTTCTTCTTTGAAGTGAAACTCCCCCTGAAGGCCCTGGCTGATTACATTAAAGAGGAATCATGGGCAGTCCACGAAGCAATAACAATTTGGGAGGCTAATCATCCTTACTCAGACTTCGAGACCCTGAATTGTGTCAAATCTGTCTACAGCATGTTTAAGCGATATTGTACCCAATGAAAACCTTATATTCAACTGACGATTCCCGTCTTTAAACCGACGGATAAAGACATGGGACCAGTCTACCCTCATCATAACAGGCCTGGAATTACACAGAGGCCATGGCCTCTGTTGCCTCAAAATTTTCTCATAGACTTCAAAAATTTCCAATGAAAGTGCCCTTTGCAAATTGAAAATGGCCGTGCATTGTCATAGATGAAATCACAGGCCTGCCGTACTGCTTTGTCATGAAACTAGTTACGTATACCAAGTGAGGTGTACTTACTTGTACCAGCTACACATACTACCAGCAGGCTCCTTAAGGTTAGCTCCTGTTATTCCTGATACAGGAATGAAGAAGATGTCTTTCTTTGGATTGAAACCAACTTTCTTGAGGAATGGGACCAGCTTCATTTTGCATTCCGAGTACCTGAGTGACAAACAAAATAATTATTATCATTTAAAAAATGCTTTCCGTATCACATAGACATCATAAAGCGCTGCACAATTAAAAATCCACAAGTTAAGAAATACAGAAGGAAAGCAGTCAAAACAAAAGACAAGTAATCAAAAATTAACAATAACAATTCAGTATTAAAAAGTGATTCTTAAAAAGGTAGGTTTTCAAAGAGGTTTTAAAAATGTCAAGGCAATCAGCCAATCCGATTGCCATCCCACAAAGGATAACAAACTAATTGCACATGTTACAAAAGAGCCACAGAGCCCGGACTTCCTTCAACAGCAACGATTTGTACACAGCTAAAAAACTTCAAAAAGACTATTCTGCAATACACATGGTGGCATTGTCTTTGAAAGAGAAGATTGAGAAAAATATCACAAATATGAGGAGTTTTGGATGGATTTGAAAGCCACTATTTATATTTTATTTTATTTTATTAGCATCTTTTGCTCAAAATTACAACATTTTTCTATTTAAGAATAAATCAAAGGTCAGTTTATATAAACAATATTGTCAAGTCTGTACAGTCTGGAGAGTTGAAGTTTAATTCAAAAGTAAACTGAGCCCAAACTTCCTTGAGTGATTTACAAGGATCCTTCCTCACTCTAACAATATCCAACCCTATATGGCAACTCAACACCCAAACTGTTGGACTCTGATTGTGGTAGAATGCCTGTATGCATGGTCCAGTGTAGAGCTTAATGAGTTTACTCATGCAGACCTCAATCCAACAGAAGCACACCAAACATGCCCTTGGATCTTGAAGGGTTGGGAGGTGCTTAGGGTGAAGGCCAATATTAACAACAGTTCATCCTTGACAGTTTAATCCACAATCAGCTTGTGTTTGTCAGGCCTGGAATTAAATGAAGGCCACGGAGGACATGGCCTCCCTTGCCCTGGTCTTGGCTTTGGTTTTCTAGTGAAAGTGCCCTTTGCAAAATGAAAAGGGCCTTGCCCTCTCAAAGACGAAATTCCAGGCCTGGTTGATGCCACAAAAGCGACAAAAGAGGGAAGAACTCTGGGTGTGGACCTACCTCTCCTCGGACCACTTGACAGTAGGGTCATCCATTTTGTTAATAAGAACAACCAGATGTTTCACTCCGGCCGTCTTGGCCAACATGGCATGCTCTCGCGTCTGACCGCCTCTCTCAAAGCCCGTCTCAAATTCACCCTTCCTTGCAGAGATGACCTATTTCAAATGACATTTTTAAAAAAATGTTAAAAAGTTGAAAAAGACAATACATGTACCTTGGGTTTTGGAGATATACATTGTACAATTAACCTCTCAACCCTACCCCTTAGTGCCTTTGCTTAGAGAGACTCCTGAATTCTCCAAAATATTCCACTCTATGGCAATTCCACACCCATCATTGGACTCTGATAAGATTGGTGTACCTGTCCAATTGATAAAGCATTTGTTGTGAGACCTTGCAGTAACATTTGCTAACAGTACAATTTCCTTGAGATGGTTAGGGTCAAGAAAAAAGTTTGCAGAATTTTGTTTTCGTTTTTTTTTTAATTATACTTTCAACCCAAGCTACATGGATTTTGAATGATCGCACATTACTTAGATTTGTTGAGTTACATTATACAATTGTTTTGTACACCCGAGGGGGCAAATGGAACTCCAGGCAATGCTGGGGTGCAATTCGCCCCCGAGGGTGTACAAAACCCATGGACCCCATCACACAGCCCATCACACAGCTTGAAACAATTTGTTGGTTATACCATAGTAAAAGATTGGAGGTGGTCCGTTGTCATCTTCTAAAATAATTGATTAAGACGAAATTGGCACAGTTAAAAAGCAAACAAACAGTGTCCTTGGCGAATGAATTGTAAACACCAATGGCTGTTATTGACAGAAGTAATAATTGATTCACAAGTACCCTACAGTACATCGCACAGGAATGTCAATCAATTAACCTAGTACCAGCGTAATTACAACCTCATACCCAGGGCTATTTCTAATATTGTACAAGGCGGTGGTGGAAAAGACAAACAGTGGGCACGATCAAGGTAATGTATCCCCATAGCGTACATCACTCATGTTTCCCTGAGCCATGCATCTTTGTAGCACATCACATGAGTGGTTCTCAACCAACAAATTCACAATCTATGACCGTGGTATAACAAGCAGGGTTTTAAATACCCATCGGACCACTGGCCAGAAACCAGTAATTTTAGACCTGGGCCAGTAACTCCACAACAAAACAAGTTCAGCAGTCATGTGCTTACATGTACAGTATACCAACACAAACTTTTTAATAATTTACCAAGATATTCTTAAGCTTTTCTTAAAACTTCCTAAAAAAAAGTTTGGAAATAGAAAAATTGATAAAACACAAACAACCTGCTATGAAAAAAAAGAAAAAAAAAGAGCCAAAAACTTTCAAGAATATGGCATAACAATGATTAAATACACAAGTACGTTTTGTGCAATAGTAGATGGAAGTATTGATCTTACCAATACAGCCAAGTCTGCCTGGGCAGCCCCGCAGATCATGTTAGGCACGAAGCTCCGATGGCCGGGGGCGTCAAGAATAGTAAAATGTTTCTTGTCCGTCTCAAAGTTGGCTCGGCCAACCTCCACTGTCTTTCCCTTCTCCCTTTCCTCTTGGTTGGTATCCAGCGCCCACGACAGGTACCTGATCAGAAACACACTCTCTTTCACATCTACTTTCATTGACACTAATGTCATGTACTTATCAAGAACTTAACAGGGACCGTGGTTTCATGTACCAGGAAGTGATGCTCGATAGTCACCTACTCCACCCTTTGTTAATGGATTCATTCACCCACAACTTTCTTGTATAATGAACTTGTACTTGGCTCGTCCCCTCCATTGGTCTGATAATATAGTTGTTGCTGTGAAAGCGCATGCAGTTTTGTGTGTAATCAAGTGCTACTACAACCTTCCTTCATTTTATATATTTCATGTAATGTGTGATTTACGAGACCCATTTATAAAGCACCTTGTAAGGGTTATCTTTAATACAAGGTGATGAGGCACAATCCGCAGCCAACCATGTCAGTAACACAGAGGCAAACCCCGCTTCTCTTCTTGATAAGTGTACTGGGTTCTCTTACGTGCATTACAAAATGCACAGGGCCTACGCCTTAATGTTCAACCCAAAGGATGAAGCAATTCAAGTGTCTCGCTCAAACACACTTTGACACCGGCATGATATTTGACCCTTCGAACAATTGTATTGAGTACAAGAGCTGACCTATAAGCCTGCAGCCTGCAGATGGTACAGACTTTGATGGACTCCAGGCCATTCCAAAGTAAATTTGTTGATCATACTGAGGACAACAAATCTGAAATCAGACTAAAGCAGGAATAATGTCATGTCTGTCGACAGCACCAGAATCCAGTGCACTTGAACTTGAACTTGAATGCCAAATATTTTACTCATTGACAGTGATTGAAGTGTTTGTTTCACTTACCAACTTTCTCTGTTCTTCTCTTTGGCCTCTCGTTCATACTTTTCCAGAGTTCTCTTGTCGACTTGTCCAGTCAGGAACCTGAGGAACGAAATCAAGGAATAAGAAAGTAAATTATAAAAAATATACATGCCACTCAAGTTGCCAAAGATGTGCAACCACTATCATTATTGTCATTAACATAACTTTATTCCCCATTCCCAAACAAGAATGTGAACGATATACATTACAGATAGTACGGAAAAGAAACCAAAAAAAAACCCAGCAGTGTACAGAAAAAAAATCTGCAGGATTCTCTAAACTAGGGGGCATCCTGCAGAGGTCCTGGAACCAACATATTTTGAAGTTTGGCCTTACCACGCTGAATTGAAATGAGGTCCTGGGAATGTTTTTTACTTGGTGTTTTACTTTGGCTTTAAAAGCCCTACTATGCAATATGGAATTATCTTAGTGAAGTTGGTGAATTTGATCTAAAAGACCCCCCCCCCCCCATAAAAAAGAAGAAAATTTAAAAAATACATTTTTTACAAATAATTTTTTTTTTTTTCTTCCCCTCTTTGTATTTTGCGTATCAGCTGTACTACGCAGGTATCAGCCCACAATTTGTCATACTGGCATGAAAGGCTAACTTGTGCATGGGGAGAACCCTAATTTGAAATACAACGTTTTGAATTGGTGGTGGGGAGGGTGCATATAAAGCACAATTTGTACAGTATGGGCCCCCTAATATGGTGTTACGGCAAACCTCTCTTAGTTATACTTCCACCATGCAAAGTTTCAAATCCTACTAAATTATGTCATTTGTAGATTGGGTACATCAAAAGAAGGACCCACACTACAACCAACACAACAGAATAAACAGAAATAATTAAACAAACAAATTAAGACAAACAATAGAATGACAATCAGGGGCGAGAGTCATCACTGACTAAAATGTCTGAAACTGTGCTCCAAATTTTAGGAGGCATTTTGAAATGATGACAAGTCCACCTTTTGGTAGCCCCTGGAGTTATAGATTTCAAAGATCTTTCAGCAGCAGCACCTTCACCACGAATGAAGTAGATCAAAGAGCAAGTTTTTTTTATACTTGAGAATATAACAGCTAAATCTTTCACAGACATAAACAAAAATCAAGTAATAAGCCACAAGGGAAACTGACTTGTAACTGTTAAATAATTTTGCGTAGAACAAAGACAAATTGACTAGAGCAGGACTTGAACCTGTGACCTCTGGATTAATGTACCTAGGAGGAGGTCTCTCTATTTTGTCAATATCTTGGTACAGGGTGCCAGTTCAAAGCCTTACAACCCGTAACTGCTAGATAACTCAGTTGGTAGAGTGCCAGCATGTTAATCTGGAGGTCTGAGATTCAAGTTTCAACTCTAGTAATTTTTTTTTTGTTCAACCCAAAATTCTTCAGATAAAAGTCAAACATTTCTCATCCCTCGACAATTATCATTGACAATTCCCATTGACAATTCCAAGCAATGTCATTGGCAGATATCTTCTTTCCGCTCTTCAAGTGTTCACTAAATTGTTCACACCTTTCAGAAGCGGCAAAGATGATGTAAACAGTTACTCAATACTCACATAATGTGACCACCAATAGTAGACTTTCCAGCATCTTTAAGAAAAAATAACATAACAAATTGTTGAGTAACAAATACATTTTTTTCAGTCTAAAGAATGGAAAATTAGCTGTAATGCTCGGATTATTTAATTGAGGCTATTGCCGTTTACAAACAGATAAAAGGGTAGTTAATAGTGCATAATTTTTATAAAATGCTCAATCTATCTCAAAGCAATTGTCATTATTAACAATTTCATAGAGTTCGCTTAACTGAAAACACAAAAAGTAGCTAAGCACAAAAACATTATGCCTACCAAAATAAGGTTAGCATCCAAAATACCATATCACAATGTACCATCTGTGACCAGTTTTCCTGCTTATTTTTGCTTAGCAGAAATTTTTTTAAAGCAATATCTTCTGCTTAAACGCAGCTCTATGAAATGGGGCCCTGGTTCTTATATAGCGTACATAGTAGCAAGGTCAAGGCACTTGATATCATTATCCCTGTTCGTCAGGCATACTTTAACCAATCACCAAACTTTCTCAACTCCCTGGGGAGCTTACAACCCCAAGCTGCTTATATTCGCGCTAAGAGGTTAATCCAACACAACACTGTCTCAGCCCTGACAGGTTCCAATTTACAGCTGGGTTAACAGAACAACTTATAGTTACATGTACATGTAAGTGTCTTGCTCAAGAACACCAGGTTTCATGACCAGGATTCGAACCCACATAAGAATTCGAGTTGGGTGGTCTGGACTGCTGGGACACAACACACAAACACGTCAAAGGTAATCAACACACAACAACAACAACTTGCCCTTACCAACATGGCCGATGAATATAACGTTGACATGCTCTCTGGGGTTTTTATCTTCCTCTTCTTCCTCCTGTACCTGTACCTGTTGATATTTGCTTTTCTGTGCGGGTGGCGGGACCACCGCTACTTTGGCTGCTCCACCTACACATACGTCTTCTTCACTGGAGGGTCCACTGTCTGTAACTGATGACAACATGAGTACTGCTACATGAGTGCATGTGGTATGAAATGTCTAGAATCCAAGTCGACTCTACTGTACCAAACATAGACCCATGGCCCAATGTCATTGGTATTGCAGAGCTGCCAACGATTGCATCTTGCAATCAGGGAGATTTTGTACAACAATCAGGGAGATCTCTAGAAATACAATCAACATAATAGGGGAAAAGTTTCCATAATCAGGAAGATTTTCAAATGTTTTTATCAGAACATGGAAAGATTGGTTTATTTAAAGGGACCTTTCTGCAGAATCAGGGAGAGTTGGCAGCTCTGGTATTGAAGAAGTTAATCAGGAATTTCCACTTAGAAGTGGACAATGGCGACCATAAGCGCACAGATCAGAGGTCTGGGCCCAATTTCATAAAGCCTGTAAGCATAAAAATTTGCTAAGCAGAGAAAATCTTGCTAAACAGAAACTGGTTACCAGCCAAAATTCCATAAAGTTGCAACCGGTGGCCCATTAATTTTTAGCTTAGCAAAGGAATTTGCTAAGCAGTATTTTCTGCTTAACAGCTTTATGAAATTAGGCCCTGGCAGTAAGCGTAGAGCCATAAAATTGGGCCATGGTAGCAGAAAAATGTCACATCCTGGGGCTATTAAAAAGTCCTGTGCAGAGGATTCAGAATCTAGTCAGGAATGTTCAGTTACGGGTTTAAATCCTGACCCAGCCGAGACATCTATAAGGCATCAATGGTTTTCATCACGAGAATATGGATCATGCCCCGTCTCAGTTTGTGACTCAAGCAAGGGTGGTAATGCGCATATTCTCTGAGTGCAAGAATGATTGAAGAGTATCGATTGCCGAGTATTGAAGTACATGTGTACTCACCCACAATTGAGATCAAGCTTCTCTTAGTGCTTGTTAAAAAACAAAACAAAAAACAGTTTAATACTGTATATAACTGTAAAGAAAAATTTCTCTAAATTTGATTCTGGTCTTGTAACAAATTTTCCGGTCCAGTGTTTATTTTTAACTACAGGCCCTGTCGTCTTGTGGATCCCCCCACCCAAATTGGAGCCCTGCGGGCAATGCATCTTCAAAGCTCCTGGGAGTGTCATATTAAGCATCTTTGTCCCCAGAACATTTACCAGTGGCTTGACCAAACCACAGTGGATGGCAGTAATTGGTCTGACTGTAGGAAGGTTGATTGTGGACTGTGTAGGGATGCATTCACTACATGACATCATGCTGGAGGCTGACATAGTTTATCCATCATTCCAAACCACAGCAAATAATATTGAATGGTCAGATAGTAGGAGGGTTGACTGTGGACTGTGTAGGGATGCATTCACCAAATGGCATCATACTGCAGGCTGGCATAGCTTATCCATCATTCCAAACCACAGTGGATATAATTGTGTGAAGTATGATAACTCACCTTCTTCTTCTTCTTGTACATTCTCAGAATTGTTGTTCGGAGACTGCTCTTCATCTTCTGTCTCTTGAGGTTGGGGTGTGGTCTCATCTTCAGCTTCTATGAAATGATTGTGTATCAAATTACATTGAACATTTGTTGACATAAACAAAAATACACTTTAGGAGGATCTTGTTTTAACAGTTCACAGTTTAACAGCATGCACAAAAACACTTGTTTTCAGAGCAACATCACAGGGGATAAGTTTATGAAGACTAAACGGCTTAACCCTCCTACTCATGGTACCATTTAAATTTGTGGGATGTGCAGGGCTTGATTGTTTGATTTTCCTTCTTTTTTTCGAAGGACTTTCCTTTTAAGCCCCCAAAATCAACGAAAGTGGATAGTGGAAATTCAAGATAAAAATAAAAGATGGAATAAATTGTATTGAGGATAAAGAACCCGTTTTTGTTTTTTTTACTTTTAAATGGAATGTGATAAGCCTTGTTAGGTGTGTCTCGAGTCCTGCACACTTCCCTCTTCCCATAATCATCTGTATCTTAAAGTGATGTATCTTATCTAAAAATGATGTTGTTCTTGAATATCTTTATTTCTTAATAATGCCAAAGGTTGGCGGGACCAGTGTGCGATGCTTATAATTATCTATTCTCTTGTAGTGTGTAATTTTGTAATTTTGTAACCATTTAACTCAGCGCTCTCCCTCAACAGTGGTCCACTGGCCAAATGCCAGTTATAATGACCGAGGACCAGTCAAAATACACTCCAAGTAGTTCAGCTGAATAGTTCTGTGTTGAAAAGCATCCCTTTTTAATATGAATTATGGACAAAGTGTGCAAAAAAGCTGAGGGACCAGTGAAATGACAAGCTAACTGGTCCAGCTGGCTAGTCACGGAAAAAGTTACGGGCAGACCCTGTTACTGCTAATGACTTTCGTTTTTTTTTTATCTAGCATTGTTTTTGTACATAGCGCTTTGAGGCCGTTTTGTTGCAATACTGCGCTTTATAAAATACTTTTTTATTATTGTTATTATTATGATTACCATGCCTGTTGACAAGAGGCCAGTTTGATAAACATTAAAAATTATAAATTGTTTTTTTGGTCATAAATTTCCATGAATACCTGCAATTCCAGAGTCTTGTGCTGGTGAAGCCTCTCCTGATGGCTCATCTGCAGAGAATAAAAAGGATAGTCATTTATTAACGGGAGGCGTTTTTTTTCCTATGGGATTGTGCATCAGGTGGAACTTTTCTGTGGCAGATGTAAGGCAGGGCACTGATACATTGACTGTTTTGTGTCCAAGGGGATTGTATTATTTTCTTATAATTTGAAAGCCTCTAAGTGCTACGAAATTTGATAAACTTGTTTCTTTTGTTAAATTCATGCCTGGAACTACAAAGTGACCATGGCTTCTGTTGTCCTGGTCTGGGTCATCCTGGCCCTTCCAAAGTTTAAATTCAATTCAATTCATTCATCACTGCCCACTAATAAGAAAGATAAAAATGGAAAATTCACATGTCTAAAATTGATTGATTTCAGCTCCAGAACTGGACAGCAGAATTTTTAAACACTGAGAAATAAATTACGGAATTAAGACCTAAAAAAAATATATATAAAAACCTAAAAAATAGAGCAGTACAACAAGGGAACATCGGCAAGAGTAAAACACATCAGATCACAGCCTCACCATCCCCCCACAAACATCATGATTGGAAACAAGACCAACTTAAATCATTAAAAAATGTATTTAAAAAAATATATAAAAATGTTTTCCATTGGAGATGCCCTTTGCAAAATGAAAATGGTATTGCCCTCTCAAAGATGAAATGCCAGACCTGAAAGTTTCTCTCTTTTTCAAGGAACTATTCCTGTGCAATGCCCACCATGCAGTCCAAGAATTTACATGTAGAGCGCAAACCAGTGTTCATTCATGTTGTTCACTGCTATCCAAAAACTTGGAAAACAACATTTTGACAAAGCAGGCGCTGATGAATAAACTAGTCCATGTTATTGCGTCTTTTAGAAACGGTTTACAAGTTTCATTATTGCGTAATGCACTAGATTTGGCCAACAGAGGGCGTATGCTCCCATCCTATCGTATATTAAAGCGCCAGCAGTGTACGATGGTTCTTACTTTTTCTGAGATAACGAAGACTACCCATTTATTGGAAATGATGCATTGTGACCACGTTCGTATGCCGCTTGGAGAGTGTGTCTGTGTGTGCGTTCTGTACATTGTGATTGTAGTGTATATTGTAGTCTGGTTTCGCAGCACTTTATTTAACCAAATTAGCACATTATACTTTGATGCTACCTTTTTCAAAAACAACAAATGATGAAGTCGGATTTCTAAAAATAAACATCCAACGCCACTGCCAGTTTATGTAGTTGGGCCGTCCCAAGCGGAAGACTCAAGTTGGGACCAGTACCAAAACTACAGTTTGGACGATTTTAACGCTGGGAAGAAACATAAAGCTGTGAATGTGTGACACTGTACATGACCACAATTAAAATAAACCAACCAAGGGTAAACATGATACTATGTTTTGTCCAAATGGGTTTTTAAAAAGGTGGCCGTCCGATTCAAAATTTTTAACAATTGGTATATAGATTCTGAGCAAGAATGAGGAGCACAAATGTCAGCAGAGATGTGATTTTACTGGTTTTAACTTGCACATTGTAAATACACACCCCTACAATGCTCATGGACGAAAAGAAGTCCCTCGACAATACGAATGTCGGTCACTTCGTACCCAAGTCACTTCGTACCCAAGTCACTTTGTACCCAAGTCACTTCGTACCCAAGTCGTTTCGTACCAAGGTCGTTTCGTACCCAAGTCACTTCGTACCCGAGTCACTTCGTACCTGAGTTACTTCGTACCTGAGTTACTTCGTACCCACGTCGAGTCTTACGCATATGGCGTTCTCGCGTACGATTGTTTAAACCAACCTCTGTGTATTGCTCGTTTAATGACGAAGTACCGCATTTTAGTTAACACCCCTTAATAAATTTTAATTTTGATTTGAGCAATTGTTGATAGACTTGAGTTCGTTTTTATTCATCGGGTTTTATATCTTGATCTGAAAAGATCCATTTTGTTAGTGGAGTTGTGAGCAGAAAGATTCATTTTTTAAGCTGCGCTGTGGGAATTTTTTTTTTTTAATTTTATTTTAGTTATGGATTTAATTTTAAAATCCTTTTTTTTTTTACCAAAAAGAATTTTTATTTACATTGAGTTGTGTGCAACTTAAAAGTTTTTTCTGGTTTATTTATCAAAACAAAGTTAAGAATGTTACAAAAAAGCCCAGTAGGTGTCTGATGAGAAGATTGTGTCTCCCGTAAGTAATTGCCCAAAAGAATTTGTTGGGGGACGGGATAGGAAACTTCAGAAAAAATAATAACTGGACACTTTACAAAGGTTAGTGAGGAATTGTTATTCTAATCGGAGGCTGGTCCTGATGTCCACACATTAAACCATGGCTGAATAACTGACACTCAGGTCGGAATACCACTCAGTTTAATCTTTTTTTAGTAAACCCGAATTCGGCAACTACAAACAAACATACAAACAACGTAAATAAATCACGCACGCCCGACAACGCGTGATATACATGAAAGGTTCGTTGTCCAGTTTGACTGCCGGCAGACAATCGAGGTACGAAACGACCTGGGTACGAAACGACTTGGGTACGTAGTGACTTGGGTACGAAGTGACTAGGGTATGATATTTTGGGTACGAAGTGACTTGGGTACGAAGTGACCGACACCCGACAATACATCCAGACTTGGATTCTACCGAGTACCAGAGTAGAAGTAGAAGGAGTAGATGAAAATAATTAATTGATAAATCATTGGTTTAGACTGAGCCACGCCTGTACATGTAATACCAGGAATTGTTGTATGTTATTGTTAATTGTTATCGTTTAGTTTGAGGATTGTAAACCTTTGGTCTTGGACTGGAGTTGCGATAATCAGGTGAATGATATAGCTCATTAGCTGCCTTTAAGTTTTGTTACCACATGTTCATCAACCGTGTCAGCAAGATGTTCAGCAGCCATTCTTACATGTTTTGTGTATTCCCTTGTTTATTCCAGTCACAACCACCGAAAACGGCCAGCATTGTCAGTAAAAAGGCAAGACATATGTTCTTATCTGCTTGAAGTTAACATTCATGACTCCCTGCTTTTTGTTGTATGATTCATCAAGCATCTTAGTGTTATGGGCACCAGACCATGGCAAGTTGACTACCCCATGTGACTAACATAACATGAATCACCAATCGGTAATTCCACCAATCACCAATATGCAAACAATGCATACAACTAAACAATAATTTCATTTGGAGTCACAATCTGTCACGACGTAATGCCAACTCTTCCGGTTCAAAACACCACAAAATACTCGGCTTTATGGACGATTCTTGGCATATTTTTATCCTTAAACCACCACTTACCGTCGTCTTTGTTGTTACAGGTTTCAGTTTTGGGAGAAAATGTCCCAAAAGAGGGAACAAACGCCGGTGCGTTCACGTTCGGAACGAATGGTTTCGCGTTGACATTCAACGCCGAAAATTGTTCATTAATGTCTAAAGCATCACCATGATTTCCCGGACCAGGATCGGCCTGTTCTTCCCAGCTGTCTAGGGCTGCACCTTCGCTCTGGTCAGGATCCATCCTGGGTTTATCTTTTGTCGTTTTGTAGCAGTAATTTGGCTGTAATCTGGAGTAAATTTTGTTGTCTTTTGGGAGGTAGACGAGATTGCACCGCGTGTGTGAAATTCATATGACGTCAGCACAACCACAGAGGGCGCTCTCCAGATTGCGCAATCATTACCCGTGTCGCGCACAAAATAATGAGGCAGTAGTCTGAATAAAGCGACTTCAGCAACGGCTACGGCCGTTGGCTTCATACGACAACGCCTAAAGAATAGGCGTTTTTCAGCGATCCGGCCGTAGCCACTTATTCAGACGCGGCCTAAGACTCAAAGCGAGCAAAGATTATTGTTTTTAATAGATAATGATTATTGCACGGGCAAGTTGAAACTATAGGCCTATCCCCTACTGGGTCACTCCTCTACTGCCTGTAAGTTCAATAGAGGGGAGGGGGCTGGAAGGGGGATGTTTATCCCCGAGAGGTATGCTTCTTCCACGCACACTGTTTATCTATGATTTTACCAAGTGTACATTTTGGGTACATTGTGTATGTGGAAGTGATGTGGCATGACTTCCGCCCCATTGTCTCTGTCTCGTCAAGGTCAAATTAAAATGTAGGCCGCAAAATGATGACCTCAGTAGTTATTTAATCTTGTAAATAAAATAAACATGCCTAATAAGTCTTCCGGTAAATAGTAAAAGACACATCCGACTCTTGTACCTGATCTATGACACAAAAACACAGACAATTTTAAACAAACAACAAACAAACAAACAAACACATACTCCAATAAGCACCCCCAACTAACAAACAAACAAACAACCACCCCAACAAACAAACACCCCAACACCCCAATAAACAAGTTGCCACAAAGCAAATACAAAAATCCGCTGCGAGAAAAAAGTCGCCGCGTAGGTGTCCATTAGAACACCATAACTTGGTGCTTTCTTAAACATTTATCTAGATCGCAAACGATATGCAGTTTACAGCCTCTCTGAGCTCACCTTACCTTTAATCTCATGGAAAAGTCATCCTAAAATTAAAACAGTGATGATATTCTGACCTGCTGGCATTGCTGGCGCTGGTATCATGTGTAAAGTGAAGGTTGCAGTGACAACTTCAAAATTTTAGTCAAAATGGCTAGTACCTTTTATACAGGCCTTTTATAACACGAGATTCGTGATTGCCAAAAACAAAATGACCGATTTGAAAATTTGAAAACGTGACGACACCAGCTAAATTGAAGGTAGGCTTATATTACTGAAATAAATTGACGTCTCGAGGTGTATTGTGCTCACATCAGTCGACCGGTTTGAAGGCCACCGGTGTTTTTTGGTGGGTCTGTGCTTGCGGAAAACGAAGACACATAATTGGTAATTTTTAATGACTATTCGAGTTCAAACCAATATCACCGTATTCTGGAAAGCATTTTACAAAAGTCCTAAATTTATCTTCACAAAACATTAAGCAGGTCTTTTTCGCTTCACTAAATTAGACGTGTAGACTATAACTCTTCCCACATCCAATGATTTAGTGGTATGTACGTTTCCTTCAAAGCCGATCACTAAACCTCGGTTGCTTGTTGCCTGGGAGCGATAGACTTGACAGTCTTGGCTCTATTTGAGGTGTAACGTGGTTTTCTGTACACATAGGCCTCACCCTGGCTAAAGTATTATTATGCAAGGATGACATAAGCCGGTGGACACACACGAGCCACCTGGAGTAACTGTGCCGCAGTTCGCTACAAGGAAAACAAAACATCAACAGTGTCTATATTAGGGGCAGAAGTTTCCACACAATGGAAATTGTTGTTGTCATGTACCGCACATGTTTCTAAGCAATTAGTTCACGTTAACCGAAGATATTAAACGACAACAAACCAGGCACAACCTTTATGCACTTGTTTTTTTAAACATGAGGACAAACAGCGGCAGTAGCCAGGATTTGTATGTGTTTAGGGGCACAGGGGGAATCTTGCTTTTATTTTGGAAGGGGGACACTGCAGTGGACCACCATGTCTTATGGCATTTTGTGGCCGCGATAGCGATCCCTAACGACTGTGATCATTCAATAAATTTTGCTGATACTGACGCGCATTTTCCTCTTTTTTCCTTCATCTTTTTTTTTTTTTTTTTTTTTTAACTGTTGCGTTTTTTGGGGGGCGGGGCACCTGGGGGGGGCACTGGGACTTTGTTGAGTGACTTGTTCAATTGTTTGTTTTGTTGTCTCATTAACAGAGAATGTGCAGTTCCATTGTCAGTGTGTATAAGGGAGCCTCAATCAAAACACCTGAACCCTGAGACGTCAATCTCCAACAGGTCGGCCGTATTATCACAAGGCCTGTAAAGTATACTGCTGCGTTCAACTGTGTGCCATATTCTGCGTCCATTGTCGATTTTTAATTGTAATTTTAGTTACCTCGCTATCTGGCTCAGTGCACCACGCCTACGCATTTCCCCTAATTTTGAGAGCGCGCACACACACAAAAAGACCGTGGTGGCATTCAAAACGGTCAGATACGTCGACGACTGATGGGAGCAAACTATTCACTTCCAGACATCAATTTCTGTCAGTAAATTATCTCAAATTCTGGTGTAGTCACATTTTTAATTTTCAGATAAGTCGTCTTTTCTGGCTATAAAGTCAAGTATATGTGTTTTTAAATTGTTCAGACTAATTTGCTTGCAATTTTTTATTGTGCTGTGGGTGGATTATGAATCTCATGTTATGTGTATGAAACGGAAGCATTTGCAGTAAATAGCTGATGTTCACAGCAACGCCGTCACACCGCGCATGTTACCAGCGCCAACAATGTCAGCAAGTCAGAATATCATCATTATTTTTATCCTAGGATGGCTCTCCCATGAGATTGAAGGTGAGGCTAGTTTTATATACTGAGCTCAGACAGACTGTTAAAATGAACATTATTTGTGTTCGGATCTAGATTAATTTTAAAGAAAGCACAAGTTATGTTGTTGTATTATGGGCATCTAAGCGGCGACTTTTTTTCAGCCAGCGATTGTTTTGGCGGCGATTTTTTTTATTTTTTTTTATTATTATATTTTATTATAATTACTTTTTGGGGGGCGGCGAGTTTTTGTGGGTTTTTTTGTGTGTTTTGGGGGGACGACGTTTATTTATTATTATTATTATTATTTTTGCGGCGAATTGCGAGCACCACGATGTCAATTATTTGTTATTTGTTCTAAAACAAAGCAACTGTAAAATTTACCCGTAGACCTCCAGTACAATAGAAACAAGTTCCACTTGCACACCGCGTGGACAGTATTCAATATTCAATTTGTGCAACAGTTATCATGTAACGGTTGCTTCTCGTTTGCAGTGTATATGTAACATATATCAACAAATAAGAATAAAAACATTGATTGGAAATATTTTGGTAATTAGGTCAATCAATATAAATTACAGATGTTGTTGTTTTGTGGTTGTTGCTTTTGCTGTTGTTGTTTTTGTGTTTGTTGTTGTTGTTGTTGTTGTTGTTGTTGCTGTTGTTGTTGTTGTTTTAGAGGTGTTTTACTTAAAACAAAGTAAACACTTTCAACATTTATTTATGTATAACATATATTGTGCGCTCAAACTCAGTTTGTGCACTCGCAATAAGTCATTTCGTGCCCTCGAAAACATTTCGTGCTCACGAAATAATTTTGGCACACGAAATAAGTTTATAACATACATAATGAAAACACAAAACATGGTCAGCATGGTAAAGGAGACCCGCTGTGGGCGTTCGGATTGCATTAGCAAAACCACACAATTGATTCGAGAACTTACTTACTTTTTTTCTCAAACCTAGCTGTAAACTCTAAAATTATTAGTCAGAGTGGACGGCCTGACGCACGGAAAAACATTTGAATTTTTGCGCTGTATCCACTAAAATGCGGGAGGCTTGCACACACGCTTTGACCATACACTTTGTCTTGACCCAGTTCAAATGAAACGTAATAAATCAACATAATTCAATCATTATTTTGTGCAGCATTGTCCTGCTACATTGGAATGGAACCGGACCCGTCCTCTGGCCAGTTCCGGTGGGTCATTCCGGTGAGAGATCATTGCCTCTGCACTCGTATCAAACTGGGTGGAATGAACAAATATACACCGCTTCGCTCATTCAACGTGTCTTATTACGACACCTATATCACAAGCAGCGATACCAAGGACATCAAAGATTGGCTAAATTGCAGTGATGGTAAGTTACTGTGCTAGAGTCGAGTCCAAGTAATAAAAATCAAAGACAATGCAGAGTTATTCGCTCTATACAAATAACATTTTATGTCGTGGTACCTATAAATTATTAATTATCGAATCAAAACCGTGACTGATTCCGAAGACTTTTTAGTCCCATGGAGAGCCGGGAATACTTCTGCACACAATCGTTGGATTTTCAACGTCCTACTCAAATGCGAAGAGTGGCAACCGACCGAGTCTCTTCATGACTTTGTGGGTGTAAGTTATAAGACTTAGTCCTCAATGGAAGAAGACCTTCTTCATAATACAATGTACCACTAAGACGTCAAAAGTGGCCATTTAGGCTCCATTAAACATAGTATCAAAAAACCTTATACTGTCCTTTACCCCCGATCACCGGGCTCATAGCATTCCTTAAACTGCAGCGATATCACAAGCAGCGATACCAAGGACATCAAAGATTGGCTAAATTGCAGTGATGGTAAGTTACTGTGCTAGAGTCGAGTCCAAGTAATAAAAATCAAAGACAATGCAGAGTTATTCGCTCTATACAAATAACATTTTATGTCGTGGTACCTATAAATTATTAATTATCGAATCAAAACCGTGACTGATTCCGAAGACTTTTTAGTCCCATGGAGAGCCGGGAATACTTCTGCACACAATCGTTGGATTTTCAACGTCCTACTCAAATGAGAAGAGTGGCAACCGACCGAGTCTCTTCATGACTTTGTGGGTGTAAGTTATAAGACTTAGTCCTCAATGGAAGAAGACCTTCTTCATAATACAATGTACCACTAAGACGTCAAAAGTGGCCATTTAGGCTCCATTAAACATAGTATCAAAAAACCTTATACTGTCCTTTACCCCCGATCACCGGGCTCATAGCATTCCTTAAACTGCAGCGATATCACAAGCAGCGATACCAAGGACATCAAAGATTGGCTAAATTGCAGTGATGGTAAGTTACTGTGCTAGAGTCGAGTCCAAGTAATAAAAATCAAAGACAATGCAGAGTTATTCGCTCTATACAAATAACATTTTATGTCGTGGTACCTATAAATTATTAATTATCGAATCAAAACCGTGACTGATTCCGAAGACTTTTTAGTCCCATGGAGAGCCGGGAATACTTCTGCACACAATCGTTGGATTTTCAACGTCCTACTCAAATGAGAAGAGTGGCAACCGACCGAGTCTCTTCATGACTTTGTGGGTGTAAGTTATAAGACTTAGTCCTCAATGGAAGAAGACCTTCTTCATAATACAATGTACCACTAAGACGTCAAAAGTGGCCATTTAGGCTCCATTAAACATAGTATCAAAAAACCTTATACTGTCCTTTACCCCCGATCACCGGGCTCATAGCATTCCTTAAACTGCAGCGATATCACAAGCAGCGATACCAAGGACATCAAAGATTGGCTAAATTGCAGTGATGGTAAGTTACTGTGCTAGAGTCGAGTCCAAGTAATAAAAATCAAAGACAATGCAGAGTTATTCGCTCTATACAAATAACATTTTATGTCGTGGTACCTATAAATTATTAATTATCGAATCAAAACCGAGACTGATTCCGAAGACTTTTTAGTCCCATGGAGAGCCGGGAATACTTCTGCACACAATCGTTGGATTTTCAACGTCCTACTCAAATGAGAAGAGTGGCAACCGACCGAGTCTCTTCATGACTTTGTGGGTGTAAGTTATAAGACTTAGTCCTCAATGGAAGAAGACCTTCTTCATAATACAATGTACCACTAAGACGTCAAAAGTGGCCATTTAGGCTCCATTAAACATAGTATCAAAAAACCTTATACTGTCCTTTACCCCCGATCACCGGGCTCATAGCATTCCTTAAACTGCAGCGATATCACAAGCAGCGATACCAAGGACATCAAAGATTGGCTAAATTGCAGTGATGGTAAGTTACTGTGCTAGAGTCGAGTCCAAGTAATAAAAATCAAAGACAATGCAGAGTTATTCGCTCTATACAAATAACATTTTATGTCGTGGTACCTATAAATTATTAATTATCGAATCAAAACCGTGACTGATTCCGAAGACTTTTTAGTCCCATGGAGAGCCGGGAATACTTCTGCACACAATCGTTGGATTTTCAACGTCCTACTCAAATGAGAAGAGTGGCAACCGACCGAGTCTCTTCATGACTTTGTGGGTGTAAGTTATAAGACTTAGTCCTCAATGGAAGAAGACCTTCTTCATAATACAATGTACCACTAAGACGTCAAAAGTGGCCATTTAGGCTCCATTAAACATAGTATCAAAAAACCTTATACTGTCCTTTACCCCCGATCACCGGGCTCATAGCATTCCTTAAACTGTCTAAACTCCTTATGAGGATGCAGCACCGCCAACCAAAATGGGCGCACAAGAGGGTTATCATTCACGTTAAATTTTCAACCCTCGTAGATATGCAATAACTCACGTGTAATAGACGAAATTTTACTTGAGTGTCTTGCCCAAGAACACAATGTGACAGGAGAGGGATTGGGACCTATATAGACCTACACTCTGTGACTCAGGCAAAGAACTTGAGCCAGATGGGTTGGACCCCTCGGCCACGACGGACGAGAACCTTGTTGTCGGAACGGTCTTAGCGATTTCGAAAGCGATCTCATTTTGTTTGTGTAACCTTTCGCTGCAGTGAGTTGTCAATTCCACACGGAACCTAAATCACCGTATAGCTACATCTTTATCCTGAAGCCTCTGAAAATGCCTTTTCGGCTGGACTTTAGTGTGAGGGCTCTCGATGGTGCAAATATAGCCTTGGCAAGAGCAGAGTCGGATTTCAATACTTTTGCAGAGATAAGTAAGTACACGTGTTATACTAAAGTACTCAGATTTATTTGTATTATATATGCAAGAAAGCCTGGAAGACAATCTGTGTTGATGCCTTTACAAAACGATACCTGCAATTGGATTGTTCAAGAGTTACATTGCACCACGTGATGCGGTTCAAGCGGGCGTACGAGTGCACTTTCCTGTCCATGCTGGCTGACTGTCAAAAGTAAATTCCAAATCTTAACTCCACATCAGAGATGGAAGATGATTGCTTACTTAAAGTCGAGGTCAATTCATTTTCAAACCATCAGTGCACGACGGTGCATTTGCGATTATTCAAAATAAAAATAGGTTTGAAGCAATCTATTCGTTTTGCTGTTATCATAATATGCAATTTTGTTTCACTAGGCTTAGGGGGTTGGGTTAACACGAAATCGGTGATCCAACCCTGCCGTACACACACATGCTACAACGAGCTCTCTTCACATGATGAAGTCGGTATCTTAAACGACTTCGAGCTTCGTCCCTTCTGGCTGGAGTTTAAGGAAGGCATCTTGAAGGTTGGTAAGGGAGGACAGGAAGAGAGTTTTCTTGCAGCGGATGTCGGGAACTACTCTCAGCAAATACATATTGGTATCTCTACTTATGATATCGATGATGGAGACTGGGTTTTTAACCAGTTTTGCGAATAGTCCAGAGCAATTATTCATGTGTTGCTATGTCCCGTGACGCTAGAAACAGTGACTTACACTTATTTGGATCTAAACGTTTTATCAACAATAAATAGTTGGTGTTAATCAGCCAAGTAGTTGGAAAGAAATGTACAGTCTCGGGGAAATGCTTTCTAAAATGGTAGTCTTAACGTGATTTGCATACTTTAAATTACATTTTTGCCAGTATCAATGTTATCTAAATTCATATTATAGCTCCATCTGCGATGTCACTACAAAATAATCACATGCTATAAAAGTATTTATAATGGAACCGTTATCCATCGTACCCTAATAACCAAGGTGAGATTCATCTAATTATTTGCTTTTCAAATTAGAAGTTTGTGATTTTTTGCTCGTAAACAAGTGCTCAATATAGTTTAAAGCCACTGTGATTCTTTAAGTTCAATATTGACTGTGAATCACTGGTCATTTTACATTCAGGAAAGAGAAAAAACCCAGCTTTATTTAAGTAGTGTTTTCTAACATTTTTTTTCTGAAAAAATATTTAAAGATAAAGTTTGATTTTAAAAGAAGGGAATCTATTCAAAATTAAACGCAAGGAAGTAATTTTTATCGGTTATTCGTTTGCGAGGTATTTAAGGGTTTATTTCTAACACAAATTATTACAATAGTTGATGTCTAAGGAATAATTATGATTGAAGTAGGGCAAGTTGATCTGTTTAGGAGTCGTTCCACTTTATCAAGTTGTATCGGTTCAATGTAATTTATTGTACATTTTTTAAAAGAACAGCACGCACATGTGTGAATAATTGTTGTTGTTTTCAAATTTGTTGTGAAATAATTTTTGCAGTAGGCCTAAATATTTGCGTTCTTTTGGGATACTTTTAGGTAAAATAAGTTGAATTGAAAAATGACTCTGATATGAATGTTCACAAATATTATTACTTATTTGAAACAAGATCACTAAATATACTTCTGCGTCAAAATAGGACCCAATAATCATTTTGACTAACAGAGTGCTGATGTCGTAGATTTAACTTAATTTTTTTAGACACGTCCTCAATAACTGCATAGCTCGTTTTTCGGGTTTTTTCTCCCCCCCCTTTTCTCAAACTTTCTGAATTTACGAATTTTGACAGATAAAGCCGCAACAATTTGAAAAACATATAATACAACAACTTCTGCATATGCCAAGGACATTGTACAAAACATGTAACACGCAAGTTGTTTGTACATAGCTGATTGACGTGATGTAATGTCGGCATCCCCACAATAACTCATTGTTTAGTTTTCAACTAATTACCCTGGTCCTTGGCGGGTTTTGCTTCATGCAATACCTTATATGAAAGCTTGTAACTGTCTTGAATCTCTAACAGTATCTGTTTAAAATTTAAATCTTACTTTCGCGTCAAAACGGCCAAAAGCATATTTTAATAGCTGGCTTTAGTTTAGTTTTCTCATTGCAGTCTGTAAACCAATGTGATGATATTTCATTCTCAAATAAAAGTCGGCTTGTAAGTTTACAGGAGCCATTGTATTTAAATCATTGTTGAATTGCCTGTAACTTGTAGTTTAGTGTGGTGCTTGTTCGTGAAGATCATGGCAGACATGGATGGAAAACATGATTTAGTTTCAGGGTCTTTTGGATCAGACAACCTTTGCTGTTTCGGTCTATGAATTGTACACCACCAAGAGCTTCAAAACGACTGGAGGAGCCCAAGACTGCGCAAAGATCAAAAGCCAATGCAGACGCTGCAGCCCGAGTTTGAGAAAAGACTCACTGGCATCATATGAAATTATAGCATATAGGCCTACTCGGCGGGTACAGAGACTTTCTCCATACAAGCTTCTCCTTCGTGCTTATTAAGCAGCTATGAAACTTGGCCCAGGCCCCAATTTCATAGAGCTGCTTATACACAAAAGGAAGCTAAGCATAACAAATGTATGCTTACCAGAATAAGGTAACCAGCTAAACTACCATAGCACATGTACAATTTGTGACTGTATCCTGGTCTTTTCTGCTTGGTAGGCAATTGTTAAGCAATACTTTCTGCTTATTAAGCAGCTCGATTATGACTCCCAACCAGTTACTTCACGTGCGCGCTATCTCCGTGATATTGGGGGATGGTGCGCGCAAGCAGAAACTGGATGAGAATTTATAATAGACTGCGTAACTTGACCTCGAGAGCGTATACGAGCAAGTTCAATAAGAATCTGGACTTCCGGGCACCTCGAATAGCAGCTATAAAGTGCATTTAGTTTTTTAATCCACTAAATATGATTGGAATAAAAAAAAGGAGCTAAATTTAGAAATTGTAAAAAATTTCTCAAGTCTTGGAACATGTTTCTTTTTAAAAGCTGACCTTACTTTCCGCTTCACGTTTGACCATAAGTAGGCCTACCATACAATAAAAAGGCGATTGTCGTGATCCTTGACGTACACGCGTGCAATTAGAGCATGCTACATGGTACCCAAACCCTGCAAAACTAGGACGTAGTTATCCCGGCGACGCCATGCATCATCACCGTAAAATCGCGCTAAGTAACGAGGCAATAGTTTCCCGATTTAAAATAGAACCCAACTTCGGTTTGTTAGTGCGCAACACAGTCGTCGTAAATTCACAATATTGACACTTCGAGCCGGATGTTGGAGGTCGAGCACTATTTTTTAACTTCCTCTTATGTTTCCAGATTTCATTTTAATTCTTATATGGTTTGATATTAACAAAACATAATACTTACATTTTTTATGAATTTCTTGTCAGTCATCAGCTTTTAGCGGCGTGGCAAGGACCGTGTCTGTGTCGGGGGGGGGGGGGGCGGGGGGCACATAGGGGCATTGCTGGTTAAGTTGGCGGGGGGGGGGGCAGGCCAGGGGATTGGGTTTGTTAGTGGTTGGGGGTCGTGCTTTTCTTTGGAAGGGGGATGCTGCACGGGGCCACCAGCCTCTTATTTTCTTGGCATTTTTTAGCCAGAAATGTTTTTCTTTTTACGTTATATTTTAAATGGAAGGCCTACAACTAGCAGATGTATATTAAGGATAAAACTTTGTTTATTTCCATTCTTTTTACTTTCTTTTCCTCTTTTCCTTTTTTCTTGTCTTTTTTTGTGTGAACACTATCGCAGTTTGTTTTCGTGGGGGGGGAGGTGGACACCTATAGGGCTGTGGAAATATAATGGGGGGGGGGGGGGCTAGTGCTCCCAGCCCCCCGGTATGTTTCACTGCAGCAGTCCAAATCCATTGGTATTTTGGATCTGATGGGAATCTGCGCAGACTGACACCATCTTTAGTGAGTGATGTAACCCGCATCACCACACCCTAGCGGTATTATCCAATTAAAAAAGAGACCTAAATATCGAGAGTTTTGTCGAAAGAAACTAAGTGCATGATAATGGTTGCACGTTGTTTCATCCTAGGTATCGATCGATCGCCGCGCACTGACCGATGGGATGTTCCTATGTCTACGTCACGAATTTATCCCCCTTTTAGGGGTGCTGGTTTCACTCCAAGTTTTAGTTTTCATTTAATTACTTATCTATTCTCTATTTACTTATTCATGTTTGCGATCTAAACCTCCTACACATTTTGAACAAACCTGGATTTATAAGTAAATTAAAAGCAAATATTTGGTATGGCTAACTAAATTAGTTCTCCTATTTATAAGACCATCAAGTAAGGCAAATGCAAGCCCAAACCAGTTTTAATGGATCTATACAGTAGCTCTATGGCTCGGAGGTGCCCCCACCCCCATCCACAGAAAATAAATTAATGAGAAATTGATGCACGTTTTAACTGTGGCCCTAAATATTCAGCAATCCCCCCATCGGGGGCAGGGTTTCATTAAAGCACTGTTGCAAATAATAAAAAGCGGGGGGGGGGGGTAAAGTACGAGATTTAGGCCATCAAAAGGTCCTAATCAATGTGGGGTAGTCCATAAGCCTACAGAGTGCTTAGGAAAAAGTGCCGGATTGATGGAAGTCCTCTTTTTTAAATTCAGACTGAGGGAAAAACTTTCAAATGCATTTTTCCTGTTTTGTGAAAAATGTCAATATATTTGAGGCAGTACTGACACACCAGGATACAATTGCCCACGTTTTTTCTCACCAAATATGGAAAGACCAATGTTGACCATATTTCATTTTCTGAAACCCCTGGCAAGTTGAGGGCCAAAAATAGGGTAACAGTTTCAATTTTGCAAGTTCTAAAAACATGCTCTTATGCATGTTGTAAAAATACCATAAGGGTGAAATTTATAGAAATAATTTGTTTTCTCCAGTAAAGCCAAGGATGATACTTTGTAGTGATATAAAAGGTTTTATGATATAATTTTTCATTTTGGTCGGGAGGAGTTATAAATATTACCTAAAGACCAGTTTTTCATACCCCAAAATTGGGCTAAAACGTGTCCCCCCCCCCCCCCAGAAAAAGAAAAAAATTGAGCTATTACCATTGGAACGGGCTATATAATGAATTGAAAAGTCAAAGTATTAAAAATTGATTTGTTGACCGTGGAAACATATGTTAAGTATTTACGTGAAATTACACTTAAGAATTGTTTTATTTCATACAATTGAAAACGTAAAAGAATGTACAATGTGGCAACCGATAGCTGAATTGCACTACAGTGATGCATAAAAAAGAGTTTTAAACAAAACTAGAGCTATTGAAGTAAAATATTTGAAAGCATAGGCAAGCCAAACAAAACTGAAGCAAGTGCACAAAAATAGATAAAAATCAACAGAAATTGAATTAAAAAAATACGTTCTATATTCTTTACTATTACATAAAGTGTAATTCACTTTGTATCATAAAGCAGAGCATAGAAAAACACCTGTATGGCGATTAATAGAGAATTATTGCCTGAATTTATATGTCCCCTTGGAATGCAACTGAATACATTTTTTAAAAGTCTTCTATTAGGTGTTGACGTTATTTGTGGGTCGAATTGTGTTTTGGTTGTTTCCTACCCGTATATTCAATTTTCATATTTGCATAATTATCGTAACCGCAACCTTTGGAGCTTTCTTTTTGCAATTTTAGCTTTGAGCAAGAGAGAGCACACATTCTCTGCCTTCTATTGGTATTTTCTCTCTACTTTTTTGTAGGAAGCATGTTCCGAATACTATTATTTGGGATTGCTAACGTCCATGCTGCGCTCTCTGTTAGTATTGGTTTATATAAAACAAATATAACCACAGAAATGTCTTCTTTTTAGGTTAGTTGAATGTATGAAGCCAGCCTCTCATTGATAGTTTACCCTTCACATAAGTGGCTGGGTTTGATTTGTTTTTTGCTTTTATTGATTGGATGATTAAAATCAATTTAAGTGCTGAAGGTCATTATAAATTGTAGACGTCATAGTATGGATTTTTGCAGTGTTTAGTGAATGCTATTCGTTTTTAATTAGAGAGCCGGCCTTCTGACTCCCATGCCTCTACAATTTTAAAGAAAACCGACCCGAAATACAGTCAACTCTCGTTATAACGAGATCGCTGGGACTGGCCAACTTACCTCTTTATAACTGGAACATTGTTATAAAGAGGACAGCAAAACAAAGAAACACAAAGCATGAATGAGATTTGGGATTTCAGAATGTACTCTTTATAAGCAGAATCTATTTGTTACGTGCCTTTTATCGTAAATAGTTATTACTTTAAATTGAAACTTATTGCGGAGTCACAAATCGAAAAATTACATTTTTAGAAAAGCAAGTACAAAAGAGGCTGAGATAGGACATCTTATCTTCGAAAACCAGACATAGTATGCCTTTGAATCTTTGAAATGGAAAAAGGGCCCTCAATTTACCCAGAAAATTATCTTATAAAAAACACCCCCAAAAACCAAATTTTTGAGTTGGGCTGTCTTGTCATGGAAGGCCTAACTTAACATAATTTAAAAGGGAATACCACACTCTAATGAGTTGATCGTGAATGGGTTATGATGTGATTCAAGATGTTATTGTTGTAGTTAGGGTCGGGTTAATGGGTTAGGATTTACAACAGGGTGCATGGTATGGTGACATGACTGTGGGTATTGGTGTTCGCATTATTGATGGACTCCTGCGCCTGCATTTAATTGTAAACCATGAATTGTCTATTCTGCGCTTTTGAATTTCCCATACTTTATAAAATTTACTTATTCAGCAAAGCAGTTCCGTCTTTAAGTTTTGTGTTGCTATTTTCACCCCGAATCCATCAAAATCCAAGGGTATCAGTTGAGTGTGATGGATTTGGTTTTTCAGCATGAACCAACTGTTTGGCGTAAAGTAAGTTGTGCCAATGTTATCCGGTCATCCGTATTACAATCTGGGGCCAATTTCAAAGAGCTGCGTAAGCAGACAATACTGCTTAACAGTTTGTTTACACTAAGCAAAGGTAAGCTGGAAACAGTCACAAATTAAACATGTGACAGTGTAACTTGGTTGGTATTCATATTTTGATTAGCAAACTCGATTTGTTCTTTGTTACATTTTGTGCTAAGCAGCTCTATTAAATTGGGCCCTCATGCTGGATTTTGATATAGATTCATGATGAAAGCAATTAAAAATACTTACAGATGGGGCTCTAAGATCAAACTAGGTTTTGTGATGCAATCATTTGAATGGGTAGAGTCCTCATCAAAACTGGGGAAATGTTACAAGTCTCTAACCTCACCTTAAAATTGTGTAAAATGTCATTTTATGTTATACTCTTTCAGAGTGAAATTTGAAACGTGACATCGTCGGACAAGAAAAATAAATCAGTCGTATATTTCAAAGAGGAATTTCTGCGCCAGTAAAAAAATCCAATGCAAAGCTGTTTTGACTTCACATATTATCATCAAAATCCATGAATGAATTGAATTTTCTCTCTACAAATAATGTTCAGACCATATCTATGTACATTTTGGATTTTGACAAAAAATGCTCTTGAAGGGTGTCAAACACGGTGGCATTTTACATAATCATAAGGTGAAGTTAGAGACTTGTAATGTTTTTAGAAAAATGAGTGGATCACAAAATTGAATTTGACCTTGGAGCCCATCTTTAAAGACCCTTGGGTAAACATTAAACTAAGATGTTCCCTCCTTCATGTGTCTTCGTAAGGGGGTCATCATGGTCCAACAGACTAGAACAGCTGAACTTGTGAAGGATCATCTGGATAGGCTTGAGAAAGTCCTTCGCCATGTGGTTGCACACAGTCAAAAAACTGGTTAGCCCATCACGTCCTTTCTCCCACCATGGTTAGCCTCTACATCAAAGCGTCTCAATCTGCAGGGGAACATTTACAAATGTAACCACAAAAGGTAACTTTTATCAAATTATTTTAAAGGGGCACATTGCCTTTTGATTGGGCGCTTTGGGGTATAAAACTGTTTGTTATGAAATGAGTCTGGTTGGAAAGACGTTTTGAAAATAAAAATGATTCAAACAAATTTCCCTCGAAATCGTGGGGATTTTTAATTCATTTTACTTCGCGGAGTCAGCATTTTGGTTCTACAAAATGGCGGACCATGTTAGTGCACGAAATACAAAGAAAACCACATAACTCGAGAGGTATTTGTGTGACTCATTATATTCTACATTTAAGACATATTTCCAACCATATTCATTTCATAACAAACGGTTTTTTTTGTAGGCCTTAAGGGTGTTGCTAAGGGTGTTACTAAAACACTTTAACGCATTGTGGCGCAGGAATCTAGCCAGAAGGAAACAATAGTCTGTTCCTTTTTATAAATTTTCAGCGTCATTATGTATACAGGGACTCTGACAAAGTGGCTGCAGTGTGATAAAGGTCTATGTCATGGGGGAGAAACCTTACTGCCTGTACCAACCCCGATCATTTCTTCAACAGCCCAAGTCCATGTCCCAATGTGCATGATCAACGGGCAAAGGAGTTGTCAGTATCACCACAGTGATTTGTATATACTGTGAAATCACACGTTGCAATTAGCAATTGAGATTGATACACAGTTAAAATCAATCTTAGCTCCAAGTGAAATCGTACCAGGCCACTTTGTTGCTATGTATTTGTATATTTGCTACCAACTGCAAGAGGAGCTGACTTTTCTCGCTTCAAGAACTATATAGGCATGATATAATTCGAAAACTCACACCGTAATACTTTTATTTTTTGCTTGCTTGGGCGATAGTTGGTTGGTTTTTAAATTGCTGGTGTGGAATTGCAAATGATACAACCAAACAGTTTTTAAAATTCGTTTGAGAGATTCAAAAGCTATAGAAAATGTGTTGATGCTTAATATTTTGTTTTCCTTGCAAATTTAACACTAAACCAAAGTTTTAGAATTTCGTTCTCTTATCCTCCAAACGTCAAGATTGAGTAATTATGCTATTGAGTAAGTATACCCTTCATACTCATACCTCATAACATAACTCGATACATTACCATGTATTTGCATGGTCCCAGTTCTGCTGAAAGGTCCTTTCAGATGAAGATTTCAGTGCATAGACTTGTTCATCAACTTCAGAAGAAAGCATCTACGAAATTGGAAGACAAATAAACTCGGCGGGTTAGTTATTGGGGTCACATCGTGTTAATCAAACTGAGGTTTACCACCAGGTTACCTCGATACCTTTTTACCAAACTGACATCTCCGGTATCCCAGGGTAGCTACCAATACGTCCACTTTGGGAAGAACAGGTTGTACACTGTGGGAAACAAAAAATAATGTTATAGCCTGTAGAGGGAAGTGTCAGTAGCTGTGGGAGAAAGGGTTATTATTCATTCACTTACCAGATACTTTACCTGATATTTGACCTACACCTGACCTCAGCTGCAAAAACCTGACCTCTCGGACCTCTGCTCACGCAACGGGTACACAAAATGTAGAGTGCTTCATTGCCCATGGACCTGCTCAAAGAATAGTCCCGCTCAAGATGTCAGTTCACAAACTAGTTCCTCATCTTCAGGAGAAAACACAACCTGCTTCTTGGAACAAAACGTAAACAGAAAGGTTAGCATTTGAGATCATATCAAGTCAAAGCCTGCGGAGGAACGTGTTAGAAGCTGTGGAGGCAAAGGTTAGTTTCCCTTCACTTACCAGATACTCTACCTGACACTGTACTTAGCCTCTCCTGTAAACACCTGACCTTGCTGACCTCGGGTGAAACATCAGTCACATGAAAGGAAAACTCGTCATCGTCTGCTGAAGTTTTGCCTTTAACCTTACCCATGGCCATTGAACCTGCTGAAAGATTTGAGAGTTAGTCTTATTATCTAAGCCAACACTATCATTACTTTAGGCCTTTACTCTCTTACCATTCATACAAACCTACTAGGTATCCCATAGCTGGTCTCTCTGCTTCCTCAAGAAGAACACAACTCCTCGTTCTTTCTCTTTTTCCTCTTGCGTTAATCTTCTGTCTTCCTTTTCTGTATGTCTTTCCTTATTTATGTCCTTTGTCGCAGCGCCGATCATAAGTTGATTTTTTGGGAACATTTTTCGCAAACAATTTGATATATTATTTGCAGTTTGGAACTACAGCTTACTTTGTTGTGTTTCTGCTGTAGTTATATTTATTTTGTTAAAATTATTATTTCCCCTTGACAAATGAGTGAGAGTTACAGCTGTGCTAAAATTTTAATTGGTATTGCCATGTTTAAGGGACTTTTTTTTAAATAAGCTACATTCAGATTTGATGTAATGCTGATTTTAGGAATATGTCAATATTAATTTAGCCTGTCTAAATCATGTATTTTATAATCCTAAATCAAAAAACATTTATCATCAAATGAATGCACTTTGATTGGGCAGGAATAATTTGAAAGCAACTTATGTGAGATTAGTTTATAAAAAACATGAGTGTTGGCTTTTTTTCCCGTCAGTATTTCCCTATTAATTTTGCAGCACTAACAAATGGATTTAATGGTTTGGGGGAAATTATTCAATCATTTTTGTATAATGTATGCAGTTTGGAATTACAGCTCACTATCTTGTGTTTGCAACTAGACTTTTGTTTAATTTAATTTTATTTTATTTTCTTTTTTTTTCTTTGGGGAGCTGTTTGTTGCTGTTTTCTACTTTGCCACATAAGGGAGATATGGTAAGATTTTGTTGTGCATTGTCATATTTATTAAAAATTTAAAGGGCTCGGTCACAAAACTGTCTACATTTAGGAATATGTAAATATTAATTTAGCATGTCTAAGTTATGTATTTACTACTCCTAAATCAAAACACATTCATCAAATTAATGAATGCAGAGTAGACAGATACATTGCAGGTTGTGTGGGATTCTTTTCAAAAAAATAAGAATGGTGGGTTGTTGTGCCCAGTTGGTCTACAAAAAGCGTATACCAGCTCAGAAAATTGTTAATCCAACAAGATTTTATGTTTGATTACTCAAGATAAGATAGATTACATAATAAGATGGATTACATAAAGTAATTATTTATTTAATTTTGTGGTATTTGGGCTCTTATCCCTTTTAAACACTATGCTTGAAATACAAAATCATCATGACAACAATAATTAATTATGACAACATGGTGACTTGAAGTTTCAACCCCGATGGAAATTTCCAGAAAGTGTGTAGTCTTCTAACTAAAAAAACATCATTGGCTTCGACCAATATGCAAATCAAGGAAAAGCCCGATACTGGTGACGTCACATTTGAAACTATACATGTGGGGACAACATCAGCAAGTTGGTCGAATACCTTGTAGTGGGAAGGGGTAGAAAAGGGGGATGGGACCTGCAAGAGAACGGGTTAGATCTTCGGTTACCTTTCGCAGTCTTCTTACGTTTCTCTTTGTCTTTTCTCCATTTAGCAAAATTGCAGTATCCAACCTCCTATATTTTTCTGTCAAAATTTGTATCTATGTTTCTTAGAAAGGTAAATAAACTATGTGTCCAGTTGCTCAAAAGATTTTGTTTTTAAGGAAATAAATTCCAACTGTCCTATACTTCTGGTTACCAAAATTGATTTGAGGTCGGCATATTTTTGTGCTTGAACAGCTCTGTGGGGTTCGGCCTGAAGAGTAGATTGCTCGATGTTGTGTCACGTTTATAGGTCAAAGCCCATGCAACATTAAGGGCCCAAGCTAACAAATACAAGCCGTACTTCTTATGGATTCCTTTTATACAGTTCAACTCCTTTGTTAAACATTGCATTATTATATTTTTGATATATTTGTGAATACTGCGGGACATAAATTGATCTCAGAAATGAGCCAAACTAGCTACCCTAAAAAGTGGAGGTCGGATAAGGCAATGTGCCCTTACCTTGGTCCTTTGGCGCCTTTCATGTACGTCACAGATGCGTATAGTCAACCAACACACACATACCACACAATCCATAGATCTTCACTCTCACCCTGGTCACAGTCTTTTGCCGGTAGTCAGCAGTCAGCCCCCTCATTATAGTGTATACAATTGACTACAGACTGTGGTCAGAATTATGAAAATTTTACCAGTAAAGTTCATAAAAAGCGACGTCCAAATCCCGTCGAAAGAGTTGCAAGAGGTCTCCGGTACGGCAATGTTGCTGTCTCCAGTTTGCAGTGGTGGTCCAGTAATACTTAAAATGGCGATACTGTTTTCACCCATTCAGCGCTTTGAAAACAGCGCAGAAACTCCTGATTTGCATAACAATGTAAAACACCTGGCCATCTAATGTATGGAATCTCCTTTTTGCTCTTACGGCAGTCTACCGTTGTCTTCTGCCATATAGGGACCTCTCAATGCTTTTCCAAACTGTCATGCAATTTGCATGTGAACCATTCGTACTTATGAATACATGTACATATATAATAATTATGCACCAGTCTTTGACCAATTAGAGTGCATAAACTCTCCGAGGTATTTATTATAAATACGTCGGAGAGTTTATGCACTTTGATTGGTCGAAGGCTGGTCACTGGTGGTGTATTAACATTCCGTGAACTAGCAAATAAATGGCCCCTAAACAAGCATATTAATGGGTAAAAGTTATGTACGCACTACTGTGCTTGTTGTGCGGGAACTGTCAAATCCATTTTCGTTGTGCGTATCGTGAACGTGCAGAAAATATTTTTCATATTATGGACTGGCAATGTGGTCTCTAGAGCACGTCTATCCCCTGAGGGACTTTGAGCGACCAACAGAGGGACCTATTTCCCCTGGCCGAAGGGACCGGTGTTTTTTCCACGCAGTAAAGACAAGCTCCTCACACTGTAGTTGCCTAATTAAAATGAAAAGTGGGCATAAACCTGACATTATCTCTTGAAGATCGACTGAGAATAAAACGTTGTTACGGCGCTCTAAACGGTGATCTAGGGCAGAATCTTTGTAAGGGGTGTTAAAAATATATTCCTTGCAAATATCCTTCCTTGTGATTGGTTTAAAGCGCATCACATGATATCCTAGGTTTTATAGAAAGCCACGCGAACGTAACGTGCTATACCCATAGCAACCAATTTTTCCTTCTTTTGTTTTTGTTTTTTTGGTTGTATGTGGCATCAAACTCAATAAAAATTCGAACACAGGGGTTGATAATGATAACAGACGACAATAAGTGATGGTATTTACCAGTGCTCATCCTAAACGGTCTCAAAAGGATGGTAATGTAGACACTAGGTATGGGTTGTATGTTTGTTTGTTTGTTTGTTTTGTTTTGTTTTGTTTGGGGGTTTTTGTGGCCGAGTTCGGCAACGCAAATTAAATTGCATTGTATACGATTTAACAGTTGTGTTCAGATATATATTTTTTAATAAAGTGGTCGTACTGAAATGAAGGTAGGAAAAGGGCTACTGTGTCATAATACCCCCTCATGCTTCACCAGGAATCTTGCTCATTTTTGGAACAGACACTATAATTGCCTTACGGAGTTTGCTGCCAGTTCTCATAACTTGGCATCGGTTTAGTAGGATTGCATTGGTCGCCATCGTTGATGAAAGGCATAGGCCGTGTCCGAAACGGCGACTTCGGCTACAGCTAGAGCTAGATCAGCGCGTCTGCCAGTGTTGAAGAATAGACAGACGCGCGCGATCTAGCCGTAGCTGTAGCCGAAGTCGCCGTTCGGACACGGCCTAAGATTGGCTGAGAAAGGCTAAGAAAGGCTGATTGGCTGAGAGTTGTTTGCGCATCGCGTACACGCCTGCACTTTTTTCCATTGTTTGTCATCAAAGACGGCGGTCAATGACGTCATGTGCGATCCATCTATAAACACGACAGTCCTCAAAGCAAGGTGGGTATAGACTAACAATCACAACAACAAAGATTGGCAATTTCATAAACGGGGTACTTATATATTACTCTTGCCAGATGGGAAATTTGATGATGATTATGAAGGGAGGTGGATGACAGCCTGTTGCAACTGTTTTGTTTCGGGTTTTTTCTTTAGCTTGACTTATTTTCTGCAGAAATTGACGGAATTTGTTTACACTATGGATCCTACCGGTGAATTGCTGCTTGATGACACCTTAATAACGACATCAGGCATCTTGTATTCTTGTGAACAAAGTGTTGAAACTGCGACTATTGATTGTTGCATTGTACGTTGTTGAAATTGTACTTTATGTCTTGACGACTGTTTTCATTCTCACCCTCAACCCACTCTGTCTGATTGTTCTTCAAGACGAAAATATTTAGAAAATACCATACACCGAAGTTCATATCTACATTCCCTTATGCCTTATTCTTGTTGCAGTTATCGGCGAGTGTGCATCCACATGCTGATAATAATTGCAAGGCGCCAGGCCCGCCGCACCGCCCAAGAGAACCAAGCAAATGCTCCCCAAAGAATCAGCACCAAACCTTTGACGATGCGATGCTAACGGGAGCGTTCTCTCGAGACCTATCTGCTGTACTACTCAAGTGTGGTGTGAGCTCAACGAAGATGTTTTGATGCTAGTCAAATTGCTGTGTTACACCAACAGTTGGTTAAAATGTTGTAATATACTATTGGCGAAACGAGGATTTCAGAGTTGAAGTGAAAAGGCTCGTTTCTGCACGCTTTAGAGAATTTCCAAGATGGAGGTTTCATAGACTTAAAGGCAATTCCCGGTTTAAGATCAATGTTATCTCTTTGTCAAATCGGCACCAGGGTAGCTACATTTTAATGCATTTTAGCGCATGAAGGAAGTGAGAAAAACAAAAGAAACGCATTGTTTTCTAACCTGGCATTTTAGTGCAGGAAGTGAGGAAATAAAAGAAAGGCCTCGCACCAATCCTGTTTTCCAACGTGGCATTTTAGTGCAATTTTTGTAAAATTACTATAGCAACAATACATTTATCAGTAATGTGACATACACATTTTTAAGGTTTACATCTGGACTGATACTTTACTTTATTCTTCAATAATTCCAATAACAAGTCATACTCTTAGTAATAATATTAATTGTTTCCCGGTCACGTTCGTTCGGCAAATAAGCAGCAAAGTTAAACATTGCGTTATTCTGTTTCGCACAAGACACAATCTGTTTCGCAAAACAATCATTCACTAACTGAATGTGTTAAGTAAATGTTCTCTTGTGTCATGCGATTAAAAGATATCAATTCAATTTAAAGGCCATGTCACACGAGGCAATTTACAGGCTACCAGTTCCAGGCAATATCCAAGAAGAAATTTCATTCAAATTTCACTCTTATTATTTTCCTGGGGATAGTGAGTTACAGCTAGAAGATGACCTCTTTTGCTGCCAAGGTGTTCCTTTTGCACGCAGTGCAGTTGGTTGCCTCCAAGTAGCCTGAAAATGGCCTGTTTGACATGGCCTTATCATATCAAACGAACAGCATTGGAATTCGCAACAGCTTATCGCAGAAATCTCTGTCCAGTTGCACTTATCTCTACTCTTACGTTATAAATTTAATTCAATAGAATTTCCCCCTCTTTTTCATGCAATACCTTAATTAAATCTTGTAGTTTCTCGAATCTATAAAAAATAGCTTTTTATAATGTAAATCTACATTTTTGGATAAAATCAGTCAAAATTCGGACCTACCATCTTTTATAAAATAAGATACCTGACTATTTATATATCTGTAATACATTGAGTTAAAATACTACATGTACAAACTAACACACTGCTATTCTGCTATTCAGCTTTTATAAGCAAACAATTGCTCAGCAAGTTTTCTTGTACCTGTCAATACAATGTAATGTTTATCGCTTCTGGGATGGTAATCTGTTTCTGCTAAGCACGAATTGTCTGTGCTCAGCAATTTCTATAATGCTTACCAGCTTAGTAATGTTTGAAGCTTTCCATGGTGTGGACCACAGGCAGTAACTATAATTAGGATTCTCTGGAACACACTGGCTCTTTTCAGAGCCAACACTCCTCCCAAATGAGACTCATACATGGTGTTACCTGCAAGTTTCCTAGTAATAGTTGCTTACCAGATTTATCTGGTTGCAGCCTAGGAGATAGCACCAAGGCTGCTAATGAAAGACTACTCCAGAATCATTAACTGCAAAATTCCTGCATAATCGAATGGGCCCGATTTCATAAAGCTGTTAAGCCGAAAATGTTGCTTAGCAAAAACAATTTCTAATCAAACAACTACTTGGAGCCACATTTGCAACAATGTAAACTTTATGGAACTTTGGCTGGTTACCTGTTTCTGCTTAGCAATATTTTTGTGCTCAGAGGCTTTATGAAGTTGGGCACCCGTCCAAGAGCATGATTTTGTTTCAAAGTTAAAGCAATGTATGTGGGAATATAAATTTCCCTAACATGTTCAAATAAATGGTCAGGTCTTGCGTGGTCTGTATAGAGCATAAGCACGCATTTATCATCATACTTTTTTCTTCATATTTTGAAATTGGTATTGGTACTTTATACCTCTTTATTTCAGTTCAATATTTTAATTTAACACAGACAAGCTGATAATACTTAATATAATTTGTTTTTGCCCTTACACCGACGTGTATTAAGCACTGTATACTTTCCACAAGTTTTGTGAAAAAAAAACACAGCATATCACTCAAGTGGGATTCGCACCTACAACCCTGGCATTGCTAGAGCAGATGTCTCACCACTAGACAACCGAGCTAGCCCGGTGGCTAGAGGCAGTTCGAATCCTTTGCTTTAGCAGTGGGTACGGCAACAAATTAGATAGATGTTAATACTAGAAAATAATTTTTGGCAAATTTGACTGTTGTCATCTTTTGATAGATTATTATATCACTTTACCTTCATTCAAATATACATAGAAAGAAGTTATAATCTTTATTCTTCAACCCTCCTACTTTCTAAAACATTTGCCAGTAATTTAACCAACCAATTAACTGAATTGACTGGGCTGTGTTTGGTCATGGTAGAAAAACTGTGCACAGAGCTGTATTGTGTAGATGCATCCACCACATGATATCATACATACTGTAGGCTGGCACAGTTTATCAATGATTCAAAACCACAGCGGATGATATTGAATGGTCAGACAGTAGGAGGGTTGACCATGTACTGTGTGGATGCATTCACCACATAGTACATTACTGCAGCCTGGCATAGTGCAATCTATCATTCAAAACAGGGTAGAAGAAACCGATTGGTCAGGCAGCAGGAGCGTTCATGCACTCAATGGAAGAACATAAAAATACCGGGCTCCCTGTTGCTGAGAAATGTGAACATACCACATATCTTCAATCAAACCAGAGTTTTTTCACTGCTAGAGCTGCCAGGGCCACAACCCCAATCATGCTCCCCAGCGAGACCCATCCCCACTGCTCTGCCTGCCTGACCAGAAGCGATCGCTTGTTATCAAGGGCAAACAGAATTTCGTCCCGGATGTGCATTGGATCAAGTCGTCTGAGTACCTCGTCGGCTGCCCGCATCCCGGACTGCACCGCTCCACTCATGTAGCCTATATGCTGGGTTGCAGACTCTGTTCCTGCCCAGTGTACCCTGCAAGTGCAACAGGTGCAAAAAGGAAAGTTAAGGAACTTTCTGTCAAGGGGCGAGAGTCATTGCTGACTAGAAGGTCTGATATAGTATGGCAGGTAGGAGATGAAACTGTGCCTTTGACGATATAAATATGGAATTTGGCCGGGATTTGAACCCAGACCCAGATGACTGCCACCAGAACTTAAGTCCAATGCACTAGACCAATCAGCTATGACCTGAGGTCAATGGGCTCAGTTTCCATCCAAGCAATCACTCTCCAGAACCACTGCAGTGCCACACATGCAACTTTTTAAGCTTCAAAAGAAAGAGGAAAATGGCCAAACACAGGAAACTTTTGTACAGTGTTTTTCAGTTTTCTATGGAACTGTTTTATTTGCACACAAAAAAGAAATCAGTTCAAAATGGACATAAAGTCATGCGCAGTGTTGATGAAAATCGTATTTCCAGATTGTTTACCCACCATGCAACATTTCCAATCTTAAAATGTCTGGCCGAGTTTCATTTGAATAAATTTTGGTTTTCATTTGAATAATTTTCAGGTTTTTTTCATGTACTTTGTCGTCATATGATTGATTAAACTACTTCAAAACAAAGCCTGGGCCTAATTTCATGTCTCTGCTTACCACTGAATTTTGTGCTTTCAATCACCATTCTCCGCTTACTTTGCAAGCGCTGAATTTCTGCGCTAGCTGTGTAAGCAAAGAATGCCTAGTAACGTGCAGTACACACGCGCACAAGCAAATATTCCCTACTAACCTGTAAAATACGCTTGATGTAAGCGCGGAATTCCATGCTTCTATAAGTGCCAATTCTTTGCTTACAGTAAGCAGAGCCAAGAAATTGGGCCCTGCAGTGTGTCATGGTCCACCGGTCTAGTTTACTCGGCTCAACTTCTGTTGGCCAAGTCATCAGGGCCCAATTTCATAAAGCCTGTAAGTACAAAAACTTGCTAAGCACAGAAAAATATTGCTTAGCAGAAACAGATTACAAGTCAACATTCCATAAAGTTTAGATTGTTGCCACTGGTACCCCGCTCATTGCTTGCGAAGTATAGAAATTTGCCAAGAGTGTGGCTTTGATACCAATGAAACTGCGGCCGTTGACAAGACAACTATAAAAAAAAAATGCTTCACATCACCCAGGAGTGATTGGGTACATGCTTGGGTAGAGATTGATGCGAATGATTAGCAACCTGTGCGCCCATTTGGCTGCTGGTGCTGCACACTCCTCAGGGGTTTAGACCTGGTTTAGATGGTTTTGGGAATGCCTATGGGTAGTAATAGTCCTTTGGCACCTTGTTGGTACTTAATGAGTGCCTAATAAATATTTACTGCTATCATTGTTGTTATAAACCCCCCAGACAAACAACGCTTACTTTACCTATCAAAGGGTGTCCTTAGACCCTTATGGAAGTAGGTCATCGCTCCAGGGGTCATGATATTCACAGGGCATCCACCATTGTAGGGCTCTAAAGCCCAGTCCTACAAACACAAAATGATAATAAAGTGAAGTCTCCATATTAATTTGCTGAAAATAAAATGACAGTCAACTTCGGTTCGTGTACAAGAACCCACTACGAAGAAGGGGAAGAAACAACTTTACCTTTTCCTTGTAGTCCAGAGGCTCGAGTGCTTTTGGTCCAAAGAATTCTGCTAGGGCATGGAGAACGGCAGCCTTCCGTACTTCTTCCTGATATTATGTAAATAACAACACCAAAGCTTCATGGTTGCATTGTTTCTTGACAATGAACAGTTTGTGAACAAACCTGTGTTGTACACTTTCCCGAGGTGGCACATTACGCAAACAGTTACAGACAAAAAAGAAGAAGAGTCATTTACACCTCAGTTATCACTTCGTCTTCTGGGGATTGTTAGACACTACTAGACAATGGCTCCTGTACTATCCAAGTGGTTCTTTATAACTCAGTGTGGTTGATTACTTGCAAGGTGCCTGTAAAAAAATGCCTTGTGTGACAAGGTCCTTTTAATGCACAGGAACTTTTTTAGATGAGCTCACCTCAACGTTACTCCACTCACGCCCGTTAGCGTAGAACCCAACAAGGGCTGGACTTCCATTTGAGGATGTACAGTCAAAGGTTATTTGTAACGGACCCGAGCTGAGCCCTTCAAGTTGTGGCTTGCCGCCGTGACTCACTATCTCCCCGGAGAAACCGTCCTCCCTCCAGAAGGCCTGAAAAGGGACATGAAATACAATTCAGTTAATAACGTTTAATTGTTTGCTTTGTGGTCACAATGGCAAGACTATAATTTGAGTTGCACTTATGACGTTACACTCATGTCTGATGGTGAGTTGTACTCATGGCTGATGACGAGTTGCACTCATGTGCTTAATTACACCCCCAGAAAAACAGGTACAAGCATGCACCTACTGTGCTACAATTCACTTCCCCCATACAAAGAGGGACAAAGGGTACTGGAAATCATGCCTAAAATCTCCCTTTTTCCAGGGGGACTACTGTGTAATCCTCGATTCCAGACCTTCGTCCTTTTGATGTACAAACAAAGATTATGAGAGATTGATAGGTTGCCATCATTGCTTCTCATCGTATTCGGCATATGGGAGGCAAGTCAGAGATTCCAGCATGCCATGGTCAATTATCGGCAGTGGGTTACGGCCAAGGTTTGGCAAAATATCCCAGTGCATTTTATGAGTTGGTTGTTTTACTTGGTTATGCCAGGGTTTCACTGTGAAGACAGTATTCTAAAAAAAAAAAATTATTTGGTTCTGAAAAAAGTTTAGAAAAATAATACCGTGCAGAGTCATGGTAAATATTTTCTCCACAATGATGGAAAGTGGTCAATGACCTTGTGATGGGACACCCTAGATTATAACAACTGAAAAATTGTGTAAAACTCACCGTTTTATAGGTGACAATGAATTTGAAAAGGTGACCCATAGGTGCATGGCAAGCCAGGCTGATTCTAGCCAGAGGTAGGACAGGGGTGTAGGTTATATCAGCTTTATACAAAAACAAAAACAGGAACATAAATCAGGTGCGGTGCTTGCCAAGACCGGGGGGGTTGATATTGTGATAGTAGATATAAGAGACACATTAATTTGGAAGCAGGGGTGAGAGAGTCATTGTTGACAATAAGGTCTGAAACTAGGATCAAAATGTTAGGAGGTACTGAATAGCACTCCTCACTAATGGCATCATTTTTGCTCAAAATACCTGGCTGACAGACAAATGTTCCACCACATACGCAATGACCGCATTATTGATGCGCAAAACTCCACAAAAGTCAGTATGCACAAGGTAACACAAAAATGTTACACGTACGCCCACCTTTGTCTAAGATCCAGGTACTATTTGTCTAAGATCCAAGTACTATTTATCTAAGATCCAGGTACTATTTATCTAAGATCCAGGTACTATTTATCTAAGATCCAGGTACTATTTGTCTAAGATCCAGGTACTACTTGTCTAAGATCCAGGTACTATTTATCTAAGATCCAGGTACTATTTGTCTAAGATCCAGGTACTATTTATCTAAGATCCAGGTACTATTTATCTAAGATCCAGGTACTATTTATCTAAGATCCAGGTACTATTTGTCTAAGATCCAAGTACTATTTATCTAAGATCCAGGTACTATTTATCTAAGATCCAGGTACTATTTATCTAAGATCCAGGTACTATTTGTCTAAGATCCAGGTACTATTTGTCTAAGATCCAGGTACTATTTATCTAAGATCCAGGTACTATTTGTCTAAGATCCAGGTACTATTTGTCTAAGATCCAGGTACTATTTGTCTAAGATCCAGGTACTATTTATCTAAGATCCAGGTACTATTTGTCTAAGATCCAAGTACTATTTGTCTAAGATCCAAGTACTATTTGTCTAAGATCCAGGTACTATTTGTCTTAGATCCAGGTACAGAGTGCTATTAATGACATTTCCATTATTTGGTAACCCCTGGAGTTATAGATTTCAAAAAGCTTCTGGGAACAGAATCCTCAGCACGGGAGAAGTAAATCAAAGAGCATAACATCCTTATATGTGATGAAAATAAGAGCTATTTTGGGGGCAGGAAGAAAAAGTACTGATTTGAAATGAAAGTCAGAAATTTGTCTTCCCTGCATGAAATACAGACGTCTCTAAGCTTGAAGCCTATATTTTCTTGAGTAATTTGAAGCTTTTTGATCTTGATGACCTCCAAAATTTTCCTTGAACATAATGTCCAGATGGCTTCAACAATTCTATAACTTCTAGACATGGTGCTACAGCAACCCCCCCCCCCCCCCCCCCCCCCCGGGTGCATTGTTATTAAAAACAACTATTAATATTAACTTTTAATAATTTGGGGTTGAACAAAGAAGAATTGACTAGAGTGGGACTTGAACCTGTGACCTCCGATGCCGGCGCTCTACAAACTGAGCTATCTAGCCCTATGTTGGCGGTCTCCCTATTCTGTCAATATATTCGTTCAGGGATGCCAGTCAGAAGCCAATCAATTGGAACTACAAATTTTAACATGCCAGCGCTCTACCAAATGAGCCATCTAGTCCAACATGCCCTATGTTGGGTGGTCTCCGTATTTTGTCAATATGTTTGTTCGGGTAAAAATATATGAGTAAAAAAAAAAACATCCAACTACAATTGTTTTATGTTGGTTTTAAGTTTATATTCATTTATATATTTATTTGCTATTTTCTCTCAAACTTACTGGAGCAGTGTATAGGTGTAGCCATTATAACGTATCGACAGGAGAAGCCCTTGCCGTCTTTGGTTACAACAGTAACCCTGTCTTCCTCCTCCTGCTGGATGTGACATACAGGCTTCTTGAGAAGCACCTTCTCAGAGCCTATCCTTTCTGCTAATATCGATGATATTTGATGAGCACCACCCTAGGCAGAGAAAATCCACACACAACTGATGCAGTTAAATTGTCCGTAATGGTTGGTCAACACATTTGCAAATGTTATGTAATGAACCCATCATAGTTTCAGTAACAAGGAAGAATGTATTTATCCGTTCACTGTCTCAGCATTGGTAATTGTCAAAGACCAGCATCCACACATACATAAAATAACAAACCTGTGAAAGTTTAAACTCAATCAGTCACAAGAAAATAAAGAACAACCCCCTTGTAAGTTTTCACTGGTTTTAAAAATCAGGCTGTGGACTAAAATCTAATCCTTTCATTCATTTCTCAAAAACGAAGATATTTCAAGCAAAAACACTTTCAAGGGAAGTATTCCACCATGACCATCTTTTATACTATTTTTTTTTTTATGCAAGTCGCCAGACACACAAGGCCTGAAGGCCACTTCAAGGTGTGGGCTACAATCAACTATTTTTTTCCAGGGGCCGTTGCCACCTACTCCTGGGGCTGAAACAGGGTTACCCCCTTTACAGTCCATACGGATGTAGGCTTGGGTATCATCCATCAGAAGCTTGGCTGGTAGAGCAGAAAGCACTACCTCCCCAACTTTACGAAGCAATCATGGTTAAGTGTCTTGCTTAAGGACACAAGTGTCACGACCGGGACTCAAACCCACACTCTGCTGATCAAACACCAGAGCTTGAATCCGGTGCTCTTAACCGCTAGGCCATGACACGCCACTATGTAAGCTATGTGAACATTCTGTGGACATTTTCATTTTCAATCTTACCAATGCTGTGCACTACTTTCAAGGCAGTTCTCAGAATGAGAAGTGAATGTGATGTTATTGTGATTGCAATGTGATTTGGCAAGCTAATCAAACCCTTACTGGCAGCTGAGAAACTAAAGGACACGGCTACGATGTGTTTGAGCCGCAGGCATGGAAAGGCGCCTTTGTGCAGCCAGCCACATCAACTCATGACCAAGGAGCACAGCCAAAGATTGAAAGTGTTTGATTTTTTCCGGAGGGCCAAGAGAAAAACTCTTGTGGCATAGAAGAGAACCACATTGGTGAGTGGCGAGCGCTTTATGCAGTAGCCATTCATGGCACCAAAAATCCAACACGCAACCTTACCGTTGTGAGCTTTACGATAACTACTCCACTGCAACACACTCTCAACACTAACCTTAACTTTGAGTTCCTGCACTGATCCCTGAGTGGCCTCATTCAGTTTTTTCATGTCGCCCACTGCGCCGACGTAATGGAAGAAGTATAATGCTGATAGTGTCCGAGGCTGGGCCCCCATGATGATGTTGACTGCAGCGTCGATAAGATCTCGAGCCTCTGAAAAAAAAAAGATTGTAAACAAAATGTTCACTCAAATAAACATTTTGGGGTGGAACAGAGAAAAATTGACTACAGTGGGACTTGAAACTGGGACCTCCTGTTTAACATACCAGCACTCTACCAACTGAGCCATACATACAATGTTGGCTGTCTCCCTATTTTGTCAATATATTTGAAAGGGGGTGCCAGTCAGAAGCCATACAACCTGTGATTGCCGTATAGCCAGGGATCACACCCAAGTTTACACTACAACCTGGGAAGTGGCAGCAGAGAGACCACCTGAAGGAGATGCGACTTATTATTTCAAATATCAAGTAAAAAGCCACTAGGGAAACTGACTGGGAAAATTTGTAACTATTTCAGGTTCAAGTCCTGCTCCAGTAAATTTTTCTTTTTTGACAGGAAATTTTAGGTAGTTTAAAAAAAACAAAAACCCAAAAATCTAACGGTAAAGTCATACTTCCTATGAGATTGCTCTACTTTTAGATTAACTTCATTCCAAATATGTGCAGGTGTCTCACTTGATGTCCCTTAATAATAACAACAATATAATAACAGCATTTATAGAGCGCCCTTACACTGGGTACCACAGTGCTTTACAAGGAACTATACAATAAGCGAATAAATAAAGGCACTAATAATGGGAAAAACAGTTGGTCCTTAACAATCTACCATTGAACAGGACAGTTTTGAGATGTTTCTTGAAAACTTCAAGTGACTCTGCAGAACAGATTTGATGAGCTATCCTTGTCCTGCAGGAGTACTACACACCATCAAAACAATACTCAAAAGTTGAAAAGCATTCGGAATGTCACATCCGAGTCAATTGAGGAATTATCCCCCAAATATCAGAGCCAATATTTATAACATGGCAGCAGCACAACAGCGCCCTCTCTGAAGATTCATAGTCCTTTTGTACGCACCTCGCAGTACTTATTTTGCCGCATCTTCTCATCCATTCACTTTGTCTGTTCCACGGGGCGGTATTGTGAGATATTCTGCTAGCTTTTTCCCTGGTACTGCTGCACTTTGGAACTCCCTACCTGCACCTCCCTTTCCACCATCTTAAAATCTATTCCAGTTCATGAGAGAAGTGAACAGACATCTTCTCCCTCTCTCTCATAAATTGTCTTTACTTTTTCTTGTCGCTGAACATGATCGGCTCTTTGGCCTTGTGTTGGGAGTTTTACATTGTTGAGTTAGCCTTGAGTTGATCATTAAATAGCATGATGGGGGGCGTGTCTCACGGGGGGAGGGTGTGGCATACCTTTTGTCCAAGTGGTTTGCCGTATGACAGTATCCAAGGTCATGCTGTCTAAGACATCAGCATTCGGAGCCTTCATGGGATTATCAAGTGGAATGGTGGCGGCAATACTGTCAGCCTAGAGAGGTATTGAACAAAATTACATAAAGCGATCTCGCTTCATAGTGTAAGAACAATGATAAGCCTTTACAAGCACTTTTTAACCAAGCTTCAAAGCTATTGGGGCCTTCAAGCACTCCTGATAAAAATTTGACTCCTTAGGAGTATTATGCAGCACCAGCAACTGATTGGGTGCACGGGTTGTTCATTATTCACATCAACGAGCTCTGTCCTCACAGGTACCCATTTACTCCTGGGTGATGAGATACATTACCCAAGGGCTCAACAAAAAATTGCTCCAACATTTCGATGAATCTGATGCGCATGACAAGTGGTCCGCAAATGTTTAGGCCAGAGAACCTTTTTTTCAGTGAGGACTAGTTAGCCTGTCATTTCATTAGTCCATCAGCTTTTTCACAAGTCTGTAATTCAAGAAGTAAGGATCATGCTTTTCAACACTGAACTAGCTAACCGGACCACTTGGAGTAAGTTTTGACTAGTCCTTAGGTGTTTTAACTTGTATTTGGCCAGCAGACAATTGTTGAGGGAAAACGCTGGAGACCCAATGAAAATTTCAGGCACTGTCTGGGAACCACCTGCTCATCACCGGCCGACTGATCCTCCTGCTGCAGAGGTACTGTAATAAAAAATAGACCAATCTAAACAGGGGTATCATTGGCCAAGAGTCGCGCCAAGCGCGTACACGCATGCACGTTTTTATTGTTTGTCATCAAAGATGACGACCAATGCAAGGCGTCTATTGGAAAAGGTAGCCTAATTAGAACAAGCCCTTACTGTGTTAAAGAAGCGGTTGATATCAAGTAATGACAGGAGCGTCATGGATGGGAGAGTTGCTTCGTAGGTACGTATCCCCTTGTTGCCTAGTAGCATCAACTTACGACCGGTGGTGTACTGCTGGTATATCTCAAGGCCGAGCTCCTCCAACAGCCACATCATGTGATATTGAGTGCTGTGTAGGGATAATAATATTGGAGTCTTTATATAGCGCACATATCCACCAGAAAGGTGTTCAAGGCGCTGGAACAAAGAGAAACACTTTTAAAGACAGGTTTTGAGGTTTATGGATTGTGAGACCCATTTATGTAGCACCTTATCAGGGCTTACAAGGTGCTGCGGTGCATTCAGCAGCCACTGGCAGAAACACCGCGACAAATCCCTTCTCTTAGCGATAAATGGGTTCTTCTATGCGCATTACACAACACACGGGACCCATTGCTTTATGTCTCATCCAAAGGACGAAGCAATAACTGTTAAGGATTCAGGACACAGGTGCCAAGACCGGGACTCAAACGGCACGCTCTGCTGATTAGAATCACCAGAGCTTGAGTCCGTTGAGCTAGACCGCTCAGATGCCATAGGATCAAAGATTGGAAGACTGTGATTGTCGACAGTGATAATGGGTCTTTGATAATGTGATGCTGAGTGCTGAGCAGGGATCAAAGAGCGGAAGACTTTGAGACTTTGGCTATTTTTAATAATTAATTGTTCTAAAAAATGTAAGTACGCTCAGAATTACGTAAAAAACAGACATTTAGTCATTGTGTCCACTGCCATCTATTATCTCAATGTCTGGAACTTTAAATCCTATGACAATTAGACTTCATTTCAAGTCTTGGATTGTTAATTATTTGTGCTTCCCTCCACCGATCTGTGCCAAGCATCATATACTTAGTACTTTCCTGAGTCCTGTAAAAAAAAAAATCTACAGGTATATTAGTCAGGTTGGATTTGAACCCACGCCCTTTGCCATATCCAGAGCAGAAGATGTCCTGCCACTAGACCACCAAGCTCGACTGCTAGCTAAAACCAGTTTGAATCCTACATTTTAGTGACGGATATCGCAGGGATTTTTAAAACCTTAAATATGCCAATGGATTCGGTACTTTTCACAGGACTCAGGAAAATACAGAGTATAGTGCTTGACACACATCGGTGTATGGGTAAAACCAAATTAAAAATGCTCTTTATACCCGGTTTAAATTTAATGACTATTTCAAATCTAGGAATAGTTTTTGTCTATGCAGCCTGGCCAGAGAAACAAATTTTAGTGTAGTTTCTTGTGTAAAAAAACCCATTGTCACCATTGCTTAGAACCGAGAGCAAAATGTACACAATTGAACCACAAGAGGGCAGTATCAAGGCAATGTTGTTTAAGCAGAATCATGCAGAGAGACGCCTCTATCTCAAACTTGGAGCAAAGACTACAAGTTATAAACAAATGCCAAGTATCCTCATTTAACATGAATCAAAAACACAAGTAAACATAGGGTTAAATTTTATGCTTCAGCTCACTCCACAGAAATGGTGAGAAAATTCTGACTGTTGAAGTTCTGATTCGTACCTTCCGACCCAATGACCGCCCAAGTCCCATACTTCTTTTCCATAGGCACCCTCCATCTCTGCCGAAAATGTCCGACCTCCAACTCGATCTGAAAGAGATGCAAGCAAAAGCAAACAATCAATTAAAAGTAAAAAAGGAAAAACAATAAGGTTTGTTGGAAACTTTTGAAGGGGCACCAAGTCCAAAACCAGGGGCTACAGAAGCTGTGGCCTTCATGACCTCCGTGTAATTCAAGGCCTGTTGTACACTGGTGCAGACTACTCTCACTGTACCAAGCCACATAAATGTCAACTGTTCCTTATTCACCCAGCAGTTTCCTTATTGACCCAGCAGTTTCCTTATTGACCCAGCAGTTTCCTTATTGACCCAGCAGTTCCCTTATTCACCCAGCAGTTCCCTTATTCACCCAGCAGTTCCTTTATTCACCCAGCAGTTCCCTTATTCACCCAGCAGTTTCCTTATTCACCCAGCAGTTTCCTTATTCACCCAGCAGTTTTCTTATCACCCAGCAGCTCCCTTATTCACCCAGCAGCTTCCTTATATACCCAGCAGCTCCCTTATTCACCCAGCAGCTTCCTTATATACCCAGCAGCTCCCTTATTCACCCAGCAGCTTCCTTATATACCCAGCAGCTCCCTTATTCACCCAGCATTTTCTTTATATACCAAGCAGCTTCCTTATATACCCAGCAGCTCCCTTATTCACCCAGCAGCTCCCTTATTCACCCAGCAGTTCCCTTATTCACCCAGCAGTTTCCTTATTCACCCAGCATTTTCTTTATATACCAAGCAGTTTCCTTATTCACCCAGCAGTTTCTTTATATACCATGCAGTTTCCTTATTCACCCATCAGTTTCTTTATATACCAAGCAGCTTCCTTATTCTCCCGCAGTTTCCTTATTCACCCAGCAGTTTCCTTATTCACCCAGCAGCTTCCTTATTCACCCAGCAGCTCCCTTATTCACCCAGCAGCTCCCTTATTCACCCAGCAGCTCCCTTATTCACCCAGCAGCTCCCTTATTCACCCAGCAATTTCCTTATTCACCCAGCAGTTTCCTTACTTATCCAGCAGTTTCTTTATATACCCAGCAATTTCCTTATTCACCAAGCAGTTTTCATTTTTACCCAGCAGTTTCCTTACTTATTCAGCAGTTCCCTTTATTCACCCGGCAGTTTCCTTGTTATCCAGCAGTTTTCTTATTCACCGTGCAATTAATATATATATATAATATAAACAAAAAAACTATTTTGTGTATTTGATTGAATTCATAAAATAAATTACCTTTAGCCTCGAGAACAAGAACTCTACATTTTGGTTGTTGTTGCTTCAGCCTGTAGGCAGCTGTCAGACCAGAAAGGCCAGCACCAATAACGATTACGTCCCAGTCCACATCGCTGGTTGACAGAGGAACTTTCATGATGCCTGGTGATGCTTTAGCCATTTCTACATAAAGTAAAAGGTCACATGATTAATTGAGTAGTAGAGTTCTTGGAGGCAGTGTCCCATTTTACCCCCAGTCTACAATGGGAAGGCGCCTACCTAACCTGCTTAACTGAACCTGTCAAGGAAAGGTGCCCACTATGGAACTTATAAATGTACGCGACATCATTTGAGTAGAGCACACTCAGCTAGGGGGTCAAAAGAAGGTAGCCTGAATAACTGATGTTACACTTCGAATAATGTAAGGTAATGCCAGATACCAGCCTTGTGCATCTGGCAGGATCCAAGGCCACGAAAATTGTTGCGCCATCAACAGCTTGTGCAACGTGAGACTTGCACAATCGAGCAATAACACACATTTCCTTCAAGACCTACCATTCATGCAAACCTGTTGCTGCACAATCTGTCGATCTTGCAAGAATGGTTTTGCACAATCGATGGATCTGTTTTGTTAGGGTTAGGGTTAGGGTTAGGGTTAGGATTAGGATTAGGGTTAGGATTAGGGTTAGGGTTAGGGTTAGGATTAGGGTAAGGGTTAGGGTAAAGGTCCCTTCTTAACCCCTACCCTTTACCCTCAACCTAATTCTGACCCCAAACCCTAAGTTTTTTGCTGATGGATGGGTAACCAAACCTACCTAACCCTAGGTAGGGGGTTATGGTTAAAGTTAAGTCGGTTCGTTGGTCCATCTATTCACGGCCTGGAACTTAGGATTTGGGTTTAGGATTAGGGCGAGGGTAGGGGTTAGGGTTAGGATAAGGGACCCTTACCCTAACCCCCACCCTAACCCCCCACCCTAACCCTAACCCTAATTCTTACCCTACCCTTACCCTAACCCCAATCCTAACCCCAAGTTCTGTGCTGTGCAATTGATGGACCCCCAAACCTACCTAACCCTTACCTTACCCCCTACTAGGGTTGGGGTTAGGGTTAGGGTTAAGTGGGTTTGGTGGTCCATCAATCGTGCAGCACGGAACTTGGGTATTGGGATGGGGTTAGGGTAAGAGTTTAGGTTAGGGTAAGGATAAGGGTTAGAGTAGGGTATTTTAGAGTTAGTAGGCGGTTATGAGATTAGGGTAAGGGCTAGGTGGGTTTGGTTGGTGGTCCATCAATCACGCAGCCCAACACTTGAATTTGGTATAGGGGTAGGGTGTAAGTAGGTTGAAAATATTACGTTGGTGAGCCTTGGGTGGGTGATTGAGTGTGTTGGGCATGGGGTAGGGGTGGGTAGGGGATCAGGTGGGTGTTTGGGCCATTTGCTGTGGGTAAGTAGTAGGTTAGTTGGTGCTTGGCTTGTTTTCCTGTGTACACCCAGAGTGCTACTATTATTACTACATGATTATGAAGCTGGTGACTTGTTTAATATGTTTAATACAGGTAATATCTAACCTAATCTGGCCTAACTGAAATTTACAGACACAGTGACAAAAGGGTCAACCTTTTTTTATCTTTAAAATGGCATACAAGTAACTCCAAAGTTTTTTAAGCTATGAAGCTGATAAGCACCAGTTACTCCTAGAACTATGTGGTTCGTTCCGCTATCCTCTCCACAAACTATAGCGGAAAGAACCGCAGGAGTAAGCACTTCTCTCGAATAAAGCTTTCCATAGTGATACAAAATTTGTAGACATGGTAGAGGTGCAATGAAAAAATGCAAAAACCACTGAACTCCCTACCTTGTGCCTAGAACCAGTAACTGGGGCGCTGTACTCTTTTTTTAGAAATTGTTTATCTAGTACGACCGAAGATGAACAATTTCGAAATGGAGTACAGCGCCCCAGTTACTGGTTAGTAATTAGTACTAAGTACATGTAGTTACCTGTGGCCGGCTGTACTGTTTCTGTCTTTTCGAAAGTCTACGTCACACCATGGATGGAGGTATTCTACCTCCATGGATGGTGGTCACACTCACAAAGTCACACACACAAGCACATCTGCTTTACGCACAAAACTCAGCAACTTCTGGTTCCTAAGCTAACATTAACCCTCACAGCTCGACAAGAAAATAAAATACCCAGTTTATTACAAACATTAAACTTACCAACGTTTCTAAATTCTACCTTGTCAAGGATGCGAGAGGCCACACCAGGGCTCTGCCATTATTGTTGTTGTTTTCTTTTTTGGTCACATGGTGGCGGTATTTTGATTAACTAACTATGTAGGTGTGCGACATTGCTCCCAATGTAAAAAAAAAAAAAAAATGCTATTTTTTTTAATACTCAAAATATGTTTCAAAGTCTCTCAGACTCTTGAAATCAAATCAGATTTATTTTCTGAAAATTAAACTTCTGTTTTCTCTTATTTTTAAAAACAGGTTAGGTGTTGAATTTTTGAGCTAAGCTCATCATCCGAATAGAAGAAGGCATCTCTGGAAGAAAACACCACTGAAGTCAGTGGAAAAAGGCCCTTCGCTTGTCAGATAGGGCCATTTTTAGACGGCTAAATGTACCCAAAATACCCCAGGTTGAAAGTCAACAACCACAGGGGCACGACACTTAGTTGGAATATTTTTCAACAATCCATAAAAGCAGCCTAACCTTCAAATCTTTGATTTAGGGCTACATCTTCACAGTGAGACTTGGCGCATGATTTTTTTCTCTATTTAGTGTAGTGCACCCATGTGGGTTGAAATGAAAGTCGAGAGAAAGGAGGATGGTCCTTTAATTCATCAGTTTGTGTATTTTTTTTTAATCTACCGTCCGGACTCGATATATCGATCATCTCGATTTGGGTGTCGCGATTTTGAGCCTTGAATATGACCCATGCAGCGAGTACTTCGATATAAATGCAAAATATACGCTTGGATTTTGGATTCGTTCGATTGTTTTAATCATATATTGTAGATACAATAAAACTAAAATCCCCCTTTTATAAAAACAAAATCTTTATAAAATGTGGTAGCGTTTTCAGATATTGCCAAAAACTGGGGTGGTTATGTCCACACAGGCAAAATAATCCGTGATTGGATTACGCAATCTGGGAAACGTTTCTTGCAGAAACGTTTCTCAGATTGAAATGTTCTTGAATCTCTCTCTCCTTTGAAGAAAATTAATTCCAAGTGCAGTGCTACTTACCAAGTAGGGCCTAAGTATTTGTAGGATCAAAGATAAGAAGCCGCCCACTGTACGTGTAGTAACAAACATAGGCCAAAGAGTTAGTAATAAAAACAATAATAATAATAATACACGAAAGAAGAAGAATAGACCTGATGAAGTGACGTCATCCAGCCTCCACCTTAGAGGTAAACTGATGATAAAGTAGAGCACCGTGAATGGGATGTTAGCGGCACGCAATTTTGTTTGATACCATAATTTTTTGTTAGGCAAGTTCGAGGCTAAGCATAATGTTTGCCACATTATTTGTGTTTTGTATGCATGCCAATGTGTGCTATAGCTCAGGAGTACTCAATATTTCTCCCCCAGTCCTGTGGAAAAATCATATTCATATAAGTATTACCGCGCGCGGGTGGAACTCGAACCCACAAACTTTGCCATTCTAAAGCAGATGTCTTACTACTAGACCACCCGGTAGCTAGAAGCAGTTCGAATAAGGCCTAGCAGTCGGTATACTGCAATGATAAATACATTGTACTTACTATTATCTTATTTAATCTTATCCCCGCGTGCGTAAATTTAACATCTATTAAAATGGTTGCCAAGGGTTCTGCTTTTCCTATTGTCACAGTGCGCTGTATATAATTAGTGTGGTGATTGATCGAGTGGCCTTTAATTGCCCAATTGTTGCAATTGAAAGTAGAGTCTCCTGCACAGTAGCACAACAAAATATCACAATAATTCATTGATGATTTTAGAAAAGACTAAGTTCATTTATACAGTACACACAAATCAACTACGAAAAACTACAACTAGGCTACAACCAGCTCTGCCAATATGCACCGCCACCACAACGTGTTTTTTAATCGTGGAATAACTCAAGATGAACAATCATCACTTTTTCCTGCTATCAGTGCTGACCTATGATTCTCTACGTAAGCGTTAAATTAAAGGGACACTAACGAAATTCAATTATGGCTAATTACATCTCACAATTATGACGTGACGCTAGTCATTATGTCCCAATTAAGTCAGATTTATGAGACATGTAAGTCATAATTACAACCAATTGTAGTAAGTCTTGATTATGCGATATAAGTCAAAAATATTACTTTAATTTTCTTTCTCTCAATCTCCCTTCACTAGTTCTCCACCTGCGATTATGAAGATTTTTTTTTTTAAATCTGCAATTATGCAATGTGCGTCAGAGGAGAAGACCGTCCTTCGGAATTCAGTTTACTCTATTAAAGCGTATATACAATTCTATATTAAAGAAAATAGGTTGGCTGAACTTTTAGTGGTCTGGGTGATATCACTTACAACACTTTGCATAATGCACTTTCCATGGTAACAGCTTGTTGTAGTTGACCTTGTAGTTCATTAAAGCTGCAAAAGAAAAAATATGCAGTATCAGAAAATTTAAGAATAAATAAATAAATAAAATAAATAAATACAATTTATGGTTATTTTGATCGGCAAACCTACGTGTTTAGGATGCTTTGTCTTGTTTTTGTTTTACTGGCGGGACAGATTCGCACAAACTTTTGTGGAGCATTGAGTTGGAAAAACCATTAATTGCATGTTTGCTATTTTATGCAATATTCTATTCAACGTTATAGATGCATGTTCGTACGAAAGTATCAAACATGAGAATTTCGGGTTGTTGTTTTGTTTCTTTTTATGGTGTGGGGGTTGGTTTATTGTGTGTTTTTATTTCCACAAAAACAAAAATTTTACTCTTTTGTAGACTTTATCGAGCACAAAGGCCTTGGGGAATACGATATTAGGTAAAATTTGCCTACATGCAATCAAGTTTTTTTTTTTTTTAAATTCTTGGTCAGAAACTACATAGATCGAAACGTGCATAAACATCGTACACCACTCTACGCATAGGTATCGCTTGCATGATGTTAACGCATAACTCATGTTCTAGATTATTTGCTAACAATCAAGTATCAAATCCTAGCGCCCTCCAATCGAAAACCCTTTTTCTTAATTAACATAACAACAAGTACCGTGTCTTTACCATCCTCACTCACCTACTGTGTGATGCGGCTACGATTTGATGCGAGGGAAAAACATTAATAGTCCCGGGTGCACGTAATAATAAATGACGACTTACTGAAACTCAAAGCAGCACTTCATTACAGTCAAGAAAATGTTGCATATTTCGACCCTTTGTCTTAGCATTGGGGTATCTTTGTGTTTAATTGGGCAAATATTGTCCCTGAAGCGAGAAATGTGTTCTACAATGCTTCCAGCAAAAGAAGGAGAAGATTTGACAGCTCTACAAAAAAGGGCATTTTTAGAGTTCAGATCAAAATGCCGTCAACCGACTGGGGCAAAACCAACCACAGCACCAGCATGTAAGTATTTCAGTATTGTTCTTTACAGATTATTTTTCCCTTGTGGTTAATTTCTGTCGATATTTTAAGTGATGTTTTCATAAACGCTTTAAATCAATGAAGAAAAGCCAAAACAGAATGTATCCGTCTAATTTAAGAAAGAGTGGAAGGGGGGGGGGGGAAGGGACACAATTTGGGGTTACATGGTTGCCACAATTTTACAATTATTATTTCGAACAAAGTGTATGATTTTCTAAGGATTCGTGGTTTCGATCCGATCGAAAGGGCCCAATTCTCAGGAGGATTGGTAGCTTAACGGTATGAACTTGATAATCAGTCAGCTTTAAGATTAGAACTAGAAAATATAATTTCATACTTCTAATATAAAGAAACCAATGATGCCTTATATTAAGTGAACTTAATCACTGTAGCTTGCGAGCCTGTTGGCCAAGTACACAGGACCTACGGCTTAATGTCCGAAGGACAAAGCAATTATGGTAAAGTACATCTTGCTCAAGAACACAAGTTCCAAGACCGGGACTCGAACCCACACTCTGCTGATCAGAAACAATCGGAGCTGGAGTCCGGTGCTCTTAACGCGCCAAATGTCTTCGGTAACTCCAATGAATTCTTTTATTTGTTATCCCCTCCCCTCCCCCCCCCCCCCCCACAAATTATAAGCGTGTTCGTTCACCACTAACCCAACTTGGCCTCGGCGATACCGGTACATCCTGAGGCCTTTGAGTATGCCGTTTCACTTGGAATTCACTGTGAAGGCCAAGAACGATGCACTGGTGGTTCTGGCAGAGGCTGAGTCGGACCAGTTCATTTTTGCCGAGATCGGTAAGTAGACATTATTATTATAAAACAGAGATCCTTGTCACGGACCACGTGTCACGTGCCATCCATTATTTTGCCATGTTTTGCTGCAGCGACGCACGCTCCACAATTTAACAATGTCCAATGTCCAATGTGAATGAATATTGGACGCTTCGCAGTGTCGTTTCAAAAATAATCGTTCCCAATATTGTCCAAACGAGGTAAGGTCGTGCACAGCGGACAAAGTTGGTGTCGCCCACGTTGTTTAGAAGGTGTTACAAAAAATAGTTTTCAGGAATGTGCGGTGGACAGTTGTCCGTGACTAGTGGTGTTTACTAGTAGTGAACAAGTTTCAAATGACAAGATTTCGTGTGAGCCACTTAAAACACACATTAAATTCAATTCGTCGCAGAATATTATCACTCGAAAGTAAAAAAAAAAATTAATGGGAGCAGATGGTGTTGGATAAGTCTTAATTAAAACGATTTTGCATTCTGGAGCCTGACTACGAGTGAATACACGCTTTAACATGGTAACGTGATCTCCTCTCAACCAATGAGAATGGATACACTGTATTGAGTATTTATGAATTATTATTTTTTAAAGTATTCCATGTCTTCAAAGACAACACAGGATTCGGTTATATTATGGAAACAGAAATTGATTGAACCTAAATTCACAGAGTGGTTGCAAAGCTCACTTGGATTGTGAATGTGTACGTCGTTCCTGACAAACCATTTTTGATTATGTTTGTTGTTGGTTTGCCCCCCCCCCCCCTTATAAGGTGCAGAAGTCTCCCCAAACCAATGGTGTTATAACCTTTCAGCAATGTTTTTTTCTCCTCCATATATTTTGACCAGGCTTTGGAGGATGGTACGATACAAAGACGGTAATCAGAGCCTGTCACGGAGACACGTGCAAGCATTTGGAGGTTGAACACATTGAAAACGGTATCCTAAATGAAAACGAATATCGTCCCTTCTGGATCGAGTACGCAGAGGGCGTCGTGACCGTAGGCAAAGGAGGGCAGCAGGAGGGTTTCATGCAGTGGGATGCCGGTGCACACCACGGGAAAAACCCTTCTGTGGTGTACATTGGAATAGCCACCGTCCAAAACGATGGTGGTTATTGGGTATTTACTACGTTTTGTGACTGAGAATATGTAACAATGCACACTAGGGAGGGGGGGGGGGAGTGGGAAGGGATAGGGGAGTGGGAAGGGGGAGGGAGGGTGCTCGACTGTCATGCAGTTACGTGTTTTTCTAGCACTAGCAGTCATGCGAATGGTTTCAAAGCCCAATATAAACTGGCCAGATCGTAGAGCCAAAATTCAGCTTTACTTTTTAAATATAACTACGTGCCAAGATTCCAGGGCAAAGAGATGGCCGAATAATTACACGATCAAACCACGGAGGAAGGAAATTGAATACTTGTCTAGAAAAATGGCGAGTGCACTGAATGACGCATTAAAATCGCACCAGCAAAGTCATTGAGAGAAATGTAAAACTGACAATGAACCTATATTCATTTTATATTGTAACCCTAACCCTAACCCTAACCCTCACTTACTAAAAGACACTAAATTAATACTATAGTTTTTACTACTTTTACTGCACATTTTCTGCATTAGAATATGGTGAAAGCACACTAAAAGTGTAACAACACTACAAAATAACTGTGATATTATCAAAATAAATTACTGTAGTAACTGTAGTAAAACTCTAGTGTTTTGGCCAAAACCGTGTGGTAAAACTATGTTAAAACTAAAGTTTACTTCACTTTTACTATAATATCACTGTAATTATACTGCAGTTTTATTACAGTTTTACTGCATTGCAGTTTCACTATAATATTACTGTAGTCTTTACTACAGTGTATTTGTGGTAATTTTGTAGTAAAACTATGATAAAACCAAGATAAAACTGTTTTGCCTCCTTTACTTTAAAATAACTGCAATTATATTGCAGTTTTATTTACATTTTGTTTTACTTTAGGAAAACTGTAATTTTATTATAACGGTGTTTGTTGAGTAGTAAAGTTAGTTAAAAAAATGCAACACTAGGCCTACAGGTATAATCTCTTTTGGGAATATTTGTCATGGGCAAGTAGCCCAAACCAAGGCCGGTCTTGATGACAAATGCCAGATGCTCCATACTTCTGTTAAAGGTGATGAAAATTCATGCCCTTCATCAGACAGAGAAGCAGACAGAACTGTAAAAGAAGGAAACGGAAGAACATGTGTCAGAATTCGGTTTAAAAATTTACCAAAATCATACCCAATACCAGTCTGCGACTGTGTGGGAATTGAAAATTATGTTTATGACAACTATTGCTATTGGCATGCTGAATAAAAAAGTATTAATGCATTTGGGTCATCTTGTACCCAGGTCAACTCGTACCCAAGTCAACTCATGATTCCCCGACCACCACTGACGGAATTTTCTCTTTTTCCGACCACCACAAATTTTCAAATTTTATGAATTTAAGTAATTGCTAAATTAATTTCTTGCCAAAGTATTAATTATTTAACTTAATATGTAGGTTTTTAAAAGAAATTCTACCGGTCAATTCAAGATATCCAGCTCGTTTTCTGTCAAACGTACATTAGCCCCACTGTCATAAGTTTGCCACCACACACCGTTATGTGCACACAACTTGGCGAGTTAGACAAAACCCATGCATCAAAGGGATGAAGTCTGGCTCCATGATACCCCACATGTACATATTCCAATATACAGCCCAGACACAGACACAGTATACATTGTGCAGCTATTGGTTCTATAGAGTCTGGCTCCGGAGTTTTTACTATGCTTTCCTGATGAGAAGTGGCAGCGAACAGACGCTGAGAGAAGTTTGTCTCTTGTGCAATCATGGAAACAGCTTGAAATAAAAAACGACAACACACAACAAAAAGTTGTATTATCGATCATGATCGGGGCCAAGATCTAACAAAACTCTTGATAAAGGCATCAAGAATGGGTGGGAATGGAGTATACTATTATTTGAAAAAAAGTTGACAAAATTCTTCTTGCTGAAGTTGTTTGAAAGCTTGACCAACCTGCACTTGTTAGGCATATCTGAATACAATAACTGCAAGATATTTATCACAAAGCACTGTTCCTGTCTGTAGCATTTTTTATTTCCTTAAATTTAATATTTTGCATAAAAATACCGGTAGGCTAGGTATTGTAACAGCTGTGACCTCATCTAATACTTATGAGTGACCTTTGACCCTGCTTTTTGCTGCCTCTACCCCACCCATTTTTTCCGCCACCAAAAAAATACTGGGCAGAACCCTGTAATTGTGAATTAAAACTTTAAAAATTTAAAAGTTCTTTTTAGTTTCTTTTACTGAGTTAAAAAAAAATTCTTCAAAAAGTCAATGGAAAAAATACAAAATTTTCCCCATAAAAACTACTATATTCTCTCAATTTGTGTGAACTTACCAGTGATATTTAAAAAAAATTTTTTTTCATAAACAAGATGTATATCATGTATTTGGTGGTCCCTCTGAAAGAGACATTTTTTTGTAAATGACTTTAAAGTCTTAAGTGAAGAGCTTTGACAATCAGTGGGCCGCCAGTCAGCAGGGAATACGGTAGATAATACCATAGAGCAAGGTCTCTATCCTTGCTCAATGATAATACACATGGTACAGCATATAAGAATACCAGTGACGAAGGGGGACATTTGTAATTAATTGTACCCTTTTTGATGTAATTCTAGTTTGCAAAATCCTTTTTTGTTAGGCCTATTGTTCATTTTTAGTAGTGTATTTCCCTTTTTATGCACTCTGCCAAGTTTTGTCAATTGGAGTATTTTAACTTTTGATATATACTTTTATATAATGTGAGGGCCCCAAATGATTAGCTGTGCTGGATGGGTCACCCTCGTTAAATATGGTTTTAAATTAATTTAAAATATATATACATATATATATCCAATGAAATCGTCTTCTATCACAATTCACAGTGCTCGATACATCTCTGTAGAGCTATAACATGTAATAAATTCAGAATATGAGTTAAACAAACTCTGGCATATCTCTCTTCTGGACAGACTGTTTCGTACCATAAGGCACTCATCAGCAGAATGACGAAAATAGAATACAAGTAGCATCTTACCTTATTTCGAATGATAAAGCGCGCGCAAGCGTGACGCGTGCTACGTCATTGAAGTTAGTACGCGTTTACGTCACTGAAGTAAGAACACATCTGGATTTTTATAAGGGAACCCTAACCCTAAACCTAACCCTAACCCTTGCCCTTGCCCTTACACTAACCCTAAACCTTGCCCTTACCCTAACCCTAACCCTTACCCTAACCCTAACCCTTGCCCTTACCCTAACCCTAACCCTAACCCTTGCCCTTACCCTTACCCTAACCCTAACCCTTACCCTAACCCTAACCCTAACCCTAACCCTATGCAACCTTAACCCTAACCCTAACCCTAACCCAAACCCAAACCCAACCCAACCCAGCCCTAACGCTAACCCTAACCCTAACCCTAACCCAAACCCTAACCCTAACCCTAACCCTAACACTTACCCTTACCCTAACCCTAACCCTATGCAACCTTAACCCTAACCCTAACCCTAACCCTAACCCAAACCCAAACCCAAACCCAAACCCTAACCCAAACCCCAACCCTACCCAACCCAACCCAGCCCTAACGCTAACCCTAACCCTAACCCTAACCCCAACCCTAACCCTAACCCTAACCCTAATCCTAACCCTACTCTAACCCTAACCCTAACCCTACCCCTAACCCAAACCCTTACCCTTACCCTAACCCTAACCCTTGCACTTGCCCTAGCCCTAACCCTAACCCCTCAGTTTAACCCCTAACCCTAACCCTAACCCTTACCCCAACCCCTACCCCTACCCTTACCCTTACCCAAACCCCTGGCCCAAGCCCTAGCCCTAGCCCTGGCCCTAGCTATTTTTTTAATGTTTTTATTTGTGGCTTAATAGCTGGAATCCCTTGTCTAACAAAAGTCCCCACATTTTTCACCTTTTTGTAAAAATGAGTTGTTTTTGTGAAATACAAGATAATTAATCAGACAATGGGTTTATCATACATCCCATGTATAATGAAAATGTGAAAGATTTTATTCATTATGCTACAATGAAACCAATGGATGGATTACAAAATTACATGAGGAATATTTTGTTGCACTAAAAATATAGGACCTTCCCCCTTATGGTACTCAAGGCTTTCAAGAAAACACGGTCTTAAGTTTCCATTGCAATTGTTTGAAATATACTATTGTCATCAACTGTCCTTAAGTCTTGACAGGTTATTTAAGTGTCACCAACTGTCCTTCCCAAGCCTTTATTCTGAGACACCAGTGTAACCAAATGTCCTTAATTCTTCATTGGTTACTTAAGTGCCTTTCCCGAGGCTTTGTTTTAATTTGGGGTTGAACAAAGAAAAACAATTTACCCAGTCAGTTTCCCTTGTGGTTTAATACTTGATATGATTCCTGATTAGTTACATTGCTGTCACCAACTGACTGTCTTTTCCAAGCTTATATTTTCAAACACTTGTGTCACAGGGTGTCCTGCTTATAAAGATGGTGTGGTTATTCCATGCACTCACAGTATACATAATCCATGAATGTCCTAGGGTCACCAAATGCTCTCCACATGTCTGGATTTATTGCACTGGTGTCACCAACTGTCCTTTTCACGCATTTGTTATAAATGAAATTATTGTCCTGAAACTATCCTTTCCAAGTCTTCACTTTGTTTCACAAGTGTCACCAACCTGTCCTTATCAGGCTTTACTTTTTTGTTACACCATTGTCCCAAGTGGTCCTTAGTTTTTAGAACATGCTGCTATCATCAAGCCACTTTTGTATTTGATTTGATTTATGCCGGTGCTGTCTGCTTACAACTCCACAGTACGGGGCGATAGCCAGTGTCCACATAAAGGTCTGAAAAAGATCCAAACTTACGCTGGTCTGTGTAAAATTGTGGAATTTCCAACTTTTAGTAACCCCTGGAGTTACAGATTTCAAGGAGCTTTAGGAAACAGTATCCTCAACACTAGGGAAGTAGATGAAAGAGCATAATCTTTTAATATCTGAAGAAATAACAGCTAACACTTTTTTCACCCGGCAGACATAAAAAGGTCTGAAATCAGATAAAAGTCTGAAATTTCTCATCACTGGTAGTAACTCCTTCCTGCCCACATCCACCCAAACAAAAGAAAAAGGGGGAGGGGGCAGTATCACCCTGAGAAATGTTACTGGCAGTAAAATTATTGTCAAATTTGTTTCCCCTCTATTTTCAGGTTGGAGGAAATTTATCTGGTGGATTAAAAAATGAGTAGTTTGTCTTTGTCATGACTGTATCAACATGACTGATGTTTTATTTTATCTTTAAAGTACAGGGCCCAATTTCATAGAGCTGCTTAAGCACAACAGTTTTGCTTACCAGAAAAGGGTTACCACACAAAATACCACGTCACAAGTACTATTTAACACTGGTATCCTTCTTCTTTTTTACTTAGCAGAAAACTGTTAAGCACTTTAAAATTGGGCCCTGGATTGGTCAGAAAAAGGACAAAACTGTCAGTTTCAATTTAAAAGCTTACTGTAACAACGTTCATTATTTGTGCTAATCGTCAAGAGAAATATTTTTGTCTGTAATACTGTGAAAGTCAGGGAAGATCCTAAAACTAATTCTTGCTTACTGGATTGCCGCAATCTGAATAAGCCCCATGCAATGATGTACACAAAAAATATTTCAATTTTGGGGAGAACAAAGAAAGGTTGAATAGCACCCCTGAACAAAGATATTGAACAAAATAGGGAAACCGCCAACATTAGGGCTGGATAGCTCAGTTGTTAGAGCACCGGCACGTTAATCTGGAGTTTGCAGGTTCAAATCCCATTCTGGTAAATTTCCTTTGTTTATCCCAAAATTGAATTAAATTTTACCCAGTCACTTTCCCATGTGGTTTTTTATACATGATTACAAAAAAAGACTTACTTTCCATCGACTCAAATTTTTCGATGAAAAAGAAATGAAGTAACTGGGACTCGAGTATATCACTATAAATAAAATTTCAAAAACATACGTTAGCTTAACATCAAGTCGGTAACGTCCCTTTCAGGTACCAGAACTGTGCCTTGTAGAGACATAAACTCTGTAATGAGAAGAAAAAAACCAAAAACAAACAATGCAAAAACTGCTGTAGAATAGTTTTGTGGAATACACACAATTTGAACTTTGTTTACCTTTTTTAACTGGAGGTCATTATTTCTGGACTCATTTCTGAATTTAGCTTACTCCAACAAAAAGCTAACAAGATTCGAACTGCCTCTAGCTACCGGGCAAGCTCGAGGGTCTAGTGGCAAGACATCAGCTCTAAAATGGCTAAGGTCTCGGGTCTGTGAATTTGTTATTAATTTGTGTTCACAGGACTCGGCATATGTAGTATACAGTGCTTACCACACATCAGTGTAAGGATAAAAACACAAATAATGTTCCTTTATCCCTGATGCAAATTTAACATCTATTAAAATTGTTGTGGTACCCGCTGCTAAGACATAGAATTCCAACTGCGTCAACTGCAGGTTTTTTCCACAAGACTTGGGAAAGTACTGAGTATGCAGTGCTTAACTTCCACTTGATGTATGGCTAAATCAAACATAATAAATACTGTTAAAAAAAAAGGCTAGTTCCACACAAACTCGTGGCAAGTGTCACTGCATGAAAACAGCTTTAAAGTATTAGTAGAATGAGCAGCAGAACCAATTATAGACCTTGCAGACATTATATCGGACTACTGTTTTACAAATTAGTTAAGTTATTTGGATTTACAAATTTTTTGCAACATCGCATCCAAAAGAATTGTAATTATTGGGGATTTGGCAAAACTTGTTAGCATTTGGCCGTTGAGGGCGTTTGATTGGTTAGAAAATTTATGACATCACATGGAGGAAGAGGTTGCTTATGTTATTGCACAATCAATGACTAAAGCAGTGTGTGGGCATGCGAGAGGCCTGCGAAGAAGCACAAATCCTGATACATGTAATGGTGAAAGTTCTGCATACGACTGAAAATGCCCAAATCGTGTGCTGTACAAGGAACAGCATTAAAAATCCTCAACTCAGCTTCCTACAATTTCCAGCTGAATCGGAAGGAATGGATATGCTTTGTGAATACAACGCGATCCAACTTTTCGAAGTGGTCATATGCAGCCCACTTCATCATCGACTGCCTGGATGCATCGGCCAAACTCAACAGTTTGGATTAACCCCTACCCTGAAAAAGGGTGCAATTCCCACACCTTACTGCATGTTTGATAAAACGATAAATCACAAGTGCAATCCGAATAACGTGTCCGGATACTAGTCAAAGCCAATTGGCAGTACTCTAGCACAAACCGCTCTGCTGTAGCCTATAGGCCCCTACACGTGTGTAGTGCATGCACTATGACGACGTGTGTATACATGTAATGTACACGTAATAGTGTTACTGTGCGTACTACTAGGATACTACATTCTCATCGGTGGTGTCAAATGCATGTGTTCACCGTGTCAATAAACAATTACTATGCTAATCCCTTAGAAAGATAACAGCATTCTTGGTCACAATGGGTGAAATTTATGGGCGACTATAGTGAAAGACGATCATTTGGCTTCATCTGCGCCGTCTTCTTCGACACCTTGGCCTACCGGGGCGAGTGGCTCGAACCAGTATGGTTCTGCACCACGGACTTCCTCATCAAGCTTGAGCGAAGGGAAAATAAGGGCTTCCTTCATGCTGTTGTGTATGACAAAACAAGACCTCTTCCTCCGTATGACGTCATGCAGTTGCTTGCGAAAGCTGCTCAACGTGGGGGTCTTTTCACGATTCGCAGTGGCGAGTGCAAAAGAATGGGTCAGTAAAAGTCGTTATTTAGACATGACCAAAAGGGCACAAACTTTTGGCTTTTTTTTATGTGACATAATGAAGTATCATTCTACAGTTTTATTTGAAAGGGAACCGCAACAGATAACGCACTAACAACACTTTAAAGAGCGCTTTCATTTGTACATGCTGTCAAGTGAAGTATGAAAAGGCACAAATGTAGATCTGCTTATTTTACGCTCTTCTGAAAATGCTTTTTGGGTTAAATCTGCCATGAGATAAGAGTAACCAAAAAAAAAGGAGGGATGATGGTATTTCCTGAAACATCTCTGAAAAATATCCCTTTTTCTGGTTGCTTTTTCCTCAAGCAGGACACATGGCAGTTCGTGGCCGAGCGGTCAAACGCACCAGACTCAAACTCTGGTGTTTCTGATCAGCAGAGTGTGGATTTGAGTCCCAGTCTTGACACTTGTGTCCTCGAGCAAGGCACTCAACCATTACCGCTTCATCCTTTGGATGGGACGTAAAGCCGTAGGTCCTGTGTGTTGTGTGATGTATGTAAAAGAACCCAGTGCATTTATCGCAAGAAGGCGTTCGCTCCAGTGTTGCTGGCATGGTCTGGCAGCAATATGTGCAACTTCACTTTGTAATCCTTTCATGGTGTTGTATTATAATTATTATTATATTTGCTGATGTTTTTAACAACTTTCCAGTGTTCCTTAGAATCTCAGGTCAAATGAGCTCACTTATATTTAAATCACTGTAGTGTAGTTTACACACAGGCCCGCGAGAGCGGGGGGTGCTGTGGGTGCTGCAGCACCCCCAACTTTTTTGGATGGGGGTGCCGGTATATACTAAAGCACCCGGAGCTGGAATATTATACTAAAGCACCCAGAGGAATAAATACATACAAAACAAAAAACACAAAAACAAAAGCAAACAAACAAGCAAACAAAAAGCTAACATACATTAAATCACAAATATTTAAGGAACTTAAAAAAAAAAAAAAAAAATCACAAAACAAAAGTGATTTGCAAAAAAAAAGACAGTAAAAATACTTTAATAGATATAAAAAACACCTGTTTTCAAAGTTGAGGCCTACATAAAATACAAATAAATACAAGCCGAAAAAAATGATGTAAATAATTCAACAAATTCCCATTGTAAAAAGAAAATACATTTAGATGCACATTGTTTTGAAGTAACTCAAAAATAAACACTAATTTCCCCTGACTGGTAAAATGTTAATAAGGATGAAATTATTTAGCTTTAATGTAATTTTTTGTTCACCATCGTGGCAATGCCAAAAACGTATGACTATATTGTAAGCAGTCAGTGAGCATTTGATGCCAGGGATAATTAAGCCTTCAGAAACTGTTGTGTTCATCCTTGTAAAAAATTAACGAGAGGCACTTATTGCTCCCTTGGGTCTTATCACTTCCAAATTTGACATATTCCATTATTCATTGACAATATTAACGAAAGGACGATAAATGTACGTAATTAACTATGCATTGGAAATATTTTTCAATTTGAGCCACGATCTAGTAATTTACTGCAAGAGTCTCGAAATATCTTTTCACCCAACATCGCCTCGTCATTTTGGGGTAGTCATTTTGCAAATTACACTTATAATATTCCTGCCCCCCCCCCCCAAAAAGGGAGAGATTTATGTGCCAAATCGTGTCTCTGGTTGTACGAAAGAGCATTTTAAGAACGCGGGCCCGGACCTTACACAGTATACGACAATTGTCTTTGAAAAAAACCCAGCACCCCTTTGCAAAAATTTGTTCTCGCGGGCCTGTTTACACATGACGCAATTTACAAGCAACCAGTTCAGGCAATCTCGAAGAAGACAAGGCGTTCATTTTTAAGTCTCCAAAAAAATTTCTGGAAAACTGCACAATTTTTGTGAGAAAAATATCTCCTGTGCTACCGAAGTGTTCCATTTGCAGTGCAGTGCAAATGGTTGCCTTCCAAGTTGCCTGTAAAAATTGCCCTGTGTGACGAGGCCCTCACTTGATACTCACTTTAATAAGTCTGTCAAACTCTACTTTGGATGCTGGCTCTTTTCCAAGAACTTCCTTGAATCGCTCGGAAAACTGATTGCGTCGATATTTGAAGCCCTCTCGGAACATGTCAAAGATTACCGCACGAAACTGGGAGAGGGAAAAGACAAGATATCTTTAAAGATATTATACAGGATTCGTAAGGATAAAAAAAAAAATCATCATGTTTAGTTTTAGTCTGAAAGCTTACTGATAATGAATTTCATACTAGAACCATTTTCTCTGTGAAATATTTCCCTCTGAAATGAAGTAATTTTCGAGAAAACTGTATCTGAAAACCTTTAAAAAAAAAGAAGAAGTTTGAAGCTGATTTGGGTTGTTACAACCAAAATGAAGGACAGTGTGTTTACATGCTGAAAATTGTACATGGTTTTCCCCTATTTTCACCCGACTCGTACAACGGAATAAGCCCAAATTTTCACAGGTTTGTTATTTCATGTGAATGGTTGATCACACTAAACATGACAACTGTCTGCAACTAATTTGTCTGCTCTACCAATCCTGTATAATACCTTTAAGCTAGATGATAATCAGACATTAGAACTCAACCAAAGACACAACCACATTATCAGGGCACTATTATTAAGACACTAGCAAAGTGTGAAAACACACTAGTCCAAAATGCTCTGGGCTAGTCAGACTTGCATCTTAGGTAGCGGAAGTTTATGTGAACTGCTCAGTGTGTGTTTTCATTTTTAATGGAAACATATGTGAAGTTCAATTGCAATAAATTAAATTAGCAATAAAACATCCTAATTGTAATTTGTATGACCTTCATGAAAATTGGATTTAATTGCATTTTGTTATTCCACTGTTGAAACAAGCTTTTAGTAAGGTTGTTGGTAACACCATGTAATTGTACATGAACACACTTTCTTATGAGTTGTTAACTAAAGAGAAACATTTCATGTCTATGGTATTACCACAAACCTTATTAGATTGTGTCAAATCTCTTTTTTTTTGTGCATCTTTCTTCCAAAGGTATTTTTTGACAATGGCAAAACGGATTTAGAAAGAAACTTATTTGTGGTTTTGATGTTTTTATTTTGCAAATTAAAACATCCTAGTTCTGATGAGTTTTCAAGGAATATGAACTACAAAAAAGAAAAGGCATCAAAACATGACAGATACCAATCCAAAATTACTCATTACCCAATTACTCAATTACTCATACCTTGTCTAACGAATCACCGGTTTGGCAGACACCAAATATCTTTTTGTCATCAATCAAATTATTTGAAGGCCACTGTAAGAGACAAACAAATGAAACATTTTAAATGGTAAAAATGCTGTAGTTTACAGAAACACATCATAAGGTATTTAACCATGTCACAACAAAAAGAGTGGCCTATGTGCATTCCATGGCGTTTCTTGGCGGGCAAGATTATACACTGGTAATAGGAAGTATCAAATTAACTAGCACTTAAAATCAAGAAATGTTAAAATAACAGCTGCAGAACTGAGCATATCCTTTTAAGTTAATAAGAAAACACAAATTAGTTTTGGGTTGAACAAAGAAATATTGACTAGAGCGAGATTTGGACCTGTGCCAGCGTATCAACCAACTGAGCAATCTAGCCCTAATGTTGGTGGTCTCCCTATTTTGTCAATATCCTTGTTCGGGGGTGCCCAGTCAGAAGCCATTCAACCTGTAGCTGCCGTATAGCCAGGGGTCACACCCAAGTTTACGATACAACCTGGGAAGCGGCAGCCACGGGATCACCTTTAAGGGGATGCGACTTTTTATTTCAAAGTAAAAAACTACAAGGGAAACAGACTTGGAGTTTTCATGTACTTGAAAGAACTGACTAAACAAATGTCTGCACGGGGGGTTGTACAAAGTTTTCAACATTGTTAAGGTCACGCACAAATATACATTCAGTTTGCGGTAACACCACGAGTGTACATCTACTTCGCTGAGTAGACTTGTTCTTGAGAGCTTGTCATGAAATTGATTCTACTGCCGTGGAGTAGATTTCTGGAGACTACTTTAGTTCTGCAGTCATGCTCAGCCTTCACGAGGTTTCTATGGTTCAACAGCTATTCTATTTGATGGATGTCTGCTATTTGATCATGATGTAGATCGAAGTTCAAAGTAAAGGTATGGTGTATGTTAACTTTTCAAACAGAAAGATTGGTTTATTCTCAGAGAACTTTCTGCAGAATCAGGGAAAGTTGGCTGCTCTGGGAGTAGGCATGAAATGGTTTGATTATTGAATGCCTCATAACCAACAATCCCTAAATCAAAAGACAAGGATCCATTTTGGTGTTATATGACATCTAAACTTACAGGTATCTGCAGTAATGTTGCACCGACATCCAAAGCGCACTGTTCCAGCACTGCATCAGTCGTCCCCTCACGGTGCACATGCCCTGTGGGCCACTCCGATAACTGTGACAAAACATGCTGGCGCATTTCCGATAAACTCATCACGTGCTGTGTGTCAAACTTATCCCGTATTAAACATGTCAATTCTTTCCTGACGTCATCAACAGACGAACCGTTCTTTAAGCTCGGACCGTTCCGAAGCGAGTTGTCGCCGCCTGCACAGGCAGCGCCCCCTCGTAAACTCTCCTCGTCGGAGAGGGACACTTCCATGGGCTCCGTGGAGTTCTCCTCGGGTTCAGTTATAATCCTGGTAGATGAGCTCTCCCCAGAACCAGTTCTCAAACTCGCATTGCTGTTGGGTATTTGGTGTTCAGAGTTGTCCTGAGGTGCGTGCTGGGTCAAGCTTTTAGTGCGGGCGCGGTTACGAGCAACCTTTACACGCTCCTGACCGGACATAACTTCAACTACAAAGGAGAACATGAATCAGACTATTAAATGAGTTAATTGCATCATTGGTTCTTGGAAGAGTGAGCTCATTGATCCCATACTCTGTTTTTGATCAAAACTACCATTGAACCAATCTGTGAAAATTTAATAGAATTAATTGTTCAAGTTACAGTGAACATTATTTATTTGTATCATTATTAGTGTGTTGTTAAAATTGGACCAATTCTATTGTAATGTGTACATGATTCATGTAGCATGACGGACACATGGATTTTAAGCCTTACTCAGTCGACTTCCCACTGTTTATGTACTTCTGAGCATGCGCACATTTCTGAGAATGATGGATATAGCCGGCAGTGTCTGCTGCCATCTACTGTCCCCAAAAGTCGGCCATTCTGACTGATTAAGCATGTTGTACCATAAAGAAGCAACTATAATTGGCAAGCTTATGATTACAACCATGTGTAAATCTCTTTTGGGATGGGTGTTGGCTCTGTAAAGACTTGTGGTCTTGACTGCTCATCTTCAAGAGAATGCTGGACTGCTGTTGATGATGAGGCTTAAGTAGAGCTGGAGAGTTGCACATTTGAGCGGGAAAATATCCAAGCTGTTCTTGACCGGTGATGCATGGGATCAAGTGACTGCTGGCTGGAGTGTGTCAGGGTTGTGGTGAGCTGCAGCTGGAAGGGGTGGCTACTCCTCCCAAGAGAGATTCACACATGGTTGTACCCTCAAGTTTACTAATTGTAAGTTCTTTTTTTTCCCGCAAAGCTTCAAACATCTTCATCCATGATATTATGAATTGTTACCTGCTTGTGATGAATCTTTGGCATCTTTTCCTTTGCCCTTCTTTTCCGCCTCATGTTTGGGAACTTTCAAGACTTTGGAAAGCCTGTGTAAATTGAAAAAAACAAAAAACAAATGAAGACAATTCTTACAACAAACATCCATCTTTTCACCCTAGACTTCTTCTACTACTGCACTGATTAGCGTCACTTGTTCCCCAAAGTCAAGCATTGCTATGTTTTTGGTAACCTCTGGAGTTACAGATTTCAAGGAGTTTCTGGGAACAGTATCCTTACTGCTTGAACAGTAGATCAAAGAGCAGGATTTCTTTACAACTGAAGAAAGCGACAGCTATTTGTTTCACTGGGCAGACATAAAACATGCACATCTGTGTTAGAGCAAAAACTGAATGTTAATCAGACATTAACAATTTGGAATTTGCAGTATTTTTGAACATGTGGGGGGCATGTGTGAACTTGGGGTGCCAGTCACAAGCCACACAACTGTTATCTGCCGTGTACCCAGGGATCACACCCAAGTTTGTGATACAACCTGGGAAGTGGCAGCCAGGGGATCACCTTAAATCGATGCATCTTTTTCAAGTATCAAGTTATCTGTTTCAAGTTATACGCTTTATACATTTCAAGGTTCAAGCTGTAAAAGTTATAAAATATCAAGTTACAAAATCAAAGAAGACAGAGGCATGCCATTGAAGGACTAAATGTTGTACATACTGCTGGTACTTGGCATCCCACAGCATGTGTTGCCTCTGGGTGACCTCCTCGTGGTTCATGACAAACTCACTGTCGAAATCAAGGGCAAACTCCCAGCCACGGTTGACCTTTGGCTTCGCCATTTGCTCTAAGATACTCTTCATATCCTCTGAAGGAAGCTGAATTAAAAAAAAAAAAATTAACTCTCCCACTGTGTGACCATTCATTATCATCCAGATGTCCAAGATAGATCTAATCTGCCAGCCTGCAATATGATACCATGTGGTGAATGCTTGTACGCAGTACAAAGTCAACCCTCCTACTGTCTGACCACTCAAAATCATCCACTGTGATTTTGAATGATAGAAAAACTATGCCAGCCTGCAATATGATACCATGCGGTGAAACGGGTGAATGCTTCTATGCAGTACAAAGTCAACCCTCCTACTGTCTGACCACTCAAAATCATCCACTGTGATTTTGAATGGTAGAAAAACTATGCCAGCCTGCAATGTGATATCATGTGGTGAATGCACAGTACAAAGTCAACCCTCCTACTACCTGACCATTCAATAAAACCCACTATGATTTAGAATGATAGATAAATCTGGGTTCTCCCTCATGTTTTTTCCAAACTGTGGGGCAATCTGGACCAATATTTTGCAAAACTGGCCAAAGCACAGATCTCTGCACAGCTCGCCCTCCCCCAGCCTGTGCAGTTGAATAGTTTCAAACGGTTCATTAACATGCTGGAAAATGATACAAAGAGTAGGAGGGTTAATGGCATCACACCTTATTCTTCCCATAAAAGGACAAACCAACTGACAATCATCTTGTTGTCATAAATGCTGGCATATCAGGTTTCTCCTATACACAATCTAGCGCATCGGCCGATCAACACAGAAATTGCAGCCAATACAACAAACTAGAACAGCGAAGCTGCCATGGCGAGCTGCCGGTCGCCAGATAGAAGACCAATGACTAATTGCAATAAGGAGTTATGACCATTAAGGTTTTCATTGTTTTAGCTCATTCAACTGGAACCAGTGATAAACTCTGAGAGTTTTATCTTTTCATATGAATCTAACATGTAAGAAGCAATACTTGATTCAAGTTTCAAGTCAGTACATCATTGCAACAAGGAGTTATGACCATTTAAGTTTTTTATTGTTTGAGCTCATTCAACTGGAACCAGTGATAAACTCTTGAGTTTTATCTTTTCATATGAATCTACGTGTAAGAAGCAATATTTGATTCAAGTTTCAAGTAAGTACATCATTGCAATAAGGAGTTATGGCCATTTAATTGTTGTCATTGTTTTAGCTCATTCAACTGGAACCAGTGATAAATTTTGAGCTTTATCTTTTCATATGAATCTACATGTAAGAAGCAATGTTTGATTCAAGTTTCAAGTCAGTACATCATTGCAATAAGGAGTTATGACCGTTTAAGTTTTTAATTGTTTTAGCTCATTTAACCGGAACCGATTTTATGCTCAGCCTGTCTGTTGTCAATTGTAAGTCAAAGTTACAACTTAACTTAGTTCAAAACTTTAAAATTTTAGTTTGAGTTTGGTTCTTTAAAATCCAGAGGTCAATAATTAAACCTGAAAAAAAAAACTTTAACATTTTTTTTATTCCCAAAACTTTAACATTTTTTTTATTCCCAAAACTTCAACATTATTGGAAAACATAGTTGAAAAAAAAAAAAAAAAATGACTGACAATTATATATAACAATCTCACTTGGGCTTGTACATATCATAAAACAACTCAACTCAAAGACTGATACTTAAACAAAAACTTTAACATTTCCACTGAACGCGGACGGCCGGACAGACGGACGGACGGACGGACGGACCGACGGACGGACGGACGGACAGACGGGACGGAAATTGTCATTACATAGGCTCACTCTGCTTCGCAGCTCGCCAAAAACAAGAAGCAAAAAAAAAAAAGCACAGTAAAACTTTAAAAACCCAACATAATTGTCAAGGAAAATACATTCCAAGGACCTCATTTACATGCTTCAGGCAAGCTTTGGATTCAGAATGCCCCCCAAGTTGTAAAAAATCCTGATAACATTTCTTTCAGAGAATTACAAAGATGAATAAATTTGTGCGAACCTTTGTTATGGATGCAACTTCTTTCCTTACAATGCAGCGACTCTGATTAAACCTCCACATCTAGTTTTAAAAAAGGGGGGAAAAGACAGAAACAAGTAAATAATTTTTGAAAGCCAGATTTCAATACTGATTTCTGAATCAATAATAGTGCACTATTATACAAATATTAGATGCCAATGAGTGCATTGTGACAGCATATAATCACTAGGTGAAATCTGGACTATTCCATTTCACGAGGCGAAGCCCAGTAAGACGAAAAAAACACAGATTTAATATTCTGCAACAATGCATCCCCAAAAAAACTGCATAAAATAGTTGTTTTTTTATACATAACAAAGATTCCTGTCCTTTGAAATTTGTTCACACTAACCCAGACTAAACACAAAATGGACACAGAAACTCCACCCACAATCTGAACATTTAAAAAAAACTTAACAACATGGACGACGCCATGATGCCATGACACAACATTACCTCGTTTGGACAAACGAGCAGGGAATGATTATTTTGGTAGCGACTCTGTGAAGCATCCAATAATTACTGGACGGGCCTATCCAATATTAAATTTTGCAGCGTCGCGGCAGTAAATACATTGCAAAATAATGTGTACCATGCCCAATGTTCCTATACTTTAACAAACTATTTTCCTCTTGTACAGAAGCACAACCGTAAAATCCTCACAAGAATTCTTGAGATTCCCAGAACACAATGAAGACACAATAGGAAGGGGAGGGATACACCATGCCACATGTCGAGCAGAATATTTTGCTTGTGTGCGTACTACACTTGTTAAAATGCATTTCTTTTGCTGACACAGGTGGCACACAAATGCTGACCCTGTAAGCGGATAATGGCAACTTTAAGCACAGAGTTGCGTAGTAAGCAGAGCCATAGAACTGGGCCATGGTATGAAGTTTGAGCTTCAGAATAAACCTTAACAATTTTGTGAAGAGTTTAGTTGTATAGTTACCAGCCCCATAGCTTGTCTTAAAATTGTAATCAGCACGTAAGTCCTTACCACATAGTCCCTGCCTCTACACAGTATATCAGCTGGCACACCACTGATGGGGCTAGTGCTATCCTTCGGGTACAGAACATCACTGTCAACAAACCAAATAGTATGCATATATTCATCTACAAGATCAGCCTACTTTTTTTAAAGCAATGAATGGCCTATCACCATCCTACATCTGTGATCTTGTCCAGCCAAAAGTTCCAGCTGGTGAAAATCTACGTTCAGCAGCTGACAAACTCCTCGTGGAATATGCTGTGAATATCAATTCATGGGGATCAAGTTCAATTCAGATAGCTGCAGGGAAGGTCTGGAATGGTCTAACCACATTCCATAAAAGAGCCATCCGAGCAATAGACATTTACAAAACAGCCTTCAAAACACATCTTTCTAAGGAACATTTTCCCTAATTTCCAAAGAGATTTTGGATTACTGTTCAATCTGCTGCAACACTTTTTCACCCTTTCTCGCTTTTGCACCATTGGAAGACATCCATGGAGCAAGCACAACGAGCACATTCGTGGGTACCGGCGCCACAGAAGACGTCACTATTATTATTATCGAGCAAGCACGGAATTTCTGTGCTAGCTCTCTAAGCGAAGAATGCCTAGTAACGTGGAATACGCACGCGCACAAGCAAAAATTCCCTGCTAACCCCTGAAATACGCTTGATGTAAGTGCGGAATTCCCTGCTTCCGTAAGTGCTGATTCTTTGCTTACTGTAAGCAGAGCCATGAAATTGGGCACTGGTGTCTGTCACTCACCTTTTAACCACCCAGCATCCTTGGACCAGCATGGCCACCTGCTGAACAGCTCTTAGGACAGCAGTTGGGTCAGGGGTACCCGGTAAGATTCCCAAGAGCTGTGTGAATCGCAATGCTTTAGCTGAAGAAAAAAATAACATTGTGTACGTTATTTTTCACTGTAAGAGGGAAGTACAAAGTAAGCTTTCGAAAGAGTTGTTTTTGCAGGGCCCCAACAAAACCAGTTTTATATGTTTTGGCATACCCCAGGTAAATATTTGTACTAAAAGAAAAAATCAATAAATAAAGAGTATACATACATTTTGATACACTTGTTTCAAGGAACAATATAATGAAATTGAAATGTGAGAATTTGTTCAAAATGAAGATCACTGCATGAACAACATTCAATAGATGTAAATAAATTGCATCAGATCAGGGATTAAGAAAAACATGTTTGTTTTAAGCACTTTTTACATTGTGCTTTTCAAAGTCCTGCGGGAATAAATATTTGATGATGGGTTCGAATCCCAGCCGAGTAGTATGCCCATGGATTGTCTCCCGCATGACTCAGGAAAGCACTGATTAAAGCTTTAATATCACACACAGGTGTATGGGAAAACAAAACATTATTAGTAACAATACAAACTTATAAAGCGCACTTTCTAATAAAAGATTACTCAAGGCGCTACAGAAAAGATACTACAAAGTAGCAATCTCTCTACAGAAAATTACACCAAAAGGGAATGTTAGTAACTTGCAGTAAACAGAAATTTCTTAAAATGAGTTTGGAATGTGTTGAGAGAGTGAATGTTTCTGATGTCGCTGGGTAACTTGTACCCTAAGACTGGTGCAATGTGAGAAAATGCACGGTCGCCGTAGTGAGTGGACTGGTACGAGATTTAGGTATGAGTCGGGTTGAGGCAACAGAACGGAGAGGATAATGGCAGTGCCTTAGTAGAAGATCTTAGATGTAGGTTGGTGCAGAGTCATGAAGTGCTTTGAAGACAAGTGTGAGGACCTTGTATTCAATTCGTTTTGGTACCAGGAGCCAGTGGAGTTCTTTAGGAAAAGGGACTGATGTGTTTATGCCTCTTGATTTTTGCCAGAACTCCAGAGGCATATCCAGGATTCTCCAAAGTCTAGATGTTGATGTATTTGGCAAGCCTGCCAGAAATTCTATTGTACTTTATGTTTCTAAATTTAAAGCAAACAACATTTTTTCAAATTTACATTATTGACGAGGCTACATTATTTGAATAATAATAATAATAATATAAATATGCGCAGAAATACATACCATTAATTAGGAGGGCCTTGACTTGATCAGAGAGGTTCATTGTCTTCAGGTTGTTCATGGACAGAACGTTAGACGGCAACTTGGGTTTCTCAGCTTCATCTTCCATAGCCTCCGGTACCAGCATGGCAAGGTAGTCGCTGGAAAAAAAGAACCCCCCCAAAAAAGAATAAATAAAATACACAAAATGTGAATCTTTACTAACTGGACAAAGTATAAGAAGTAACTATGAATAGTAGACTTGAGGGAACGACGACGGGTAAAATCTCTTCTGGAGGAGTGTTGGCTCTGAAAAAAGCTGGTGTGATCAAAGTATGAATTAGCTCAAGCACTGCATTGTGGAGATCAGGAGCTACCAATGCTGCCAGCATTTGCATCTTGCAATCAGGGATATTTTGTACAACAATCAGGGAGATATATAGAATAACATAACAGGGGAAAAGTTTCCATAATCAGGGAGATTGTCAAATTTGTTCATCAGAATACGGAAAGATTGGTTTATTTTCAGGGAACTTTTTTGCAGAACCAGGGAGAGTTGATATCTCAGCTATTCTTTACAGAGAGCCCATTGGTCAGTTCCAGAGTAACTCACAATTTGGCTTGATTTATTTTGTAAGCCAGTCAGATGTTTGACCTTAAAACAAACCCTAATATTTTCCCGACTTTTGTTTTACCTCGGTGGAAGATTGAGTTGCGACACTTCACTCTCTGTCGCCTGACAGAACAATCTCTCCCTCTCAGCATACGACCTTTGATCCTACAAAGAAACAACACAAATTGATTGGCAACTGACTGTGTAAGTCTTTAAGTGCGGAAGTTACCCCAGGAATTACACAGATGCAGGAAGGTTTCACTAGTTACTGGCTCCCCAGTAAGCCAAAAAGTTTGATTGACAGGAGGGAGGGGTGTTGGAAACCTCAGAACCTAGCACAGGCTGCCAGCAAGACATCTGGAAGCCTGCTACAAAGAACAGGCGGCTCCACTTTACCAGAGGTATATATCTGGGTAGGTCTGTATGTCTATATAATTTTGTGCACAACGTATATCTGTGGACATATTTTTCAGTTCCTAAAAAAAACAAAAAAACCCAAAAACGAAAAACAAACAAACTGGTCATACTTTTGGTAATGACCATGAAGAGAAATCATTTAATTTTCATCTGAAAGCCTACATGTTATAGGATGGTAATGGATGTATTGAGCATCCTGAGAAATTATTTCGTCTGAAGTGCCCCATTGATTAGAAATCAACAAAAGAATGTCAACAAATTTGAATTTCTAAAGATCGTCTGCAGGTGACTTAAGGAAATTTCAGTGGTGCCCCTTTGAATACGGCCAGAAATGTGGCTGGTACCCGTTGTGAACAAACACAAGGTGAATGAAAATGCTGTTTTCTCAACATGTACGCACAGTATTCAACTCAAACTTTCACAGGTGATTTTTATTGCATCTTTCTTGGTAATGTTGCATATGAATCAGCATTATATTGACAAAAACCAAACGATGACCCAACCTATAATACACTAAATGTAGGTCTGCATGTGGAAAGAAAATTAAGTATACTCCAGTTCCTGGCCCTAAGCCTTCTGGTCAAGTGTGCTTCCCCCAAACCCCAAGTTGAAACTAATCAATGGTGTCCCCCCCCCACCCCTCACCCGGGTGCATCTCCCCGACAGCCCCCACTGCAAATTTTGTCATTAGCCTTTGTCTTCTGGGCAAACCATGGTGCACCTGTTACATTTAAATAAAGCCACCACGTTAAACATGAAACCTTTGCCTTGAGTTGTGACCTTTTGCCCATGACAAAAGACGACTGACTTTATACTTACATTGATAGACTGGCAGCTGAGTGGTACCCACATCTCTTCAGACATCATCTTCTCGTGATGGGAGTAGGACGCCAGACGTCGGGCCTTGGCTTGGTCACTCTCTGGTCTAGCAAACTGGACCTTGACCGGCTTGGCCTCCTCTTCTTCCTCCTGGGATGATTCTCCTATATTAATTCAGGGAAGCCAATACTTACAATTTCTCCCCTACTTACAAGTATATTACATCGTTTTGTTTTAAGAAAAGTGCATTCATTTCCATCCTCTAGTTTCCAATCAACAGGTGGTAAAGTTTCAGTGAAAACAGCGCAAAACACTTTATGTTTTGTCAGCGACTGCATAATATTCATAACATCCTTATTTTGATTGCGGCTATCAAAATAAGCAAGGTGATTTGAGTTGGGTTTATTTATGCTATTTTCTTGAACTTAACAATATTTCTTGGTACTGAATAAACCTCACAATTAAAGGCAATTCCCAGATTTATGACAATGTTATATTGCATAACAACAAGTTAACAGTTCCTTCTCAGGCAGAGTGTTAACTTTATTTAGAAAAAAAAAACAATTGAAGTGTGAACGAAATGGGGACATCTTGTTTTTATTGCTGTACACTATATCCCTTAAAATAAAAAAATAAACACTTTTTCAATACCAGCAGCAAAGGCTGTGTCAAAATTAATGGTAACAAATGTCTCTCAGATTGTGCATTTCAATTGTGAATTATTCTTCCCGCGTGGACACAACCACCTTTTGAAATGAAATTTACACTGGTTAGTTTTATCTACATTTATATATAAATTAAAACAATCGAACAGTTACAAAAACCAAAGGCACACTTTGCCTTAAATGTCCAGGGAAATTTACAAGTGTGAAAATTCATGTAGGGATCAGATAACTTGCCTTTGGCAATATGTGCTCCATACTGAATTATTTTTGCCAAATTTGTCATTTTGTTAAGTTGGTATTAAGATTGTTTCTTGTTCTGGGTTTTAACACTCTCAATTTTAACATTGTAAACTTCACATTATTCAGCCATCGGCAGCAATATGATTTTAGCAATAAACCAATTAATAAAAAAAACCATTATAAAGTATTTGGGGATGAAAGTGGAAAGTCTTCAGTTTGCATCCTCGTCATACCTTCATTGTCTGCTGCTTTGTCTACCTTGCTCTTCTGGTCAGCTTTGTCTAGGTAAGCAAAGTTAGGTCTTAGCTGAGCTACTCCATGGAGAGGTGTCAGGTGTAGTTCACCTACATAGCACAACAGTAATAACTCGCTTTATCTACGAGCATCTCAAAGCATTTACCATAATTTTTTTCCTTACAGGCTTTTGAAGTTTTTGAGTTATGAGACCCATTTATGTAACACCTTGTAAGGGCTAACAAGGTGCTGCGGCGCATTCAGCAGCCACTGCCAGAAACACCAGGCAAACCCCTTCTCTCAGTGATAAGTGTAACTGGGTACTTTTTCATGCAATACACAACACACGGGTCCAACTGCTTCACATCCCATCCAAAGGGCGAAGCAATCTTGCTGTTGAGTGATGCTTTTAGGTCATGTGCAAATCATTTGTTTGCATAAGCAGCTGCCGTTATCTTTGAGATTGGGCAGGACAAAATTCACGAAACATTGCACTTTTGAATGGGTTTTTCCGTCACTAAATAAGCTTTTTAAGTAACATAAAGCTACTATTTGGTGTCTGTGATGTCTGATACGCCATTAAAAATGCAATAACAAGTCACAAATGGCAACGGTGGAGTCCCTCTTTAACCCACAGTTCCTCAACTAACCCACCCTCCTAAGGTGTCCTGGCAAAAACCAATCCAAAATCCATTATAATGGTACTTGAAAAACAAAAAATTTGTGTTTGTTTTTGTTTTTGTAATATTCATATTGGGCACTGGTTAACCCTGAATGCCAGATAAGAGTAAAAAACTTCCACTATGCCACATGGCTTTAGATAGATCAACAAGATATGCTTACCATCCTTTAGAATTCCAACTGCATAGCGGGACGTTGAAGCCGTCCCACTGGATGAGGCAAGTATTTGCTTGTCCATCACATCACTGAAGAGGAAATCAGACGAAAGCTTTTATAGGTTTAAGACGAGGCTTGGAATTAACACTTACCCAGGCATGATGCAATCACAGAGGCAATAGAGGCAATAGACTGGTCCCCTATCTTTAAAAGCAAAGTATACTATGGGGTTTTGAGACCGCTCGATTGTTTAATCCTATATAAATGTATATATACACAAAATCTGTGGTGGTTACAAAAAAAATCTGGTTGTAAGTTTACTAGCCCAATGCTAAAATCACTGGCCTCGGATCTGCGGTCCACTGGAAATTTCAAACCCTGATTTAGCAGGGTGACTGCCCAGTGCCAAGGAAACCAGTTCACTTCACAAAGCAACAGAATCCTATTTATTTTAACTATATTGAACTTTGCTGCATTAGCAGGGTGCCTGGAAAACACCTGGGCCTATTTTCATAAAGCCTGTAAGTACCAAAAACTTGCTAAGCACAGACAAATCTTGCTTAGCAGAATTAGGTTACCAGCCAACATTCCATAAAGTTTACATTGTTAGCACTGGTACCCTGCTCATTTCTTGCAAAGTAAAGAAATTTGCTAAGCAGAATTTTCTGCTTAACAGCTTTATGCAATTGGGCCCTGATGGTGGTTCCTGTTTAAGTTATTTCATATCTTTCAAAAAGAATTAGGTGGAGATTTGTACAAGAAAATCCTCAAATTGTACAGTTCTGGAAAGAACACAGGGACAAAGAATAAAGTACAACAAGTTCCAAAATTCAAAGCAACTCTACCTCTGAAAAGTTCTATTCCCGATGGGGTTGGCTCCATCCACATTGATTGAGATCTGTTCTCCACGGCTCTTGTCATAGTTTGTGTTCTGAGTGTCAAGACCTATCTCAAGTTCCACCTGGCGAGGGAAGAAGAAAATGCCAAATGTCACGAGATGAGTTGATGGCCGAAAGGTTTTGCCCACGGTGTTTACTTGTGGACTTGAATCGATTGTGTTGACTAGCAGGTCACCGCAGTTGTGTCCTTGAGCAAGATGCTAGACCACAAATTGCTTAGAGGCCTCACACAGGCATTGTGGGGGATAGAAATTGTTAATGTGTTGGAGACTGGTTGGCATGACAAGTGCTACAATGTGTGGCAGCTAAGCTTGCATACGTGTACTTCCTCTGGGAGGGGGGTCAATACAGTTTTTATGTTTTTGTAATTCCCCCCCCACCTTGATGTTAATTGCAGACAACTGCCTAAATTCTTAAACCAAGAGGAGTTTATTTACCTGAACCCAACTGCCTCATTCCTTTTAAATCAACTGAGAAGAGTTAGCGTATATAGGAACCCGAATGCTTTATTTTTTCTATATCAACTGAGAGGAAATGTGTAGGAGCCCAACTATCTCATTCACTCAAAGGCAACTGAGAAGAAGTCATGTCGGAATGGTACTGACTCAAATATTCAAAGTCAACTGAGAGAAGTTTATGTAGGAACCCAACTATCTCATTCACTCAAAGTCAACTGAGAAGAACTTATGTAGGAACCGTACTGACTCAATAGTTCAAAGTCAACTGAGAGAAGTTTATGTAGGAACCCAACTATCTCATTCGCTCAAAGTCAACTGAGAGAAGTTTATGTAGGAACCCAACTATCTCATTCACTCAAAGTCAACTGAGAAGAAGTCATGTCGGAATGGTACTGACTCAATAGTTCAAAGTCAACTGAGAGAAGTTTATGTAGGAGCCCAACTATCTCATTCGCTCAAAGGCAACTGAGAAGAAGTCATGTCGGAATGGTACTGACTCAACAATTCAAAGTCAACTGAGAGAAGTTTATGTAGGAACCCAACTATCTCATTCACTCAAAGTCAACTGAGAAGAACTTATGTAGGAACCGTACTGACTCAATAGTTCAAAGTCAACTGAGAGAAGTTTATGTAGGAACCCAACTATCTCATTCACTCAAAGGCAACTGAGAAGAAGTCATGTCGGAATGGTACTGACTCAACAATTCAAAGTCAACTGAGAGAAGTTTATGTAGGAACCCAACTATCTCATTCACTCAAAGGCAACTGAGAAGAAGTCATGTCGGAATGGTACTGACTCAACAATTCAAAGTCAACTGAGAGAAGTTTATGTAGGAACCCAACTATCTCATTCACTCAAAGGCAACTGAGAAGAAGTCATGTCGGAATGGTACTGACTCAATAATTCAAAGTCAACTGAGAGAAGTTAATGTACATGTAGGAACCCAACTATCTCATTCGCTCAAAGTCAACTGAGAAGAACTTATGTAGGAACCATACTGACTCAATAGTTCAAAGTCAACTGAGAGAAGTTTATGTAGGAACCCAACTATCTCATTCGCTCAAAGTCAACTGAGAAGAACTTATGTAGGAACCGTACTGACTCAATAGTTCAAAGTCAACTGAGAGAAGTTTATGTAGGAACCCAACTATCTCATTCGCTCAAAGTCAACTGAGAAGAACTTATGTAGGAACCGTACTGACTCAATAGTTCAAAGTCAACTGAGAGAAGTTTATGTAGGAACCCAACTATCTCATTCGCTCAAAGTCAACTGAGAAGAAGTCATGTCGGAATGGTACTGACTCAACAATTCAAAGTCAACTGAGAGAAGTTAATGTAGGAACCCAACTATCTCATTCGCTCAAAGTCAACTGAGAAGAACTTATGTAGGAACCGTACTGACTCAATAGTTCAAAGTCAACTGAGAGAAGTTAATGTAGGAACCCAACTATCTCATTCGCTCAAAGTCAACTGAGAAGAACTTATGTAGGAACCGTACTGACTCAATAGTTCAAAGTCAACTGAGAGAAGTTTATGTAGGAACCCAACTATCTCATTCGCTCAAAGTCAACTGAGAAGAACTTATGTAGGAACCGTACTGACTCAATAGTTCAAAGTCAACTGAGAGAAGTTTATGTAGGAACCCAACTATCTCATTCGCTCAAAGTCAACTGAGAAGAACTTATGTAGGAACCGTACTGACTCAATAGTTCAAAGTCAACTGAGAGAAGTTAATGTAGGAACCCAACTATCTCATTCGCTCAAAGTCAACTGAGAAGAACTTATGTAGGAACCGTACTGACTCAATAGTTCAAAGTCAACTGAGAGAAGTTTATGTAGGAACCCAACTATCTCATTCGCTCAAAGTCAACTGAGAAGAACTTATGTAGGAACCGTACTAACCCATTCCTTCAAAGTCAACCAAGAGGAGTTATGTATGAACTCTACTGCCCCATCCTTTCAATATCAACTGAGATACATTTATGCAGGAACCCAAATGCATCATCCCTTCAAATTCAACCAGGAGAAAGTTATGTAGGAACCCTACTGCCTCCCAAAAGATGAATGTCATACATGCCTCAGCCTTTTAAGACTCAGGAAAGTTAGCGATGTGCTGAGAATCCTTTCTCGATTCAAAATTTCTTAAGACTCAAGAAAGTTAAAGATGTGCTGAATGAATGATGGCAGCAGCTTGGCTTACAATACTCTCTCATATGGGTTGACATGATTAAAGGAGCTCAATTACTAGCCCAATGAATGGGGCCTCAATGAACACTGAGCATCGTACTTGGCAGATGAAGCCCCTTCTCTTGTCTTAAAAGCAGGGTATATATTTGGTAATTGACAAAGACCAGTATCCTCACTTGGTGTATCCCAAAATATGCATAAAATAACAAACCTCTGAAAATTTGGGCTCAATTGGTCATTGAGGTTGCGAGAAAATAAGGAAAGAAAAAGCACCCTTGTTGCATAGAGTTGTGCACTTTCAGATGCATGAAAAAGGGCTTCATGCCTTAAGCCTTTCTCAGATTCAAATTTTTGAGTGAAAAATTACGTCTTTCTCCAAAACTGCATTACTTCAAAGAGGTTCGTTTCTAACGATGTTTTATAATATCAACAGCTCCCCAGTGTTATTTACCACGCAAGTTTTTATGGTCATAAACTTCTGGAGGAATTACCAAGAGTATACCCTGCCTATAACCCTCCTGTTCTTAGTAAGATTTTCCAGCGAGTTCACCAGAAACCTGTCAACTGCTCAGGCACCTTACTGATGCCACAATGCTTAGAACACAAAAGTGGATGGTATTAAATGGTCAGACAGTGGGAGGGTTAAAAAAACTGCGGAGACAGAGACAGTGAATACAATAATTACCATTTTCTGCTTGGGCTTGATTCTTGCACAAAGATGTTGAAAGTCATCATATGGCATACCAGCCGGTCGAACAGGGTACTGAAAACAAAGACAAATTCATACCGTACACTGACTGGTTTGTTTGAGTGGGTGTCAAAAGGTGATGCCTAGTCGAAAAACACATCACTCCGGTTCTCCGTTCACTACACTGGCTCCCGGTTACTCAGAGCATCAACTACAAAATTCTTCTGCTCATTTACCTGACTTAACAGACATCCACCTACATGTCTTCAGCAGACAGAGTCTGATTTCTCCAAAAGTTTCGATGCATTCCTTAAATTTACGGTTGTCATACAACTCACAATATCAACTCACAAATGGTCCATGTACCTATACTCGCTACGGTCAAGGTCAATGAGCTTTAGCCTCAGCTGCACCATCACTATGGAACAATCTCCCTCTCAATGTCCGTCAAGCTACCTCTACTGACTCATTCAAATCTCCATTAAAGACTCATCTCTTTGTAATTTAAGGTGAATGCACTTAGAAATGCCAGTATTAAGCACTATATAAAAGTTATTATCATTATCATTTATAGGATACGGTCCTACAGGCCCAAATAACAATTCCTGATCATTTGGGGCAGGCATACCGATCTCATCCAAGTCCGAACATAAATTGCATACTCAGGGGTTCTGGACTTGTAAGATGGTACTGTAGGCCTGTTTGTAGCCAAAGGGTGTTAGGGGGGTAAACCTCAATCTTCCCCGACGGTCGTGGATCAGATGGTTATGACAAAATAGGCATTAGGGCTAATTGTGTAAAGTTGAACAGAGTGCGGTGACAAAGTTGACATGTTTCAGAATGCCTTTAGAATGTCAATGTACATGTGGTTTTTACCTACCTGGAAGAGATAAAGGTTTTCCGCAAGGCTCTTGGATAAGTAAACATCAACCTAGCAATAATAAAAAAAGAAAGAATATACAGTACATGTACTGTAAATTATGTGCTAATAGCTGGTGCTTAGGTACAATTTTAATGTACTAAAATGGCATAATGACAAAGTCCTGGCCATACGTGTATGTAGAAATATGTAATTATAAATGTCAATCCTCCCTTTGTTACGACAAACCATGTGTTAAATTTCAGACGATCGAGAGTTCTGGAGTACCTGGAGTTCTCTTTTGAAAACAGATCTCGCCAAAACAACAGTCTATGTGTTCTTTGTTTTCACAGTGAGCTCAGCCTGGGTCCAGAAAAATCCACTCCGCAAAAAAAGTTGCAAAAAACGATAAAATCTCACTGTTATTCAGAATCATCGCCTTCCGATAACAAATATGGCCGCTGTCGCTGGTATTCAATGGTGTGTTGCGCGCAAACAAGTTTCGAATAGGATTTTGTACATGATGACCTATATGATGTTCGTGGAGACGACAGCGGAACGAACAGCATAGTTCTAGGAAGTTATCAATGTAGAAAAACCAGTTGTCCCCCACCTGGTCAGGCAGTAGCAAGATTTGGCCGGAAACTATCATGCCAGGCCAATTTTACATCCCCGGCCAAGTCCCCACGCTACTATAGTACTACTACTAAACTACTACTTACTAGTACTACCCTAGTACTATTTTTTACTATACCAGGACAGGTGTCATGACAAAAAGTGTTCGCTGACAAATAGTGTCTGCTCATTAGCATATTGCGATCTGATTGGTCATGCGGCTATGATGTCACATTGTTTACAGAAGCTTGCCAAATAGTGTCCGCGTTAAGGGTGCATCATTGCGTGCCTTGCTGCTCAGCTGACAAGACGTCGTAGATACGATAATTTTTCACCTGAAATTGCCTATTACGATTTTGTTTGAATGCTTTCTTTATTCTATGAATATGATTATAAGGATTCGTAACACTTAACATTCAGCACTTTCTCATATCATTTTGATCGTTAATATTTTGTTTCAAACTTTTAAAACCTGCACAAAATCTGCACTTTATACTAGTTCTAATACTAATCTTTACCTACTTTTGAGTTTGATTGAGTGTTCCCTTGTTCCATTTTTAAAACTTAATTTGTGTTACTTGAAATAATTGTGATTTAGTAGGTAATCATGGCCGAAGAAAGTGTTGATAAATGTAACAAATCTAACCATTCGAATGCTTCCAGACACTAATTGTCAGCGGCCACTATTTGGCACGTAATGTGCCAATTTTGATAGTGTCCGGCGTCCACTGCACATGCTCAGCGGACACTTTTTGTCATGACACCAGGTTCCCCGGGGCCGGGACTACAGTTATACAATTGATATGTGCACAACATTACTATTTTTACTAAAAATTACTAAATAACTAAATACTTTTTTTTTTATATAGTTTGTTGTGATGATCAGGGAACGCCATCGGTGACCGGACCATCTCAAAAAGGAGGAAGGCTACGACGAGATCATCACAATCACAACTAACATTAACAATAACATGTTCAAAAACTTAACGTCAGGCATGTTATTGTTTGTTACCTCATCAACAACTGGATCTTCATCTGTGTCCGACATTGCTCTGCTCGTTTTGTTGGACTTGGACCGTGGCTTTACCAAGTCTATTCTAGATTGTCACATTCAGTTCACCTGTTCACAAGTCAGCAAGTGCAGCCAGTCGCAGTCGTTTTACCAAAGTTAAGTACATGTACTGATAAACTTGAATGAACTGGATGGCAAGCAGTTGTAATGACTGTAGTGTTCCTGAGAGGCCACAGTGTGTAGACTGTGCTCTTCCGACCAAGTTCCATCCAGTCATGTACCGCGCTAGCTGTGGGGACGAATGATGTTTGTGCAATAAATATACTGTAGTCTAGTACTAGTAAAACAATATGCACACTGTACTGTGCAGAAAGACCTACTTGTCGAGAAACCAACACATAAATGTTTTAAAAAGTAGGCTACAGAGTAATTAGATTGAGGTTGTACATTCATGTCATCAGATCATAATGATGTGTACACTCATCCACATGTCCTGCACATCGCAATTACAAGTCACCAGCAGAGAGGTGCGGAACCAGACTGAGGTTAGCACTAAATTTAGTGCCAGCACCAAACATGGTGCTGGCGAGAAATTTGGTGCTAGCACCAAATTAAAAAAAAACTTGTCAACGACCGTCATTGACAGAGCGAACGGAATCCTTAATTCTCGTGTAATTGCCTTGTTTTCAATTGCAATGTTTTCATTGTAAAATCGTTTTCATTGTAAAAATAGACTTTCAAGTTTTTTCAAAGCCTGAACAGGGAACGCCTTCGTTTCGAAAATACCCTGATGTGGGTATTTTCGAAAAGACGGACAGGGATTACCAGGCTTTCACTTTTTTCAAAGCCTGAACAGGTAAAGCCTGCATTTCGTAAATACCCTAATCTGGGTCTTTTCAAAACGGCGGACTGGAATTACCAGGCATTTCAAAGCATGAACGGCGAAAAGACTCTTATAATGTGTATTTTTGAACTGGCGCACTGGAATTACCATTTTAGTATTTTTTTTTTTGGAGCCTGGCTAAACCAGGCTGAAATTAGGGAAAGCGGCGGTTTCGAAAGATCATAGTCTGGGTACGGCGAGCTATATTGCTGGATGGAATTACCAGCTATATAGCTCAATGTTGTGCTTGATGGCATCGAATTGTGCACTTTACAGAGCTCCATAAACACAGAATTATGTGGGAGAACCATGAAATTGGGTGAAGCTCATTTTCTGTCTAACGGAAAGCGCCTTATCGAACGTCAAACGAGAAACCAACTTCACACCGGTTACAAACGTGTCATAATATTGCCCCACATGCTAGGCTGGAGACCAGACTAAAGTCTGCACTAAATTTAGTGCCAGCACCAAATTTGGTGCTGACTTCAGTCTGGTACCTTCATACCATTTGGTGCTCGATATGGGGCATGGTGGCACCCCCCCCCCCATTGTGTCTTAAGTTCATTGTGTGCTTGGAATCTCAGGAATTCTTCCGAGGATTTTTTATTTTTTTTTGTGGGGGGGGGGGGTACTTTTGTACAAGAGGAAAATAGTGTGGTTTAGGCCGGGATAAAAGTTTTTATGCAAGATAAAACAAATAGTAATAATGCATGGCACAACAGCATTTTTAAAAACCTATCAAGGCGCCTCACACTAAAAAAGACAGACAAGCCACAATTAATTGTTACTTTTATTAATAAAAGGTAGGACCGCTAAAATTTGTATATGTCTGATCAGCGACGTAGGATCGAGGGATGGGGCGGTTTGGTTGGGGGCCGCAAGCAACTGAGTTTATGTATTTCCCTTCCCCTTTCCAAGTAATCATTAGCAATACCAGGTTGGTTTAGCTTTGTAATCCTGGATCATCGCCTTTAAAAAAATAACCTAAAAAACTATTTTAAAAAAGGGTTTACCCAAGAAGAAATAAAGCTTTATCAAATAAAAAATGGGATTTGTTGGTGCTGGTGTGGATTAGACAATGATGGGTAGACCACCTATTATTCAATATTTAGTTTGGGGTTCAGGGTCGTCACTGATGACCTATATTTAAAACAGGTATAATTTCGAAAGGTTTGTTTCCCATGTTCACTACTAGAGGCATAATATTAATAAGGCATAATCACTGCATGATTATTCACACGAAGTGAAAAGAGAACAGATCCGCTTTGGGTGGGGATGGGGAGAATTGTTCAGACTGCATACTCTTTTTTGAGCACAAAAGCAACAAACTAGCAGTGTGAAAACTTCGTTTAAAAAAAGGTATTTAATTAACTAGATAGAAAAATGCAATTAACCGGAATTTGGTTTCGAAGATTTAAAAAATATTAGTAGAAAAAAAACTTGGCAGCGGTGGGATTCGAACCCACGCCATCGAAATGACTGGTGCCTTAAACCAGCGCCTTAGACCGCTCGGCCACGCTACCCCTTGAATAAATGAGGTTTTTGAAGGTATATAAATTATGAGGTTGAATGCATATGACGTTTTCCTCTTTATTTTACTTTATACTTCAATCAATAATTTTGTTTTCAAATTTCTGATTTCCTGCTAAATTGTGTAAAAGTTAAAGTACGCATGACAAATCACATTTTAACTCTCTTTTTTCTTAAACCGTATAGTCAAGTGCTGCTGATAGTAACAGTATTGCTTATCCAAATTCAACATTCTATTCAGTTCACCCCACACTGACACATGTGACAATTAACCCACGAGTAATTTTGATTTAGTGTGCAATACATTAAAGCAGAGCCATATGTCTTCAGGGGCGAACCCCAATTTTGCACAAACTTGGCTGTAGTTATAAAGTCACAATGTTCAGACAGATTTCTAAAACGTTAGTTCAAGCACATAGAACAGTATCCAGGTCATGTGTTGTAAGTGGAGAAAGCTACAAAAGCGCCTACAATCTTGAGAGATTGTACCCCGATAGTAACGTTGACATCACCGCTGGAGTGGAAAGACTTCAGCAACACGTGAGGGCGCCTTTTTAACTAACAATGTTTCAGCACATTAGATTTTTTTTAAAATTTGCTTTTTACAAATTATTGATTTGTTATCAATATTAATTATTATAAAACCGAAAACTATATATTTAATTTCCTTCACGTTGCATCACTCATTGAGAGGCTGAAAATTGAAGACAAACACAGTTTTTGTCGTCTTTTTAATTTGGTCAAATTCCTAAGTAACCATAGTGATAGTCAGACCATTTGTAGTCCATATAGTATAATGATAGACCATATCATATCATGGTTGGCCAAAACTCAAATAATAGTAAAAGGAAGCAGGTCAACTCGTACGCACGCAAACCCGTACACCAATTGGTCATGGTTGGCCAAAACTCAAATAATAGTAAAAGGAAGGAGGTCAACTCGTACGCACGCAAACCCGTACACCAATTGGTCAACTCGTGCGCCAACCAACTCGTACACACACAAACTCGTACACCCACAAACTCAGACACACGCAAACTCATCCATACACACGCAAAGTCGTACACAAACAAACTCGTATGCAGGACACTTGTACATTGGAAACAACGAAAGCACTAATATCGTGCTACTTAACCAGTTAACTAGGCGGGAATTATTAATTCGAAAGCAGGAATTATTAATTCGAAATTAATGATTGATACTTGATTGATAAAATGGTGGCGCTGTCCAATTCACTGACACTCCAAGACAAGTTGAAGTAGTTGACTTGTAAAACATAAAACCGTAAAATTATGAGGCTAAACAATCATTTCAGAAAGAAACAAAACTCCCAAAAATCAGTTTGTTTTTCCAAAACATCTGTTTTATTTTCCAAAAATTATTTATTATAAAAATTTGAGAAAAATACCAAAACATCTGTTTTATTTTCCAAAAATTATTTACTATCAAAATTTCAGAAAAATATAAAATTGAAATAAACCCTACCTTTCGGATTTTAGCGGGAATGCCATCCGTCAAATCAAAGTTTAATTACTTAAGGGAAAACAAAAACAAAACTAAAACGCAATTCATTATTATTAGACTTTGCATCACAACGGCGAAACCTTTTCCCTGAGTCAACACGTAGTGAATTATGCTTGTGTACGAGTTGGTGGGTGTACGAGTTAGTTTCCGTACGAGCTGGTGTGCGTACGACTTGGTGTGTGTACAAGTTTGTGCGTGTACGAGTTTTTGTGTGTACGAGTTGGTGCGTACGAGTTTGCGTGCGTACGAGTTGACATTCTAGTAAAATACACTATACAGCCAGTCCAGTGGCAGTACACTCACGATTGAATGATTAGAATTTGATGATTACGATCTCGTTAGACAAACTTTTTGTATCATGTTTATTAGTATTTATTACTACACTGTAAATTAAAGATGCAAGGTCCGATTTTTGGCCAATCTCACCCCCAAACTTAACTTAGACTCAAACCCACACTCTTCTGATCAGAAACACCATGTAGCTTGAGTCTCCACAGTGTGCTTGATTGACCACTCTGCCACGGCCTGAGACACACTAATTCAACCCTCTTTTTATAAACTTAAAGACGCTTTTAAGACTCAACCCCTACTGTATTTCTGCTTATTTTAGAGTACTGTCTTTAATCTGCTGTCCTCTTTTAACGTCGGTGCTGTTTATTGTTATCAGGGTTATATGAGGAAATTTGGCTAGCCAACCAGCATGACCAGTCACCTTGTTCAGTGGAAAGAGAGTTGACTGCGAATATAGACACATTTGCTGGAAATTAAAGACATGACTGAAATCATTATTGTCAGCTGACTTTTTTGCGGGAAAGATTTCAAATCCGAGTGCTACTTTTCATTCATAATAATATGAATATTGATTGCTAATAATATGAATACTGAGTGCTACTTTTCATTCATAGTACTTTTAATATTAATACTGATTGTTATATTTGATGACATGATTATTTGTTTGGTCATAAATGAGGAATTTAGCATCTTTCATCAGACTATTTATCAATTTTATAATTTGCATTTGGTTTTTAAATCTGTTAACAAATAATGAAAAAAAAAATTCCATGCTAGGTTTACGAGGTCGAAATTCCATGCAGGTGCTGACAAGAAACTAACAACAGATATTTATATGCCGAAGAAAAACACATTTGTAAATAATTTTCATTTAATTTATTATATTTTTTTACCCCCTAGAGAACAAACTTAGAGGAACATTTTGATGGACATATACCCGTGGGTAAGTGACACTTTTCAAAATCTACCAAAATCGTGTACATAAAGTTCAGAGTTCCATACAGTGGGTTCTTTATCATCAATTCATTTAACTTGTCCGCAAAGTGTCTAGTTGCGCAATGATCATATTCTCGTGGTCCCTGGGCTCGTGCCCCTTCTCCACAACCTGGGTTTACCACTGTCAGTCCATATCGGCAAAGTACTAGTAAGTAGGATTTGAAACTTTGGATGGTTGGAGTGCAATCAGGTGAGGTTTGCGGTGATTCTATGCATATAAATCTCTTTTGAATAGCGGTGGTTCTGAGAAGAATCGGTGGTTTGACAACTCAATGTTTCAATCAGTAAGCTCTGATCATCTTCAGGAGGAAAATAGGTGTTGTGCTACGGTAGTCTAAAATGCATGGGGAGGAGGAGCAGAGAACTGCCCCCACACCACCCCCTCATTCCGCCTTACGGGCCTGAATAGTTTAGAAGTGTTGAAAATGATGATGCTCAGCCTGCAGTTGTTTTTCTTGATTATGAAGTAAAGATTTTAATGAAAACACCATGTCCTTTTTGTTTTTTCCAGGCAAGCTGACGGTCAAATACAGCTGCAGTAGTGGACCAGGTGGCCAGAACGTAAATAAAGGTATAAACTGTTGCCATACACACCATGTTATGAATTTTGAAGCCCGTTTCAAGCAAAAACAAAGCAAAAGTTCTGTGATCTCGGCAATAAGTTACTCTGTTGTTTCTTTGGTGTTAAATCATCAGATATTATTAGTCTTCTTTTTCGTAAAGCATGGGAATACCGTGAATAAGGTTCGAAAGTTATTTCATTAACCCATACCCAGGTTACACAATGTCTTATTATGCACATTTGAATAACCACAAATGGCTGTGATGAGAGTAAAAATAACTCGAGTTAAAACATCCTAAATGTTTGGAGATTCATAGCGAACGTAAAGATGACAACTTAAAATCATCAGCACTTTCATCGAGGATTTTTCTGAATGTTTACGAGTACGATGGCGATCTTTTAAGAGACCCAGAACTTAAGATATATAACAAGTGTCAGATTTTGATTTCAAATCTTAATTACCATTCCACAGTTCAAACCAAGGCTGATGTCAGGTTTCACATAGAGTCGGCAGACTGGCTGCCATTGCAAATACGACAGAAAATTCATGAAAAGGTAAACATATCGTGACTGAGACTGAGAGTGCAATATGCTACATCTTCAGAGACAGAGTTACTACTTGTATGTTTATAATCAACTATGTGATGAAAAATACCCTGGGTGTATTTGAGATGTTCTAAGGTGCAACTGTGACACAATCAGATTATGAATTGTTTCGGTTCCAATACAAAATTAGTGGTGTAACAACTTTATATGTAGATCAGTTTGCTGTGATAAAAACTATTCAAGAGATGAGTCCATAGATTGTGTATTTAAAATCCAAATGAGTTGAGTACCTAAGGACCCCTTGCAGTGGCCGCCATCGCTGGGGGTCAAACAATGGAAACGTGCAGGCCTGTAGGCACCGCGCACAACTCTCAGTCTATGATAGGTCTTCATTGACCACAGTGAAGGCGCTGTTTGGGTCTTGTGACGTCATTTGCAAGAGGGTCTATTGAGATGTAACTACATGCCCGGAACAAGCCTTGGCACACAGCACTTAATAAAACATTAGAGACCTAATTTGCATATTGATCACATGTCTGTGTTACACACTGGAAGAAGAATAGTATCATGAACTTTGAAAAGCCATATTCCAAGCTAATTTAAATATTGATTCAACCAGTGTAAGTCAGTCGTAAACTAGGGTTCCACCTCTGAAACTGATAATCTGCCGAATTACGTTTCCAAGTTTGTTGGCTTTTGTAGCCATAAATGATCTCAAAAACCTGTTTCACCTAAAAAAAAATTCATGCGGTTCATTCTTGGGTGAAAATGGTGTATGGAATAATGGTAGTGCCCTTATTAAGGAAGAGTGACCTTGCCTAGTTCATTATGCAATTCCAGGCCTCATCCTAGGGTAAAATAATTGTTTACATCATTTGTATTTATTTGTTTCTTTATTTTTTGGCGTCTCTCTTGAAGAAAAAGACTAGGATAAACAGTAAAGGTGAACTAATCATGACATCGGAGAGAACAAGATCACAAATCACAAATTTCTCTGACTGCCTTCAGAAGATCCGGGATATCATTGATGAAGTTCAAAGGAAACCCAAAGAGCCGACAGAAGATGATAAAGCTGTTGTAAGAATGAGGTCAGTGTTAGTTAAATGCAGTGTTTACAATGATATCGCTTATGTTCTTGAGTAAGACCATAATTTGCTCCTCTTCATCCAGGAGTACAAATTGGGAATTGTGTATTGTAAGCAACTGTTCCTTGCATCAGGTTGTATTCTCCTCAGGGACATGCCCATGAAATTAATCTACATGTGGAGCTGGTATCTAAAATATATAGCATTGTTATTATTTGACAAACACTATCTGAAGCCCATTGTCATTTGTCATTTGTCATTTATCATAAGTTAGGCAGACCTAGAATTTCATGGAGGTCTTGGCCTCGGTGCCACTTCTATATTTCCCATGGACTTTAAGATTTTCAAACGGGAATGCCCTTTGCAAAATGACAATGGTCTTGCCTACTCAAAGATGACATTTCTGGCCCCGAGTTTGGACTTGAAGTTCAATTATGTAATACATACCAGGAGGAGATATAAAGGTCTTAGGACGATCTGGGGGTGAAGACTGGGTCACTTGTTTACCATGAAATGTTCCATATGATCAGCTTCTCAAATATCCTCTGTTAATTCAAACTCCATTTAGAACCGTGGGCAGGGTTGTGAAGGTAGGTTTTGTTGCACCTTAAAACTAGTTTGCTCTGAGCAGTTGTTAAGGAAAGTTAACACATATGACACATACAGTTGTTACGTGGCTGCAACACAGATTTACTTGTCTATGATGGTTGTCTCATACATATATTCATACTACTGTTCGGTACGTAATGAGTTTGGTCTCTTTCTTTACAGAGTGGAGCGGGCAAACAGAGAGAGATTAAAGAACAAGAAGATACACTCCGCCACCAAGAGTGATCGCAGGGTCATGTTTGATTAACTCTAAATTAGAAATCAATACACTCACTAATCTTAACCAGCCTGGGCCAAATTCCATAGAGTTGATTATTGCCCAACGACTGCCCGTCGGTATTCAAAAGTCTTTTCTATGCCTCTGCACCGTATAATTTTTTTGCAATTTTGGGGTTTTCGGAGTAATTTATTTTTTTTTGAAAACACCGTTGTCACAGTGAAACCCTGACTTGACAAAGGAAAGACAACAAAAGCTCTCATAATAAGCACCAGGATTTGTTGTTCTCTCTAAAAAAAATGTGTTCCCTTTAGAGTATGCATTCACCTGTGCGCACTACACAATGGAATGTCCATGTGAATATACACGTTAGCCATCCAACTGACCTCCAAAAAAAAGGACTTTCCTAAGTTGTCCTGGGCGTAGAAAATGTCTGCCATAATAAATGTCAGTTTGGAAAAGTTTTTTAAGGTAAAAAATGGTTTACTTCCAAGATTCTTTGCAGACTTCAACCCACAGACAGCAGTTGCACTTGTTACAATTGCTTTGTCAATAATGGAGTAGTTTGGCTGCTTCCAACTCTCAATACAAGTTTAATGTATGAAGTCCTCAAGAATCAAATAGAGTTGCTCTTTTAAAAGGTTTGCCACATGAGTACTGGCTGTGCACGTTGCTGACAATATTAACCCGCGGCAAACTTTATGCCGCTTGTTACCCACAATTCTGAGCTCCAGGCCCATAGAAAAACACGCTTTACCATTTACAGCGCAGTGTAAGCACAGAATTCTGCGATATTCAGCATCATGAAATTGGGTTTTGTATTTAAACATTAAAGTCAGTGACACACTGAGAACTTGTTCAATAAAACAAAGTGGAATGATATGGTAAACAGTTTGTCTTTTTTCGTTTACTTAAATATTTAAATATAGATACTGTTGCAGTAAGTTATTTACAGTAATATAAAAGCTGTAGCTTATTCTTAATGGGCAAGGAAAGAAAATAAAAGTAACAAATAATAAAACCAAAAGCAAAAGCAGGCTAAAATAAGACTTGCTATTGGTTGACAATTTGCACTCGCTGTTGACTTAGATGACCTTTAAAAAACAGTTGGAAGCCCTATTGGAAAAATCTGTGGTTTTTCGTCGAATTTGTAGAGACAACTGGCCCAGTCAAATAACAATTTTGATGGAAGACTGTCACAAAAGAATGGATGGAAAAGTTACATTTGTACTTCGGAACTAGCTCTACCCAAGACAAGTGATTTCAGGATCCTTATGAATCACTCAAAATCTAAGGGAGTCTGATACTTCGTTGCCTTAAGACTAAAAACCTCAAAAGACAGTGTACTTGAATTGCAGAGCTCAAAGGTTGCAATAAAGAAATTTGTTGAAATAGTTATTAGTGAACAAAAAGTCATTATGGGACCGTTGTGAAAAACTGGCACGAGCACGCTGCCGTTTCTTCTTGGCCATTCCTGATTTTAGGAACAGTAAAAGAAAACAACTTGTGTGACACATAGTTAGGGGTAAAAGCATTGGCAGTAAAACTGTAGAGGTAGGTTTAAAATGTTTAGTTCAGTTTGCGCGTATGAACCGTACTGAGAGACCAAAGAATTTTGAGGCCTGTATTCATCCGCATCAACTGAAAAGTTATATTCAGTTTGTGATCACACCACTATCCACTTTGCTGGGTAGATTTGCTCTTGAAAACTTGTCTTGCTATTCATTCTGTGAACGCTTGTCGGTAGACTGGGATGACACGCTCCAGTACACAGGGCACACACACAATGGGCAGGCCACACAATAACTCTGAGCCCACCAACCACAGTTCTCCTTTAAGAAGAACCAATCAGAGCAGTGCTGACTCTACACTGAAACCTCTGAATTCCTATCTTAAACAATCTTCAGTCTCCTAAAAATGACTAGAGCATTGAGACCAATTAAGAACTCACTCCACGGCAGTAAAGTTTACAACGAGAAGTCCCCTCAATCCACTAAGCGAATAGAGTACAGTAGTCAATTTCCTACCTCCCAGGTAGTACTTAATAAGAAGGGCAGTTCTTTTCAGAACCAAGTAGTCTCCAGAATTTCAAAATCTACTCTGCGACAGTAGGAAAAATAGCAAGACAAGTTCTCAAGGACAAACATACACAGCAAAGTAGATATAGAATGGTTTATTTACAAATTTGTCATAAGCAGCCACATGCTGAATTGCAACAATACACAATACACAAATGTACACATGGTGTTACCACAAACTGAATATACATTGGTACCTCGACACGCAATGCCTCAAAACCCATTGAACTGAAAATCTATTGTAAGTTATGATTAAGAAACTTTTCCCAATCTCAGCTCTATTGTGTCACCTGTTGACATCATTTTGTATGTTATAATTCCTGATCTTCTGTCTTGGTTTCTGTGGAGAGCTTTTTGGTTGTTGAACTCGACCAGCAGCCTTGGAGGATAGTCGGTCCTGTTTGCCTCTTCCTGGTTTAGTCTGTAAGTGAGTTACCTTCCCCTCGACTCCTAGAGAGTTCCCTGCATGGCCCATCGGTCGTTCCGGGATGCTGGGGACCAACAGAAACTTGTCTGTTCCTATTAAGGAAAGACAGGATAATGAGACAATGGCCGTGTCCGAGTTAGTGGCTGCGGCTTGACCGCCATGTTGACATGTGTTGAAGTATAGGATAACCATAGCAACATCCATAGCAACAGTCGCAGCTGCTAATTTGGATGCAGCTTGAACCTTCTGTCTTGTGGAATGTAAATCTGAAATCATTCTGTATAAGAAAGCACTTCTGTTGAGACTGTTCAGAGTAAAGACTGATAGATTCCTTTAGATCAAGTAGAACAATCTCATTGGTTATTGTCATTTGTTCATAATTATGTGGATCAGTACTCTTTTGAAACCAAATCAAACACCAAGATTATGTAGTAAGTTTAATAACGAGAAAGTTAGCTGTGGGTTTTTAAAAAGTGATTCTCTTCATAAAAGAGATTTACCAATTTGTTTTATGTAAAAGCAAAATTATTTCAAAATACACTTTTACACATTGTCTAAATTTTTGCAAAGACTCATGTACATGTAGCATTGAGGTTTTGCAAAATTGCATATGTCCATAGCCACAATCATGGGTAGACATTTTTGTTCATGTCCAGGTTATGAACAACACTTTGAAAACCACTAATGCAACAGTTATCTCAATGTTATTTATTAAATCAATTAACCAGTGCTGTGTGAATGGAGAGTAGACAGGACTTGAGTTTGTCTAATACGATGCGATGCAATGCCAGGGCACAGTCAAATACTTGTCGAATGCAAGATCTACAAAGAGTTACTCAATATATATCTAATGCTCAATTGGTGTCTTTGAAACAAAAAGTGTACCCAAGATTGTGGTTGTGCACATAATGAAAATTGATTGATTGACTCTTTTAGGTATGAAATCAATGAAGTAAACATGACGTACCATAATACTTGAGAGCCTGAGGGGTGGGGCTTCTCATGAAAGTGGGACTCCGCCCCTCATCGAGTATCTGCCACACGTCCTGTAGTGACTCCCCACCGTATGATGACATCATCAGGGGTATCGAATCCTTACTCATAGTATCCAGAGAGTCTTGAGATCCATGGGGGGACTCGACGGGTTCGGTTTGGCTGGGATTGCGTGGCCCTGGAGTCAATAGTAACACATATTTTGTCGATAGCATAGAAAAGATGCATTGGCACAATTGCATTTGTAAAAAGGCAAGCATTTTTCTTGAAAAGACTCAAGAGGCAATAGACCTTATGCGTTGACGTCATCCAACCGCTATCTTAGAGGTAAAACGGTGACGAAACAATCGAATCACACAGATTTGTGCGCGGCGCACAGGATTGGCCAATGAACAACCTCCTTTTGACCTCTAGGTGAGGGCGCCCTACTGAAATGACGTCATGTGCATAAGGTCTATGAAAAGAACAAAACAGACATGATATTTGGCTCTTGGGAAAAAAAGTAAGAACATTTGATTGAATACCCGTACAAGGGCTGACCTACATTTTATAGACTTTTTTTATAGCCTATTTAATAACTTTGCTGGTTTTTTCTAAGGGCCAACAAATCAGAAAAACAGACTGAAGTAGGAAGAAAAATCATGCCTGACAAAATGTTCATACCACCAAGCAATAAACCACAGGGGAAACTGATTGGGTAGACTTGAATTCAATTCTTTGGGTGAGCAAAGAAAAGTTGACTAGAATGGAACCTGCTGTCCCCTTATTATGTCAATAGCTTTGTTCGGGGTGCCAGTCCAGAAGCCATTCAACCTGAAACTGCCGTCAAAACGACACAAAGAAAGATATTGACAAAATAGGGCTAGATAGCTCAGTTGGTTGAGCACCGGAACATTATTCCAGAGGTCGCAGATTCAAATCCCATTCTAGTGAAATGTGTCTTTGTTCACCTCAGAGCATACACCACAGAGACCACTGCCTGAAATTCCTCACTACCAGTCTTTCTAGCCATCTGCTTACAGCTCACAAATATCACATCCTGACCTTTCTCGGATGGTATCCATCCAGCACATCTTTGCCCCCCGCCCCCCATCACCAAAGTGTCAATGATATCAAAACAAAACAGAGCCCGTTGTGAAGAAAGCTGTTGATGGGTTCATGTGTTAATGCTTGAACTATGAGCAGACAAAACATTTGGCCTATTTCAAAACCATTACAGAAAAGCTGGCATAAAACAGAATTTTTTAAGTGTCAAGCGTCACTCATTCCCCCCCCCCTTAAACCTACATGATACCATCAGACTCTCGTCAGTAGACCAAATGTAAACAATGTTGTGTGCTCCGTCAACAATTTTGTGACAAATCTATAGAATTCAAAGATCCCAATTGAGACCCTGCCCAATAGCATGAAACATGTCAAATTACTCTGGGTGGATTCTTTGACTAAAAAGATTCCATCTTTGACCACCCCTTTAAGAATTCCCATGGGACTCCTTGCAAATAAATCTCTTAGCCTTGGGCTAATAGCCACGCCCGGCTGAAATCAATCATGTCTTCATCAGATGGCTTGATGGGTTGACATTTTTTTCATTAAGTCTGAAGGCTTTTATCTGATGGTTAATATTCCATTTGAAAAGGATTGCGTTCACCACAAAAAAAATATATATAACTTGCTGTCATAAAGGTACTGTAGGAAACTGTACGATGGTCTAAGCGTGTGAGTATTATCCGATAGCGTCACGCAGTGTTTTCAAATGCTGATGGACAAGTTTGATTACTTACCAGATGATACTCCGGTTGGTCGTTGTAACGTCCGATGGGGTTCCTGATCGGTCTCTGGGGGTGACTCCGATGATGAGGATGAATCCAGCTGGACTTGAATCACCTCCGTCGTTCTTTGATCTCGCTCCAAGCCCTTCTGTGCATACTGCAACTCCTGATGGTTGAATTAAAAAGAAACTGTCAGCTTGTTAAGTTGAGCCCAACTTCTTCCCATCACCCCCCCCCCTCCAAAAGTGGATGAAGTTATTCTCCAAAGTGCCTCCAACCAACAGGGCTTGTTAGCTAAGTAGGCTTAAATCAATGAGAGCCTTGTTTGTTTATTCACTTTTTTTTGAGGGGGGGGTGATATGTGGCAGAAGAGTTACAACATAAATATTATTATTTAAATTAACTTTCTCGTAAAGAAACTTGGGATGCCTAAAAAGCAAACTTAGTCACTGTAATTTGGAAGCCTGAGGAAATATGTAGACAAATGTGCCTCCAATGAACCAGAAACATTGGGGTTAATCCCTACTCTTCCATGATAAGTGCTCTGGGTTCCTTTGTTTGTACACTACCAATCCTAGGTACACCGGACCTACAGCTAAAATGTCCCATCCAAAAGAACCAAGCAACTATGGTAATGTATTTAAAGGACACAAGTGCACTAACTGGGACTCGAACCCACACTCTGCTGATCAGAAACACCAGGGTTTGGGTCCGGTGCTCTTAACCGTTGGGCCTTACATACTGACATGCAATGACTGACTCAATGTCAAACCGACTCACCTGCTTAGTGAGGGCATACTGCAGTTTCTCCAAGTTGTTAAGTTTGCTGCTGATTTCAGTGGCTAACTCTCCAGCAGTTGTACGCCCGTCGTTCCTTGCCCTAGTGGTTTCCCTCGGTCCCTGAACAGGGCCTGTGTATCGGGCCAGTTCAGATCGTAACTTGTTGCCGAGCTGGATGAGCTGCTGGCGTTCCCTGGCCAGACGGCTGATGTGGTGAGCAGCACCTTTCAGCTTTGCTTTCAGCTATCGATTTAAATCAATCAATCAATCAAGCAATCAATCAATCAATCAGTCAAGCAATCAATCAATCAATCAATCAATCAATCAGTCAATCAATCAATCAATCAATCAATCAATCAATCAATCAATCAATCAGTCAAGCAATCAATCAATCAATCAAGCAATCAATCAATCAATCAGTCAAGCAATCAATCAATCAATCAATCAATCAATCAATCAATCAATCAGTCAAGCAATCAATCAATCAATCAATCAATCAGTCAAGCAATCAATTGGTTAAAGTTAGAATTCCATACAAGAATCTATCAACAAATCTGTTTAGTTGATCAAAAATGTTGGAAGTAAATCAAATTAAACAGTATATTTCTCATAATGAAAACTTAATTTCAATTTAAGTTTGCCCCACACTAATATATGGCCCAGAGCTTATCCGATCCCTGTGGAAAATCCATTGGTACCTTACTTAGGTTGAAATCATTTAATTGATTACATTAATAGAAAACATTTGTTAAATTTGATGATATCATTGCATAATCTTTCAATGTAAAATATGTAACACCCGTTTCAGACAGGCGCTCTAGAGCCGCATTGAACCAAATTAGTACATTAAAAGTCTTAAACAGTTAGGAGCGACTGGATGCGCTGGAAGTCGGAAGATCGACTGTTGCAGTCGTTTAGAACGACTCTGGAGCGTCTTGGTTTCAGACGTCGATCTTTTCACGAGCCGAACCTAATGTAAATGTTATCTTAAGTTCACCTGTCTGGAACCAAATTTATTTGGGTCGACCTAGAGTCGCTCTTAATCTATTTGTCGCGACTCTGGAGTGCCTGTCTGAACTGGGTGTAATACTCCATTAAAATTAAGGTATCATACAGTATTTATCAACGTGTAGAATTTTAAAGACATTGCATCACAAAAATATCATGGCTGATGTTTCAATTGTCTTCACTTTTCAGGCAATTTCACTAAGTGCCTGAAAGTTGGCGCCACATATATCAAGTGAATCAATGCAACTTTCTTGAAATACTCTACAAATTACATCAAAAAAAGCTATCAACCCAATGGGAAATACTAAACTACACAAGTGATATATGTGGATAACATAAACCAACACAATTTGTTAAAGCCCGCGGCAAACAGAGGTACCAGTAATAGACTGGTGTCCGCACTTGTGCGACCCGACATGCACATGAAATAACAGGCCTGTGAAAGTTTAAGCTAAACCACTCAACATGACGAAATAGTGAACAATACAATACAATACAATACAATAAAACTTTATTGTCCCTGTATGGGAAATTTCTTTGGCCTTTTACATAAAAACACAACCCCGTCACTGTTTTCAAGCATCAGGTTTTGGATTCACGAGATCAAAACTAATTGTTTTTACTCGTAGCATTTTAGGCAGAAATATTTCAGGGGGAAGGTTTCCACCATGACCATCTTTGCATCATGAAAGTTATGTGTAAATCTGTAGACATTTATATTTGTCAATCTGACCAATGTTGTGGACAAACTTTTTTACAGAAATTACAGAGTATTAAGATCAATTACACAACAAATCAATTACACTGTCAAATGCATATATTGAAGTCAGGTGAGGTAGTAGCCCCATGTGTAAACCTCTTTTGGTAATAGTGTTGGTTCTGCAAAGAACCAGTGGTTGACTACTCAATGTTTCGATCAGTATGCTCTGATCGTCTTCAGGAGAAAGCTAGACTCTGTTGCTAGATTCTGCTTTAAACTTACTGCCTTGGAGATTAATTGGTAGTGGCCTTGGCTCGATGGTGGGCGAAGGCGGGGAGCCGGAACAGGATAAGCTGGGCTTAGCTCAGTGAAGCATGTAGGCTGGAGCTGGGACTGAAATTTACACATGGTGCTACCGCAAACCTCACCTGATTATACTCCCACCATGCAAAGTTTCAAATCCTACTCATATATGGAAGGCAAAACTGTCCAATCACATCCAAGCAGTCATCTTGAGAAATCTTTTATTCATTGGGAGAATCCAGCCCGAGACTTACCACTGCCTCTGCTTCGCTCCCACCTCTAGCTGCCAGCTTCATTTTCAAGGAATGAATCTCCTCTTTGAGTTGATACACAAGTGCTGGCTACGAAATTAAACACAAGTTATATATGATTTTTTTTTTTTTAATGACACAAGGGGTTGGGTATACTTAGGGCCTGAATAGAATGATCCATTTTAAGCCCCGCCCAGCATAGCAACTGCCTGGCAACACCACCAATGGGCATCGGACACGTGCATCTCAGCTCAATATTACACCTTGGTTGTGTCATTTTGGGGGTCGCATTCCCTGTGTGTTACTACGTAGATGCACATCTTAGAAATGGGTTAGACGCTTGCTATTTCTATGCCTGCAATTTGACTCCAAAAAAAGGCATTTTCTAAACTGAACTTCATGATTACTTACAAGAAGAAATTGAACACTTCTGTTCATGTATCACAGCATCAGCTCAAAACAGCACACTCGCATAATGAGTTTAACCATGTTTTCTAATTATTTGCCCTACCACATAGTATACAAATATCGACTGCTTTGAGTGCTATGTTAAAACTACAACTTGGCGCGATCACTGAGGGAGTCAGAGTTTTAACTATAGCACGAGTAAAAGCACAATATTTGTTTTATAACACCTGATACATACATTGTGCCTAGACGTCTAGATACCAAGAAGCTGCTGTTGCTATGGGTATAGCACATTGGTTGCTATGGGATGGTGCATCGGTTGCTACAGGTATAGTGCATTGTTTGCGGCATGTATAGCGCGTCGCGTTCACGTGGCCTTCTTGTAAAAATAAGACATAGGCCTATCATTTGACAAGCTCTAAACCGATCAAAAGGCTTAATCATTGTAAGGGGTTTTATAAAATAAACTATGCCACAAGACCTTCAAGTTGATATTCCTCCTGAATTAGCTTCTTACCTGTGAGTTTCCAATAACTGGTTGATTAGAAACTAAATCCATCTTCAGAGCTGATACCTGGAAAGATAGCAAACAAAGAAGATAAGTTCCGAGGGTGACTCTATGAAGACCCAACAACCAAACGGTAAATCTCGGAGCTTGCAGCTGCTTGTGTTTTCTCCGGTCTTATTTGTCACGGTGACAATTCTGGTGTGTCGTGGCTAAGCAGATAAGAACCTTGAACTCAAGCTTTGATGTTTCTGATCAGCAGAGTGTGGGTTTGATCCAGGTCATGACACTTGTGCCTTAAGCAAGACACTTAACATTATTGCTTCTTCCTTTGGATGGGACGTAAAACCTCAGGTCCTGTGTGTTTTCGGATGGGACGTAAAACCTCAGGTCCTGTGTGTTGTGTAATGTACATAAAAGAACCCAGTGCACTTAATGTAAAGAGAAGGGGTTCACCATGGTGTTCCTGGTTTGATTGGCAGCATATTGCGCCACAGCACCTTGTAAACCATTACATGGTGAAAGGGAAAAGGTCTCACACTTCAAAAACATAGCTCCACATACTTTGCAGGAAAAAATTCAACACTCCTTACTAGTACAAATAATAATACATGACTTTATATTGAGCTTCAGCTATGGGTTCAACGTGTTCATTTTCTTACAACAGGGATACGGAGCCATTTTGAATTAAATGAGGTCACCGGCCAAAATACCATGCCACATGTACCAACTGTGACTGGTATCTTGCTTATTTAACTTAGCAGAAAATTGTTAAGCAATATAGTGGGCCAATTTCACAGAGCCCCATATTGCTGCAAATATTGCGTTAAACATTTCTGCTAAGCACATTTTAGCATGAAACCAGTCGCAAATTTCACACTTGAAATGGTACTTGGGCTGGTAACCTATCTCTGGTAACCAAAATGGTTTTATGCTTTAATAGCTGCTTAAGCAGCCAACAAAAAATAAGCAGGATACCAGTCACAGATGACACACCTGGTATGGTATTTAGGCTGGTAACCCTATTCTGGTCATCAATATTTTGATGTGCTTAGCTAGTACTGTTTGTGCTAAAGCGGCTCTATGAAACTGGGCCCTCGTCTCAAACAGCTACAATCACAAGGAATCTCACCTGATTTCCCAGAGCGGTAGCCTCCAGGTTGGTTTGCAGCCCTCCTTTGAAGTACTCATCAGCTTCTCGTCTTGTCTCTGCCAGCTGAAGCTCCAGCTCCGTCACCCTCTGCCTGAGGCCAGCAGTCTCCGAGGCATGCCTGCGTACCGAGGTAGTCAGCTCATATTGCAACTGCTCAACCTCCACTTGCTTTTCATAGGGCTGCAGAGGAAAGGAAAAGCACATAGATGTATTTTGGAAAAGTAGATTAATTTTCCATCCTTTAATTTTTATAACACACAAACCATTCAGCCAATCTGTGAAAATGTCATCAAAAAAGTGGAGGTCACATCCTTTGGATGGGACGTAAAGCCACAGGTCCCGTGTGTTGTGTAATGCATGTAAAAGAATCCAGAGCACTTATCGAAAAGAGAAGGGGTTTGCCCCGGTGTTCCTGGTTTGATTGGCTGCGTATTTCACCACAACACCTTGTAAACCATTACATGGTGCTATGTAAAGGAGTAGGTCTCATACTTCAAAACATAGCTAGAAACGTAGTATTATTAGCGTGGAATAAATGTAAAGTATTATTATTATTATTCAAATGTTATTTTCTCAACTTTAACAGTGTTCCAGGAAGAAACGTTTTTCTGGAGGATTGGTATCGGTATACACAACACAGTAATAACCTCAATATTATTATTATTATTATTATTATTATTATTTATTCGACCTCAACAATACAAGAACAAAAAATACAATGCGATGCAATAAAAGGAACAATAAAACCAAAACAGAAACGACATAGCAAAAAATAAATAAATAAATAAACAATAGGCCAAGCCTTACAACATACAGAATAGCTAAACATGTATACAGAAAATGGCGACGACGTGAGGGTAAATATAGAGAACTATGAAAAATGAGTCTATGAGAGGAGCATGTAAGTATAAGAAGTTAATCTCGGGAAGGACACAAGAAAACTACTCAACAAAAGGACCAAAACAATACTATGTGGGTCAGGGACAACAAAGGTAAACTAAATCACTGTTGCTCGGAAGCATGTTGTCCCACACATAGTAAAACAGGAAAACTGGAGAAAATAGACTTGACCATATGAGGGAGAGGAAGAAGATCAAGTTCCCTAACTCATCCTAACTCAAGATGAGTATCTCACCTGTCTCTGCAGTTGACTGATACTGCTCTCTAGGTGCGCTACCCTTGCCTGCTGTCTCTTCAACTGAGCCGAGAGAGTCACCTTCTCAGAGCGTAAGGCCCCAACGGTATCATTGAGCGACTGTACGTGACTTCTTATGTAAGCGTTATCCATTGGATCTACCTTGGTGCCTGCGGCTCCACCGACCAAAGGTGCTCCATCGTCTACAGCCTCTTGGCGTTTAGTTTCAAGTTTCTCTTCCAGGTCTCGGACTTGCAGCTTGAGATCGCGGCTTTCCTTTTCTAGAATCTTTACATAGCCTGAAAACACGAACCATAATTCAACTCAATTAAAAATGAACTTTAATCATCAAAGACTGCACAGCTGCAATTTAACAGCTTAGGCCTCACTAGATGATAAATACAACAATAAAAATAATTTACTTTTTTTACATATTCGCTACAGTAACTCTTTTGTTCCCTTTGCTATGAGAATGAAAAATGCTAAATCTTAAACTTGTTTCTATTCCTGTTGGATTTTTCTTACAAATTAGTGCTTGATTTTTGTGTGCTTTTAGGGTTCCTAACTAGCATTTTAATGTTGTTTATTTTCTGCTGTTTTAACTACTATTTTACATAGTCTCCTGTGTATTTTTTTCTTTCCTTTCTATACTGTCAAAAGGCCATACAAATTTTCCCTGGTGGGACAATAAAGTTTTATCTATCTATCTATCTTTATTTACATACAAACAATATATTACAATTTACACATAGAAGACAAGGGTGATGAACAAGATCTCCAAATAATTAACATTCAGCACATGGCATCAGTTTGAAGCATTCGTACAGAACATCAGCCATTCAGAGATTTGATTGCCACTGGAATAATAATAACAATAATAACAACAACTGTATTGATATAGCGCCTAGCACCTTCAGAAGAAAGTCTCTAAGCGCTCAGGAGAACAAAAGGAAAATGACATGTACGATGAATTGAACAGAAATGTTTTGAGAAGAGTCTTGAAATGTGAATGAAAAGGCGGTTTCCACCTGGGTGTCTTACAAGGAGGGCATCTAAAGCAGCATCCAGACGGGAGTAATTCCAACATTTGTCATGTATTTTCATATGCAATTTCTCGTTTAACAACCTTGACACGTTGTACTTTCGCTGAAAACAAATACTAAAACGATTAGCCAAGGTATGTTACAGCTTGAAAGTGAAAATGATGAGACAAAGGGAATGAATGGAATTGCGAAACAAAGATGGGAGCAGCCCATTAGGTAAACACGTGAAATGGGTGCAAACAATTTACCGTGTGCCTGAAATGACATCACACATCAGACTATGAAGGACTCTGGCAAACTAATAAACACCAACAAGAATGACAATATGTAGAGCATTAAGAAAGAATTACAACACACCTCTTGCTGGTTCTCTATCCTAGCTGGCTGAAACACGGTCACATGGCATTCGATAATGTACGCCAGTGCTTGAAATTTGCGCCACCATGAACTAGAATTGCGTCAAGTCATCGCATGCACATAATTTGCGGGAAATAGTTTCCCGAACCGTGCAATATACAGTGCAGTCACATTATTTAACTGGTTACAACACCCTCTCATGATGGGAGCAGTGAACAGCAAGTAAAACACTGAATCTAGGGAAACTAAACGAGGTCCTTTAATTGTTGAGCTGTGTATGGCCGATTTGCTAATGAGTCAGTTATTGAGCTAAAACACCTAAAAACCCTGATACACAAATAGGCCGAATATTGCCTTTCATATTGAGGACAGATGTGTGCTATAAAACAAATATGGACTGGTCATAATTCTGGTCACTTGTAAATGTCTATCTCCCGTTGGGCCTGAGAATGAATAGAAGATAATCTTATCTCCCTCAGCCTTTGGCCACTGGGATTGTGACCCTCCACTGGTCAAGCACAGTTCCTTTGGATGCATACATGCGCACTGGTGACCTCATTGCCAGTCCATATGTGCATAATATATTTCAAAGTAATATCAGGAAGGGCTTCAAAAATTCAAGTAAAACCTTCTGTGATTGGAGGATGGCTGGTTCCATCGTCCCCAGCTGCCTTGGTATCTGATCTCTGATTGGCCCCTTGCTGGTTGTCCCCGAGCTGTTCCATGTCTTCCCTCATGCCATGTATGACGTCCCGCAGGAGCCTGTTCTCTTCCTGGAGTGACTGCAGTTGCTGTGAAGCAGAGCCTGTCTGGTCGTCTTGGTGTTCTTTACTCTGAAAACAGCGATGAGTGAAAGGTTAACAGTTTTTTAGTGGACGATTTGAGGCTTTGCACAGCGGAGACAATAATACGTGCATGAAGTATACACCATGTAATCAATCATTTGTTTTTATATTCTTCACTGTTTGACTACGGTACTAGTTTCCTCTTATCCCTTCTTAAATATGCTAGCTACATGTACAAGCAATACTTTTACACCTTATGTACCTATTTTTCAAACTTTATAGTTACATACAAAAGCGTACAGTTCCTCTCTGTGACACATGCAACGTTAAAGGGTGGGGGGGGGCAGACACATAATTTCCAGGAGGGGGGGGGGACACACACATTCTTTAGTGCAGACCAAAAATTCTTGTGTACAAGGCGAACGAAATAACCAAGAGGATGACTTGTCACACTTGTAATCATTAAAGCTTCTGTCTCGGGAGACGCAATCCAGGTAACTTGGAAACAAAGGAAACTGTTTCCTGTCAATGACAGACTAACCGGCAATATGTCTCTGTTAATTTGAAGATTGTTTTTTCTGAGTGTTGCGAATGCATGGTCCCTATCAGCAGTCAGCACTCTGATGTAATCTTCTCTTTGTGACAGCTCTCGATCCTTCTCCCTCACGGTGGCCAGAGCCTGGTGGTAGAGTCGAGGAAAAATGCATTGTCATGAGACAGCTTTAATAAATGGATAATGCATTGTTGGTTTTCTGGGGAGAGTAAGTCCGCCCCCATCTTCAAAATTTCAAATAACGACACAGTTATAGCCAACTTGTCATCGACTACGGTGGTAAAAACAACAACAAAAGGGGTTAATAATTTGTCAGGCATTTTCTGCAAGCTTATTTGCTGATTTGGATTTTAGGAATAAGACAGTTTTGAGTTAGCTTTGAATAATGTCTGGTACAGTGACTCGCTTAGTCACAAGTTGCCGCTTATATTTGAATTTCTCAGACTATAGAGACAGTTGCTATGTCACATGGTTCAGGGTAAGCTTTTGGATAGTAACCTCCAGATGAGCAAACCCTGGTACCATTGTGCCATACATTTGTTCAAAATTGTGTATGGGCGTTCAGCCTCTCTTACATAACTGTCTCTTTAGTCTGAAGAATTCAATTTTTAAGCCGTAACTTGTGACTAAGAAAGTCATTGTACCAGACATGAATTAAATCTGACTCGCAAATGACTTACTGAAATAATCAACAACACATTTGGGAAGTATTTAGCTGTGGAGTGTTAAAATAATGGAGATTTTATATAGTGCTCGAGTCCGGAGAACTAGACTGCTCGGCTGTGCCACGCCATGACTGCGAGGTCTACTGCACTGCACTCATTTTTTTTATAGTGAGTGAACTCATGACCTTTGCATTCTAGCCCAGCTGTCAGGAGATAGCTTCATTGGTTAGCATAACAAGAATGTATAATTTGCTTATTAGAAACAGCCCTGGTCCCATGTTAACAAAACTGGTGGGTTTGCTGTGTAGTTAAAAAAAACATCCAAATCAAACAGGACTCAAGTTGAAATTGCTATTTTTATTCAAAGATTCAAATCTATGGGAATATTTTAAAGAGGCATTAAGTACAAGGCCAGGGCTAAGAGAGGCCATGGCCTTTTGGGCCTTAGTGAAATTCCAGGCCTGCTGCAGTACCTCATCTTTGGACTTGGTCAGACGCTCGATCAGGTCCTCTGACTTGCTGTACTGCACCCTTTCTAAGTCTTCACAGCGTCGCTGCCAGTCCAGCTCAGCTTGGGTCCTAGATCTCTCCAGATTAGCCTCTCTCTCGATGGCTAGAGACAACTCCTTCTTGTATCTGGGGATAATAATTGACCAAACAAAATCTTGCCTTGGTAAAACTCTATATGGTTGGGACCACAATGGTCCCAAAAGTTTGGTTATTTGCAAGGCTTGCACAGTCTATTCTAATATAATCAAATCAGACAGATTACTTATGTAACGGTGGGAACCGAATACACTATAATTTCTTTGGGCCGTGATAATCTCCGAGAAACAAAACTTCTCACATTTCACTTTTACATCATTTCCTTGGACACTTAGTAAGATACTACTAATTTGAGATTGTAAGCAAATGACAAATCCTGAAAATTTGCCAACAATCTTCTTGATTTGGAGAAGAAGCCCAACTAAATTAACAGGATGTTACATGTAAACACCTTCAGACTCTTTACATCATTTCAAATAGAAATTGGACGGTTTGGTCAGAACAAGGGCAGTATTTCATCTCTGGCACTTTCGCCTCTTTCAAGAAAATCTGAAGGTGCAGGGAAATCAATTAAAATGCCTGATTAATGGATAAGTCCCAACCAATCACAAGCCTGTTGATACGAATATAGAAAGCATGAGGCCTCTCGGTTGGAAAGCAGATACTAACTAAGCCTGTGACCTTTCGTTTAATTTACTATCCGTTTAAACGAAACTTTTCTAAACGGTTAACCGTTTAACCGTTTGTCAGCGGCAAGTCAATGTTCTAAAATACACGAACACCAAAGACAATCCTCCATGGTACAAAGAAGTCCCAATGTTTTGACTATTAACGGCCGCCCTCCCAAAGAATTGGCCGCCCTGCTAAAAATAATTGGCCGCCCTGCCAAAAAAAATAAAAACAAATCACGGAACGAAAGCAACTTCGATGGCAGCGCCGAACACTGGTATAAGCTTCCTTTACACAAACTGTTTTTCGCCTGCACTTATACGATCAAACGAGCAGCCGACAAGCCATGCCCGAATTCTAAACCCAAGTATTCAAACATTAAAACACGATGCACAACCACATGGTTCTGACTGCCGAGTATCCACCGCACGTGCATCGGCCCGGGCCCCACAACGCACGGTCCACAACAGCAGGGTCCAAAGTCCAAGCTATCCAACACTCCGCACGCTGTGATTGGCCGTTGATGGCTGTTGTAATTACCATATTCATAAGAGAGCTTCGCTAGTCTCCAACGCAGTACACGTTCACGGGCCAAGTAAAGAACTGCCGCACAGTGTGCCGCACGCCTGCAGATTGGTACTTTATACAGCCATGGATAAGGCTATTCAAACAACAACAACTTTACCCAATAGAGGGCGATGCGTGGCAAAGTTCATAGAATTTTCTCAATTTGCGTTGTCGACCGGTCGTTGAATCTCGATGATTTTATTGCAAACGAAGTTCTAAACAACCGATCCTTAAATCACGAATCCAAGAAAATGGTTGCTGATGGAAAATGTATTATTTAGGGCAGAAATTAGGGGATAAGATCGTCAAAAAATGCATTTTTTAAAAACGTTTTTTAATAACGCATTGCCAGCTTTCTAAAAATAATAAAACCCCACACTGTGCGGCATCCTGTGTGTATGTTTTCGGCGCGGCGCAAAAAGCAAAGTGTATAACAAAATTGTATGTTTGAATTAGTTGTAGTAGTTTTACAATAAGGTTGTTTGGACCGAAATGGATGTCAATTATTCTAGTGTCGGGGTCCGGAGATAAAAAGAATCGGGCCATTCAACAGTAGTTGTCGGGCAATTTCAATTAAACTAAATTGTTTCAAGCAGAAAAATACATCGATAAGGCAGCAAAAACGAAAGGCTTATTTTTAATTTTTTCGTTTCGTTTAAACGGTTAGTAATTTACTAAACGGATAGTGATTTTGTAAACGTTTAAACGTTTAAACGTTTAACCGTCACAGGCTTAATACTAACGTTAGAAAGATCAATTATTTTGAGTTCTTACAGCAATTTTCACAATGTATAAACTTGTGAGAGTTCTGCAAGGTTTGTGTCTAACCATTTTAAAGAATTTAGTATGAAATTTCCAAGCTTTTTGGTAATTCACCAATATTCAGCAATTTATCAATGTCCCTCTTAGATTATTAGTAGACAAGCATAGAACAGAATGATTTATGTAGCCAATGATCAAAACAGGAATGTTGCAATTGATTTCAAAAACTGTTATGCCCTTGTGAACGTTGAATGGAATGGGTGCAAAATGGACCAATAAATTATTATTATTATCATTACGTGTTGTTCGCACCTTTCTGTGTCTTCTTTTCTCTGGACCAGCTCTGCTTTGAGTTTGGTCTGGGTTTCTCTGAGCGTCACTATGGTAAGATCCTTAGTGACCATGTCTTGGGAGACCTTGGCTAGCTGGGCATCCGAGTGTCGCCTAACATCCTCAATCTCATGCTGAAGTCTTTAACAAAATAAAATTAGCCAAATCCAATATAATTCGGCTTCTCGTATACTGTTAAAACATTTTTATTGAACTATTTATTTTGTATTGTATAAAGTGCACACTGGAAAGTATTGAAATGTTTTTATTGCAATATTACAACGGTATAATAAACAATTGAGGGTTGAACAAAGAAAAATTGACTAGAGTGAGACTTGAACCTGTGGCCTCCTTATTAACGTGCCGGCATTCTACCAACTGAGCTATCTACCCCTAATTTTGGCGGCCTCCCTATTAGTCAATATCTTTGTTCGGGGGGTGCCACCACTCAGCAGCCGTACAGCCTGTTACTGCCGTGTAGCCAGGGATCACACCCAAGTTTACGATACAACCTGGGAAGCAGCAGCAGAGGGATCACCTTATGGGGTTGCATTGTTTTATTTCAAATATCAAGTAATAAAGCGCAAGGGAAACTGACTAGGTATACTTAAAAATAAATTGTGGTGTTTTTTTTATACCCACTTTTCAATGGTCACATCCTTCTCCTTGGTGGCATCTTGGTTGGACCACTCCTCCCGCCTCCTCTCCACCTCCGTCGTCTCAAGCTTACTAGTCAACTCTCTTATCTTATCTTGGTAACCCCTCTCAACCTCACTGTGGCTGTCTTTGATCTTCAGGACAGCTGATTCTTTTTCTCGGGCGTACCTATCAAGGTCTGCATGTCTATGGCAAGAAAATAGCACAATTTTAAGTACATAACAACATAATGAAAAATCTTTCTCGTGAAAGGCTAATATGCATACTGCATCATTGGTTTGGGAAAAGCAAATTATTTTATTTATTTAATTCTTTATTGATTGATTTATTTACACATCCAACAGCACAAGTGCCAATAACAGGATGGTGAATAGGAAACGAGAAGAAACATTCAGTTTTATATGAGGAAGGAAAAATCCCAAATGGGGAAAACCCACACAATCAGGTAGTGACTGAAAACCCAATTCACATGCAAGGCTTCGGTCTGAGGTGGGATTTGAACCAGGGTCCACAGAGGTGAAAGGCAGGGAGAGAAACCACTGTATCCAATAAACACCATACAAACAAACCTCTGAATATTTCATAAAATCAATGTAGTTCAATTTTGAATAAAACAATGACATCTCGATCGGTAAAGTCCTGTTTAGGATTTAGAGCAGGTTCATTTACATACTTATTTTGATTATGACAATTCAAAATAGCCAATGGCAACTTGGGGGGGAGGGGTCTTGAAACACTATTTTCTTAGCTTTGGGATTGGTACTGGTATGTTGGTATGTCCGAGCCCAACTAGTGTGGCTGGCAGATTTTGACGTACCGAGCTGAAACTTAACCACATCGTGGTGAAAACTTTGACAATTTGTGTGGTGGAGGTAATGCTGGCTGCGCAGCGTTTTATAACGGTCTGGATATAGCACTACCCCACCTCACAAATTTATGAACTTTCACCACAGAGCAATATGACCTGGGGTTGATCTAACAAAGCACAAAGATTCATCTAAAGATGAGCTGTCAGTAATACTATAGTGATTTGTATTGTGACATCACGCGTTGCATAGCAATTAAGATTGATTCAAACTTTAGATTAATCTTAGCTCTATGTGAAATCGAGCCCAGGACCTTGTTGCAAAGGATCCGCCTGTTTGCCAAAATCCGTCGGCCACAATAGTGGGGACTTTACAACCAGCCTGACCAGTTAACTTTCAGATTGAGACTGATAATTTTGTTATTTATTATTTTATTTTTGTTGTAATCAACAATCCTGTCTTGTGACTCGAATAATACAACATTTTGAAACAACTTTTGCAGACAAATAGCTAGACATTCCAGGCTTCTCCGACAATGTTCCATGGAATAAAAAACAATAATGTCTTACTTTCTATTGAAGTCCTCAATTGCTCGTTTGACAGACTGTTCCAAGAGCTCCATCTGGCTCTCCAACTCAGCAATCCTATTCAATACAAAGAGAGAAAATACCTTTCATTTTTCATCTTTCATGTTGCTTATTTGATAACCCTTGATTAGATTATTGTGTTGGTTTGTTATAACATCGCACGTGCTCCCATCTGCTGTATGCACATGTTTAGGCTTCTTCTGTTTCAAAACCTGGCATAGGATTTTCTCAAAACTTTCGGAGGGGGGGGGGGAATGATCGTTATATCTTCACCTTCCCCCGAGTAGGGTTAGTTTGGTTTCCATGTTTCCCTGAGTGAGACTAGTGTGGTCTCCATGTTTCAATTAAACATGGCCCAAGTTCTTGGCCCTGCTTACCCCAGAGTTCCATGCTAATGGTCTTCTGCAATTAAGCATGTCATTCTAAGGGCCGCTGGGCCACAGCAATCCATAGTGAGCTCGGCCATGAAACCTGGGATCAGATTGGATTAGTGGTTTCTTTCCCTGCCTTTCTCACCTCTGTGGACCCAAGTTCGATTCCCAGACCCAGACCATAGCCTGTTATGTGGATTGGGTTTTAGTTGTTACCTGATTGCAAGGGGTTTCCCTCCAATATCTAAAACTGACAAGGATAGTTTGAAAATTATTGAGAATTTTTTTAGTTCAACTTTTTGGTAAAAAAAACAAACCCAAAATAGTCAAAATTTCAAGATTTGGGGCCAATTTTTTTTTGGAATTTTATGGTTTCAAATGATACAAAAAGGACTACTGAAGTTAGTTTCGTTTGGGCTGACTGGGAAAAGTATAAATAGTTAGAGATTTATTGAGAATTTTGAGAGTTCAACATTGTGGTCCAAAAAACCAAACAAAATTTCAAGATTTGGGTCCGAATTTTTTTGGCAATTTTTTGGTTTCAAATGATATAGAAGGGACTACTGAAGACAGTTTACTTGTGCGGACTGGGAAAAATATAAATAGTTAGAGATTTATTGAGAATTTTGAGAGTTCAACTTTTTGGTCAAAAAATCGACCATGCCGGCATGGTCAAAATTTGAAGATTTGGGTCCAATTTTTTTTGGCAATTTTATGGTTTCAAATGATGCAGTAATTGAGTTTCCTACCTTGCGTCTTTAATGCCAGCCTGGTCATGTAACTCCCATTCTTTCTCCTTGAGCTGTTTCTGAAGATCTCGTACATTAGAGTCAGCGTCACCAAGCTGAGTTGATGCCCTCTGATTGACAGTACGGACAAGCTCCAACTCCTTACTCAGCAATTTCACCTTTGGACATTGTACGGAGGTGAAAAACCCAAGAGTTATAAAGAGAAGAAGTAGGTTTGTTTTCCTTAAAGGTACGGTCATCATTTGTTTTTTTTGTCAACATAATGATGTTTCGAAGGGAAAATTATCAAAAAAGATTACAGTAAAAGTCACATGTGAGAGTTTCAGCTGAATACTGTGTCTACTTGTTGAGAAAGCAGCAAGAAACTGTCATGGGATTTTCACAAGAACGTCGATCCTATCCATGTTTAGTTTCTTGGAGTTTCCCCTAATCTAGGGTTTTCATCCATCAACTGGATTTGCCGAGGACCCACCCAGTAATTTGCTTTTTCAGTGCCAGTATTGGCAGACAGATAAAATGGAAGATACAGAATCAAATTTGAATCATTTTATGGTTGGTGAACTCGCTAATGTTTTTTAACTAAAGCCGTGTTCGCATTGGATTAATGTTTTACCGAGACCGTGGTTAACATTCCAATAGGTGAAACTTACCAGCGTCCGCACTTGGATTAATGACGTGGGTTAACTAACCGACACGACCGGTAAAACTAACCGACTAACTTAGGACAGACACAAGAGGGCGCTATTGCCATGACCTTTGACCGGGGTGCATGACAGCAAGCGTGGGATGTGTAAATATACAAGTACACTATGTGTGGCGCGGCGGTCAGGGGACCGGATGTGGCTTTTTACCGGGACGGCTTTTACCCAGATCGCGTTTGCACTGGACTTTTCGGCTCGGTTAAACTGACCTGGTCAATTTAACCGGGCAGAAGTTGTCCGATTAAACTACCCATTCGGGTCGGGTAAGTTACCTGGGAGGGAAACTTCCTGGGCTGTTCGCATTGGACTTAAAATGATCAAGTTACCCATTTGCTCGGTTAGTTTACCCAAAATAAGTCCAGTGCGAACAGGGCTTAAGAGTCTCTGAGGGTTAATAAGATTAGCAAGGGTAAAATAGCGTGTCAAGGCCGAGCAGTCTAGAGCACCAGACTCCCATTGGGTGTGAGATTGAATCCCGGTCATGAAACTTGTGTCTTTGAGCAAGATGCTTTAATATAAATGCTTCTCTTCACCCACTGGTATAAATGGGTACCTGCAAGGGTAGAGGTTGATATTGTGTTTGAAAAAGACTTCCGAACGCCATGGCAGCTTGGGGCTGTACACTCCCCAGGGAGCTGAGAAAGATTACAGGAATGTTACTGGCCCAAATGACCAGGGAACTAATGTAAAGCGCATTGATGCGTTATTGTTAAATGCAAGAACTTGTATTGTTATAATTAAATAACATGATTGACCCACTGTCATTTCATGTCCCACATAGGCAAGGTCTTCAGTCTTCATCTGACATTTCCCGTTTACATGCCAACATAAAATCTTGTAGCATAGGCGACAAGGATTTTTCCATAGGAGGCCCTAGAAAATGGAACAAACTCCCTGTTCACATCAGATATTCAAAAAACTTCCTCTTTTCTGTTTCTGTTTAGCTTTTGGTACAGGTTCTAGGTTCATTGTGAAGTGCTTTGATCTTGTTAAAGATGCTAGATAATTACCCATTATTATTGTTATTATTATAAAAAAAGAACTCATTATTAATGACGTTTCCAGAAATCTACTTCTTAGAGTACAGACCTTCATCTCATGAGCTAGTGCAGTAGCACACATATCATCCAGCTGGGTCCGAAACTCATTTTCTCTCCTCCTTAAGACTTCATCGAATCCTGTCGACAGCTCCTGACGCTGGATGTCAAGATCCTCCTCCACTTCACGCAGCTGTCTCTGGAGGTTGCGTTTGATGTTGGCGAGATTTGCCCGCTCATTCTCCGTCTCCAAATCTTTGGCTCTGCATTAAGGAAGAATTGTAAAAACTACTGACGACTTGGAAAGCATGTCAATACTACCCTTGGCCACAATCTGCGATCATCAAACAAACTTTCATTGATCATTCCTAGATCTCACTCTTCATCAGGTGATAGAAGCTTTATTTCATATGCACCGAAGCTATGGAATGGTCTCTCCTATCAACTCCGTACACTTGACCCCTTACAGATTTTCAAAAGCCCGCTCGAGACTCATCTCTTCAAATCTGCTTAAACTTAGACCATTGCACTTGTCGTCTCCGAAAGAAATTCTGTGAACCAATTTGTCTTTAATTTCTCTTTGCTTTGCAAAAGCGCTCCCGAATAGGAAACTAGAGTGATGGCGCTCTACAAATGCTCTCCATGATTGATTGAAGATACAGACAAGAATCATTATTATTGGACAGGAACGTAAAGAACAACTGGATGGAGACAGATCTTTTACCACAGCTGCTTTTTGGAACAGCCTCCTGATCCCAACTTAGATAAGCAGGCACTTGCTCTTGTTTGAAGACAACTCTCACACCCTATTTATTCCTGAAATCCCAGCTGGGACCTTTTGGTTGTCCTTTATGAATTATAGCAGAGTTTGTGTATTGCGCCAAGAGTGTCATATGTGACAAACAAAGCCCACTAGAAATGTCCATTAATATTATTTCTATAATTTGGTTTTACCCTTACACCGATGTGTATTAAGCACTGCTACCCGAGTTCCGTGGGAAAAAAAATCCATAGGCAAATTACTCGGGTGGGATTTGAACCCACGACCTTTGCATTGCTAGAGCAGATGTCTTATGACAAGACCACCGAGCTAGCCCGATGGCTACAGGCAGGTCCGAATCCTTAGCAGCTGGTATTGCAACGATTTAATAGATGTTGGTATTATTCTAAAAAAAAACCTCAAGTCTCACTAAAATTCAAAGTTATTCAAACAGTTCTTACACAGGTGTTAATTTTGATCCCTCCTCTGTTTTCTTGTGTAGGGGCTCTGATCAGTTTCCAAGAGAGGTGTGTATCAAAAACATGTGTAATTTATTATTATTACTAATAAATTTGCATCGGGAAAATACATACAAATATTGGATGCATGTGACTGTGAGTACCTTGACCAGAATTAATAGAATCAAGAGGTGAAAAGAAAATATTTTGGGAACAATGCACGAACAAAATGCATTCAATATTTGCTTTATAGAACTCAAACACAGATCCTTGTCATTAGAATAGACATGATAGATATGGAAACTCGTCCACCCTACACTCTGAAAAAACAAAAACAAAACAAAGCTTGTAGTATAAACAATGTGGACTACTTTATGTAGACACTAACCTTGTCCTCTGTTGCTGGGATAGCCGCCAATGACACTGCAAAGCGCCTGAAGCATACTATACTTATCTATATAGGACTCCTATATTTAATTTTGGAGCGTCCCAGCAGTATACATGTGAACATGGAAAAAAAGGATGTTCCTCCAATCAAATGACAAGGATCTGCCTGTGCAGCGTATAAAGAATAATATTGTGTAGGATTCAAACTTCCTCTAGCACCTGGGCAAGCTCGGTGGTCTAGCAGTAAGACATACTGCTCTAGAATGGCAAAGACCGTGGGTTCGAATCCCACCATAGTAAAATACCCGTAGAAAACTTTTCCAACAGGTCTCGGGGAAAGTACCAAACTTACAGTGCTTATCACACATAGATGAAAGGGTTTTTAACACACACACATTACTACTGTAATTACTTTTCCTTGAATGCATTGATGTTTGAAACTGTTAACACATTATGTAGTACATGTACCTACATCTTATATTGTTCAATCTCTGTCTGTCTGTCTCTAATCCTTTGCTGGTAATGCCTCTGGAGTTCATCTCTTGCTTGAGTCTCTCTCTGTGCTGCCTGGTGTAGGTCATCCATAAAGATCTTCAGGTCACTTACCTACATTTATAAACATTGAAACAAAAACAATTCTTTATGGACAATCACCCAACACATTTCAAAAGGTGAAGACCGCAAGAAAAATACAGACTACTTAAAGAGAGAGAGAACATATCTGTTCACGTTCCTCTTGAACTGGAATCGATTGCAAGATGGTGGGGAAATAAGATATAAAGTGCAGCAGTACAGGGGAAAAGCTTCTTTTTTTTTTTAAAGAAGAAAAACCAAAGAGACTTTAACTTGGACTACTCAAAACAGAACTCACATTGGCCTCTCGTCACCATGCATGCTCAATGCTCAGTGGTAACAACTTCAAAAAACCTCCTTTAACCCTAAAAAAACACCTTTAATATCCACTCTGTCGCAGTGAAGGAATTACCATAGGAGGGCTTGGGCTATCAGGGATTGCAGTAAAGGAGGATCCAGAAGGATTTGGGCCATAAAGGGTTTCTGCTGCAAGATGATTTACAAGAATTGGGCTATCAAGTTGATTTAGACAAAAGAGGAAATATAAGGATTTGGGCCCTATGCAGCTTAGCCAAAATGGGATTCTGAAGGATATGGGTTGTTGGGGGGATGGGGATGTAAAAATGAAGTCTGTCAGACGAGGATTAGAAAGGATTTTTACCATTAGTTATGTTGAAGAAAACCAGGAAGATTTACAAGGGTTTGTACCCTTTGAGCTTTTAACTTTCAACTTCTGAAGGATATAATTGGAGGATTTGGGTTATGTGTAAGCAAAAGGGACTAGTCTGTTAGCATGAAGCTACTTAATGCCTTGAAAGTTGTCTGCTAAAAAAAAAAAAATTTACATGTATTTAGAAACAACACCAAAACATAAACAAATATACAATTGTTGATCATTTGAGAAAGTTATGCTTTTCTGACGTTCATCGATCTTTATTGATAAAATTCATGTATCAATATTTTCTGGATTTGTAGCTCTGATCTGATACTGATAACAAATTCTATTTTAAAAAGTCACCTCAGCATTCTTTGCCTGGAATGCTACTTTTAGCTCCGAGAATACAACGTCATATCGTTCCAGTTCTTGGTCTCGCTCCGCAAGAAGCCTGAGATTATACTTGAAATCTTCCTTGAGCTTCTTGAACTTTGCCGTCTCCCGCTCAGACTGTTTCTCCTTCTCCTTGACGGCTTCTTCTAAGGACTGGGTGCGAAGCTCTTGCAGCTCACGCCACTCTCGCTCCTTCTGGGCTGCAAGCTCCCTGAGGGATGCATCTGAGGTGCATGGCTGGTTGCCTAATGACTGTGACAGGTGGACAGACATTCTGTAGAAAGGGGTTTTTGAAAACAGACAAAAACCATCCTGAAAATACTAATCAGCACCAACTCATTCCAGACCAGGCCTCGAAATAACCCACGGCAACCACAGCAATTGCCATGGTGCCCTTGACGAAATTCCATACAAATTTTAATTTTCTTCATAGAGTGCCCCTTACCAGAGGCAAATTGCCGTGCCCCTTCAAGAGCGAAGTTCAAGGCCTGCCAAACCATCCTGAAAATACTAATCAGCACCAACTCATTCCAAACAAGTTAAACTATGCATCACAATGTCGTTTTATAGAGCGTGAAGTACAAGGGCCGAGTCTCAGACGGCATTGTGTGTTCGAAAGTAAACAAATCTGCCCCTTGAGTAAGATGGGGCACTGAAGGTACTTTTTAATTATTAGGCCTATATAAATATGCAAGATATGAATATGCCGCCTTTAAATATTAGCATGTTTAGAACTTTATTGGTGTTACTGTTGTACTACATGTAACTGTAGATTGACATACTAGGCCTAACGTTATAATCTCAACATTAGACACCTCAAATTGACGATTTCCTTCCTTCATCATGACCTAGGAATTTACATGTAGTTCATTTAGTTGAGATAATTGAAACTCTCAACAGTCATTTCATGAACCAGAGGTCTATAATAAATGGTTATTTGGGGGACATAACCAAGAGCAATGACTATGGAGGGGCGGTTAGACCTGTTTGACACTGCAGTCTGAGTCTGACTTAGCTCTGGTGTTGTGGTAGGACGTCAGTCTCCATACTGTTGTACTGCCACTGACAAATATTTATTCAAAGATATTCGAAGAGTAACAATTAATATAAACTTTTACCCCCCAAAAATGGAAAAAACAACTCTTGTAATTTTGTTCACAATGGCAGTACAACGGAGACTGACGTCCCACCACCAGGACCCAATTTCAAAGATAGAGCTTCTTAACCCTTTCAGCCCCAAAGGCGACTTTAGTCAACTGTGCACTATACCCACCTTGAGCCCCAATGGCAACTTTAGTCGCCAAACATAACAAATCAACTCGGTCCGAAGTCAACTCGGTCTGAAGTCAACTCAGTCCGAACGGAGTTTCCCTAAATAGGTTTGTTAGGTGTTCGGCCAACAGCCGAAAACCTCTTGTTTTTGTTCGTTTTTTTTTTTTTTAGGTGTTCGGACAAAAGTCCGAAGACCTCTTCTTATTGTTTGGTTTTTTTGTTGTTGGTTTTGTAGGTGTTCGGACAAAAGTCCGAAGACCTCTTGTTATTGTTCGTTTTTTTTTGTTTTTTTTACTTCGTCTTCTTCTTCTCGCCGTCGATTGTCCGCTAACAAAGACACACTTCCTAAGCTCACATAAACTTGAAACTTTACACATAGTTAGATATTCATTAGTAGATGAAACCATTTTTGGTTTCGTCATGATGACGTCATCAGGTGTCGAGTTACGTTAAATCAAAGTTTAATATTTGAAAAAATCATAACTCCAAAACAACACAATGGATTTTCACAATCTATACATCATCGGATAGGCCTGGTATGACTCTAAAAACGCTACACTGAACGCGACCTCATTTGACCTTGACTTCCGGTTCAAACCGGAAGTTGAATATTTAAAAAATTCATATCTCAAAAAACTACTGATCATTTCATCATAAATTTTACATCAGATTGTAGTTCTGTCATCCTTCCGAAACTTTTGCACAGAAATGATGCCAATATGACCTTAACTTCTGGGTGTTACAGCCAATGCTAGTATTAACCGCAGTTAATTCGTGTATGGAGATAAGCGCTGTAACTGACTGACCGCTCCATTTTTCATAAGGTTCAAAGTCCACGAAGCCTGTGTGTGCAACACGAAGCCTGTGTGTACAGTCCCACGTGATGAAAACCATAAGGTTCAAAGTCCACGAAGCCTGTGTGTACAGTCCCACGTAACGGAAACATTTCAGAGGATGGCGCTATACCAAACAACTGTTAATGCTTTTGTCCCGCTCTGGAATTGTATTATTTGCTCGCTCTGTGACAGATGCTGCCTCGGAAATCTACGTCATTTAAATGTTAAATGGGTAAGAGACCCTGGGTTGCTTTTTTTGCGGGATTTTACAAAGGTAATATAGGTCTTCGATTTTAATTGTTTGCATGAAATTACGTGTCCTCTACTTCCAGTTAAAACCGAAAGTGCATTGTAATTAAAAGTGGCAACTTTTTTGGAGTTGATTTTAACAATGTTGCAGTCTGACAAGGGTCTGGTTAAAAACAAAATTAAGATCGCCATCTTGCGGTGGGTTAAAAACAGTTCAAAATACAGTTTTACTAGAAGCCTTTGGCAGAGTTTTTATAATTTTTTCAACATGGGCTTCACATACTTCACAGAAATGAATATGTTGGTGACCTTGTCTTGACATTTTAACAAACAACTGTTCATGCTTTTATCCCGCTCTGAAATATTATCTGACGTATTAAGTTATGTTTTTTCGGTTTTCTCTTTGAAAACACTACCTCTGTTTACTCGAAAATGTCTACACCGAACACCTTGTTTTTGTTACGGAACAAAAACTTATGTCTAGTTTTTACTTCGTCTTCTTCTCGCCGTCGATTGTCCGCTAACAAAGACACACTTTCTAAGCTCATATAAACTTGAAACGTTACACATAGTTAGATATTCATTAGTAGATGAAACCATTTTGGGTTTCGTCATGATGACGTCATCAGGTGTCGAGTTACATTAAATCAAAGTTTAATATTTGAAAAAAATCATAACTCCAAAACTACACAATGGATTTTCACAATCTATACATCATCGGATAGGCCTGGTATGACTCTAAAAACACTACACTAAACGCGACCTCATTTGACCTTGACTTCCGGTTCAAACCGGAAGTTGAATATTTAAAAAATTCATATCTCAAAAACTACTGATCATTTCATCACAATTTTTACATCAGATTGTAGATCTGTGAACCTTCCGAAACTTTTGAACAGAAATAATGCCAATATGACCTTAACTTCTGGTCCTAAATGGGTGTTACAGCCACAGTTAGTATAAACCGCAGTTAATTTGTGTATGGAGAAAAGCGCTGTAACTGATTGTCCGCTCCATTATTCATAAGGTTCAAAGTCCACGAAGCCTGTGTGTGCAACACGAAGCCTGTGTGTACAGTCCCACGTAATGAAAACCATAAGGTTCAAAGTCCACGAAGCCTGTGTGTACAGTCCCACGTAACGGAAACATTCCACAGGATGGCGCTATACCAAACAACTGTTAATGCTTTTATCCCGCTCTGGAATTTTATTATCTGCTCGCTCTGTGACAGATGCTGCCTCGGAAATCTACGTCATTTAAATGTTAAATGGGTAAGAGACCCTGGGTTGCTTTTTTGCGGGATTATACAAAGGTAATATAGGTCTTCGATTTTAATTGTTTGCATGAAATTACGTGTCCTCTACTTCCAGTTAAAACCGAAAGTGCATTGTAATTAAAAGTGGCAACTTTTTTGGAGTTGATTTTAACAATGTTGCAGTCTGACAAGGGTCTGGTTAAAAACAAAATTAAGAGCGCCATCTGGCGGTGGGTTAAAAACAGTTCAAAATACAGTTTTACTAGAAGCCTTTGACAGAGTTTTTATAATTATTTCAACATGGGCTTCATATACTTCACAACAATGAAAATGTTGGTGACCTTGTCTTGACATTTTAACAAACAACTGTTCATGCTTTTATCCCGCTCGGAAGTTTTATCTGTCGTACTAAGTTATGTTTTTTTGGTTTTCTCTTTGAAAACACTACCTCTGCTAACTCGAAAATGTCTACACCGAACACCTTGTTTTTGTTACGGAACAAAAACTTATGTCTAGTTTTTACTTCTTCTTCTTCTTATTCCTGCCGAGTTTCCGCTAACAAAAGCATCCTGTCCAAGCTTGTATGAACTTGAAACTTCACATATAGTTAGATATTCATTAGGAGATGAAACCACTTCAGTTACATCATGATGACCTCATCAGGTGTTGAGTTACGTTAAATCAAAGTTTAACATTTGAAAAAATCATTTGAAAAACTCCAAAACTACACAATGGATTTTCACAATCTATACATCATCGGATAGACCTGTTATGACTCTAAAAACGCTTCACAGAGTTTGACCTCGTTTGACCCTGACTTCCGGTTCAAACCGGAAGTTGAATATTTAAAAAATTCATATCTCAAAAACTACTGATCATTTCATCACAATTTTTACATCAGATTGTAGTTCTGTGATCCTTCCGAAACTTTTGCACAGAAATGATGCCAATAATGACCTTAACTTCTGGTCCTAAATGGGTGTTACAGCCAACGTTAGTATTAACGTGCATTTAATCTTTGTACATAGAAAAGCGCTGTAGCCGACTGTTCAGCACCATGAATCATAAGGTTCAAAGTCCACGAAGCCTGTGTGTGCAACACGAAGCCTGTGTGTACAGTCCCATGTAATGGAAACTCATTACTTTTGCACACAGATGATACCATTATGACCAAAACTTCTTGTCCTAAACGGGCGTTACAGACAACATTGGTATTAACCCATGTAAGGAAACCGCTGCAGCTGGCTGTTCGGCTGCATTATTCATAAGGTTCAAAGTCCACAAAGCCTGTGCGCATAGTCCCACATAACGGAAACGTAAGCAGTACCCGACACTCCGCAAGCATGATGGCGCAATATCAAATAACTGTTCATGCTTTTATCCCGCTCTGGGATATTAATAAAATCAAGTATACAAGCCCCTGGATTGCTTTTTGCGGGATTATACGAAGGTAGTATAGGTCTTCGATTTTAATTGAATGCGTGACATTACGTGACCTCTACTTCCGGTTGAAACCGGAAGTGCCTTGTTATTTAAAAGTTTCAACTTTTTTTGAGTCGTTTTGTATGAAGTTGTAGTCTGAAAAGGTCTGATTTTAAAAATAAGACCGATGGCGTCATTAAAATACAAGAGCGCCCTCTAGCGGCAGGTAAATTTTTGGTACTGTTACGGTGACAAAATCAGGTTTTACATGACGTCACCTTCAATGTCAATTTTAAAAGGCTTCATCTACATAATAACATTCTCACTTGACCTGAACTTTTGGATGTCCTCAAGCTGAGACGTTACAAATTTTATTTTCCTTAAAAAATTACGTCATCAGTTGTAATATGACGTCACCTTAAAGAGGCAGTTTTACCAAATCTTGTTAAAAGTATATATTGAGAACCACAGCTCTTATGATTTAAATCTTTGCATGCCTGTGAAAGTTTGACGTGTAAGGGTTCGTTTTATTTGTTAGTGACATGGTTTGACCTGCCTTCCTGTTCAAATCGCAAGTTTAAATTAGATAAGATAATATCAAGCTTTATTTTAAATAGGTTTTCTGTCCATATTTGCAAATCTTTTTTTTTTAACTTTCAATATTTGCCTGCTAATCACTCAATCCGAACACCTTGTTTTTGTAGTAGACAAAAACTGAATGTCTAGTTATTCTTTATTTTGTATAATTTATTATTAGATGTAAGTTAACTTGAAAGTTTTGTTTACATTTTTTTCAACCAAACATTTTCCTTAGTCTAACATTAATTTTTAAATTATTGACTTTGCACTATTTTGATATTATTTCTTTTTTTTTGTTTTACTGGAATTTTGTTTTCTTATTTTTGAAATAAAAAAACCGTCTAACACAAAGGAAAACAAAATGTCTTTTACAAACTGCAAAGAAAAGTTCATTTAGCTAAATAGCTAAATATTTAGTGTTTCACTTTAGCTTACCTAAATCATGCTTTACAAACATGTCTTTTTTAAACGGTGATAACTTTTTCTGAGATTACACAAGTGCAACTTTAATTAATTTTTCAGACCGAGTTGACTTCAGACCGAGTCGACTCGGACCGAGTTGGCTTCGGACCGAGTTGACCCTAATCCGTCAAAAAAACCAGTCACGGAATGGTTTTTTTGTTGGTAACCGTATTCTGGTTAAAGCATGATTTTACTGTCCTTGTCAAAGTTACTTTTTGTGCTTAAAATTGTGTTTTTGAGCTTTATAAACTTAAAGATGCCTGATATGGCCTGGGGCAGAGGACCCCCCCCCCAATGTTCCCATACTTGAACACACTATTTTCCTCATTGTACAACCCTACCCCCCCCCCCTAAAATCCTCTAAAGAATTCCTGAGATTCCAAGCACACAATGAAGACACAAGGGGGGGGGGTGCCACCATGCCCCATATAAAATTTATTATTTAAGCAGCTCTGATTAGTCGTTCAACTTTCAAGTCAAACTCAACCCATTCTTATTCTCAAAATCAAAGTCAAACAACATTCAAAAACATATGGCAAATTCCCAATCTTAAACAATAAATACTAATGCTCCTTGGTAAAAAGTATGGTTAAACCATACTTTCTCTATGGTCAAACTTACCATGTGGGTAAAAGGCGTTTTCTTCAGTCACAAAACAAATAAAAACACCAACAATCATGACCTACTCACTACTCAGTACAGACATGACAGGTACTACCAACACCTACCTCTCGACTCGAGCTCCGCGGCGAACCTATCTGTAGAGCGCCACCAAGCGGCGGCCTATAAAATAATGAAGTTATAAACATTATTAGTAAACAATTCGAGTGTCATCTTTTTCCTGGTTGTAGCTCTTATTGATTTTAAATAGATTTCAAGATTTCATTGCATTGGCCTTATTTATGCACAAATCTTGCACAAAGTGAATACTTCTATATCACATTCCTACGGGCTATAAGCAACTAGCAAAACTGGTGACATCAAGAAACTTTCCCCCATCCCAACCGATTGCATTCTGTCCTGATAATAAGCGTCAGGCAAGCACAAGTTAATTTTACAGCTGAATTTTGCAAAAGTTTACCCCACGAAGGACTCAACATTTCCAAACTTGTTACGAATCTTTAGATTTGTTTTGGGTAACACAAAGAATGGTCTTTACGTAGGCCAACTTCTTTTTTTTCGTTTTACAGATAACGCCAGCATCATACATTGCTGAAAATGGAAGTGTCATTATTTGGTAGGCCTACATCAGAAAACTGAGCTGGGTAACTCCCACAGCATTCATATAACACATCTCTATCGACTGAGTCTAATTTGTGACTTATTTGGTATTAATTAGTCAGAAATTATTTTGTTTATGTTTAATGAAAAATATCAATCATGTAAAAGCTCCATGAGGCAATCTTATTTGAATCCTAACGTTCATTAAACAATCAAAACACTTCAAGTTAAGGCTGGTTATACTTGTCTTTTTATAAAGTTACATTTTATTATAAAATGAGATTTCCTTTAAATTCTGTTAAAATTCAAAAACGATTTCAACGAAGATTGACCACCCTACTGTTTATGTACTATATACAAACAATTGAACCAGTAAAAAGCATAGCCTAGATACAAAACAATTTCCTATCCTATTACCATCCTTGATTTCTTCAATAATTTTAACACATTTAAGTACTATATGTATTTGTACTAAATTGTTGATTCAGTTATTTGATTTAATTATCTACTTTTTTCTTTTTATAAATATCTCTTTTTGTTGATGTTGTTGTTGCTGTTGTCGTTTTCTTCTTGTTGTTCATTTTTGTTGTTCTCGTTGTTGGGTTGGAGGGCACCCGTTGGTTCTATATGTTAAACATACATTATACATAAAACATTGAATTGAAAACAATATAGAGCCATCATTTCCAACAAATGTCCACATTCTTCAACACAATTCTACACATTTTTGAGAAAGATTTTCGACAAGATAACCATCCTGCCAGGAGCCTCCTGAAGACGACTATTGTATCACACTACCCGGAACGTCGAGTAACCAACACCTCTACTGAAGAGATTTATACCACGGTGCTCCCCAGTAGAAAATCAATAAAATAGGGGGCCTAATCATTCCTAGAAATGTTTCACTTAAATAATCAGGGGTTTTTTTTAACGCACAAATTAAGTTAAAGGTCTTTGCACAACTAAACCTATGAAACCTTTGAATACATGAAGGTACGGAGCCCCTAAAGATTCAGGTTTAAAAAAAAATTAAAACAAATTTAAGGTGAAAAAAAAAATCACTTCGTTCCCTCGCTTTATCTCAAAATATTACTGAGTCGTTCCCTCTAAATGTAATTTCAATCTGAAAGCACGGTGATAGGTTTATTCAGTAAAGTAAGTCCACTTTATAAGATGACCTTCGTCATGGGGATATTAATGGTATGTACTCCTTTAAAGGTCGGTCTAATCATAAACATTCCTTGCACAGGGCAACCTGACCCTTGATGTACGTCCGACAGGGGCAGATCCGCTGCAAGTCTTCCCGTTGACCGACGCAGCTAAAGAGTAGATTTTGCTTCTGTGTTTGGCATGTTTTAAGCCTCGGATTGATTGCTGGAACAAAGACATCCTCAAGTTTCTCAACTTTAGAGCATGTCGTGCCAAATTGCCTGTAAATAAAAAAATAAAAAAATAAATGCAACATTTTGTTGGGTATTTGGGTTGATTAGAGCTAGCTCGGGAGCTTGGTCAAATATTTTGCCATTTAAATCACGCATGCGTGGTCTGTGTTTCACTCGGGGCGCGTCAAGTCGATTGAATCGTCAAGTTATCAATAATTATGGCAACAAGGCGACGACTTGGAGAGCAGTAAAAAGTATTGGCCCAGTAACAAATTAACTTGCTTAATATGCTATAATAATTTTTGTTGAAATGACTAGCATATTTTATTGGCAAAAACACTTACTTTTCAAGAACTTCTTTCGAGTTGATATGAGGAAACCATGATGGCTCACAAATTAAATCTGTTGGGAAAATTATAATAGTAAGGGAACATTAAATTACATGCTGTAAAACTATCCAGATTTCGCTGCCAGAAAAAAAGTTAGCAAATGATTACGGAGTAACAGGAGGAAGACAAGCAGATGAGAGCTCTCCAAAACGGGTTCCGGGTTCTGTAGTCCTGACCCTGACCCAGGTCTAGGTCATTATGACCCGGAATCTGTGTCACAATGACCCAGGAATGGGTCAAAATTCAAGTTAAAATCCCATTTTTAAAACCAGTTTCTGAGGTCAGTCTGACCCTGAAATCGGTCAGAGCACCTGGGATCCCTGGAACCACGGGACCCGAACTCCGGATCAATTCTGATCTGCAAGTTTTTCAGAGTGGTCCGCAGCATTCTAGAGCAGAAATGCTAACTGAGCATATCTTGTGTAAAACACATTTTGTAATAATTATTCAATTTATTCATTTATTATGCACTTTTTATTTCACTTGTATAATATGATACAAAAAAGCATCAGTTCAAAAGATGTTTTACTAAAGGGTCATGCGGTTAAAAACAATAATACAGAAATATATTTAAGAATTAATTGTTTATGCATGTTTTAATTTCAACTGGGATAAGGAACACTAGTTTATTGGTAATCTTTACAAAAATGTGTGATCAGAACTTTATCAGCAGTTCTTTCCGACAGGTTTGGTAATCTTTCAGTTATGACTTTACTATAAAACAAATAGTGTTTTAAATGCTGCGGGGGGGGGGGTATATAGCTTGAATCTCACCCGAGTTGCATGTACATTTTCCCCCACAAGACTCAGAAATCTCTCACTACTGATATCCAACATTATCACACATTATTCATGATGCAACTCTGACTTCAATATTAAACCTACTTATAATTTAACCAAAATTAAATCCACACAACAATACACTTGAATTCCTGTATATTGGCTCACCATCTTGTACACATCTTGTCCGGCACGACTGGTTGGGTTTTGCTTCCCTTATGTGCATAGAAGACTTCGGTGGCCATGAATTAGTTTGATTACAGAAGTCCTATAGAGCAAAAGGAAGTGGCCTTCAGTCATCAATTATAACAAAACTAATTATTGAGCACACGGTGACGCCTATTATTAAGTTGCCTTCAAGACTCTTAAAACTCCCAGGTCAGAATTGACCTGGATTTCCGGGTCCCGGGGCCTGACCAATTCCTGGGGTCAGGGAAAAATGGTTGATGGAATTTTATCTTAGACGCTGCGTCAATTTCAGCCATTTCTGGGTGATTGGACGAAGATTCCGGATCGCACTGATCCACAAATGGGTCAGGCTCCACGGACTAGGATCCGGGTTAATTCCGACCTTAAAGTGTAGAGTAAGTGTAAAATCAAGAAGAAGAATCTTTTACACTCTGACTGATTACTCTCACTGATTATAAATTTCATGCAATTACAAATCGTCTTACTGATGAAATACGTCCGCCTGAAATACATTTAGGCGAGAAAATGAAAACCTGGAGACCCCACTCCCCAAATTAGAGTCAACCAATTCTTCTCAGAACACAAACCAATTTTCATGTTTTCACTCAGTGAACTGTTATTGGGGGTTTCCACTGGAGTGTTTTTTGAAAGTTAAGATTACTTTTTCCAAAAACACCAGAGTGTACTTTCCTTTTTCTTGGGAGTAAGCGCACATCAGCAATATATGTGGAATTTGCAGCTGTCGCCTGAAATACTTTTGCAGGTAGCTGCGTAATTTGACTTACCTGATTTGATATATAACTACTTAATCTCTGCAGCATTCCTTCGCATTGAAACTCAAAGGGCAGATAAGGCTTTGGTGTCTCTGCTTTGCCGATCTCTTCAATAGCTTTACGAAGTGCAGTTGAGTTCAATACGTCTACGGTCCAGACATGTGGCTTACCAATGTACACTTCTGCGTATGGGTTCTGAGATGTGAGCTGGAGATCACCACGATAATGAGAAATTATGGCAAAAGAAACTGAGACGGGGAGATAAGTTCATTGAAAACTAATGGGGCTACCCTGGTTAAATAAGACGACATAAATAAATAAATAAATAAACAAATACGAGTGTCAGAAAACAATTGTGGACACTTTGGATCGCTAGGTGGCAGCAGACTTCCATGTAAATTTTCATTGTTTTTACGTAGTATATGAAGATGGGATACTCAAAAGCTCATGATACCTGCTAAATCTGCTGCAGTCGACAGCATCTGAAGTTGTTAATGGAACGGAATATGAGAACAGTGTGCGTAGACCGTTATCATTTTGAAACCATCTTGTTCAAGTCCCCTTTGTGCAACGTTGACAATGTGTACTGAATCAAATTTATGAAACAAAAATACACCAAACTATTTGCCCTTTTAGCCTCTCTTTGGTTACAATGATTTAAACGGGAGAAATGTAAAAGATGGATGCACCATGATGAAGGTCTATAGGAACTAGGTCTATGGGAACACTCATTTAGGTCTAGAAAAAAAAATAGGCGTACTTCTCTTTCAGTTGGTTTTTGGTTGAAAAACTTCGTGTTCAGTTGATTTTTCGGTGGGGAGAATGATGGGTTCAGAAAAAAACATCCGTTTGCGATGGCTTCCAAGGGAGCAGGTCCTTCGTACGGGAATCCTATTCCAATAAATAGCTGAAAGAAATGAGTAAGTAATTATTAAGTAAGAAATTATAGTTTTTTTTGTAACGATCAAATTAATATAGAGTCCCGGTCAATCTAAGCAAAAATTAATTCAGTTTCATTGATACGCGTACAAATTTAGGCATGTCTCCCTATAATGCAGGGTGTCTTTTTAGGTACATTTTGTTTAATTTCGTTTCCGTGCACACATGATTTTTTCCCTTCTCAATCATGTTCGTTTCAATCATTCTATTTCATTTATAGACAATCATGACTACATTTTCACCATTCTTCAGTTGAATTCCCACCGTACAGTTGAATGATCTTTGTGACAAGATGAATTTGAAGTAACAGGGAGACTGCCAACACGGGGTTAGTAGCCTATGTTGGTAGAGCGCCAGCGCGTTAAACCGAAGGTCTTTGGTTCAAGTCCCGTTCTAGACAATTTGTCTTCATTCAGCCCCAAATTAAACCCCTAATGAATTTGAATGATTCGACAAACGGTTGAATTAGTCTTTTTGTCTGCTGAATGCTGATGTAACAGAGCATTCATTTTCAAACGATATGGAGTGAGCCTGGAATTTAATTGCATGAAGTTTTGTTGAAACTGGCAGAGAAAACCTGAAAAACATAGCCGAGTCATTATAGAGAGGCTCCAAGATCTAATTTAGTTTTGTGATGCACACTCACTTTCCAAGAATCCTCATTTAACCTCACGTTAAATTACTACTAAAATAATCATTCACTATTTCAACCTAAGCCTGATCATATATGAGCGGTCGAGATGACTCAAAGATGAGTCAGTGCACTGACGAACAAAAAGGAAACATGCTTTTAATCAACTGCTTCTAATAATTTGGGTTGAATTGAAGGGAGGGATTGTAAGGGCCTGAGAAGGGAAAACAAGAATAATACATCATTTGGGAAAGTATAAATAACAAAAACAAACTAAGCACAAGTAGTCTAATCGTTGTAAACTTTACCTTAGTCTGCCTGAGTAGTTCTTGTATCTCATCTCCTGTCACCACACCATGGTTGTTTACGTAGGATGGTACCGAATTCACTTCATCTAACTGTTTTTTATCTATGTGAACTGTTGCATGAATCTCAAACGTTTTGTTGATGACGTCGATAATTTTTCGAGCATTGTAATCCTGTGAGGATATAAAAAAAAGTGTCCAAACTGTTCTAGAGAAAAGTAAGCTGTTTATATCAGGCTGACTTAAATTCAACAAATAGTTACTTGAGACAACAAGAGGTGCTTTGCTCCTCGTTTGAACGTTTATCATATTGCCATTAACTATCATCTCATTATAGTCTAAAAACTTCCGGGTCAGAAATGATGGGTCAGTATGACCCGGAGAATCTGTGTCGAAATGACCCTAGAAATGGGTCAAACTTACACAAAAACCCAGTTGAAATCCCACCCGTTAACCACTTTCCGGGTCAGCCTTACCCGGAAATCGGTTAGGCCTCCCTGGGACCCGAAATCCGGATCAAATTTGACCTGGGAGTTCTTAGTGTGCTGACCTGCAGCCTCAAATAAAACGTCGTTCTAAAGAATGACTTATAAGATACCTTCCACATGTATGATCTCTTGGCGTACACAAGTGCCCTGTTTTTCTTGTTTGCTGGTTCCATCAGCTCAAAATTGTTGTCATTTTCAACGACAAATCCCATAAAGGAGTTGTCCGGTGAATGCGCTGAAATTTATGAAACGATATAAATTGGCATAAACTTTTATGTATAAAGTTTGCGGAGGATTTATTTACCTGATGTGAAAAGATCCTTTGCATGTTTGTAAGTTAAAGCTGTGATTACATTTGAATTAAAAACCCTTAAAGTGTGGGCTGGTAACACTAAGTCATGGCAAATGTTACTTATTTCACTGTTTTGGGTCAGATCCTAGAGTTTTGGGGGTTTTTAGTCGCTGAAATTGTTCTACTCATTAAACTTCATGAACAAAATTGCACAGAAATACAGACCTGCCCAGATGTCTTGCTGACAGCCTGTGCTATAGGTTTTGTGGTTTCTACCACCCCTTCCCCTGCTAATCAAACCTTTCGGCTTACTGGAGTACCAGTAACGAGTGGAACTTTCCCGCATTAAATTTTGTGTAATATTTGGGTAACCCCCTCACTTAAAGTTTTTAAATGGTAACTGCTTTCTTATGGCCAAGAGCGAATGTGCCACCAAAAAAATTCTGGAAATGCAAATGTTCGCAGTGTACCGAAGAAACAACTCGATAACTATACACGAAGTCTATACGAGTCTAGCAAATAGAGTCTGATGATTTTGCAAGTTGAAGTTAAGATTGGAAAAGAAAAAATGAGGCGTCGTTTTTCAAAACCTTTTTTATAGACTCTGTGGCCATGTGGGCAAATCCAAAATACTGCATATTCACTGTGAATATTTTGCCGGTGCGTCTACTACCCCTTTTCGAAACTACGGCTTGAGCTTGGGCTCCGGCTGAGGCTCCGTCAGTTATATCGAAAAACGTTTGCTGTCGGTCGGGGCTTCAAACAGGCGGACGCAGACTGAAGCCAGAGCCAAAATAGCCGAACCCACGCGGTTGCCACGTTGTTCCTCAAGGCTGCTCCAGTGCAAACTATTATGGTGGTGTACTGTTGGAGTCCTATTTCAAAATCATGTCCTAGCTCTGCTGAAGCAGAAACACTGCTGTATAATTTACTGCTGTACTTATGAGTGGAATACCAGCAACAGATGGCGTAATGTAACATGACATTTTGGTTGGTATCCTGAAACTCTGGTAAGCATAATCTTGTTGTGCCCAGTTACATTTTGTGCGTAAGCAGCTCTATGAAATTGGGCCATGATTGAATGGAAATGATGTTTTTCTTTCTTTCACAAAGCACTTATTCCGAACCAAGGAATCACTGTTTCTTGATTCAACGACAGAATTCAAACAAAATCCAACTTACGGAATAAAGTGAAAAACTGCTGAGGGTTGAGCTCCCATCCGCCAAAGCGAGACTTTCGGCCAGTCTTTTTCATGTAGCTATTGATGTTGAAAGATGGTTCAGTGCCAAAGGTATCTATCACTCGAAACTTGCACCTTTGTTTAAACAAAACCACACACACATACAAAGTCTGCAAAGACTGGGCAAGTATAATATGAAACCATAACTATTGTTCACTAAAGATTAGTTTATAGAGCTAATTTAATGACTAATTTGAGGTGAGAAAGAAAGCATATATTTCTTAACAAAGCAAAAACTAAAGCGCATCAGTAGTTGCAACAAGGTCAAATACACAGGCCATTTTGAGATTGCACTATGTTTGATTTTGGGTTAATCTGTCGGTGTCAACACCCAAACTAAACGGTGCAATCATCATGTGGTGTTCGCCATCACTCTAATATGCTAATGGCGGTTTGGCTATCTACCCTGATTTTACTGAGCAAGTTTTTTTGTTTTGTTTTTTGGTTCTGTTGTAAAGTGTTTTCGGGGTGTGTTTGACGGCTTCATAGAGGACAGTAATGTTGGTTACACTGTTTGAAATCCTGTACTGTGTGAGCTCCAAATATGGCTGCCTCCATTACAGGTACTGATGAGCAGTATAAACAAACGTGACTGCATGCTACGCTTACGTTCCATCGAAGTGGAGACGACATCAGTATAAGGGAAGGTTGTACTATTTTTGCCGATGTACTCTTTCTATATCAGATAAAACCTTACCGTAACTGTGGCCAGGATTTACTGAAGCTCTTCTTCATGTCAAACAAGCCGTTGATGTCTGTGTAGACCAAGTCATAGGGCCTGACGGGAGCAAGATGATCTGGACACGAGTCGACTCTATTGTCTTTGCTCATACGAAATCTGTTTCGTACATAATATTGTTGGTAAACCTTTCGTAAATAAATCAGTGTCATTCGTATTGTGAACTCGGATTCTGCGTCAGTTTGACCCAGTTCTGGGCCATGTTGACAAAGATTCCGGGTCGTACTGACCCCGAAATGAATCAGGCCCCATGGGACCCGGATCAATTCTGACAGGAAGTTTGTAAAGGGCAGACGCTTTTCTTATATAACTTAGTACACTTGGTCAAAATGACACTACTAACCCACAATTTTACTGGGGGTAGTGCCCCCCCCCCACGGCTCAATGGGTAATCAATAAAAATTAGTTTCACTCGGATTAAAATAGGGGAAAAAATACCTTCTTAGCTTTCGATCAACTGAGAGAACGATGTTGTGTCCCAGAATGTACAATGACGTAATGATGTCGCTCCACTGCACCATCTCACCGAGGGGTCCACCGGTCTTCGTATTTTTAGCGAAGACATCGTTAGTTAGAAAACCCATGTAAATGAATACCTAGCACAAACAAATAAGGAAAGAAAATCAATATTTCAGATACTCATCGTTTCACTTGGTCCATTTCCACGGGTCTACTTTCTGTAAGCGGTGAGGCACTGCACGAGACTTCTATGGGTTTTGCTGTACTGTACTGACTGGAACAGAGTCCACTCTCAACAGATTGCTCGAGTGTAAATTCAGACATTTTCTACTATTTTCTTTTTACACGAACACAAATGGTTTTCAAAGCCTCGATGCAAATGATATGGGATTCAAACGAATGAACATTGTACACACAACCGAGAACACATTATTCGGAAAAAAATGTCTCGCGAAACTCCCCCCCCCCTATTTTTCTTACCTCCTTCTGTTCTCTGTTGTTTAATTCATTTTTCTTTATTATGTTGTCCACTGCTGGCATCCACTTGGTAGCCCACATCCTTTGGATGCGAGTCTTCAACCATACTAGTCGACTCTTCTCAGCATTGTCCAGTATTTCTACTAATCCATCTATATTTTTCCTCCATGTTGCCTGCTGTGTCTAACAAAAGGATGTTTCATATGAGCCTCTGAATTTTGAGGAGGTGATTCCAAGTCAACAAACAAATTTATTGAAAGGGAATGAAAGTATTTCTAACATTTTTGTGAAACAAAAAACAAAGTCTTCGATCTTGTAAAATTTATATAATACTAGCTGCATATCATTCCTTACAGGTCCACACTGACACACCGGGTTGAAGGGAAGCAAATCATGGTCAGTGTAACAAACGCACAATGACCAGGATTCGAACCCACAGTCTGGTAACTGAGCATCAGGACTGAAAACCGATGCACTAGAAACTCTGCAACAAATCACCACATGGAAGTTAACTAAAGAAGAACAAAGATATTTGGGACGCAAACAGCCTGAAACTTGAACTTATACCTTCGGCTTAAAATGCTGTCGCCACTTTAGGATCGGGCACCACGTCTCTACTTCACTAAGATAGATAATGATGGAGCATTCTGTGCCATTCACACCGTACCTCTCGTAGCATGGGTTGGAACTCCACCTCTTTCCCATCCACTGAAAACAAAAGCCCAATCGAAGAAAACACAACAACTTGTTATTCAAACAAGTGAGGGCTGGTAAAAAGTTGAGGCAACAACGTTGTGGAAAAACTGGATTTTAATTGGTCTCATTAAAACGTAGAAGTTGTGTCAATGTAAATATCACGTATGTAAATTAGTACATCGGGCTTAGTTGTAAAGTACCTTTGATAAGATTTCAAGAAATTTATCAAACATATTTACTTGTGTACTCATTTCTTCATCTATTTGTCTAAACTATCAACGGATTCGGTGATATATTAAAGGCAGTATTACTAAACATGTTATTTTACTTTCAAAATATTGTTGAAGTGGAAACATTTTAATAACAATATACACCCATGACTGCCCAAGTCAAGAAGTTTGTATTTATTTGTAGTACATCATGTATGGTGTACAGTACACAGGTGCAGTGAAGGCAGGCACCGGCAACGTGCAGTACTGGTAAGTTTGCATTATTGAAATTAATTCATTGATCATGTTGACATTTAAATTATTAATAATTAAATTTTTACATAATTAACTGATAGAGCATACAATAATAACATAAGATCGGGCTGACATTGTGGTAACGTTGAGACAATGTTCAGGTTACTGGACAAAGTTACGTTATTGTAGTATTCTTTTAAAAACGATTTGATAAAACATGGCAACGTTGTGTATACGTGCAAACAACGTGGTTATTTCGTTGCATCTTACGTTCTAGGGGAGTCGACAAAGTTTTTTGCTACAATGCTACTTTGTTTACGTTATAACAACCAAACAAATAGCCCAGGAAACGTTGTCATATCGTGTATATTTGCCATAAGGTCACTGGAAACGTGTCTTATAAAGCGTGCCAACCGCGGTTGTTATATTACGTCCTTACGTTTGGTTGACGTAAAGAGGAGTCGACAAAATTTCGTTGTTACAGTGTAAATTTACTAACGTTACTTTCACCAAAGTATGACTTCATTACAACAAAGTGAAAACGTCAAACATTTAGCTGGTATCTAACCCTCTGAAGTGGAGCCAAAGGTTCTTTGTAGCAGGCTTCCAGATGTCTTGCTGGTAGCCTGTGCTATAGTTCTGAGGTTTCTAACACCCCTCCTCCCTACCAATCAAACTTGTTGGCTGACTGGAGTGCCAGTAACGAGTGGAATCTTCCCATATTTTTGTAATTCCCTGGGGTAACTCCCTCACTTAAGTCTTCTATCCGAGAAAATCCCCTGGTAAGGGGCAGGACTGGCTATTTTGAAGACGTACATTCCTTATAGAGTTTTTTTCTCACAAAAATAGCTGCTTTTAAATTTCAACACATGCTTGGTCCGGTCATGTTCTCAGCGCGCATCTTACACTAATTAATAATAGTGTTTTATGAATATCAATAGATTGGAAACACTAGAATAAAGATGAATTAACCTTAACATGAGTTACGGTGTATGGTAATCTTTATGGACTATTTTTTAACTCACCTCAATTTTGCCGTTGCATTTTGGATACTCTCTTAACTCGTCTGGTTGGTATGAGCACGCTGGATCTAAAACAAATAGTGCAAATAAAATCTGAACATAACACTTGTACGAGAAATGAAAACTATCAAAATCAATAATTTTTCAGTGTATCTGCGATAGAGATAGAATAAGATTATACGAAAAAAACGTGGGGACTTAAAAGCAATGACGAACAATAAATACAAACAAAAGTGGAATGAAGTGAAAACCAATTGTAGGAAAGACACCTGGCCTATCAAAAACAGAAGAAAATGGCCAACAACAACAATACGAACAATACACCCCCAACAAACCAGTTCCACCCTCCCCGACAACCCAACAAACAAACTACACAGAGAAGCCGAGAAAGTTCTTTAGTAGTATCAACTCACAAAGTGTCTGTACTTGCAGATACGGTCATTCAAAATGCAAGTGTTTAAATAAAGTATTCGCTAGGTCAAACGGTCTCATCCAAGACCGCTTGGATGGGCTAATGAGCTTGTACAAAATCATGTTCAGGGGATGTAGTGATGCGTTATGGGAACGATTGTACTGCAGTCGGCGTAGTGTGTGTGCGCACAAACACACAAAGTCTTGTTTTGCAGTCGTTGTGTGGACATTCCTTTCAATAGTTCAATAGTTCAATAGTTTATTTATTAGTCATGTTAAAAAATACATGAGATTCCTTTTCCTGGTGTGAAAAGTATAAATAGAAATATATAAAAATACTTAAAACCACATTATGACACAACACTCTAAAAATAACAATACAAAAAAGTATAAAATTATTACAGAAAAACAGCAAGAGAGAAGAGTCAGTAACACATTAAAACCTAAAACAGACATTAGCAATGCAAAAATACAGACTGCCTTCCTAGATTAAAAACTCTCTTCTGTGATTTATGTTAAACATTCGAATTGCACTGGGTAAAAAAGAAAACTTATGGCGGTTAGTCCGCAAATGCGATTGCAAGATTCTCCCAGCCCTACTAAAAACAATCTGGGAATGTAATGGGTGGGTTTTATCTGTACAGATCAGGTTTAGTTTTCCTAATAGAGCTTGATCATAAATACAGTCCATTTCTTGAACACTTATACCAATAACCCTGCTGGCAGCCTTTGTGACTCTGCGAAGCTTCTTTAAGTTGTTGTTAGTCAGACTATTGAACCAGACACTGCTACAAAAAGTAACAACTGATTGAATGACACTTTGATAGAACAGAAACATGGTATCACTGTCTACCTTAAAATATCTTAATTTGCGTAGAAAGTAAAGCCGTTGGTTAGCTTTGTTATAAATTTTTTGTGTGTTAGTATTCCAATTTAGGTTACTGTCAATAAAGGTTCCAAGGTACTTGTACTCAGTCACAATCTCAACATCTACATTTTTAATCTTGAGAGGCGTGATTGCATTTTTAACTCTCCGGTAATCAAAAATTATCTCTTTTGTTTTATCAACGTTGAGCACTAGATGGTTGTCGTCACACCACTTTACAAAGCGAGCAACCTCATTCCTATATACATCCTCAGCTTCATTTAAAATCAACCCCGTCAGTGACGTATCATCTGCATATTTAACAATCGAACATGAAGAATTAAAACACCTAAGATCACTAGTATATAAAGTGAAAAGCAGTGGTGACAGAACACAGCCCTGGGGAGCACCAGTATTGGAACAAACTTTGTTTGGAAAGAAATTTGTTACCTTAACCCTCTGTGACCGTTCTGAAAGAAAATCACTTATCCACAATAATAAAAAGGGATTAATTCCCATGGTTTTAAGTTTCCTTATCAGGATATGAGGCTGTATAGTGTTAAAAGCTGAAGAAAAATCAATAAAAAGTGTACGTACATATGACCTTGGTTTGTCCAAGTGTCTATACACTTGATGTAACATCGTAATAACAGCATCTTCTACTCCTCTCTTTGCCTGATAGGCGAACTGCAGAGGATCAATGAATGGCTTAGTCTGCTCTACAACAATATCTCTAACTATGCGCTCTAAACATTTCATAGCAATAGAGGTGAGTGCCACTGGCCGGTAGTCATTCAGTTCACATGGTTTGGATACTTTTGGCACTGGAATTATAACTGCAGTTTTCCAAATTTCTGGAACAGTAAAACAATTAAGTGACCATTTAAACAGATTATGGAAAACTGGGGCAAGCTGTTTAGAATAGACTTTTAAAGATTTCCCTGACACTTTATCTGGACCCCCTGCTTTGCTAGATTTGACAGCATTAAACATCTTCTCTACATCAGAAATACCAAATTCTATGATATCGGAGTTATTTAGATTTGCATGTAATGTCTCTTTCGTGGCATCAAAAGCAGTGGTAAAATCATGCACGTCAAAACGAGCATAGAATTGGTTTAAATTGTTCGCGAAGTCCACAGGATCAATCCCTCCAGGTACACACAGACTTTGTTTCTTGCCACACCCAGTTATTGTCTGCATTCCCTGCCATGCTGTCTTGGGGTTGCCACAGCTAAAATTGCGTTTGATTTTATCACCAAATTGATGTTTGGAATGTAAAATGTGTTTCTTTATTTCTTTTTGAAGTTTCCGCTTTTCCTCAACCTCATTGTTCAAAAATGCCCGTTGTTTCTGTTTTAGAAGTTCGCGGATGTCTTTGGTGACCCAGGGTTTACTGTTTGGATATATCTTGACGACTTTCTCAGGAATGGCTAATTTTTCGCAAAATAAAATACAGTTGTTTATGACCTCTGTGGCATCGTTAAGTGAGTTTGAAGCGGTGAACACATTCCAATCCGTGCACTCAAAGCAAGCTTGAAGAGTTTCACAGTTTTCCTTTGTCCAGCTTCGTACTGTCTTCACAATCGGCTTTTGTTGTTTAAGCTTTTGTCTGTACGCCGGAATAAGATGGACCATGTCGTGATCGGATGATCCTAAACCTGCTTTCCTACATGCTTTATAGGCTTCAGGAATGTTACCATAACATTTATCTAAGGTGCGGTTCCCTCTCGTTGGTACATTGACATATTGATGGTAATGGGGTAGTACATGACCAAGGTTGCAAGAGTTAAAATCGCCCAAAATTATTTTGAATGCATCCGGTGATTGGGTCTCGAGTTGCTGAATAACCTCGTGTATTTTTGCAGATGCACGAGGATGAATGTATACAACAGTGATAAAAAGTTGATTGAACTCACGTGGCAAATAAAATGGCCTCAGCCCAACAACCAATAACTCTATGTCTGGTGTGCATAGCCGTTTTTTACACTTATATTATTGCACCATCTATTGTTAATGTAAATACAGACACCGCCCCCAGAAGACTTTCCTGAATCCAGTGTTCTGTCAAGTCGTTCACACGTGAACCCATCAATGGTAGTATCGTATGGGGGGTCAGAGTCCTTGAACCATGTCTCGGTAAAACACATCAGGCTGCTTTCCCGATATTCGTATCGGAAAGAAGAACATGCTTTCAGTTCATCCAATTTATTTCTCAGAGATTGTGTATTTGTTCTGTACACTTAAGGAAAATCCTATTACTCAACACTGCAAATAACGTTGTGTGGACGTGTGTAAGTCCACATAGCGCTTCAGATCCCTACATTATGTGGACCTCTTTTGTTCTCAGGTCCACACTGCGTATGTAGCGCTTGCCCAACATGTACACACACGAACCAAAGTAAACAATATTGTTGCGATCGAGGAGCCATATTTTTAGTACAATGTAAAGAATGACAATACTTGTTGCAAAGGATTTAGAGCTACGTTATTATTGATAGTAGAATGAAATAAATAAAAATATAAACATAAATATAAACATAAACATAAAAATACACGTAAACGTAAACGAAAGCATAAACATAAACGTAAAAGTAAACGTAAAAGTAAACGTAACAGGAAAATGAAAATGAAAATGAAAATGCAAATGCAAACATGTAAATGCCAATGTGGACTTTTGACCTTATGATTAATGAGCGGAACAGTCAGCTACAGTGCTTTTCTCTATACACATATTAAATAATACGTTGGCTGTATAACGCCCGTTTAGGACCAGAAGTTAAAATAATATTGGTATCGTTTCTGTGCAAATGTTTGAGCGGGATCACAGACCTACAATCTGAAGTAACAATTGTGATGAATGATAAGTAGTTATTGAGATATGAATGTTTGACATTTTCTACTTCCGGTTTGAACCAAAAGTCAAGGTCAAATGAGGTCACACTCATTGTGTTGCGTTTTTAGAGTCATAAAAGGCCTATCCAATGATGCATAGACTGTGAAAATCCATTGCGTAGTTTTGGAGTTATGATTTTTTTCAAATGTTAAACTTTTATTTAATGTAATTTGTTGCAGATTGCCCGAACACCCCCCCCCCAAAAAAAAAAATCCCATACTTTAACATACTTCGTTCGTCATGTACAGAAATAAGCACCCCTAAAGAACTTCTGAGATTTCTACAACACAATGAGGACGGAACGGGACGGACACGCAATATATCGGGCACCTTATATGCGCTTATTGCGAGTAGGGCTATTGAAACAAGCAATTTGGATATTCAAAAGATGTTCTCAACTTTAACATAATTTCTCTGGAAGACTTGTATGCCTTGTTTATTTTGGTGTTCTCGGTTGAAACTTCATGTACAGTTTATTACATTAAAGGGACTAATCCAAAGGGACTAATCCAAAAAATTAATAACCATCAAATCTTACTTGGAAAGAGCACTGGAGAGCTGTTGATATTATAAAATAGATACTTAAATACGACACTCTTTGAAGCAATGTAGTTTAAGAGCAAGAGTTACCCAAATTGTGAATACACAATCTAAGACACGTTTCATGCATGGAACGTTTCTCAGGTTGAAATTGTTTCGAATCCATTTCTCTAAAACCAAATTTTTAGAAGGGAATCGTTATACATTAACGACAGCATTACCAAGTAAGTTTTTATGGTGATTGATTTTTGAAGTAATTACCAAAAATACCCTAACTTAAATGTTACGGCAGAAGTATTTCTAGGTTTTCAAAACCTTGAGGTTGGGGCAGAATTTCTGTTTTATCAATAATCACGAAAAATCCAGAAAAGTACAAACATCTAACTTCAAAGAGTACACACTGGCTACAGCCTTTGGATAAGTCGGTTTTTAAACCACTTAAAACTAATTACGAAAAGCAGTGTTCCCTGTACATGAGGAACCATGCCGGAGAACGAATCACTGGTATATGCAATCACAGAACTGTTCACAAGTGCCTACTTTGAAAGCTGCAACAATGCAAAATGCCATAAATGGTTTCCGGGCATGTGGTGTGTGTGCCCGCTCAGTCCACAAGAAATACCACAGCGTGCTTTCCTGGCAGTACAGACCACGAATCGTGCAGAACCAACCCCTGTTGAATCTGTTGTAAAACCTACTGGACACCCTGCGATAGGCCTACCAGAAGCTGGAGCTCATTCACAGCCTGTGCCTCTGCTCACTATTGATGAAAATCCCAATGAAACTGCAAGAGAACCACCATCGCTGCCTGAGGGACCATTTCTGCTTGAAGTACATGCAGAAGTACATGCACCTCCTCCAAGTTATCGATAACTGAACTTGATGATGATGAAGACGTATCAGAACCAGAAATGGAAGCAAGTGATAAACCAGAGATAGAGGAAGATGGTGACATTGGGTTTTTAATGGGACTGGTCGGTCTACATTCCAAAATCACAACCTAATACACCTGTCGAGTCCATAGAGACGCAGACTGTTCAACCAACATAGCTTCAGTGACATCATGCCAGTTCCAAAGGCTGGTCCAAGAGCAACAAAGACAAGAAAAACTGTTGATGGAAATGCAAAACTTATCAACTCCATCAGTAACATTACTGAACTAGAAGCAAAGAGTGATCAATCCAATAAAGCCAAGCAAAAGAAGGCAGTGACAGCCTTAAAGAGAACAGGGTCCACCTTGAGGAAAGCAGATGCACAGTCCAAAGCAAAGCTGCGTAAAGCATCAAATCCGCAACACAGTGCTAAAAAATCCAACACAGATTTCTGCACTTATATTGCCATGGTTATTACTATGACGATAACTCTGATGACGGTGATTGGGTGAAATGCACATCATGTGACTTGTGGTTCCATGAAACTTGCTCTGGGTTTTACAGGGGGGGAAATAATTGGGCAAAAATGCAGGGACTGTTGTCACAAAACCAATGAACAGTAAGCCATGGTGTGATCCAACCTTGAAACTGTGGTTGCTCTAAGGAGACAAATGTTTTAATTTCATGTTCAAAGTTAAATGTTAAAAGTTCAACAAATATTTTAACTCTGACCTTGTGCACCTTTGCCTGCAGGCCTTATCTCTGATAAATTTACCAATTGCCTGTTTTCCAGTAGAACCAGTAATAATGTTAATCTTCATGTAGGCTCTAGACACATAATTTGCCCTAATTTGACACACAAGTTAAAACAAGGTGTCATGGTCATGTGATGACCAAAACAATGAGAACATTCTGACAACCATGACTTTATTTTTCAACTTCTGTGTCAAATACACTGAAGCGTCATTGGGGTAGGCCTACATGCCTCTTTTTGATGATACAGGTGACATTCAATGTCTTCAAATTTATCTTCCAATGGAACCTTCGCCAGTTCTTCCATATTTTTACAATTTTTTTTTACGTTTTCCTCAGAATACATGTACATATGCATAGGATGGGATACAAGCCTTCTCATGATGTTTGAGTGCGAAGTAAAAATTTAGATGGCAGGTCCACCAACATTGTTGGGTTAAGTTGTGCAGACCCTATATTTAGTGCTTTAGACTTGTTATGTGAATTTGAACAGTTATTAAAAAGTAACATTTAGTTCATGTAACTTGTTTGGGTAGATATTCGTAGGACTACCTTTTTATCGTTATAAACAAAAAGTGTTTCGAAATTTAGTGTTTTGTCTGTTTAAAATGTTCAGTGTAATTTCCTGATATGAGGGTACTGTTGCCGTGATGTAGCTATAACAAACTACTGTATAGTGAAGGCATTAACTATACAACATTAATTTAGGTTAATTACTGGCTATCACAACTAAGTTTGCAAGGAAACACAATTTAATTCAGAAAATTTACGCTGGGTTGAACATTTTAACAGTCTTTATGCACAAATCTGCTGTTGTGCTGAAGCATTTGTTTGTTATACTTTTAAATGTGAAAATAAACATTAGCCAGATTCATGGCCTTCAAAATTTGAAAACAATTATAAAATCGATTGTCCATCTGATATACAGTTGCATATAAGAATATATATTTGTTGACCACAAATAACCCCCAAATAGTTGACGTTCACAGACAGCTCAAATTACATGCGTCCCATATTGCCCCAAACGTCGGGGGAAAACGGGACACTGGTTCCAACTTTTAAAAACTCTTTTTGAACACTTTTTCTTGTTTGAACAAACTTCAAATTTGTGGAAAAGGTGAAAATTGAAGTAAACTTTCATAACAGCAGGCCCTTATTGGGATGAAAACATTGATTGAATAATCATTGGCAAAACATCAGAAAAGTGTCCCATCTTCCCCAACTCTGGCTGCAGCATTCGCAAATGGAAACCAACCCTCAAAAATCTGAGAAACGACTCATGCATGACTTGTTTTTCAGATTCAAACGTTTTGTTGTTGTGATAAACTATCCAAAACATATTACTTCGAATGAAACCCTTTCTAAAAATAGTTTCTACTACCAACAGCTGCAGTGCTTCTCACAACGTATGTTTTTTCTGGTCGTTATTTTTTGGAGTAGTTACCAATCTATGACCCTATTATATACCTTTAACAGCACTATAATGTTCATACCTTTATAAGAAAGTTTGATGTCATCGCTGATAGATATATCACCCTCGTTCTGTTCACTGAATCGTTTTTCAAAATGCTCAATCAGATTTTGCATTGCATGCTCACTGGTGTTCTGCAGGGTGTCGAGCTTCACTTCAAGTTTCTCCAGTCGCTCCTGCAGATTGTTCAACATCATCATACTATCTTTATCTGTATCTGTATCAAAATGAGAGCAAACCGAAAGGTTCAATTCGTGTTGGTTAGAGTTCAGAGAAGCAAAATCTGTTGAAACAAAATATTATTGCTTGCTGAACAAAACTAGTGTTAACATTACAAAGTAACGAAATATCAACTTTTGAGGGAATAATATTTAGAGGGAGCAAAATAATTATCGCGTCGAGGAAAAGAAGATTATTTCACTGCAGAAAACGTTTTATTTATGTTATTTATTTCCCTATTATGTCGCTTTATAGGGGCTCTGCACAAAACAACACTGCATTCATTCCAAAACCTGGAGTTTGGAAACAATTTTTCACTAAATTGAACAAATAATGAAAAGAAAAACAGTGCTATGATCGTTCTCTTTTATTTGCATTTTTTTCTGACAAGTCGCTGGCACTATCGACATCCTTTACGGATAATTTCAGTGTGTAATATATCATGGGCATACGGGAACTCCTTGGTTAATGGGAAAAAGGGGTTGAACTGCCCAAACTTTTACACAGATGAAACGCAAGTACCAATCTCTAAAACCAGGTAAAAGATTTCTCTGTCATGTGTTTTTCTTCTCGCTGTGCCCGAAAGTAACAATAGGGTGTTAAAATAACACTAATTTCTGTAAAAACAATTACATTGGTGTCGTTTTAATACCCTATGGTGTAAATGTTGAGTCTCTCTTCGGTGTGTATATGTGAAAACACCCACGGTGTCAGTTTTAACACCCCAGTTATGCAGTGCAGTTGCTCCCCCACCCCATGGGTCGTAGGCCTTTGAACGCAGTTAAACAAACTCACCGACTTGGGGGTTGTCATGTCCAATGTCATTGCTGTCTGCCAAAATCGCTTTCTGCAGCCTGTGTTGATCTTGATTTTTAGTTGGAGTTATTCCACAATAATTAACGAAAAATCCTATACCGATCATTACAAACACCACGACCACCATGCCGAACCTCATCAGCGTGACAAAACGACACGACTTACGTCGCCGGGCCATGTTTTCGAGTTTCTGAGTTACAGTTTCCGCTTGTGACTGGTAGGTAGACCACAGATGAGATTGCTATTCCAGTCAATAGTCCCCATGTTATTTGCAACCTGTGTCGCTTTGCACCTGAGTGGGCAATGACGAACATATGAATTTGTTGACCCCTGTTTTGTTCACTAAAAGCCCTTTTCACACGAGAAAAAAAAACCCAACATTCCTTGCGACGAATTTAACGAGCGCTGAAGTCATCCCACGCCTGACCGCTTTCGCAAGCTTTCACACGACACCAAGTAAAAATGTGACCACGTTCCATGAGACGAGAGTACAGACTTAGCTGGTTACCACTGAACTATAGAGTTTTTGTTCTTAAACAGCGCTAGTACCAGTTAAATGATGACGTATGTCGCGTGTGCACAGTGTGTTGCGGTAACAAATAAACCATGTAAACATTCTTCAAAATGGCTGCTGACACTCACGAAGACGTTGGGGAGTCCACCAAAAAACGACCGGCGACGACATCAACCAAAGATAAGAGTAAGAAGGTCAAGAAATCTTGGTACTACGAGGAAACGATTGCCTTGATAAACATTATGGAGAAGGAAACCACCCAATCTAAAATGGATGGTTTGACCCAAAACGGCCATGTTTGGCGGGAAATCGCGGACGAGGTGGCAAATGGTCGCAACGGTGACCAGTGCCCGGTGACGGTGTGTTAACACACAAAGGTCGGCTCCCGAATGTTCTTCACGCATGCGTGTTAATACCGCTTTCGCGAGGATTGTCGGTCAATAAACAACGGATCGTTTCACACGAAGGTTTGACTAGATTCCTTGCGAAAAATTACGCTAGCGTAAGATTTTGTCGGAGGTCGGGACCTACTACAAAATTTCGCAAGGTTTGCGAAAATTTCGCAAGGAATGTAGGCGATGTAAAATATGACTGTCCTTTCACACGAAGCCCAAATTGTAATTTTTTACAAAAAATTGTAAAATTTCGCAAAGAATGTTCGTTTTTTCCGTCGTGTGAAAAGGGCTTAAGACTAAGCGTTAATTATTGTGCGTTTACTGGGAGGCAGTGCACTGGGATCGGTAAATCGGAGTAACCCAAACCCTGTGTAGCTGTGCGTTCGACCATAACACGACCAGGTTGAATGTTCCATTCACAGAAAAGGTAAAACTTAAATGTTACGTAATCACAGATGGATGTTTATCCGTAACTACTTTACTGGCTTAGATCTTCCCCCATGCTCATCATGTACAGTATACACAAATACTTGAAAAAAACCCAGAAACATTCGAATCAATGGGAAGTTGGTTTCTGAATCAAGTTATTTATTTTATCTCCTCTCAACTAACAGTTTTTTTTCTACAACACTTAACAAAAACGTAAACTCTAAATCCAAATAAAAAACATCACATTATGTTCCACATGTACATGAGATGAAATTAAACAAAGAAGCATAGTTTGGTTGCACTTATTTCATCACTAAAATAATAGTAAGAAAAACCCAGTAGTATGAGAAAAAAAATAATAATCACTGATGTAGTTTTACAAACAACTGTTTGAAACGAAAACATATCGCCCAATATAAGCAACAAAGTCCAAACAAAAAACTGAATTGCCAACAACTATTTGTCCATCCATGTGTAATGGGATGAAATTGCAGGCCCCTTTTTTTTTGTAACTCCTAGTTTACCTAGTCCACCTCGGACTAGGGTGAGTCTAGGGGTGGGTGGTTGCCTGGTGGTGCGTGTTGAGTGGGTGATTGGTAGCAGCCTATGCAACCAATCACGGCGCATTGAGGAGGAGGTGTCCAGAGGTCAGTGACCATCCCCAAGAAAGTGTTTGGCCACTTGGCTGCTGGACTCCGACAGAGGAAAGTTGTAAGATTTAACCCTCCAAGTTTCTTCAGTTTATACACTTTGCCTCTGTCGGGATATCTGCGTTGGATTGCGCCAGCCCAGCTTCTACATCACAATTATTTATATTTTCATCCCCTGTCCTGCTCTAGGTGAGTTTGATTTTACCTTTTTCTTTCTTGTGAGCCTAGGCTTAAAAGTTAAAGTAAAGATCGGCGTGTCATTTAACATTTAATTTGAACGATCACTGCTTGTTTTCTATTGTGTGAGGATAGTGTTTTAGGATTTGATTATTGAAGTTCCCTTTTTAAATGCTCTTATTTTGAATTGATAATTGTTGACTTGTTGTTTTCCATGCTCTTTTAACTTTTGAATTACAAAATGTGAATTACATTTTGTCTCAGTACTAATTGCTTTGATATTGATTTATTTAATGTTGCTTTGGTACTCTGCATTGTTCAATATTGTATTGTGAGAAAGAATACAGTACTTTTTTATTTCATGGCTTAAAACTTCATTCAAAGTTGTTATTTTCTTTGTACACTTTTTGAGATGCACTGCTTTATTTAATCCTGGTTGCATCACCCCCATGATAGTTTTATGTCCCCTTCATGACAACTGAAGGTTACTCTTTAATTTCTTATTGTCTGCACTTTGTCCTTGGTTTGTCCAAGACCAGAGGCTTTAACCAGAGTCTAAGACTAAGAGATTTAGTGATTGATTGATTCGTTTCCTAATAGTACTTGTTGAAAGCTTTTATGAGCGTAAGAGACAAGAATAGTTTTGTATTATAAGTTTCATTGATTTTAGTTATGTGCATTTATAAACTTTCCCACAGTCATTATTTCTTCACACTTACTTTATTTTAAGATAGGTTAAGTGGATTATTTCTTGTTTAAGGATTATAGGTTTTTTAGTATTAGGTATTTAATTTTAGTATAGTTCATAATTATTTGAATGGCATCGGATTAATTTTAGACTTGGCTGCTGGACTCCGACAGAGGAAAGTTGTAAGATTTAACCCTCCAAGTTTCTTCAGTTTATACACTTTGCCTCTGTCGGGATATCTGCGTTGGATTGCGCCAGCCCAGCTTCTACATCACAATTATTTATATTTTCATCCCCTGTCCTGCTCTAGGCCAATTCCTATTCAAGAGAGCCAGCAGGACAGCGTGACTTCAAAGTTCAACTCATCAACTGCATTCTCCATCATTTTAACTGGTTGTACTGGAAACAGTAATCCTGTCCCCTGATCAAGGACAAGGAACTGTTCCCACATCACTTCAAGCCCCCTATCTTCTTCTTCAACATCCTGGTTTTCTTCAAGTTCTTCATTCGTCATCATCCCAGTTCATCGTCAATTCCTGGAGTTCGTCCACACACCGTCACATCCATCCACCGACAGATAGGCCATTCATTTTATTTGCATTGTTAAGTTTACTATTATTGCTTTTGTTAATCTATATTGTCGAGACCCGCCGGGTTTTCAAGTCTTAAAGATTCTTTTATTTTGAGATTATTACAATCTCAAATATTGTCATCATACAGCGTTTTAAATCGTCCATCCCTTCCAGTAGTCTGGATACGAATAAACCACCTCTATAACATTTACAACACATATCAGCGTGTCCCTTGTAAAATTTATTATGTCTCAGCACAGAGTGCATTAAACTGCACTCGAACCTGCTACATAATTGGCGCCCAATGTGGGGATACGCTGTATTTCTTTTTCTAATTTTGATTGTGTGTTAAAACAAAACACCTTTCGCCGGCTATAACTGAAGGGACCCACATTATTTCTCGACATTGTTTTTTACTAGTATTGCCAAATTTCTCCATTGTATTTTCGTGTTTTTATTGTTGCCATTATGACTTTTCACTTGATTTGTCTTTATTGATTTTGTGTGCACTTTTGTTGCACAGGATTTTACCTATTGCCAAATTTATAGATTTAATTTTTGTTTCTTACTTTCGCCATTTTTAACTTGCATTTCTTGCTTTTATGTGCCCTTTTGTTGCACATGATTACTTGTGTATTATTTATTGTACTTAACTTTACTTTTTCATAATGACATCCTCAGTATTAGTGGCTAACATTCCGCCACAAGCTTCCCTAGAGCAGGTACGGTATTTTTTAAACAGGGCGGGTGCAATCCACAGCATCAGTGAGCTGTCCCATTCCGGGAGTGATTATGGCACGTATGCATACTGTCAGTACCACTCTCCGGCACAGGCGGCTCGCGCTGTCCAGTTACTGACTGGACAGCCCCTCCTCAATGGCCGCCCTCGCTTGCTACAGCCTTACAGCCAACCACCACCCCCTGGAACTGGCCCTATACCTATGGCTTCCCTAATCCCCTCCCCTGAAGATGTTCTTCGAACAACTTCTCCCATCCCAATTATCCATCCTCCGACTCCGCTCCCTGTTTCCAGCCAGAGCCTACCACACCCATATCCTTTACCCCACCCTATTACCCCTTCATCTTCTTCCATCCCTTTCTCTCAACCCCCACCTCCTCACCCTGCAATTTCTACTAGCCCACAAGCGATTTTTGCAGCACAGCAGCACGCGCCACAGCCAATGCCACAGCCAATGCCACGGCCAATGCCACAGCCAGTGACGCAGCCTATGCCACAGCCAGCGCAGCAGCTACACGGACATCCTCGTTTTCCTCCTCTGCCTCCATCTCTGGGATTTTCACCGCTTGCCGCATCCCATAATGTTCCTGCTCCGTATCCTCGGCCCCCAGCTGTGACACACCTCCCCACTGGTTATGTCCAGCCCCCAAGGATATCTCCTTTCTTTGGCGATGTATCGGCCAAGGGGCCTGGAGTTGACTTTGACTCATGGAAGTTTGAAGTTGAGTCCTTGCTTCGCGATGGCACATACACTGAGCAAATTCTGGCCCCATATGTCCGCCAATCGATTCGTGGAGAGCCCAGTCGGCTTATCCAAACGCTTGGCCCTCATGCATCGATTGGCGCAATTGTCCTCGAACTGGAGGGGAGCTATGGCACTGTGCAGGATGGCCCAACTCTTCTCCAGAAAGCTTATAATAGCCACCAGGAGGACCAGGAGACAGCTGCTGGCTTTGGCCGCCGTCTCAAGCTCCTCGTCTATGAAGCATGCCGTCGTGGTGGCCTTCCTGTGGCCTCCATGGACGTTGTGCTCCGACAGATATTTTGGCGTGGGCTCCGTGAACAGCAGCTTAAAAATATCTGCCGGCACAAGAAGGACGAGGTCACTACCTTTGACAATCTAGTGCGGCTTGTTCGCATGGGTGAGCAAGAGTTGGTGGCTAAACGCCCAACGAAGGACCTTCCCACTGGCCCTCCCCGCCCAACTACGAATCCTGACTTTAAGAATGCCCTCTCCACAATCACATCTTCCCTGGCGGAACTCAAAGTTGCCCTGACGGCCACCCCAGCACTTCCTCCAATACCGCCTCCACCTCCCTTTCATAGTTTTCCGATAAACTCAAACATTCCTCCCCCACCAGCCCGCTTTGAGTGCTACAAATGCGGCCAAGTGGGACACATTGCCCGCGGTTGCCGTAACCCTCCTAAGCAATCCAAATCCATGCATTTAAACAAGCACCTGCCTCCACAGGGGGTGATGTGGCAGGCAGCTCCACCGACAACCCAATCGGTTCCCACAACACCCCATATGTCCTAACTCGATTAGTTGGTAATGCCAATGAGACAGAGGCGTGTGTATCAGGTGTAAGATGCCTTTGCCTTGTTGACACTGGGTCCCAGGTAACCACTATATCCCAATCATTTCATGCTACACATCTTTCCTCAAATCCTATTAAGCCCATCAGTAACCTTCTTCCAGTTCAAGGTGCTGGCGGCGCTTCTGTCCCTTTCCTTGGATACATTGAAGTTCAAATTTCTTTCCCTTTCCGACTTCGTAAAGAGCCTGCATCCTACTGGGCACTTGCACTTGTTGTACCGGACACGGCCTACCATGCCAGTGTTCCCCTTTTGGTTGGTACAAATGTTATTGCTCAGTGCAAGTCGCATTGTTTTCAATCGTATGGGCCACGATTCTCTCAAAAAGTGCCCCTGCCAAATGCCTTGCAACTTGCACTCAAACATCTGTCTGCACAGGACAAATGCAAGAAACAAAAACTTGGAAAGGTACGAGCAGCCGGTAATCGGGTTATTACAATTCACCCAAACGAAACTGTTGTCGTTCGTGGTTTCACGAAAGCACATCTCCAAGCTATGCATTTGAAAGTAATTGTTGAACCTGCAGAGGGACGTGCCCTACCTGGCAAGTTAGAAGTTCTTCCTACAGTCCTCACCTTGGACCGCGATGTTCAACATAATTCTGTTCCTATTACAGTCAGAAATAGATCACTAAAACAGTGCACTATCCACCCACGAACTGTTTTGTGCAAGTTGGAGCATGTTGATTCAATTACTCCTCTTGACTCTGAAAACGAATCTCCAACGATTCATCCCTCAAGTGATTGTACAGAAGAGACAGACGATTTCTTACGTATGTTCAATTTCACTGAGTCACCGATTAGTCCAGATAATCTGACTACAGTCAAAAATTTCTTGAGACAGCGTACTTCTGTGTTCTCACTTCATGACAAAGATTTGGGACACACAACCACTGTCCAACATGAAATTAAGTTGACCAATGACACACCCTTCAAAGAACGGCATCGTAGAATTCCCCCAGCTCAATATGATGAAGTCAGACAACTGATTAGGGAAATGCTCAATGCTGGGGCAATCAGGGAATCCCATTCCCCTTGGGCATCCCCTGTTGTCCTAGTGAGGAAGAAGGATGGCAGTCTGAGGTTTTGCATAGATTATCGGAAACTAAATGAACGTACAGTACGAGATGCCTATGCACTACCTCGCATTGAGGACACATTAGACGCCCTACATGGCGCAAAATGGTTTTCCTCATTAGACTTGAAAGCTGGGTACTGGCAAGTTGAGATGCAAGAAGAAGACAAAGCAAAGACAGCTTTTACAACCCCACTTGGGTTCTACGAAGCAAACCGCATGCCTTTTGGTCTTACCAATGCCCCAGCAACCTTCCAAAGACTCATGGAACGTTGCGTGGGTGATCTCAACTTGAAAACATGTTTAGTCTACCTAGACGACATCATTGTTTTCTCAACTACATTTGAAGAACATCTCAAACGACTTGAGTCAGTACTCACACGGCTGCAGCAGCATGGTTTAAAACTGAAGCCGTCCAAATGCCACCTTTTCCGTTCCTCCGTCAAGTACCTCGGTCATGTGATCTCAGCAGCAGGCGTTGAGACTGACCCAGATAAAACTGCTGCCTTGAAGACTTGGCCAGTTCCCAGTAATCACCATGAAGTTCGATCTTTCTTGGGATTTGCTGGGTACTACCGACGATTCATCGCGGGGTACTCAAAAATAGCCAAACCCCTCCATGCCCTTACTGTGGGCCTCCCAATGAAGAAAAATGTTGGTCGTTCACACAAATCCAAACCCCCTCCTTTCACCTGGACCCCTCACTGTCAACATGCTTTTGAATGCCTGATCACACAGCTAACCGAAGCACCTGCCTTGGCGTATGCTAATTTTAATGAACCCTTCATCCTGCATACTGATGCCAGCGTCACTGGTCTTGGTGCAGCACTGTATCAACTGCAGGATGGACGGGAGCGTGTTGTCGCTTATGCCAGCAAAGGCCTATCAAAAAGCGAATCAAACTACCCTGCCCACAAACTTGAATTTTTAGCTTTAAAGTGGGCAGTGACCGATAAGTTTCATGATTACCTCTATGGAACCAATTTCAGAGTAGTAACGGACAACAATCCACTCACTTATGTCCTTACTACTGCTAAGTTAGATGCCACTGGACATCGTTGGCTTGCTGCCCTGTCTGCTTATAATTTCACGTTGGAGTACAGGAGTGGCAAGCTCAATGGTGATGCAGATGGTCTGTCCCGCCGCCCCCATCATGAGACCGCAGCTAATACACAGACTGTTTCTGTTGAAGCTGTAAAAGCTGTAGTAGGCTCACACGGTGTATACCTTGCCAACTCAGCTGGGTCACCAATCCCACTAGTAGAGACTTTGGCATTGCAAAGCACAGCTGTCACACCAGATATTGATAATCCTCCATTATGGCCGGGACAGAGTCCTATTCCTCAGGTGTCCACAGAGGAATGGAGGAAATATCAAAGGGAAGATCCCATTATTGGGAAAATCATTCAGTACAAGGAGGAAGGAAAATGTCCCCAAGGAAAGTTAAGACGTCATGAAAACCGTGACGTTGTCGCACTCCTACGGGATTGGGACAAATTAACTTTTCGGAATGGTGTCCTTCACCGCCGACGTACAGAAAAAGATGGCGGTGAAATTGTCCAACTTGTTCTTCCCAAGCTGTACAGAGATGTTGCTTTCCGTTGTCTACATGATGAAGCCGGTCACTTTGGCCGAGAGCGGACTCTCGACTTGATCCGTTCTCGGTTCTTTTGGCCCTATATGGCTTGTGATGTTGATAACAGGATCCGTTCATGCCCCAGATGTATAAGACGAAAGATGCCACCAGTAGCTTTAAGGACAGCCCCATTGGTAAGCATTACAACTTGTGAACCAATGGAACTGGTGTGCATTGATCATCTTTCCCTCAAAACAACTGGCGGTTCGCAAGCAGATATTTTGGTTATCACCGACCATTTTAGCCGCTATGCGCAAGCGATCCCAGTGCCAAATCAAACAGCTAAAACCACCGCCCGTGTACTGTTTGACAACTTCTTTGTCCATTATGGATTTCCAGGCAGACTCCACTCTGACCAGGGAAGAGGTTTTGAGTCGGATGTTATACACCAGTTGTGTAAAATAACCGGCATCACTAAGAGTCGAACATCTCCTTATCACCCCCAGGGCAATGGCCAAGTAGAGCGTTTCAATAGAACTCTACTTGAGATGTTAGGTACACTGCCAGAAGACAAGAAGTCAGTGTGGAAGAAGCATGTGGCCCCTCTTGTCCATGCCTATAACTCCACAAAGAATGATGCGACTGGTTTCTCACCATACTTCCTTATGTATGGTAGACATCCAATTGGCAAAAATGGTACGGCCCAATGGTCACGTAGCGTCATGGAAGTAGCCAGTGGCCCTTGCATCCCAAATTTCATGTTTTTTAGGTTCAAATTTACACTACTTCAAGATCGAATTTCCCCGTAAAAATTTCAAAACATTTTCATTGATTATCATATAAGATATGGTCAGTTTTTCAAAGACTTACCTGTGATGTCAACACAGAAAATCTGTTCTTGAACGCGGAAGATGAAAGGTCGTGTGTGCAATCCGAACACGTGTAATCCAACGGTGACCGATGGGAAGTCCGTCCAAACAACAAAATATAGATCGATAATTGTCATTGGTCCTTTTTTCACCTTGAAAAGTACGGTGGTTTTTTTCAACCAATCCAAACCTTTCTTACATCACAGTAAAGGTAATGGTCTCAACTATTCGATTCTGTTCGACCCGGTGGAATCCGACACTCCAATAAGAATCGGCACTCAAATGAGTAGTTCTGATGGAGTGAAAACTGCGCGCTGCCACAGGAAAACCGGCACAAATTAAGTATTTCAATCGCAAAAGTACGGTGGTTTTTTAGATAACAATATTTAAAAAATACCACCATTAGCTTGACCATGAAATATACTTTTTAAAACCGTTCGACCCCGTACAATCACCCGCGAGGTTAAAAAGTTATGAGCAAAAAAGAGGGAAAAACCTGTTTTTTCGCATCGTTTGTTATCAGAAAACGCGTGAAGCAGGGAAACGAGCTTAAGTGAACACAACAAATTCATATGCACGCAAATTACTTTTGAAAAGAAGTATTACCCACCCGGGGCCGGCCAACTGTTGGCTGAACTTCTATACTACTCGCTGTTTTCAAACACAATTGGCCCCAAGACAAACAAATGTTGATATAGTCACTGTTGAATTATTGTGACTCATTCGTTGAATGATTGTGATATCATCCATTACTTTTTCTCGCCCCAATACACGGTGCTGCTACAAGGTGATCGTGACTTGGGCTAGTTTCCTTTTTGTAGCTTTCTTCTAAATTTACATCTATAGACCTTTACATCGATATCTACCTGAATAAAGTTTGATAAATATACATTTTTTGCAAATGGGAAATGAATCCTGTCAAGAAACTGTGACTATGTCCCTAGTGGAAATTAACAACAGTTAAAATAATGTATCACCCACACGCAACGTCAGAATTAGTCTGGGGTTGCCTGAAGACATCATAATTTGTATATACAACAGAGACCCTTTTCAGTTTGATTGGTGGAACACGCGTCACGTGTCACCCATGTATTTACTGCTGCGACAATTCACAATTACAGAAGCGTTCAAATGTGTTGCGTGGATGGTGGTTATACTTATAGCGACTGAGACGAACTCCCAGAATACATCCCGTCAATCCCAGGGTGCATTGCAATAAACCTTTTGACGAGATTTCTCTTGTAAAGCCAGATCACGCTTGTCGAAGTAATGTTAACCAATATGGAAGATGCGGAAAGTCTAGAGAAGGGGTTTGGAGTCGAAGTCATACACGTGGATCACCCCCACCGCCCCAAAGCCCCAAAGCCTTTGATCCGGTCCTGCACGAGAGCCTCATCTCCCACTGCCACAGTCTATGTCTCCCCAACAGATCATTCGTTTTTGGAACCGCACATATATTCGATAGTGACCGAAGATATATACACATCATAATATATACAGGATCAAAATATACATTCCGTCAGTTCTACTAAGTACATAAAACATAACAAACCTGTGAAAATTTGGGCATCATCCGTTGTGCGAGTCAGTAAAAAACAGTGAAAAACCATGGCACAGTTTTCAGCATGTTAACACAATGTCGTTAATGTTGAATGTAATAACCGAAACTGGCTGTTTTCAGATACAGTTTTCTCGAATGTGACTTTACTTCTGAGGGTGTTTCAAGGGGGGAGGGTTCTAGAATGAACTTCATAAGCTTTCAAATAATTAAAAACACATTTTTTGTTGAGTATCACTCGATGCAAATAAGCAGCGGTGATTGGTGTGGACTTTCTTTCTCCCCGACTTTGACAGTATCTCAGAGGGGCACAATTATTTTCCTAAAGCATTGATATTGGTATGAACTTTATAATCAGTAAGCTTTCAGACTGAAACTTACGGAGCCCCTAAAGGGACATTAAAATATAAATAAAAATAATAATTATCTCGTGCGCACGACATAATATGTCGTGCGCACGAGATAATTATGTCGTGCGCACAAGATATATATATATTTTTTTTGATGTCCCTTTAGGGGCTCCGTATAAACTACTTCCGACAGCTTTTTTCTTAAACGACTTTCATTAAAAGCTAAGCAGTTACTGCTTGAATTCGACCCCATAAGCCATTTTGAGATATCGTGGACTCATTCTAAGACACCCCTATCCGATTTAGCCCCTCAAAGACATTTAAACTTTCCCTTGAAGTGTACTTTTAAGTGTTCACACTTTTCGTTGAACAGCTTCATATTTTTGGCGAACTTGACGAGCAGGATGGAGACAAATGAGGTCGATATTACGTTGAACGAAGGGTGTTCCGTGCTATTGGTGGCACATTCACTTCTACACGTTAAATCGTTGTCGTGTTTTTTGGCCTCGAAAATTCGGGGAAACAGTCAGTCCGCAATGCGTGCGTTAATGAGGTCGAATTTTATCTGCACAGCCCAAAAAAATCTTAAATTTCGTCGCCGTCGGAGCGCTCATGGTTGCGTGACGTCATAATAACAAAACGGCCAACATGTCGTTGTTAACACAATTTTCTTTGGCTGCTTTTTATTCGTTTTTTCTTTGTTTGATGATGAATTTCGTCAATAAAAAAATACAATTCATTTATTTTTAGTCCAAAGTTAGTAATTTAACATTTCCTAATATCAGAAATGCACGAAGCGCTAGTAGGCCCACAGCCATAAAGGTTCACTAATCATTCGACCCTTGCTTTCTGGATGTTCATACCCAAGGTGACTTATAGGCATAGCCTTCGTTTTAGCTGTTCCGACTTAGCGGTCGGAACAGCTATTGTTTTCGTCAAGATTTTTATTTGTTTTTCTTATTATTATTCTTTCCATCCGTCAAAAACCCATTGGATTTGTACACGCATTTTGTTCGCTCCTAAAGTCATACTTAGCTTAACACGAAAGAGTCAGATCCTATATCCTATCAAAGCTTACGTCTTGAAGTTACCGAAAAACACAATTAGCTTAATATCATTTATTAATTGACTTAGTTATAAAGACATGAATATTTAATTAGCTAATCTTGAGTTCACCATATCTCAAAAAGTAAACGTCCAATTGTCAAACTCTTTTTCGATTTTTATACGTGTGGGATACTGTAACTGTTTGCTAGTTTAAACAGTCACAATGACGTAATTTATTGCGCGTTTTGTATATGTGTGCGAAACCCATGGCTCTGAAAAGTGTAAGTATTTGGTTGGTCAAAAACTCAGACAGACCTTGTAGTAAAGTTCAATGGGTCATATAAATAAAAAGTAGTAAATTCTGAAAAGTATTAGCAAAAAGTAAAAGCATCAACTTCCAAGTAGAAGCATTCAGTAATAGCATCTTCTTAATTCCGTATGAATAAACGTTTTCTTTTACTGCAAAGTACTCACTTAATGCTTTGGAGTAAATACTTCTGATATCTAGCTGTCTGCCATGGCTGAATGGCTCTGAACAAAAATGTCCCTTTGTGTTGTAACACCCATTCACGTCCACCCCTGCATGCACACACACACACACAGCCACGCCCAAAAGTAGCATTTGAATTGGTAGAAATATAGAAACCTACAAGTCAGCCATGAGTGACTCTGATTCTGACAATCATCAGTTTGATGAAGGAGATTCATCTGGATCTCCAGAATCAAAGCAAAACGTTTTTGTGAAACTTCTTAAAATTCATAGCGTCTTATTGACGAAATCACAAGTGCCAAAAATCAGCCATCCACTCTACATTCTCCTCTTCAAACGGTACAGTTGTTTGTAATCAACATCACGACATTTTCTCCTTGGCACATACACTTTTATCATATGAGGAACATTCATAAACGCTGCCATTTCTTTAGACGTGTCTTTACTTCTGCGCCCAAGGTAGCTCTGGGGCTACCTTGAAAAATGACCAGTACTTACTTGCATTTTGTAGTATTTTCTCCATTTTATTCATATGGAAATAAGTAAACGCTAAAAATAGCAGTAAGTACTTTTCATGTAAAAGTAGATTCTTTTAGTATTAAGTAAATACTTTCCAGTAAAAGCTTTTACTTCCTTTTATTCATATGGGTGGTAGTAAACACTTGAAATTTCCAAGTAAAAGAAAATACTACTTTTTATTCATACGACCCATTGTTCCAACAGTGGTCAGCCGAACATCGTTTCAAAATGATACAAATTGCAATGTTTGTATTATTTAATACTGAATTAACACCTGGCGAAACGATTTCACTGGAAACATGGGGGATAATTAACACTTTCTATCAACTAAGTTATTTTGTAGTAACTTGGAAGCAGACTTGTTTTCATGTTTGCAAATGATCTACCTTTAAAACGGACATTTGCTTTGAAACCATTCAGAATGCAATGAACCATGTACTGAGATACATTCGGGTGCTCTAGTATGGGGCCTGGTGTACCATCACCCCCTATTGTGGCTTCATTGTGTGCTTGGAATCTCTGGAATTCTTTAGAAGATTTTAGGGGGTTACTTCTGTAAAGAGGGAAACAGTGTGTTAAAGCACGAAGGATCCATGGTTAAAGTATGGGAACACTGGGGTACCCTCTGCCCCAACCTCATCCACATGGTTTACTTTATTTCCAACCATGTTTGTAAATAGTAAACCCTGGGATGGAAACTCCTCACTTGGACCCTGATTGGACGACAACAACATTACATTAGCACATGTACATGTTTCCAATACATACAAGCTACTAAATCTGGTACCGGACCACGAGACTATGGCGAAGATGTGAATTTCGATATGCAGCCAGACTATTCTAATTTGCATACGTATCCAAAATTTTTGGATATGCAAATGTTCCAATACCAGGGTGAGAGAGCAGTCAACCTCGTACTGCTCGACACACTCTGGGGAAGAGGTTGCCTCTGCCCCCACATTGGCCATGGTATAGAAGAGTCTGCGTGAAACCTGTCTGGATCCCTTCGACGTCCATAATTTTGCACAAAGGCAACGTGGCAGAATTAAGCAGATCAGCCAACCACACCACCCATGACGTCACGACATTGCAAGTATTAAACAGTGCCCGGATGAGAGCAGGTCACTGAGCACGCGATCGACTGGATAATTAGTTACAATCTAAATAACAAATTTCGCCTAGAATTTGCTTTAAAAAAAAACAACGCTGTGCCTTATGGAATGACGAATGCCACGTCCACAACAGCAATATTATAAACGTATCTTTACGAAATAAATAACGAATTTACGAGTTTTCTTAAGTGAGTTTCCCAGCATTCAGTTTTATTTAGTTTATTCAAGCGGTAATTTTTACAATTTATTTACAGACGCAATGTTAACAACCACGTTGTTGGCACGTTTAAGACACGTTTCCAATGACGTTTATGATAACTTATATATCACAACGTTGCCTGAGCGTGTTTGTTTGATTGTCATAACGTAACCAAAGTAACGTTGTAGCAAAGAAACTTTGTCGACTCCCTTATACGTCTTAGAACGTAATGGTGCAACGAAATAAGCATGTGTTTTGCACCGTATGTAGAACAAAACGTAGCCATGTATTATAAAAATGCTACAATAGCGTAACTTTTTCCAGTAGGCTACCCTGAACGTTGTCTCAACGTTGCCACAACGTCCGCCCGCTCGTATTTTATTTTATGCTCTGATTAACCAAATTTTTTGCATCACAAAAATGCGGACCGTGTTAGTTTACGAAGTAAAAGGAAAACCACTCAATTTTGGAGCATATTTGTGTGGATCATTATATTCTACATTTAAAATAATCTTTCCAACTATATTTATGTCATAACAAACGCTTTTTATAGCCCAAAGCGACCAGATAGTTTATAACAATGTTTTTGCCCACGTACCACAAACTCATTATTTTTCATACTTATATTTAGTTTCATTAAAATTATCAACTGCAAGGCTGACATGTTTTCATATAATGCCCATAATTTACATGAGCATAATGTACAACAATTAATTAAAAACACGACACGTCAGTCACTCCTTATTTTGGATAGAAGCCTAAAGCAAATTAACAATAACACAAAGAAAAAGAACGAGAATATCATTTTCTGTCTCTGTTCCCCCACCCCAGTTATCGCATTATTTTATGACCCGGAGGGGTAAGTTTAAAAATACTCATTAATCCTAAAAACTCAAGAACTTTAACTGCTGACTGCCCCCCCTATTTCCGTGTTGTCACACTCGTGTCCCGTCCTACCCCCGTCAGAGGCGTAACCTTGCCTCATCACTCCCCAAAAGAGATGGATAAAATAATTGCAGTCTCCTTTCCAGTCGAAAAATCTTTAAAAAAACAAAACCCAAGCAACAACAATAACCTGTGTTCCTTTTTTTCTCAATTAGGCCTAAACTACTTCAGTCGCGCACACACTGTTACAAACTAAATAGTCTCAGATTGTTTAGAGAAACAGAGTTACTTGGTTCTGGATCAGTACATCAACCATAACTAACAGTATTTATAAGGGTCTTGCACTTCTTGCAAATGTTTTTTATTATAAAGTGCCTCCCCGCCCGCCTCCCATTTTCCTTCGGCCTGCCGTTCCCAACCTCCTCCCCAAATGAAATAAAAAGTCAAGTTACACCACCGACCCCTGGATAAACCGATAGTTGGAGAATACTTCTTAGAATCTTGCTAAGCAATGCGAGCATCTATATTCCCTCATGGCCAGGCAGCAGAATACTCCAAACGGGAAGAAAAAGATAGCGCATAAGATCCCGCACGCCGTGAACTGCTCTTGCATGACTCCGGATTCGCACTTGGGGCAGGTACGGGCCCCGATGATGATGTGTGAAGTGGTAGTACCGGTAACAGTCGTCGGGCCACTAGGTTGGCTGTAGCCGGGGTACTCTGTTATACCAATAAAGGGAGAGGCGAATAAAAATGTTGATTATTGGATTCTAAACTCTGATACTGCTACAGGAGCAGTCTTGTCTAATATAGAATTGGTTATTAATGTTATCGAAAAGTAAATTTGTATTAGTTTCAACTTGAGGTTTATAGCATGTAACCTTTGTTTACAAAAACAGTGACCATGTTTCAGTTGAAGGTGGGGAGGGTATGTGGTTCTTGATCGTGATATGATGATAGACTGGGCATCAAAAACCCAGTCTATCATCATATCACGATCAAGAACCACAGACCCTCCCCACCTCCAACTGAAATTTCTTGGGGAGTCACTTAAAGATGTGGACTCCATAAAGATTTTGGGGGTCACACTGGATGCAAAACTTTCTTGGACACAACATATAAGTAACCTTGCTCAAGCCGCCAGCAGAAAACTAGGTATGATGCGGAAAGCAAAGTGGAAGAACCTAGACTGTAGAACTACTGCTACCATCTACAGGTCATTCATCAGACCTAACCTTGAATATTGCAGTCCAGTTTGGGGTACAGCAGCAAAATCAAAACTGGAAATCCTTGACAGACTCAAAAACAAAGCTTTGGTTTCCATTCCACCAAATCTTTATGCAGAGCTCGGTATCCAACCCCTTAGCCACCGAAGACGAGCTTAACAGTTTTCAAAAAAAATTCAGTGCTCTCTTTTACCCCCATCCACTTGACAGTCTCAAACTTCCCCTACAAATAGCACGCCGCTCTGCTAGGCAGTCATGTACACAACATCCAAATACTGTCATCATCCCTAAATCACGCACTCAACATCAGAGATCCTTCATACCATCCTGTGCTAGGCTTTGGAACTCACTACCTGCTTCTGTCGTTGTAGCCCAATCTGCCCAGTCTTTCAAGTCCAGAATTCATAATATGCTTATGAACATGCCCCCTGCTCACAATTTATGAACTCTAGCTATAGTTTATTACTACTAGCTTCTTGTTCACTTGAGTAAGGTCAACAACAAGAAAAAGAGTACATTCCTGGGCTTTTCTGGCAGGCGAAATACTGCACCGGTCATAAGTGAAGTTTAAAACTGTTATCATAATTTCCATGATTAATTCAAAAGGTATAAACGAAACTGCTGAACCAAATTTGAGATGTGTCCCCTTTCTTCACATCAAACGTTGGTACAAATGAGAGAGTGCAATCTCCATAAAACATAAGATTGCAACCTCATCCCCATGGTTTACTTTATTTCCAACCATGTTTGTAAATAGTAAAACCTGGGATTGAAACTCCTCACTTGGACCCTGATTGAAACTGCTGAACCAAATTTGAGATGTGTCCCCTTTCTTCACATCAAACGTTGGTACAAATGAGAGAGTGCAATCTCCATAAAACATAAGATTGCAACCTCGTCCCCATGGTTTACTTTATTTCCAACCATGTTTGTAAATAGTAAAACCTGGGATTGAAACTCCTCACTTGGACCCCGATTGGACAACAACATTACATTAGCACATGTACATGTTTCCAATACATACAAGCTACTAAATCTGGTACCGGACCACGAGACTATGGCGAAGATGTGATTATCGATATGCAGCCAGACTATTCTAATTTGCATACGTATCCACATTTTTTGGATATGCAATGTTCTAATACCAGGGTGAGAGAGCAGTCAACCTCGTACTGCTCGACACACCCTGGGGAAGAGGTTGATAAGATTGTGTGTTCTTCCTTTGGGCTGTGTACAAATCATGCGTAAGTCCAGGCTCTTTTGAAAACATATTGATGTCACAGATTACAACCAACCAACCAATGGCATTCTCTCCGAGAAATAGTACCTTTTGAAGTGTACCAAAATCAAGAAGAACAAACTTCGAATAACACACTGTCACATCCAATTGCTTATTTCATTGTTGCAATGGAAATAAACGCATTACAGAACGTGCACAAAATTACTGACAATAAGATAAACAAAATTGTCTATTTTGAGTACTCGTTGTAGGGTGAAAAGAAAAGAAAAGAAAAGTTTCATTCCGCTTTCCCGTAGCGTTACGTGCAAGGAAACCACCCGACGGAGCTCTGGAAGTGCCATTCAACTTGTTGAATTCCTATTTTCTAAGATAAATACTGCAGGATGATGACATCAAAAACATAAGTGACAACATCCCGACCTATTTATCTCGGGATGACAACGTCTTGAAAGTAGGATGTTGTCTTCCCGGAATAATTGGTCTTGGCTCGACATCTTCAGGATGTTTTATTCCATATTAAACTATCTCGGAAAGTCGACATCCGACGATCAGGATGTCATCAACCCCGAATTAAATTATCTCGGGAAGTCGACATCTTACATTTATGATGTCGACATCTCATGATATACATATATCATCCCAGGATGTCGTCATCTTACGTCGACGATGTCATCATCCTGCAGTAAATTAACTGTCTCAACATGTCGAATGACACTTCCAGTTCTCCGTACCTCCCTTAACTGTGCTGTTACTATAACAAAAATGTACCCATTTAAAACGGTGGTAATGATAAAGCAATGCAAGACAACACCGAGAGCACGCCATGTCCATGTATACATCTTGCGTTAAAAAAAGAGAGGGAAGAGTGGAGTCAAATTTCACAGCTGACTTGTCCTTAAAAGGTAACTGTTCCAAGTTTAAACTCTGACCAAGTTTAGTGGATTCAAATTAGGTTAGTATTGACTGTTTAATTTAGGGTGTGGTTTATTACTTAAAACTATTGACTTAGTTCTATACATGACATTTGACTTACGGTATTGCGTCGGTGGGTAAGCAGCACCTTGCGGCGGTGGGTAAGGTCCCTGAGTAGGCGGGTAAGCAGAACTTTGTGCCGGTGGTGGGTAGCCCCCTTGTACCGGTGATGGTGGATACGCGGCTTGGCTGCCTGCTGCTGGTACACCTACTGGAGCATACTGCACGTTTGGTGGGGCTGTCCACTCGTGGTTATACGCCGGAGGTTGGTCGGGCATGGGACCGGGCATTGGCATGGGCACGGCTTGCTCTGGACTGGACCCATCGGCAGGCTTGTCGTTAGGAATAGAAGGATCCATTGCCTCAAGTCAATTGATTCTTGTTGAACAAATTATATTCGGTATGACAGAAATCTAATGTTAAAGCTGAACAGAATCTCTCAAGAAAAATGACGACAATCTCATGTAATTAACATCACGTCATCGAACAAGATATTCAGACTTTGAACCGAGGACGACTCCTTGTGTATACGTCAATGTTGCGTAATGTTGTTGATATTTCAGATTATTGAGCGGATACGGGTTGTAATTGACTTGTACAAGTCATGAACACGGGAAAAAAAACAAACGAAAAAAGAAAGAAAAAACCCCTAAAGGCACACTTGTATGTTGTACGACTTCTTGCGGCTACGGCTACGGCTACTGGCCCGGCTGGATCACCACGTCATTGTAGGTTGGAGTATAGAACGAACTTCCTTAGAAAAAACCTTGGCAAAAGCCGTAGCCGCATCTCAGCCTGGCCGTGCTCTTAGGTTAAACGCCAGAAGTTTGATAATACTGTCGAATCTGGAATGCTTTTAGGATAGTAAACTTTAAACTAACTGTTGACAACACAAATGTTCAGACATTATTGTTTGTACTTTGCAAAAGGAAAATCCCGAATTTTAACCGAATTTTAACTTGACCCTGTGGTGTAACCAGACATTTTCATTGGGGGAGGGGGAGGGGGTAGATTTGGGGAAGCTGGTTAATGCATCTAATAATTCATTAATTATGCATTTTTTTCGATCTCATTGGGGGCAAAAGGGTCATGGGTTCTAAAAAGAGGGGGATTTGAACGATCACCCCTCCCCCTCAAAAAAAAATGTACAAAAACAACAACTCTCCGACAATGTGGCTTATAAAGATGGGAGACCCCGAAACAATACATACAAATCAGTGTGTGGGTCAATCTTCACACAATGTTGGCCTACTACTTACTACCCACGGGCGTACAATCCGGGGATTTATCCCGGAAGTGATGGTACGGTGGCTCATATTCGCCAGTTCCTAGAGAACCTATGTTTTATTTACGGCGTTATATCGCCGTACTATTGCGTAATATCGCCGTACTATTGCAATATATTGCCGTACTATTGCGTTATATCGCCGTACTATTGCGTTATATCGCCGTATTCTATTGTTATATCGCCGTACTATTGCGTTATATCGCCGCATTTTATTGCGTTATATCGCCGTAATATTGCATTAATCGCCGTACTATTGCGATATATTGCCGTACTATTGCGATATATTGCCGTACTATTGCCGTAATATTGCGTTATATCGCCGTACTATTGCGTTATATCGACGTACTATTGCGTTATATCGCCGGACTATTCCGTTTTATCGCCGTACTATGATTTTTATTTATTAAATATTTCGCTAGTTGGGACTCCTCGAATTAGCAAACCATTTAACCAATAATTAGAAAAAAGGGAATTAAAACAAGGTCTCAACTCACCTGAGAAGAAAATTAGGAGGACCTCAGACGGCGTGTCTTGTGTTATTGCGCCGTAGAATGCCGATATCACAATAAAATACAGCGATTAACGCAATAGTACGGTGATATATCGCAATAGTACGGCGATATAACGCAACAGTACGGCGATATAACGCAACAGTACGGCGATATAACGCAATACAGTACGGCGATTAACGCAATAGTACGGCGATTAACGCAATAGTAATTGGCGAATATGAACCACCGTAGATGGTCCAAATAGGTCCCAATAGGCCCACCCCGGCCCACAATTTCCCATCCGCGAGCCCCGGACAAAACGTCTCGGTAAGTTTCGCAATTCAAGCTCCATCTTGCCAAATTGCCAAAAGCCAATAATTGCAATTGCCAAATGACCTTGTTGCTTTCAGTAAGAGTGGACGGGAGCAATTCAAAAGCAAAAGAATCCTGGAACCGTCATTCATCATAACACGGCATACTTTAATTTCATAATTATCTCAAATACTTTGGCCAGGCAGATTGTCCTTAACAAAACCCTTATCTTGGGATATAAAGCATATACAACTACCATGCTTCACCATCGAACCAACACCGTTACAGTACGTTTTTTCGTCAATGACATAGGCCTTGATATAGTCATTCAATCACCTGACAGCGCCCAGCACTTGGCCAAAATGTACACCTACAACGAATATTCTTTTAATAAACAATTTTTTTTTTACATGTACAAACGTTTTTACGTATATTTCATGCATACTGTTACACACAGTGCAAAATCCTCTTTACTTTTTGTAATTTATGTAAACGAATGCAAAAAAACCCACCAAAACAACAAACGGGGCTTACAAACTTAGCCTTTCCCGTGAAATTTGTTAATTACATTCAAGCATGCGTACAAACACTATGGCTGGTAAACGCCATAAAGTTGTGCACCAGGCTGACGCACAAACGCGTATATTGCGTCACGCCCATTGATCTCCTGGAGATCAATGGTCACGCCAGCATCACCTCAATACAAAAAGGCTCTATGTTCCCTCATTGTCCCAACCATTACAGTGTATATAGTGCGGTGTTCAACTTGCATAATTGATGGGAAAGGTTCATTCGCGAGACAGGAGTCTCACACCCACCCACAATCCGCGGAATACGCACCATTACCCCTTACATGTGTCGCCCAAGAAGTAGAGTCTCTGTGATCAGCTTTTTAAACAAATTGAATATATATATTTTTTTAATAATCTGTACAATTCTGAGCCAGCCCAAACCATAGTATTTATTTATGTGCAATTGATTCAATTAATTTTGCTTGCTTCTTGTCAAATTTGAATGTTTTTTTCTTTTTATTGTGTCCTATAATTTTGATTTTTGCTAATAATTCTAAATTGCCGCGTGCATTTTGACCTTTGGGTCATACCATGTGATGATGTTAATAAAATACACAAAATATACTGAAAGACAAAAGTATACTAACAATATATTAAATTTATTTGGTTTTCCAAACTAAAATATCGTTCATGCACATCTGGAAGACTGGAAAATGCAGCTATAGTGTATGGCCTCTGAACATCAGCTAATGTTATAATTAGCAATATTTATGTACTTCTTGCATTTCTTGCAAATGGTTTCTTGATTATACATAGAGCAAGGACGTAAAGTACATAGCCATCCTCACAAAGAAAATTGCCCCCAATGGAAATGACGGGTAATACGCCACTGACCCAGCCTCGTTCCCAGGGCGCCATTTTGGAATTGGTTCCTTAAAATGACCCCTATACAAGCGCTCGAAAGTTTTTAACAAGCGTGCACGCAAAGTCTCTCATCTAAGCGCTTTCGTCAAGTACATATAACATTGCGTACTTAGTGTCCTCCACTGTTCTCTATCAGCTGCCAAGTACCAAATTAGTCACCCTTGGGAGCCAATCAGCGTTGTTTTTCAGTACATCCCTACCAGGGGTTAGTGACGAGAGGTATCGATACGGCGCGCTGCCCATGGTAGCGAGGATGCCACTGACCCCACATGAATTTAAAAGAATACTGTTTAGAATTTTGCCTGGCATTGCGAGCACACCCGTTCCCTCAGGCATAAGCAGCACAGTACTCCAAACGGGAAGAAACAGAAAGCGCAGACGATCCCACACTTTGTGAACTGCTCGTGTACCAGCCCGGACACGCACTTGGGGCAAGTAGGGACGCTGGAGACCTTCCATGAGGCATCGGCAACGGTCACCGGACCGTGAGGTCGTGGCAGGTTGTAGTCCCGGTACTCGGTTAAAACTTAACAAAAGAAGAGAACATTTAAAGGTATTATACACGATTGGTAATGATAAAAACGCCATTGTTTAATTTTAGTCTGAAAGCCTGCTTGTGAAATTCATACTAGAAACATTTTTTTCCCGTGAAATATTTCTGTGAAATGAAGTAATACTCGAGAAAACTGTATCTGAAAACCTTTTTAAAATATCAGCTGATCTCGGTTGTTACAACCAAAATTAAGGGCAATGTATTTAGACGCTGAAATTGTGCATGGTTATTCACTAATTTCTCCCGACTCAGATTTTCAAAATCATGAAATAATTCGTTCCGTTTCTGGGGGATTTTTCGTATCACGTATTGTGGCACATGCCAGCCAGCGGCGTAGCCAGGACTTTTTCGGTGGGGGCACAGGGGGTGGAGCATTTCTTTTAAGTGGGGCGGGGCAGGGGGAATGGGTTTGTCGGAGGGTGACATGCATTTTCCTCTTTTCTCTCTCGGGGCAATGGAAATGTGCGTTGGGGGGGGGGGGGCGCAGGCCCCCTCTTGTCTACGCCGCTGCTGCAAAACTGAGGGTGTTGTCTTCTTTTTAACATGTTTGTTGTTGTTGTTGTTGTAAATTTGCTGATGTATAATTTATATTATGCGTCTTGATGTTTTCTTTAACATGTTTGTGTTGTTTTTTAAATTCTTAACTTTGTAAGTTTGAATAGTGTCAGCCTTTTGTTTGTTTTGATTCAAAATGAATAAATAATTGATAATAATAACCAATCATACTCATTATCACCATTCTAAATGAAACTCTGTTGTATGATGTGTATATTGAACAAACTGACAGAAATGAATTAATTTCTACTCGGTTAAAATAAACAATAAGTTACCCCTTTATCAAAAAATCAAATCCAACGGAAGGCCATTTTGGCAAAGTAACTTGTTCGCAGGTATACGAGCGTTGGGACACAGTATGGTAACATTGAAAATATAACAGTTCACATAGATTTGCACATAACTGATATATGGTATGAAGAAGGGTCGTTGTGGGAAAAAATCCCTTCAGATATTTTTACCTGAAGGGGTGTTTGCTTGTTTGTTTTGTGTTTTGTGTTGTGTGTGTGTGTGCTTTTTGTTGGGGTGTTTGTTTGTTTGTTGTTGTTGTTGTTTTGGGTGGTTTGGGTTTTTTTTTGTGGGTTTTTTTTTGGGGGGGTATAGAAAAGTGTAAATACAATTATAGTTTTGATCTCGCGAGACCAAACCCCGACGTTTGAAAACAGTGCAAACTTACCCATAGTGGCATACTGCTTGTTTTGCGGGTCTATCCACTCAGGGTTGTACGCCGGGGGTTCGTCGGGCATGGGCACGGCTTGCTCCGACCTCGACCCATCGGCGGGCTTTTCGTTTGGAACAGGATCCATTGCCCTTTACTGGGTTAATATTAAATGATCGACATTTAGTAATGAAATATTAAGTTCGTTGAAGATACATCCTTTCTGAGAGATATGAGGACAATCTCACTAAATCAACCGTCATTGAACATAAATTGTAATATTGTTGGTATTTCAGATAACCTAATTGCGTATACGCATCGTGATTGACTTAATGCAAAAGTGGGAAAACCCATCCCAAAGTAAAGTTGAAACTAGTAGTGTTTTGTCCTCGCAGCTGGGACATGAAATGATCCCTGCACTTGAATTGACTGCAATACACCAGTCAACAGCACACATTACAAATATCATAACCTATGTCACTTAGCCTATGTGAAGGGCAAACAAGCAAAAGGTCAACACGAGGCCGCCTACTTACATACGTTACAAAACTTATATCTTATCGGAATAAAACAACTAGCCCTAAAAATTACAAAATGTTTCGTATAGGCATAAATAGACGTTTTAAATAGAAAACAATACTCACACAGAGCTCTGGGACATTATCCCAGATAAGCAGTATTTGGGGCATTAGGCACAGCCATGCTCCTTACAAGAATAGAGAGAAATACCTACAGAGAATAACATTTAATATGCTCTATTTGCTCCATATACATATCGACATACACGAATATTTTGTTTACCTGTTTGATGTGCAATGGGGAATGTAAACCACAGGCTGTAAGTTGTTCTGAGCTTCCAGATAGCGACACGGTTCATAAAAAGAAAGAAAGAGAAACTTTCCGAAGAGCTGCTAAAGAAGTGTTGTGTGCTATCCCTGCCCTGTCAACAGACTGACACGAACACAGATAATGGAGTGCAGCACTGCTCATTTTGTTACCAATTAGATCAGAAATACACACTGGGGATTTTTTTAATTCGGTCATTTTTCGGTCGTTTCCCTGACACGTTGTCGATTTCCGTAATGGTTTCCACTCTGTTCGGTTAGTTCATTCCCATCGTTATTAAGCTCTTCTTCAGCTGCAGTTTATGGGAAAAGACATATAAACATACTGGGATAGTATAATCAGTCATGGCTTTCACTATATTCTACTTTTTAAAACATTTTTCAACCGTATTTATTTCATGACGAACGCTTTCTATAGCCCAAAAGCGCCCCATCCGAAGGCAGCGTGTCCCCTTTAAGATTATAAATACATAAACTGGGGATTTTTTATTTGATAATGATTTGTTTTACGATTGGGCAATTTCCCTGCCACAATGTCAACTTCCTGAAATGGTTTCCACTCTGTTCAGTCCAGTGCTTCCCTTTTTTACAGCTGAAAGTTCTGGGAAACACCGTACGGAAGTTTATGTTCGGTCATGATCTTGAATTGAAAATGACTTTCAGGAAACAGTGCGACAGTGTGCGAGTCAAATGTTATCTTTTTCAACAAGTGTGTTGTAATTAATTTCACTAACTGTCTTTAGCGCCTTTGATCAATTTTTGTTGATTTTGGCGCTATATAAATGTTTTCTGATTGATTGATTAGTTTTTCAACAGATTCATACGGAAATATGGTTTAATACAGGCCTTTTGTCTGATGTTACACTGGGGTCTTCAGAATGAATCCACTTACAAATTTCAGTTAAAGGTAGGGTCATCGTTTGGTTGTTGTCAACGTAATGCATCGACACAGTTTCATCCCTGGCCTCAGCATTCACGAACAAACACCAATCCTCTGAAAACTGAGAAACGATTCATGCACGAATCGTTTCTAAGATTTGAACGGTTTTAAAAAATGTCTAATCAACGTCGGTTTTTTTCAAACAAAATAATTTAGCAGGATGCTTACTACCATTACCGTCTTTATAACAAGCTTTAGGATACAAATTATATACACAACTGTTTGTTGTTGTTGTTGTTTTGGGGTTTTTTTTTGTCGGGGTTAATACCAGAGTATGACCTTCCTTTAATAATTCAATTTTTACAGGTATGTTGTTGACCCAGTTCACGGACGCGTTGCGTCATTTGGGGCGTCAAGCTTCATGTGTACCTGCACGAAGCCGTCCTACCAATACCATCTTTACAATTTTTGGATCATTACAGAGGGATGGCCTTTTCTTTAATTCGTTTAATTGTCACAGGTAGCCTAGTGTTGTCCCAGTCCACCGACGTTGTTGCGTCAATTTGCGTCATTTAAAGAGTGGCGTCCCGGTGTACATTGTGGGCCACGCGGAGTTAGGCCACACACCTTAAGTTTTACAATTTACAACTTACTCGAGGGTCTTGTGGTACATGTTGCCTTGCTACTACAAACACAGAAATGAAAAGTCGATTCTTTCAACGAGTGACAACAGCTCCCTCCACTGCACTCATACAAACATTCATTATTGGGTATCAAATGTGTACAATGCTGCAATGTGTTAGTTTGTTTCACTGTTTGATTTATCTTTATTTCATTTTTTATCTAGTTACCAATTTATTTAGTTATCTATTTATTTGGCAGCGGCCATCGTGATGACCATTTTGCGGCATTTCATTAGTAATAGTCACACCTTCACATAGTCCCCGGGTTTATTCGTTTGATCGTCACTCTGTTAACTTTTAGGATTCGTTCTATAAAGTTATATAATGCCAACTTGGAAATATTGAAGATATATTACTGAAGATATATTACTGGACGGGGCCGGGTGTGGACATCTTATTTTGAGTATTAATGGGAGCTTGTTATTTTTTTATTACTTACATTCGGTATACAAAAGTTAAATGGCTAAACTGTTGTTAGTTATAAGTTGTGTTATAAATTATTGCTTGTTGGGCTGCACAGTACAAGCGACGTCCGGAAGTCTCTTAGTTAACCCTTCAAGGAAGGGCAGTGCTTACTATACAGTATGGGTTTTGCATTACACTACACGACGTCTGGAAACATGCATGCTACCCATTGGTGGTATTTGTTTTAACTGACTATGTGGACTGAATGCGACTGCCAGACATTGTTTGCTAAAAAAACCAATATAGTTATCTAACTACCGTTGATTTCGTGGGTTTATAGGTAACTGCCAGAAAACAGTGCCTTTTACTCGTTATCGATTCCGCGAATTATACGCTACTGCCGGGAATCATTTCTGCTGAATAATGTCACCGATTTAATTGAAGACGATTTCGCGAATCTTAAGCGACTGTCGGAAATCTGATTAGCTAAAGCGCAAGCCAAAGGGATTTTCAGGCTTGACTCTTTAAGTGGTATTGACCGGGGATCTTCTTTAACTAAGAATCTGTGCTAATGTATATGTGGAATAGTAAAACACAAATAAAAGAGGGCTGCTCAAGCCACTCACGCAACACATTTTGTCTCCTTTTGTCTTGTGTGGTAAGAATACATTTTAAGCGAAACTGGTTGAGCTTCAATAGTTTATTACCAATTAATAGACGGACCGGCACCGGGCTGGCCGAATACTTGGTGCAATAAAACTGTCCATTGTCCAGCCCCGTCAAAGTCAGCTTTTTCCCCCTTTTACTTTGTAAACTAACACCAGTATCGTAATTATGAGGAGTCCAAAGTTTGGTCCCACAAGTACAAAAAGGAAGACCGTGTTAGTTCACGGAGTTAAAGGAAAACCATACAATTTCGAGGAGTATTTGAGTGGATCTTTATAGTCTACCTCTAAAACATATTTCCAACCATGTTTATTTCACGATAAACACATTTTACAGCCCAAAGCGCCCAACCCCAAGGCAATGTGTCTCTTAATATAATGTTATATATAAATATATATATGTCTCAAAGAAAGTGAAGTTAAATGAGGGTTTGAAGTCGCGAGGATTTATTATTAATGCATCAAGGTGAAATAGGCTGGATTTTTTTATATGATTTTTGTTTTGCCGAATACGACCAGGAAATCCTTTTACTGAAAATAATTGTTAGCCATCACAGTTCTGCTCCGTCAACAATTTACAGTTTGTTTGGCCACTTCGCTCGTGTTACATCCCATGTTGAACGATATGATAGATGGACTGGAGCAGAGAGGGGACTGAAGTGTTGACGTCTTGGTGCCAGTGTCCATCTTCGATCTCACAGGCTGGACTCAAAATGGCTGATGCAACACTGGAGACACAAACATGGGGATACAAAACATGAAGGGAAAGTAGAGTACAGTATTTGTAAACACTCAGGTTGAGCTAAATAATAGTGTTTAAATGTTTCATTTTTATTAAATTTGCATACAATAAATACTTCTCATATCATTTTAAAATTGTTACATATTTTTTACTTTTTATAGTTTTCTTTAAATATTTAAATGTATTTATTTTATTGAATGTTTTTAATGCTTTCTTAATTCTTATAACGCAGTTATAAACATAAATGCTTCATAGCAAAATCAAACTCACTCGGGCAATTTGAGGACGTCGATGAGCTCACTGGCCCTATCCATCAAGGCCTTCTTGTGCTCGTCTTCGGTACAGCTCCTCATCTGTTGCTGGGAGACCTTGGTGAGACAGAGAAGAACTCGTGGGATGAGGTCTTGGCAACGCGAGGCAAGCTGGGGAGAGACCATTTTGAAAGTTAGCTTTATCTTGATTCAAGCTGAAGAGAAACCATTTTAAAATTATAATTTTCTTGATTCAGAAACCTTTTCTTTCATTTTCACAAAAATGTTGAAAATTGTATATACAAAATTTTAAACGAAAAGGAGCTACACCTTACACACAAAAAGCCGATATTTTAAGGGAAGGCCTCTAAAATAAATTAAATGAAAAAGCCGCCAAAAAGCTTGGCATAATTTGAGGATGAGGCCACCATGGACGCAAGTCTATGCCGAATGATGATGAAAAAGGTAAAGTTGTAAGAGGCACAGAAACATAATAAGACTACAGAGAGACAAACAATGGAAGGACCAATTCTAATATGCATAATCAGCATAATATAATTTTGTTGTTTCCTCAAAATGAGGAGAAAAATTTATTAACTTTAATCTAAAAGCTACTTGGTGTTAAGTTGGAAGCTTTGATTCCAATTTTCAGAAACATGCTCATCTGAAATCTTCCCATTTTACAAGACGATTGTGTTTATTTTAATCTTATTTCAAAGCAAGAAGTATGCATATAACATGACTGGTATAAGAACATAATCAAATACCATAATATGCAACTATTTATAATAAAGAATATTGTAAAAATTCGAGATTAACAAAACAACAACAGTTAGTTTTGAGATAACTGCCAAGTAGACAATTTGATGTAATTTTTCTGTTACCTTTCCATCCCCCTAGTACAGAAAGAATCAAGTTAATATTCAGGTGAAAAATGAATTGAATAATGTCACAAATCAAGAGAGAAAACATAACAATGTTAATTAATACAATCTTTGAAATCGTTCAGAATTTCACTGAAGAGGTTTAAAGGCAGGGCATACTTTTGGTAATTGTCAAAGCCCAGTATCCTCACTAGGTGTATCCCAACATATGCATAAAATATTTAACAAACCTGTGAACATTTTTTACTAGATTGTTCATCGAAGTTGCAAGAAAATAATGAATGAAAAAAAAATCTCCTTATTGCATAGAATTGTGTGTTTTCAGATGCCTAAGAAAGGCTTCATGCCTTAAGCCTTTCTCAGATTCAAATTTTTGGGTGAAACAAAAAACCTCATTCTCTACAACTTAACTACTTCAAAGATTGTTGCTTCTAACAATGTTTTAAAGAACCAACAGCTCTCCAGTGCTATTAACCAAGTCCATTTTTATGGTCATTAATTTTTGGAGTGATTACCAAAGGTGTACCCTCCCTTAAATTTGTACTACTCTTAGGACCCAAAGGCTGAAATTAATTGACCCTGGGGTCGATTTCACAAAACCCTTCCTAACTTAGGACTACTCCTAGGCAATGCTAGGAGATAGGACTAGTCCTAAGTTAAGACCAGTTACTGGTCCTAACTTCAGATAATTAGTCTTATCTCTTTGTGAAATCGACCCCTGGCCAGTTGTCCAGAGGTTATTTCAATCCCTGACAGGTACAGAGAAATGGAACAGTCCAGATTTCAATGAGTGATTATATTCTGCTATACTCCCTCCTATACTTATATACCTCACACAAAGAACCCTGTCATTTGAAATTTTCATATATTTCATAATTTTTTTCACCAACAGCACTCAATGTAAAATCTTTTAGTACACCTGAAGGTTAACTGCGACATGCCCTAAGACAAGCGTCCAGTGTTTATCCATTATACACCTCGCCTTATTAAGTTTTGGGGTGTCGGAACAAGTTTACATGGCAAAATACAGTATGACATGTGATGCATGTTCCACCAATCAAATGAAAAGGATCGATAGGTGTGGGATTTAATTCCTGATTTACACCATATTTAGGGGCAGCTTGGGTTTTTGCTTCGAGCCACGTCAAGTATTCTAATTTTAATGAAACTCAAATATGATGTATCGTGCCCGTACAGATGGCTGCCTTTACACTGCGTGATTTCAAGTGGAAACAGCCTGTTGGAGTATGACGATTAGAGCCTTGTTAATAAAGGGATACTGGTGACCTACCTTAGCTAGTGCTGTCATGCAGACTGTTAGGAGTCTTGCGGAGTAAGGAATGCGTCCAATGGTAGAGGATTGAACCAGTGCCGACACTTCATACAACAATGTCTCAAGAGCCTGCAGACAGACGAAGATAACACATTACGTGGGATTTGAAACATTGCCTGTGGGGAAAAACATTCTGGAAAGTAAGATTTGGGGTTTTTTTCGGGTAGGGGTGGGAGGGGGTTGGGTGTGGGTTGTTTTGATCTCTCCCGAAGACAATCAGAACACTACTCAAAATGTCAAGTTGTTAAAACTCTGGTTCTTTATAGAATCGTCATAGCCTTACTGTGGAATTCACCACCTGCATGCTTCTATGCCTCTTACAGTCTGTCCCATTTCAAACGCAGTTTCAAATGGTCATCTTTGTACTTTTTGATTTCCTCTTCTATTACCCCCTTCCCCCTTTAGCCATACCATCGGGTGGCCTGTTTGGCCCTGTATGATTGGCAACTTCCCATGATAAAAAAGCTCCATAGACATAATGTAACAAACAATGCGCATTGTGACATTGCAAACCTTAGTTTCTACAACATTTAGATACATCAAAATGGTCTTTTCACTCAATGGTTGGCTTTTGAGGAAACTAGGTGGCAGCAGACTAATAATTGCGCATGCTAAGAACTATGTAAACAATAATAAACAACCCAGTATTTCGGTGGCCACCTAGTGCCCAAAGCCCTCCATTCAATTCAAAAGTTTTTATTTCAGATGAAATTACCACTGAGAATCAAACCAAGTATCTTAACAGTTATCCTCTCGCATTTAAAATAATGTCAAATGGTCAGACAGTAGGAGGGTTCACTGTGTACTGTGTTGATGCGATCACCACATGATATCGTTGTGCTTGCTGGCACAGTTTATCTATTATTCAAAACCACAGTGGATGATATTGAATGGTCAGACAGTAGAAGGGTTGACTGTGTAATGTGTGGATGCATTCGGCACATAATATCGTAGTGCAGGCTGGCATAGTCTATCTGCCATCCAAAACCATAGTGGATGTTATATAACACCCAAGCAGATCCTTGCCATTTGATTGGAGGATTGTCCGTCACGTGATAGCAAATAAGCGTACCATTGCACGCTACGTCATTCACCGTGCATTTTTCGTTCCATTCACCGTGCATTTTTCGTTCCATCCGATTTGTTCTATTGCACGGTGCGTACCACATCATTGCGTGCGTGTGTCTTTGATAATGCAGCAGTACAGTTACACAGCAGTACACATACAACATTACGGCGCCCGCGTGTCTCAAAATAGCAGTACAGAACGCACTTAGTCACTATTGAATCCAAACAAGCCGAACCAAAAGAAATGGGTGTAATGCCACAATTAAATATTGTACACTTTGTTTGTTTTGAAAGTTGTACCCTCCAATCAAAATGACAAAGATCTACTTGGATGTTATATAAAACAAATAATGAATGTTTTTCATTCGTGCAATAGTGAGAATATTTTCATTCGTTGAAAGATGGAATGTTCCATTCCACTTGGCTCCGCCTCGTTGAAAAGAACATTCCATCTTTCAACTCATGAAAATATTCGCACCATTGCACTCATAAACATTCATTATTTGTATAATATTGAATGGTCAGTCAGTAGAAGGGTTGACTGTGTAATGTGTAAATGTATTCGATGCATGATATTATACTGCAGGCTGGCATAGTTTACAAATCATCTAAAACCATAGTAGATATTCAATGGTCAGACAGTAAACAGTAGGAGGGCTACAGATATGTCATAATAATAATATTGGAGTCTTATACAGCGCACATAACCACCAATAACAATACGGTGCTCAGAACACTGGTGTTTTAAGAAATCTACTATTTATTCTTACCTCGTAAAATTTAATAATGACTTGTGTGTTGCATCTGCTATCATAGACAGTAGATGTGTAGTCACCAACTACCCATACCTGGAAAGGGTATAAAGTAAAGGTAAAACACTATAAAAAAATGTAATTACAGAATATAAGCCTCCCTAAACAAGTGAGTCTTTAATTTAGCCTTGAAAGACCCCCCAGCCAATAAACCCCCAGTAAAAAAGGAGGTAGTGCATTCCACAACTTTGGAGCAGCCGAAACAAAAGGCGTGATCACCAAGAGAGTGCAGCATCCAACCCCTAGATTACTCAAGTAGTTTTTCACCTGTTGACCTCAGGCTATATCTATGTTGTCTTTTGACAGTAAAAAGGTCACAGACATAATCAGGAGCTAAAAAGTGTATACATTTAAAAACAAGCCGTTAAATATCCAATAAACACACCATCCGACCACCCTCTGAAAGTTTCATTAAATTTGTCTAAAGTTAGCTAAAACTTTCAAAGGATGGTCCTGTGATATTGAAGAAAATGGAAAGGGGGGGAGGGGTTAAACTTTGTTCGTAAACCTGCTTATTTTGATTGCAGCAATCAAAACAAGCAATGCTGATTTTGAGGTCTTCGGGTGAAAATATTTCTCTGGAGGACTGGCCACTGTCATGAAGTTTAAACCGGTTAGCTTTCAGATTGAAAATAACCAATTTTGTGTTTATGCTCAATAGCAATCGTATCTGCATGAAGTGTTTTTTAGTGTGTGCAAGATTATGACAAAATCGAGATACAATGTTGTTGCACTGACACAACGACATGGTGCTTTATTACACCCAACAGGCATCTCAAAGAGCTCATTAGTTTGGGGGGGGGGGGGGGACAGGTATGTCAAAGTTTGTTGAAATTATGAGACCCAATTATATACCACCATGTAAGGGTTTACAAAGTGGCGCCATCTGCAGAAAACCCCTTCCCTTAACACACAGAAGCCGCTCGACGACAGAAGTGCCATGACCAAGAACCAAACCCACACTTTAAGATCATCACAACTTGAGATCTGGTGCACCAGACCGCTCCGGTACAAACACTCCACTTTTCCGGAACTGCAAAAAATTACCCACAGGAAAAAAAGAATGGAGAGAACCAAATGGGATAAAGTGCTCTGGGACACAAGTTTTTGCAAATGACCGGGCCAGGATTCGAGCCAACATTCTAAAAATTACAGACCTTGCGTCCACCGCCCTAGACCGCCTGACCATGGCACCCCGCTATAATAAAGGAGCGTTTTAAATTGACAAGAGCTTACCACATGGGCAAAGAAGTCCTCCTTATTATCAATGTTTCTCAGAGCACCGATGAAGTCCAGGAGTTCCGTCTTGAGGTCCATGATGAGAGATGGGCATTGCTTAAACAATGCCAGCACCTCCTCAGCTAAGACCCTTGCAAATAGAAAGGTCATCATCGGGTTGAGTTTTAAGTGGAATTTATATAATAGTTCATTACTTCCACAAATCAAAATGAAACACCAGCAAACAGGCTGATTAGATGAATAAAATAGAGATAACAAATAGCTTGAATCACAGATAAAATAAATGCACCTAAACTTTTCATTTACTGACACATGAGAAGTAACAAAGATATATATCAAAGAAGTCCCCAAAACAAACAATACAAATATACACACAAAAGTATCACAAGTATAAATATCATAGAAAAATATACAGTATTATACAACGCATAAGAAGCAAAAACCAAAATTATTGTGTTATAAAGTTTTGTAAATCGCAAGCAGTCATATTTAAAAATTCATGGAAACCTGTGACATAATTATGAGCATTGAACATGAAAAAGATGATTGTATATGAAATGCAAATATAATAATAAGCAATCATGTATACAAGGATTAAAATAATAAATATTGGGAAGTTTGATGAGATACCTGGGCCCAATTTCATAGAGCTGCTTAAGCAGAAACTATTGCTTGACAATTTCCTGCTTAAGCAAAAATGAGCATGACACCAGTCACAAATGGTATTTATGTGAAATGGTATTTTTTGCCGATATATGGAGACTTGCGACACTTGGTGGCAGCAAACAAACCAGGTAATTTTCCATTGCTTACATATTTTAAAGCATGCGCTCATTTCCGAGAACATTAAGTTTACCCAGTAAGTCTCCTTGCGCCTCGCGTCACTGAAAGTCTCCCAACGAGTCATACAATCTGAAGCGGAATTGATGAATCTTCAACAATCGGACACGAATGGAATAACCTTGGACTTACCTTTGTACCTCGTTCCTAAATGACGGGATTCCAAACAGCAGACCCGCCCTTTCCAACATGACTGGGACAAGCTGGCAGAGGAGAGTATTGTCGGCATTGGAAAGAACCGTCTGGAAATAAAGTCTGTGCAGAAAATTTAAATTGATTAACGATTAACAGATCAGAACCCTGTTTAAGCAAAAAATATTGTTTACCAAATGTATTTGCCAATCAATTAGCAGGGAACCAGACATGAGTAATGTACATTTCACAATTCTTTGGTTGGTAACCTATATATAATTTTGCTCAGATTGTTCGGTGCTCAGCAAATGTTTGCATTTAACAGCTTTCAGAAATAGGGGCCAATTTCATAGTGCTGTTTAACAGTAAGCACAATTTCGTGCTTATTATAGCACAAAAGTTAGTAGGAAAATTAGGTGGTCAGCTTGCGCATTCACCGTTGATTTGCCTTGCGCGTTCACCATGGATTTGCCTGCGCGCTCACCATGGATTTGCCTTGCGCGCTCACCATGGGTTTGCCTTGCGCGTTCACCATGGTTTTGCCTTATTATGCCATTTATTTGTATACAGTATGCAACGGAAGGTTAGCATGCCTCGTCCTGTTGGCAGCGCTATGAGATTAAAACATGCACAATAAGCACAACCTCGACCATTAAGCAGCTCTATGAATCTAGGCCCGGGCCTAATGTCCCCGAGTATATGTAGATATTTAAAGCAACAATATTTAATGGAAAATATTGGTAGTTGTCAAGGACCAGTATCTGCACTTTATGTGACCCCCAAAATACATGAAACAACGCACCTGTGCAAGTTTAAGCTCAATCGGTCATCAGAGTCACGAGAAAATCGTTTAAAAAAACACTATCAGTGTTTTCAAACAACTGCTTTCGGACCCACGAGATCCAAACTATTTGTTTCACTCAATTGTCGAAAACTGTAGCATTTCATTCAAAGTTGTTTTAGACAAAGTTTCCCACCATGACTCTCTTTACACCATGGCCCAAGTTCATGGAGCTGCTTAAGCAGAGAAAGTAGCTTAGCACAACAAAACTATGCTTGCCAGAATATGGTTACCAAGCAGCCAAAATACCATGTCACATGTACAATCAATGATTGGTACCCTGCCTGTTTTGGCTAATCAGAACATTTTAAAGCAATATTTTCTGCTTAAGCAGCTCTACGAAATATGACCCATAATTCTAAACAATATAATGAATTGTGGCCAGCCTGTCAACCAAGCAATGACACACAAAACCCAGGCAGCGTCCTTATTGGCATAGAGCAGCCTATGCTTCTATACAGTCGCAGCCGCTAAATAGCAAAACAACCTCAGCAGCCTACCAAGATTTCCCTGGCTTCAAACACTTCAGAAACTAAGTTTAGTTTTGTGATTTCCTTGAACTTATTACTGAAAACATACAATACTACAAGCCTACCTCAGGAGGAGTGGCACTGCCTGGGAGACTGGTACAACTCTAGGATAGGAGGAGGTATCTGACAACAGCTGGTGTAAAAATCCAAGCCTGCAGGTAAACAATCCAAAAGACACATTCATTCAAAGTTTTTATTACAGCAGATCTACAGCTAGAAAGTACAACTAGAAACTGTTCCTTCATTCCAACGGCTTTCCCAAGACATTTGTAATGGCTTTCCAAATGTTACTGTCCAACATGCATGTTGCCTATGTCCTCACAGGTCAGGTTGGAGTCTTCACATAGTCGGTTGATGTACGTTTTGTTTTCCTTTGCTTCTCTTTCCACGTGTTGGTTGCCAAAGCACCAAATCTGACACCAACTCGATCTGTACTTCTGTTGCAATGTCCAGCAAATTTAAGTCTCCTTTTTCAAAATTTTGGGGTGTAACAACCATCTAGGGATTTTTAGTTCCTGTTGTTTAAAGGCAGATATTCAAATTCTTCGGCATCCTCCTTTACATGAAAGGTTATCTTCTTCCCCAAACGTCTTAGGGAAGGGGAGCTCCCACCTTTCTAACCTTCCCTATTCACCCTCACACTAGCTACCCCTGATGAACTGAGCCCAATTTCCAGGCTTACAGTCATCATTCTCAGCTTACAGGGTAAGTGCTGAATAGCTGCGTAAGTGAAGAATGCTTAGTAGCTTGACGTATGCCTGTGAAAAAGCAACACATACCTTGCTGAAGTTAAGCACTGATTTTGCTGCTTCCTAAAGTACAAATATTTTACTTGGACAATCAGCAGAGCCTCGAAATAGGAAACTGAACTCTAGTGGTTACTAGTAAAAAAGACAACATGGGTCTGTAATGGGGAATCGCAAAGCAACTTTACTTGGTCAGAATCCCTCTTTCTATCTTACTTAGTTGATGGGAAAAAAAGGAGGGTCTGAAGCCCCTGGGGCCGATTTCACAAAGAGCTAAGATTGATCTTAACTGCCAATTGATCTTAGTTGCTAAGCAAAGTGTGATGTCACAATACAAATCACTATGGTAATAATGACAACTCATCTTAAAATTAATCTTATCTCTTTGTGAAATCGACCCCTGAATCTCCTCTACTCAAACTGCACCACACTCACTGGGCTGTCACTTACTTGCTTATTGTGTCTCCCTGTCCACTCTGCCGACGGAGGATGAAGTTAAACCAGGGTTTATGCTCAGGGTTTTTATAGGCATCCACACAAGTTGACAATCTGACGTTAGGTTCAGGCATGAGGTAGTTATCGGAGGACTGTTGGGTGAGGAGACGTTGGGACTGCTGGCTGGCCTCCAAGGCAATGGTCTTACATGGAAGATCCAGTAATGAGTGGAGCATCTGAGAGAAAATAGAGGCCAGAGTGTTTAAACTTGTTCATGAGCTATTCCACTATATTTAGCCTTGGTGCTACTTCTAAAAGGTACCTATTGTATTTGTGTTTATTTTCTGTAATGCATTTTGCATTTTTTGTGGATAACCTTCCAATAAAAAAAGAAATCTCTTTACCTGCTAGAACAGAAATTTGTTATCTGATCTTTGTCTTTTTTTTTCAAATGCTCTATGTCATTTGAGATCTTCAAGATAAATAAACAAATTTAGTACAGTATCCTTACAAATAAAACATTACTACAGAGAAACTGAAATTTTGCCATGAGATACCCTTTTTTTTTGTCAAGCGTTTTTGGAAACTCACTTCAATTGCAGTCCGTGGTGAGATCATGGCTGGCAGTATGTCCAGAAACTCGGTCAGAAATGTGCGAGGGTTCCACGCTAAAATCTAAAGACACACAGAATATAATAATGTGCTCAACTATTTCTCTGCACAAGTCAGTCAAATTTACACTGAACAAAATGAGGAATAAGAGATTGACATTAGCTACGGGGCACGTTTGGTTGGACATCTGCTAGCATTGTAAAGATCGTGGGTTCGAATTCCACTTGAGTAAGATGCCCGAGGAATTTTTTTTCCAAGAGGACTTCGGGAAGTACTGAGCATACAGTGCTTACCATACCGTAGACCATGGAACCTGTGACATTACAAGTGTACAAAAGGCCACAGAGCCTGGACTTCCTGCCGGCATGATTTGTACACAGCTCAATGGAAAAAATACATAACATGTCATATTGAATGGGTCTTGCCCTGTCTGATTTTCATCAACTTTTGATATGAAGAAAGGGGGCACATCTCAAAACTTGTTCAATTGTTACTTTTATCACACTTGGATTTCCCTTATGACCGGTGCAGTATCTTGCCTGCCAGAAATGCTCTGGAATGTACATGGTCACTGTTTTTGTACACAAAGGTTGCATGGTCTTTAGGGTTAATAACACAAGAATGACAGTAGTTGACAATGTTAATATTTACACATAAAGAAAATCACAACGATAAAGTACAGAAGGAAAAAAATAGTTCTCCAGTAAAAAGGTTAAAGTCTGGTTAACTAAGTAAACAAGACCAAGACAAGTTCTCTATACAGCAAAGTGTAATGAACATGGTATTAATGCAAACTGAGTAGATACCTCATCATGCAACGCCTCAAGCCCATATAAAAAAAAAACATTCAAATCTCACCTTCAATAAATTTGGGAAGAACTTCTCCAGAATATCTGTCTCCATGCAAAGTTTGTGCAGGTTTTCTTGACAGAACATGACTGTGTCGAATGCGACGGCCGGGTCGCTGTAACGTGTGGCCAAGACCTCGCCGAAGAAATACTCAAAGGCAGGCATTGGTTCGTAGACTACCATCTCACCTAGGTGAAAAAAGGCGGGTAGACCGCTGATAACTACCATAACAATTCTTTGGAGATTTAATGTTAAGAAAAATGTCTTCAAGCAATTTTACATAACTGGTATTTGAGAGAGCAAATTCATTCCCATCCTGTAGTTTTCAATAGACTGTGCAAGTCTCGCGCGTATTCGAACATTTGGATCCGTTAAAGCGCGTGAGTTTGTTTCTTTCACACGTTAAAGCAATGTACGTGGGACCACAGGGGTCCCAAAAATGTTTGAATACGCGCGAGACTTGCACGGTCTATAGACACACCATACAAACAACCTGTGAAATGTTCAGGAAATTACATAGACCCATCTCAAAAATGCGGAAGTGATCCAAGGAACTACAAACATGCAGAAAGGTTACACTAGCTACTGGCTCCCCAGTAGCCCAGAAAGTTGTTTGATTGACAGGGGGAGGGGTATTGGACAACTCAGAGCCTAGCACAGGCTGTCAGCAAGACATCTGAAAGCCTGCTACAAAGAACTTTACCAGAGGGTTAGATCTGGGTAGGTCTGTATGTCTGTACAATTTTGTGCACAAAGCTAGCGAGGGAAAATATTTATTTAAGTGAAAAATAAAAATAGCTTGTGTTTTGCTAGGGATGAGGGTGCAAGTTCATATGCTTGCATATTTTAGTTGCAAACAATCACAATACAAAGCTGTGAGGACTTCAACAGCTGTTTTCATGACTCTGATAGTATTTCCAATAAAAATATTTCACTGAAGATTTGGCACTGGTATGAACTTTAAAAACCTGTGCAACATTAAGCTTAATCGGTCATCAAAATCACAAGAAAATAAGGAAAAACCCTATCACTGTTTTCAAACTTTGTTTCTTTTACTCATTTCTCACAAACTATAGCATTACAGGCAAAAATATCCCTTCCTCCCCACCCCCCATCCTGGAAGTTCTTTTCCCTTACTATGGTGAATGAAGAATTGAAGGAGTGCAAGTAGAACCCTGGGGTAGAGGTAGTCTTCACTCAGATAGCTGTACAGTCCTTTGATGGCTGGAAAGATCTTAGCCACAAGAGCGTTGTCCAGGCTACAAAGCACGTCCAACAATGACACTGCTTCTATCAATGACTGATGAAGACAGATAAAGATAAAGAAGTTACAATCTGCTCTTAGCCCTACCCCCCTGGAGTGATTTCCTGGTATCCCTCCTCATTCTAGCACCGTATGGTAACTTTAATTGTGATAAATTTCTGGTAATGAAACCAAGGATACCACATAAGCGAACTTAACCACTATAGCTAGCAAGCCGAAGGAAGCCTGTAAACAAGGGTGCTTGCTATGTGAACCAGAAACCAGAAACTATCAGCCAAAGTACACGAGACCTACAGCTTAATGTCCCACCCCAGGGACAAAGCAATGATGGTAAAGTATCTTGCTCAAGGACACAAGTGCCACGACCAGGACTCGAACCCACATTCTGCTGATCAAAAAACACCCGAGCTGAGGTCCGATGCTCTTAACCCCTTAGCTAGGACATGTTAACACCCAAACTATTGGATTACGGTGGTATGCCTGATTTAATTTACTAGTGCAATCTTCAGTCCATCAGAATCAAACAAATCATGCAGTTGGATTTTGAAAGGATTCTGATGGTTAGTGTTACAGGTACGATCCATTACTGATGACGATCAATGTAACATAATTTGTCTGTTTTAATCCAAAAGCAGTCTTCTTAGAGAACATTAATAACAGCATAAACAGTAACATTTACCCCGAGTAATATTGCCCGTTGAAATAACACAAAGTGCAAGACATTCAGTTTCTAAACGACTGTAGACAAGAATAGCACCTCCCATTTCCTGGGGGCATTGACTCTGTAACAACCAGTATAATTTGCAAGTTTTTGTTTTGGCTGGTTAAAAATAGCACGAGAGAATAACCTTTTTTCAAAATGTACTTACAGCTTGAATCAGATCTTGATCCTGAATCTTTAATGGTCCTGGTAAAACAGATAACAATTTTGATTAAAATCTGAGAAAACAGATACTCAAACTATAAATATAAATATAAATAGTAAACTTGCGGGTACAACCATGTGGTTTTTTTTTTTTACACATGGTTGTACCCGCAAGTTTACTATTTATATTTATATTTATAGTTACTCTTATCCTCCACACCATGCAAAGCTTCAAACACCATTTAGATACTCAAACATATTATGATGAAGTATTTGAAGGTTATGTCCATCATATTTTTTAGTATCTGATGTGAACTTTAAACCTCTCTTCCTTTTTTCAGCTATTCCGAAATTTTCACCATAAGTCACTTTAAAAGGTTGAACCATTTCAGTGTCGGAGCAAAAAGACCGCATCTTGATTTTGTAACAACGTCATATATATCTGTACAAAAGAGTCTCTGTATAATCATTGCATACTCCGTGCCAGTAGGTGTTTGTGAACATCCAAGATAAATTTAGCAAGAATCAACTTGTGTGCAGTTTCAAATTCACATTTGTGAGTACATGTTTTTTGTTTTTGTTTTTTTTTGTTTTGGGGTTTTGTTTGTTTGTTTGTGTCATTTTTTTGTTGGGGGGGGGGGGGGGTGAGACGCTTTTTGTACTGACCTGACGATAACCAAGAGAACACCAAGCTCGACTGCAGCCTGCGTATCGATACCACTTGACACACTTGTATGGCAGACTGATATCACATGACAGGCACGTATAAAACAATATTATCAGTCAATTTCCCTTATGGTTTACTACTTGAGATTTGAAATAAAAAGTCGGCCCATAACTCACAACTGAGTCGCGTGGATAAGAACTCATTCAGCGTTCTCTGGGCCCTCTTTCTATGGTTCATTCCCAGATTTTTTAGCAATGAGTTACCCTTAAATGTATCTCCTTACTTCTCTCGCACTGGTCAATGACTCTCAAGCCATACTCGCAGGCCTTGTCTACCAACACCTGTCTTGCTTTAGTCGCAAAGCTCCCCGAGGTCATGAGCAGGGACCGTGACGACTCCGGCGTCACCGCACCTGACCCTGACGCCGGCCCGCTACTGGATGGGGTCAGGTTCCCCTCTGAGGAAGACGACGATGAGAAGTGGGTGGTCAGGAGCCAGGAACGCAGGCAGGAGAAGCTGTGGATGTTTAGGAGTTGGTCTTGGGAGTAGTACTGGCTCAAATTGAGGAAGGTGAAGAACTCCTGGCAGGCAGACCCATCAATCTCTGTGACCTGGTGCCCAAAAGAGAGGAGGTCATTCACCAGTTTTGGAAGTCAATTTTCATATTTACATATTTGGTTCCAAGCATTCCCCTCTGAAATGTTTGGCCTCTTGTGAATATACAACTCCACCAATCACCGTCTTTCCAATCCTACCCTGATGTTAGTGTTTATAAAATGACTAGGTCTTAAAGTAAAATGTTCAATAATGTTCAATAACATTAATAACAAACAAGTAGAATACTTCTACATTAATTACGTTAGCAGTACAGGGCAAACAAGCATAAAGAACAGCTGAGATGGAAAAGAAAACTTGTATGTTACAGACCCCTTGCATTGGCCGACATCAACAAGGTCAAACAATGGAAGCGCTCATGTGTGTACACTCCTCGCACAACTCTCAGCCAACAATAAAGGTCTCTGCTGACCTCAGTGAGGGCGCTGTTTGAGCTTGTGACGTCACATGCAAGGGGTCTATTGCAAGACATATAGTAGGGCAGTGTTTTTAGAAGATGCTTAGAGGAAGAGGTGACTGGAAAGAACAAGAATAGTTGCCCAGCCAAAACATGGACTTCAAAAGGTAAAGACGAACGGGTGGCAGGTTATATGCAAAATGCAATCTCAAGTGTTTAAAATACGCTGTTCTTATATAGCGCTTCATCCCACCCAAGGGCACTCAAAGCACTCATTATATTTTGAACAAGGTATGTGGAGCTATGTTTGGAATATATCCATAGCACCATGTGACAGTTTACAAGGTGCTGTGGCGCAATCTGCAGCAAACCATACCAGAAAACACCGGAGTAAACCTCTTCTCTTAACATGTAATGTATTGGGTTCTTTTATGTGCATTACACAACACATGAGACCAACGGCTTTACGTTCCATCCGAAGGATGAAGCAATAATGGTCAAGTGTCTTGCTTAAGGACACGAATGTCAAAACAGGGACTCGAACCCACACTCTGCTGATCAGAAACACCAGAGCTTGAGCCCAGTGCACTTGACCGCTCGGCCACATACACGCCTTAGATGAACAGCTGATACAGCAAAAATAATCTGTTGCCTATAGAGGCAAACATTTCACATTGAACTGGAAACTTACCTGCTCAGTTTTCTTAGATTTTGACTGTCTTGTGTTTGGATTAGGAGCCTGGCTGATGCTTGCCTGTGTTAGCCAGTCACTGATCTGAGAACTCGCCACATAAATTTGTTCTAGAAAAAAATAACAGATAAATAGGGGGTCATTATGATGCATAATCTTCTTAGTGTCTACTTGCAGAGAAAGCTGTCACAAGAACGACTAATCCATCCATGTTTAGCGAGATGCGGTGGGTACAACCGCATTTCTAGCCGCAGCATATAATATATGCGAACGGACAACTCTCAGAAAACTTAGAAGCGATTCATGCATGAATCGTTTCTCAGATTAAAATGTTTTGGTGTGAAAAATGATCCATATTACTTCAAAGGGAATCCTTTCTCAAATAGTTTATCAACATCTGCAGTGGTTATCACCAAGTAAGTTTTCATGGTCACTATTTGTGGAGTATTTACCCAGATCTATGACCCTAGTTTTGTTTTCAAGTTAAAAGACAGGTACCTCCTGATAGAAGAGACCTGTTCAGTGTTGCCAAGCTAACGAGACACCCAAGAGCTCTGGCCTGTACATCTGCATCAAAGCCAACGGTAGACACCCAGCGGATCATGTGTGAAACTAACATCTCTGTGTGGCCAGCTATGTCACCCTGAAACCAAAGAAACTTCCATAGTGGGAGACTTTTTAGGGACGCCAGGTGGCAGCAGACTTCCCAGGTAAACCTGTTGCTCTTATAAACATTTGCATGATCAAAACTACATACACAATGGAAATATACTAAAGTCTACTGCCAACTAGCGTTCCAAAGTCTCCTTTTATATAGGCTATATCATTGACTTGTGCATCCAGATACGAACAAATGACGTCACACTTCAAAGTGCATGAATAACACCAGATACCGACTTTTAAAACTTACTCATGGCATGTCAAGAGTCAAATGTACCTTTGACCCACTTCATCTTTACAGGACAAAGTGCTCTGTGTGCATACACAGTCTGTAAGTCATGACACAGTGTGTCATTGCATGTAAATGTCTGTCCAATGAAACCATCGGGTTTGTAAGACAAGAGCCTGGCCTTGTGGATAGAGACACATGACCAGTCTACAAAATAAACTCTTTTCAGATTCTACATTTTGCTCTTGTATTTCACATTACATTGGTACGCTGTTTGATTTCAATCCTACATCAGGGCGCAATTTCATAGAGCTGCGTAACGGTCAATTTTGTGCTTGCTGCCCGATTTCCATTTCACAGCACTGCTAACTGTAAGCACACACAAAGGCACGCTAACCTCCTAAAATGAATGACGCAACAATGCAAATCCATGGTGAACGCGCAAGCTAGCCACCTAATTTTCTTGCTAACCTGTGAAATACGCTTCAGGCTTAATAAACAAATGTTTCTGCCACAGTTAGCACAAAATTTTGCTTACCATTAAGCAGCTCTATGAAATTGGGCCCAGAACTTAAAGCTCATGCTTGGCTAATGGATGCTATTTTTCTGTGTTTTTAAACATGATTAAAACACAAATAAAATTCAAGCTTGTGCGGCAAGACAGGCAACGTTCTTGAACAAGACATCCTAATTTGCAGGCCTAGAATTACACAGAGGTCACAGAGGTCATGGACTCTGTTGCCCCTGATCTTCATTCTAAAGCCATTTCAAGATAATAATAGAACAGCATTTAAATAACACAGATGCCTCGAAGTGCTTTACAATTTTAAAAGGTTATAATAAAATGATACACTAGAGACAATAAATAATTATTACAAATACAAAACATTTTCACTGACTTGGAAAAACTCAAAACTTAATCAAAAACATGGCTGGTAACACGTACAAGGCAATGCTATAACAACACATGACAAAACACACTAGACAACCAGGAAAAGTTACAAATCAAGAAATTTATCAAATGTGAATTATTTAAAAACTTAATTTGGATTTGAACAAAGAAAAATTGACCGTAGCGGGACTTGAACCAATGAATTAACGTACCGGAGGTCGTTGGTTCAAGTCCTACTCCAGTCAATTTTTCTTTGTTCAAACCCAAATAAATTAAAAATTTACCAAGTCCGTTTCTCTTGTGGTTTATTACTAGATGTTTATCGGAAAATAATATGTTAGTAATATACACAAGAAACTAAGTAAATTAACACACAAGACCAGCAGTATGTAATGGCCCCCGAACTCCATTTCTTGAAATTAAACCCCAAATCATACCATTAAATCATGCAATTAAAGTGAAACTCACTTGATGCATCAGCACAGGTAAGATGAACGGCACCTGCTTCAAGTTAACAGGTGGATTGAAGTTGTCGATAACAACTTGCTCTGTCGGAGCGTACTCCTGCAAGATGAAGCTGCACAGAATTGAGCCTTTGACCCCGCCCAATATCCCATGATCCTTCTCTGTCAGAAGGCATTTTAGTTTGTCGACAAGGTGCTGTGGTAACCTTTAAAAGAGAAGAAATGTTGTATTTTGGACTGAACACAACAGTTGAAAAGTATGATGCATCAGCGGTTTGACGAAGATGTTAATTTTAAGTTTTTCAATAAATAAATACGTTTATAAAATCATCCTTACTAGCAGAATCAGGCATAATTTTTGGTCCTTGCGAAAAAAAGTAGGAACATTTCATTGAGCACAAGCAAAGAGACTTTTCAGGCTATTTAATTGAAATGTTCTTGGTTTTGTTTTCCAAGGGCAAAACAAGCAGAAATCGGACTAAAACAGGAAGAATATCATGCCTGCAGAAAAAGGGGTGCTGAGTTTTTTTCCTTCTTTGAAGTATGCTATTTTCTAAGTTTAAAAGTAAGTTGATGGGCAAAAAGTGACTTGAGATTTAAAGGGAGAATAGACAGAGTACTACTCCAAAAATTAATTACCATAAAAACTTACTTGAGAGAGAGCACTGGAGAGCTGTCACTACTATAAAACATTGTTAGAAACAACACCCCTTAAAGAGTAGTTTTAGAGAAAGAGGTAATTTTTCCCAAAGACAAAAATTGAATCTGAGAAAGGCTTCAGGCATGAAGCCTTTCTCAGGCATCTGAAAGCACAACATTTTATGCAACAAGAGGTTTTTTCTTTTCTCTCACTATTTGCTTCCAACTTCGATGACCAATTGACCCCAAATTTTCAGAGGTTTGTTATTTTATGCATATGTTGGGATACACCAAGTGAGGATACTGGTCTTTGACAATTACCAAAAGTATACTCTGCCTATAACAGATGTTAAAATATGACAGAAGCAGGTTAAAAGATACTCCAGGTAAAGCAACTTTACATTCAGAAAATGGACTAAGTGAAACTTTTTTAGGATGCATTAGTGCTATGTCAGGCCTCAAGTTTCATCTTTGAGTAGACAAGGCCATTTTCAGTTTGCAAAGGGCACTTCAATCGGGCAATCTAAGAGTCTCCGAGAAGGGGCACCAAGGGCAAGACCAGGGCAATAGAGGCCATTGCTTTTGTGTAGATCCAGAGCCCAATTTCACCAAGACTTAAGATTAACTTTAATTGTGCAAATCAATCTTAAATCGCTAAGCAAAGTGTGATGCCACAATACAATTCACTATGGCAATCTTAAAAGATGAATCTTAGTGCTATGTACGTGAAATCCAGTCACCTGCTGAGTAGGTACACTCAGTTAAGATACTACACTTTGAGGCTTGCATGGTAGGAAAATGGATCCCAGATTATACCTTCTCCTATGCTTCGTGCAAGCGAGATAAAGCAAGAGTCTCCGCAGCTCATTCAGACAGTCACCCTTGTCCTTGTCTGACGGCTGAGAAGAGCTGAGTATGTTAAGGAGGCCGTCGTAAAATGCATCTAATTCAGCTTTGGTTTTATTCCTGTTGAGAGAAAAAACAAATTTGAACTTTGTAGAATAGTTCATTGGTATTCCATTGTGTTTATACATAAATACTGTAACGAAAATACAACTTGTGAGTAATTTCCAGTAAACACTTTTTATTTTCATCTTAAAAAAAACACCTGTTTTACTAATAGTAATAATACAGAGTATTTGTAATGCACCAAAATCCACCAAATTAAGGTGTTCAAGGCGCACGAGAGAGAATCTTCACACAATAAAGAAAGACGAAAATCAGACAAAGAACTATTACAGATAAGCCAAATTAAACAAGCAAGTTTTCAAACTGGTCTTAACGGTTTCAACACTAAAAATATTACAAATTTGTAGTGGTAAGCCATTCCAGAGAGTGGGTCCAGCATGCGAAAAATGACTTATCGTCCCATGATTTCCTGCTCTTAGGAACATGTAACAAGCAAGTATTAGATGATCGAAGGGATCGTACAGGAGTATATAGTTTTTACCAAAGAAATATTATATATAGGAGCGGAACCATGTATGCAATGAAAGATAAGCAACAGAAGTTTTAAAGCAATACGAGATCCAATGGGTAGCCAGTGAAGTAACTTCAATACTGGTGTAGAGTGAGTGTGTTGCCTGGTAAGTGTGACAATTCCAGCAATGCTTGTGTGTATGTTTGTTACTGTTATTTCCCTTTTTGTATGTTTGTTAATGTTGTTGTTATTTCCATTTCTACGCACTTTCTGCCAAGTCTTGTCACTTTTAGTATTTTATCTTTTATTGATGTATCTTTACTTTATGTGAGGGCCCTCAAGTGATCAGCTGTGCTGGATGGGTCACCCTCGTTAAATATGCTTTTAAATAAAAAATAAATAAAAATGAATCGCATTCCCAATTCAATTGTGTTCCAGCTTTTAAGATCATGTTCATGTAGGACTGAATTTTTATATACCAGGCCTGGAGTTTCACGGCGGCCACGACGGCAATGGCCGTCGTGGCCCTTCAAGTGGCCGTGATGCCTCTTGAAAATGACCAAATATTACGGCCAAGTTTGCCGTGCCCTTTACCCCCATGGCCGTAGTGCCCTTTTTCACCTTTTGCATCCAAGATCCACCGCAGTCAGCCGTCTACCGGCAGCCTGACCGCGCCGCCGATGGCATCTTGGACCATTAAATCCCCACCATCCAGCCACTGCTGCAGTGAACACAACACACCAAACTTCACCACGCGGCGTCATTTCCGCTGACAGATTGACCTCTTTTAATGTTGGCCCCTCCGAAAATTAAATACAACACACTGTAAATAGCATTGAACTCATTGCTTTCCAGCGGGAGTAACATCATTAAACGAAGGCAGCTGCTATCCAGAACTAAATGTAGACTGGTCGTTACTCAGTTTCTCAAACTATTCTAAATAGTGACAACTGGTCTTCGGGCTTGGCTTGGAGAGCGAACTAGCAAGAGCGCAGCGAGATCAGTGAGCGAGATCGATCATCCTTGGAAACGAAGTTGCTGCTCTGTGCTATGTTAACAGAGACCAGAGTTTTTGACAACCAAGGTTGTGAGAACTTCTGTTGTTTATTGAACACGCTGACAGCACATGATTGGTAAAAGTTTGACATCGTGTCGTTGACATCGCGCCATTAGATCGTTGTCAACGAAATATACACTTGTTGTATCGGAATTGTATCCTGTCACTTCGTTCATGTTTTTGCAGTTCACTAAATAACATCGAAATGCCACGAAGAGATCGTTTAATTTACACTTCTGTTAAACTTAAAACTGATCAGATCTGTGCTTCCATAATTGTTTGTGTTTTGCTTCCATTTCCTTGTTTTGTAAATATCACAAGTTTAAAAATTCTTTGGCCTCCGTGCCCTTTAAAATTTTTCTATTTGGCCTTGGTGCCCTTCCCTTTGGCCTTGGTACCCTTCAAAACTTGCACCTATCGAAGGCCAAAGTGGCCTTGCCCTAAAAATTACAAAATTCCAGGCCTGACATACATACACCGTGCGCAGCAGCAGTTTTGGACTGGGTGCCGAATTTGCATTTTTTTGCATGTGCCTATTTTGTGGGTGCCGAGTTTCAGTTTGTAAGTGGCGAGTTTGCAAGGTGCCTAGTTAGTTTGTTGGTGCCAAGTTTGCAAGGTACCGCAGTGACCGGTTACCACATCAACTAGCCCACTTTGCAGCTTGGCCACAAAAATGGAGCTACACTATTATTATTAATATCAACAAAGAAGAGAGCTCACAACGCAGTCAAGCCAGGGCAGCAGCGGTCTGGTGTAGTTGTGGTGTGGGGCCTGAACTAACCCTGGTGGTAAGGACGTCAGTCAGTATCCCAACTTGAGTGTTAAAGTTGGGACGTCCCAACTATAGTTGGGATCGCCCATAGACTTCAACAGGACACCGTGTGATCGATCATGGGTCCTGATCATGCGATCGGCGTTAAACAAGATTCTTATTTCAAACCCAGTGTCGCGGTCTCAGCTCTGTACAAACTCATGTCAAAACTGGTTTGGAATGATAGTTTATTGCTAACAATACAATGGACTGCTAACTCAGTGTAAATAGTGTTTTTAGAGGGTTCTGACAGCGGACAGCAGACTCATGCTCAGTCACTGAGTCAGTGCATGGTCAGTGCCGCCAGTCGGACGCTTTCTCAGCAGGTAGAAAAAGAAATATTTCTACCTCCAGTCCATGGTCTCGGTAGGCCTACGCATTTTGTTTCCATTCTCTCGGAGGAAACAAAATTACAATTAATCTGAAATATTCTCAAGGGAAAGTGGTCTTAAAAACTTCATTCTATGATACTTACTACACTAGTATTATTATGTTTTTAGTTTATTCATGGGGGTGCTTTGCGTTTACTGCGATCCCAGCTATAGTTGGGACGTCCCAACTTTAACACTCAAGTTGGGACCAGTCCCAACTATAGTTGGGACAATAGTCAAGTTGGGACGGAACAATGACATGATGCAAAACTGAGTACTGTACTGACAACGACCGAGGTGAGGAGTCCAACCTGGTGGGCTGATACATTGACACAGCTTACCTTGCTCTTGACATACACTTTTCCACCACAGCTGTCATTTTGTAGCTGACAGGCAGCACTTACATTTCAAGACGCTGGATGATTAATTTTCAGTAAAGTTTGCGGAAGAAGGAAGGGGGAGGCAGGAGGCAAGAAGGCACACATATCATGATGCACACTGCATGTTGACACTTTAACGAAGTTTTCGACAGAGGGCGCTAAGGCACTTCAGTGGTAGGATATTAGCAGCCTCGCTACCATGGGCAGCGCGCCGTATCGTACCTCTCGTCACTAACCCCTGGTAGGGATGTACTGAGAAACAACGCTGATTGGCTCCCAAGGGTGACTACTTTGCGTGCACGCTTGTTAAAAACTTTCGAACGCATGTATGGCGCTTGTAGGACGCTTAGTACGCGCGTGTGAAAATGCAAATATTTTGACGCGATTCCATTTCAAATGAATCATGTTTTTACACGGTCACCCTTAACTGCATACAGTTAGACATATCGAAAAGCAAGGAAGAATGACAGAGGACCAGTTGCTTTTTGACTTGATGCCTCTTTTACGGGTTACCATACTTGAGCTAACTGAAGACGACAAAAGTAAATAGATAAATGGAGAGAAAAGCTATGTTACATAGTGGGAGAGGAGGACTCTTTTGTAAGAGATCTTAAATCGACTACTTCTGTAAAGCTTCCCCTTGTCGAAACTAAGTATTCCATTGATTGGCTTTAGTTTTGAATCATATTCATAAACCTTATCCTTACCTTCAAAGAAGGAAAGTCATCTACACAGTGAGACGTGTGCACTCACAGTCCATGGTCGCAGTATGGATGGATGTACATGTACACACGAGCAAAAGCAAAGACATGTAGACAAAACTTTTTGCCAGTGTGTGTACATGACTTGTATCATATAGACCTTTCTTTTGCAACGTCACAGCCCAAGTTTTTGCCAACCCAGGTTGGAAAACTATGGAAAGCCATCAAATGCAAAACAAAAACAGATAGCTAGAGTTTGTAACAACATTACACAAATATTCAAAAATAGTGTTGAATTTATTGGAAACGAAGCAACCGATCATGGGAGGTATTTTATTTAAAAGAAGCTTGCCGAAAATGCTGAATTCGGTTAAAACATCTGTTAACACAATTGAATGTTTTACTAACATTCGGCGGTCCATGCCAACCAGTGCTGTTTGAAAGGTCTATTGACAATAGACCGTGCAAGTTTCGCGCGTATTCGAACATTTTTGGGACCACTGTAGTCCTACGTACATTGCTTTAACGCGTTAAAAAAACAAACTCACGTGCTTTAACGGATCCCGATGTTCGAATACGCGCGAGACTTGCACAGTCTATGCCAATTTCATGCATCCTCGTTCCCAGGGGTGATCGATCTCGCCGCGCCATTTTTTCCCAGCATGCCTTGCTCGATCATAACCCCTGGAATTGGTTCATTAAAATGTGCTAGAATTTAGCACATTTTAATTAGGCCTGGGCCGATCCGTTCTACGCACGCGCTCAAGTACAGTAACCCGTAACAGAGGCATCAACAAAGTCAAAAAGCAACTGGTCCTCTGTCATTCTTCTTTGATTTTGTGATAGTAGTCTACCTGTATGCAGTTTAGGGTGACCGTGTAAAAACATGATTCATTTGAGATGGAATCGCGTCAAAATACTTGCATTTTTACACGCGCGCACTAAGCGTCCTACAAGCGCCATACATGCGCTCGAAAGTTTTTTTAAGTGTACGCAATGTAGTCACCCTTGGGAGCCAATCAGCGTTGTTTTTCAGTACATCCCTACCAGGGGTTAGTGACGAGAGGTATCGATACGGCGCGCTGCCCATGGTAGCGAGGCTGAATTTCATGTTATAGAACTTATCAGCCTCGCTACCATGGGCAGCGCGCCGTATCGATACCTCTCGTCACTAACCCCTGGTAGAGATGTACTGAGAAACAACGCTGATTGGCTCCCGATGGTGACTACTTTGCGTGCACGCTTGTTAAAAACTTTCGAGCGCATGTATGGCGCTTGTAGGACGCTTAGTACGCGCGTGTGAAAATGAAAGTATTTTGATGCGATTCCATTTCATGTGAATCATGTTTTTACACGGTCACCCTAAACTGCATACAGTTAGACTATCACAAAATCAAAGAAGTATGACAGAGGACCAGTTGCTTTTTGACTTGATGCCTCTGTTCTCTTTTGCAGGTTACCATACTTGAGCGCGCGCGTAGAATGGATTGGCCAAGGCCTCATTAAAAATTTTGAGCTAGATTCTAGCACATTTTAATGAACCAATTCCAGGGGTTATGATCGAGCAAGGCATGCTGGGAAAAATGGCGCGGCGAGATCGATCACCCCTGGGAACGAGGATGAGAACTTATGCACATGAAGTCATATCAGTAGGGCGCCCTAGAGGCCAAAAAGCGGCTGTTCATTGGCCAAACCTGTGCGCCGCGCGTACAAACCTGCGCGTTGCCTCAAGCACGTGACTAATGTCAGCCCCCAGGCTGAACCAGCGTATTGTACGCGCAGCTGATCTATTCCGCGCTTACGTCAAGCGTATTTCACTCCAGCAGGGAATTTTTGCCTGGGCGCTTGCGTACTCTATGTACATGTGTACATGTAACTACAGTCTTCTGGTACCCGTATACATTCTTCGCTGACACACATATTTTAGCGCACTAAATTCGGCGGTTGCACACTAGTATGCGGAGAATGGTGATCGCAAGCGCAGAATTCGGCGGTAAGCAAATCCATGAAATTGGGCCCAGTTTGGCTGAGCGAAGGTCTGCCCCCGATGGTTGCCTCAACCTCTTTGGGCTCAGTTCCCAATCAACCGGGTCACTTGGTCGGGAACGGAGCTCCGTCACCTCATCGAAGTGGCCCTGCGAATGCCGCTCATAGGCTCATCCTGTGCGCCGCTCGTAAATAATGTGGTTTTCCTTTGCTTCGTCATCGTTTTATCGATAAACAGCCTCAACCTTTATACCATGGCGCATTACCAGGGGCAGGAGCTGGAGCACCCCCTCACAAACTTACCCCTCCCCGGTGATAAAAAAAGCATAAATGAATGTTGTCTTTGACTCCGCTGCTTGCCCCCCCCCCCCCCCAAAAAAAAAGGTCTGGTACGCCACTGCCTACGTTATACTATATTTTAGTTATAAAAACGAGTGTTGGGATTGTTTGTTCATTACTCTTCCCGAGTCCTGTGAAAAAAGTATAACAAGCACAGACCCGGCGAATTCGAACCAGTCTTCATTCTAAAGCAGACGTCTTTCCGCTAGACTACCGAGCTTGACTTGTTGATTCAGGCAGTTCGAATCCTCTTAAAGCGGGTACCGCAACGCATAGATGTTTACTTGCATCAGGTATAATGAATATTATTTTTGTTCTATTTTTTTATACCAGTTGGTTTTTTCTCCCGTACACCCGAGCATGTGCCTCGGAATTTTTTCACAGACCTCGGGGTAAGTACCGAAGATACGGTGCAAACACATAGCGCCGCGTACCATATGGGTAAAACAAAAATAACTTTCTTTTTTAGCAAGTTCTAATTTCTCATTACCCCATTTCAAAAACAATGTTCTTTACTTCTCAGTTGCGCGTGAGATGTGTTAATTATCGAATGGGTGTTATTGATTAGCATCTAAATTCTCCTTACCTTCCAAACGAAAATTTTAAGTTCGTTTCTTCCATTCTCTTGAAGGGATATTCTAAATCTGAATGGTAGAATTGGACCCACGAGACAGCAAACGTCGCACCGAAAAATGAAAAACCATGAAAATATTGTCTTTAAGAAAATTTATGTCGTCCACCAATCAGAAATACGCCGCATGTTATTTAAAACACTGGTAATTATAGGCCCTATGGCTATTATGTGTGCACGTTATGCATTTAGAGATTACACATATCGAAATCACCCCTTCAAAACAAATTGTCTCATCCCGTAAGTCTTTGGTCAATTTTATTACCAAATATGGTCAAAGGTTGCTTTCTTATGCAAATAAAAAATCCAGGGTCGCATCGCGTGATGACCACCACCCACCAGAGCGTGCGCACGGTTGTGCCACGTCGGTTTGCTGAAGGAAAAATGGACGACTTTTAGTTTTAGAAGTTTTCATGTCTTGTTCTGCAACAAATTTGGGTTTTCATCGCATTTCTGAGAGTAAACACCCTTAAAAAGTGCAGTGGTGAGTTAAGAATTTTCTCCTCTTAAGAATTTATAGTGTAGTTCGGATTTTTATTCGCATTATTCAAAGAAATTCGGGGGGTTTTCGGTACAAGGCGCCAAGTTTAAAAACAGCACGTTAAGTCATTAACTTAAAACGACTGCTTTTGGCTGCAGACGCCATATTGAAATTTTCCCGGTAACTATTTTATCGAAGCAATTTTCCCCTCACTTTCTGAGAAGTGAGGAGTGTTACTGAAATATTTCACAAGCGTTAACAAGAAAAGAATGCTGCCATGGAGAAAAGGAATGGTCTCAGTAAGTGTGTTCTTGTCATGCTTGTCGTAGGCCCCACATCAAAATTTCCATATCCTGATAAGTGATGATTGATAGTGATATTCTTTTTTGACACATTCTTAACACTTGTGAGTTGTGTGGTGTTTTTTTGTGAAGCAGAAGACTTATTACAGAAATTGTTTTGAGAGGAAACTTTTGTCATTTATTGGGCAAATTTTGTTTATGTATAGTGCATTCACTGTCACTGAGTGTCAGGCAGAGTTGTAGTCGAGTCACCTGTGTTGAGTCTGAGTCTCAAGTAACTTGGGTCGAGTCCAAGACCTGAGTCACTTGGTCTGAGTCTGAGTCATGAGTCACTTGTTTAAACAAAGTTCAGTACATGCAGTTTAAAAGAAATTTTATAATTAGTTATGGTTGCTGTTAAACCAATACCCCGGCCTTGCCCCTTCTCCAAGCTTGACATGCATGACGTGTGTGGGTGCACTGTGTCACTGTTTGAAAACTGGTGCAAACAATACACAGCTATCTCAGCGCAGTATGCAGGCTGTGTATTACCGATACCAGACAGACTTTGGCTGCATCCGAGTTGACAGAGTGTTTTGCATCTATGGCTAGATCTGCTTGTATGCTGCCTAATAAATTTCGCGTACGCCACCTAATTGTCTAAAAAGACGTAGTGATATAGCCACAGCCCACAAAAGCCGGAGACGAATTCCCATTTCCCTAGTAAAATGTATCAAGCAGTGGCTATGGTATCAATGCTGACAGAATAACAACATTGATTTCATGTCAGAGACAATAATGCTTTTTCAGAAATATGTCCCAGTGTTATCATGCATATTGAACTTACAAGTGCTGTACATTGTACATGGCATCTACACAACAATCACCAACACAATTACTTCAACACCATAGGACAGTGTACTTATTTCGTGTCCTGAATGTTAATCATCCCCATGTGCATGACGATTGGATCATCAGAATATTTATTTAAAAAAGCATTGTTGGTGAAAATACATGACTCATGGGTCCAGATCACAGTAGTGGAGTCCAAGTCGTTGTCTTTTGCCGAAGTGACTTGAGTCAAGTCCGAGTCACCGCAATTGTGACTCGAGACAAACTCAAGTCCGAGTCCAGGACTCGAGTCCTACAACTCTGGTGTCAGGCTAGCTCAGAGTTTCTTCAGTGTCACTATCAACTCTGTTGACTCCTGTTTGATTCCGGGACTGAACAAAAGCTTGCAATGGTGTAACTAAGGTGTAAATCAGTGCTGGACGGCTCAGGTCTGGTCTCGGACTCCCCCTCGGACTCAGATAAACAGGAACTCGACAACAGCACTGGTGTAAACTAAGAGTGGTTTCATGTTCATGTAATAGGAAACAAAACGAGGCAGTGCCTGCATAAACCTCAAACTCTAAGCACTGCGCTTGTCCAACGTGAAATATTAAATGTATTAAAAAACGTTTAAACATGCAGGTCTGGGCCAAGACTGTTGATATGGGACATAACCGTGCAAATCTATTCATTTGAAGTTTTAATGAAGATTCAGTATTTTCCAGCATGTATCTTTTTCTTTTTCCCTTGTATTTAAAAAAAATTGTTTGGGGGGGGGGCTAGACAAAAGATGGGCGGGGACACTGCTGCTTCCCTTTAGACTTTACTATACTGTCTCTACTACAGCCTCCTTAAACAATTTTTACACCAAAAAAACCCCAAAATTTATTGCAAGATCATAAAACAAATTAACTGGTTGATATTGTAGAGGTTGGTAAATGGGTCTGTCTGACACTAATGGGTCCATATGATAACTTTTGGACTGTAACTAGACAAAAAAGAAGAAGATTTTGCCCTTTATTTTGGTTTTATTTCTCAGCTAATAGTGATTGTGGTTACCCCCCCCCCCCAAATAAAAAAATCTTATTCAAGAAATTAAGCGGTCGCTCTAAGACATGTTGTTTGTAATGAGGACAGACATTTTGTAATGGGATCGACTGGAAAGTGATTTAACAAAAAAAATGAAATGAATCGATTTTTCAAAATGTAGTTTATTTAGGCTCATTGCCCCTTAATGGTTATTTGTCAAAACAAAGAGAACTTTTAGGTTTTTAAGACAGTATGAATGTTAGTTTGTAATATGGACTTTGCCTGGAAACAATCCTCACAAGGACTGCATTAAAAAGGGACAACATTTTTGTTAATCTGTTTACATTATTATCCTTTTTTCTCCATTTATGTATGAAATGTCTGTCCATCATGCCCATGTGACAAACAATCATCTTGGAGATGATCCCCAGTTAATATTAAAATACAGGGGAATTTAAATGTATCTTCCTCTTTGTTAAGAAAAATCCTGAACTGACTTGGAGTGTGCATGGAAACAAGCTTGACAAAATTCATCTTTTTTTGTTTTGACCACCTATTTTTATTTTTATAAAAATGTCACACTGGTCCCATTAGTGTGGACAGACCCAAATACAAGTCTGTGTCACTGTAAAAATTTAACTCCTATCATCATCAACATTACAATTTTTTGATAACTGGTCCGCTCTTCACTGTTCTATTAAAATGGCTATAAACCTGCTATGTCATTTAGTGCTACCCCCCCCCCCCCACCATTGTGTCTTCATTGTGTGCTTGAGATTTCAACAATTCTAGAGAGTATTTTTAGGGGGGGGGGGTTAACTTCTGTATTTTAGAGGAAAGTTTTGTGTTGGGATGGGGGAATGCCCTTTGACCCATATTGGGAATGGTATATGCAATGCGACCATGCCCAGTACATGTAGGTTTAGTCAGCTGGTGTAGTCCGACCCTCATTGACTAGACAGAGTTGGGCTTATTTAGCGGAACTATGGTATGGTAAACTAACGCTTTCTGCTTTGGCCTGCTCTTTCCCAACATGCATATTAGAAATACCTCTTGCAGCAATATGCCCCAATGCAAGTGTTCTTCTAATTTACAACTTAGTTTTGACGAATTTGTGTGTAAGAGAGTACTTGTTGTCTGAGGCCAAGAACCTGTTGTCCGAGTCTGATACTTAGAATGAGTCCTCCCCACTGAGTCCAAGTCCCCTCTTGTCCGAGTCCTCTCTTGTCTGATTCTCCTCTTGTCTGAGTCTGAGTCCCTCATCTACGTAAAGTTAGTCCTGTTGGTAAATCATTGTGTCACAGGTGTGTGTATCTGCTGCATGCCCAAAAGTTTGTGTTACTTCTGGCTCCAAAGTTGGCATACGTTGATTGTAGTTTTGCAAAAAAACACCCATTTCATCGTTCCGAGGCATTTATCATCAAAAATTGTTTAATTATGAGGAAACTAGCTCACTCCCATGGGCTTCTGGTAAAATCGGAGCCATTTTCTGTAAAGTAGCTGACAGTGGAATTAGGTCAAATACTTAGAAGTAGAACAGGGTTGCAATTATTTTAACCGTTGATTCTCCTGCTAACATTCACATAATATATTTTCTGCTTGCAATTTCAGCCATTTCCAGCATTTCTGTCCAACTAGTGACCAGGGCCCAATTTCATAGAGCTGCTTAAGCAAAAAAAAGTAGCTAAGCACAACAAAATAATGTTCACCAGAATGAGGTTACCAGCAAAACTACCATGTCACATGTACACTTTGCTACTGGTATCCTGCTCATTTCTGCTTAGCAGACATTGTTAAGCAACATTTTCTGCTTAAGCAGCTCTATGAAATTGGGCCCAAATTTGCTCAAAGATTGTACCATTAAAAAAAGTCAAAACACATGTTAAACTCATGAGATTGATCTCCATTGTGTAATGAACCCATTTTTACACTTAAAACATCATGCACAAGGCTATCACCCAGACATGTGTACTTGAAACAAATAGGGTTTGTGCTTCATGTGCAAAGGCCATTGGCAGCACATCAATTGAATTAATTTTTTGTTTATTTTTGATGATTTACAATGAAGGTAGCAGGTGTTTTTTTCTTTTGCCCCCGCTCTCGAGTTGGTCTCGGGTGGTGTCGCGCCCAGTCCCAGGTTTGAGTTGGAGTTTTGAGTCACGGTGCTCCGAGTCTGAGTCCACAAAAAAATGAACTTGAGGCCAGTCTCAAGTCTGAGACTGAACTCGACTCCTCCAGCACTGCCATGCAGGCAGCAGAGTGGTTGCTGTAGTGCTACAGGTTTTACTGCATGTAAACAACTTATCGCCCTATTATAAATTTAACATCTTAACTTTTAGCTTGTTTGAAAAGATTTTAATCATAGTGCAAGCCAACAAGCTCTCAGGTCTTGTTTTTATGGAATGAGAATATGCATTCATACAGATGCACATGTAAACTAGACATTCAGGTTTTGTTTACTACAAAAACAAGGTGTTCGTGATCGATGTCATCAAATTATGATTTAATAATATTTTATTGTTCAACTCGATTTGTGGTTCAGGAGTAAGGGTTTGTTCCAATTTAAATCTTCAACTTCCGGTTTGAACCAAAATTTAGGTTAAATGAGGTCATACTCTGTAGCGCTAGGTAAGTCCTAGGAGCCCTTTGTAATGCCGTGTAATTGATAAAAATCCAATGTGTGGTTCGAGAGTTATGATTGTTTCAAGTATTGAATTTGATCATCCGGTTTGAACCGGAAGTGAAGGCCAAATTGGGTCACATTGTGTGTGTCAACTTTAAGTTGATAAATACTTTGCCAATGATGTAAAGATTGTAAAACAACAAAGTGTGCTTTAGAAGTTATGATTTTTTGAAACATTAGCTTTTAACTTCCGGTTTTACCGGAAGTCAGTTTTAAGTGAGGTCACACTGTGTATCGTTTGTTAAGCCTTAGGAGCTCTTTCTGATGACGTTTACTTGGTCAAAATACGAGTGGCTGAGGAGTTAGTAGTGTTTCAATTATTAAATTCATCTTCCGGTTTGAATCGGAAGTCAAGGTCAAATGGCATAACATTTTGTGTATCGTTTCTTCACTTGTTACCTACCTCCCAAATGATGCATAGATTGTACAAATCCAAAGTGTGGTTTAGAAGTTATGATTTTTTTAAACGTAAAACTTCAACTTCCGGTTTTAACCAGAAGTTAAGGTCAAACGGGTCACATTTTGTGCAGTGCGTGTTAAATTAATCAAGACCGATAAGAAGACGTTTGGATTGAGGAAATCCAACGTGTGGTTTAAAAAGAGATATTAATTTTTCAAATATTACACGGACTAACATTAATTGGGTTTGCAATGTACATGTACAATGAAATAGCGAGCGGCGCTACATGTATTCGCACACGTACAATGTACACGTGCGTGGCTGTGTACAGTGTCGGCGTATGTTTGTGTTGGCCTACACTATCGTGCGTTGTCGAACAATGAAAGTCAACAAATACGTGTGCTTTGACGCCCGGTTTGGACCAGATGCAAAAATTGAAATGTTATTATTTGTGTGCAAAAGTTTTGGCAGAATAACTCCTCTGTACCTGCTGCAAAATTTATGTTAAAATGTTACGTAGTTTATAAGATATGAATTTTTCAAATTTTCAACTTCCGGTTTGAACCGGAAGTCAAGGTCAAATGGGGTCATGTTGTGTGCAGCGTTTGTTGACCTTTCAACGACCTATCCGATGATGTGTAGATTGTAAAAATCCAACGTGCGGTTCATGAGTTATGATTTTTTACAAATATTAAACTTTGATTTAATTTAATTCAATACCCGATGACGTCATGACATTATCAAGTTTGTGTCGTCTTGATATTGAGGTTCATATGTCTGATGAGTTTCAACCTTCAGTTCAATTTGAATCTTGAGTTATGCTGTAGAAAAGCAAAAAACATGACTTTTTGAAGGAAAACAATCGAAGGCAAACTTCGACCTAAGGTGACGACCCGGAAGTAAAGGTCATACGATTTGGCGTTAACTTTTCAAAAGTTGCCCAAGTATTGATCTATCAGAATTTATCATACCTTTAAAATTCACGAAGTTACAGCAAATAGAAAATGGTCAATTTTCAACTTTGAAAACCTTGTAATTCGACACCCGATGACGTCATCATGACGTTATAGATTTGTACCGTCTTCATATTGAGGTTCAATTGACCGATGAGTTTCAAGGTTCAATTCAGTTCTAATCTTGAGTTATGCTGTAGATAAGAGTTGAACGGAAGGAAGATGGAGAAGAAAAAAAAAACCCAATATAAACAGAACAATAACAAAAGGTGTTCGTGCACATATTGGGTGGTGGGGGGGGGGGAGCATGCAGGGATGGTTAAGAGGAAACCCTTAAGTCAAGTTTCCTTGTTATAAGTGTTTTTAGCGTAAAGCACCGTACAACTTGTTTTTCTCAATTTTGGTTTTGTGTGCATTTACAGGTTTGCTCGTCTTAAAAGAATTCTACCTGTCAACAAGTAGATGTTTAGACTAAAAAATCATCATGCAGTCTGGCTTAAAACCCGCCTTCACTTCAAACAGGTAAATTTATTTATAGATTCATTTATTAATTCATTTAACCCAAAGATTATGGCCCAGTTTCATAGAGCTGCTTAACTGCTGATCTTTTTGCTTACTGCGCAATTTCCATTTTCTAGCTCTCCTTACCGTATTAGGCACATAAAAAGGCTTGCTTACCTTCTGGTGCTTACTGTCTGAAGGTGAATGACGTAACAATGCAAATCAACAGTGAACATGCAAACTGGCTGCCTAATGTTCTTGCTAACCTGTGAAATAGGCTTACGCTTCAGCAAATTTGTCTGCTATGGTTAGCTCAAAATTTGGCTTACTGCTAAGCTGCGCTTTGAAATTGGGTCCAGGGTAGAAAAAACAAAAATTCTTGTAGTCTAAAATTCAACCCTTTTGTAATGCCTGTGTAGTATTGTTATCATAATGCTTTTTCCTTCAATGGTAAAAAACACAAACATTTGTCTTTTAACAGTTTTCAAAAGTTATCATAAATTGCTTTTCGCTAAATTGACACTCAGACTATTCTCAGAACAGGTTGCATGAATTCATCATCAATAGTTTGACACAAAAATGGTGTATAATTCAAAATAAAAGGTTTGAATTCCAATGTGACTGTGACTCCAAAATAAATAACATTTAAAGTTATTTAAAGTAATTAAGTAATTAAAGTAAGTAATTAAACATCACTGGGCTGTTCTTGAAATCACAAACACCGTTGGGAATCAACAGTAATCTTGTGAATCTTTTTAAATGATTATTTGTAAAAATTAAAGACAAAGGTAGTTTTTAAACAAAACTCCTTATTCAGTTTCTATGAAGAATTAAATTGTAACGATTGAAGATTGTATAAAATTTGCCCATTTCATTGAGGTAAACAGTGTTTTTTTGTTTCAAGTAACAACAGTGTGTACTTTCTCAACTATCTTTTAAAGGTCACATTTCAAGTAAATACCTCAATGATATTTTCAAATTGTTTGCATTTAGAAAGCCTTGCCATTCTCCAATGATGTCTTCCCATCAACTAAGTAGACATCTGAGATCTCCAAGCGCTTTTCATCGGTTAAATGTCTTCTCATAACCCACAGATGTCCAGGCTGATGCAAAGTATGTAAATCTTAGTTTTGATTTATATTTCCATTCGATAGTGGGCTGTGCTTGCAGCACTCTACCATTATTATCAGATTTGTGATGCGGTCTTGCCAGGAGTACTGTAGTGCTGTATTTAGGAGCCTTGTAGTGATGCACCATCCAGACTCCTGGTCATGGTCACGGCTGCTATAATGAACTGAAACTGCACTGTATAGTGTATCAACATACTTGCATGCAATTACACTCTGGTGACTCCATGCAAGCACACACACCCATACACATGGCAGTTACGGGGTACCTCCACTGTTGCTCTATTATTCCCTTTTTTGAAGAAATTCTTTGTGGGGTACCACTAGAACAAAGAAAACCTTGTGGGGTAGCACTGACTTGTATCCACTCTAAATTTATCAGGGGAAGAATATGTTTGATGTTTGTGAATACATGGCACGGCCAACTAAGGAGTACCCTGTTTTGGTTGTGGACACTTAATCGGGGGAGGGGGAAACAATTGGGGTCCCCAATTACTTTCTTTGCCTCCCCTCCCCATTTATTCCCACCTAAATTTGTCCTTGTCCCAGCCCTGATTGCCTAAAAGGAATTAAATCCCAAACCATTCAACCCACATTAAGGGTGGGAGGGGGGCACTACCGGTGTGCAGGCACAAGCCAAACCCAGAGTTAAATTTTTTAAAAACAAAAAAAACACACTTCGTTTTGTTTGCAACTACAGGCATGTTAGTCTTAAAAGAAATCTGCCCATCAACATGTAGTTGTCTGAGACTCCAAAATCATCATGCTGTCTGGCGTAAAAGCTGCTACACTTCAAGCAGGTAATTTAACAAGCACTTTTTTAACCACTTGGTCTGGTAATCAAAACAATTTCTGTGCCTCTGTGCAACAACACTTTTTTCAGAACTTTTTGGAGCCTGCGGAGTTATCCTTGCCGTTTAAAAATCACATTGTAATAGTGAAACCCTGGCTTGACAAGGGAAATACAAGAAAGGTTGTCGAAATATGCATCAGGATTTGATGTTCTCTTGTGAGAAAAAAAATGGAGTAAGTGTCACCGTGAACCACAAAACATTGGCTTTAAGAAAGGTGTTTGCATTAAGTGCCAGGATTTGTTATCTTGTGACAAAATATGAGTATGCATTCACCATGAAACGCAGAAGCTTGAATTTTAGCCCTGGCTGATAATCTGCCATGAGAGCTGAATCTCTGAAGGTTCAGGTTGAAGCCTGATTTTTCCTGTAAAGCATGTTTGAGATTCACATCATCATTCCAGATAAGTTATGGCTTAAAACAAGGCAGTCAATGATCAAAATATTGTAGTTCACAAGGGACCTAAGTTCGGGGTTTAATCCCTTTTTCAGCATTTTATACAATGGATTACATTTTAACTCGCATTCCCATAAAGAAAACTTGAAAGGTGACCTGGAACCTTCAATTGAAATGGACTTGTGTGAAAGAGGTCTAGCTACTCTTTCCCAGAATGCATATGAACGATTAACTTTTTGCAGCAATATGCCCTTCAAAAGTGGTAAATTTTCATCACATTTAAAACTTAGTTTTGTCTAATTTATTTTTACTTATTTTTCTCTGCAAACTTCAAGGCATGCTAATCGCCAGTGATGTCTTCCCATCAACAAGTAGACATCCGTGATCTCTAGGCACGTTTCATCAGCCAAACATCTTCCTGTTACACTTGCATGTTCAAGTCTGATACACAAGTATGTAAATCTTTGTATAAACTTTTTGTATCAACTGTTAGTGTGCTGTTTTTAAAGCACTTTGCAATAGTTATCACAGCCATTACATGCCACATCACTCAGGGGACTCCCTTCCCTAGATGCATGTCCTGTCCCTGATAAGTAGTCGCTGTTATGTTGGCTACAATGGACAAAAACTTACTTTTGCCATTTTGAAAGGACTTTATCATAGTGCAAGCCAACAAGCTCTGGGATCTCGTTTTTATAGATTGCTTTCATCATTGGGGGGGGGGTATGAAGGAGTTGTATTAAGGGAACCCCAGAGTTGAATGTCCGTGTTTATTTTTTACAGAAAAGTACAACTTGTTTTTTGTTACAATCACTAAGCATTTTGTTTTGTTTGCATTTACAGGCATGTTCGTCTGAAAAGAAATTTACCCATCAACATGTAGATGTCTGAGACTCCAAAATCATCATGCTGTCTGGCGTAAAAGCTGCTTCACTTCAAGCAGGTAATTTTATTAACGAGGACTTTTTTAACCACTTTGGGCCTGTAATAATGGAATTCATTTTCACTCACATTCCTGTAAAGAGCCTTGAAAGGTGACCTGGAACCTCCAATTGAAATGGACTTTGTGTGAAAAAGGCCTAGATTTTTTTCCCCCAACATGCATATGAACAATTAACTTTTTGCAGCAATATGCCCATCAAAAGTGATGAATAGTCATCTAGTTTTAAACATAGTTTTGTCTAATTTACGTTTATTATTTTTTTTGCAAACTTAAAGGCATACCATTCGCCAGTGATGTCTTCCCATCAATAAGTAGACATCCAAGATCTCCAGGCACGTTTTATCGGCCAAACATCTCTACTGGCATGTTAGTCTTAAAAGAATTCTACTCATCACCGTGTAGATGTCTGAGACTCCAAAATCATCATGCTGTCTGCCGTAAAAGCTGCCTTCACTTCAAGCTGGTAATTTGTCATTAACATGCTCTTTTTTAACCACTTGGGGGCAATAATCAAAACAACTTCTGTGCCTCTGTGTAAGAAAAGTTTTTTCGAAACTTTTTGGAGCTTGCGGAGTTATGATAGTCATTTAAAAATCACATTGTAATAGTAAAACCCTGACTTGGCATGGGAAGTACAAGAAAGGTTGTCAAATAAGCTTTAGTTTTTTATTTTCTTTTGTGAGAACATACTTGGAGTAAGTGTCACAGTGAACTGCAAAACATTGGCTTAAAGAAAGGTATTTGCATTATGCGCCAACAATGGTTGTGTTTTTTGTTTTCAGTGTTTATACAATATTCTTCAAGGCCTAAAAGTTTATGAAGTTTCAAAGCTACAAGATCTTGAGGGCGCTACAGTTAAGAGTTAGTGTTTAATGTCAAGGAGGGCGCTGTACCAAATTTTTTAATGTAAATCTTTGCAAAAGGGCATACTCTATTATGGCAGTTGATAATCCTTGGTCAATGTTAAAATGACTTGAAAGAAGACTAACTGATTTAATTCGGTATAGGAAAGTGCCTTGTACGGCTTCGAAAAAGACAAACAAATTAATCTTGTCTTGGTATCTCGCCAATGGTAAAGTGACTTGAAAGAAGACTAACTGATTTAAATGGTTACAGCAAAGTGCTTTTAACGGCTTGAAAAAAGACTAGCAACTCTAAATTGTTATGGTGTGGTGCCCTCTTCTACCAATGTTTCAGCGACTTGAAAAAAGACTAGCAACTATTGCGCCCTTCTGGTCAATGTTAAAATGACTTGAAAGAAGATTAACCGATTTAATTCGGTATAGGAAAGTGCCCTGTATGGCTTGAAAAAAGACCAATAGATCAATCTTGTCTTGGTATAGCGCCCTCCTCGGCCAATGGTAAAGTGACTTAAAAAAAGACTAGCCGCTTTTAATTTCTTTAATGGTTTAGCGCCCACCTCGGCCGAGATTTTTTTTTTTATGTAAGTCTTGGCAAACGGGCAGACCCTATTTTGTGGTCGTTGATAATTTGCTGGTACCTTTTTAACCAATTTTATCGAGTATTTTGGATGTGAAAAAGTACGCATCATATTATTTGTCAATAATACTGTATACTGAAAGAAATCTGGTACCAGCAAGATATACCTACCTTTTAGTAGTCATCATGGCTACCTTTGTGTACAGCATTTAATTCCGCTTACAACAGTTTGAGGTTACTTATTAATTTTTTCAGCATTTTTTTTTGTACGTTTCAATGGTAACCATAATAAACCCAACGCAATAGTCGGCTCAGGGCTATAAGGTCATTAATTGCAGCGTCATACTTGTAATGATCAAAAGGTAATTAAAGGGGAAAATGCGTATAAATTTGAAAATAAACAAATAATCTAACAACCAAACAGATAGATGTATATTATATATCACTTAGAAAATGGATGTTTTGTTCTCCGAAACAAGTACTTTGTAGACCAATCTTGATCAATACACTTCATTTACCAGGAGCTCCAAACAATGCAAAGCAATTTGCTATGTAAATGTCCAACATATTATCATTATTATTCCATACAAAATTGCACCAATGACCTTATAGTTCTGAGCATTGAACTCCAAGACAAGAAATGAGACACAGACTCCATATAAATTTATTGAGCAATTTTTCACACAAAACAAGACTATGCTAATTCTCATTGAAGTAATAGCAGCGTAAGACACGAGTACATGATCCTAGTTCCAAAGGTATTGGCGCTTAAACGGTATGACGCATTTGTTGTGTTTTTAACCCTCATTGAAAACTAGCATGTGAATTCTGTAAATTGCATTTTTTATTTTACTTTTGATTCACCTATGAAAGCCCCAAAAGTCAACCATAAACTTATCTTTTTCTTTGTATTTGACTTGTGAAAAAAGTTATCTTTATTTTTCAATAAATGTTTGCTTTTTCAAGAAACAGTTACAAGTACTACAGAGAAGTGTCACTGCCACGTCCATTTTCTTGAATGGGTATTAGCATAGTCTTGTAACTACAAGTACCTATACTGTATATTCAGGCACGAAACAGCTAGCAGTTTGTCAGAATAAAAGAATAAAGTGCAACACAGCAAGACTTTGCACAGTTTATTTCAATTTTTGATCTGGATGTGAAACCAAAAATGAGGAAATCAGTTGATCACCTGACGTATGTTGCCTGCCTGTATATTATCAAAACATAACTACATAATTATTGTAAACTCGGGCATGCATGCATCGACATGATTTTCTTTTTTGAAGTCCTGAAGGAGAAAAGTGCCAGTCACAGCATTTCTTTGTGTTTTTGAAATTTTCAGCGGCATAGTACAGCTAAGAATAAAAAAATTAGGAAATCATGACTGAAATGAGTTGCATGCCTGTATATTAATAATGAATAATTAACAACTATTGTATATTCAGGCATGCGTGCAACCAAATCTTGCCAAAAAAGGGAAAATGCCAGGCACAGCGATACACTTTGTGCTGAAGTTTTCAATTTTCAATGGCAGTCCACAGCTGAAAATCACCAAAAAAGACGAAATCAGCTGATGACCTGAAAAGTTGCATGCCTGTATATTACATTGTATAACAATGAATTCATGAAAGTAAAGTGAAAAGTATAAGTGCACCATTGCAAGCAGTTTAATTATTTTGCTGCTGAATTTTGCCAGCATCATCCTGATGAGGTTTGTGTATTAAGCAGGGCTACCACGTGCAGGTCTCAGGATACCAGCCCCGACACGCTTTGGGAGATCAGAGAGCCCTTCGTACTCCTTTCGGAGCGCCCGGTCCACGCACCCGTCTGAGGGGCACGCCCCCTACTCCTACTAACGCGGTCCCAGCCCCACGGCCTAGACTGGAACTCCTCCCGCCTGGTCTACCGTTTCCTGATCACACCAGAACCATCCTACCCGCTGAGGAGCCTGATGCATCTTTAAGATCTACCAAGACGGAAGTAGGACCCCACATGCCACGTGCATGTGTCCAAGTCCCTTTTCGCAATTAAGTTTGGAATTTCCCGTGATTTACCACCATTCGATTCCAAACAGTTCGGAGTGTCGCACCACCAACACGCTTCGGGAGATCTTCGGGGCCTTCGTACCCCTTTCAGAGCGTCCGGTCCACGCACCCTTATGCAGGGCACGCCCCCTACTCCTAAAGCGCGGTCCCTGCCCCACGGCCTAGGCTAGGAACTTCCCCCGTTCGGTCAACCATTTGTGATCACAACAGACAGCCTCACCGCAGAGGGTAACCTGAAGCACCTTTAAGATCAACCACCAGATGTTACCCTGGCCGGAGGTAGGACCCCACATGCCACGTGCATGTGTCCAAGTCCCTTTCGCAATTTAGTTCGGAATTTCCCGTGATTTTACCACCATTCGATTCCAAACAGTTCGAAGAGTCGCACCACCAAATCGAAGAGTCGCACCACCAAATCGAAGAGTCGCACCACCAAATCGAAGAGTCGCACAACCAATGCTCAAACTTTTTTAGTTAAAGCATATAACTGCCACGCATATAAAATACGCATATGTGCACTTGCTTGCAATGGTACAGTTATTTACAATGTTAATTGTATAGTGCTGCAAAAACAGCCCACTATACGACGATTAAAAAAACATTATGGTTTATTACTTTATAACAAAAACTGACACCAGAATTTACAAACTTTGACCAGCTTCGAACATCTACATCTACGTGTTAACGGGGAGACATTCAGCTGACAATATGCACTTCTCGCACATCTTCTACTTGGATGGGCAGATGTCATTGGAGAATACCAAGCCTTTCTAAAAGGACAAGAAATAGCAATAAGAAAAAACATGTCAACAATGATTATTTTGCACTTGGGTTTAAGATTTTTTGATGATTGAAGCAGAGTACAGATCATTTCTGAAGTTGAAGAGTTGTGAACATCAGTTTTTATTTCTGTGAAAGAGGTAAAATTACTCTTAGTTATAGCTAATCATGGGAACCAATGTTTTCTTTCATTTGTCAAGTACGGGTTTCATTGTGGCTATATCTTCAAAGAAAAACGATCAATCGAGTAGCTCCAAGAAGTTCAGAAAAATTGTGAAAGGTTTGTCAATTCATGAAAAAAGGGGCAAAATAGTCGATTCCCGAATTCACGTACAAATTCCAATGTCTGACAACATAAAGTGTGTTTCCCTTTGTAAAAACAGAGGTCAGGGCGCTCAACCCACACAGGTAGTTTGCGTTAGTCTGTGAACACTTTTTTGTTCAAATTGGAGCTTAGAGCCTGAGTTGCATTACAACAGAAAATGCAACCCTTTGTGATTTCGTAAAATCAAAAAGTGTTCCTCTTGTGTGAAGGTTGTAACACATCCATATTAAAGAGCCATGTTGCCTGGATTGGGCACTTTGGGCTATAAAAAGCGTTTGAAAGCATTTGATATGAAATGAATATTGTTGGAAAGATGTTTTAAAGTACAATATAACGGTCCACACAAATATTCCTAGACAGAGTGTGGTTCTGGTCCGCCATGCTGAGGAGTCAAATAATTGGTTAGACAAAGTGGTGGAGCATGTTAGTTCACGATTCATTTTTATAACAAACGCTTTTCTTAGCCCAAAGTGCCCAATCCTAGGCAATGTGTCCCTTTAAAAGTCAAGATCTTGTAGCTTTGAAACTTCATAAACTTTTAGGCCTTGAAGAATATTGTATAAACACTGAAAACAAAAAACACAACCATTGTTGGCGCATAATGCAAATACCTTTCTTTAAGCCAATGTTTTGCAGTTCACTGTGACACTTACTCCAAGTATGTTCTCACAAAAGAAAATAAAAAACTAAAGCTTATTTGACAACCTTTCTTGTACTTCCCATGCCAAGTCAGGGTTTTACTATTACAATGTGATTTTTAAATGACTATCATAACTCCGCAAGCTCCAAAAAGTTTCGAAAAAACTTTTCTTACACAGAGGCACAGAAGTTGTTTTGATTATTGCCCCCAAGTGGTTAAAAAAGAGCATGTTAATGACAAATTACCAGCTTGAAGTGAAGGCAGCTTTTACGGCAGACAGCATGATGATTTTGGAGTCTCAGACATCTACATGTTGATGGGTAGATTTCTTTTCAGACGAACATGCCTGTAAATGCAAACAAAACAAAATGCTTAGTGATTGTAACAAAAAACAAGTTGTACTTTTCTGTAAAAAATAAACAGGGACATTCAACTCTGGGGTTCCCTTAATACAACCCCTTCATTCCCCCCCCCCCCCCCCCCCCCAATGATGAAAGCAATCTATAAAAACGAGATCCCAGAGCTTGTTGGCTCGCACTATGATAAAGACCTTTCAAAATGGCAAAAGTAAGTTTTTGTCCATTGTAGCCAACATAACAGCGACTAGTTATCAGGGACAGGACATGCATCTAGGGAAGGGAGTCCCCTGAGTGATGTGGCATGTAATGGCTGTGATAACTATTGCAAAGTGCTTTAAAAACAGCACACTAACAGTTGATACAAAAAGTTTATACAAAGATTTACATACTTGTGTATCAGACTTGAACATGCAAGTGTAACAGGAAGATGTTTGGCTGATGAAACGTGCTTAGAGATCACAGATGTCTACTTGTTGATGGGAAGACATCACTGGCGATTAGCATGCCTTTAAGTTTGCAGAGAAAAATAAGTAAAAATAAATTAGACAAAACTAAGTTTTAAACGTGATGAAAATTTACCACTTTTGATGGCTATATTGCTGCAAAAAGTTAATCGTTCATATGCATTCTGGGAAAGAGTAGCTAGACCTCTTTCACACAAGTCCATTTCAATTGAAGGTTCCAGGTCACCTTTCAAGTTTTCTTTATGGGAATGCGAGTTAAAATGTAATCCATTGTACAAAATGCTGAAAAAGGGATTAAACCCCGAACTTGGGTCCCTTGTGAACTACAATATTTTGATCATTGACTGCCTTGTTTTAAGCCATAACTTATCTGGAATGATGATGTGAATCTCAAACATGCTTTACAGGAAAAATCAGGCTTCAACCTGAACCTTCAGAGATTCAGCTCTCATGGCAGATTATCAGCCAGGGCTAAAATTCAAGCTTCTGCGTTTCATGGTGAATGCATACTCATATTTTGTCACAAGATAACAAATCCTGGCACTTAATGCAAACACCTTTCTTAAAGCCAATGTTTTGTGGTTCACGGTGACACTTACTCCATTTTTTTTCTCACAAGAGAACATCAAATCCTGATGCATATTTCGACAAACTTTCTTGTATTTCCCTTGTCAAGCCAGGGTTTCACTATTACAATGTGATTTTTAAACGGCAAGGATAACTCCGCAAGCTCCAAAAAGTTCTGAAAAAAGTGTTGTTGCACAGAGGCACAGAAATTGTTTTGATTACCAGCCCAAGTGGTTAAAAAAGTGCTTGTTAAATTACCTGCTTGAAGTGTAGCAGCTTTTACGCCAGACAGCATGATGATTTTGGAGTCTCAGACAACTACATGTTGATGGGCAGATTTCTTTTAAGACTAACATGCCTGTAGTTGCAAACAAAACGAAGTGTGTTTTTTTTTTTTTTAATTTAACTCTGGGTTTGGCTTGTGCCTGCACACCGGTAGTGCCCCCCTCCCACCCTTAATGTGGGTTGAATGGTTTGGGATTTAATTCCTTTTAGGCAATCAGGGACAAGGACAAATTTAGGTGGGAATAAATGGGGAGGGGAGGCAAAGAAAGTAATTGGGGACCCCTATTGTTTCCCCCTCCCCCGATTAAGTGTCCACAACCAAAACAGGGTACTCCTTAGTTGGCCGTGCCATGTATTCACAAACATCAAACATATTCTTCCCCTGATAAATTTAGAGTGGATACAAGTCAGTGCTACCCCACAAGGTTTTCTTTGTTCTAGTGGTACCCCACAAAGAATTTCTTCAAAAAAGGGAATAATAGAGCAACAGTGGAGGTACCCCGTAACTGCCATGTGTATGGGTGTGTGTGCTTGCATGGAGTCACCAGAGTGTAATTGCATGCAAGTATGTTTATACACTATACAGTGCAGTTTCAGTTCATTATAGCAGCCGTGACCAGGACCAGGAGTCTGGATGGTGCATCACTACAAGGCTCCTAAATACAGCACTACAGTACTCCTGGCAAGACCGCATCACAAATCTGATAATAATGGTAGAGTGCTGCAAGCACAGCCCACTATCGAATGGAAATATAAATCAAAACTAAGATTTACATACTTTGCATCAGCCTGGACATCTGTGGGTTATGAGAAGACATTTAACCGATGAAAAGCGCTTGGAGATCTCAGATGTCTACTTAGTTGATGGGAAGACATCATTGGAGAATAGCAAGGCTTTCTAAATGCAAACAATTTGAAAATATCATTGAGGTATTTACTTGAAATGTGACCTTTAAAAGATAGTTGAGAAAGTACACACTGTTGTTACTTGAAACAAAAAAACACTGTTTACCTCAATGAAATGGGCAAATTTTATACAATCTTCAATCGTTACAATTTAATTCTTCATAGAAACTGAATAAGGAGTTTTGTTTAAAAACTACCTTTGTCTTTAATTTTTACAAATAATCATTTAAAAAGATTCACAAGATTACTGTTGATTCCCAACGGTGTTTGTGATTTCAAGAACAGCCCAGTGATGTTTAATTACTTACTTTAATTACTTAATTACTTTAAATAACTTTAAATGTTATTTATTTTGGAGTCACAGTCACATTGGAATTCAAACCTTTTATTTTGAATTATACACCATTTTTGTGTCAAACTATTGATGATGAATTCATGCAACCTGTTCTGAGAATAGTCTGAGTGTCAATTTAGCGAAAAGCAATTTATGATAACTTTTGAAAACTGTTAAAAAACAAATGTTTGTGTTTTTTACCATTGAAGGAAAAAGCATTATGATAACAATACTACACAGGCATTACAAAAGGGTTGAATTTTAGACTACAAGAATTTTTGTTTTTTCTACCCTGGACCCAATTTCAAAGCGCAGCTTAGCAGTAAGCCAAATTTTGAGCTAACCATAGCAGACAAATTTGCTGAAGCGTAAGCCTATTTTCACAGGTTAGCAAGAACATTAGGCAGCCAGTTTGCATGTTCACTGTTGATTTGCATTGTTACGTCATTCACTTTCAGACAGTAAGCACCAGAAGGTAAGCAAGCCTTTTTATGTGCCTAATACGGTAAGGAGAGCTAGAAAATGGAAATTGCGCAGTAAGCAAAAAGATCAGCAGTTAAGCAGCTCTATGAAACTGGGCCATAATCTTTGGGTTAAATGAATTAATAAATGAATCTATAAATAAATTTACCTGTTTGAAGTGAAGGCGGGTTTTAAGCCAGACTGCATGATGATTTTTTAGTCTCAAACATCTACTTGTTGACAGGTAGAATTCTTTTAAGACGAGCAAACCTGTAAATGCACACAAAACCAAAATTGAGAAAAACAAGTTGTACGGTGCTTTACGCTAAAAACACTTATAACAAGGAAACTTGACTTAAGGGTTTCCTCTTAACCATCCCTGCATGCTCCCCCCCCCCCCCACCACCCAATATGTGCACGAACACCCTTTGTTATTGTTTATATTGGGGTTTTTTTTTCTTCTCCATCTTCTTCCTTCCGTTCAACTCTTATCTACAGCATAACTCAAGATTAGAACCTTGAAACTCATCGGTCAATTGAACCTCAATATGAAGACGGTACAAATTTGATAACGTCATGATGACGTCATCGGGTGTTGAATTACAAGGTTTTCAAAGTTGAAAATTGACCATTTTCTATTTGCTGTAACTTCGTGAATTTTAAAGGTATGATAAATTCTGATAGATCAATACTTGGGCAACTTTTGAAAAGTTAACGCCAAAATCGTATGACCTTTACTTCCGGGTCGTCACCTTAGGTCGAAGTTTGCCTTCGATTGTTTTCCTTCAAAAAGTCATTTTTTTTGCTTTTCTACAGCATAACTCAAGATTCAAATTGAACTGAAGGTTGAAACTCATTAGACATATGAATCTCAATATCAAGACGACACAAACTTGATAATGTCATGATGACGTCATCGGGTATTGAATTAAATTAAATCAAAGTTTAATATTTGTAAAAAATCATAACTCATGAACCGCACATTGGATTTTTACAATCTACACATCATCGGATAGGTCGTTGAAAGGTCAACAAACGCTGCACACAACGTGACCCCATTTGACCTTGACTTCCGGTTCAAACCGGAAGTTGAACATTTGAAAAATTCATATCTTATAAACTACGTAAATTTTAACATAAATTTTGCAGCAGGTTCTGCCAAAACTTTTGCACACAAATAATAACATTTCAATTTTTGCATCTGGTCCAAACCGGGCGTCAAAGCACACGTATTTGTTGACTTTCATTGTTCGACAACGCACGATAGTGTAGGCCAACACAAACATACGCCGACACTGTACACAGCCACGCACGTGTACAATGTACGTGTGCGAATACATGTAGCGCCGCTCGCTATTTCATTGTACATGTACATTGCAAACCCAATTAATGTTAGTCCGTGTAATATTTGAAAAATTCATATCTCTTTAACCACACGTTGGATTTCCTCAATCCATACGTCTTCTGATCGGTCTTGATTAATTAAAACACGCACTGCACAAAATGTGACCCGTTTGACCTTAACTTCTGGTTAAAACCGGAAGTTGAAGTTTTACGTTTAAAAAAATCATAACTTCTAAAAAAAATAAACCACACTTTGGATTTGTACAATCTATGCATCATTAGGGAGGTAGGTAACAAGTGAAGAAACGATACACAAAATGTTATGCCATTTGACCTTGACTTCCGATTCAAACCGGAAGATGAATTTAATAATTGAAACACTACTAACTCCTCAGCCACTCGTATTTTTATCAAGTAAACGTCATCAGAAAGAGCTCCTAAGGCTTAACAAACGATACACATTGTGACCTCACTTAAAACTGACTTCCGGTAAAACCGGAAGTTAAAAGCTAATGTTTCAAAAAATCATAACTTCTAAAGCACACTTTGTTGTTTTACAATCTTTACATCATTGGCAAAGTATTTATCAACTTAAAGTTGACACACACAATGTGACCCAATTTGGCCTTCACTTCCGGTTCAAACCGGATGATCAAATTCAATACTTGAAACAATCATAACTCTCGAACCACACATTGGATTTTTATCAATTACACGGCATTACAAAGGGCTCCTAGGACTTACCTAGCGCTACAGAGTATGACCTCATTTAACCTAAATTTTGGTTCAAACCGGAAGTTGAAGATTTAAATTGGAACAAACCCTTACTCCTGAACCACAAATCGAGTTGAACAATAAAATATTATTAAATCATAATTTGATGACATCGATCACGAACACCTTGTTTTTGTAGTAAACAAAACCTGAATGTCTAGTTTACATGTGCATCTGTATGAATGCATATTCTCATTCCATAAAAACAAGACCTGAGAGCTTGTTGGCTTGCACTATGATTAAAATCTTTTCAAACAAGCTAAAAGTTAAGATGTTAAATTTATAATAGGGCGATAAGTTGTTTACATGCAGTAAAACCTGTAGCACTACAGCAACCACTCTGCTGCCTGCATGGCAGTGCTGGAGGAGTCGAGTTAGGTCTCAGACTTGAGACTGGCCTCAAGTTCATTTTTTTGTGGACTCAGACTCGGAGCACCGTGACTCAAAACTCCAACTCAAACCTGGGACTGGGCGCGACACCACCCGAGACCAACTCGAGAGCGGGGGCAAAAGAAAAAAACACCTGCTACCTTCATTGTAAATCATCAAAAATAAACAAAAAATTAATTCAATTGATGTGCTGCCAATGGCCTTTGCACATGAAGCACAAACCCTATTTGTTTCAAGTACACATGTCTGGGTGATAGCCTTGTGCATGATGTTTTAAGTGTAAAAATGGGTTCATTACACAATGGAGATCAATCTCATGAGTTTAACATGTGTTTTGACTTTTTTTAATGGTACAATCTTTGAGCAAATTTGGGCCCAATTTCATAGAGCTGCTTAAGCAGAAAATGTTGCTTAACAATGTCTGCTAAGCAGAAATGAGCAGGATACCAGTAGCAAAGTGTACATGTGACATGGTAGTTTTGCTGGTAACCTGATTCTGGTGAACATTATTTTGTTGTGCTTAGCTACTTTTTTTTTGCTTAAGCAGCTCTATGAAATTGGGCCCTGGTCACTAGTTGGACAGAAATGCTGGAAATGGCTGAAATTGCAAGCAGAAAATATTTTATGTGAATGTTAGCAGGAGAATCAACGGTTAAAATAATTGCAACCCTGTTCTACTTCTAAGTATTTGACCTAATTCCACTGTCAGCTACTTTACAGAAAATGGCTCCGATTTTACCAGAAGCCCATGGGAGTGAGCTAGTTTCCTCATAATTAAACAATTTTTGATGATAAATGCCTCGGAACGATGAAATGGGTGTTTTTTTGCAAAACTACAATCAACTTATGCCAACTTTGGAGCCAGAAGTAACACAAACTTTTGGGCATGCAGCAGATACGCACACCTGTGACACAATAATTTACCAACAGGACTAACTTTACGTAGATGAGGGACTCAGACTCGGACAAGAGGAGAATCAGACAAGAGAGGACTCGGACAAGAGTTAACAGATACAGAAGTTAACCCCCCCCTAAAATACTCTCTAGAATTGTTGAAATCTCAAGCACACAATGAAGACACAATGGTGGGGGTAGCACTAAATGACATTGCAGGTTTATATAGCCATTTTAATAGAACAGTGAAGAGCGGACCAGTTATAAAAAAAATTATAATGTTGATGATGATAGGAGTTAAATTTTTACAGTGACACAAAAAAGACTTGTATTTGGGTCTGTCCACACTAATGGGACCGGTGTGACATTTTTATAAGGATTTTTCTTAACAAAGAGGAAGATACATGTAAATTCCCCTGTATTTTAATATTAACTGGGGATCATCTCCAAGATGATTGTGTTTGTCACATGGGCATGATGGACATACATTTCATACATATATGGAGAAAAAAGGATAATAATGTAAACAGATTAACAAAAATTGTGTCCCTTTTTAATGCAGTCCTTTTGAGGATTGTTTCCAGGCAAAGTCCATATTACAAACTAACATTCATACTGTCTTAAAAACCTAAAAGTTCTCTTTGTTTTGACAAATAACCATGGGGCAATGAGCCTAAATAAATTACATTTTGAAAAATCGATTCATTTCATTTTTTTTTTTTAAATCACTTTCCAGTCGATCCCATTACAAAATGTCTGTCCTCTAGATCATTACAAACAACATGTCTTAGAGCGACCGCTTAATTTCTTGAATAATACGATTTTTTTATTTGGGGGGGGGGGGTAACCACAATCACTATTAGCTGAGAAATAAAACCAAAATAAAGGGCAAAATCTTTATTTTTTTTGTCTAGTTACAGTCCAAAAGTTGTCATATGGACCCATTAGTGTAGACAGACCCATTTACCAACCTCTACAATATCAACCAGTTAATTTGTTTTATGATCTTGCAATAAATTTTGGGTTTTTTTGGTGTACAAATTGTTTAAGGCGGCTGTAGTAGAGACAGTATAGTAAAGTCTAAAGGGAAGCAGCAGTGTCCCCGCCCATCTTTTGTCTACCCCCTTCCCCCAACATTTTTTTTTAAATACAAGGGAAAAAAGAAAAAGATACATGCTGGAAAATACTGAATCTTCATTAAAACTTCAAATGAATAGATTTGCACAGTTATGTCCCATACAGTCTTGGCCCAGACCTGCACGTTTAAACGTTTTTTAATACATTTAATATTTCACGTTGGACAAGCGCAGTGCTTAGAGTTTGAGGTTTATGCAGGCACTGCCTCGTTTTGTTTCCTATTACATGAACATGAAACCACTCTTAGTTTACACCAGTGCTGTTGTCGAGTTCCTGTTTATCTGAGTCCGAGGGGGAGTCCGAGACCAGACCTGAGCCGTCCAGCACTGATTTACACCTTAGTTACACCATTGCAAGCTTTTGTTCAGTCCCGGAATCGAACAGGAGTCAACAGAGTTGATAGTGACACTGAAGAAACTCTGAGCTAGCCTGACACCAGAGTTGTAGGACTCGAGTCCTGGACTCGGACTTGAGTTTGTCTCGAGTCACAATTGCGGTGACTCGGACTTGACTCAAGTCACTTCGGCAAAAGACAACGACTTGGATTCCACTACTGTGATCTGGACCCATGAGTCACATATTTTCACCAACAATGCTTTTTTAAATAAATATTCTGATGATCCAATCGTCATGCACATGGGGATGATTAACATTCAGGACACGAAATAAGTACACTGTCCTATGGTGTTGAAGTAATTGTGTTGGTGATTGTTGTGTAGATGCCATGTACAATGTACAGCACTTGTAAGTTCAATATGCATGATAACACTGGGACATATTTCTGAAAAAGCATTATTGTCCCTGACATGAAATCAATGTTGTTATTCTGTCAGCATTGATACCATAGCCACTGCTTGATACATTTTACTAGGGAAATGGGAATTTCGGTATCGGTAATACACAGCCTGCATACTGCGCTGAGATGGCTGTGTATTGTTTGCACCAGTTTTCAAACAGTGACACACTCAGTGCACCCACACACGTCATGCATGTCAAGCTTGGAGAAGGGGCAAGGCCGGGTATTGGTTTAACAGCAACCATAACTAATTCTAAAATTTATTTTAAACTGCATGTACTGAACTTTGTTTAAACAAGTGACTCATGACTCAAACTCGGACCAAGTGACTCAGGTCTTGGACTCGACCCAAGTTACTTGAGACTCAGAGTCAGACTCAACACAGGTGACTCAACTACAACTCTGCCCGACACTCAGTGACAGTGAATGCACTATACATAAACAAAATTTGCCCCATAAATGACAAAAGTTTCCTCTCAAAACAATTTCTGTAATAAGTCTTCTGCTTCACAAAAAAACACCACACAACTCACAAGTGTTAAGAATGTGTCAAAAAAGAATATCACTATCATCACTTATCAGGATATGGAAATTTTGATGTGGGGCCTACGACAAGCATGACAAGAACACACTTACTGAGACCATTCCTTTTCTCCATGGCAGCATTCTTTTCTTGTTAACGCTTGTGAAATATTTCAGTAACACTCCTCACTTCTCAGAAAGTGACGGGAAAAATTGCTTCGATAAAATAGTTACCGGGAATTTTCAATATGGCGTCTGCAGCCAAAAGCAGTCGTTAAGTTAATGACTTAACGTGCTGTTTTTAAACTTGGCGCCTTGTACCGAAAACCCCCCGAATTTCTTTGAATAATGCGAATAAAAATCCGAACTACACTATAATTCTTAAGAGGAGAAAATTCTTAACTCACCACTGCACATTTTAAGGGTGTTTACTCTCAGAAATGCGATGAAAACCCAAATTTGTTGCAGAACAAGACATGAAAACTTCTAAAACTAAAAGTCGTCCATTTTTCCTTCAGCAAACCGACGTGGCACAACCGTGCGCACGCTCTGGTGGGTGGTGGTCATCACGCGATGCGACCCTGGATTTTTTATTTGCATAAGAAAGCAACCTTTGACCATATTTGGTAATAAAATTTACCAAAGACTTACAGGATGAGACAATTTGTTTTGAAGGGGTGATTTCGACATGTGTAATCTCTAAATGCATAACGTGCACACATAATAGCCATAGGGCCTATAATTACCAGTGTTTTAAATAATATGCAGCGTATTTCTGATTGGTGGACGACATACATTTTCTTAAAGACAATATTTTCATGGTTTTTCATTTTTTCGGTGCGACGTTTGCTGTCTCGTGGGTCCAATTCTACCATTCAGATTTAGAATATCCCTTCAAGAGAATGGAAGAAACGAACTTAAGATTTTCGTTTGGAAGGTAAGGAGAATTTAGATGCTAATCAATAACACCCATTCGACAATTAACACATCTCACGCGCAACTGAGAAGTAAAGAACATTGTTTTTGAAATGGGGTAATGAGAAATTAGAGCTTGCTAAAAAAGAAAGTTATTTTTGTTTTACCCATACGGTACGCCGCTATGTGTTTGCACCGTATCTTCGGTACTTACCCCGAGGTCTGTGAAACAAATTCCGAGGCACATGCTCAGGTGTACGGGAGAAATAACTGGTATAAAAAAAAATAGAACAAATAATAATATTCATTATACCTGATGCAAGTAAACATCTATGCGTTGCGGTACCCGCTTTAAGAGGATTCGAACTGCCTGAAGCAACAAGTCAAGCTCGGTAGTCTAGCGGAAAGACGTCTTTAGAACCGAATAGTTCTAGGAGTACGCTAGCCCCATCATTAGTCACGGTGCCAATATACATGGACTCCCTCCGCAACACGATGAGAGGGTCCAGCAAATTGGCACTAGGCCCTACAACCAACGTACATGTATGGGACTAACACTATGCTATGCATGTTGAAAAAGCGTTGTTTAAAACTCAAAAATTGTCCAAAAAATGTCAAAAGTCAAATTAAGCTCAGCTTTCAAAAATTCAGCAAACATAGACGGCCGAATTATTTTAACAATAAGGCATTTGCTGGCGTTGGTGGGTCCAGTGACTCGGAAAGAGAAGTACCTTTTGCTGAAATTCTTAGCCCGCAATTTTCTTGTAATGTCGTCTGAAACGACATGACAGGGTGTACATGGTGAACTGTATGCAAATTAACAACTTCATGAGTTTTTTTTTTTTAAGTTGCTGCCTTGTGCCAGAAACGTCCCAAATTTTTCCAAATTATGCAAATGAAATTACTTTAAAACACTATAGTTCTTTGGACAACAAAATTCTCAACTTACCACCACACTTTTTAGGGGTTTCTTCCTCGGAAATGTGGTCAAAACCCAACTTTGTTTTGGGAAAATTCCTGAAGACTTCTTCCAGTGTCCATTTTTTCTTCGGAAAGCATGGGCGGCTGCTTCGCATTTATGCACACCGAGAGATCAGACACACGCCGATCGTGTAGGCGTACACAACACACCCGCGTACGCGCGTCCGTAAGGCCTACACCATTGATCTCCATTAATATTGAAAACCTCAATGAAACGATACCATTGTCCCTAAGTTGGTTATTACTTGGATCCCCCCGTCTATGATAATATTATTATTATAATATTAATATTACTTTTAAAAAAGTAGTTTCGTGAGGAGGCCCCAGAAAAACCTACCGTCAGTGTCATGGATGCATTTAAGCACATAATTAGCAACGCTCATTATTCTTTGCAGACTATAAGCACTTACTTGTTAAAGGAGACTCCAATTTTCTGAACATTTGTAGCTCTTGCGTTCTGGCAACCTACAGCTGCGCAACATTTCACTCCATTGTGTTTTATTCTTTAGGTTTAAATTAATTTTTCGTCACATCTTGTTAAAAAAAATGAGGAGAAACTAGTAAATTTGGGTGCAAGAAACTTTACTCCAGCAACAAACTTCATATGTTTGTGTTGCTGACAGAATGGTGCGACGACTCTGCGTTTGCATTTTTTAAACCCTAAAAACGCGCGCGTAGATGCATATGGGGTAACGTGTCCTATCCAGTCAATATTAATGGAGATCAATGGCCTACACACATATAGCTTGTTTTCAATGAATAATTCATCAGCAAGTCCCAGCTAATGGGAGCGAGGTATGCAAATCTTGGCCTTTACCGTGTTGGGAAAAAACGTTTTGCGGGCAGGAAACCAGTCAACTTGCTCCAGCAAAGTCGCCTACTACAAAGTCGACCCTTGGAGAAGTCGCCCCTTACTTACTTTTCGCGCTTCTCAAAGTCGCCCCCACAAAGTCGCCCCTGACAGAGTCGCCCCCGACATAGCACCCCCACTTTGTTCGCTACTTTATTGGTTTGATAGGAATCAGAATGGTTATTTACTTGTTTACTTGTTTTTAACTCGAAGTTATAATTGTAAAAAGTTTCATAAACTTGTACTTTACAAAAAAAAGTATTTGCTTGTAACAATTTGTAAATTGTCTTAAATTTCAAGTCCTACTTTAATTTGTTTTAACTTTTACTTTACTTTATTGGGATGGTAAGGTGTTTTTTTAAACTTTATTTACTTGTTTTGAATAGAAGTAATATTTTTAATCAAGTTATTACTTGGTTTTGGTGTACGTCCACGCTACATTATTTATGTGTTGAATTTTCATTCATCTGTTTGTACAATATCTGTTCAAATTTCAAACCCTAACTTTTTTGAACAAAAACTAATGTACATTAATTTATTGTGGTGATAGGATGGTCGTTAATTTTACTTGTTTTAAACTAAGGTAGGCCCTCTATTGTTTTTTTACTCACCCGAAAGCTAAAGCCAAATCCTTCGTGGAAGACTCTACAAAGAGTTGAAACGTCAGGCCGCAAACAAACAAAATTGCGCTGTCTGTCACTTTGTGAAATGACTCATCGCTCAAAACTTTTACACGGGGGGCGACTTTGTCGGGGCGACTCTGTCAGGGGCGACCTTGCGAGGGGCGACTTTGTTGTGGGCGACCATTGATCTCTATTATATTGTCGGCGACTTTGTTGGGGGCGAGTTGACTGGCATCCGCCTGGGGACCGGACTGAAGCTAGCGGTGGAATTTCTGTCTCCCTTCCTTTTTAGTTTTAACGAATTTTTTTATAATCTTGCTTTATCAGTACTATTTTGCCATTATTTTTCGATGACAAGACTCGTTTACCAAATTAGCTTACTTGGCTGCAGAATTAGTGAGTAATTAGTCGCCACAAGATCTCATCATCAAGACCATTATTACGCATCTGCTAAAAATCTTGCACTCACCCCAAAGTAAACGTACCCTTCATGATGCATAAATGATGCAATTTTGTTCCATAATCCAATAGACCATACTATATAACACCCAAGCAGATCCTTGCCATTTGATTGAAGGATTGTCCGTCACGTGATTGCAAATAAAAGTACTATTGCACGCTACGTCACTCACCGTGCATTTTTCGTTCCATTCACCGTGCATTTTTCGTTACATCCGAAAAGTACTATTGCACGGTGCGTAAAACATCACTGCGTGCGCGTGTCTTTGGTAATGCAGCAGTGTTACTGATCTACTTGGATGTTATTATAAAACAAATAATGAATGTTTTTCATTCGTGCAACAGGTGCTAATATTTGCATGAGTTGAAAGATGGAATGTTCTATTCAACGAGGCGGAGCCGAGTTGAATAGAACATTCCATCTTTCAACTCATGAAAATATTCGCACCATTGCACTCATAAACATTCATTCACCACTGGGCACACTTAAACTTGGAGGTGGCTAATTCGGCTCACTAATTAATACCTAAATAGCCACTACGATACACGCCATTTTCAATCATACGTTAGCGGTATGTCACTTGAACAGTATACTTAATGTTTTGACTGCACTTGCCGTAAAAGAAATGTACCCTTCATAATGCATAACAGATGATTTTTTTTTTCCATATTCGGATATAGACCATACCACTGAGCACACTTGCTGTTATGACATGTGGTCCAGGGAATAATATGGATTTTAAATTCCCAGTTTCCTGTTTGTACTGGAAGTAGAGGGTCAAAGAGGGTCGCGTTTTTTAATAAAAAGTGCCGTAAGCTACAAGATGGGTCGAAGATTCAAAACATGTTTTATATTACCCCTACAACGCTTCCATAAGTAAGTAACTAGAGATTTAGTGTTTGTGAAAACAAACACTATAGGTGTTCGGGTATCGTCGGAGTCAGTGTAATCATGATAGATATGTTTTTGAAGATTGTTGTTATTTGAAAACCGATGACATCATTATGAAGTTAGAAAAGTTGTTATCAAAACATATGTAGTTAACTATTGTGCCAAGTGAAAAACAAAGGGTCCATTGTCATTTCATGGTCATACAGAGGAACATTTCCTTTTGCCGGGGCCCGGCTGCAAACGGGCCCGGCTGCAAAACGGGCCATTTTATTCATAACGAAGGGTACAAATTCTTTACAAGAGGTAGTTGACTCAACCGCATAGGCATTTGTGCGTGTTTTAGATGGAAAATGGCGTCTGTATAATTTGGGTTAATTAACTACTAATTAGTGGACCAAATTAGCCAGCTCAAAAATTTGATATGCCCAGTGTATCAGTCTTCAAGATTCTGGACTATAACTTCCACTTTTATTCATAATGAAGGGTACAAATTCTTTAAAAGGGGTAGTTGACTTGACCGCAAAGGCATTTGTGCGTGTTTTAGATGGAAAATGGCGTCTAGATAACTACTAATTAGTGGACCGAATTAGCCAGCTCAAAATTTTGATATGCCCCATGTATCAGTATTTAAGATTCTGGACTAAAACTTCCACTTTTATTCATAATGAAGGGTACAAACTCTTTACAAGAACTAGTTGACTCAACCGCTTAGCGATTTCGTGTTTTAGATGGAAAATGGCGTCTAGATAACTACTAATTAGTGGACCGAATTAGCCAGCTCAAAAATTTGCTATGCCCAGTGTATCAGTCTTCAAGATTCTGGACTAAAACTTCCACTTTTATTCATAATGAAGGGTACAAACTCTTTACAAGAAGTAGTTGCCTCAACCGCTTAGCGATTTGTGCGTGTTTTAGATGGAAAATGGCGTCCAGATAATTTGGGTTAAATTAGCCAGCTCAAAAATTTGATATGCCCAGTGTATCAGATTCTGGACTAAAAACTTCCATTTTTATTCATAATGAAGGGTACAAACTCTTTTCAAAATATGTTATGACATAACACACGCACATTGTCTCCGTGTTTGCGGCTAATTTTTTGTTATTTATCTCTCTTTTTTTCTTTGTTCATTGCCTTTCAATGATTTATAGCAATAAAATGTCAAGATTATTTAGTGAAAATTAGTAAGTTATGGCTAGAATTTCAGTATTCGTTCGGATAAAATAACGGATTCGCCGACAGAAATGAGCCAAATGAGCCATTTTGTCACCTCCCTGTACTGCATGTGTTCTAATTACGTGAATACGCGGCTGGCTATTTCGGGCCCAATACTGTGTGCTAGTTTCAGCTCGGGGTTGGCAAGGCACCTCAAAAGTCTTGTACCGCACTCAATACTTGTGTGTTTGCACACAGTCGTTGTCAGGGCACCATGCTGCAAGCTGCCTTAGCAACAACTTGCTACACGATATTAATGGCGACACAACGTTGATTAATTGAGTAAAGAACAAATTATTAGTTGGTAAGTAAACCGGAAAAAACGTACCTAGATTTCGTGAGTTGCATGCCAATAACAATTCTAAAAGTAGCACTAATGAACCTACTGCCAATTATTTACCAAAAGCTTTTTGTTATAAACCGTAACTTATCACAGTTTCTCTGGCCTTGCGCAGTACACATTCCCAGGCTATATTGACATACAGTATGGTAAAAGATTTGATTATTATAGGGTTGCTACTGGCGCAGCCGTTGAGAGTGCTGTAATCTCTAAATGTTGTAAATTCACCAATTCTTTATACAAGAGAACATTGTAAATGAGATTTTTTGTTGTTGCCAACTTGAAGATTACAACAGGTACGTAAGTAACAATTCGTAACAAGCAATCATTTGCACAATTGATAGGCTCCTCTGTAGTGTAGACTGTATACTATAAGGTGGCGCCCCCCCCCCCCCCCCCGGCTCATACCGCACGCATTCGCTTAGTAGATTTGTCTAGCCAGTGGATGCCTGTAGATGCTGCCAACTTGTCCTGGTGCTTGTGTGACTCTTGTGTGACCCTTGGCCCTTGGCCCTACTCCTAGAATTAGAACTATGCGGTTTGTTCCGCTATCGTCTCCACGTGGAGACGATAGCGGAACAAACCGCACAAATAGTTCTACTTCTAGGAGTACAGGAGTACCTTGGCCCATGGACTACACGATTATCATACAAACAAAAGTTCTCCAGTCGTTGTTGTGTTTATATTGGTGTTTACGCTGTTTGTCTGTGTTGTACACATGTGCTGAACTTTCGTCAGTGAGCTGAAGTTAGTATGCTCAATAAAACTCTGATAATGTCTGTTTTGGTGTATAAAAGCTAATGATCTCGACAAGAAAAATTCAGTCTGAGATCCCATCCTCGTTGCCAATTTGTAATGTTCTGGACAACTAAATGAATGAACATGTGTTACAGTACTTGCCAGTGTCACGAGTGCTTTATTATAAGCTATGCAATATCTCTGCTTATGTAGGATTACATTACACACGTCAAAAGACCTTGGCTATTCCAACATACATGTACTTTAAATTAATCAAATGCACAAACTTGAATCAGCACAAAATATACTTGTTTTGAAGTGATGGCTGATAGCGGTGGTTGTCGGAATAGTGAAAGGAAAATACACTCTGGCAAAATAAGTACAAGGAAACAAAATTTCTGAGTCATTTTCGAGTCAACATAGGTAAATCAATGAAATGAATAAGTGAACAATTATTACCAATACAAATAGGCAAAACAGAGTAAAGATGCAATTAAATGTTTACATGAAAAATGAGGAAAGAAAAAACTAGCAAACACTAAGTTGAAGAATAGCTCGTTGAAGAAGACTAACAAGTTATACTTGACACAAAAGTATCATAAAATGCTAATTGGGAGCCAAGGATTTGATTAGTTCAGCTGCGACAACTGCTCTCCCCTTGATGATGCCATCCAGGGTTCGGCGGAAGACGGAGCACGTAGGCATTGATGGCTGAAATGTTGCTAATGTTGAAAAACATCACCAACTGCCAACACTCCGGGAGCAATTGTACAGGCTACACATTTGGTGGACCTTATCCATGCACCAGACTTTGTGGCTATAATAGTAGTGGATAATTTCTGGTTTCTTGTATCTTGTTGAACAATAGGGTAACATTCGTGGGGGTTTTCGGAACCGCCCTGCCTTTTATATTTTCCTTGTGCATGTCTTTCGAGACTTTGCGTCTGTTGCCCTTTATGGTTCCCACGATTGTCAATCGCAGGGTCAGCAAGTATACTCGGCTAGACCCTTGCTAGTAAAATAATTGTCACAAGTGACATTTCGTCCAGCTCCATAGTACGGCTGCACCAGGTCTTTGACTACGCGAGCACCAAGTTCTGTCTCTTGTCTGTTACACTCCTTTCCATTGTTTGGCTGCATATTGCAAACGTACCAGGTGTTACTGTCCACGCACGCATAGCCAATATTTTAGTCCATACTTGCCAGGTTTACTGGGCATAAGCTGCCTGAGCGGGCACCTTGCACGAAATGCAACAAGTTGCTCATTAACAGTGAGACATTCACCAGGGCTATAGTATCGCTGACAGGAACCAGTGAACGTCTCAAAAACTTCTCTGAATGGCGCATACTTATCAACCAAACCGCCGTTGAAATCGGGTAGCTGTCGGAAACTGTATCGTTAGAATGTCCTGAAATCTTGTCCTGGACATATGACATAGTTGCGTGGGCCCGTGGGGGTCTGGAAAACTTCCCTTCCCTTCAAAAAGATCGGACCCTATTTTTGTCTTGACTTTTGTGTCCTGACTTTGTAAGTCCGAGTAGGCCGATAGCTGCACAGTAAGCAGAGAATGGTGATCGTAAGCGCAGAATTTGGCAGTAAGCAGAGCCATGAAATTGGGCCCAGGTTGTTAGGACCAGGGCCAAATTTCATAGAGCTGCTTAAGCAGCTATTAGTGTTAAACAATTTTCTGTTAAGCAAAAAAAAGGGGAAGGATACCAGTCACAGATACATGTGCAATGATATTTTGGCTGGTTACCTTATTCTGGTAAGCATACTTTTGTTGTGCTTAGCTACTTTTTGTGCTTAAGCAGCTGCATGAAATAAGGCCCAGATCTTCATTTTCTCCTTTTCGTCTGACATATTACGCCCCAAAAGATCCAGAGATGCACTTGTATTGAAAAAGACTGAATTGGACACAAAATTCTCAATTTATCACTCATTTTTGGCATTGAAACGAGAGACTCAGACTCAGCTTAAAACTAGAAGTAGGTTTATGTCCGCCCAATAAAGGACCCTCTTTCGGCTTGCTCCTTCACCCCACGGCCTTGCTGGTTTTATATCAGGCATAAGACCTTGTCGCCCACTTTTATAAAGATGAGTCTTGCACTTTAATTGGATTCTCAATTTGTTTTTTTAATGTCATGCAGAAAGACTGACTCAAGGGCACAGCCCGATCTTCTGTAATCATGGAGATAGTTTACGTATATACCAAGAAACGGAGTGAGTTTGGTCGGCAATGCAACTTTTCGGATCGACCGGCCGAGCTTCACGTTGACATCTTGCCCGACGAGAGCCTGGCATCAAATTTCATTGAGAAAAATCCTGTGGACCGAGGTATTCAATGTGTCCAGGAGATGTCTGAACATGAGGTAAGCAAGAGCATCCAATAGTTAAAAGATAGGAAGTTATGAGGTGGCATCTACTGTGTACCCCCAAAGCATCATAAGTAACCACAGAAATTAAATTATTTTTCAATAATAAACAGGGACAGATTTTTTCCACAAAATTTCATGGTCAAAGAGCCTTCAACTTCATTGCATCTTCAGTATCTCCAATCACTTACCTCTTCATAGTGGCCATGCTGATTGTCTGATTTTCAAGGGACTTTAATTCTCAATATAATTGTTTGAATCTATTTGTTTGTATTTCATTGTGTTATGTTTAGTTTCTTGTTTTGCATAGAGACTTCTACATTATGCAGGAGAGGCCCTCTCCTGCATAGAGGATCCTGCATTATGCTAAGCTGAATCTCTTCTGATTTTCAAGGAACTTGATTTTCAAGACTCATTTGTTTTTGTAACAAATTGCTTTATACATACTTCATTTCACTGTTTTATGTGTTGTGTTTTGCATAGAGGCTCCTGCATTATGCAGTAGCCTCTACTGCATGGAGGCTCTTGCATAATGCACTTTATACATTAAATGTATTATCATTATTGTAATGCCTATCAAATGTTTTTTACCAGAACAAAATAGAATTTAAGAAAATAGAATCAGCTGTTGCAAACTGCTTAACCAGAAGGACCTGTGGTATAAACGCAAAAAGCAAGTTAATGATCTGACGTTTTGACCCTAGGAGAGTCTCTCTCGATGGCTAAAATTTATTTGAATTACATTGATTTGAAGAAACAGAACATTCACCCGTACTGTAATGGTCTACAACTGCCAAAGGCTAATGCCATAGATTTAAAGTACAAATTTAAAGACACACAGACAAGTGAAAGAATAAAATGTATTGTCAAGCAGTTTGGGTACTTTGATGGAATACATCAATTAATCACTAGATTTGGCAGGCCAATTTTATTAGTCGTAAACAAAAGTGCCATACCATAAATTAAATACTAAAAGTGAAATAAATCAGGAAAAAAAATCATACTTAATGTTAGAGTAAAGTACAGAAAACTGAATTAAACATTGTCACAACAGTGTTGGATGAATTTAAATTACACAAAAATTTACACAAAAACCCAATTGATCCCTGGAGGGTGGGAACACAAATGTTGGTGCAAGTTCAGCTGAGATTGGAATGGTTATGAACTTGCACCAAAATTGCTTGCAAAGCAATGTTCAGAAAATTGCACGTGTCCTTCTAGCCACCTGGTCTGTGGCCCTCGAGGGTGACAGTGAATGACCATGAGGAGTGGCCAGAAGGCACCCCCAAGGACAATTAGGAGTCGGCGATTCTTCAGAAGAAAAATCAACTTTGATTTTTTCTCAAGAGAGGCACAATAAGTGAGCTCGATTGCAGGTGTTTTTGTGTGTATGTATGTGCTGTGTTGATGTATTCACTGTATATGATATTATTTTGTAGGCTGCATGTATCATGTGAAACCACAGTGGATGAATCTGAATGGTCAGACAGTTGGAGGGTTGACTGCACTGTGTAGTAGGCAGAGCTGTGTACTGAGAGAGTGGCGACATGGAGGGACCAGTTTTATTTGGTCATGTGGTTGCTGGATGCCATTTTCGGTCCAAATGCAGCACAACCCAATGTGCAGCAGTCTAGCACCCATGTTTTGGGTTTGTTTTTTTAAAATCCAAAATGGCTTGTAATCGCAAGTTGTCGTAACTCTCCCAATACACAGCCCTGGTAGTAGGCATTCACGACATGATATCATACTCAGGCTGGCATAGTTTGTATATCATTCAAAACCAAAGTGGATGATATTGAACGGTCAGACAGAGGGTTGACTGTGTACTGTGTAGATGCATTCACCACATCATACTGTAGGCTGGCATACATTATTCAAAACCGAAGGTAATAAGTGGTCAGGCACTGACAGTAGGACATGTAGGAAGGGCTTAAATAAAATAGTTTTCCAATAAACAAACATTTCACTCCTACTTTATCAATATTAAGTAAGTTTTTTTTTTTCTAAACAGATAAACACAGAGAGATTTGAGACAGAGACAAGAGGCATTAACCATGTGGAAGGAGGCTGGCCCAAGGACATCAACCCACAGGAAGTTGAGCAGGTCATCAGGTTCCGCAAGAAGGTGGAAAAGGACGAGACCTACATCAACACAATCCAGCAACTGGCTACGGTTGGTCAAGCTCAAGTGTTTCTTGTAACAATTATTTCCCAGCTCAGTTGTTAGAGAGCTGGCTCGTTAATCTGGAAGTCTCAGGTTCAAGTCTCTGTAAATTTTTCTTTGTTCAACCCAAAACTATTTCAAACTTTACCCAGTCAATTTCCCTTGTGGTTTATTACTTGATATTTGAAACAAAAAGTCACATCCCCTTAAGGTGATCCCTTGGCTGCCATTTCCCAGGTTGTTTCTTAAACTTGGTTGTCATCCCTGGCTGCACGGCAGTTACAGGTTGAATGGATTCCAACTGTGCCCCCCCCCCCCAACAAAGAAATTTAACAAAAGGGAGACCAGCAACATAAGGGCTAGGTAGCTCAGTTGTTAGAGTGCTGGCATGTTAATCCGGAGGTTGCAGGTTCAAGTCCCACTCTAGTCAAGTTTTCTTTGTTGAACCCCAAATTAGTTTAAACTTTACCTAGTCCCTTTCCCTTGTGGTTATTTTTTTATTTATTTCCTAAGATAGTTCTGGCACTAGTCTGGCACTAGTTTTTCTCCTGATTTCTGGTCCTGTTTTTGCAAATTTAAGATCACATTTTGCCCCCAAATAAAAAATATGGATTTTGCCACCAAGGTAAAAAAGATTAAACCGGTCTTCATCTTTTCTTCAAAAATACTCTCCTCGCAGTGCAAGTCACTTTTTAGGATTTTTGGGATCCATAACCAGAAAGATAAATAGTACTCTTTTTACCCCTTATGCAGACAATGGAGCATTGTATTCGACAGAACAATGCCATAAATATCTATGAGGATTATTTCTCTGATCTGGCCATTGAAGAAACAGAGGAGACCCCATCAGCAAAGACCATCAATGTTTTCAGGTGAGTAATATTTTTGGCAAAATCAATACATTTGACAATAATAAATCTTTGCATACGACATTGGAAAAGTGGCTCCCAAAGGTGACCATAATGGAAGCTATCAAATTATTTAACTTCACCTCCCGCAGAGATCCAAATGAAATAAAACGCACGGCTACTCACCTCTCCTGGTATCCTGACGGTGCTCGTAAATTGGCTGTAGCCTACTCCAACCTGGAATTCCAAAGAGCATCAGCCGAGACAAGTCTAGATTCTTATATCTGGGATATTGGTAAGAAACAACTTCCTTTGCAGGCACCAGACTTGACTTAAAATTTCTTTTATTCCTTTCATTTTTACAGTACAATTTTGTCGTACAATAATAGTAGAGAACATTTATAATGTGCCATGTCAGTCATAAATGACACTCATGGCGCCAATTATCAAATTGGTTGGTAAAATTTTTTTTACAAGGAGAAGCAACCGTGATACAATATGTTGAAAGAGATACAAGGTGCTGCCAGACCTTGCAAGATTTACCAGGGCAAGTCCCTTCTCTTCCTATGATAGTGTCTTGCTCGAGGACTCAAGTTGTGCTACCAGAACCTGAACACACCCTGATAATACCAGTCCGGTGCACTAGACCACTGGGCCACGACCCTCCACTTATACTTTATCAAGCAGATGAGAAATACACAAATATTATTAGTAGTAGTATGATTTGCTTATTTCTCACCTAACAAAATATTTATAAAATACATGAGCACCAGAGCAATGGACCTTATGCATTGATGTCATCGTGCCGCCATCTTTGAGGTAAAATGATAATGAAACAAGAGAAAACACATAGCTGTGTATGCAAGACACACACAACGGGCAATGAGCAACCTTCTCTTGACCTCTAGCCGAGGGTGCCCTACTCCAATGGCGTCATGTGCATCAGGTCTAGAGTGAGGCTGAAAATTATACATACAGACCTTTGCACCGAAATTTATCCCCAAACTTCGTCTGACAAAACATTTTGTATTTATTGTACAGTGATCCGATTGTTATTTTTCTCTCTCACAGAAAATCCCAACAAGCCAGAGACAACTCTGAAGCCAGTTTCTCCACTAGTGTGCCTGGAGTACAACCCTAAAGATGTGCACGTACTGATAGGGGGCTGTTACAATGGACAGATCGGTGAGTGACTTAGAATGCAGACTATCGGACTGCTTGACTATCGATAAATAATGAGTTTGATTAGTTTTAAGCTGATCAAAAAGTTTATAGCAGCACCAATTTTTCAGAGAATTTTTTTTGTCTGACATACAGTCAAAGTCAGGAAGATTCGAGAAGAGAAGCTTTACAGTAGCGAAATTGTTAGGAGAAGGCGTTTTTTTTACCCTTACCAAGCCATAGCTTATTGAAACAGCCTCCTTACTACATTCTGCTGTGCTCTTTTTCATTATCATTATCATCGATCATTTATACTTTTTGCTTTCCACTATATTTTTTGTCCAATGATTGTGTCTTTGTTACATTGTAATGATCGAAATTAATGGAATTGAAATAGCATTTGAAACCCCCACAAATTGCTGTCCCTTATTTTGATTACCCCTACTGCAATAAGCTTGATATGAACATGCCCACAAAATCCTGGACAAAACAAAAACTAAAATTCCCTGTCGTCACTCGAAGGTGAACATCAAATTTTAGGAAATATTAGAGGGTTGGTTGTATGGTGTGTTTATAGATCTTATGCATTGACACTATCCAGCCGCCATCTTAGAGGTAAGCCAGTGATGAATCAGTGGAAAAGCACAGAGCTGTACGCACGGCGCACAGGATTGGCCAATGAACTGCCTCTTTTTTAGCTCGAGGAGAGGGCACCCTGTACTCGAATGAGATCATGTGCATAAGGTCTAATGCAAACCAAAGAATGACAACGAATGGAATCTTTCAAAACAATAATGTTATTCCCCGTTAACACTGGCATGTGTCTGTCCTGTATTAATGCCAATGTAAATAGCAATGACAGAACGTTAACACTAAGCATTCTTGGATCAATGAAATAGACTGCGATTCTCTCGCATTTGTTTCCGAAACAGGTCCAGCAGATTTCCAAAAGTATGTTAGACGTGCTTGGTCTACACATAGGACATAAATTATCAGTAACAATGGTCATAGCTTATTATCAGAAGCCTCTTTCCCTAGCCTAAAAAAAAACGCCAAAAAGGTGGAAATATGCAATTAAATAACCTTTCCCATCCCCTCTTGGAAACAGCATTTTGGGACACGAGGAAGGGCTCGCAGGCCGTTGAAATGTCCCCTGTTGAGCACAGCCACCACGATCCCGTCTACAAGACCATCTGGCTGCAATCCAAGACAGGCACGGAGTGTTTCTCTGCATCAACTGACGGACAGGTAAGAACAAAGAGATTCTCCCAGTACAGTCTACTCTCGTTAATACGGGCTCTGAAGATATGATACGCCAGTTTATACGAGGTTTTTCACTGGTCCCGAACCGTCCCATGCGTGAACAAATTTGTTGTGTAACAAAAGCTTACCATTCTGTTAGGGTTCAGAAATTACATTCTTGCTGCCAAACTTTTTATCGGATCAGACCAGCCTTGCAGTTCTTTTCGATCCAAGCACCAGAAACATTTTGCTGGTATAACCTACGCTTGAAATGCTAATTTACTGTTTCAGACATAAATCCACAAAGAAAAATAGCTCAATGCTTGCCCTATGGGTTTCTGACCAACCGTAGAGTCAGTTTGTTTGAAGTTGGCGTGGTTTGCAATGGAGTGGGAGACTTTTTAGAAACGATAGCAGGCGTGGCACTCAACAGTTCTTTTCTATTGTTCTCGCCACTGAGCACAATTTAAAAATTACTGTGAGTGGAATACTGGCTATCGTCTCAAAAGTCTCCCATTGCGTCACACTTACAAACAGGATTGTATGTCAGTAATTGTTCTTCCTTTGGTGTTTCATGTGTATCTTGTTGTTTTCTTTATTTCCTATAAAGCGCATAGGGTCTTTGCAGTGGTATGCGCTTTGTTATTATTGTTATCAACTAGATTGACTTAATACTTTTAAGTGTGTGTAGTTTTAAATGTTCAGCTTTTTCCAATGTAGTTTTATTTCATATTTCTGCTGTTTTCTTCTGCATGATGTACTTGTAAAATTGTTGATGTTAACAAGTGCAATTCAGTTTTTAAGTACGATACATGTTTTTAATAAACCATTTTGGGGTTGTCGCCTTTCTGTCCGTTTGTTAATTCACATAATAAAACTCATCCTGTACGTTGTTGCAGGTTTTGTGGTGGGATACACGCAAACTTGGCGAGCCCACAGAGAAACTGGTGATGGATCCCAACAAGAAAGGCAACATGGAGAACGCACAGGGAGTCATATCACTGGAATATGAACCCACTGTTGTAAGTACAATAATTCAGTATCAAAGTCTCTTAAACCCTGCTATTGACCTCTTCATTTATCTCACTCACAGCCACTGTCTGCCATGCTCAACATTTTGGGTAGTCAAATTGCATTTTTAAAATTATGGTAAGGCCATATTTAAACTGACGACCACGGCTACGACTGTTGCTAAATGTGTTGCTCTGGGACTTACTGTACTTCAACGCATGATGACGCGGCAACCCAGCCGTAGCTGTAGCCGTAGCCTAAGTTGGACATGGCCTAAGGTTCTAAACACTGCGTCGCCTAAAATGCACACTAAACTGCAAAACACACGTTGACTCCGAAAATGGCGCGACCAAGATCACTGTGATAAATGATGTCAGGTGCATTCAGTTGCTTACACGGAATAAGTATAATTGAATGACTGTTTTCAGATGCTTTAGATTTTAATCAAAGTAGAATAATGTAACGATTAAATTTGCCATTCATTTGCCGAAAATGACCACAAACACCTATAGTCTGTCTATGAAAATTATCAGCTCTTAAGTCAAGCTTATCAGATAAGAAAACTGCATTCTTGTTTAATACAAATACAATGAGGTCCATAACTTTATATCTCCATTTTTAGCCGACAAAGTTCATGGTGGGCACCGAGCAGGGAACAATCATCTCCTGCAACCGAAAAGCCAAAACGCCTGCCGAGAAAATTGTGGCCATCTACAAAGAGCACATCGGACCTGTCTACTGTCTACAGAGAAATCCTTTCTTCCCCAAGAACTTCCTGACAGTAGGAGACTGGACTGCTAGGGTAAGATTTGCACTTTTTGCCTTGTTATCTTTTGATGGATTGTAGAGAGCAGTCATTGTAGAAATTAAGCTAGGTTCCACGGAATTCTAACAATATTTGTTTTGGTTTTAATTTCCAGATTTGGTCAGAAGATGTGAGGGACTCGTCTATCATGTGGACCAAGTAAGTAACTAGAATTTAGGGAATCTTAAAGGAATCGAGGCATTAAACTTAAGGATTCGGCACTTCATACTAAGACTCCCAGTTATTATTCATAAATACCCAAGACAGTTTATCCATTCTGATTGGTTGAGAGGAAATCACATGTCTATGTTTAAACACGTAGTAGAGACATGGCAAAAAGTGTTTAAACATACACGAATTGACTCGCAAGCTTACGCGGGTGCTATGACGTGGCCACGACCCTGCCAGTTTTAATGGCTGTTTAAGACCATGTCACTACTCTATTATTCCCTCATTATACCATCTCTGTTGTCTCTTGTTCAATCAGGTACCACATGTCATACATGACTGATGGTTGCTGGAGTCCTGTCAGACCAGCTGTGTTCTTCACAACTAAGATGGACGGAACCTTGGATGTATGGGATTATCTCTTCAAACAGAACGATCCAACGCTCAGCCTCCAGGTATTTAGCAATCAGATTAGGAATAGACCTTATGCGTTGACGTCATCAAGCGCCGCCATGTTAGAGGTTAAACTATGTTGAAACAATGGAAAACGCGCAGCTATGTACTCGCTGTGCACAGGATCAGCCAATGAACTACCTTCTTTTGACCACTAGCCGAGGGCGCCCTGCTCAAATGACATCGTGTGCTTACGGTCGGGGGGGGGGGGGGGGTAGGTTGGCGTAGTGGTATCTTTCCTCACTGTCCACCTCTAGTATGGGTATATGATACATTGTATAGACCTTTCCATTGTTGATAATCAAACCACGCTGGTTGGCATGGACGGCCGAATGTTACCAAAACATTCAGATCTTTTGACCAAATTCAACATTTTCTGCAAACTTTCAATAAATTAAAATAGCTCCCATGATGGATTGCTTTATTTCCAACAAATTAAACACAATTTTTGAATATTTGTGTTATATTGTTACAAACTATGACTATCTGTTTTTGGTTTGCATTTTTGCTTTCCATAGTTTTCCAACCTCGGTTGGCAAAAACTCGAGCTGTGACGTGTCAAAAGAAAGGTCTATAGTCAATATCTCTGATGCAATTTATTACCTCCATTAACATCTCCCTTTGTTACTCAACATTCTCTGTGATTTGACGCTTCTCAGGTGTGCGATGAAGCCCTGCACAGTTTAAGGGTCCAGGACCAGGGCCACCTGATTGCCACTGGTTCCCACACCGGTACCACCACCCTCCTGGAGCTGTCCAGTAGTCTGTGCACCATGCAGCGCAACGAGAAAGCCCTGGTGACCGCCATGTTTGATCGGGAGACCAAACGAGAGAAGATTCTAGAGTCCAGACAGCGTGAGCTGAGGTTGAAGAGGGCTGGTACAAGTGCAGCCGGCAATGAGGTATGCAATTTGGAATTTTCATGGATTTTTTTATAATATTATGCTTGCATATATATATATATATATAATATAATATTTCCTTAACTGTTGCATATGTTTTTAATATAGATGTATTTTTATGTATGTGTGGGCATGCACTCATGTACTGTTTTTCATTGCTGCTTATTTTGTTTTATAAATATGTACTTCTTTGTAAATGTGCGAGTACAAATGTTGCATGTAACTGTTTCCCATTACTGCATATATTTTTAATATAAATGTATACTTTTATGTATCAGAAGCCATGCACTTGTTTACCATTTTTCATTGCTTCTTATTTTGTTGTATATAAATGTACTTCTTTATGCTTTCCATTGCTGCTTATTTTTAATTTTTTTTATATGTATTTCTGTTTTATAACTTAATGATTCCTTTTTAATGTTCCACCTTTTCTCAAACCTATCTAAGATTTTAGGTGTAATTTTTAAACTGTAAATTCAATTTCAATTTTGCCTTTGACAAACAGGGAATGTTTTTCATGAACCATGAATTATTCATTATTATTCCTATATGATCTTGTCCAGGTTCCTGTTGTGATGACACATGGCTGTCAGGACCTATATCTAAAAACTTTTTTTTTTTTTCTCAATCTCTGGTCCAAAAATGTGGACCAATATTCCCCTCCACCTCAGTACACTCTACACTGATTCATCTTTCAGTAACATCAAAATTCGCTTGTTTCCAGTAGTTTAGTAAATATCAATATCTTCTAGTGTTGCTTTATAGGGCCATGATGCCATAAAACCCTGTTACTACTGTTAATATTATTATTACTTTATTTTATCACCGCATGCAAAAGAAAGATTACATTATTCTTGGTGCCAGTTACTCAGCGAGTCATCATCAAAGCCTGAAGTTAACAACTTAAGTCTTCCAGCCTCATCTTTAGTTCACAGGCCTAGCACTTAAGCTATTTGTAAAGAAGCCCACCAGGCTAGTCAACTGTGCAGTACACTTGCCCCAAGGAAGTTTTAGTAACCCACAGTTTACTGGTTAAATGAAGTTACATTCACACTCTCAAGGATAACTCAAAGGTAGAAACACTTTATACAAATTGTTATTTACATCTGAAAAGGTAGAAATATGAGCATTATAAACAAGTAGGTTTTAGAGTTTTTTAGTAGCCCACAGGGCAAGTTGAGAGGTGGAATTTACTAGCCCATAGCAGCGTTTACTAGACAATGTACGCCAGGGGTGTGTTAAGGGTGAGCCCTTGTTCATAGTGTGTCTTTTATTCCAATCACCTTTCATTGACCACCCATACTTTGGGTTTCTTGTTTTGTTTTGGGGGGGTTTTCAGGATGAGGAAGCCAACAATGACGAGGAGGAAGATCTTGTGGACTCGGCAGAGAAAGATTTCTTCTACATGATAAAGGCTGATAAGAAGAAGCAAGAGGCCAAGAATGCCAAAGAAAACCAGGCAAACAAAGATGTTGATGTAAGTAAATGTAATGTTGGAGGGTATTCCATACCCGATATGTGACAGAGGGTGTCGTAACCCCCCCCAAAAAAAAAAAAAAAAATTAAAAATTAATTAAGTTGTTTTTAAATGTTCCCATACTTTAACACACTCTTTTCCTCTTGTACAGAAGAGCTCCCCCCAAAAAATATATGTATAATAATAATAAAAATAATAAATAAATAAATAAATAAATAATAAATAAATAAATAAATAGATAAATAAAATAAAACATTTATATAAAAAATCCTCTAAGGAATTCCTCAGATTCCCATACTGTGGTTTGGGCACTTGCCTGGTGACCAGTCTTGTTTCTTTATCTCTTTCTTCCACTTTGATCATTATTATGTAAGGGTCGCAATATAGATTTAATAATTATTGTTATTATTATTATTATTTAGAGATAATTTCAATTTTCCACAAGAGGCCGAAATAGTCTTTGAAATTGATTTCAAACTGCAGATATATTTTCAGTTTGAAAATGCTTCATCTTTTTTATGCTTTTCATCTTTCAAAGCCTACATTTTCATATTGTATTTTGGCTTTTAAAAAAATTAGTTCTGTTGTGTTTATCCACTGCCTTTATACTACCCCATTGTTCAAGTGTAAATACAAGGACTGCTCAGTAAATATGAGAGACTGTACTTTTTGTTATAAATCATCTGCTTTCATTGTTTTCCTTTTATTGCAGAATACCATCCTCGAAGAGAACGGGGATGAAGACGGCGAGAAGAAAGACACAGAGAACGGCGAAAAAGAAGACAAAGAATGATGACCTAACCCCTGACCTTTGAGACTCAACCTTTGACCCTGCTTAATTCTCGCTTGGTAAGGAGAACCAAAGGATGAATTGACACTGATCTTTAACGTTGAACGACTGGCGTCACTGGTGCCCTTTCATTTTGTATCCAGCTGTATGAAGACACCGATTAGCCTCACAGCTGATCTTTTCTTATATATGACCTTTGACTTTTACCTGCTTTCCTCACTATTGTATTATCATTGTGTATCCTGTAGACCCCTTGCATATGCTGTCTCTAGCCTAAATAGCGCCCTCACTGAGGTCAATGAAGACGTATCATTGATCGAGTGTTGTGCACGGGGCATATATGTGCACACATTTCCATTGTGTGACCTCGGCTACGGCGGCCTATGCAATGGATCTTATCATGGAGTGGCTAGCAACTGGCTCCCTGATTTTGGTTACCATTGAGTTCCAGTTTACTTGTGTACAAAATTTATTACTTGCACTGATCTGCCTTTTGCGTGCAGAGACTCCACTTCATGCTACATTTGAATTGTATTTGTGTATATGTTTGGATGAAAGTGTCATCACATTACCGTAACAATACAGAGTTGAGGAACTTAATAATATTTAACAAGGTGTCATTTGTTGTTTTGTAACTCTAGGCGTGGCAGTATGTTTTTGTTTTTTTTAATATTGTACATATTAAGTTTAACTTTGTTTGTTTACCAACAAAAACTGTTTAAATGTTGTTCTTGCAGGAGTGTATATTTCCACAAATGAAGTAAGTTTCAACGTCAGAGTTATGCTGAAATTCAAGCAACTAAAATCTTCCCTTGACTCATATGATTACAAATTTAGTTGGGATTGGATATTTTCAGTCCCTACCTGATTGTGTGGGTTTTCCCTACATAGGGTTTTCCTACCACATCTTAAACTTAATATTTCTTCAGTATCTTCTCTACAAACGTATCTTCAGGCCCTCAAGTGGCTGCGCAAGGCACTTTTGAAGACTCCCGTGTTTTCATCACCAAAATGTTGGAAGTAATCATTTTGAACAGATAACAATTTGTTGGAATTACATTCTTTCCGTTTTGTTGGACATTTTTGTGACAATGTTCAAGGATTAACAAGTTTTTCCAACCATTATTGTTTTGACTTAAAAATTGTTCATCATCTTTTAAAGATTTTTTACAAATTTCAAATGGTTGCCTACTGTCAATAAACCTTATTCACATGACGTCATTTAAGTATATTTTTTGTATTGACTGAAAACATAATGTGTTGCATCACGAAGCGCTGCCTTAGTACCTTCAGACGTCAGCTTTGCTAACAACCGTCCATGTACATAATATGCCTTGGTGTTTCAAACAAACAAAAAAAGTATTTAAAAAAAAGTATTCAAATAATTTAATGTTGTATAAAATACCATAATTGTACACTTTTTAAAAGAAGGAATTAAAGTATCCATTACTGACAAAATGCAGTCCATTTATAACGAGTTTAGTTGGGGTTTTTTTGGTCAAAGCTGACTTTTATTGTATCTCTCTTGATAGTTTTGCCTATCAGCATTACGTTTGACAAAACCAATCTATTGACTCTACGTAAAAAATAAAAATGATTGTCATTTTCATATTTCTCAAAGTATTTCTCAACTTACAGGTAAAATACCAATACCTATTTAGTATGTTGGTTGAGTAAGTCAACAGTCTTGGAACTTGCTCGGTGTAGTAACGATGAAGTATATAGGCCTACCAAAAAATGTTCGAATTTCAAACGAATCCCCCGTGCGACTTCACCTGTTTGTTGACCTTGGAAATCGAAGACTTATCTTTGTTCTCCCATTGTTTGGACGTCCCCCGTGGCTTTGTACACACATATTCCCTTACATATGGCAGTTACGGGGTACTTCCATTGTTGTTCTATTATTCCCTTTTCTGAAGAAATTCTCTGTGGGGTACCACTTGAACAAAGAAAACCTTGTGGGGTAGCATTGTTCTATTGTTAAAAATACCCTGTAAGTTGGCGTGTGTAAGGGCACACACACACACACACACACAAACGAAGAAGTCCTCGTTCTGTCAAAATACTGGCCCGGATCCCTTTTTTGTTAAAGTCCTCCACACACACAACATCAAACCAACAGCAAACCTCAGTAAAACTTACTACCTGTACATTATTAAAGCGTACACCATGTAAGGCTTAACCTAAAAACTCCATTTAAACTGGACAGTTAAACAGTTAAATTGTACTTTGCACAGTAGGCCTAAACATGCATAAAACATAGGCATAACCATAACAAAGATATGTGTTGTTTTGTGTGGGTCTTTTTTACTACGTATTGTATTGTTTATATTAATTGTGTAAACAAATTTAGGAAGTGGCCTATTTGTTTTCTTAATTGGCAAAGTCAAAGGCAGATTTGTTTTTATCAAGAATTAATTGATTGGTTTCAATCGGAGAGCTCACCGCTGATGTCATACCGATCCTCCAGTCCAGAATGGAATGCTGCCAAAGTGAATGGCACTTTTTAAGATCACACAATTCTGACCTGGAAGTTTTTAAATGCATTCTCTAGAGGTTATTGTTTCGTTGTTGGAAGATAAATGGCTCAATGTGTACATTGTTAACACTGTACATGGCATTGGCACAGCCTCATGCTAAGGGACAACCAACCACCCCGCCCCCTACATCATTCCCATTTTTACATTATGTATCTAACAGCAAAAACGTTTTAAAGGTAAGGTAAACTTTTGGTAAGAAGACCAGTATCCTCACTTGGTGTATCCCAACAGCATAAATCAGCGGAAAACGAGCCCGTGAAAATTTGGTCACCGAAAACTCAAGAAAATAATGCAAGAAAAAAGCATCCATGTTGCTTATAATTGTGTGCTTCACAGATGCCTGAGAAAGGCTTCATACCTGAAGCCATTTTCAGATTCTTAATGTTTGGGTGAAAAATAACCTCTTTCTCTAAAACTAGATTACTTCTAAGACAAAAGTTTGGGGGTTCAAATCTACCACGATTAAATACCGGCTGTATGTATTTGACATCGAGTTCGAAAGAAGAGAAAAGCAAAGAAAAAAAGCAATTAAAAAAATTAGTTATAATCATTTGCTTAACTGTTGTAGTTTTTGTGGAGACTGTCATTTTTGTGCGTCCACCACGGTAAGGAGCGTCCTCAGAAACTGTGTTTCTTTCAGGCAAATCGTCAGGCTCTAACTGGTTCAACTTGTCTTTTTAAAAATAGTTCTTGTTTTGTTTTGGGTTTGTTTTTGTTTTTTTGGGGGGTGAGTTTTTTTAATTGCCTGTTTGTCTGTTTGTCTGTTTGTCTGTTTGTCTGTTTGTTTGGGTGTTTGTTTGTTGAGGTGTTTAGTTGTTGGGCTGTTTTATGTTGTTGGTTTATTATATTTATTTATTTGATAATCAACACACCTGTGTCCACGAATAAACCAGTCGGCTTAGTTTCCTGATTGAGCAATACCTCGCATATACTTCCGGTTCCATAAAAATCTCATCATACTCGATCTACACAGTGGGGAAGAAATAAAGAACATTTGCAGATATCTCTAAATGCTGCTGAGAATCGTTCTTAGAACCATCATAGACAGCAGTTTATCATCGAGAGATCTTGTTAAAACCTACAAACTGTAAAAAACCCGAATAAAAATATGTGAAACACGGTTCTAACTTTCGCACATCCAGCTTTTCAGATCTTTGTTCGCTTAATTCACAATCATATTGTTTGGGGCATTAGAAGTACTACCAGTATCCCGTCTCAATGTGTGTGTGGTTATCAGGCCCGGTGAGCTGGATGGTTGTTGTTATTTTCTTCATCCATGTGCATTTTTGCACACTGCACCGTGTGTGAATATAGGAAGACAGTCCTTTCTGTGTAATATTGTGCGAATAACAACATTAACATTAACATGAACATTTTCTGTTGTATACTTGTAAAAGAAAAAGCATTAAACCAACAAATTCAGTTTGATACCAATTCAATTCAATCCACCCACATAAAACCAAAACCTTTCATCGTAAATGTTGTAAAATATCAAGATGTGAATAACATTTAGTTTCTCGAGCAACAACATTATTGAGATTGTCAAGTTGAAGTCTCTGTACGTAATTCTGTTGGAGAAGTTCACAATGTTTATTTCAACCTTGATTTGAGGACTGGTTTTGTAGATATCTTCCTCGTCCGTGATTGCTATTAGCTTTTGATTGTCTGCCGAAGATGTGGAGTTATAAAGTGCTTGCTCAAGCTCGGTATCTGGAGGAAATGTAGAAACGATTATATAATGGTATTACTATTGGCGAAAAGTGTGTAGACTTGATTCACCTTGGCACGGTTTGGCCCCGCGGCACTGTCTCAAACCCTTAGGGATTCATGAAACGTTCTGCCGCTCAGTTTAGGATATACCACAAAGCTCCTGAAAATACTTGTGGTCTTACTGGAACTGTCAGTGTGTTTAATTATATAAACAAAATATGAATCTTCCAATGAGATTTGACATAGGTCACTCGTTGAAAAACAACCTCTTGATTCTTTTTGTTCAAAGCATTGTAATACGTTGGTGTGATTTTGTGCTCATTTCTGAGACTAATGTGAGTTTCGGTGATAAAGACGGAGTGGATCTACTCATCTAAGTAGAGTTACAACCAGGCTCCTCCTTTGAACTTAACATTACTGGATACTCACCATTTCTTCTCGTGCCACCAGCGCCCGCCTGCCAAGCCCCAACGCTACTGCTATTCTCGCCCATTTTTAGCTGGGAATTGGTCACTATATAATATGAACTTTCAGGAGCAGCGGTTCTACCTGTGTGAAGTAGCTACGGCTTTCATATCAACCAGTCAACGACAAACAAACGAGCTGGTTGCTGTATTAATAATTGTGTAGAATCTACAGTGAGTTATTGATCCGTGTATAATACTTGTGTAGAGCAGTTACCAGGCAACCGCGATGTAATAACTTCCATTTTCGATTGGTGAGGTTGCAGAATCGGTCACATAATATTAGCCCATTTTGTGTGACATGAAACGCTTAAAATTTCGTAAGAATGCTGTTTACCATGTATTGTTTATGACTTACTACTGTAATTGTAGCTTCTCAGATATATTTACATGGATTTTTTTCTCTCCAATAAACAAAATAATGTACGTTTGTATAGAGTTATATTAGGCTACCAGACATTTTCATGCAAACAGGTGACTCCTTTATTTTGGTAAAATGGAAAAAAAGAATGCCGAACTGATTCCTGTTTCTCATTTCTGATTCATATTAACAAACAGACAATGGAGACAAACGCAGCTCTACCCCTGTCTTTTTTAAGAATTACAGAAAAATTTGAATTTCCTTTTATTTTATTTCGTTTCGTTTTTATTCACGAGACAAAAACGGTCCAAGGACTGCACTTCCTGGTTTACACTGATTATACAAATTACGCTCATAGTATAGAATTACTTTGACAATCTTTAAAGAAGAAAAATATGCATCAGAAAAAAAGTATTGTGTTAATACATGTAATATACAATAAAACATATTATTAGGCAAACTGTTAAAAAAAAAAATACTATAGGTTTTCCCCGTCAATTTTAACAAAAATCCATTCATTTTAACTCCCGGCTCATTCAATTTCGTTTGAAATAGAATGCTTCGTTAAGTCAGCATTCAACAGTCAAAATGAGTAATTCAATTTTACCTGTTTAGCTTTCACACGATGATTTGGTTTTTTTAATTTTATAACGACCCCTTATATTTTTAAGCTTTTGTTCCCTTTAAAACAGTAATATTAACCTCTAGGCCTAATTTGACATGGTCCGAACATTGGCATGGAAACAAAGACGAAGACATAATTATCAGGGCAAACAATCTCAATGCTGTAGCAAAAGATTTAGTTTTCATTTCAAGCTTATTGGGTAGGCCCTACATGTTTTAATTTTAAGGGTAAAAAGCAAGAGGAACAACATTACCATTAAAACAAAACACAGGATGTGAGCGAAATGCAATAACACGGAATCGCCTAATATTGAAGTGCCAGTAAGTGTCAGCGTACTCGGGGAGCCATAACTTATGTTTAATTTGAAAGCACACAAGTTGAAATTCATTGCCAATAAACGAAAAAGAAAACGCACGCAAGCAACAAACTAATGTGTGCTTCGATGAGTCTTAATTGATTTCATCAATTGTAAATAGGTACATGTAGTGGAAATTCACTTAAGAATGGTCAAAGTGTAGTCTTGAATGCCTATAAATGAAATAGAATGACTGAAACGAATCTGAATGAGAAGAACGAAATCAAGTTTTGTGCACAAAAACGAAATTTAATACATGAATAGCTAAAAAAGAATACCTAGTTTGAGTAGATTACGGGGGAAATGCGTGAATTTGAATGCGTGTTAATGAAATGGAACTAATTTTTGCTGAAATTGGCCGGGAAAACCTATATCTTTAGAATAAAAACTTGAAAGAAAGGGAGTATCTCAGAGCGCAATAAACCTTGACGAAAGACAATGAAAAAAAGGGTATCTAAACATGATATGCTATTAACAAATAGTAATGGATTTATATTGCACCTTTTCCATTCAATGTACACAGGCGCATAACAAATATGAAACAATTAAAGAGGGTTGCCATGGTCAAATTCTGTTTTGTGATGCATTCATTATGCAATATAGTCCTCGTAAACGTTTGGGTAAAATTACAAGTCAGTATAGCCTCACGATAAAGTGGAAAATAGGGGCCTACCATTCTATTTGGTACGCTCTAGTGAAACTTGAAACAAACAAACAAATGGGTCTGGTACATTCCAAAGAAGAGTTTTTGTGCCAGTCATCAGCCCAAATTCAATGCCGTTTTGATTGAGTGTCATTCAGGAATTAACTAAAGCAATCCCTTTACAAAAGAGTATAGACCATATAGTTATTTGAAATGTGACGCCGTTGAACGCTGTTAACAAAAATTGCATTGGAAGGTAAATCAAACACAATACTTTAGTGTATAAGGATAGAGAATTGTACCTTCATTGTCATCTTCACTAAGGACTCTATCTACATGTGTTGGAAAAGGGGTGGACCACGAAACTGAATTTGATCTTGGAGTCCATCTATATATAAACAATCAAAAGGGACAAAGATGAAATGCCTGAACAAATGTGTTAGTTTACAATAAAAGCACAAACAAATTGGTTAAAAGGCATAAACAGATACTAGCTAGCTTAAGCAAAATATTCACGTGTCTGACTAAAACAACCGATATAGGCTGAATCAAAACATTTCCCCTTTGGGGATGTTTTTAAATATTTATTAAGAATTAGATAGGCATTGAAATTGTTAAGGATATGTTTCTGCTTATAAAAAACACGAGAGAGACATCCCCATGAAGGCTTACATGGTTTGCACTTCCACCACAGAAAGCTGTCCTGTGCAAGGCAAACGTTGGTCAAGGTAATGTCTCTATCAAGACCGCTGCATTTTTTTAATACGATACTTTACATCATGGCGTTATTCACGAGCCTCACAGTGATGACGTCAGTCAGTGATGACGTCAGATAGTGATGGCGCCAGGCATGCCTTGTTTGAGCTCAAACAGGGAGTTAGTTTTTGAAGCTTTAACCCATAACTGTTCTGGTTAATGGCAAGTGGAAGAATATCGTGTAACAAGAAAGAAAGAACTCGGTTGCAACTGTTCAATAATCTTCTTTGTTTGTTTACTATAATTGATACTGTAACGATTAGAACGATTAAAACAACAGTTTGATACCAAATATTTAATCACTTCTGTGTATATAAAAAAAGAACTACTTGTAACTTTAAAAAACTTTTTGTTTTAGCTTATTATGTTGCGTTAATCAAAGCATGGATGTAGAACTCCTACCTCCATGATCAAAGAAAGAATATAGAAAGAGCCTTCACAACACTCATGACGTTTGCTTTTTAAAGTTAGTACACGTCCGTGTGCCAAGTTTCGTGCTTGTATTAAAAAGTGCACAAAGTTTCCGCTTATCTGCTTGACTATCAGTTTTTTCATGAAAAACAAAAGGACCACCTAAATTGTTTGCAGTCTTGTTGTGTCTATTGAGATATTTTGCGACGTCCACCATAACCCCTGCAGGAACCCAATAAGGAACGAATGCCAAATTAAACAGGCGGTAAATGGAGGTTAGCCTCAAGGTTTTAATTTTGCAAGTCTCCCTTATAATGTGAACATTGTGCACTGAAAATAACGCCACCTGGTGGTATGAGCCTAGTAATGTTTGATTTCTTGGACCGAACCGCGTTCTTTCTGTGCCACTATGGGTAAGAAGCCAGAAGCATTCAAAGAGAAATTGCCCCTAATCCGGGAAAACACGAGCCCATAGGATTCGCAAATCGGATCCAGGAACGATCGGACAATCGCTCTATAAATCATTGCAAAAGCGCGCACCAAAATGAATGTACCATTCGCCGAAGGCTGCAGGATGTACACGCTGAGGAAGTTGAGGCCCGCCAAGAAGAATCCCCAGAAGAAGGAGAGTAGAATCCCCATAAGGATGCTACAGAAGACGTATACAGCAATCTGTGTAAAACAGAACATCAAGCAAACATCAAGTCAAGTTTTCTCTGTTCAACCCCAAATTATTTAGTCATTTTCCCTTGTTAATTTGTCATTGTTCAACCCAATGTCTAAATCAAACACAATAATAAAAGCAATTTTCCTTCTTGCTTTTTCCTGTTTGAAAATCTTCATTTCAAAATAAGCTCGTAGTAGTCTCACACACATAAAGTTATGCGTTCTTTTGGAGGTGTTTTTTGATGTTAGCGGCTCTGGCTGTGGTTTTTGCTATAGGCCTACCAGGCAAAATGTGGATGTCTGAAAAATGTCTGGAATAATGTTACGAAACCTATGTGCAAAAGTAATGTTACATTACCTGTGTATATGTAAAGATCAGGCGGTTTAACCACGCTATAGAGAAGTGCCGACTGTGACAACTCGGCTCCTTGAACACTTCATCGAACTCGACCTACGTTATGAAGACAACACACAAATGACCAAAATGCAGACAGGATTCTACGGAGCTCTTGAAAGGCCAACCGACTTATTGAGATCCTGAGATACTGCAAGATGTCGACATCGTGAAAGCATTAGATGTCGACTTCCCCCGAGACAATATTATTCGTCTTGGGATGATGGCATCCTGATAATCAGATGCCATTTTCATTAAATAATTTTATCTCGCAGGCCGCTGGAGTGTCACCAGAGATCTCTTGAAGACGCCATCCTGACTTTCAGGATATCGACATCCCGAGGTTAAATTATCTCGGGATATCATCATCTCACTATGGTATCATCAAAATTATCTCAGAATCTCAACAAGCTGGATGGCAAGTGATGTTTTAAGCTTTGCGCGGTGTGGACAATAAGAAGTATATCTACAAAATAGTAAACTTAAGGGTACAACCATGTGTGAATCTCTTTTGGGAGGTGTAGCGGTATGCCATTAGTAGACTGACTCAAGTCTATGTTTATCTTCCCAGCATGCATCACCTTGTAACATGGCTGCTCACATGTAAGCTACTATATGCTTGTGTCTATCTGAATAAAGCTCAAGAAGCCTCTACCTCACGAAGTTGTCAACCTTCTTTAGGAGGAGTGTTGGCTCGGAAAAGTGCTGGTGTCGTCTTGACGTTTCGAACAGTATACTCGGCTCGTCCTCCTGTAAGAGCAGGGGTATACTGTTTGAAGCGTCGAGACCACAACAACGGCTCTTTTCATGGTTGTACCCGCAAGTTAACTTGTTATAGTTACTTCTTAAGCTGTATTCCCCATACAACGCTATTTATACCCAGTTTACATTTGAAATTACTCTGAAATAAAAGTGATAGAGCACGAGGTGTTATGGGCAATCGCTATCGATATAGTCGAATATTAAAACAGTTCGGATCTGACTAATGCGTAAAAAAAATTCCCTTCAAGTGGCCGGGAGCTAACGTTTTCGCTTGGCGTCGAATGGTGTTTCTGATCAGCAGAGTTTTGGTTCGAGTCCCGGTCGTGGCACTTGTGTCCTTGAGTAAGATACTTTACCATATAATTGATTTGTCCCTCGGATGGGACATTAACCTGTTGGTCCCGTGTACTAGGATTGGTAGTGCTGCACGTAAAAGAAAACAGAGCACTTATCATGAAAGAGTATAGAGTTTAACATTGGTGTTTCTGGTTCACATAGCAAGCACCTGTTATAGGTTTCCTCAGGCTTGCAATTTACAGTGATTAAGCTCACTTATGAGGCATCGTTTCATTACAGAAATATATAATAAAGACGATAATATCATTAGTAACTCCCTGTATGTCATCTGGAATCATAAGCCGTACACACTTGTCCCCCTCATAGCTGAAGAGATGTGGTCTTGATTTTAATTTTTTGAATTATACATGCACCAAGGAAGTCTGGAACAGTTGGGGAATTTGGACTTCCCGCTTTTAAACATTACGCATGTGCAGATGATTGCTGACCTGTACGTTGGGACTGATTTGGTAGGTGTCATCGACCGTAGTGTTTTCCTTCTGGGAAGCACAATTTAACGACTGATAGGCAGAACCGCCGTTGGTGGGAGCCGTACTCTGCGGCAAGTCCCCTTCCGAACGGGCCTGCGACGTAGAAGGGAACGGTGGTTGGGCCATGTATTCGTCGCGCCCAACGGTCCCGGTATCTTTGTACGAGGCGCCCTGTTGACCATAAACAGGCGTATCTGCAGTCAGGCAAAACATTGAAATAGGGGAGATTAGAGGTCATTGGATTTTTACAGATTTGTATTACGTAGTCGTATGTGCTTTCTGCTTTCCTTTTGGTCCTGATGGACAGTTATGGGAATAGACTGTGCAGTTATACCTTGCATTCTAAACGAACTGAATATCTCGAGTTTATTTTTATCAACTTTTTAATATTATTTACGTCATTTTGGTAATGAAACCAATGTATCACCAAGCGTCTAGCACAACGCAACAACCGGGGTGTTAAGATTTACACCACGTCACATTATGCATACCAAAAAAAGAATCAAACTTTGAATCATTATAGGGTGATAAAAATAACACTAATTTCTGCAAAAAGAAATCCTCTGTGTTATTTTAACACCCTAAAATGTTAACTTTGATTCTCTCTTCGGTATCTGTATGTGACAACATCCATGGTGTCAATTTTAACTAGTACACCCAAGCTCAAAGATACCCGTGTGTGTGTGTATAATAGAAGACAATGGCAAAATGCTCCGTTGTTGGAGGACAATCACATTGGGAAACCCACGTATGGGTAGAGACCAAAAACCATACGCATAATGTCAGACACCTGTCGGACTCCGAATTCAAACCGGGGGTCCACAGAGGTGAAAGGCAAGAAGGCCGAGTTACCACGACGCCTGACGCCATTTTTGACCAATTTGCGACTTGGGCCCAATTTCATGGCTCTGCTTACCGTAAGTAAAGAATCGGCGCTTACGGAATCACTTTCTTTGCTTACACCAAGCGTATTTCACGGGTAAGCAGAGAAATGTTGCTTGTGCGCGTGCGAACTCCACTTTACTAGGCATTCTTTGCTTATACAGCTAGCGCAGAATGGTGATTGCAAGCGCAGAATTCGGCAGTAAGCAGAAATTGGGCCCAGACTGAAGCTAGCCCTGTATAAGGAAACAAAATGGCGCGCTCAAAAATGGGGTTCCAACACACGTCCATGGAATAACTTGTTTACATCGCCTAAAGGTCACATGCCATCACGGTTGATTACATGTTTAATAGCATATTCTCACAATATGTTTTTAAACGTTGTGCTTGAACTTTGTGCTTTACTCTCAAGTGAATAGATTTTTACAATACTGTGCGATCATATGAATTTGTTGTGTTCACTTAAGCTCGTTTCCCCTGCTGCACGCGTTTTCTGATAACAAACGATGCGAAAAAACCAGGTTTTTCCCTCTTTTTTGCTCATAACTTTTTAACCTCGCGGGTGATTGTACGGGGTCGAACGGTTTTAAAAAGTATATTTCATGGTCAAGCTAATGGTGGTATTTTAAAAATATTGTTATTTAAAAAACCACCGTACTTTTGCGATTGAAATACTTAATTTGTGCCGGTTTTCCTGTGGCAGCGCGCAGTTTTCACTCCATCAGAACTACTCATTTGAGTGCCGATTCTTATTGGAGTGTCGGATTCCACCGGGTCGAACAGAATCGAATAGTTGAGACCATTACCTTTACTGTGATGTAAGAAAGGTTTGGATTGGTTGAAAAAAACCACCGTACTTTTCAAGGTGAAAAAAGGACCAATGACAATTATCGATCTATATTTTGTTGTTTGGACGGAGTTCCCATCGGTCACCGTTGGTTTACACGTGTTCGGATTGCACACACGACCTTTCATCTTCCGAGTTCAAGAACAGATTTTCTGTGTTGACATCACAGGTAAGTCTTTGAAAAACTGACCATATCTTATATGATAATCAATGAAAATGTTTTGAAATTTTTACGGGGAAATTCGATCTTGAAGTAGTGTAAATTTGAACCTAAAAAACATGAAATTTGGGATGCAAGGGCCACTGGCTACTTCCATGACGCTACGTGACCATTGGGCCGTACCATTTTTGTCAAAGGAGGATCTTGTGTGGATTCCATTGTTACTACCAAACATTTGAAATACCCAAACCATTTTTAGGTTAGAAAAAGTTAACGTTATCCTTTCCTTTTTAATTTGTTCTTTCAGGTTATGAATTCGAGAGAAGAAGAGTGGACTACGGTTCCTTATATAGCTGATCAGCCGATTTGCTTTCTTGAACTTTGAAGTTCTTTAGTGCCAAAGAAAACTTCAAAACACTACACATGGATGGACAAATAGTTGTTGGCAATTCAGTTTTTTGTTTGGACTTTGTTGCTTATATTGGGCGATATGTTTTCGTTTCAAACAGTTGTTTGTAAAACTACATCAGTGATTATTATTATTTTTCTCATACTACTGGGTTTTTCTTACTATTATTTTAGTGATGAAATAAGTGCAACCAAACTATGCTTCTTTGTTTAATTTCATCTCATGTACATGTGAAACATAATGTGATGTTTTTTATTTGGATTTAGAGTTTACGTTTTTGTTAAGTGTTGTAGAAAAAAAACCTGTTAGTTGAGAGGAGATAAAATAAATAACTTGATTCAGAAACCAACTTCCCATTGATTCGAATGTTTCTGTTTTTCAAGTATTTGTGTATACTGTACATGATGAGCATGGGGGAAGATCTAAGCCAGTAAAGTAGTTACTAATAAACATCCATCTGTGATTACGTAACATTTAAGTTTTACCTTTTCTGTGAATGGAACATTCAACCTGGTCGTGTTATGGTCGAACGCACAGCTACACAGGGTTTGGGTTAATCCGATTTACCGATCCCAGTGCACTGCCTCCCAGTAAACGAACAATAATTAACGCTTAGTCTTAAGTGAACAAAACAGGGGTCAACAAATTCATATGCTGCATTGTAAAACAAGCCGTGTGTGACGTAACTAGACATTTTCATTTGGGGGGGGGGCAAGTGGGGGCAAAGATTAAATTTGGGGGGCCAAAGAAGTTCAAGATTATCATTAAATATGATTGATACACACCAATTCAGTTCTAAAACAGTCTACATAGTTTGCAGGTAACAAAAGATTGCGAAAACAACCAAAACTTAGAGAACTTGTCATTTTTATAAGATAAAACTTTTCGACTATGTATACAAGGATATGGAGAAGAAATGGTCTAAGCTACCTTTTTCGCTGGCCATTTTGCTGTTTAAATCTCTCTGTTGTGCATCTGACTACGTTGTGTTAACGGAGCTATTGGTCTGCGTTCAGACCACAGTCAGTGCGCAGCCAGTCGAAAAGTGCTTCCGTGTATTTGTTACGTATGCACAGACCGTGTGGTTATGAATATATAATGAGCTGAAAGGTTGCGTTTTAAAAGTATATTTTTTATGTCAAAACCTTCTTCAAAAATAAGTTTGAGTAAATATTGTAAGGGATAAAGATCCATATAAGAGCTCTATTGTGTTACATTTTATGGGTTGCAGAAATTTCAAGAGATTTTGGAACGAATGCAAACCCGTTCGTGTCAAGAAAAAAAGGCCAACGAAAAATGGCATTTTTCTCCTTGGAACGATGTCCGGCAGAAAAAACTTACTCATGTACTTGTAGAAAAACTGTTCATCTTTGTTGAAAATGATATATTATTTCGTGATCATGTGCAAAACAGTCGGGAGCACTTAAAATGTTCCGCTTCTTCAGGCTTGGCCGTTCACGTAAAAACTACAAAATGGAAACGAGGAAATTTTACCAAAGGATGACTGTGATTGGTCAATGCGTTCATTGATGCAGATATGGACCAATCACGTCTCGCGTACAGTAAAGCAACCGCAGCAAAGCTACAGTCAGTACCCAACATGTGCGTGAGTGAACTCAATACAGATGAAGGTGTTACCAGACGTTTTCGTAATAAAAACTTGTTTGTGGGGCTCATAAGTGCTGAAAATACCTGAATGTTGTAAAGTAATCTTTTAACTACCAAACCGAGGAAAAGAAATCGGAAATAAAGAGCAATTGATAATAATTTAGTTCAAAATATTACTAATAATTTTAACTAATATATAAACTAATAATAATTGCTTTATTCTTATGTGCCAATGGAAACTGAATTTCTGTGTATTTGATGCGGACAATAAATTATAATTCTAATTCTAATTAATGATTTTTTTTGGGGGGGGTATTCATTAGTATACTATTTATTTATTAGACATTTAAGTAAAAATTGTCAAATCAATGTACACAAATAATTTATAACTGTTTGTCCTTTACGTTGACTTGTATGAAAGGAAACAACATTTGAACACAAACTTGACTTTTTTCAGTTGTCTTGAATGTTTTATTTCAATACAAGCTCAAATAAAAAAAATATATATAATACCATTATGTTGCACAATAAACGAAAACAAAATATTTAATAAACACATATATTTCTCAAAATGATGTAACAAAGGTAATAATGCATACTTTCCCAACATCCAAATGGGACTAACATTTTTAACTGGCTTATGAACATGTTTTAATACCCGTGTTCTTGGAAATATTTGTCATAAAAATTTTCAAAAGCTGCACACAATCAACCAAGGCAAGTGCAAGCACGAAAGTTACAAATCAATTGTATATGATCCATGTACATATACACAAGGCATGTATTAAAGGATAAATACGTATACAAGCTGCTTAAGTTGTTTTAAGATAATTTATGAAGGTGTATTGGAAATGGCAATCTGCAAGGCAACTTAAAAAATGTAATTATACAAATACAAACTATTGGTTGATACTACCCAAAAATGTGTACATACAATGTAATAAGTAGGTCACATGGCCCTTTGTTTCCTACTACTAATACAAAATCAAGCTGCCCATGTTATCTTTGGTTTTTACAATATTATGTTAAATTGAACAGAAAGCACCACATTTTAAATTTAATAAGCCCTTCATCAGCTGAAAAAGCGTATGCATGAAAGAAAATAATTTACAAGTATACCCGTATGTTGCATAGTTTCCCTAAGAGTTCGTTCTTAAGAAGTTAACGGAATGTAACAAGTCATTGTTTTTGTAAAAATCTTTAAAAATTAACACTGTTTTCCCTAAGAGTACATTCTGCTTAAGAAGTTAACGGACATAACAAGCCATTAATTTGTTTAAAAACCTATAAACATAAACACTGCATTGGTTTCTTATGTTAAACAGAAAGCACCAGTGTTTCAAGTGCAAAAACAAAAAAACACTTCATATCAGCTGCAAAAGAATTGTGTTGGTTGATACACCCACAAATGTGTACATAATAAATTGGTAACATGACCCTATGTTTCCTACTTCTAATAAAATATAAAGCTGCCATGTTATCTTTGGTTTTTATAATATTATATTAACTTAAACAGAAAGCATCACATTTTAAATTTCATAAACCCTTCATCAGCTGCAAAGCATGTATGCAAGAAAGTAAATGATTTACACCCGTATGTATAACTGCATAGTTGCCCTACGAGTTCATTCTACTTCAGTTAAACGTGATTGCTTGAACACATAATCTCAAAATGTTGCATGTTAACCATGCAAAGGCAATCTGGCGATAAATATATTGATGAGTATCATACTTTATGTACAAGAGTTGAAAATGAAAGTGTATAACCACATTAAAAAAAAAATGTATTGCAGGTCCGTGTTTAAAAATCTACACGTTAAGGAAATATTTACCAAACATGAACGTTGTAAAAACAACATACCTCCATTGAGCAACAAATGGCAAGCTATAACAACAAATAAATATTACAACAAACTAAATAACAAACTTATGAACAACTGTCAGTAACACTTCAGGTTATACATTATGTGCATACTCTAAAGTCTGTATAAAATTAACACAAAAAGGTCAGACATAAAGACATATTCTTGTCTTAGTCTTCATCTGTATCAATTGTGTCATCTACTATCTCTACGCAATCAGCAGTATCTATGAACTCAGGACTTTGTTCAAAAGTCACACTGTCTTCCTCACTGTTACTTTCAACTGAACTTTCACTGTCTTGATCACTATCTAAGTCTTCTTGCTCCACTAACGTTTCGGCAACATAATCTATTTACACAGTGACTTTTAGAACAAGAGCAACCTCTTGTCAGAAATGCAACATTTTTGCGAATTTTTTGCATATTTTCTTCTGTGTCCCATTCCAAATCAACCAAGAGGGGTTCCATGGATACTTTCCATCCATACTTGGAAACATCTGGATAGGTAAATATGGGCTGTAAAGCTCGAGCCCAAACTGTGCTCACCCAACAAGATCTCAGCCAGTGAAATCGAAGAGCACCGTCTGAGGGAAGCAATTCATCTTCGTAGGTACCTTTCCAAGTAGCTTTGCGAATGATGTCTAAAAACTTTATATGATTGTCATATGCAGAGCCAGAATGCAAGGATCGAAACATTTCAATTGGAGAGGTGTATGTATGGAGGCAACTTCTGTGAGCCATAAAATATACACATCCAATTAACCTGTAAAATGCCAGCAGACCCAATTCGAAGTCTGTATGCAAGTCAGTGTTTGACAAATTGCCCAACATACTGTCGTCAAGGGAGCCACATATGAACGATGCATATTGAAAAAAGGCATTAAAAAATGAGCGCTTTCCTAAGCGCACAAAATATGACACAAAATCACAGCCACTACATATGTATAGCACCTGCATTACTTTCTGAACGTCACATCCAATTTCTACAAGACGAGCAAGGTCAGAATCTCTGTCCATACTGTCTTTTAACTTGTTAAGATAAATGTACTTTACATCTCCTGGTTTGGCTCTATATTGAACTACGACAGCTTTGTTGAAAATTGCCAGAGGAATTCCTATCATGGCTATGTCACGATCCACTGAATAAACATGAATGGTTGAACAGGTTGAATCTTGGACATGCAGCCAAATTTGTGTGTCAGATTCTTCATGGTTATTATGTAAATAATGAATTCTATCATTACAAGTAACCTTAATTCCAGAATATTCTGCATTTAATGCAAAACCACCAGCAGTTACGAATTGTTGCTCATTAGTCAACCAAGGCTGTACAATCTCAACAAACCTGTTAGATAAAAAGTTACACAGCAGACGCTTATTTTGTCTGTTTTTGAGAAATGTGATCCACTTGGTGTTTGGAAGTTTTGAATTATTTGATATTTCTTCATATGGCTCATATTCTGTTGGTGGTTCACCATCACGCCTAGTACGTTCAATTAGTTTAGGAGACAGTCCTTGTGAATCCACTTGATCAAACAAAATTCTGACATCAAAGTACCCTTTTTTGTAAAAGGGTCTTATCCATCGGGACGCTAACATGTCTGCATAATCAGAAAAAGTTTTCTGGTAACTTAAAGGCGAGGTATAAATAATGTTCATACCTTCAGCAATCAAACATACCCTCTCATTTTCAGAAAATGAAAAATTATTGCTGATAACCTGTTCAGTGTATCGTTTGCCAAACATGTCATAAATAACAGACTTGGAACCTTTATAAGGTAAACCACCAGGTGTACAAATGGCCCTTGGTGATTCAAGGAACTGGCACAATTTGCCAACAGGCATTTGGGTTTCCTCTGAATACGCTATTGTGCGTTTATAGCACATTGTTATTAGGCGTTTTTCTTTTTCAATGTAATTTATTTTCCTCTTTGTCACCTTCTTTTTCATGAAAGTTTGCAGGGTATGCCTTCGAATTTTAGGTTTTTCAACACTAGAATCCTTTAGAATATTTGATTGTATGTATAGATTTAGTGAATCTCTTCCAATGTCCCTGAAATGAAGGAGATTATGCTGTTGCACTTTAGAAGCCGGTGTATTAAAAAATGCCTGGAATAAAGCTGGTGACTGATTAGTATCAAAAACATTGCTTTGTTGCATTTTCTCAAAATATTTTTTTGAGTTGCTGATTTCATTTGCAATAACCGAATGAGATAAATCACGCTGAAATCTTGGTTTAACATCAGCAAGTTGATTTTGAAAACTTTCTATCAGCCTTGACTGATATTCAATTGTTTGGCATACCTTATCCATGTCACTAGGAAGGCTGTGAGAGAGAGCACTTTTACAGTGTTTATTAATTAACATCTCATGAGCTTCATCAATTCCTACACTAGAAAATGAATAACCTTTGATATTTGAGACGAATGCTCCTCTTTCGAAATGTTCAAGTACTGGCTTTGGAAGTGCATACATTTGACTCAAATGCAAAGGTATTAGCCGGGAGTAATTTTGTCTATCAAATGCATGGAAAAGCTGCCCCATACTTTTCAAGGCAGCCATCCGACCATACCAATTTCCACTTCGAATTGCAATGTATAATTGTATGTATGAAAAACAATCCTCCCTGAGGAACCTATGCCAAAACTGAAAAGTTTCAAACTTTTTGCACATCTCTGTGCAAAAAGTGTCGAACTCTTGTGACAGTGGAACAGTTATTGAACTGGTGATATTGTCTTCAGCATCAGCAAAGCTACGATAACTGTTTTCACCTGCATTCATGTCAGAAATCACATCACACATGGCATCAATAATCTCTTCATTACTGAATAGGCACGGCAATGAATCCTGTTGTTGACTCCGATATGCCATGAAAACTTTTAACTGATAGGCATATATAGACTCATAAACTTGCATAATAAATCTATGAGTCAGTTTAAAATTACCACAACTTTGAAGTTTTTGCAAGGTGCCTTGCTTATGTGTTATCTTGGCAACCTCCTTGAGACCGGCATCCCAATAAATTTTCATGATGACCTCCTGAAAATTTTTCAGCACATGCCAATCCCCAAGGAAAGGTATAACCCATCCAAGGGAATCACCATACTCATATTTTATTTGTGACAATATCTTAATAGTGGCCCCATCACCAGCAATAACTAGATGATTAATGTCTTTGCCAACTCCAAATGATTTATGCAACAAACCTAGCATTTTCTTAATGGTCTCTGCTGAGTCTGCTTTCTCATTGAGTACATATAAATAGTTGAAACTTGACTTTTCACAGGTTTGTTGACAACTTAATGACAACTTGCACTTGAATCCAGGAATAGTTTGTTCAGTTTTTCCTACAAGAGTTGGAAAGCGTTGTAAAATATATGACAACATTTCTTGTGAGAAGTGTTGAACCTCGTTAGTTTCTGAAGCTGAAAGACCAAATTTGTCAAATGTTAACTGACTGAAAATGTATGTTTTGTAATGTGGTACACTGAGGTCAGACGGTTTAGGTATGACCAAATCTATAAACTCTTTATCCATATTCCTTCTAACACTAGGCTTTTTGGACTTTCTTTGCCCAAGTTCAGCAAAAGCAGAAACATGAATCTGTGTATGTGAACTGCCCTCAGTGTCCATAGGGGGGTCTTTATCTGCTGCAACAGCAAAATCATCAATGCCAGTACTAAAAAAATGCAGGAGACTTAATTGTTTCCCACTATCTGTAGGTCCACGCAAGCTAGAAAATATACTTCCAAGTGCAACTGATTCATCTGTGAAAATGTTATTCACATTTGGTCTACATAAATCACTCATCAACAAATCGAAGTGTCCAGTCAAAGAAACTTCACCAGGAGTGTAAAGCAGGCAGATGTGATAAGTATTTGAAAGTAAAGATACATCAGTGGGGTATTTGGCAATTTCTTTAAGTCCCAACTCAGTTTCTTGGTACAGTCTTATTTCTGTCCTTAAAGCATAAGAAATTGCACACAATTCAAGATGACCAGCATAAGTCCCTTGTTTTCGATTATCTTGAATTCGGTCAGAAAATGATGGGTAAGAATTATCACTGTCAATTTCTAAAAGATGTTGACGTGTTGCCTCAGGTAAAATCTCAAGGACATCAATATGAAATTCCAAGATGTCGCAAGTGCATTTTCTAACTAAAGCAGTTAGTTTATCTTCTCTCTCCTGATACACAAAATCAAGTGGTAAATGATGTACTAAGCTCCGGTGACAACTTATCAAATTGATATCTGAATAAACTGCTATGCAACGGTACAAACAAGCACCATCTCCAAATATATTTATAACCCGTTGCTCCGGTTGCTTCAAGCCGCTTGTCAAAATTTCTAAATGAGACAAAACCTCAGAGGGTTTTGTTTGCTGTGACATAACAGACGTCCCATGCCAACTTCTAGGAGCATCCTTGGAAGTTACAGCAGCATAGGACGCTAGGACATCTATGTTGTCAACAGATATCATTGTAAATGTAGACTTACTCAAATTAGAGAAATTACTCCTGGTCAACTTATGATCCTTGACCACTTCTAAAAATCTATCCAGAGTGTCTCTTGAAACACAAAGCCCAGCTTGATTGAATATCTGCAGCAGTTTTGTTGAATGTGATAGACGTTGTAAACAATTTGCTATTACAATATGAAATGGGTAATTGTTGCCCTCATTCAAAACAAACTGCATCATGAGAATTATGTTAATGCGTCTTTGCAACTGACGTTTTGCATGATTACCAGTAAGATCTGAAAGCACATATGTGTCAAGGGGAAAATGAGACACTTGCTTTTGCTCATTATCACTCATTGTTAAATAGCTAACCAAATTGAATATGACAGGATCAAGCATCTTTAACAAATCAAGATACTCAAAGTTAACAACACTTAAAGGGTTGTTCTTGTAATGTTCAGTTACTTTAGAAGATTGTGACTTTAATCTAGAGTTTAAATCAGGTAAAATGGACTTCAAAGAAGTCAACAGGGTTTCCCCTGAAAGTGAGGATGGATATTTAGGTGGAGGAGATTCATCAGTAGAACTGTTCAATTTAATTTGCTGTAGACGACAAGTTGCAACGGCATCATGTAAAGCTGTCTTCAAGACTACGCTTTTGTGAATGAGAAGGGAACTTTTTTTCCGAGATTCCATGCGATGAATTTCGAGTGAAGTTCCAAATGTACTCATTAGAGAAGTTAATAGCCATCTGGCTGTCCTTAAGCAAAACTGTAAATCAAGCTCAAGATCTTTATGAAAAGAAAGGCAACAATGAACTTCGTTTGAATACAAGTCATACAAGTCAGCCAGCAGTACTGCTTTGTGCTCCAAGGCTGAGTTAATGAAAGAAATCTTAACCTTTAAAAGGCACTGGTCTATTACATCATTATCTTCCCCGATAGTTGAGGGTGACTCAGTACTCTGAAAAGATGTTTTCATCTCTTGTAAAGAAATTAATGCAGACACCTTTCCAGAAACCAGAAGATAACATGTGTAACATAAATAGCCACTGAGAACTAAATCACGGTCTCCATGAACAGACTTCAAAATTTCTGTGGCTACTGAAAGCCCCGTATCTAGTGAAGTGCAAACATATTTTTTACTTGTACTCCGGAATATTGAATGACAAGCACAACATTTGGATTCAAACCTGTATCTCCACAACACATTATAATGACTTTTACATAAAGGAAAGTTGTTCAGTTCACCTGTAGAAAGGTGAACTGAGAAACATAAACTGAAATCTTGCTGGGTGCACTCCATGTTATGCGAAGAGTGTAATTCACATTTAGAAAAGGTAGACAGAGCACACAAAGATCGCTTTTTCTTACGGGATTTCTCAGTGGTGTATTCTGGGTTTTTCAGTTTCTTAGATACTGAAACCTTACAGGCTTTACAAACATAGTCAACATCATTTAAATTGGCCTGGGTTTTAAACCATGCTTTCATGCTTTCGTTTTGCATGGACCCAATATGAAAATAAGCTAAACCTGTTCTACGGCAGCGTGAGCAACATCCCGGTTTCACATTTCCTCCTGGACGAGCGGATCTCTCGCCACCAGATTTCCTCACCCCAGCGAAGGTCGATTGATGCTGTAGTACGGTGAAATCCAAACAGCCTAAATAACACCCAAAAAAATGATAAAAAATAGTTAAGTAAAAGATTTTTGTTTCAAAATAAATACACATACTTCTTCCGCAGCAAATTGTGCTTTTCAACTTTGACACTAACCAAGAAATTTTATCATGTAAAATAAAAATGTCCAGGGGTACATGTAGTTGATGCAGGAAAGGCGAAATGCCAAGCTAAATTCAAACTCTGGAATTGTTTTATTTAATTTCTTTGTACATGTAGTTCATACTTCAAACTGCAAAAAAATACATTCAGGTTAGCTCTTTGGAAGGCTGGTTCTTACTGCATACTTGCACAGAGACATTGCAGAAAGAAACCAAAAAGAAACCAAAAGAACTTTTGATGAAATTGTTACTTTACCTTTCGCTTTCGCCTTTTTCGTTTCTTTCTTGCCTTGGCCATCTTCTTCTTTCTCAGTCCACCATCCTTCTTAGCCTTTACGTAAGGAGTATCAGGTTGAGGGGGCCGAACAAGAGTTCCAATTGACGAGGAGTAACCTCTGTGGCAGGAGGATGAACGAGGGATGCAAAGAGGTTGCATTGAAGATTGAAAAAAAAGGTCGACTGTGACTGGGCGGCAACTCTTCTTTGGATGTATTTGATGAAAGCCATCACAGTCAACTTCTAAAGCCTTCTTTTTTCTCTGCACAGAAAGTAGGGGCGGATCAGAGTTACCGATACATGGTGAAGACAAATCAGAGTTACTGATACATGGTGAAGACAAAGAACTTGAAGATGACTTCTTCACCCTTTTCTTCCGAGAAAGAAGCTTCAGTTCCTTCGGGATAAAGGGTGAAACTGTTGGTTTCACAGCTGTGCCAGGAATAACCCTTACAAAATGCTCCAGGAAGACGTCTTCGATAAGCCTGGCTAGCTTAAAATTACCGTGATAATTTAAGTGAACACCATCACGGGCAAATAGAGATGGTGAAGTAAATGATTCACAAAAATCAAGAAAATTCACATGATTCGATTTGCAAACCTGGGCAAGATGAATGTTCAGATAATTAGCCTTACAGTTTAAACGATCGTCATCATGGCGTGGCAAAATGGCATTAATAAAGATCTTTGACTGTGGGAACTTGTCTTTGGCTGCCTGAATCAATAAATTAAAGTTCTTCACATCTCGGTGAAACACACTACAGTCCAAGTCGTTGGTCCCAACATGAAAAAGTACTATGTGCGGTGTCTTCGCTTGTGTTTCAAAATTTCTCAGCGCTCTGACCATCCGAGGGACCGTGCACCCTGGCTTTGTTGTAACGTCGGGTAGAAACCACTCGCTTTCAATGTTACAAGGCAAGTACCTGGTGATGGAATCGCCAAAGATTTTAACCCTGTAGAATGGCAAGTCGGTTTGACTGGTGGGCCTGCGGGGTGAGGATAATAACAATAATGATCAGTAAACTTTTAAACAATAATACCTTATCATACTGATTGGTTTAAATAATAAAGACATTGGCTGTAAAATTGGTTTGTCCGATTGCCACATCCACATGTCAAACTATTATAGCCCCCGCCCCCCCCCCCCCCCCGACTGTAATCAGGCTAGCCTAAATGTGTTTTCAAACCTAGTGTTTACTAAGCAGCCATCAAAATGTGTGTTAAAATAAAAACAAAGTTAAAAGAAAACATACACTCCAACATCCGACAAAAGTCAATGATAAATCTCATTAAAAAAAAAAAATAAATAAATAAATAACAATTTTTTTTTTCAATGTGGCCTGATCTGAACTAACGTACATTGGTCTAACACACGGACACCACACGCAAAAGAAAAATTAATAATAAAATAAAATATAATAAAAAACGATCTTATGTTGTTTCAATGTGTTAATTGATCCATCTGGAACATAAATACAGATTTTGTACCGTTATAAATAAAAACAATAGGCCTAACAGGTACGATTAATTTTCTCACGAAACTGGTGAAACACTAACTAAAGCCAATAGCTTAACAAAATCGCGAAAATCACAATAACCCACACCACAGTTACGAAACACCATAGTAATATCACTGTGTGACGTCACTCAGTATAGCGGTGCGATAGCTGAAAACACAAAATCTCGTAGTTTTGAAATGTAAAAATCTAATAAAAACACCGCCCCGGCAGAAAGTTTTCGGGTATTGAACAATGGCAAATGCTCCAAAGAGACCGATTATAAACATCGTTAAAATGTATCTTTTGCAAAACAGTCAGGAGGTTATATCACGAAAAACTGATATTGTAAGTACACTTTCAGGACAGATTTTAAGTCCAAAAATTACGAAATAACGGACAAAAACGATGTTATTTTACGTAATATTTCGTGAACTATGTACTCACCAATCCATCTTGGCCCAGCAGTGAGCGTACGGGTTTCCCAATCGTTTTACCAGGGCTACTACCGAACACTCGTTTTTTCTCGCGCACGTCCAAGACACACGAGAGTTGTTTTTTGCTGCAAATAAAATCCCGTGTACAGCTTCATTATAGTGGTAGCTGCGCACTGACTGCCACCACGTATTAAACTGAACTTTGTGACTTCCTGCACTCTCTGTAACCGCAAAACCACAAACATACATTTACCGCCAATACGATCGCACGCGCGTTTCCATGCATTTGTCAAGACTGCGTTATAGTCCACATACTGATAAGAATACAAGTTTTCCTTTTTACGGCAGCATTTTATGCAGCCTTAAACGATTTATATATTGGAAGAATATACTTTTCTGTGATTTCATATGGGGGGCAAGAGGGGGGGGGCAAGGGTTCTGAGCGGGGGGGGGGGTGCAGCCCCCCCCCCCTGCCCCCTCTCTGGTGACGCCACTGCCGGGCGTGTTGACCTTGTGCAATGTGTACATCCTTCCTCCACTGTATCACATACCACACCGTGACATTGATCGAGAACTCATGAAAAGATTAATAGTGTTTCCTTGTTCAATAAAATCAAGTGTTGAAAGCCTCTTTTTAACGTTCGTTACATCCTGTAATCTCTACCCCCGAGTGCTCCACACAGTGAGCTACAAACAACTTGAGGATAGAATCATTAAAGTGTTTTTTGTACGTAGACACAATTGGGTTTAACTGGAACAAAAAGTAATGTACATTATTGCTTACGATAATTAGCATAGCTGAAATTTGTTTGTTGATGACGCACAGTGTTGTGCATAAAAGTGGTAATCAGTGGCCTTTGACCTTCATCCGGTGCAGTCGTTCTTAGGGTTGCCCCCGGCATTTAAATCTTCTGCCATTTTTCGTCATCCTGGATTTTTCATTAATTTTGAAGCTCAAATTGGAATATCTAAATCTTCGTCCGTGTTTTGCACCAGTTATTTTTTAAATTTGGAGAACTCACACTTGCAAAATGTTGACTTCAAATTTAACACAGTGACTGCAATCAAGTCACCACCGCCATATTATTGTCCCCTGGATTTCCCTTCTGCTGTATGCATCACATGGAGTCGGCGTAGCAAACCAGTACTCAAATTTATTGGACACACTCTTTATCAGCGTCATCTTTTTATTCATTTTTTGCTGTTCCCAATAATGATGTTCGTGAGTAATGAAGCTTCACTATTCTCTATCCAGCAGTATCAAGGAAGAATGGAGATGTAAACAAATGCTATTGGTTGTCATTGATGCATCGCAATCCAACTTGTCATCCATGTATCATTCACGATCACTCGTGATTTAAGCTTCACTAGAAATTGTATAAATTGCGGAAAATTAAGCCTAGGGCTTGAAAAGACTTAATATGGACGCATACTAAATAAATATACGAGCGTATTCACCACCAAACCAGTGGCTTGAATAGAATCAGTGGCATGTTTTAAATGTCATGGAGTAAATATGAGTTGTAGACAACAAAATATTTAGCACGTAATGTCTCTTTTTTGAAGTGAATATTCGTCATCCAGAATTGACCAGTGGGCTACACCTTGAACGTCACATTGATAGGCAGATTGAGATGATGAGCACCATGTAGACAGCATAAACTTTATAGAGCAACCTGTACCTTAAGAAGAAGTTTATGATAAAATCCCTATAACCCTAATTATTCATAGCCTAGTTGAAAAACAGACTTTGAAATTGGTACTTGTCTTTACGGTTGTATACGATATACTCACTGTATGCTGTGTTTGTCTGCATTTTGAGCACTTGATAACAACTTCTCCTTTAGTCCATAAGGAAATGAACCCGATTTTGGTTCTATCTTACAACTATATAGGAAATAATCAACATGTTGTCTAAATGTAAATATACGGCGGCCCGTATTAACTGACACGCCGTGCAAAAGCAAACCCGCCATGGCGCCTTGACACCGTTGCTTTTGCCGTGGCGCTTTTGCTTTTTGCCGTGACAGTTGTGTGCCACCGTATGTATGACACTTTGTCACGTGCATTTTAATTGTTGGAAACATGAGTGCACAAACAACCTTCACTTTGGTTTCCTGCTTGTGGCAATACTTAATTCCGAAATCGTGTATCTGGGGGGGGGGGGCTACTGCAAATCCCTTCCAATATCTGCAAGTATTTATTTATTTATTTTTTAATGTCTGGGGTTGATTAGATTTCAGACAGACATTCATTTCATGCATTGAAAAGCCGCCAATGACAAGTGGTGGTAAATTAAAAAAACTGGAGATAAAGTCAGGAACCCAACACTATCTCACGTCAAGGAAAAATTTTCGTGTCCACATAAATATTGTCTGCATTGTCGTGAGCATTATGCGAACGCCTGTGTATAACTTTCCGTTTGGAAACACATCACTCTGTCAAAGTTCGTTTAGAGTAAAACAAATTTAAAACATTGTTTTTCTCTTCGGTGTTGAGTGTCCATGTACTGATATCGATATCGCTCCCCAATGTAAAGAAATTACTTCCTCGATAAAAACTCTGTTTGATATACTTAACAACGTACATTATAATCCTACGCAACAGAATACTTTCATATCCGCACATATACTTGTGGTCGTTTGTGACGGTAAAAATGGCTCTCACATGACTATAGTGCTCTCGCGTGACTGCTGGCTCCTGACTAATGCCCCCATTTAAATGGGGCTATATACCATGCCCGATAGGGGCAGGGGGTAACCCCCACCCCTATGTTCCCATACTTTAACAAACTGTTTTCCTCTTGTACAGAATACAAAAAAGGGAAGTTCTCGCGAGAGTATATAAAGTCGCGTAACGCTACGCTATCACCGCGACAAACATTTAAGGACTTGTCTACAAGTCTAATCGATGCGCAGAATACGGTAGAAGAGTTGTACCTTATTTCTAACTGCAGCGCACATGTAAAAATTATCACTTCGGGAAACTAAACCTTGCAGTTTCACTTTTGTTTTAAAGGGATTGGTGAACAACATAGTATAAATAATATGTTTCATGAATTTTGTGGCTCATGGCCGAGCGGTTAAGAGCACCGGACTCCCCCTCTAGTGTTTTGATCAGAGTGCAAGTTCGAGTTCCGGTCGTGGCAGTTGCGTCCCAGAGCAAGACACTTTACCATAATTGCGTTGTTCTTCGGATGGACATTAAGCTGTAGGTCCCGTATATACTAGGATTGGTAGTGCACGTAAAAGAACCCATCCAGGGGTCGATTTCACAAAACCCTTCCTAACTTAGGACTAGTCCTAGGCAATGCTAGGAGATAGGACTAGTCCTAAGTTAAGACCAGGTCCTAACTTCAGATAAGACTAGTCTTATCTCTTTGTGAAATCGACCCAGAACACTTATCGTGGAAGAGTAGGGGTTAACCCCGGTGTTTCTGGTTCACATAGCATTTAGGCAATTAAGTTCACTCATGAGGTATCCTTTGTTTCATTACCAGAAATATTTAATAATAATAAAAATAATAATCAAAATACATATTTTTGGGGTAAGTTGATAAAACAATGCCATTGCTCCAAAAAAATCTATAGACATTCTTACAGTATAGTTAAGAAGTATGACAAATTATAATAAATAGCTATAAAAAGTGTTGGTCGCCCGTAAAACACGTTTATCAAATATGTACCCGTCGTTGAGTCAAAAGGGCTAATATGTGATTGATAGCAGCCCGGTTTCAAGACGTAAGGCCCTTCAAATAAACTTTTACAAATTAATAAAAATCGTTTCAATCATTATGAGGCACTTATTTCATGTGAGTCATTTCAGTGATTAAGAAAGTGATGACTGATTTACTGTTTAATTTTTTTAATTTACTGTAGAATATTTAATGACAATTATAGACAGAATGGCATTAGTATATAAAATGGCGTGTCATCTGCACAAATTGTGTGTATCATTTAAGTCCAGGTACTAGATTGTTAAAAATCACAATCATTGTTATGCTTTAAAAAAAGGTTACGAATTTTAAAAATTTACATTTAGTAGTTTCGGCTTGATGTTGTTGAAGAAAAACGGATGGACTGCTGTCGGTGGTGGATTTTTAGTACAGAGGGTTTATTATTATTATGGTTAAAATAAAATTTACGGAAAATTGTGGGATGTTAAAACTTTTTAATGTTTAAAAATGGGTAAACAAAATCTAAAACTGTTTTAGACTGGTCCCCTTGCCTCGAAGTGTGACGTCGGATGTTCTGGCTAGTTCTGCTTGGGCCTCATGGTGCAGTTAATCCGGGACGTTCGATGAAAGCGGATGCCGTATCCGAAATGGTGGCTATACGGCTAAGACTGCTAAGGGTGTGTGAATGACGTGATATACTTCAACGCATGATGATGCAGCGATCAAGCCGTAGCCGTAGCCATCGATTCGGACAAGGCCGGAGATTCTCCTTCCCAAACCTTGGATTGGGCCACGGCTTGAGTTCCGTCATCGCTATTGCACATTGCGTAGAGTGTTTCCAGCCGTCAAACGGAGCCCTGGAGACGGAGCCTAGGCTGAGATTTGGGAAAAGCCATAGCCAGCTACCAGTCACGTACGATGAATGTTTTTAAATAGACTTTAAGTTGGAGAAACAATATTTGTATGTGCTTAGCAAATAATTGTGCTGAAAAGGTTTTAGTTAGAGAATACAAAGGTGAGTATTAAAATTCACTAAAATGCCCTGCAAAATTAGACGATTTGAAGATTTGAGTTGTAGATTCTCATGCCGACGGGCTTTGCCTCCGTAGCGGTCAAGGCAGCCACGTTGACACGTGAGAAGACGAGAGCAAGAGAGCGGTAGAACGGGTCGCAGAAGGAACCGATCAGCGCCTTGAAGATCATTCCGGCAACGCGCAAGAGTATGAAGAACACCTTGGACGACGGTTGCAAGACGTAGATCGAGATCACATTGAGTAGACCGAAGATGATCGCCCAGAGGAAGGACAAGATGATCCCTAGGATGATGCTGAAGAGGGTGTAGACTACCACCTGAGGAGTAGACCAAAAAAGGGGTGTATTTTACCATCAAACCAAAACTGCCTCTGGTCTCATCAGTTGTCCTTTTCTACGACAAATTCATCGTTATTTAACAACTTTATGGTTAAGGCATGACGCACTCACGCGCCCCAGTCAGTAGGTCCCCCTCCCCATCAAACCAAAACTGCCTCTGGTCTCATCAGTTGTCCTTTTCTACGATAAATTCACCGTTATTTAAGCACTTTATGGTTAAGGCATGACGCACTCACGCGCCCCAGTCAGTAGGTCCCCCTCCCCGCTGTCAATAGAAATCCCACCAACTGGTCGGTAGGTTTCCCCTCATGGTAGAAGGTCCGCTCCACCGTGTCACGCTGCTCTCATTTTTAGTTCCTTCGGTAGCCTCTTTAAAACGCTTGTTTTGTGTTTGTACTTCATGTTAGTATTCCATCGGTTTCTTTAGGCAACATAATGTTCTATGCTTATATACTGTTTAGCTTGATTTGTTTCCATTTAACATTAAGATTATCCACTTATTTGCTTTGAGTATAAATAAACCATAGTATTTCCTATCACGCATAATATATTGTGATTCACCTTTTGAATACGTCTATCTTGGTCACCGAAAAAAACAGTTTGCTTGAAAACACTCCAGTGTGAAGTTATTTACTAAAACTGTACTAGTTAGAATACAAACCTGGGTCTTGTTAAAGATCTTTCTGTTGATATCAGTGATGGACTCAAACATGTTGTAGTCATCCGGTGCAGCGAAAACATCATCAAATTCGACCTAGAATAGAAAGGTGGTAGCAAATAATAGCAAAGTATTGACGTGACAAAGAGTGGTACGTGCTCAAAGTGCTGTTATGATTTGTCAAAGCACAAGCCCACTGGTAATGCAGAAACTGCTTGTAGTTTCAAGTCAAACTGGGATATTGCTTACTCTTCCAGAAACAAACATTATCTTGGGGAAACGTCATGATAACATACACAAAAAAATTGAAAAGACAAGAGGGGACTGTGAGCCCCACCCGTTTAGAACCCTTGCCAACCCAAAATGAGATCGGAACAAATTCACAAATGAGTTGCTTGATATAATTGAGTTGTTTGATACATTGATCTGACCCCCCCCCCCCCCCATTTTACGTCCCCCGATGAAAATGTAAGCCACTGGTCATTGTTCCGGTGTCATAATGGATTTTGTTTCCCCGTGGGTGGGCTCATATTCGGTACCTTATGGAGACCAAGGACAAAACAAAAAAGGGAAAACAAAAGGTCTCCACATGGAAATTCTAAAGACCGGGGTGCTCCACAAGGAAATTTGAGTACAAAGGGAAACTGTTAAGTGCAGGGACAAAGGAAAGAACAAAAGAATGCTCCAAAAGGATGCATTTTTGAGAATGTGGGTGAACACACCCACCGATCCTTGTGGGAGACGATAGCGGAACGAACCGAATAGTTCTAGGAGTAATGGGGAGGGGGTGGGGGTGTTGTGTTAACCTTGTAATTTATGTTGTTGTAAAGTTTATGTGTTGCCAGCACTTCTATCCAAGAACTGTGTTAGTGTTATGAGGTTAGATGATAACAGAACGAACGAATGTGGGGTCCAAAACACAACAGAACAATGGACCCCGCAAGGGAATTCTTTGTGGAACCAGGACCCCGCAGGAGAATTCTTTAGAAAAGGGAATAATAGAGCAACATTAGCAGGACCCCACAAGCCACCATCGGTATGTATGTGTGAACATGTCTACGCATTAAAACCGAGGACTTTAAGGGATCCGGAAAAAAAACTTATCGGGGACAGTCCTCGGTTTGTTTCGTGTACAAAACCAATGGGAACGTCGCTAAAAAAACTAAGTCCACAGCATGGGATGTCCTCGGTATTATACCATTTACACACTTGTGTGTGTGTGAGTTTGTTTTCACATTCAAACCGGGGACCTATAACAAAAGAGGACAATAGGGTCCCCGGTTGGGTAAAGGTCCCCAGTTGGAAATTGTGTACAAAACCAATGGGAGCTGTTGCCAAAAAGTTAAAGTCCAAACAAAAGAGGGACAATAGGAGGTCCCCGATTGGAGGTGTTTACACACTTGTTTGTGTGTGTGTGTGTCCCTTGTCCGAAGGGAGTTTAATCAAAGGAGGGCGCTAGCAGACAAGATTTCTAGTACCCAACTCTGCGAGTGTAAGGGGGAGAGATACTACGGGGACAGAATTTCCTGCTGTGACCGGTAACAGTAGCATGAAAACCGTTTGAAGTATCCGTAAGGGACTTTGTGTGCGTTTGCATCAGGCTCAGGGCGATTGCAGCAGCCGAAATAAGAAATAAGCGAAGGTGAATTATGAGGTCTTCGTATCATATTTTCTCGACAGGTATTTCCTCTGACTTTAATAATACAAAACGATTTGTCTGAAGTACTGGTATACCTGTAGTTATTTCATGAGTGAGCTTTCATTTCAGGTATTTAAAAGAATAATTACCGAGGCTGTATTCATTATAAAAAAATAATAATAATAATTTTAAGATGATACAATTGTTGTTTTTTTTTCAAACCTTTAATTGAGGTCCCATATCGTAGATGTCTGTCTCCACCGTTGCCTTTATGTCTTTAAGTTTTGCCCCATCGGTTGTGACCTCCAGACCGGTTTTAGCGTCGCTGTCTGTACCATTTTAGAAAAAGAAGGTACGTGAGAAGAAACCAAATTAGTTAAGCAGATAAAATCACATGACCTTGAATCACTTCATCGTGTTCACTTTCACTTCACGTTCTTTGGAATGTTTAACAAAGAGCAAAAATGGCGAGGTCTCTCCCGAGCCAATACGTTAACCACATTCTTTCACCACAATTCTCTCTCATTCGTCTGGTTCCGGCCCCACTGATTTAAGACCGAAAGTTTTGTTGAGAGCACTTAAGGTAGAAGCCTATTTTGAATATCCCTTTTTTCGATGAGGGGGTATTGGGTTAGTGTAAGGGATTGAATTCGGACAAACCCTTCATTCACGGGTGAACACACCGATGTGCGTCTGAATGGTCTTAAGGTATGTATACTGATTGTATAGCGATGTACAACAATTACATGGGGGCTTGATCCCTTGCTCTGAGCTTTCTCCCACTACCACCCCCAAACGAGTTTGAATAAAAGCAACCTATGAATACAGATTAGTACTGTATAAAACCCTATATGGCAAAAACAAGGTTTTTTTTAGTACAAATCAGTCTTTGAAGTTCGTAATCCAATCCTACAAAATGGAAGGAACTCGTGCATAGTCATAATTTCTAATAGTTCCTGTTTGTTAGAGCTGTGGTCAGACCCTGAGGTTCATGAACAATATGGTTCAGTTGAGTTTACGTAGTATCTGACTGTGGGGCAGTTTATTGTTGGACTTTGATACGCCCACATGGGCGCCACCAGCAAGAACAAATAATCGTATTTAATCGTATCAAGTGCTTGACCACACATCTTATAATACATCATGTAATGTGCTGATATAATGATAATGAAATAATGTCATTATGGTTTTAATGCTGTGATGAATCGACTGGCAAATTTGTATAGACCATGTTTTTGCCGCACCCCATGCTCTACCCGTGGTATTACCCTGACTCCTTTCCTGGTCTCGTTGATGCCACGGAGTGTAGATTTCAGAGATCATTTTTGCTCAGATTGCGATTATGAAGTTGGTGCAACCTGCCCATGGCACGGCCTAAAGTATATTGCCTACCACATGAAAAGGACAGTCGGAATGCGTCATTCCTTGGTCAAGTCGCTACTCTACAGAGAATGAGATCAACTTTCTACATGCAATGGGGGTAACTAGGGGCACGTGCCCCACCCCACGTATGTCCCCGAACCCCACCCCCCCCCCACACCCCCACCCCCCGTGATCCCTCCATTGAAATCTGGACTTTCGAGATTCAATATTACCCAGAGTAAAATGTTACATTCTATAAGCTTTAATTTGATAACTTCAATGTTTTAAATACCTTCCTCCCATTTACACGCAGGCAATGTATTTGTTTTACACTCACATCAGAGTATCTCATTAAAAAATAGTAAATAGTCGAACAAGAGCTCTGAAAAAGGGGCTTGTGTTGGAGAAATGCAAGCGGAAATTACAGATTTAATTGGACAGAAGTGCCCCTAGGAAAATATGGTGCACCCATGGTGACCCCTACATTGTTACCTTAATTTCGGCGCTGTCTACATGTACGTCCAAGTTTTTTTTAAAAGACACCGTCACCGTCATTAATATGTATAAATATTTTTCCAGAACTATAGTCCTTACCGGCTAGGGAAAAAAATAATGTTATCGTGCCTTTCAGTTTTTTCCTCTTCTTTTTTCAGCATAGTTTTGTGTCGGCACTTGCCAGATACTTTTCGTCCAAGTTGTATATACCCAAGGGGTGAAACGACTATTTTGTATACTATTGTAAGGTCTTTACAAAGAAACATATCATAAACCATTCCATTTTTTCCACCAATAAAACAATATTATTTTAATCCCTGTCTGATTAACAACGTGTTTTGAAAACAAGTAAATTGGCGTCTGGGTTGAGTCTGGGTTTTTTTTAAAGGGGTAGTGTGGTATGGTTTGGTAGTACGCGTTTGCACTTTGCAGCTTTGCTATCTTACTGTGGGTTTACGGCAAGCCCCTAACTCATAGCGTTTTTGTTTCCCCCGGAAAGTTGCTGTACCATTTCATAACTTGATTTCATAAATGCATGCTTACCGTCCTTGTCCATTTCGATATGAATGCTTGGTGGTGCTCGAGGGATTGCTGTAACACCGTTGCTCGATCGGATGCTGGGTTGGCGGCTGGGGACAGGTGTGGCACTCTGGCTGGCTCTGATGCTGGGCTGGCGGCTAGGTGGCTCACTGGGGCTTGATATAACACTTGGTGCGGCACTGGGAGTTGCGCTGGGACTCTGTTGTTTGGATACTGTGTCCCCCATAAAGTAAACCGATATTGTGTACTGCTAGGTAACCACTACTGCCCAAAGGTATTCCTTATGCCAAATTAAGTCTCCACTCACCATCTCAAGGTACACACCCATCAGATACAAATGATGCAGAGGGTCTTAATGCAAAATGTTGCAGCAACCAAGAAGAAAGAACTCCCCCACCCCCCCCCCCACACCATAGCCCCACACAAAGCATTCCTGTCTCCAAAGTAATCCTAAATACGATGCGATCTCTATACAAAGCTATTCTCAATGTGCTTTCACGGGGAAAAGAGGGGCACATTTTTACAATGATAGTCCCAAGACTGCGTAGGATTTTTACGCATGACAATAGTATAACCTCTGGGAACGTTCTGCCAGAGTTGCTCAGTGTTAAACTAGGATTATACCCTCGGGGGATTAGGCCTGTACGTATGGCTGAGGAATTAAAACACACACACGCAGACACCCTTACGGATGGTGGCTTGTGGGGTCCTGCTATTGTTGTTCTATTATTAAGTAGGATTTGAACCTTTGAATGGTGGAAGTATAACTGAGTGAGGTTTGCGGTAACACCATGTGAAAATCTATTTTGAGTAGGGTAGGTTCTGAAAAGAACTATTATTCTATTAAAAGTTCTACTATTCCCTTTTCTGAAGAATTCCCCTGTGGGATCAAAGTTGAACAAATAATTATCTTGTGGGGTCCATTGTTCTGTTGTGTTTTGGACCCCCCCCCCCACACACACACACACACCCATACAAGCAGTCTTGTATAAACATTGGGGTTAATACTTTATTACTGTAGTGATGTTATTAACTTTTTACATGAACCAATATGTAATACTATCGTTTATAAATCGTACACTTAAGGTTTTATCTTACCATGATATTATAGAAATTTTATAAAGAAAGACTCTGCTAGGATCGAAACGTCGGGTCATTAACTTGTTTTTATTTATACAGTATATATTTATTTGTTCTTTTCTGAAGGTAAGCTTTTTCTACAACTACTTATAATAATACTTTATTCAGGGATATCACAATACATACAAACTATAAATCTAGTAAAACAGACAAAATGCACATACATTGTAAGTTTATAACTTTGATTGTTTATATTTTCCCGCTAATTTACTGGATACTCTCCTCTCTTTTTGTGCTATAAATGGATATGTTTGTGTTTGTGCTTGTTTATGCCTCTGACGAAGGTCCGGTCTGGGTCGACAGCTAAGGCCATCTCCCCTACTAATTATATATATATATTTAGAAAATGTAATCAATAAATCTTCACCAAATTAGTGGGCGGCCTGGGGGCAGAGGACAGAAGTTTTTCCTCTAAGTCATACATGAAAATGTTGGCATATGAGGGCGCCATTTTCGTACCCATGGCGTTACCCTGTATATATAAAATATAGGTACATATAAACCGCCCTTATCCCAATATACAACAAGAATTGAAAATATATATAATTTAAAAATAGGTAAACCGGCCTATCCCAACTAATTATATTTTCTAACTTTTTTTATAAAACGCACATCGCGCACCATTTGAATACGGGTGGCCATTAGTACAGACAATTTGTACAAGTTTGCCTGACCTGCTTTTTACATAAATTCCTATCTCAACCGTCTCTAATAAAAGGACGCCTGTAGAAACGGTACGTTGTGCTTTGATGTGGTGGACTTTCAATTTAGTTTGCATAAGTGCTACGTGGTATAGGCCATCGGCACTGGAAGAGTTGCATGAATTAGAGACTATAGTTCTTTCCTATCACATCTGCATTTTGTGTGTATCTGTATCAGTAGGTTGCAGAAACCAAAACTGGCATAAACGCAACAGGGCCCAATTTCATAGAGCCGCTTAACGGCCGATTTTGTTCTTACTGTGCGATTTCCATTTCATAGCGCTGCTAACCGTAAGCACATGAAAAGGCATGCTAACCTTCCGGTGCTTACTGTATGAAAATGAATGACGTAACAATGCAAATACATGGTGAACGCGCAAGATGGCTGCCTAATTTTCTTGCTAACCTGTGAAATACGCCTACGCTTAAGCACATTTTTCTGCTATAGTTAGCACGAAAATTTGCTTACCGTTAAGCAGCGACATGACATTGGGCCAAAAAGAGAGAGAGAGAGAGAGACTGGGGGTGCGCGTACGTGCTGGTTGTTTAGTGGGAGGGAGAGAGGACTGCGACCAAAGGAGGGAGGGGCTTGAAGGAGTCAACTGACTCAGCTTGAACGACGTTTTCTTCAAAGTGGTTCCAGTCAATTATCATTCTACTGACGAATTAAAGAGTGTCCTAGGTCGAATGTGCCTGTCTGGTTCTGGGGTGTACAGTACAGTTGTGACGGTATACAGCTCACCGTCTTTGTTTGGTTTCTTTAAAAGGCCATGGATATGGCAATTTACAGGAAACCTGCTCCAGGAAATCTCCAATAAGAAAATTCATTCATATTTCAGTTTTCTCTTTTTCTTTCTTTCTGGGGATAGTGAGTTACAGCTAGAAGATTATCTCTTTTGCTACCGAGGTGTTCCTTTTGCATACAGAGAAGTTGGTTACCTCCAAGTTGCAAGAAATTGCTCCGTGTAATATGGAATTTACACCCACAAAGAGTATTATAACAGTGGTTGGTTTGTTGGGATGGGTTTGTTTGGGGGGTTTTTTACACAAAAAAGACTGTAGGCCTATAATTTCCCTCTTCCGTCCAGTTTTGTTGTTTGCGTTTGAAGGGCAAACGGCTGAGAATAATAGGCCCCTATTTCTTTCTCTCCTTTTTCATTTTTTTTTCCGTTTACTCATATTCCAATTAAACGCACACTTTGGCAGTAAAATGAGGTGCATGCTATTCTTGATAACCTCATGTTACGGCTAACGCGCGCGCTCACTGTATTTGCGAAGTAGTCCTTTGCTCAGTCCCAGCTCCTCACCCAAAGGCGCTGGGATGGGCTGACGTGTACACATGCGCACTGGACCACACCCCCACACCCCGACCTAAAGAAAGATTGGACTATTAATGTAGCTCTATTGTGTAAATCAATTGCATTGTCATTCTTTGCAGCACTAAAGAATAAGGCTCGATGGCCACATTGGTTTAAAAAGATCACTTACATCATCAATGGGAAACTTTGGGGAAATAATGTCCATACACCTCTCGGCAAATAGGACCTGCCATTTATTTTAGAGCCTATGTCATCCAAAATACCTCAAGTTGAAAGTCAACAACCCCCATCCAGGTCACGATACTGGGCAACATTTTTACACTCTATCCCTTTTATTGGGTTCTCAAATCTGTCTAGAACAGAATACTTTGAGGGCCTTCAAAACATTAATGAGGCCGACGCTCTAATGACTCCCTATTTAGTGAGGTGCACGCCTATTATAATAGAGATCAATGATCAGGTTCATACAACGAAAGACGCCATATTACCTCATTTTGCCAACCAGTAGTGTTAGTGCGCAGGCGCGATGTGCAATCTACATGTGTTATGGGAAAGTTCTATTGTAAATCTGTGTCTCCAATTTCCTTGGTTCCGTCTCAGTGTGTCACCTCAGCGTACGTGGGGCCGGGTCGGCTACGGCGGGCTAGCAGCCACAGCAGGAAGAAAACTATTGCCTGCAGCACGAGTATCGAACTGGACAGGCCAAACAGAATCAGTCGGAACTGTTCAATGTCGTACACATCACAGAATCCTCGCTCCCCGCATAGGGTTTGCCATACCAGACACGAGGAATCGATGCAGGTTCCGTACAGCACCGGGAATGGTAGTGACCCTGCGGGGAAAACATGTTTGATGAAGATTTTGGTGGCAAATGTATTACAATATTTCTAGGCTTACTCAATAGAGCTATTATAATATCAACTTTTAATTTGATCTTGGAACCAACCAACGGATATTATTTCAAAGTGTTATTCATTATGGTCAAAAGGTAATGAAACACAATTTTTGTGTGTAGAGTTATTAAATCTTCTGTTCTTGAAATATGACTAGAGCAAAAAAATGACTACAAAAAATGCATGAAATAGTCTACCCTTAGTGATTTCAAAGTTGCTCTCTTCCTGAACACAATCGTGTACATGTAGTGCCATTTGAACCACGACTGAGTGTGCTGATTGCTTGCATAGTTTAAGGATGTTCGTTGGCCATTCCTGTGCGCCGCGCGCGTACAAATGTGTGTGTTTTCATTGTTTCATCATCGGATAACTTCTAAGATGGCGGTTGGGTGACGTCAATTCATAAGGTCAATTATACAATTGATTCATGTATATTGTTTGGAATGTCACTTTTATATTATTTTGTCAGTGTTTGTAAACGCACCATGAACGTCAAAACTTGACCGATACCGGCGCGTAATAAAGTGTTCTTTTATTGTTAATGATGTTATTACAATTATTAATTAACGGGAGATGCTATTGTTGAAGGTCAACCCTTAAGAACTTCCCGCTAAAGCCATAATAAAGACCTTCGAGTATGCTTTTTTTATACTTTCATCTAATTTTGTGCGTTTAGAGTTCATTACGGTATGGGCCTAAACGAGGAAGAATTTATGCAAAATATCTTACCTAGTGTCAGAGATAAGACACGGCTCAGACCAAGCGCAAACGTTTTATCCGCTGGATCGACGGAACTGTACAAAACAAGGGAATCATAACATATTAGGACAAGTATATAAAGGTGCACTGACAAACAGGAGAATGTTCGATTTAGCGAACATATTGTTTGTTTTTAAGGGAAATAGTGGAAGACGATCCTTAGCTTTGTTCGATGGGAAAACCACTTATCTCTTAAGAACAACTTTGCTGAAAAATATTGTTGTGGTAAAATAGTTTAATTTATTTCCTTGATTATCGTCACTGAGTCTCCACAGTTTGGAATGTTTCATTACGTAGTTGGATACTTTCCGAAGTATAAAACACATTGGGCACACACCCTCGTGGTCTGCCGTCCAGCTGCGCATGTTCCGGTTTGTCATGATCATATCTTTTTTTGTTCATAACATGGTCGAATACTTTACTGGTGAGCGTTTGGTCCCTTACTTTGAGTTGGAGATTTGGCAACCGCCGTAAACTGTAGCAATGTAATAAATTAATTGAACACTGAGTTGTTGCGCCTGAATGTGTATCTTGATCCTGAATGGTTGGGGAAAAACCAACCACATAAATGGAATCCTTAATGACACGGTGGGGCGAGACACCCGATTTTGTAAAACTTGAAATGACTGACTACCTGTACCCCCAAAAAAGTTTTTTCAATTCGTTTCGAATTGGGATTCTTCAGTGGAAAGACTTCGGCCATTTTGTTTTGTTTATGACCTCTGGTTAGGGTGATAACCTTTACCATGACCTCAGGTCAAGGTGATGACCTTTACCTTATTATGATGATGTTCCTGGGAGAGCTGACAAGCCCCATACTGAATACCCACAAGGACGCAACTAAAACAAAGATGACGATATTGGAGCAGTCGGACTCACATTGGCCAGGCGTTAACATTGGTGGCGTGGTCGATGACTCTGACGATGGTAACTCCAGACAGGAACAGCCCGTGTACGTCTGTTTGTAAGTACGAAGCGAAGGTTGTATATCCGAAACAAGCAAGGCAGGGTCCTATATTTGGGGGGGGGGTTGTCAATGTAATGCTGTATGGGCATCATGAAGACGGCTATTTACAGTAAAATTAACCTGTAAAAGTTTCAGCTGAATACAATGTCTACTTACTAAAAATAAAAAATAAACTGTAACGGTAGGCCTATACATTTTTACAAGATTGTCAAATCCGTCCACGGTTTGGGTGGTGACAGCGAGTACCAAACTCATCTCTGGCCGCAGCATTCGCAAACGGACACCAACCCTCAGAAATCTGAGAACGATTTCATGCATCGTTTCTCAAATTCAAATTGAGAAACTATATCCAAATCTCAAATAAAAATGTTCGTATTTTCAGGAATTTGCAAAATGGTTGGTACCTACCTCGTTTTCGGTTACTCTCGTACATCCAGCATGGCATGGAGAGAAATAGGTGATACCATCTGACCCGCAGTACGGAATGAATGCCGCTTCGGAACCACACGAACAGTCGGAGTTACACGGTGCGTCTAGACTGATACTTTCTAATCTACAGTAGAAAGTTCAAAATAGAAATAATTATATCGACTTCTAAAATCATAAAGTTACTCTGTTAAAAATTCTTGGGTCAAAATTGTGACCATTCTGCTCGGTCAAATAATTTTGCCCCCTTTTTCCGGGTCAAAATGTTGGTTCATGACGTCATGCAATGTTCTGAATTGCATAAAACAAAAATGTAACAGAGCAATACCACTTCAAACCGCGCCATTTTGTTTGTAAGTGCCACCGTTGGCACTCAGTCAACATCACGAAAGTGTTTGTTACAAATTTATTGGAGAATTGGGGGCTATCTATAGTTATGTGGTTACAGTTGAAGGTAATTTAAAGCTACAAAGTACAGTTTCATCAGGACTAGTGAGTTTTAAGAGTGTATATATATGTATTTATATTATGCCAATGTTTGGTGTGTTTTTTCCGATGTTTATACTATGTATAGTATCCTAAGTTTCAGGGGTAATTTTCAAAAACTTTTTTGTTCACCCCAAAATTGGAACATAATTACCCGACCAGGGTTTTTTCCCCTTGTTGTTTATTACTTGATCATTTTGTTTTCAATAAACAAGTGAAGAAACCAACCTGGATAGCAACTTATTCAAAGAAAGTCATGTTTGTAGGGGATTTTGAGCATAATTTTATTGTGTGCCTTACTTAATTTTGTAAATCAAAATAGTTAATAATTTATAGGCTAAATGACTATTTTGGTTCTTTGAATTTTGGCACTGGTTTCAAACTTACAGAAACTAACCAGTGATATTCAAAAACGTTTATAGGCTTGTTGGGTTTTAGGTGGGTTTTTTTACAAAATACAAACACACCAATCAGACTTGGTCAAAAATTTTATGTTTTTCTTCAGCTTTTCAACTTACTTAGTTCCCTGGTAACCGACAGTCACGCCTGCTGTTGGTAGATTGTTGCATCCGATAAGCATTACAGTGATAACGAGGCCAGCGGACACCACACCAGCAATCCATCCTAGCAAGGCCAACCCTCGCAACTTCAGGCCAAATACCTTGACCACGACACCGCCGAGAAGTGCACCCACTGCCCAGGCCGGGATCAGGGCAAAACCTGACAACAAAGTCATTTTGATTTCCATGATTATACATTCTTTTTCTTTGAACTAGATTTTAATATACGGCGCTATTCTTTTAAATGACGGTTTTTTAGCGGTTTCTTTCAGTGGTTTTTTTTTGCGAAGTTTTAAAACTATTACACCCATTATATGTAGCACATTTACAATGGTTTACAAGGCGTTGCAACGCGTTGCAGTGCATTTAGCAGACACTGCCAGAAACGATGGGTTTGAAACCCCTTCTCTTAGAGATAAGTGTAAAACTAAAATTAACAGTAATTCTATCATTACAATTTCAAAAGGTCACACTGTGAACCAAATTTTTGAACATTCTATTCAATCATCTGATCATGTCTTCTTTAAAAAAAACACCAACTGACGGTTGTTTGTGTTGTGCTGATTCAGTTCTGAAGACGAGCAGAATATACTGCTTGAAACGTCCAAACCATACCCGGCTTTACTCAGAGCCAACACTCCTCCCAATAGATATTTATACTTGTTGTACTACGTTGTACCCGCAAGTTTACTATATATTCACACATTTACAAAAACCATAAATAGACCCCTTGCATTGGCCGCCATCGTTGATGAAACGTGCACGCGTGAAAGGCTAGGCTATCATTGGCTGAGAGTCGCGCGCAGCGCGTACACGCCTGCACTTGTCCATTGTTTGTCATCAAAGATGGCAGCCACTGACGTCATGTGCAATCCATCTATAGGCCTATACCGGTTATATTGCCGGACGTGAACACATCGATGCTGAACTGGTCTTGCATGTACTTTGGGAAGAATGTGAACAATGAGTAGAAGAGGGCGTTCTCCGTGATGTATGACAAACAGCTCAGACGGTAAATCGGATTCTTTAGAAGTCGCAATACCGAGCGAGGCCACTCTGTGAAAAAAGTGTATAAAATATGTCTGTTGTTGCATATTAAAGACTTCCCTGACCAACCAGTGTTAAGTTTGAAGCTCTTTACACTCTACAAACTATTGCAGGGTCAGAATTGATCCAAATCCCGGATAACAGGGGTCGTGACCCATCCTGGGGTCAGGTTGACCTGTAACTGTTAATATATGTAATTTGATCTTGGATTCTGCGTCAGGGTTTGATCCATTTCTGGGTCATTTTGACACAGATTCCTGGTCAGCTGACCCCGAAATGGCCAAGGCCCCACGGGACCCGGATTCTAGGTCAATGCTGACCCGGGGTTGTTTTAGATTTTAGCCGCAAAGTTTCAGCCCAGCACAAAAAAGGTCATGCTCAGAAGAAATTAGCGAATAAAACTATGAAGTGCATTGCTCATAACTTTGTTTCCTGCTGATTCCAACTTAGCAGGTACATTTTGACAAGCAATATTTTGTAATTATTGAATTTATTTTCTGCGAAACATTGTTACACTTTGAGGCTCGTGAATAACGCCAGATACCCATGCTGGTTCCCAGATGTTGACGTTACATGCTATGATAGTACGTCCACACACTCACGTGTGTCCGAACACACACTCACGTGTGTCGTGTATGTTAGGCGATATTGCATGTATGTCTATCCATGGAGTCCTTCCTCCATGGTCTATCCAATGAAACTATTGGATTTAAGACCGGTGCCTGTCTTTGCTTGGGACAAGTCTACCATGTACCTTTGAGAGCCGCCAGCGCAGATGTTCCAACCTTCTTCCCATCCGTTGACCTCTCTCCGTTGCTTTCTTCGACCTCCTTGATATCAGCATCCTCCTTCCCGCGGCTCATGGGTAGACGGTTTGGGAACAAGAACAGAGCAAACGAGAGAAGGAAATACACAATTGATATGATGAGGAATCCCAGCCACCAAGCACCCACCCAGCCGTAGTCATCCGGGGTCAGGCTGATCTCGCTGACGTCAACACGGTTGAAATCCACCCACAGGCTCAGCATACCGCCAGCAATTGGGAAACCAATGAGTCCGCCTATCCCGTAAACGCTCTCGAAAATTCCTGCAACGGGTGTAGAGACACAGAATATGTAGCAATTATTGTCCCACATTCCCCTTTGTAACAAAGATTAACGAAAACATATATGAAACTAAATGTATGAAATAATTGGCAGACAGTTTGCTCCGCCTCTGCCGGTGTACGCGGTATTAAAGCTCAAGGCCTTGCAGATGGAGCAAATGGAGCTGTACAACGTGAGTGAGAATTTTTTTTGAGTTGAGTCAAGCAGCTAGAAGTGAGCAAGTGAATTGCTATAAATATGCTGATTCTGGCTGGTAGCCCGTTTCGACGGCCAAATGTTGTGCTCCTTCCTATCTTTTAATTTATTATGCCCTACTGATGAAAAACTGAGCAGTGGAAGGCCAAAGAGTGCAGTACAACGTTACTTAATATTGCTGCTATTGCTTTTAATAATGTTGCATGGTTCCCACACCATTCCCGAGGCTAAATACCACACCACGTTACCAAATACTTCTAGTACAGCTGGCATTGTAGGTTTTCCCATTTCGTTTTTTTTTCCAATTGACTCGTAGAGGATTAATCCTAGTATTTCCAAGGTGGAAGTATACATTTCCATAAAAAAGAACCGTCCATATAGACTTAGCCGCTGCCACCCCCTCCTCCTTGCATTTTTGTAGCCGTTCACCCTTGTTTGGGATCCAAGGGGGTGGATATTAATGAACCCAATATCAGTTCCCAGGGTGCCACCTGGCCCAGCTTTCTCCCACAATATTCTTGACCTACCTGATGCCAAGGCCGTTGTTCCTGTACTCGCGCTATCATCGATATAGCAGAGTACAATTGGTTGCAACGGCCCGAAACCTATACCGACCAGAAGCTCTGCCACAAGGAAAATGATGAACGTAATATTGTTCTCTAAGAGAGTTTGCCGATCTTTCTCTTCGCAAATGACACCTTCATCCTCCTGCGTGGTCCCTACATCATGGGCGCACAAACCGGCGGGTGTCCCCGAGGTGTTGAGCTCAGAGGGCCCTGGCAGTGTGGACGACGGTGGCTGGTACGGGGAGAAGATGAACTGAGGCAGAGCGTGAGTGAACATCCCAAGGGATAAGATGATCCCTCCAACGGCGATCCACACCGGGCGTCGGCTGGATGGCCTGCCCCCGAAATGTGTCACAAAGACGGTCGACACCAGGGAGCCCGCGGTGAACATGGTCGTGATGAGGCTGAGCTCGGTGATGCTCATCTGGTAGCGGGTCTCAATCGTGGTAAGCGACGTCTCGAAGATGGAGGAAGAGAAGGCGATTAAAATCATCTGCAAGGAGATGATCGGGACGAAGAGCTTGATGGAAGCAAAACACTGGAGCCATCTGGGGTAACCGATGGGAGAACAGCCGCACATCTCATCTTCTGGTGTTGCACTACTTTGGAAAGCGAGCATCACAGGTTTTCCGGCGGACTCTTGGTTATCTGGATGTGTAACTCCATGCATTTTGCAGATGAATTGTTTTCCGGCAGCTGAAAGTTCACACAATACAGAGAGATTAAATAATCAAGAATGGCAATCAGAATAAAGTCTGTCGGGTGGAGGTTCGTTTACTTTTGTCAAATGAACACTGTTAATATTAAGGGGGATGCTCCCCTTCACCCCTGCCTCTCATCTCATCCCAGCCCCCCCCCCCCCACCCGATACAACAGCCCAACTGTATAAATACAAAAACCGTGACCAGCTGAATCCGCTGAGCAAATACACAGACCTTTGGGGGAAATCAAACAAGACTGGATACGAAAAGGGGTCCAACACTCTTCGTTACATCTCCCATGTTTACCTTTCGATGTTTTTATTGGAAATAAAACGACAGCCATAAAAGTAATGATGGGATCTGAACAGTGTAAGCACAATCATGGCGAATGCTATTTCAAACGTACCGGTTAAAACATGGTGTCGTGTGCCCGGGAAAAAAGGACGGAACAAGGCGTTTAGCAATCGATGAGCAACAATTGTGTTTTGGGAAAACTGGCTGTAAAAGTTTGATCGACTTTTTGCCATGTATTAACTCAATAGGAATGTTAAATTCTGCATGGTTGTGAGAGAACTTGTCTTTTGGGGGCAATTCGAGCAACAAAAATGTACAGTAATGCCATATTTGTTCGTCAGGGGCCATTTTATTGCGTACAACCTTGGGATTATAAAATGTACTTTGTGTGCCTGATGGACGAGGGGCGTCCATAGTCCCTTCTTCCAGCCACACGATTCATAGGACAAACATACAAATCAAACAAAGTGTAGGCACACTCTCAGGGTCGAAAGGAATTGAATTAATAGAACACAGGATTTGTGTGCAGTATATATATTTTGTCATGTAAAATTTTAGTTGGTCCTTAACTTGCATTATCATTCGTTGAACTCAATACCATACCACCCTAAAAGTTACAGCAGCATTAATATACTGAGAAGGAAATATCCATATATTAACTCACCCTCAAAAGTTTGTGTGCATTCGCTTCAAAAACTGTGCAGTATATTAACGCACACTTCAAAATTCACATGATAAAGTTGTCGGCAGTTTTAGATTTTATATTCAACTATAGTGCCCCCAACAATGGAGGGTTTTGCTTGACCGCTCTTTCCAGTAGGCCACACTGGCAAGGTGACACTGTGCATAAATAGTGTGTGTGTGTGTTTACTTGGGGGGGGGGGGGGGGGGGGGGGACATGTACATGTATATAAATAGAGTAAATCTTTATACTGAGGTTGCCATTGTGTATAGCTGTTTGAACCTCGGTCAGGAATTCTGTTAAATAATCTTACCTTCTTCGTGAACGGAGCTCCAATCCGCTTTTTACAGATAAAAGAGAAACTGGCTCGTCGCTGTCGACTTATTTTGTGTGTGGGATAAGTGGACTTGGTGAGTCAGCCAGATAAAAGACGACACTAAAAGTGAACCTAAGAAGTTTACTTGTGGTCGCAATCAGCGAGATGGTGATGTTCCGACACCCCTATGTTTCGACACCTCTATTGTTTCGATTAACCCCTCGGGATCTACAAGCTAGGGTAGGGTAAGGGTGAGGGTTAATATTAGGGTTATATATGGTTATAATAAGGGTTGGGTACGGGTTAAGGTTATAGGGTTAGAATCAGGGGTGTCGGAACATAGGGGTGTTACCCACCGAGACGACAAGCCGAACCGGAAAAAGTCGACATGTCATCGTAGTTTCAGTAAGTCGTCTTGGGTGATGTTGACTCCTTAATTTCATGAGCCCTTCTCGGCAAGATTAAAATTCCAATAATAATTATTGACAACTTAATTTCAAGTTCAGTTTAGTCGTCTAGACGGGACAATTGGCGTCGTTATCCACGCACAGGTGGTGGTATTTCCCGGTGGCGATGGTTGTAAAAACGAGAATGACATTATTTGGTCTACAAAAACAAACAAACAAACAAACACCCCCAACAGACAGACAAACACCCCGACCCACAGACAAACAAACAAACAAACAAATAATTGCCTTCTGGAGCTCCGTAATATCCGTAATATAGGTCAACTATACTCTCTTCGGTTGTTTTTCTCTCCAGTCGTTTGACTTAAAAGAGCCGGTTCATGAAAACAATGAAAACATTCTTTCAATTTTAGACGCCTACTAACTCCTCGGAGATCCAAACACTGGTACTCGGCTCGGCTGTTTGACTCGGTACTTAGAATACTCGGTATTCGAACCTGGATGCTCAAGTACTCGTACTCGAGTACTATTCGGCCACCTTAGTTCTCGGCAGTACTCGATACTCGACTGAAAAGTACTTGATTATATTCCATGGTGGGGACAATCATTTTTTATTATTTTATGGTTTGTCTAAATTTTAATGTATCGAATTAGTTGATCGTAAGAGTATTTAAAATAAGTCTCAGTGTGATAGCATTCAAAACATTTGTCCAGCAAAGTTTGTCATAAAACACAAGAAGACGATGAAGCAAAACCGAACACCAATCTATCAAAGTTGTATTTCGTATGGGGCGCCGTTTGTCAATTAATTGTTTAGCGTTTTTTGGACATGTTTTTTCCATGGTTTGTAACAATTAGATGTAAACCATAGAAATTGATGCCATTTTTTTTTGTGGTTTACATACCATGAATATACAATCAAAGCTTAGAAATTATGGTTTATAAACCATGAAAATTGAATTCATCATAAAACATGGTTTATTGTGATTTGCATTTGCTTGAAAACATTGCTCTTGGAACTCTCGAAATGATTTTAGGTCGGCTTTAATTATCGTCACCAATGTCACATGACTCCCCAGAATGAAACAATTTCAGTCACATGTTTAAAATCCTCGGTTCTAGCGAGGTCGGAATGCTATAATAATAATTACAGAAGCCTGCGCCAATATATTGAATTACGCTGATGGTTGTCATGGTAGCAATTTATTAACTGTAAATAAAGGGATACAATTGTATGTCAACAATATCCAAAAAGAGGCTGGTGGTCTTTTGTTTGTAGAAAGTTGGTTTTTATAATGTTTTACATCCTCTTGCTTTATTATTTTAGACCTATGTATATTATGAGAAATAAATAATTTCTCTTTCAGCTTGTACCACCTTTTCAGTTGAAATTATGTTTATAAAATACATTTTGTTTACCTCTCTCACGCTAAAAATGTTATACTTTGTTCAGTGTGTGATTTTTGGGGGTAACTTTGTATGGTATGGTTAGTGCGTTTGCCCTGGTTTTACTTGATAGCCGGGACGACAGAACCATAGCGCTTAAAGAAATTGTAGTAATAAATGTGTAATAAATTACTATAATTTTATTTATTGGGATTTTTTTTTATAGGCAAAAATACTCTCGTGACAACAAATAATCAATAAGCTGTGTGACGATGCATTACGTGCAGCAGGCCAATCTGCCATTTTTAACACCCTGACTCTATATGACTAGTGTGACAAAGGTCAAACAATATTAATGGACACGCGCCGTGTGTACGCGCCAAGCACTATCAGCCAATGAGAGGTCTTTCACTGACCCCACAGTGCTGGCGCTGTTTGAGCTCCTGGGGTCGATTTCACAAAGAGATAAGATTCATCTTAAGATGAGTTGTCATTATTACCATAGTGATTTGTATTGTGACATCACAATATGCTAAGCAACTAAGATTAATTGGCAGTTAAGATCAATCTTAGCTCTTTGTGAAATCGGCCCCTGACGTCATTTTATTATGCAGGGGGTATTTTCCCATTACTCGCAGAAACCATGAAACAACCACTCCGCTCGCACCAACGAGGCGATTGTAACATGGACTACCGACGGTAGATGTCCATGGTATTCACCAGCATCCCACACCATTAAACCCGCTTCCTGGCCCCCTTTGCCGACAGTCAGGACGCCCCCTATGTACTCAACCCAGAAGGGACGTGCCTCGGTCTCACTCAACGTTGACCCGTCGTCGGTAAACTTCGCAACATTGCCCTCGCAAGCCTCGGGATTCTCGTCAAAGTTACACGGTCGGATAAATGCCACAATACCGTTGCTCCCAGATCCGAGGCCTGAAATTATTATGTAATGAAAACACACAGTTTTTAAAGAGTGATGAATATTGGGGCATATTATTAAATCACACTATATGGTGTTATAATAACACCAATGTTATTGTGTTGGCAGAAATAAGTGTTAATACCCTTAATTTTTGTATGTGACAACACCCATTGTGTCAGTTCTAACACCCCAGTTCTCACAGTGTGATGTTAACACTGTGGACCAGGTTCGAATCCAGCTTCGAATATAACCTTGCATTGTTTGGGTTTCCAGTCTGTTGTGGTTTTCCCAATTATTTTGGGGGATTTCCCACAAACAAAAAACAACTACACACAAAAACCCTGAATATTTCTTCATCGTCTTCCTCATGTATCACATGCGTCTACATGTTACAGTGCATATAACCTTTGTGGACCCACAAACCATGGGTAAATATAGATGCCGAAAAAAGAATTAAAATTTACACCATATGGTGTGTCGGTGTTAAAATAACACTAATTTCTGCCAACAAAATTACATTGGTGTTGTTTTAACACCCTTTGATGTTAATTTTTATTCTCTCTTAGGTATTTATTATTATGTGACAACACCCACGGTCTCAATTTTATCACCCTATAGTTTTTGCTGTGCATTATTATTATTATTATTATTTTGGTATTACCAGAAAGAAAAAAAAGGTTTTTTAATCCAATTCGGTCCTATGCCCCCATCTGTCCTGTCCCGTGGTTACACAAAAATAACGCATATTGTTTCTTACCTATCTCGGCGAAGATCGAGCTGGTCTTTCTTTCCGAGGCTAGAGAAATCATGGCATTTTGTACAGCCTTGATCTCAAACTTCAGCAGAAAGAACCCACTAATGGGTCTCAATATGAACTGACGAGTTCTCGTTTCGCTGGAGAAGGAGCAATTAGCTGTGCGACAAAAAAAGGGTGGAAGAGATTTTGCATACTTTGGGTTTTCTGAAGAGTTATTACATTTTACTAAAAACATTGGGGTTAAACAAAACGAAATTGACTAGAGCGGTACTTGAACCTTCGACATCCAGATAAAAATGCGCGCACAATAATCCGGAGGTCGCAGGTTCAAGTCCCGCTCTAGTCACGGCACGTTGATCTGGAGAGTGCAGATTCAAGTCCCGCTCGATAGTTAATAAACATTTACCCGCTCAGTTAATTCCCCTATTGTTTTTTTTTTTTACTTGACATTTCATTAAATAAACAAGGCTTTTGTTTCGATATAACGATAACTACAACCTGTGATATTATTTCTTTATTGACGAGGGGTTTTAATGTCAAATTCATTATCAATCATATATCGACCAATACCAACAAATTGTTACCCACTGGTCATGGTGTCAAATATTTCGAGTTAAAAATCTCCCACATCAACTACTTACAATTTTCTAGATCCTCAAATTCCTCCGGGGTGTTGTTTTTCGTCGTGGTGCGACATGTTCTCCGAAAAGCCGACACAATCTTGCCAACGAGTGCGTCTCGATCATCGCCGTCGACTGCAGTCACCACCGAGCCGCACATATCACCACCCACAACAAGCACCAAATACAAGTAAATGGCAGCTAAAAGAAACTTGCCCCAAGTTGTCAAATGTATTTGTTTCTCCATGATAGAGTTTACTAATTGTCTGTTATATTTTGATCACCGTTCGTGGTCGCAACAGTGTTTTAGGTATGCCGGCTGGGAACACAATAATTGTAAGCATAACTTCTTCATAATAAGCTGGTTGCTACGGTTACCCTAATGTATGCACAATACACCTCAAAGGGCAGTTTTGAAGAAAGTTCTGGGAAAATATTACATTAAGATTAATAATATCTCTAATATTAATAATACGGCAACCTTGTCTACAATAAATTCTGCCTAAAACTGCCATTTTAAAGTAATCAATGCACCCGGCATTTGGTTTCCATATCAGCGTTTAAAGACATGTATTGGGTTTTTATTCGTAATATTGCTTTATTTTATTGTATAAGAATAAGTTACTTTTCAATCTTAGCGCTCATATTATATTGTTCAACTTCATCAATTATTGTAAATAAGTAGTAGAAATTAAACTGAAAAAGGGTACAAAATGTCACTTGAATGTTTAATAGAATGACTAAAACAAACCTGAACGAGTAGAGTGAAATCATGTCGGGACGAAAACAAAATTGAAATCACCCAAAGAGAAACCCTGGTTTGAGGATCGAATTAGGGGAAATGCATGAATTTGAATGCTTTTTAAAGAAACAAAAACGATATTTGCTGAATTTGAGCGGGAAAACCTATACAATCACCGACCAATTATGATGTATTTTTCATCCTTTAACTACTTCAGTTCAGTTTATCACCACAAAATAATTGCTCTCTCGTGGGCTGCCCTGCCATCATCTGCAGGGACATTCAATCGATAGGCCAACCCTTAAAATAATCAAGGCAACATTGCTTAGAAGATCGCCACCATTATAATGCATATCATTTGCGTATCCTTTGGTAGCTTGAAAGATCATAGCTATGATGAACGTGTTCAAAATTGGCGAGGCATTTATTTGTCTCCTTCAACAACAACAAAATCAATTAATAGATCAATAACTCAAAGTTGAAGTGCTTGTGGTATTTGCTGTAGGCCTATGCCCTAGATCTTGAAACTGTCCTCCCATGCCCTATGGAGCTGGTTTCCTGACACCTTGAAATGTTAACCGGAACAACAAAAGGTTAAGGGAATGTCACCACCGGCGGACTGACGAACATTAGCCATCCAGCTCGCTCTAGTCTAGTAGGCCTTCGAGTCCACCCACTCATTGAGACAAACAAACCCCCAATACAAATAACCGTAAACGAACTATTGCTGTCGGGGAAGGTGACAACACCTCGATCCACACAGGTGAAGAAGACCTCAACCCAAACATTTCCAAGAAATGTTTAGGTTCGAACATAATCTTCATATTCGTCCAACCTATTTTTTATTGAAATAGGCCCAACTTTTGTTGGTCGGTGATTTGGGATAAAAAGCGCCACCACTTGTAATATTGGTGCTGATGTTCCGTCCCAACTTGTGTGCTGACACCTGTTGCTTTTAATCGGCAGATACCAGATTATCGTGTTCGTTGTTAAAAGCTGAAAGCCGCCTGGGTACCACGCGGGCAAAGTTTCGATGCGGAAATATTGAGCTTTCGCTGGTACACGGTGATACACCCCTACTGAAAGTGCATGAGCTGTTACCAGTGCAATTTTAACATCTCAATTCTTCGTGTAGCTAGTAATTAGTCACACAACTTTGCAGGGAAAGTTGAGGTTTGGTCACTGTCGGAATTTGCGAAACTGTTAGTAATAAGTAAGTTACAATGTATTCAGCACCAACTACAAATAAACTGTTAGAAATTATTAAAAAACCAGGTAATAATGTGTGTGCGGACTGTGGCATCAAGCTCCCTGAAAATGAAGAAAAAGTCAATAGCACAAGTGAGTACCGTTTTAATTCTTGTTAATCCTTGGCTGATCAAGTGTCACTGGTTGTGACACACTTTTCCTGCCCGTGGTGTGGGCTGGGGGACGTCTGGACGACACCTACGTTACTTACTTCATTAAATTTGTAGCCGGTTCTGGCAAGGGAAATACGGGTACGTAACAAGTGAGCAAAGAAAAGGGCCACAATGTAGGTTATAAATGTTGGAAGGAAAATTATGAAAAGTCAGATATGGGGAAAACCCACATAATTTTTGTTATAGATCTGAATGATGATTAAGCTTAAATGATGATGTAACATTTTGGGGTTTTTTTTCTTTGTTGAAGTTGTAGCTTTGGTTTTCTGTGTTTGCTTGTATTTTTCCATTGTACTTTGCAATTATGCACGTTCCCTTTGATTCTCTGAAATTGTTGTCTTGTTTTTGTTTTTGTTTTGTTTGTTTTGGTTTTTCTTTTTATTTGGGGGTGTTTGAAGATAAAATTATTAATTAAGACCTGCATTGTTTTGAATTGAATATTGGGAAGGGACTAGCCCCACTTGTGTGTGACCAAGGTCTCTGAATTTTTGGCCACACGTCCGGCCCCTTTTTTTCTTTAGCTTAGTGATTAGAAATTCTATGGGCTTTCCCTACGTGCGGGTTGGCGGCTTGACTTGAACCAGCTCAATGTGTTCTCGTTACCTCTGAGTCTGAGTGTGTTGGATGTTTAAATAAATAGCCTTTTTTTAAAAAGATACTTGAAGTAATAGTTTTTCAACTTCCTCCGAATTACTCCCCACAATGTTCACTGAGCGCGGCCATTTTGGATTCATCCCAATCATGCCTGTCAAATCATGACGTCATCGGCGGACGGGGCTATGGCCGGAGCAATGGCTGCCTTATGCATCCACTCCGCCCACTCCGCCGGCCGATGACGTTGTGATTTCTACACGAGGGACTCAAATACACAACTGAACCTGCAATATTTTAAACTGAACACTTATCTTAGTTAGTTGTAATTTGGAGCCACAAAGCAAAAATTAAGATTTGTTTTGATTGAGTGAGTTTTATTGAGCGGAAGCTCAACCAAGCTTGTATTTGTAAACTGATGACATGTCAAGCTAAAGCATGGTCCCGCTGGCTAGTCAGAATGTCGCTGACAAAAAAAAAGTTAGAGCAAATTCTGATAATTCTTCAAAATAATTTGTCTTCTGTCACTTTGATTCTTTAGCACAAGCCCACTGGTCCTCTTATAACCTAGGAGTTTTCCTATGTGTGCCATGTGCATCTGTGCATCGTAAACTCGGGGTCCACATCAGCAAAGTCATATCTGTACAGCTGGACAGATGGAATGAAGATCAGGTTGAGGTGAGTCTAGAAGTTTTAGAGGTTACACTAGCTACAACTTCACCGGTCCTGGAACCCATATTATCTGCCTGAACTAGATGCCCTGTTGTCTTGTGAATTCAAGTTGAGGGCTACACTTAACTGATTTGGACTGTCGATCCAAATCAACTGTCACCAGGTGCACATTGCTCCTGGAGCTAAAACAGGGTTTCCCCCTTCAGAGTCCATAGAGGATGTAAACTTGGGTATCATCCACTAGGAGCCTGGCTGGTAAAGCAGAATGCATTCTAACCTTCCCAAATATTTATGAAGCAATTCATGATTATGTGCCTTGCTCAAGGGCACAAACCCACACTCTGCTGCTGACAACACTAGAGCTAAGGTCCACTCTAGACCGCTTGGCCACGACACGCCAATAAAACTATTGGGTTTTTTTGTCCACAGTTTATGGGTGTGAATGGCAATCTCAAAGCCAAAGAGAAGTATGAACTTGACGTTCCTGTGAGCTATCGAAAACCCCGAAAGCCTTCGGATCCTGAGTAAGTACTTTCTTTTAGTTATGGAATCATTTTTTATGCTTATAGTGTTCAGTGTGCTCCGGTAGTACCCAATAGCTGTGTATTGAGAGAGTTGTAACACAGAGGGACCAGTTTTCTTCGGTCACGTAGTTGCTGGACACCATTTTTTGGTCCAAATGTAGCACAATCTAATGTACAGTCTGGTTTTGCACCCTGTATGGGCCCCTGCATTTTTGGTGGTTTTTTTTGTTTTGTTTTTTTGGCTTTTTTTTGGGGGGGGGGTCGACCAAAAATGGCTTCTAATCGCAAGATGTAGCAACTCTCTCAATACACTGAGCCCCTCTTGTAACACCCACTGGACCTCAGGCCCTTGCCTTGTATGTAATTTTAGCTTCATGGGCCAATAATCTCCCAACTGAACAAGTCTGGTAATTTTGAGCATTTTCTTGATTGTTATTTCCCTTCGAAATGTATGCATATTATACCGGGCTCAACATACCCACTTGACCTTTGGCCAGACTAAACCAAAAGGCAGCCCAGTGTTTTCCCGTAAACTGTACATTTGAAGATTTGTAAATCCCAACATTAACACATTTCTTCAAATTAAATTTCAGACATTCTTTAAAAAACAAAATTATTTGCTTATTTTTTTTAATAAGTTTCCAACTCAAAACTTCTTCCAAAAGTTAAACTAATAATCAATACAAATATTATTTTGAAAAAACCCTTACTGATCCAGTGACATTTGTTCTGCCCTAAGAACTGTTGTCTTGTTGGGATTTCCTATTCGAGCACCATCCGGGTAACAACAAAACTGGGTAAACTTGTAGGGGGCACAAGGGGATGGGGTACACCATTTTTTTCTGGCGCGGCACATCTGGAGAAAAAAAAAAATGCAGTGTGAATTTTTAAAGTTTTTTACGAGACCCTTTTCAGCATTCTTGTTATTACCACTAATTATTTTTTATAAGATAATCTGGCGCACAGGTAAAGAAAATTACATTGGCTGCAGTTAAATAATAAAGAGTTTCAATAACATTAAAAGTACTACATGTACAGTACTGTACATTAAAGGTTATAAAATGTAACATTTCATTTTGAAATTTTGAAATCTCAAATGTCCACATTTGGGGGCATGTGTTTCCTTAGTTAAACCACTGCATCTTGGCCCTATCGATCCTAGAAACAGACAACAATTTGCGTTTTATAAAAAATACTACCTGACTAATATATTTTGTTTGCAGCTCCATGTATAATAACATAGTATCACCTTCAAATTTTATTGAAATTCTCAGGAAAATTTGCTGTAGCTGCATCCTGGTCAGTAATTGTAAGCCAGGAAGAAAACATTTTCCCTTTTAGCTTTCAGACCTTTGCCCGTTATTGTGTAACTGGAATAATGTCACAGGGTTAAGTACATGGACTGTCATTAATGCCTGTATGGCAATTTGCCAGTACAAAACTGTAGACAAGATGTTTTGCTGAAGTCATTAGGCCCATGTCCAATTTTTTTTGTAACTGGTATCAGAAACAAGCAGTAAGCGTTCTCCTTTAACGGCGGTCTTCTGGCCAAATGCTAGTTAAAACAGCCGAGGACAACAATCAAAATTATCTGCAAGTGGTTCGGCTGGGCCAGTTCAGTGTTGAAAAGCGTCCCCATTTAATATAAAACAGTCGACCCTAGTGAAAAAAATGGTGGACCATTGAAATGACAAGCTAGCTGGTCCTGCTGGCTAGTCATAGAAAAAGTTCAGGGAAATGCTGGCAGACCAATTTTGGGAAAAGCCGCAGAATCCGCCATCCGCATGCATAACATTGTAACGAATTGAAAGAAAAATCTGCTTCTGTTAAAAATGTGAATGGTGGTGTCCAGAATTTCATTTGTGCAATAAAGCCTGAACGCTTTAAACAATTTCAAAGTGCTGCTTAAGCAGAAAATATTGCTCAAAACATTCTGCTGAGTCACAGATTGAAGTTCATGTGCTTTGATGAACCACGTTGTAAATGAACTTGAAGCGCTCGTGGTGACTCTTTTAATATATTGGAAAAAACTTTTGTTAAATCATGATGTTGAAAAATATTAACACTAAGTAGATGACCTGTTTCACTCTTAAATTCTGCTGCCAATTCTTTAACTCTTACCCCAACACCTTAAAGGTACTTGTAACTCACCCCCCCCCACCCCCGAACTGTTGAACTCTAATTATGGTGGTATGACCGACCTCATATAAAGCGCGTCAAATGAGTTTACCAAATACTAATCTTCAGGCGCATAGAATAAAATAATTTAAGAGTAAAAACTTTGCAGCCTTTTCAAAACCACGGTTCTGGCTAGGGTTCCAGCTTGGGCTCCGACTTGGCTATAGCTTGGTACAGATCTTAAAACAAGCGGATGGTCTTCAACCCAAAGCCCAAGCCCAAGCAATGGTTTCTAATTTGGCCTTAAGAGTGCACAATTTTTTAAGGGCTTAAATAAAATATAAGCAATAACTACATGTTTTAAATATGAAAACCAAGTTGGGGTTTCTCGTTGTTGCCAATGCCATTGCACAAGTTGTACCCATCATAATGATCCTTGTAGATTAGCCAAAACCGAAACAGCAGAACACCTGAACTTTGACAAATTGGCTACATGTACGTGTACACCAAGTGCTTGAATGCTGTATTTAGTGTAAACGCTTCCAGGATTCATAGGTTTTCTCTGTGCAGACATTTCTTCAACTTGTACAGTACATTATGCATACTTCACACCATGCACTAAAACCTACTCGTTACCACTTACTTCCTGTTAGAGTTTGACCCGTAAACATGGTTGAGATCCTCAAGGTCCTTAAAGGTTTTTCCTGTCCATTCAGGGTTAAATACTGATACAGGATCACTAATGAAATGTTTCATTTTCACAGTAAATTTACATGCTTAGTGGGGTTTTTTTTTCCTTCTTTTTATTTAATTGAATTTTTCATCGACCATACATTATGGTAATGGTAGTGTTTGTGTCAAAACTGGTGTCGGCCTCTTCTCAGCGAGCAATGTGTCAGGACTAGTGTCGGCCTCTTCTCAACAAGCAATCCTGGTGGCGACACATGTGACACATGTGCTCAAGATTACAGGAGGTCATGTGCTTTTAAACACAACATTGCTCAGGTTTTCAGAATATGCCAACATCTACCTCCTCCCCCCCCCCTCTTAGGCTTCTTTTGGTAACAGTTTTCACTTTGTATTTAGTTTGCATCGGCGTGCCAGAACCGCAGTTGTAGTACAGTCAATACACACGCGAGTAAACCAAAGCTTGGTCATGCACGCGCGCCTACATTAAATTTAGTGATTATGTTGTCTAAGATCTGGGTTCTAAGCTTCAGTTTTTAGCGTTAGTGTGGAGTGCTATTGGCATGTACAGTGTACAACATGTATTTAATTTAATAAGTATTTTAGGTGTGGTTTACATCCAATTAATTGTAAATTTACATGGAAGTCTTGGTGTACTATGCACCGATCAAACCTCCTGAGCTTTTTCTTGATGTTTCCATTGTCAATTCAGTCGGGAAGTCATTGCATCACAGGCATGCCATAGCTGCTGGGCCCTCAAAATGTTTGCTACGTCTGCATGGCTCCAAAGCTGGCTGGCTACTGATTACTTTCTTATGACAAAAACATTTACAACTGAGAACTTCCGACTTTGAGGACTGTTTTATGTAAAAGCAAAGTCCCATTATCAAACTTCTCTTGCATAAATCATCTGAGACCAACTAGCTCAATGCAACTCCTGCAATTTGTGTGAAGTGGGCGTGGCTTACAGTGGAGTACGTCACACTTATGGGCGGGATAAGTGAAAGTAACCAAATGTGTCCTGCTCTATAAAAGTTATTTCAGATACATGCAGCTCCTATCACAGAAACTTAAATTAGGACAATGAAAACAAAACAGTAACTGAATCTGAAATGCAACTAAATTCACACGTTGGTAAAGGTGGTTGTGCTCTGTTGCATGTAGCAGTACAAGTCAAGTACAATGTGTGTAAGTGTTGCACTGTGTTGTACCCTCCATGGTTGCATGTAGCAGGGTACAGGGGTCCTGAAAATCATTTACAGTTGAAGGTAGCACCATAGATTTGTTTTTTTTTGTCAACATAATGCCTATTTATAGGCAAAATGTTAAAGAAAGATACAGTTAAAGTCACATGTTGTGAAAGTTTCTGCTGAATACAGTGTCTACTTGCTAAGAAAACAGCAGAACACTGTCACAGTATTTTCGCAAGGATGTAAAATCCATCCACATTTAGCGAGGTGACAGTAGACCAACTGCATCTCTGGCTGCACCATTCGTGAACGGACACTGACCCTAAGGGAAAAGATTCATGCATGAATCTTTCTCAGAATCATTTATGTTTTGGGGTGAAAAATCATTAAACCATATTACTTCAAAGAGAGTCCTTTTTCAAAATAGTTACTATCAACAGCTGCAGTACTTCTCATTTAATAACCTATTAATGAACATCAAAACTTGACATGATTTTGTATGGTCATACATTTGTGGGGTATATACTAGGCAGAGTTACCAATCTATGACCCTACCTCTAAGTTCCCTCAGATTAACCAAATTCAACTGACGCCATCATCACAAAAATCTTGACGCCCTTTTGGGAGTCATTGTTCCTGTGTATTATACAGTGTAGTGCGCATTTTAGGCAATGCAGCGCTTTACATGGCTCACCATAAATTATGTTTGCTTGCAGTTTGTGCAAGGGCAGCGTTCTCCCTTATTACTGGTCCGCTGGCCAAATGCCAGTTAAAACACCAGAGGACCAGTCACAATTCACTCCAAGTGGTCAAACTGGCTAGTTCAGTGTTGAAAAGCTTCCCTATTTCATTTGAAATGTGGACCAGTGAAAAAAGGTAATGGACTAGTGAAATGATAAGCTAACTGGTCCTACTGGCCAGTTCCAAAAAAAAGTCAAAGGCAAACACTGAAGGTGTCAATAGGAGGATTACCCACATGTATCTGCCCAGTGCCAAGGCTGGTGTAAACCAGTTCACTTCACAATGCAACAGAATCCTCTGTTGCACTTCGCTGCATGTGACGGGGTTCCCATTGCTACCTCGCTGCATTCTGATCCAGATTTTTGAGGTATTTAGCAGGGTGCCTAGAAAACACCCGATGGGTGATAAGGATTTTATGATCAACTGTCCCATAACTGTGAGTTTTGAGTGACTAATTAAATTGTTTGGAAAAATTTTGATATCACTTGATTTAAAAACAGTTGGGTTATAGCATTTAGTGGGTCACCATTGAAGAACGGAAATGCTAGTATCTGTCAAACGCTGCTGTGGAAATCTGTACAGTGGCTTCCTGAAAATAGGGGATGCGTCCATTTCAAAGTTGTGTTTATTGAGTCAAGGAATTAATTCAGGAAGTGCATTGTTTTGTTTGTAAACCTGTTTGTTTGTTGTTTTAATTGGCTTTTCACGATGACATGTAAATTGTTTATTATTAATAATATACTTGATGGTATTTAGGCCGAATGGTATTCTAAATAGTTGAGGTCATGCAATCTCTGAAATCATTGAATGAATTGAATTTTGGCATCAGAGCGACCTGAAACCTGAGTGGCCACAATTGTTCTTTTTGGTTTTTTTGCAAGCATTGACAGCCTCACCTAATAGAAAGAAAGCCAAGTAGAAACACATGTTGCTCTTTACGTCCATTTTCCTTCATTTGGTGCTCCATATGTGGCATAGTGTACCCTCCCCCCCACCTTTCCCATTGTGTCTTTCTGGGAACCTCAGGGTGGGGGGGGGTGGGATTACAAGAGGGGAACATTTTGGGTAGTTCCCCCATGCCACACATGGAGTATTGTATATTTTCAATGCTCATACTAATAAAATGTTGATCATTCAATACAACTATGTTGGGCATCTATTGGAATGTCTCCTGCTTAGCTTGTGATTTGGTTCAAACATTTCATATTTGAAATAAACAGTCACATCTCCTTAGGGTGGTCTCTCTACTGAGGATTGTATCGTACACTTGGGTGTGCTCCCCAGTAATACAGCAGTTTTAGGTTGAATGGCTTCTGACTGGCACCCTGTATAAAGATATAATTATACAAAATAGGGAGGCTGCCAACGTAGGGCTGGATGGCTCAGTTGGTAGAGTGCCATTAATCAGGAGGTCACAGGTTTTTCGTTCAACCTACCACATTCTGTCCATTGAAGTTCATACAGTATGTGGAGTACAGTATGTGAACTTGTGCATTTCCAATGGATTACTTTTTATGTGCATGTGTAGAGTTTATTGAAGTATTCAGTCTGTCAGTTTATGTAATTCGTCCACGGGAGATATAAAAAACAGTATTTGGGTTAATCACCAATCAGATGTTGTTGTTTTTTTTAATACACAATGTGTGATAAGCTCTCTTTAATCAGAACTTTCTCATTTGTGCGGGATACAAATTCAAGGGTGGGATTCAAACCCACATCCTAGAACAGATGCATTAACAACTAGACCACAAAGCATGCTTCAAATACATGTAGTTTGCAGCTGGAAGTGATTGCGTCCCAAAGAGTAGTTAGTACTAGTAGACTTTGGTTCTTATATAGCGCACACATCCTAGTAGATACTATGTAGATCAAGGCACTTACAACATCATTATCCCTACAGGTTCATCTGGCATACTTTCAGACCATTCCTCAAACTTTCTCAACTCCCTGGGGAGCATACAACACCAATTAGCTCTAAGGGGTTAATCAAACACAGTTACTGTCTCAGTCCTCACACGAGGTTCCCATTTATACACCTGGGTTGAGAGAAGCAATAATCACCAAGTGCCTTGCTCCAGGACACAAGTGTCGTGACAGGGAATCGAACCCACACTCTGATGATTCAGCCGTCAAAACTTGAGTCCAATGCAGTAGACCGCTCAGCCATGACACACCAATAAAGAATATTTGTTTGGTTTTACCCTTACCATTGTATGTAAGTGTAAGGTCAAACCAAAGCAAATACGTCCTAATAAGTTCTGATATTAGTGCTTTATCACACCTGATGGGCGTATTAAAGCCCATAGAAGTAGTATTTTTCCTGCAAGGCATGCGGAGCTACGTTTTGAATTATGAGACCTAATCCTTCACCATTAATTGTGCACAAGGTGCTGTGGCACAATATGCTGCCGATCAGACCAGGAACACGGGGGCGAACCCCTTCTCTTTTACGATAAGTGCACTGGCTTCTTTTTTTTTACGTGCCATACACAATAGAAGAAACCTATGGCTTTACGTCCCATCCGAAGAGGATGCGGCTTATTGCTGGTTTATTGCTGGTTAAGTGTCTTGCTTTTAGGACACAAGTGTCATGACCGGGACTCGAACCCACAATCGGCTGATCAGAAACCCCTGAGCTTGAGTCCGGTGTTCTTATCCGCTCGGCCATGACACGTCCTACAAAAATCACAATTGGATCTTCATTTTGACCTGTGGACAACTTTTAGGCCTAGAGTTTTAGAGGGGCCACTCGTTATTACAAACATGTAACGGCGCCATCCAACCAGGGCACTAATCCCTAATGTCAAGTTTACAAAACTGATGGCTGTGTGAACTGGTGCATGATCTGTGTGACACGATGGGTCAGCACCATTTTCTCAATGGCCCAAAAATGCTTCCCGTCGGGCGGGGTCACATGGTTTGTACGCCCAAAAGTTTGAGTACAGTGATAACTCTTTGGTAAAACTTCTCTGTGTGTACATGTTTTTGCAGTTGGTCTACATGTACAAATTTAGCTAACCCCAAAACATTAACCCCAAAACATTTGTTTTTCCCCAGAAATGATGACCATGCATTCTACACGGCGTATTTACACCCCAACTGGAACAAAAGTCTTGTAAAGACTTCTGAATGCAATGGCAAGAGTCTTATTTGCCAATGTTTTTTTTTACAATTACCCTGGTATTAATGTCCTCCTAAAAAAAATTGAGTACTTTGAAACCTGTGTTAGATTGAGTGAGACATGTACAAATATGTAGAAACCTTACAGTGTGTAATTTTTCTTAAATCATTTCCATTGTATCCTCTTCCTCCATGGTTCCACAAACCAGTGGGGGTGGCGGGGGGGGGGGGGGGGGGGGGGGGTGAATTCCTGAATATGAACACACCTTTTTCACACTAGGAAAAGAAATAACATCCATTCAAATCCAACAGTTGGTTGGGGAAATATTATACCGTTTCACTTCTATGGTGTTTCGAGTGTGATTATTTATAAATTTACAACAAATTGGTTTTGAAAAGTTCACATATCATTATGTTAAAAGTGATCCTTGATTGCAAAATACAGCAGAGGAATGTGTGGTCATTGAGCCTAAATCCTGTTGTCTCATCCGTCCTGTTTATTGTCTAATTATCAAACTGCTGATTAAACATTCACATTTATAAGATTGTTTGTTCACCGGCATGACTGGATGATAATGTGTAGTGTTGAGTGCAGTGTCATGTATTTGGGGCAAATTGCAATTTGCTTCCTTGTGCGGCTCCATTGAACATGTCTAATGACTAATAATACTAGTTATACAGGAACTGTCGTAGATACTAGTGTACATGTCAAGTATATACATACATTACACTGCAGTTGTTGCAGCTTATCTTGAAGCACAGAGCAATTGATCCTGGTTCTATGTTTGAACTCTATGCATGTGTCAAAACACCCGGATCCCTTTTGTTAAAGTCCACTGTTTCAGCAGGTAGACACCCCCAACATGCCCATGTTTTTTAAGCACGTCTACATATCTTTTCCAATTTGTTTATTTTGTTTAATGTCTGGAATGAAATAGTACTGCATTTCAGGATTTGCCTTGAAATATGTTAATGACTCGCCAGAGGACCAGTTACCTTGTTATTTTTCTGGTCGGTCAGTTTGTTCACCGGTCTGTATTTCATATAAAATTGGAATGATTCTCAACACTGAACTAGCCAGCCGGATCTCATGGATAGAATTGTGACTGGTCCTTGGGTGTTTTAACTAGCATTCGGCAAGCAGACCACTGTTAAGGGAGAACGCAGTATTTTCCTGCATAATATAAGGCACTCAGTGTATAAGGCGCAGTACTCTAAAATCCTTGAAACGTGATTCAAGTGTCATGCGCGTCACTCTATAAGATGCACCATGACTGCGCACACACACAGGCCCACCAGGCGCCACTGATTGTCGGTATGTGTTCATCGTCACACTTTTGTGTTGGTACATGACAATTAATGTAATTCGTGAATTTTTTTAGCATGAAAATGAGTTAAACATTGCTTCTGTTTTTATCAAGTTAATTTTGTTTCAATTTCGTTTTCAAGATTTTTTCTAAAAGAAATGGCTTCATTAAACAACTCTTTTTTTTTTACACATCGCACACACACAATGTTACGGATCGGGTTTGCGGGGTCCTGCTACTGTTGTTCTATTATTCCCTCTTGTAAAGAATTCCTCAGTGGGATTCAAATTGAACAAAGAACCAAAGAATGCTAGCGGGCCCTATCACAAAGATGTAGGCCTAATAAAATGAGAGCATACTCCCTCTGCTGTTTGCGAAATCTAGTAAAAAAAACTCTTGTAAATGACTTAAGAAAGACGGCTTATCTGCGCATGCTCTACAAGATAACAATACCACAAAATGTTGTCACTGGTGTGCGGTCTAAAGGCATGTACAGCATCGGTCGTAGCTTGATCTGTCTTATAGCTTCTTTTCTAAAAACTACACAACATTTACATGTACAGAGCCGCCAACTGTCCCTGACTCTGCAGAAAGTTTCCTGAAAATAAACCATTCTTTCCACGTTCTGATGAACAAACTTTAAAATCTCCCTGATTATGGAAACTTTTTCCCTGTAATGTTGAATGCTATTCTAAATATCTCCCTAATTGTTGAACAAAATCTCCCTGATGCAAGATGCAAATGTTAGCAGCTCTGTGTGTATGTTTTATTTTAATAAACTGATGTCATGTACGATTACTCTGGATGAAGTAAAGGATTATTTTACAGTATGAATTTAAGATTTCACACAGTGATCATCACAGTTCTCAAGCCAGCGATATCAAATAAGGCGCACCGTTACATAAGATGCAGTGATTGTTTTGTTGTGCCTTTGAAAGTCAGATAAGAGGTGTGTGTTATATGCAGGAAAATTTGGTACACAAATAATGAATGTTTATGAGTGCACTGGTTATAATGTTTTCATGAGTTTCTATTTGGAAGTTCCATTCAACAAGGCGAAGCCAAGCTGAATGGAACATTCTATGTTTCAACAGATGAAAGTACTCTCTCCTATCCATTGCACAGAATGCAAACCAGTCATTGTTTGTTTTATTTCTAACATTCCAACTGTAGATCTTCAGAGATAAACCTAGCATAGAACAAACAATAAGTACTAGGTTGTATTCTGGCATCCACTACAATGCGGTTTTGTACTGCATTGACGTTTTGTACTGTAAGGTGTGTGTTGTCTAGCGTGCAATAGTCAAAAGGGGATGGGATGAATATGCATGTGATCTACAAGCATCCAATCAAATGAAAAGAATCTACTGGAAGCGTTATGTAATACTTGGTAAAACTAACTGAATCATCTTGATGGTTAAGGGGAAAGTAAATAATAGGCCCTATAAAAGTGTTTAAATCACTTTCAGACTACAGATGTAGTGATCATTTTTATGCACGGAGGCTGGCCGCTACAAGAGAGCAGGGCTCAGAAATTAACACTAAACCGCAGGCCTAAGGCCAGTGATTTTAGTGTCTGGCCAGTAAGCCCCTTGTGGTCTTGTGTTCTTCAATTGAATAATAATAATAATATGTCACTGTGTAATATCTCTGTGAACAAATGTCGACAAAGAGTCTGATAAATATCTTTCAATTCTGCTGGGTATCGACGGGCGGACAGGTTAGCATGTGGTGTTTTCCCACGGCTTCCACCCCTGGAACACTGGTACGAATCTTATCTGGGGCACCATGTGGATACGGTTTTCAGTTCGTACCAGATGGCGTGGGTTTTCCTTGGAAAAATTTTGCTGGGTTTTCCTCCCACATCTATAACTAAAATGTCCTTCTTCATCTTCTTTCCATCGGGGCTCTTGGCTAGTATAGTGATTAAGTTTACTTTTCCGAGAGTCCTTGGCTTCACAACTATAATAAATGAAATGAAATCAAATAAAATTTAAGTACACTTACATAATACAAGACAAACAAGACAGATCTTCTTTAAGTGCTTGTTCACAGGCAACTCATTTTGATTCTGGTCTTGTAAAATAAATTCTGTTCCAGTTAAGATTTTGAGAGCTCTACAAGCCCTACGGTCTTGTGGATTTTCCCCAAAAAATTGGAGCCCTGGAGAGTGGTTTGTGAGATTTGCAGCCTCACTTTTAGATAAACAGTGAATAATGCAAAAATATTTAGGAGGGTGCTCTAGGCTGTTTCTATAAAGTAACAAGATGTACACGTATGCTGTAATAATAAATGGTGCCCTGGGCCTGGTGCCTTGTTCCTGTGAGGGCTATGCATTATGCAAACAAAAAGCGTCCACATTACTGTAAATGCCAACATAAAAGACAAATAAACAAGCGATTTCAAATTGTGTGACAGACAGAGCTTTTGGATTATTGTGTACAAGACCGCGTTCCCACTGGATCCACAATTACGAGATCCTGACCCCGCAAAAGGATTAGTCGCAGACGTGAATCGCGGTCGCGTTCCCACTAGAGTATGATCGGCGCATTGATCTCCCTTTTGGGAACGGAAGTGGATTCAAAGTTCACCAACGCAGGTCGACCAAGTGGGCAGTGCGCAGGCGCAACGTATCTATGGCGATCACACAGTGTGGGGTGGCTCCTCTACTACGCGCGCGCGGCAGTCGCCATTTTTTTGTCATGATAGTACATGTACTGTATACTGACTACTGTTGACCGACATGATGGACTTTTTTGTGCCATTTATTTTGTTGCGCCATCATCTACGTCTTCAGAATAGTATTAGAATATCAGCTTTTTTTTAGCTTCGTTCTCGACATCGAAGACATTGTAGACGTCGGAGAAATGAGCGACGGTTGCTTTTTCTGCGACGAAAATTCGTCATGTATGCCCTCATGTTCGAAACGGCAATCACTGAAGACCATCACCAACAAGTCGACAGGTACTACTAGAAGAAACATTTTCTCAAATAAACACTCGCGCCATTCGGGCCTACCGTACCGGATGTTCGCCCTCAAATTGCGGGGTCTGATCGCCCTCTGCGTTCCCACTAGACTTTTGATCGCCCATTAATCCACAAGGGCGATCAGATCCCGCTTTAATCCTACTCCCGAGGTGGATCAAATTTGCGGGGTCTGATCCTGATCGCCCTCGCGTTCCCACTTACGCTTGATCGCCCTTTGATCGCCCTTTTCGAGAAATTGCGGGGTCTGATCGCCCTTTTCTCGAATTGCGCGATCAATGCGGGGTCCAGTGGGAACGGGGCCCAAATGTTGTTTTCAAAATTCCCTTTCACTTTTTGTTTGTTAGTGTTGTACGGGAGCAGTGGATCCGTGGAAAATACGAGCGGCAAGAATTTATCAACATCAGCCTGCAGAAGTTTCGGTGTACGGAAATGACGGGGATGATGTGGAAGAAACTGAAGGACAAACAGAACTTCATGGAGAGGAAGTTTGTCCTCTCCGAAGATGACTTCACGATCAAATACTACAACAGGACAGATGTAAGTATGCAGGCCGCCAAACGAACCAAGCCAGCCACGCCCATGGGTGTCTTCTCCTTTTGCAAACTGGAATACTCTCCCACTACCTCTCTTTCTCTCTCAATAGACGGTGCAAGTCTCGTGGGTATTTGAACATTTTGGGACCATTTTAGTCGCGCGCACACATAATAATAACAATTCCAAAGAATGATCATTGCATTTTGAACATTATTACCCCTGGTCACTGAGCCATTTTATTTTATGCCTTAAACCATCTCAGCTCCCCTGGGAGTTTTCAGCACAAGTATGTAGCGCACCAAGCTAAATCAATCACAGGAACCATCTCCGCCCTCACAGGTACCCATTTACTCCTGGATGAAGAGAAGCAATTATAGTTAAGTGTCTTGACCAAGACTCAGACCCTGATGACCCGGCAACCCAAACTTGAGTCTGATGCACTAAGCCACTCATCCATGACACAACGTTACTTCACGTCTAGGAGACAAACCCCCAATGTTTGAATACATGCGGGACTTGCACAGTCTTTGTCAATACCCTCATTGTACTCCAAAACAACCTCAAGTCCTTTCTAGTTTCACCCCAAATACATATAAACTCTCATAGTCCTTGCTGCATTCAATCACATTCTCCTCAAAATCCCCCTTTGTTTCCAGTTTGCTCAAGTACAAATTATGGTTTCACAATAAAAGGCATGCTCTAAGTTTTCATAATGAATCATCCTGAATTGTAACAGCTGAAATCCTTTTAGAGTAGGTTTTGGGTCTGTTTGTTTTCTAACCAAGCAATTAGAAATAAATGGTTGTTTGAGAAAAAGTTGCACAATAAGCTGTGGACATTTTATTAAAATAGAATCTCAGAAATTTGCACATCCTTAGTATGAGTTTCATTTATTGTTTGTACATAAAGTCTTGCAAGGCTACAGAATGATGAGCCAAATTGTTTAGAAAAATGGCCCTTCTTCCGTGATACTTCTTAAGGATTTGATTAAATTGTTGAAGTTATCAGATCAAAGGGAAGAAGTACCATACACGCTACCAATCAAACATGTCAAGTATGAGATTATGTGTTTACCTTTGTGGTCCCTGACCCGTATGGTTTGGGGATTGTTTGATACTGTTTATTGGCCCTCAGTTGACCAAGTTCTTACAATGCTCCTCCTTCACTGGTTCTCACTTTGGTTGACTCCCTCCCTCCCCCCCCCCCACCTCCCCCACCTCCAACTGTGCATAGTCCACAGAGCATGGGTTTGTGGTACATGTTTGCCTACCTTCTGTTTATGTTGTGACACCAACTGAGACATCAACTAGATATCTATGAACATTTTTATGGAAAGCTAACAACGTGTATCTGGTGTCTGCCTTCCATTAGCATTAAAGCTGGACAGTTGATTAGCTTTTCAGGTGGCTATCACTGGCTGTCCAAAGGGTTGAAATAGTTTCAGTTTCAGCAATGACCCTCACTCCTAAAAAGAGAGCCAGAGAGCCCTTCGGCCAACTCTACGGCCGTGTGCGAACTAGCGGCTACAGCTACGGCTATAGCTAGATTTACACATCATCATGCGTTGAAGTACAGTACCTCCTTACCAACCCTTAGTAACAGTCCTAACCTTAGCTGTAGCTGATAATTCGAGTACAGCCAATGACAGTGACTGCTCTATATATTCTGACAACCGTATTTGTTACGAAATAACCTCCTTGTGATTTACACACCAGGGTTAGGGTTAGGGTTAAGATTAGGAAAATATACTAGAGGTTTCGGAACATAGGGGTGTCGGAACATAAGGGTGTCGGAACATAGGTGTGTAACCCTTTGAAAACTGTAGGTTGATACAGCCTCTGGAAAAGAATTTGACTTTTGGTTATCAGCTGAAACAAAGTTTTTTGATTTTTTTTTATGTAGGAAATAATCTGGGGGAAATGATTATACAACTGTACGTGGGTGGAAGTGGAAATGCCCAGCAAGGTTTCATGGAAACAGAAAGAGTTCATTGTGTCACTGCGAACATTACCTTGACCTCTAACATAACAGCTGTGCAATTAGCTTTACTTCAACTGCATTGTGTTAGACACTTGTTTGCACATCAGTACACACATGTGTCAATGTAGTACAAGCCTAGTGCAGAGAATGATGTCACATTGGTAAATCAAACCATGATGTTCGACATGTAGGCCTTGTACAATAAATCCATCAAATACTTGGACTTGATGGCCCATAACAGGGTCTGCCCTTAACTTTTTCAGTGACTAGCCAGCAGGACCAGTTAGCTTGTGGTGTCATCTGTCCCCTATCGTTTTCACCAGTCCCTATCATATTAATCATGTTAAAATAGGCCATGTTTTTCATATCTGAACTAGCCAGGCAGACAACTTGGAGAGTATTTTGACTGGTCCTCTGGTGTTTTGACTAGGATTTTAAAGCTGCATAAGCTACAGGAACTTCCATGTAATATATGTGTCAAATACACTGGCAATCCAGTGCACATTGTGCTTGGAGTTGGAGGTAGCTTCAGCAAGAGAGGTTGAAAAATACAAATCTACAGTGGTACAACAAATTTGGTGTATGGGAGGGGGGAGGGGTACTTACTCATGTGGACTGCCTCACAGTTGACTTGGCAAGGGGAATCACTACGTCACACACAACCTTGAATTGACAAATTAAAGAGTTCAAAACTGTGCGGTTGAAAAGTGCTCTAAAGCCTGGTATATCTTCACTCGAATTATGAAAGGGAAGCAAATTTACCTGGTAAAAACGGCGCACAGTGATTGTTTGCATCATGAAACTGCTGACTGCCCCAGGCAGATTAACTGCTCGTCCATTAAGTTTAATGACCCTAGTGATTCAAATGTACACCCAATTGGTGAAAAGGATGAATAGTTTCAGAGTTTCGTTGCCAAAACTCGGAAATTCTTTAATGGGGCTTTCCCGTAATGAAAATATGTTTGTGAACATTTTGTTTACTTTGTTTCAGGCCAAGGAGCCCAAGGCAGTCATTGACTTGTCCGCCCTCAACGTTGCTTTCTGCCCGGATAAGGTTGGTAACCCCAACGGCATGCAGCTCTACTTTGAGCAGAAGAACAACGAGCTACGTAACATCTTTGTCTACACTGACACGGGCAAGGTAGGTCACTCTGGGCCCCCCATGCACTGTGTACCTCCTTTTAGGCACCCAATTTCACTTAAGCTGTTTTACTGGTAAGCACATTTTCGTGCTAATCGTAACAGGGAAATATGGGTAAGCGTATTTCTTACATAACGTGTGTACCATCATTTGTAGCCGCATCTGTGCACACAGGATGGGTTTGCATTACTGTTACACTCAAACTGCTGACAAGAACATGGCCCAATTTCATGGAGCTGCTGAAGCCCAAAATATTGCTTAACAGTTTTCTGCTAAGCGAACATTAGCAGGATACCAGTCACAGATTGTATTTGGCTGTTGACATATTTTTGTTGGACTTTTTGTGCTTAAGCAGCACTATAAAATTGGGCCCTGCTGGTAAGCAAGCTTGACTTTTGCTTTGCGTATAGTAAGTAAGCAGTAATGGAATACAAGATTTGCTAACGGTCACAGGCCACTGCTTACAGGTTTCGTGAAATTTGCCCAGGATTCAACCCTGATCCCAAGTCAATGGTTTTGATTTAATTGAGCCTCTTCTGTTCAGCTTAAGTATGCTATGCCGGTCAGGCCGGCACTCCAGCATGTCATTTATCCCTTGTTGACAGAATCCAGCAGTGAGCTGGACAAGACCTGGTATTATCTCTTGAACATCTCTCTGTTAGACATGTTACTGTAGACGCTCAGTCTCCTCATTAAGCCTCTTACAGGTACTTTCATGGTATTTGTGCAGAAGATCTCTCGCTCGCCCCTTCTGCCACTCGCACTCTTTGCCGCATCCTCTCACCCCTTTCACTGTATCTCTTCCAAAGGCCTGAACTGTGAGATATTTTTACTCTGCACTGGAGGTGGATCACCTTGTTTAAAGAAAAAGCCTCCTTAAGGTGATTCTCTTACAATGCCGCATCCCAGCTTGTACATTCATGATCCCTGGCTAAACAGCAGTGTATGGTTGCAGTGCCCTCCCCCCCCCCCCCCCGAACAAAGATATTGGTAGGGAGACTGTCTACAAAGGACTCGATAGCTCAGTTGGTGGAGCACTGGCATGTAAACTCAGATGCCGCACGTTCAAACCCTGCTCTTGCCAGTTTATCTTTGTTTACCCCTAAATTATTTTAATTTAATTTTTTTATTTTTTATTTAAATGTTCCATTTTCTTTTCTCATCCAGGAAATAGTTGACTGGTACAACGCAATTCGTTACATGAAATACAATCGTCTGATGGTGGCATTCCCGGCTGGCCGAACTGACGAAGAGGTTTGTGGAATCTTGTGATTGATATATTGAAGGGAGGGATAGCATTGGCTATTCATTCCAATATACTGTGTGAGTCTCGTGCATATTGGAGCGAGAACACACATCAAACGAAGAACTTTTTTTTTCTGAAATGAATTCCTCGTTTTAAATTATATCTATGAAAGAATCTGAACAACAAAAATACTCATTAAAAAATTGATTTTATGAGTTTTAGCTTTTATAATAAATACACAAATAGTTTGTTAATTTTTTTTTAAACAAAATTAAAACTCTGGAACAAGGATGCTTATTTGATCTTAATTTAGAAACCCCTTTTGTAAATCCACGCCTGAATAATGTGCAACCACTAAAACAATTAAGGAGTGTCGAAGTTTGTTGAGGCAGCTGATGCCTCACTGACATAGACTGATATGAAAAGGCTTAGCGTCTGGCAATTGTCCAAAACAAGCGTTTACATAAGTTTGGTGATCGGAGGTGGGGACACATTCTGAGTTTTTTTGCAAGTAACCGGAAGCTGTGTTTGCCCTGTGTTACCATCTGATACCGATTTTCACTTAGTGCTTGAAACAGGTCTGGAATTACACGGGAGGCCATGGCCTTCATTGCCCTGGTCTTGGCCTTGGTGCCCCATTCAAAAATTCCCTATAGACTTAAAGATTTTCCAATGGAAGTGCCCTTTGCAAAATGAAAATGGCCTTGCCCTCTCAAAGATGAAATTCTAGGCCTGTAGAAATATATTGACTTGTTCCTAAACATCTTAAAGGCAAAGTATAACTTTTGTTTTCGGAACTGTTTGATTGTTTTAATGATGTAGATATATACAATAAAACTAATCCGTGAAAAATTTCATTTCAAAAGGCGGTAATGTTTTTGAGATATTGCCGAAAAACTGGAACGGCTGTGTCCACGCAGGGAGAATAATTGGTAATTGGAATACACAATCTGAGAAACATTTCTGCATGACACGTGTCTCAGATTGATAGGTTTTTTGAATTCCTTTCTCTAAAACCACATTTCCTTAAAGGGAATCATTTCTTTAAAAAATGTTATACATTATCAACAGCTGCAGTGCTTCTTACCGAGTAAGTTTTTGTGGTCATTCATTTTTGGAGAAATTACCAAAGGTACACCCTCCCTTTAAATAATATTAATAATGATTCTTATAATAATAATTTGGGTTTGAACAAAGAAAAATTGACTGGAGCGGGACTTGAACCAACGACCTCTGGATTAACGTACCGGCGCTCTACCAACTGAGCTATCCAGCCCTATGTTGGCGATCTCCCTATTAGTCAATATCTTTGTTCGGGGTTTTTTACAGTGCGAAATTACGCTTGAGCCTCAGAGTGCTTCAGGAAAGGGTAAAAGAGATTTTAAATAAACAGAAGTGTAGAATCTGACAAGTAAGAGTGAGGCCCCTAATTCTGACACAATGGTGGTTTGATTTGCAGGTCAACCAGATCCTTGATAGAGGAGATATATTGAAGGAGGGCTGGCTGCATAAGACAGGCTCTAAAGGGAATGAAGCCTTCAGGAAACGCTGGGTGGTCCTTACCTACAAGCGAATCACCTACTACGAGACGCCCTTGGTAAGTATGCCAAAGAAGAACAAAGATAGGGGCAGGGCTCGAAATTAACACTGGACTGCAGGACCGAGGCGAGTGGTTTTAGCATCGGGCCTGTAAACTCAAGACCAGACGAGTCGAGCAGTTTTGTGTTTTTCAATTGATTAATAAAACCTCATTGTGTAGAATCTTCGTGAAAAATGGTTTACTCTGAATCTGATGAATGTCATTCAACTCTGTTGAGTATCGAAGTTAACTTACACATAAGAAAAATGGGGAGACAGATCTTCTTGTAGCGCTTGTTCGACTCATTTTGATTCTGGTCTTGTAAAATAAATTCTGATCCAGTAACAATTTTGAGCTACAAGCCCTGCAGTCTTGTAGATTTTCCCCTCATATTCAAACCCTGTTAGGGGACAATTCATCCTTGTATTTGTGTGTGTGTGAGCACACCCACTGGTCCTTGTGGGGTCCAAAACACAACTGAACAATGGACCCCACAAGAGAATTCTTTAGAAAAGGGAATAATAGAACAACAATAGCAGGACCCCACAAGCCACCATTGGTATGTGTGTGTGTGCTTTTTTTTTTCAAGAGCTTAAATTCAGGTTGGCTCATTGTCTAAGACAGACATTTCCTCATGATCTTCTCTTCTCAGGTATCTTCAGGCCTAGGCACTTTTGCGGGTCCCTTTGTTTCATTACCAGAAAGTTTGAATAATTTATTCAAAAACTGAAGTGCTAGTATGATCGTAGCTGCCTATGACAGAAAATCCAGAATAAAATTTTACTTGTTACTGTTAAATCTCAGATTGCCTTAGCCCCACCTTACATCGCAAATCTTCTACTAGGTCCCTCTTAAGTGTCCCAATGACATCATCAACATATGGCAATCGGGCCTTTTCGGTCTGTGCACTTAAACTTTGCAACACTTTACCTGTCACTTTAACAAGCTGCAGTTCTTTCAACAATCAACAATGTCAAACCTGTTTAAGACTCCTTTGTTAATCGTGGCATTTTATTATTATACATGTACATGTATTGATTTGTTCACCGTGATCTTGGATGTCTCCAGAAAAGATCAAAACATTACCGATGCCAGCAGGGATAGGCCTATGTATAAAGTAACTTTTTAGTTCTCTGTTGGTGGGACAGTCGTCTCCCCGGCATACTGTGATTTGGGCACTGGCCTGGTGTGACCAGTTTTGTTTCTTTATCTTTTTCTTCCATTCTGTGCATTTTTTAATGTGTTATGCGCTTTTTATGAAAGGGGCGCACTATAAATTTTAATTATTATTATTGTTATTGACTGTATGATTTGTATATTGCATATTTCTCAATAAGTATTAGTATTTCTCTTGTAGATTTGTATATTTCTCTATTGTTGCTTCTTATGTATTCTATGTGCTACGCCTCAGAATAGGGTCATGTACACCAGATAAACGGCACATTATAAATGCTTATATTTTTATTACGCGAGTGTAGTGGCAGTAATTTTGGGAGGAAAAAAGCAGTAATTTTTGGAGGAAAAACCCAGCAATGGGTTTTCCCGCCCACCTCTAAAAGTGAACATTTCTTTTTTCTTCCCTACTCATCCTGTTATTGGGGCTAATTGTGCTGTTGGATGTGTAATGAGATAAATCAATTAAATCAAATAAAGTAAATATACCCTTAGCTGAACTCACTCAGTTCTAGCATTTGGTAGTTTGTTGCTCGAACCATTCTAACCATGACCTTTGACCTCACACAGGATGACGTCTGCAAGAAAACGGTGAAGCTAATGAACACAAATGAGTACAAGTGCATCGATGGGGTACCCCCAGGCAAGCTTGAACAAGGCTTCTCCTTCACCTTGAAGACGCCCGGCCGGGATTTCTTCTTCTCCGCCGAGACGAGTACAGAACGCAAAACTTGGATGCTCGCCATCAACAAGGAGATTGGCATTCAAGCTTAAGACGGGGGCATCCTAGACCAGCATTTTTTACATAGTAATAACAAAACAGGAAGTAACCGTTTGGCTTTAAGTAAATATTAAGAAGTAAGAACATTTGGGTAATTAAGTATTGCTTCATTGCAAAATGCTTTTGTTTCCCACTCCATCATATTTCTGTGTGCATACAAAATAATAAACATATGTAGTGAATAGGAATTTTTTTTTTTTTTACTAATCATAGTGTACCATGGACGAGTGGTGCAGAGCGTCACACTCAAGTTCTGATGGCCGAGTCATCAGAGTGTGGGTTCAAATCCCGGTCATGATACTTGTGTTCTTGAGCGTGTCACTTAACAATAATTGATTCTCATCACCTAGGAATAAACGGGTACTGATTTTTGATGTGAAAAATTAGCAACATGTGCTCACCATTTGCTGGAGCTGCATACTCCAAAAGGGTTGTGATGATTTTAGAAACGTCCAATGAACATTGTTAGTAAGAGCGTAAGGTGCTTTGATACAGCGTTTAAAAGCTAATAATAACAAAGTTCTTGTCCAGCGAGAACTTATCCAGCAACTCCAGTATGGAGAAAATTGATTGCATAAAAACATTCAAAGAACTTAATGGAATTTATTCCTCGTTACAGTGGATACAAACTATACAATAAAGTTATGTGTGCAAGGTTGTAGCAGCAGCATTGAGCAGGTTTTGTAGTTGCGTTGTCAGAACGAGAGGCGTTCCTCCATCAGCGCTTGATTTTGTGTGAAAATATCCAGAAGTCCCCAGGTCTTGGAGCTCTGGTTTTCCAATGGCAAACAGAATTTACAAGACCATAACCTCTCTGTCTTTAAAAATTTGCAAATTTCAAAAAAAAAAAGGGAAATCTAAATAGGGAAACTCTGTAGGTTTGAACTAAAGTTAGACAGCTGGAGTTCTTAAGGATTTAGGGTTTACTGGCGCAAGGCAGAAATGAATGGATTTGAGTCAGTGGTCCAGTGGGTAATTCAAGCCCTGCCCACAATCCAAAAGGGGTTCGCTTACCTTGTACATTTTATTGTTATAATTCTGGGAACAAAAGCAATCAAGGACACGAGCATTACGACCAACCAGGCCACGATAATCAACCCCACATTCTGTGACGATAGAACTTGAATACGGCGCACTCAATCGCTTGGCCACGACACTACATATCTAGGTTTTTTTAATATATAACGTGGGGCCTGGAATCTCAGTGGCTGCTGTCACCTGTGAAGATTGTTCAATGGAGAGGGTCTGAGAAGACAGGACAGGATGATGCAGTCCTGTTTCTTTAATCAGCATTTTTGGTTGTAACTATAATTATTTGAAATTCTTTAGCCCCTGGCTCTATATATGTCTGTGGGGATTTGGTTAACTTATAATATTGGGTTTGTCTGTAACCGTTTCCTTAGACCAAGAGGAAAAGGTTGTTCTTAGAAATAATATTAGAGTGTTGTAGGTCTTCCAATTGAGACATCCGCCCTGGAATGCGGAGGGTCATGGTTTTGCAACAGCCAGAGGTGCCTGTGATTGCTTTTTTCTGCAGGACTTCGGAAAGCACCGAGCGTAAAATGCCGAACCAAAATTTTGTAGCGTTGTTTATCCGTGGTGCAGTTATTACATTAAAAAGAGTTTAAGGATCCGATGCTCATTATGTGATTGGACTGGTGTGCTTGGTGGGTTAATGGTTCAGACATCTGCCCCAGTACACACAGGATCATGGGTCTGAAGTCCACCAGACTCAACCTCATTCCCAGGGGTGATCGATCTCGCTGTGCCGTTTTTTTTTCTTTCTTTCCAGCACGCGCTGCTCGCTCGTAATCCCTGGTGTTGGTTAATTGAAATGGGCCAGTATATTGTACATTGTAGTTTGGCCTGTGGCCGATTCACTCTACGTGTGCGCTCAAGTATGGTAACCCACAAAAGAGGCATCAAGTCATAGAGCAACTGGTCCCCTCTCATTCTTTGATCTTGTGACATGTCTAAGTATCTGTATGCTTGTTTTTTTGTTTTTTTTAACCATACAAGGTTTCCCAAAATGCATGACGGTATATTTGTAAGATTTCTTTTGCTTGTGCCTGTTGGCCTCCTTTCAGGTCAGTTGCTAAACTGGTAAAAGTTATCGTCAAAATGATGCGCACAAAAGTTGAGTTCTTTTGATAAATACACCAATTATGCTGATTTATATTCAGGTGTTACGGTCAAATCCAGAATATTAATCTGGATCCTCAATGCAGCTGTAACGTGAATGAAATTGCTTGCGGAAACCCACTGCTGATTGTAGGATTCTTACTTACTGACCTCTCGACACCGGTCCCGCTCAGTGGGCTGGTGGTTCAGATATCTGCTCTAAAACAGGAGGGTTGTGGGTTCGAATCCAACTGGTTTAACTTGTTCCAAAGTACACAGTGCTAAACCTAAATATTAGTAATAACATTTTTAAAAACCTGACCAGCAGCTACAAAAAGCAACAAATTAAAACAAACTGAATCGCCTGCAGAAAAGCTGCAGATATATTTTTTCACTTTTGTTATATTTTTCTAATTCCACAGAAATGTTTCCATTTGTACAATGTACATGCTTTTGTAGAACAATATCGTTTGTATTTCACTGTAATTGAATAGTGGTTGTAATGATAATCAAAATCAACAAATGTAATTTCTTAAAATAATTCTGATCAAAAATTATGCAAGTTTATATCTTAGAGTAGAAACAAAATTAGTGATGTAATTTAAATTGATTAATTGAATTTGACCATCTTGTATATCCATGCAAATTTTTTGTACAGATTTAAATACGTACCAATAATCAGAGATTTATTAAAGTTTGATTTTTGTCTCGCTTCTATTTTTTATCAGCAACAGGAACAGGAAAGGGCACAACCTAGAACATGCAAAACAAGTTTTGAAATTTGATAGATCAGGAAAATAAGTGCAGGTCATAAATTTGTTAAATTCAAGTAGGGAGATTGCCAGCATTGAAAATTTGCTTGGCAAGTTTACAGTGATCATTACTAATAATTTTGAAATAGTTTTTTGTTTTTCAATCCCTCTGGCGGGTTAGCTCTAAGGAATATTTCGAAAATTAACCACTTCACGTTAGGTGTTTACACTCGTAATTTAGTTTTGATAGACTTATCATGGAGCTGAGTATCAGAAACTTTGTTGTCTTTCCCATGTCAGTTCAGGGTTTTGATTGTGGCGACAATATTTTTTGAAGGGAAAACGATAACTCAAGAACCTCCAAAAAGTTTCAACAAATAATACCGCTGGTGGGCACGGACAAATTTTCAGAATACTGATGTTAAGTGGTTAAAAATTCACTAAATTAAACAACTTAAAAGAACTGTCCGAACATATGTCTCTAACCAGAAATGGTTTGCAACGTGTGCGCTTTTCTTGAAGAAATAATATTCTTTAAATTTTATTTATTTCATGAAAATTGAAGTTACTGTTTAGAATTTATCAATATTTTTCAATATTGATTTCAGTCTTACTGAGGTGCTTTAAAAAAAAATAAAAAATTATATTTGTTTTTAATCCTGTCAGGAAGTGAGGAGTTGAGCAATGCCATGGAAGGGTTATATTAATGTTTCACTCTGTATTAAAAAGGATTTAAGTTTGAGTTATCAAACCATATCAGAGGCAACAAATGTTTGCGTTTCAGTTTCTCTTTTTGGCATACTCTGAGCTTGGACAAATTGAGCAGTAACTAACAGATTAGTTTCGTCTGCATTTTCACAAAACAGATCTAGATTTTTTCTAACATATTTTTGTATGAAAACTGACAGTTAAACGTATGTCTTTCAGACTATACATTGAAATAATTGTGTGAAATTTTATTTTTGTCAATCTTTGTAAATTGGAGCTGTTTGGTAAATGTGCAAAAAACCTGCAGCATAAAGATCCGGTTGAAGTAGATTATGTTGTGTTGACCTTGACCTTCAAGAAGTGATGTGTACAAATTGTTAAGCCTGTGAAGTTTGTCAGGAGGCAAGGCGAACAAGTCGGGCATGAAACAGTCTTTCAAACTTTCGCTGTGGGTTTTCAGAAATGTACTTTGTGAGAAGTCAAAAGACTTTCGGAATGTGAGACTTTGAAATGCTGTGTGGAAGCAGACGTATCAAGTAATTTCACATTGTTTACATGGTTCTGAGCTTGCGCACATTTCCAAGAAAAGTGGATTTGCCTGGTAAGTCTGCTGCCACCTAGTGTCCTCAAAAGTCTCCCATTATATTATTGTAGTGTTGGTGGAATAACAGGTGCAATATTATCCAATATGAGCGCATTATCACAAGATGAAATCTGGTTTATTCCATTTCACGATAAACACAATAAAGACAACCCAGAAAAACATTTAAAGAATTCTAAAAAACCCTTTCTAAACAAGGTGGATGATTCCATAAAGACACCAACCTTGTCCCCGTGACACGATCTTACCTTTTTGGGACAAAATATGGGGAATGTTTAGTTTGGAAATGACGCTGTGAGGCGTTCAACATTTATCCATATTGGATGTGCGCCTGTCCAATATTAAATTTTGGAGTGTCGCGGCAGTAATTACATGGCAAAAAATGGATGACACGGACGCCCGTTCCACCAATCAAATAACACTGATCTCTGTGTGTGTGCGAGTTTGTTTTCACATTCAAACCGGGGACCTATAACAAAAGAGGACAATAGGGTCCCCGGTTGGGTAAAGGTCCCCAGTTAGAAATTGTGTACAAAACCAATGGGAGCTGTTGCCAAAAAGTTAGAGTCCAAACAAAAGAGGGACAATAGGAGGTCCCCGATTGGAGGTGTTTACACACTTGTGTGTGTGTGTGCCCTTACACATGCCAACTTACGGGGTACTTTTAACAATGGAACAATGGACCCCACGAGGCAATTTCAATAGGAACAATAGGGCCCCACAAGGGAATTCTTTAGAAAAGGGAACAATAGAACAACAATAGCAGTACCCCACAAACCCGATCCGTAAGGTTGGGTGTGTGTGTATGTGTGTGTGTGGCAATAAATTAACTTGAAATACTAAAGGGTCAACACACCATTGCTCATCAGCACAGACAATTTCATTATTGCACGCAGGACCCCAAGAAACCTAACTTATCAAAAGTATCCTTTTTTTTGCAATTTAGGCCCAAGCAGAAATCACTAGAAACTAGCAGATTTTCCATTTGGGTATAGCACTGCTCTTTCAGTGACCTGCGAGATGAAGCTGGCCCCCCTAGAGATGTGGAATCTCTTTCATATCACTACAGGAGGGGTCTATATATATGTATAAATTGCAGTATCACTATGTCTTTGAACAATTCAGTAGTATTTTCAAACAGATCTGTGATTTAGTTTCTGAACTAGTCATTGCTCTTTACAGGAACATACTCTATGCATGATGACAATATTTGTAATAAACTTTTACTACTGGAAAGATAAATTTTATTTACATGAAGGAGTAGTTTCTTTCCTTTCCTAAGAGTATCATGTACAAACCCTAAGTTATCAACTTCTAGTGATGCTCACTTGCTCATGTCTCCATCTACCTGCCTTAAGGCTTATGGTGCACCGCCCCCCCCCCCCAACTTCCCTGGATAGGAGCTGAGTTGGCAGGATCACCTGTCACAGCTCTATGTGAGAGATGACTGCTGTTGGCCTGGGCCCAATTTCATAATTTGATGGCTCTCCTAACCATAAGCAAAGAATCAGTGCTTACGGAAGCAGGGAGTTCCGTGCTTATGTCAAGCGTATTTCACAGGTTATGGAATTTTGGCTTAAGGCGTGCGTAATCGTACCGCGTAATCCACGTTACTGGGCATTCTTCGCTCACCCAACTAGTGCAGAAATTTGGCACTTGCCCTGTAAGCAAAGAATAGCAGATCACAGGCACAGAGTTTGGTGGAAGCAGAGCCATGAAAATGGGCTGAGACTGGTCGGAGGTAAACACTCAATTTGGACCCTCCAACAAAAGACAGTGTTGCTGCATCGCATGGTTTAGGGGTAAGCTCTTGTACAGCCAGCTCCAGACAGGCAAATTAGAATTGTGTACAGGTGGTCGCAATTGTATTAGGATGAGAGCTGCAACAGGGGCCAGGACAGATTTATCAATAATGTTGGAAAAGAATCAAGTCTTTATAGGCTTAGGTTTAATAGTTTCATTACTTGCTCTAACTGAACAGGTACGAAAGATTCAACATTGTCAACAACTTTTTTTCCAGTAGTCAATGCCGCTTCTTCAGTTTCCAAATTGATAGCTGTGGAAAACAAATTGAAGTTGCAGGTGCCTGATTGGCCCATTGGTGCCTGATTGGTGCCCTGATTGGCCCAAGTCTTGTGTGGCAAGCACTTCTTCACCTTTTGGGTACGTAGTCTTTGTACAGCATGTGTATAGTCTTTGCATTTAGATCACTCCTGACTTCTTCTGTTATGTCCAGGTGCAAGGTCATTTCTTGAAAAACTTCACTCACAGACTCCTATCATAAAATGGTAACATGTTTCAGATGATGATACAATTACTTAATAACCATATCATTTGAAAGAACTTGGGACAGGCCATGAACTTGAACCCTAGCACCGAGCTCGAATTTGGGGGGGGGGAGGATTCCACAAGACTGCAGGGCTTGTAGCTCGAACCCTTCACTAGACAAGAATTATTTTACAACACTAAATCTAAATCAGAACAGACTATATACTGTTTTGACTTGAACAAGCACAAAAAGAAGAGTTATCTAGTTTGTCTTGTTGGTCATACTTTGATACCTAACACAATTGAAGAAATTTTATCAGAATCAAAGTCAAAATTTATACATAATTTTTGTAAATTACGTTTTTACACAGTGTGGTATTATTACTCAATTGAAAAACACAAGACCGTTGGGTGCTAAAATCACTGGCCTCAGGCCTTAATCCAGTGTAAGTTTCATGCCATGAGCAGAATGGGAGTCTTCTCGGTTGAAAGTATTGGTTTAAAATCAATAACTTTGGAGCAAAAAAAGCACCCACTCTGTGGTTTTAATGCCTATATCGCTTCTAATCTGCAAAGATAGCCTACAGGTGTACTTTGGAGATTCAAATTTCAGTGGTGTCTGTATGTGAATGCTGTGGCCAGAGATGAGGTTGGTACCAATTGCCACCTCGCTAAACCGGATGGATTCAACATTCTTAGTGAAAACACTGTGTCAGTTATTTTGTGCATTCAACTGAAAGTTTCACTAGTGACTTTTAGTGTATCTTTCTAGTTTGCCTATAATTCAGCATTAATAAAATAAATCAGCATTATCTTGACCCCAAAAACCAAACGATGACTCCATCTTTAACAGTGCTCTTTGGGTGGTTTTCAGATTCTATTATTTTCTCAACTTTGACAGTATTGTCCACAGAAGTACTATTTCTCTGGAGGATCAGTGCTGGTATTAAATTGTCGATGAACGCGGTGAGCTTTCAGATTGAAACACTTACATTTATTTTCGCTAACTACAAACCCTTTACCTTGTCTCTAAGCAATGGTAACTACAAAGCCTGTACTTTGTCCCTAAGCAACAGAACATGGAACTTACTTCTCTGAACCCAAGCCTCTTGAAAAGAGCCAGGCTGGGCTCATTTTGGAGCCCAATCTTGGCTACAAATCTGCCCATCTGGAGTTTGGCGACCCCTGCAGTTAAAATATAATAACTGGATAACTGCATTGCATATGTAAAGGACAACAAATGCCTAAATGCATCCATACTTCATCACATATAATCATCTGAATACAACCCATATCAGAAATAGAACAAAGAACCGCACAGCTGTTAAGGATTTTGGTAAAATGTACCCAAACAATTGATTGATTGGATTTGATTGATTTCTCATCCTACACTTCCATAAAGCCCGACTTGTTCCTAGCAGTGCAAACTCAATCCAATTAATGTTCTCTTGATCAATTTAATGTTGATCATTCGGAGGACCCCAAAAATGATCCTTTTTTTTCCTCTTGAAGTTTACAGATGTAAGGTCTGATTTTGGGCCAACTTGACCCCAAACTTGACATTTTAATTTAAAAGAGCTAATTTTAGAGTTTCAAGCAAGCTATAAGCTTTCATTTTAGGCATTTTAGGCACTGCACAAAACATTCGCTAATGAGAAGTGTTGGTAAATAAAAAAGTAAAACTGAATTATTGTCGGGATCACAAAAGTGTTTGCATATTTTACATTTAGTAACGGCATCATTTTTCAAAATTCCTTCAGGAAAAAAAAAGTATTTCGCCAAAAATTGGGCAATGCAACTTTTATCAACATTAATAAAACTCATATCTCACCAAACTGCATCATTAGAAGTAGAGCTTCCTGGCCAATTCCCTTCCTTCTGCAAGACGGATCTGCAAAATAAAAAAAAATAAAAAATATTAACAAAAAACATCAAATCATCATACACCTAGTAAAAACAGTGCAGGCTCAGTCTTCACCATTACTTTCATATAAAGACAATGAGTTGTGCTTTGGGCAACAAACCAGAAATATATTATGATAATAAAATAACAAGCAAGCAAGTTTTCATAGAGCTGATACAAAAAGTAAGCAAACAAATAAATGAAAGAGGATAAATTTGGTTCCGTATAAATAGATTACCAGCCAACATGTCCATGTCATGTACATTGTTTTGTAGTTGGTTTCCTGAAATTTATTGGTAACAACATTTTCTGCTCATTTTAGAGGCTCTTTATAAATGGACCTCGATCTATCTACACTGTCTTGGTTGCTAAATCAAACAAAATTTGGAAGTTTGCAAGTTGTTTGATACCTGCAATCATGATTTCTATCTCCGCTGTATGGACGCCATCGTCTGAATCAATGCAGTAGAGATTTACATCACCGCACATACAATCTACATCAATGTAAAGAAAGGGCAAAAAAAAACAACAACAAACAAACATAGATAAGAACAGCTTTGTGCACAGAGAAATTAAGGATTGGGAGCAATGGGACTAATGCAGATGGCCGACAAATTGACATCCTGTGGGCAGCATTCAATAACACTGCACATCCTGATTTTGAAGTAGATATGGCACAAGTCCACATAAGGCACATCTCCTCTATGATAACAATTTTAAAAGGCTAGGCCAGTGGTTTCTTACTTTTGCACGAAATTCCTTTATATATATTTTTTACTGATATCAATTAATGAAACTTCCTGTACCAGTGAAGCCGGTCTCTGTTAGCAATGGTAGTGGTTTATATTGGAATAAAGATTTAAGCAATTATCAAAAGGATAAATTGTATTATTTGGTTCAAATTATTGTGGTATGTCATGGCCGAGTGGTCTAGTTCACTGGGCCCAAGCTCTAGTGTCGTCAGCAGCAGAGTGTGGGTTCGAATCCCGGTCATGACACTTGTGCCCTTGAGCAAGGCACTTAACCATTATTGCTTTGTAGAATGTTGGGACGGTTGTGCATTCTGCTTTACCAGCCAGGCATCCTAGTGGATGATACCCATGCCTACATCCTTACGGACTGTGAAGGGGGTGACCCTGTTTCAGCCCCAGGAGTAGGTGGCAACGTACCCCTGGTGACAGTTGATTTGGGTCGACAGCCCAGGTCAGTTAACTGTAGCCCTCACCTTGAAGTGGCCTTCCTGCCTTGTGATGTTAGGCGATTTCTCATTAAAAAAAATAATGTAAAAAAATACAGAGATGTGTGTAAAGCACTGTATCCTCAGTACTATCCCAAGTCCTTCTGAACAAACTCCACAGGCATATTACTCCAGTGGGATTCCAACTCATGACCATTGCCACTCTAGAGCAAATGTCTTACCACTAGACCACCGAGATTGCCCGGCAGCTAGAGGCAGTTCGAATCCTCTATTTTAGCAGCGGGTACTGTAACAATTTAACAGATGTTAAATTTGCATTGGGATAAAGAATATTATTTGATTTTACCCTTACACTGTGTGTAAAGCACTGCATACTCAGTACTTTCCTTGGGTTCTTTAAACAAAAGCCACAGGCATATTACTCGGATGGGATTCGAACCCACAACCTTTGCCATTCTAGAGCACATTTTTTACTGTTTTTGTTTTGTTTTGTTTTTTACACGACTCGGGAATGTACTGAGTGTACAGTGCTTTACACACATCGGTGTTTGAGTGAAACCAGATAATATTCTTTATCCCCAATAGAATTTTAACATCTATTAAAAAGGTGTTGCGTTGCTTTTTGACACTCTGTAAAACTTGACAAATAAACCTTTTGACAGTACAAACCTGTCTCGGGATACTCAGGCTTTTGCCATTTGTCTTTCTGCAGAAGAATAAAAGTACACTCTGTAAAAAAAATAATAAACAAACAGTATTAAGATAAAATCTTCAGAGCTCTCAAACCATGTTCCATTCAGAAAAACAGGTTTCTGATGTGTGCTCAATGTACATCGATTCACTGTAAAATTGTCCATACACTCCTTAATCCTCTTGTCACCAAATTGTTGGACATACACAGTCACTGGTGACCCGAACTGTTTGACCACCCAAGCGTGGAGCAATCATTCTTACACAACAGAAATATTTCGTTCAAAGAACATTTTTACAAACTCCTTTGTCTCCTTAAAGATATTATTGTACAGCAAAATGTTAACATCATTTGGAAAGATGCAATCATTCTCTTTCCAATGATGGTAAACTTGGGTATGGAGGGTGAACATGGACAAAACTACAGCTTTATTATGAATGGTCTTTCTGCTCAGGCTTGAGTTCTTTTTGTGTGTGTAAGCTTGGTCAACTAAAGTTGCCAATGTTAAGGAAGAGGGGGTATGAGATGAGTACATTAGACTAGTTATTAGAAAGTTGCCTACATCTATATGGTAAGGAGGGGGGGTGAGTTCAGTCCACTGAAGTCACGTAGGGAAAGGGTCAGCTGTCTTTTGCCCCCCCCAACAACAAAAAAAGAGAGAAGTATTTTACCCTTCCAGTAATGTGTGACAGGCACTGTTTACTTAGTGCTTTTCCGAGCCCCAAGATAAAAAAAAATCCAGGCTGGTTTTGAACCCACGACCCCTGCATTCTGGGGCAGGTGTTTTGACAAGCATGCCCAGTGATGAGAGGCCAGTTCCAATCCAGGGTGGGTTTTTTCCGCAAAAGGACTTGGCAAACCGAGTACATATCGTAGTGCTTATTGTGGCATGTCAGGGCTGAGTGCTTAAGAGCATCGGACTCAAGCTCTGGCGTTTCTGATCAGCAGAGTGAGGGTTTGAGTCCCAGTCATGGCACTTGTTGCCTTGAGCAAGATACTTTACCATAATTGCTTTGTCCTTCAGATGGGACATTAAGCCAAAGGTCCTGTGTACTAGGATTGGTAGTACACGTTAAAGAACCCAGATCACTTATCGTGGAAGAGTAGGGGTTAACACCTGTGTTTCTGGTCCACATAGCAAGCAGCCTTGTTTACAGATTTCCTCATATCAGGCTTGCCTGCTACAGAGATTAAGTTCACTTATGAGGCATCCTTGGTTTCATTAATAGAAATATATAATAATAATAATCACACACTGGTGTAGGTATGAATACATGAGGAAACTATGTGAAGGGAAACTCATTCCATCTATCTTTTTTCAATTTTTCTTTACTTCTATCAGTGAAAGGTAGGCACTAAGCTGCACCACAAACCATTCAATACCAGACGTAAAAGTATAAGATGGTATAGCCTTTAGTCAAGGCACTCGTGGCTTCCCAAATGGTACTACTATTTCTAGCTCTAAGGTTCATTCTGCTGTAGTCTCCATGATGAGGCGATAGCGGAATGAACTTCAGAGTTCTAGGAATACCCGGATGATATACAACACAGACAGGCTCACAAAGAGTGTAACCACTGCTATTATGAACAATTAATTACAAGTGGTGGCACTGTTCGTGTTGTATACCTTTCGGGAAGCCGCAAGTGCTTCGACTCAACGCTGAAGATGTCCCAGCGAAGCTGGTCAACAAAGGGATGGGTTCATGGAAGAGGTAAGGTCAATAAAAGAAAAAGATTGGGTATGAAAGGGGAATCTGAGTCACTTTTTTCATCCAGGTGCCAGCTCTTTTGCATTTCATATTCCTCTGCAAGAGTCAGGGGCTCAGACGCTGTCAATTGTTGTAACACTTCGGACTGCATCCAGTCATTGTATCTGGGGATAAAAGTTTAAAGACATGTCATAGAAAAAAATGGCCTTTTAAATATATGTGACACACTTGTTTGGAAGTGCACAAGCACTGTGATGTCATGCCTTACTCCTACTAGAACTACGACTGAGGTCGACAACACCTAATCTTGCCTGAACTTAGCCCCACTTGTGTGGCCAAGGAACAGGAAACCTGAATCCTTGGCCACACAAGTGGGGCTAGCCTGAACTGTTCTGATGCTTCGAGATTTAACAATGTTTTGAAGTGAATCCCCATCATGTGACCCAATAGCAAATTTAGCTGGTGTGGCGAGTGGATTTTAAAATAAGGATCAGCCAGTATGTCAAATTCTGCAAGCCACACTAGTGACTACTACTTGTACAAATACTAATATGAATTTTTAGTAATGGGGCTAACAGTAACAATGATGTTTGGTGCAGAAGGAAAAACAGAACTTTCTTAATACAATTTACAAAAAATGTCTTCTTAATTTTTTGTTGTTTTTTTTCCCCCTTTTTTTTCTTTCTTTTCCTTTAGGATTATATTTTTCACAAACAAAACAAACTCAGTACCCCTCGGCCTCAACGACATCATCATTGCCCCAAACCCTGCTGTTTTTTTAGACATCCCTTGACTCTTGTTGACCGCTGAAGGTGGCCGGTGTGAGACAGCAGGCAGGGTTGCCAAAATGTCACCGTTCCTGTCAATGTTCAGGATTTGTACTAAGCAAAACCAAAGATCTTACCTGAGAACGTGGTGTTCTTTGTAAGGTACAAAGACAACACGGCTTCCCTCAACCAAGACACTTTCATTTATCCGCATTGTTAAAACGATTTTTAGGAATAAATATTGCATGAACTGAAGCAGTCGACACTCACACAGACTATCATTTTTCTTATCCGTCCGGCCTACTGGTGGCGCCCTTCAGATAGTTACACAGCGATCCAACATGGCGGCCTCCAGACTGAGGTGAGCACACTGATCTTGTCAGTATAATAGAGATCAGTGGTCTGGTCCTCCACCGTGATCAACATGTCCGGCTCTAAACATTTTGTGTAAGTTTATCCATGGTTTATCGTAGCTCAATTCCCCATATGAAATTTTACTTTAACTTATAATTGTTGGGCGCGATCGGTCAATCTGCACGATCGACCGATCGCGCTGCGCTATTGAAAGATCTATTGTTCGCGCAGCAATCGGTCGATCGCGCAACAATCGGTCGATCGCGCAACGAACATCTTTGCGCGATCGACTGATCGCGCATCAAGTATTTTTTGCGCGATCGATCGATCGTGCAGGAATGGTTTTGCGCGATCGACCGATCGTGCAGGTATGGTTTTGCGCGATCGGCCGATTGTGCAGGAATGGTTTTGCGCGATTGGCCAATCGTACAGGTAAGGTTTTGCGCGATCGACCTATCGTGCAGGAGTGGTTTTGCGCGATCGGTCGATCGTGCGAGATGAAACGGTGTGAAACTGAAAGGCAATTCTCTCTGGCGGGGTATTCTGTCCTCCAGTTTTCCTGTCCACCGTACGGTCATTTAACATGGGCTGAAGGAATTTTATTCAAAACAGATGGAATTCGTGCAAAATTCGCCGTATAGGACAAAACCCCCCTTCAGACAGTCACAGAATTGCCTTTCACGCTGTTTCGTCTTCCTTGCACGATCGACCGATCGCGCAAAACCATTGTTGTACGATCAGTCGATCGCGCAAAACCACTCTGCACGATAGGTCGATCGCGCAAAACCATTCCTGCACGATTGGCCAATCGCGCAAAACCATTCCTGCACGATCGATCGATCGCGCAAAAAATACTTGTTGCGCGATCAGTCGATCGCGCAAAGATGTTCGTTGCGCGATCGACCGATTGCTGCGCGAACAATAGATCTTTCAATAGCGCAGCGTGATCGGTCGATCGCGCAAATTGACCCATCGCGCCCAACATAATTAGTCTGACAGCAATAATGGCAAATTTTTCGATGAGACCCAGACCCAGTAACTTTTGCGCTGTACTCCTTTATTAATTTTTTTTTTTTTACGGACTCTGAGTTCGGTCGTCACGGTCATGGACATGGTATGGTCATTTCGGTTCGGGAATACTGGACACTTTGGCACCTCGCAAACTCAGCACCTCGCAGGATCGGAAGAATCAAGCATGTTGTGTGTCAAGTGGTTAATTAAATTATGTACATCATGTACTTACGCAATAAAAATGATTGAGGGATGTTTCGATCCTTTCTCAATATTTCGATTTACAATGGTGCAAACGTGAAAAGTCACGTGTGAAAAGAGGGTAGCATCATGGAGGGGCATTTGCGAATGCTATTAAATCCGGGCCCTTTCAGTGTTCTTTGCCCGTGGTCCCTGTGAAGTCCAACTAACAAGGAGAAGTCCTATTTTATTTGGTGATTTACATTTAATCATGGAGGAAGCTTCCTCCATGATTTAATTTAGTCAAACGATCGTCCCATGATAACTTCCTTTTGACATGCTGTTTGACTAGGATGGAATGTGGACCATTTGAAATTGTAAATTTATTTTTTGGGCGTAGTAAACAAAATTGGTTTACAAACGGACCTTTCAATGACAATAGTACACCTTTGGTCGCACTTTGTATACGATTTTTAAAATACTCCTGGGTCTTTCACATGGTCCAAAGATCTTGAATGTAGTCTTGAGTTTGCAAGGTGCCGAGTTTGCAAGGTGCCGAGTTTGCGAGGTGCCAAAGTGTCCGGTATTCCCAGGGAGTCATTGTCAATCAACCGTGATAGGGCAATTTGCCATGATTTTCAGAACACCCAGCCACGAAAAATGCCCATAAATGACAAAAAGACCGCGATACAAAATAAATAGCTAAAAAATCGTGTACTAGATTCTCATTTGTTGTGCTCCAAATCGATGATTTTTAATCCAAATCAAAGAGACGATGTCAATTGAATAAGTCTGCCATTTTCTTATTTGGCTATCACTGGTGCCCTTCAATTCGGTCTGTTCTCGGGTGTGTATATCAGTGGTGGATCTAAATCAACGACTGTTTAATGGCACACTGGTTTACAGGCGCTGCAACGAGTGCGAACGTTCAATAGACCATTCTTTCACACAACCCGCCTGCGAGCAAGCTGCCCTGCAAGAAGTTACGATGCTCATGATTGAACGCATGCACTTTTTCAAAGGAATTTTTCCACAAAATGAAACCTATACCAACAAATACCTTTTGATGACTTCATTGGAAAAAAAAATGTACAGCAGCATTTTAGCAAGGAGAAACCTTGATGACAGGCAGCCATGCTTGCCAAGTGACAATACAACCGGTGTTTGAGTATGCACAACTCATTTAAGTTGTATCAAGTACTATAAGTTATATAACTTGCTGTTTTACTCGTAGTTGTGCACTTTGTTATGAATTCTTCCTCAAGGTTGTCGAAAGTTATAATCAGAGTGCTGCTAGATGTTTGTAAAGGAAAGAAACAAGCAGTTGCATCATTCTCAAGTCACTGTCGGAGGTTCTACAGTAGCAGGTCAAAAATCTTAACACTGAGCGAAAGAGGAATCTTCAAAGACATTTTTCCTGAAGCAAAGTAAGTTGATCCTAAACTAGATTTGATTGCGTTCGTAATCTTCCTGAACCTAGCAAAGAGTGCAGGGCTGGTATTTCGTTGTAAGGATGTTCCGCCCCAACTTTTTTGATGACTTAATGAAATGAGAAAGAGTCCAATGAGATCCTTGGTTCAAACTGAATGATGTCCATCTGAATGTCTTATTGATTCCAGCAGCGACTTGCCGAAAGTACTGACCTCTGAACCCCAGTGTTTGTACTGCGGCTTTGACCCCACAGCGGCCAGTCTCCACATCGGTAACCTTCTTGCCATCATTGCATTATTACACTGCCAGAGAGCTGGCCACAAGCCCATTGCATTGGTAAGTCTTAGATTGAAAACCAAAGGCGAGTTCAATTTCCGAGACATGACATTCTTCCTCCTTTTATCTGATTTACAGTTTGTTTTACTCCGAGAAAAATCAGCAAAACTGTTAGTAAGAGCCTTTGAAGTCTACTAAAGCATGTTGGCGTGGTGTGGACGTAGTGCACCAGATTCAAGCCCTGTTCACAGTCTTGACACTTGTGTCCTTAATAGCAAGACGCTTAACCATTATTGCTCCATCCTTCAAATGGAACGTAAAGCCAAATATCCAGTGTGTTGTGTAATGCATGTAAAATAAAACAGTTACCACCAAGAGGAGGGGTTTGCCCCTGGTGTTTCTGACAGTGGTCGCTGATTGTGCTGCAGCACCTTGTAAACCCTGATAAGGTACTACATAAATGGGTCTCATAATTCATCAACTTTAAAACCTGTCTTAAGTATTTGTGTGTGCCAGCGCCTTGAGTACCTTATTGTGGATCTGTGCACTATAAAATACTCAAATTTTTTTTGTATTATTTTGTATTATTTTTATTCATATAGGTCCGCCCTTCTACTCAATAAAATTGTTGGGTACTTTTTTCCAGGAGCCAAGTATTATGCCTGCTTTGCTCACATGATGAGTGAAAACTATCAGATTGTGGAGATACATTCACCACAGGACCATAATGCAAGCTGCATCTATCCTTCAAAACCTTGTGGTGGGTATTGAGTGGTCAAAAAGTAGGAGGGTTAATGAAAAAAATGTTCTACAGTTGTGCATGACAGAATTTCTTCAAATATATATCCCTTTTTCCAGATTGGTGGTGCCACCGCGCTGGTCGGCGACCCCAGTGGCAAAACAAAGGAAAGAGAACCCCTTCAGTCGGCAGTGGTACAGTCCAATGCAGCCTCCATCAAGGACAGTTTGGAGAGGATCTTCACAAACCATGAGAGATATTTCTGGAAGGAGTCTAGACCCCTGCCACAGATCAGGTTGGTCTTAGCATCATCTGTATGTCGGCAAATTGATACAGTAGAAGGGAGACAAATGTCAATAGTCTGGAGTCCAAGGTCTTGATTCTTCTTGAACCCTAACCCTACCGTTCCCTCTTCCCACTCAAACCTTAGGTTGTTTCGAAACCTCAACTTAGGCTTCACTCCAGGTTAGCCTGTCCACCAGTTTGAAGCCCAATACTGAAAGAGAACGATTCAACAACAAAAAAGATGAAACTGAAGCTGAAGAAAAGGTTTAGAAAAGGCCCACATTTTCTAGATTTCCTCCCATCAAATCTAAGTTTTTCGTTTTGTGTCCTTAAGAATATATAAATCCTCTAAATTGTGGTGCCCAGCTGCACAGCACCTAACTTTCCTTTGTAAAAATGGAATTAAGTTTGGTACAGAATACTTTGTTCTCATGTTTCCTTTCTTGTTTTCAGAATTATGGATAATCACAGCTGGTATAAAGATATCAATGTCATCAGTTTTCTCTCTGGCGTCGGCCGGAAGCTTCGGATGGGAACACTGCTCTCAAGACAAAGGTGAATTTTTCATGATATGGACCTTGGGCATGTTCCATCACTGTAGGTCCATAGGGCATCCTATAATTATCCATATAGGACTCCTAAATTAAATATGAAATTTTGGAGCGCCCCAGCAGTATATATGGCCAAATAAATGATGGCGAGTGGCGTATGTTCCACCACTCAAATGGCAATGATCTGTGTGTATAAATATATTGTTCTTATGCACGTGATTTTTCTGACCCAGTTCACTCATTTGTATGTGTTCTATGGGTAATAGACCTTATGCACATGACATCATTTGAGTAGGGCGCCCTCGCCTAGAGGTCAAAAGGAGGCTTTTCATTGGCCAATCCTGTGCGCCGCACGCGTATAAAGCTGTGCGTTTTAATTGTTCTAAGATGGTGGCTGGATGATGTCAAGTCAAAAGGTTGATAAAAACCAAAGCAAACTCCATGATACACGCATGTGTTAAATCTCCACACAGTGTGCAGAGTCGCTTAGCCAGCTCTCAGGGAATGAATTTTGCCGAGTTCTCCTACCAACTCTTCCAAGCCTATGACTTTCTGCATCTACACCTGGAGCACGGCTGCCTCATCCAAGTAAGTAGAGGCCTAGTCCGAATTTGTGGCTATGGCTAACAGCTACGGCTAGATTCCCACGTCATCATGTGTTGAAGTATAGGACACCCTTAACAACATGCTTAGCAACAGCCGTAGCCTTAGCTGCAGCCGCCAATTCGGGAAAGGCCTTATAGACTCCTTGTAGTGACATCACACACAGCTACTGGCTTCTGGCTTCCAATGGTCTGCCATTTTGAGCAGCAAATTGCATGTAAAGATATTGGTGAACATCTCGCCATGCACGCGTTGCCTAAGAGAATCTGAAACCCAAAATGGCACGACCAAGGTTTATCGTGTGTGATGGCGTCATGGCCCAATTTCATGGCTCTGCTTACCACGGATTTATGTGCTTGCTGTCCTATGAGCTTTACAGGGCGCTGTAAGTGCGGAATTCCAAGGTAAGCAGAGCCACGAATTAGGACCTGGGTTAGTCGGGTCTGTAGACCAGTCCATTTAGCAGTGTTTTGACTGTCCGATTTTGTAAAATATCAACCAACTGCCGCCATTAGTGTAGCTAGCTGCTTTCCACATTTTATGTGCAGCACATTGCACTGGCTCGATAAACGAGAGGTGGAGACACATGCCCACCCATCTCATTGCCATAGCTCAAAAATAGAGCTCTATTTCAAGAATGCTAGCTCCTTGGCCAAGTTCAAAGGGCCATTAAAGTATTCAATCTGTAATTCAGTGCCAAGCTTGGCCTGCACGTGCAGGGCCCAATTTCATAGAGCTGCTTAAGCAGAAAATAATGCTTAACAATTTACTGCTAAGCAGAAATGAGCAGGAAACCAGTCACAAGTTGTTCACGTGACATTGTAGTTTGGCTGGTAACCTTATTCTGGTAAGCACAATTTTATTGTGCTTAGCAAATTTTTGTGCTAAAGCAGCTCTATGAAATTGGGCCCTGGTCATAGAGAGCCAGGCTTTAGCTGGACTCTTTTCTCTTGTTCAGCTGCTGCGGGCTGGGCCTGTGCCTGCTCGCCATACAGAGCTCGACTTTAGCTGAGACTTGGTGTTATATTTTGTTCATTTTGCCTCGACTTGACCACGGAACTCCATGGTTCACTAAATATTCCGTTTTTTCTCTGTCTCAATACATTTATGCATGTCTTTAAGGACCATTGCCCACAAGCTGAGCTTCTGAAATGGATCCCTCTGCAGTTTCATATTTGTTTGCATCTAGTTCTTGAAATCTATACTGTCAAGATTCTTTGTATTGGTCTCTTTTGATTGATATTGTCATTTTTTAACTTTTGATACTGTGGAAAACAAACGAACCTTGAACCTTGAATATCTTTGTTAGTTAGGGTATTTTGGGGTTCATCGTCTTCTTTTTGACATTTTCTAGCTTGGAGGAACTGACCAGCTAGGTAACCTGATGACAGGTCATGACCTTGTGAAGAGGGTCACTGGAAAGGATGTCTATGGTAAGGTCATCTCATTCTTGACCTTTCAAGCCAGTAATTGGGATGGGGGAGGGCTGATTTATAATAAGAGACTATATCATTTATAGTATTAAGATTGCTGTAGTACTGCTGCAGAGATAAAGGGTTCAAACTGCCTCTAGCTACCGGGCAATCTCAGTGGTCTAGTTGTAAGACATCTGCTTCATAATAGCAAAGATCGCTGGTTCGAATCCCACCTGAGTAGTATTCCTATGGATTTTTTTTGTACAGGACTCGAGGAAAGTGTTGAATGTTTAGTGACCAATCAGTGTAAATAATATTACCAAGCGTGTATTATAATTTGTTATTTTATTTGAATCATATTATTTGGTTATTAATCAATAAAGGTATTGCAATCCCATTGGTGACCAGTTCGAACGGTGATAAATTGGGCAAAACTGCCGGCAATGCAGTATGGATTAATGAGGGCAAGACGTCGCCCTTTGACCTCTACCAGGTGAGTGTCTGAAGCCAATTCTGAGACAACGGCTTCTAGTTATGGCTGTCCTGTTGGAAAGTCATCAGGTCTCATGTGTATACTTCTGCTGCACACCTGAATTCTTCTCTACTTTCGACTCAAACCTGGCATTTATGTGGAATGACAAGCAGTGGCGGCCATGTTGAACATTTTAAAATAGCGCTCTGCGCTCATGCTAAAAATAGAAGCTCAGTATCTGGATCTTAGACAACGTGTCAAACTTCACTAACGTACGCATGCAAGCGTTATGTTTAGTTGCATGTACTGACTGTACTGCTGAGGTCTGGCGCGCCGCTGCGGTGATTGCAGAAGAGCTAGGTAGTGGAATGTTTGTCTGACTTTGTCTGCCAGTAGCTATTTTGAGCTAAAGTGACATCATTAGTGTGGAGTACTATTGCTTGTTATTCTACCTGTATTTTTCAAAGGACAAATCTGGGATGGCCCTTATGTCATATATCTTTGTCATGACATTCTCTGACTGTGTGCTGTACTGTCCAGAGTAATCAAAAGAATAATAATAACTAATTCTTACATAGCGCATTTTACAATATCGAATCAATGCGCTTTACATTAGTGCCCTGGTCATTGGGCCAATAACATTCATGCAATCTTTCTCAGCTCCCTGGGGAGTATACAGCCCGGGCTGCCATGGCGCTCCGAAGGCTGTTTCAAACACAATATCAACCTCTACCCTTGTAGGTAAGAGAAGCAATTATAGTAAAGCGTCTTGCTCAAGAACACAAATGTCATGACCAGGATTTGAACCCATACCCCAATGACTTAGCCACCAGTAACTTGAACTGGATGCTCTAAACCGCTCGGCCATGACACCCTGAATGTCAGAGAATTTCCTCTTAAACAGCACATGCATACAGTAAAATAAGTATCATCCTTTCTTTAAAGGAATATTTTTATAGGAACCTTGAGTTGCCTGCTAAGCGCTAATTTATGCTAACCTAAGCATGAAAAAGTTGGGCTGCATGACAAAAGTATATTTCACTTCAAGCCCATGAAAACTACATGCATCTAGTACTGCCCAATATTCTTGCATGGGGAATAAGTTTCTTGCTTTACACTATTTTTGAATATTGGCTGTCTGATTTATTTGTAGTATTTTGTGCGGCTTCCGGATGCTGACATGGAAGAATACCTGAAGTTGTTCACCTTCTTACCCCTCAATGAAATCGATGATATTATCACCAAACATAAGGTAAAGAACTAACAACTGACACTTGGACCTTATGCATTGACATGGACTTCATCACGCCGCAAGGTAAAACAATGATGAAACAATGGACGCAGCACAGCTATGTACATGTATGCGCAACGCACAGGATCAGCCAATGAGTTACCTTCAGTCAACCTCTAGCCGAGTCTATTTTCAGTCAATAAAACTTTATCATGGTATGATGCTGTAAACTTGTGTTGAGTTTTTATTTTTCCACTCACGAGTCCCATTTTCCTAAAGTTGTTAACACTTTCAGCCCCAATGGCGACTTTAGTCAACCAAGATAGCACACACAAAAACACTCGGCCTGAGCACAAATGCCATTCGTTAATAAGGTGTAGTTTTTCAATGTGCACCCTCAATACCCAAGCTAAAAACACATTTTTTATTTTTTTTTATTTTGGGGGTTTTTCAGACACTTTTACAAGAATAATTTGTTTAAAAAACATCAACAGTAAAACCATAGTTTTTGTGCTTTTTTAAACCTGAGATTGATAAATGAACTAAAAACAACGATATCAGCGTGTTGTGGCCAGGGGGATACGAGCATCGGACTCGACCTCTGGTGTTTCTGATCAGCAGAGTGTGGGTTCGGGTCCCAGTCATGACACTTGTGTCCTTAAGCAAGACACTATTGACCATTATTGCTGTGTCCTTTGGATGGGACGTAAAGCCGTTGGTCCAGTTTGTTGTGTAATGCACGTAAAAGAACCCAGTGCATTTATCATAAAGAGAAAGGGGTTTGCCCCAGTATTCCCTGGTTTGATTGGCTGCATAGTGCGTCGTAGCACCTTGTAAAACCATTACATGGTGCTATGTAAAGGAATAGGTCTCGTACTTCAAAACGTGCTCCACACACCTTGCAGGATAAATTATAATAATGTTCGAGCACCATGATCATCACTGAGTTACGGATTAGGGTGCTATATTAGAAGCAATTGTTTCTATTATTGTTATTACATTCACTTTCTCCAGAAGACACCTAAGAATCGTAAAGCCCAAGAGAAACTAGCAGAGCAGGTTCTGCTGCTGGTGCATGGAGGTAAAGAGATATTTGATTTTGCAGCAAAAATGGATATTGATTCATAATATTTGCTTCTTTTTTTTTCCATCATGCATGTGCAATATGGAGCCGAAATTGTATTGTAATTTGTCTTTAATATATATGTATATCATCGTGATTTTATGACTTATATTACTGTACATATATTTCCATGTTTTTTACAGTTGTTTTTTCTTTTTTTCTGTTGTCTTTGTTTCTTTGGGGTTTGTTTTTAATCTCATTTGAAGTTGAACTCTTTTTCAAACTATTGTTCTGGGCACTACTAGTTTTCTTTTAAAGTTTACCATCAAATTAAAGCTGAACTCTTTGATCATTCAGAATTGTTATTATTTTTTCGAGACCATTGAAAGAAGATCTAAGCACCCATTGATTGAAGTGCTAAATACATTGACATAATTAACACAGATAAATTGTCTCTTGTGGCGAAAAAAAGTTACTAGCTAAAATAACTTGTTACATGTACTGTTTTGTAGCTGGTCATCAGCTTTGTTATGCTTGCAAGTAAACTTGCTTGGTTATCTTCTGTATACTTTAAGAACATGTAGGTCTTTGAAATTGCACCCTGGAAGGCATTCAGGTGACTCAACAAAAATCTTACTTTCTAAAAAGCTATTCAATTTTGTTATAATTTTTTTTTGTGGCGGTTATTTTTAATGCAGAGAGTGGTTTGGACAAAGCTGTTCGGCAGACTGAAGCCCTGTACAGCACCGACCCTCAGAGCTTGGAGCAGCTGAATGAGGCAGAGATCTCTGAGTTGTTCCATGGGGCCTCAATTACTAGTCTACTCCTGGAGCCTGGATACAGCGTGGGGCAGTTGCTGGATAGGCTCAAGTGTCTACCACCAGGATGTGAGTAGTCAGGGAATTAGATATACATGGATACGAAAGTCCAGAGAAGTATCTTAATGTTGGATGTGTGCATTGTCTTTACCTGATTCAAATGATAGGCATTGAAACTATATTTTGTGTGTTGTTTGACGCCCAGGAATGTTAGCAGGGTAACTGTGTTTTAATATTCGCTACCTTGTAGAGACCGAGGACAAAACCAAAAAAGGGAAAATAAAAGGTCTCCATAGGGGAATTCTAAAGACTGTGGTGCTCCAAGGATATGTACTGCTTTATTGTATATATAATGTTGAGTATCGATGTACTGTAATGGCTATGGCTTCTTGTTGTCGGTGTGAAATAAATGTTTCGCCTGTCAACCTATCTTTGTCTATTGATTTCTTTTACTTTAATAGACCGTGGAGAAAAGATTTTACAAGCTGGGGGTGTGTATATCAACCACACAAGGGTGACCAGAGCAGACCAGGTTCTGATCAAAGGGGAACATATACTCAACAATAATCTCACTCTCGTTAGGATAGGTAAGTCCTCTACATCTCATGCAGAACAAAAAAAGATGTTGACAAAATCTAATTGGAAATCACCAATGTAGGGCATAGGGCATAAGGTGGAGCACCCATCTGGGCCCAATTTCATAGAGCTGCTTTTAAGCACAAACAGTAGCAAAGCACAACAAAAACGTGCTTACCAGAATAAGGTTACCAGCCAAAACCACCTTGTCACAGGCAGCATTTGTGACTGGTGTCCTGCTCATTTCTGCTGAGCAGAAAATTGTTAAGCAAATTGGGCCCTGGTGTTTCGTCCGAGTCCTGGGCTAGACACATGTGTCCTTAAGCAAGATACTTAACCATAATTGCTTGCTCTGGATGGGATGTGAAGCCATAGGTCGTGTTTGTTATGTAATGCACGTTAAAAAAAACCAGTTACACTAATCGCTAAGAGAAGGGGTTTGCTTCGCTGTTTCTAGCAGTGGCTGCTGAATGCGCCGTAGCACCTTTGTAAACCATTAAAAGGAACTGCATTAATCGGTCTCATAATTAAAAATGTCAAAAACCTGTCTTGAAATGTTTCTCTTTATTCAAGTGCCTTGAGTACCTTATTGGTAGATACGTGCGCTGTATAAGACTCAGTTTCTAAATCTGCTTTTAATTGATTAAATTGTAGCTTCCTGTTGGTTTGTAAATGCATTACCTGTATAGACCTTTAGGCCTATATGTAATGTTTACGGTTTTTTCTATAATATCTGTCATTTTAAACGCTACTAGCTGTAAATTTTTATGCTGATGCTTTTATTGCTCCCATTTAGGACTCCTTTAACAAAGCATTTCCTTTGAGGGGTACTTTTCATAATTGTTAACCTTTTGTGGTGTGTAGTTTTAACTATTGACTGGTCCAGTCTTTGGTTCAATGTTTGATGTCGTCTTTTAAGGCTCTTGATTATTTCGTCCTAAAGTTTGTTGCTGTTTTAATTTGTACAGTGCCTGAAGGCGCTTTATAAGCATAATTTATTATTATTACAATTTTTAGTCTAGTTTTTCATTTTACTTCAGGTCAGAGAGTACCAATTTGTTTTTCTTTTCTTTTCTAGGGAAAAAGAATTACCATGTTGTGAAGTGGGTATGACGGACCGTTACTCAAGAATCAACCTGTAGCGGTTAGTGTACCCTTAAGCATGAACTGAGCGTCTGCCTCATGGACACTGTATCCCCTCCAATAGTGATGCATTCAGTCTCCAGTAGAGGTTGTAGACTGCTGTCAAGGTGTTTTGTAGGGTCATTCAGTCTCCAGTAGAGGTTGTAGCCTCCTGTCAAGGTGTTTTGTAGGGTCATTCAGTCTGCAGTAGAGGTTGTAGACTCCTGTCAAGGTGTTTTGTAGGGTCATTCAGTCTCCAGTAGAGGTTGTAGGCTCCTGTCAAGGTGTTTTGTAGGGTCATTCAGTCTCCAGTAGAGGTTGTAGCCTCCTGTCAAGGTGTTTTGTAGGGTCATTCAGTCTCCAGTAGAGGTTGTAGGCTCCTGTCAAGGTGTTTTGTAGGGTCATTCAGTTTCCAGTAGAGGTTGTAGCCTCCTGTCAAGGTGTTTTGTAGGGTCATTCAGTTTCCAGTAGAGGTTGTAGACTCCTGTCAAGGTGTTTTGTTGGGCGAGTAGATCTGACACCTACATGCATGATGCATCGAGGTGGCTGCGCTGCTTCTACAGCAAATGTTTGTAAAAAAAAACTTTGGAGTGGGAAATTTTTTTTGCAACAACATCAGCAAAAGTTTGCAGTCGCCAAACTTATTTGTGAGTCGTTCATGAGAAGTTTGTCACTCCCCTACCCGATGGCTGCAATTGTGTGCCTCTATATTGACATCAGTGTGCAAGCATTCAGTTCCAAAATAACGAAAACATTTGCGCAAAAAATTGTTAACCTACTTGATGACAATCAAGTCTGATGACGTCTTTTTCCGCCAGACTTTTCCAAACTGGCTTATGGCAGACACTTTTTAAGCCTGGAACAGCTTCGGAGTGTCCTCAATTTTTTGCCGCAAGTCGGATGGCTGGCGTGCATATTCACCCAGAAAGTCCATTGTGTAGCATGTGCAGACATGCACCTACCATACAAAGAGGGATAGAAGGTACTGGAATACATGCTCGTAATCTCGCTTTTCCTGGTTGTTGTGTAAATCCCTGATTCCAGACCTTATCCTTTTAATAAATGTGGCATACAAGAATGGACAGGCTGCCACCATTGTTCATCATTGTATTTGGCTCAATGGGAGGCAAGTCTGAGTGGTCTGAGATTCCAGCATACCATGGCCGATTATTGGCCATGGGTTATGGCTCAGGTTTTGAAAGTCACAGTAAATGCACAGTCATATTTTCCCTCCAGAGAAGAACAAAACACAGTGCTTATTATGAGAACCTTTGTTGTCTTTCCTTCGTCAAGTAAGGGTTTCATCGTGACAACAATATTTTTAAAGGAAAATGATTACTCTGGAAGCTCCAAAAAGTTCTGAAATATAATACTGCGTAGAGGCACGGGGAAAGTCTTTTGGAATACCGACCCACAATGGTTAAGAACAATTAATGTCAAATAAATTTCTTTTAAAAACAAGCTATGTTTATTCACACTTCACTTAATTCAATGTAAATAGTTACTGTACAACAAAGGTTAACAATTTTCAAATAATAAATCAAACTGTCAAAAGTTTATAGAACTAAATATATTGGTCTGAAATGTGTATTTTTCCTACAGAAATGTATATCTTGTGTGGACTTCTGCTAAAGTTGTGTTTTGCAGACAGAGTGTATAACCGCCATCTTGGCATATATGAGATCACTGCAATGTTAATCGTCTCTTGTCATGTTATATCAGGACTAACTACTTGACCAGTATAGATACTTTCTTTCCATCCGTCTTTAGTTTTACATAGTTGCTATTTAAGTTCCTGATCGATTTACTTGATAGATTTTAATATTTGGGTGTCTCAATAGAATGAAATCTCTGCGAGTCTTCAGGAAATACCTATAATAGGCAACCAACCAAATGGTACCCTTCTTTGACAACTATGCAGAAAGTACAGTTTAAACCATTTCTGCTCACTAAAAATAAGCAGGACACCAGTCATAGATGGTACAAGTGAAATGCTATTTTGGCTGGTAACCTTATTCTGGTAAGCATAATTTTGTTGTGCTTAGCTTTTTTGTGTGCTCAAGCTACAGTATCCGGGCCCGATTTAATAACGCTGTATTCAAGTTGGCAACTCTTTGTGTTTACTATAGCAAAAAAGTGTACGCAAGCTTTCGTGAAAGTTCATGGCGCATGTGTGCGATTACAATTGCTTTGCTTTGCTTCAGTAAACAGTTATTATTTTAATGGCTGCAGAAAATGTCTGCTTACAGGCTTTAGGAAATGGGGTCCAGATATCAAACTAAAGTGTCACCCCCCCCTTCCCATTGTAAAACCATGTTTAAGCTAGACTTTACTCATATTAAACATGTCGCGCCTGTCAAGCTTCAAGTTTGTTTGGTGTTTACTTCTATGTACAATGCTCTACATACTAAACATTGATGACTGACAATCAGCCAGTTGTAGACACTTGTAGTCTGAATTTAACCCTAACAGTCCCAAGTCCTCCAAAATCCGTCTCTTGATTTTGTGTGATTCTAGAAGATGAGGTCCTGCACCTCCAAACCACCCACTCTTATCCTTGGGGGGGGGCCAGGCAAAGCTTTCTTATCAGAGTCCAAATATTTGGGAGGTTCTCTCTCCAAAGATAATATTATACATAATCTTAATCCATGTAGATGCTTCCAACTCTTCTAATCTTTTGCGATCCTTTCTATTGTTCCTCCTCACCGACTCCCCGTGAGCTTAGCGTGACCATGACCTTCCTCATGGCAGGCTGGACGTGAGGGAATTCCTGGTTGATGCGATCAATTATGGTAGCAATGGTGTGCATCCGGTCGGTCTGCTTCTGCATTTCAGAGTCCAGAGCAACCTCTGTCTTGCAGAGGAGGGTGTACTTGCCATCCTTGAGGGCTTGGTAGTATTTCACCCTCTGCTGTTTGGCCAGGAGATCAGTCAGGTTCTGGAAGACAACAAAGCACATCAAGTTAAGGTTTTTTCGGAATGAATCTTTTTTGGGACTGAATTTAAAGGAACAATGTGAGACATAAAAACTATCTCTATTGTCTGATGACAGTTGCACTAAATAAGCCAGCCTGCTGTGTGGTATCACACGGTGAATGCATCTACAAAGTACACAGATAGTTCGTATGCACAGTTGATCTGGTCGTAAACCAGGTGGTTGACTGCTCCCCGCGACGCACAACTCCCAGCCAAGGAAATGTCTTCCCTTCACCTAAGTGAGGGCCTTTTTCCCAGCTTTCAAGATAATGTGCATGGGTTCTATTCCTAGTCTCGACCTATGACCTTTCACTGACCTTCTGTTTGACCTCGACCAGCCGGTCCAGGTCACCGTCCAGCGTATCAGCGTTGCCCTGAAGCTGTTGGAAGTTGGTCTGCTTCTCCTCCAGTTCCTGATTCAGCATCTGCTGATGAGTACGCAGCTCCTGTATGTCCTGATCACAGGCACTTGCATCCTAGACAACCATTTACAAAAATGAAACTCGTTTGATCATAAACTATTTCAATTATTTTACCTTCTCTCCAACCTTTTACACCCTGGGTTCTCCCCAGGGTTTTTCAAAACTGGAGGGGGGGGGGCATGCTGGACTAAAATTGTGAAAGTTTGGCCAAAGCACGCTGAGTTGAAATGAGGTTCTTGGAATGTTTTTTACTCGGTGTTTATCTTGGTGTAAAAAGCCCAATCTTTCATGCAAGCAAACTAAGGAATTGGCCAATGTTTAATTCACTATAACAACTGGTATAAAGACAGTTTAAAGGGGCAGTCAGGGGTCAGTTGAAATACTTCCTTCTCTTTACCTGCTGTGTCTGTTTAATCTTCTTCCTCATCTCGGTCAGTTTCTTCTGGAATGTCCCTTTAGTCTCCACCTTCTTGTGGAGTTTGGATTGAGCATCTCCACGAGTGACAATGGTGTCCCGCCTGGACACGGCTTTCTCCATGTCTTGAATGAGTTTCTCCTGTTGCCCGTAAAAATGACTACAGTCAGTCTTGTGTGTGAACATTGGTTGGTAAACAGTGATCCCGATCCCACAGTAATAGTGAAATCCCACAGTAAAAGTAAAACCCCAATCCCACAGTAATATTGACCCTAATCCCACAGCAACAGTGAAATCCCAATGCTACTCAGTAACAGTGAAATCCCAATGCTACTCAGTAACAGTGAAATCCCAATCCAACTCAGTAACAGTGAAATCCCAATCCAACTCAGTAACAGTGAAATCCCAATCCAACTCAGTAACAGTGAAATCCCAATCCTACTCAGTAACCGTGAAGTCCCAATCCCACAGTAACAGTGAAATCCCAATCCCACAGCAACAGTGAAATCCCAATCCTACTCAGTAACCGTGAAATCCCAATCCCACAGTAACAGTGAATCCCACTCAGTGATAGTGAAATCCCAATCCCAAAGTATCAGTGAAATCTCAATCCCTCATTAACAGTGAAATCCCAATGCTACTCAGAGAGATCTGAATCCTACCTGTAGTTTCATGAGCTGGGAGTGTCGGACCTCCATGCGGTGAATCTCAGCAGTCATGGCTCTGATCTCACCCTGGCCTACCTCAGAATCAACAGTGGCCTTGGCCTCTCGGGCCAGCTGGGTCTTCTTCTCCCACAGCATTATCTGGCGTCTGAAGGGCAAAGAAAGAAGGTAGAATTTCTCTTAAGATTTGTAGAACCATGTAACCTGCAGGATGAATCTCTAAAACCCTTGATAAATGTTTGGTAGCAAGTATAGTTCTCGAACAAAAATCCAATGATTGCAGTTGTAAAATTGTTGTCTTTGAGGTTCAAGAAATATGTAAACACCTACACCAAACAAAAACTGCAACTTTTCAATGTGTTTTGGGTCAGCAACTTATTTTCCTAAAAGCAAATATTTGAATTTCAGTGACAGGTATACCAAAACTTCATGGAATACCTGTTTATGGTTTTCTAATTAAGGTGAGTTTCCTAATTGCAAAGTATTCCTAGTTGAGCACTTCTTGCTTAGGCTAAATTCTTAGTCAGTGATTCTTAGACAAGTGACAGAACTTCATATAACTTTTAACGATTTTCTTAATGAGGTGAGTTTACTTATTGCAAAGTATTCCTAATTGGGTGCTATTCTTGATTAGGCCAAATTCTTAGTCAGCGATACTAGTTAAGTGTAGCAGAGCTTCATGAAATAACTTTTAATGATTTTGTTACTAAAATGCAAAGTATCCCTAACTGGGCACTATTCTTGATTAGGCCAAATTCTTAGTCAGGGATTCTTACTCGGCTTCCACTAGACTGTTGAGTAGCCTCTCTTTCTCCTCTCCCAGTCCCTCGAGCTTATTCTGCATCTGAATGGACTCCATCTCGGCCTCCTTGAGCGACAGGATGAAGTCGTTCTCAATCAGGACGTTATCCTGTTTCAGGTTCTGTCTCGTCTTGCCCTCCTTGGTCAGGAGGAGGTTCAGTTTGAGCATGTCGTTCTGCATGTTACGGATGCTGCGCTCAACATCCTTGTGCTCCCCCTCTTGGCTGGTGATGTCATCTGAAACAGGAAAAGGGTATGCCACACTTGCATGAACCACAGCAGAGTGAAGCATATTTGATCTACACACAAACCACGCGACTATTGTGTGTCGCCACTACAGTGGGTCGTCACTATTCCATACATTACACCCTGTGCCAAGCCAGGATTTGCCCTTAACTTTTTCACTGAATAGCCAGTGGGACTAATTAGCTGTCGATTCACTAGTCCGACAGCTTTTTCACTGGTCCTTACCTTGAGTTTCCTACCAACGTTGTCATTTGTATAGTGGGACTTGAGTTTTAAACCTTATTAACAATCTGTGCAGGCAGTAATTTACACATAGCTTTTGGACGCAATGAACTAGCCATACGGACCTCTGGGACAGAATTTTAACTGATCCTCGAAAGTTATAACTAGTTGGCCAGCGGACCACTATTAAAGGAGAACGCTCTAGTTGGAACCCTACAAACTTAGCTCTGGGATAACAGTTTTAAAATTATGTTTATGTGTACTTGAAAGAAGTACGATCACTCCAACAAATTTGGCAGGAAATTGTAAGAAAACCGAGCCTAACTCACTCTCAATGCGTAACTTCTTCTGGTGTAGAATCATGAGGGCCTTCTTCATGATGTTGACCTCGGTCTGTTGGCCGTCCTTCTCTTGGGTCAGCTTGACCAGCTCACTCTGCTGCCGCAGCCAGAACTGCTGCAGGTCGGCAATGTCCTGGATACGGGCGTCTATGTTCTTGTGGAGGCCGTTGACCTCCTGTTCTAATGGACCCAGCTCCTCACCCTGAAAGGGACACATTTATAATTATTCACAAGATTGTCACCTTATGTCTTTCCCCTAAATTGACCCAATTTACTCGACATCATCAGCATCACAATAATCTTGGTCGTGCCACATGGGACTCAATATCCCTGTGTTTCATACAGTGTGGTGACGTGGCAGTTTCACGCTATTCTGTTGACCACCAAAATGGCGAGCATGGCGCAGTCATTGCATGTGAGGTCAATACATATGCCATCTTGTTGTTAAATTGGGTGGAATTTCAAGTATGGAAAAGTAGGCAAACATTGTCCGTGAGTATTGTGCAATGATTTTTTCCAACATAACTCACTGAGTGACAGGACTATTTTTTGCCTGTTTCCAGGCACAACCTCGCTTAAAACAAGATTTGACCTACTTCTCATCCAAAAAAGGTCAAGCAAAGGTTATATGTCGAGTTGGTATTCTCCAATGTTTCCACTTTAATAGATTATACACGAGTCTAAAAAACAAAACCAAATTTATGTTTTGTATTATTATTTTTTTCCCAGACCTTTTTACTGGAAAAAAAAAGTCAAATAATTGAGAGCCATGTCTGGGTGTGTGCTCATAATAACACAGAAATGATTGGTCTTTTAAGTTGTTTGAGTCCTCGTGAGAAATCGTGACAAAACATTTCAACATGACTACTCATTCCTTTCACTGACAAAAAATGAGCCCCAAAACAAACAGTAATAACCATGTCTGGGTGTATGCTAACAATTGTACAGAAATGTACTACTGCGTTGGAGACTTCCGTGCCATAAAAGAGGAAAAAGACCCCACAGATACATTGCTGTGATTGGAAAAGACGTGGAATTGGAAATTCCAAAAGAATCTTCAAAACATAATGAGGGACAAAGACTTGTGACATGAGGGTTGTGAACGGGATCTCGGTTGGGGCTGCTAGATGGTGATGATGATACAGAATTAAATGGTCTTTGAAGTTGTTGGGCTTCTGAAAATTAAAAAAATTTCTTCAGGGATTTCACGACTACTCACCCCTTGAGAGCTGATGATGGCTTCAATCTTTTTGTTGTACTGATCGATCTGGCCTTGCTTGCGCTCGATGACGGCGTTGCGTTTGACAATTTCGTTCTCGCTGCGCGAGATGATCTGGTTTTTCTCATGGATCTCTGCGTCTATCTCCTCCATGTTCTTTCTCAGGTGCTCCACCCGTGTCAGGGTGTGGGAAAGTTCCAGAGTGTCGTGGGAGATCTCGTTTTCGACTTTAGCTCTTGCTGCTTCCTAAACACCCAGGGGAAAAAAATGCTTTTTATAGCCCAAGGAAACTTGGAATCCATTCGCACACAACCAAATCCCCAGTGTTTTTGACCATGTGAGGGCATGTGTAGACCAAATTTGTGATTCCCCAAATCTATTCTTTATTTTTATACGTTATGTAACCACATTCTGTAAGCATCTCTTGTTACACGCAGGTCTGCATTCCTGCGGGTGACAGAAGTGAATTTTTCTTTTCTGGCCCTTAACCAATACAACTGTTGTTGTTCATGGTTAGTATTTTTTTTCCTTTCATAGTAAATTGGTTTTTTTTGTGATGGCCCTCTTCAGTCTTCAGTTACCTTTCTTGTATTTTTTTGTTCAACTGAACTAATTATTTATTCATGTAAAGCACTCAATACAAACGGTACTCAATGCAAGATCTATCGATTGACTCCCGTCTGTCAGGAACACGCCGCAGAAGTAGGAATTTTCTACTCTTGCTACTGCTGAATAATTTCCGACGCCAACTTATGCCAATCGTCTTGACATCATCGTAGTTAAACTCGGGTTGTAAACCATCGGCGACTGACATGTTCCTGATGACCATCTTAGCTCATCATCTTGAAAAGTCAGCCACCGACTGCTTTTGTATAATCGCAAGGTCAACCTGAGGGCACCTTTAAGACTCAATCTTCTGTGCGGACTATAGAAATGAATCAACTCACTCACCTGCTCAGCAATGAGCTTGCGTGTCTTGTTGGCCATCTTGTTGGCATACTGAGTCACTTTGTCCATCGTCATCTTCTGCCGCATGGTTTCCATGATGGTCTCCTCCAAACGCATCTTCTCTAGGAATTCCCGCTCGATTTGTTTGCGCAGGGAATTTACTTCATTCATCCGCAGCGTTCGGTCCTGGAATTGTAAGTTTTTTCAAACATAGGAACAAAAAATGAGTCAGATTTCTGTTTGACCTGGCGAGTATACTAGTTCACTGCTCAAGCTGTTAAAATCTCTTTCAAATATGTATCGTTACTCTTTTTTCACAAACTTTTTTCACAAATTTTTACATTTTTCATTTTGTCTTATAATTAACAATTCTGTACTCTGTCTTTAATTGGAGAAAAAAAATATCTATAACCTCAATAAAATTGTTCCCTTCATGTTACACCTTTTGCTTAGAGGTAAATAAGTGACTAACCGTAGTTGCCCTGGTGAGGGCCTGCTCCGTCTCATGCAACATTCTGGTGTAGGTGCTGTAGTCCTGCTTAATCTGTTCCTGCTTGGACTGGCATATGGAGATGAGCTTCTTCACTGTGTTCATGTCCGCCTCGTTCTTGTTTAGCAGAATCGTCAGCGTCTCGTTGTTCTCCTGCTCCTTCAGGATGGATTTGCGGTAGCCATCAATCTCTGTCTGCAGGGAGAGGATGTGCTGCCTCTGTTGGCTGTTAGATAGAGAGAGAGAGAGGTGAAAGAGAGCTCAATGGTGCAAAATCTTCACCAATGTATTTGATTTGACTTCTCTTGGTAACATTTTCCAGTGAGTTGACACCAACCATTTGAAACTATTCAACTGCTCAGGTAATGTATGGTGGCACAATTGCACAGAACTGTGTACGTGTGTGTGTTTACTTATCATATTGCAGGCTGGGCTTATATCATTCAAAACCACAGTGGATGATATTGAATGGTCAGACAGAATTGAAGGAGGGTTGACTGTTTACTGAAAATTCCAGAAAAATTGTTTTGCAGGCCTAGGTTTTCCCCTTATTCTACAACCGCTCAAATATTCATTCAGGAGGTTTACAGACTCTGTGCGTCACCAGAAGATTTGGACAAGATGCAGTCTATAGACCTTATGCATTGACGTCATCCAGCCGCCATCTTAGAGGTAAAATGGTGACGAAACAATCGAAACGCACAGATTTGTACGCGCGGCGCACTGGATGAACAACCTCCTTTTGACCTCTAGGCGAGGGCGCCCTACTGAAATGACGTCATGTGCATAAGGTCTACTTCTATCTCCCCTTGGTGACTGCTTTACATCTTACAAGAAGGTTTCCTGAAAAAAAATTCCTGAGCAATCACACACCTGCAATGTGTAGGGTCTTTTCACATATAACAGGCCTTCCGATTGGCTGTGTGATTAGACCGATAGGCCAGAAGGGGATGACCAGATCAACCAATACGGAGCAAGGACTCACCTGAGTGCTTCCTGCATGGCAGCGTGTGCTTCGTCACGTCTTCTCATGCCAATAATACTGCTGTTCCACTGCTGATACAGCTGCTTCCTCTCCAGGTTAATTGACTGCATCAAAACATTTAAAACGGTATAAACGTTGAGATATAAACAGAGCGCTTGTGGCATGTGGCAGGGCAAGGTCAAATTTTTAGTGAAAAAATATAATCATTAAGTCTCAGCTTCAAACTAAGCAATTTTGTTTTCGATATTTACCAATCCTGTACTTTTTTTTTGTCTTCAAACATAATTACTCCAATCTTTGATTTGAACTCACCTCGATTTCCAGGCGAGCTTCTGAGAGTGCCTCCTTTGCTGCCTTTGTCTCTTCACCCTGTGCATAAAACTGGGCTTCGTAAAGAGATATCTGCTCTCTCAGCTTGTCTACATTCTCAGTCAATCGGTCAACATATAAATCCTGCAAAACAAGACAAGAAACTGTCAATAAGATGAAGGAAACTTTTAAAAAATATCACTTAAAAGAATATACCAAAGTTACAGAAACAATAAATCAATAAATTTGGGATAAACTAGGAAAAGGACATAAAAAAATGGAATGTTGCTATATTATTATTTTTGTCCATGTGTTTTGTACTACGCCATGAGCGTCAAGACTTGATGGATACCGGTGCATTATAAGTGTTTTCGTTATCACTAACAATACAACAACAATACAATACAGTACACAACTAGGTACTACTAACAAGAAAACAAGAGAAATTCTCAAACTTATCCATGACTTGGACACAGAAGCCCTGTTGTGCTTAGCTACTTTTTGTGCTTTAAGCAGCTCTTTGAAGTTTGGCCCAGGTGCTAGGCAGAGCCATGATATTGGGCCCAGTTTTAGCCCAAAGGCAAAACAGAAAAAATTGTCTTAAGTTTGACCTTAAATCGACAGCAGTGTCTACAACAAACCTTAACCAATGGCATTCTAACAAACGGCCTTCACAAATCTAACACGGTTTTGTTTTCTGACAACATGGAAACCGGTGAGCTCTGATCAAACAGAGGGGCCTGGGCACAAAACATGCAGTTGGATTGGATGTAGATTGGTTAAAAGTGGTCTGGTTCAACCTAACCCAACCTGTTTTTGTTTGTCGGTCTCAGCAACATTGACTTCGCTATCGGCCTTCTCCGCTGCCCGTCTCATCACAGCTATGTCCCCACGGATGTCTTCCTTGGCGTTGGTCATGTAAAACAGATGGAGTGCTAGATTCTCTACCTCCGTCTGCAAGCTTGAGGCTAGAGTACAAGAAGGAAAGCAAAACAAAATCAGCAAGTGATTATTAGGGCTCAATTTCATGGCTCTGCTTACTGTAAGGCAAAGAATCAGTGCTTACAGAAACAGGAAATTCCACGCTTACATCAAGCATATTTCACAGGTTAGCAGGGAATTTTTGCTTGTGTGTGGCGTATTCCATGTTACTAGGCATTTTTCGCTTACATTGCTAGCGAAAAAATTCAGCGATTGCCCTGTAAGCGAAGAATGGTGATCGTAAGCGCAGATTTACAAGTTATTCCAGGATAACTTGCGAATAGACTTTTCCACAGTTGTTTGAGGAGAAAGTATTGCAACAATACCGGGCAATTTTTTTTTACAAGACGAATAAACCACAGACCTTGAGATTATTATCCACTGGACATCACCAGGTGGTTCAAGTTAGGCAGATTCACTGACTTCAAGAAGTACTAAGACTAAAGTGTGTCCTTGGGCAACAGGCATGTTGTCACAAGAACATTGCCGAGAGCTATGAGACCAAGGACTACTCAGTGTGATAAAATGAGCTTTATATTGGGCAAACAACCAATTCTGGTAAAAATCCATCCGTTAGTTATCCTCAATGATTTACCCTCAATGTGGGTAAACTTTCCTGCAACTTATCCTGGAATAGTTTAGAGAGGGTGCCTTTGTATACACCAGTGTAGGAAAAAAACAAACCATTTGTCAGTTCAAAAAGGCAAAATCCTAAAAGATTTTACGATTTTGTTCAACACACGACAAGTCACTCACCATCTTTACGTTGCTGCGTCACGTTGCCCTGCGTGTCTTTGTACATGCCCCGCACCTCCTGAAGCTGCTCCTCGCACTGCTGCCGCTGGCGTGCCATGTTGCTCAGCTCATCGTGTCGCTTCTCCAGGTGCATCTGCAGTCGTGCAAGCTCCTGCTGCAGGCCATACAGATTGACACCGAGTTCCTCTCGTTCTTTGCGCTTGCTCCTGAGGGCTTCGCTAAGCTCCCTTAGCTCCATGGACACCTTGGTGCTCTGTTTCGTCAGGTGGTCATTAAGGGCAGTCTGGAATCTCCTCATCAAGGGCTGTTGGTCGGGGGAAAGCAAATTTGAAATCAAGATGAAATCTATAGCCATCTTGTGAAGGCACCATATTAAGTTTTAAAGACAAAATACTTAGTACTTACCAAACAACTACTAAAATTAAACCACGATTCAAAGGACACATAAATGCTGTACTTCTCAAGTCATAGAAACCCCAAGGACGCCTCTTCCTCCGATCAAGTTGATTAAATCCGCCGTTGTGGCAGTAAATTGGTATTGATGATTTTGCTTCATCTTTTTAAATTAAACTTGTCATGATGACTTCCTATCGAGGAGGGTATGTGACAAAAACTTACGTGATCGGGATCCAAAACCACCATCTCGCTCTCATCATCAGAAATGTCAGATTCTCCACCAACATCATCTTCCCCTTCCTCATCCTCCTCCTCCTGGTCACTGTCAACTTGTGTCAGTTCTGTGTGTCTGTGTCGGTCATCCCCACCACCCCTGCTTCCACCAGCACCTTGAGATATAAAGAATAGAAAGACTTAAACAACAGACCGATCCATCTCACTCTCTCCCTGATTGCACAGAAAATATGGAAAGATGAAATCTCATTACAAAATGTAAACAAGCCATCTTTTGTATAGTGAGCTTGCTCAATGATCATTGGGGGTAGACAAATGTTCAACCCATGTGAGTACTGATGATTGGCTATGATGGGCGAGGCTGAATGGATTGGTCTTTTAGTCTAAACAAATTAAGAAGGGTTGAATACTCACCAGTCACACCTCTACTGTACCCTCCTGCTCCCTCATCGAACTGGTCCTGACCGACCCTCTCAGCAGCCAGCGGAGACTGTCTAGTGGATGAGCCCGGTCTAGTTGCTGACCCAGGTCTGGCAGCAGAGCCTGGTCTATCCACAGAGGCAGACACAGGTCTGGAGACTTCGGCTGGCTGCTCAACAGAGGGTGGTCTTCTTGAAGAAGGTGGTCGCTGGGCAGATTCTGGTTGTTGAGCAGAGCCTGGTCGTTGGGCGGAATCTGGCCGTTGGGCAGAGCCTGGTCGCTGGGCAGAGCCTGGTCGCTGAGCAGAGCCTGGTCTCTCAGCTGATCCTGGTTGCTGGGCAGAGCCTGGTCTTTGATCAGAGCCTGGTCTCTGAGCAGAGCCTGGTCTCTGAGCAGAGCCTGGTCTCTGAGCAGAGCCTGGTCTCTGAGCAGAGCCTGGTCTCTGAGCTGAGCCTGGCCGTTCTCCCGACCCCGGCCTTTGAGCTGATCCTGGTTTCCCAGAAAGTGGGCGGTCAGGAGTTTGGGGCTTACCCACTGAGGCTGCTGAGCCAGCTCTTTGCGCCGAGGCTGGTCTAGCAGCTGACGGGGGCCGGTTTGCAGAAGGCCCTCTCTGAGGATCCTCTTCTGCCTCTCCTTGATCCAGGGCAGATCCAGCTCTGGAAGATTTCTGGGCAGATGCTGGTCTTTGGCCAGATGCTGGTCTTTGGCCAGATGCTGGTCTTTGGCCAGATGCTGGTCTTTGGCCAGATGCTGGTCTTTGGCCAGATGCTGGTCGCTCCTTTGAAGCTGGACGTTCCCCTGAAGCTGGTCTGCCACCTTCCCCCTCAGGTACATCAGAAGTATCATTTTCTCTAAACTAAAGATCAGGGTTCAAACAGTTTTTCAGTACACTGCAGTCTCAAATTTAAATAACTATCGAACAAAAGTTGTCTTTGTCAAGACCGAATATTTTCCATAGCAATAGCTTCATGTACATGTATGTTCTCTTTTGACTACCGAACACAATTGCTGAATAAATCTGGTGGTACCGCATAATTGTTGTTTTTTAAACAACAACCTGAAGATGGTCTTCGGTATCTTGTGCATTAAGGTGGCTTTCAGTAAATTAACTGAAAAAGTTTTTTTGTAGTACAAGAGCATTACACTACAGCACTTAAGTAAATATACACAATAGTTTCCTAAATAATAGGCTTCATTAAGCAGTATTTCTATGTGTCTTCTTCATGTCAGATCATAGCAGACGTACCTCTTGCAGCGCCTTGACATTTAGTTCTCCTGCAACGTCCATCATGTTTGACTTGTCATCGCCATCAACTGCCTCACCACCGTCCACTGCCTTCTCTCCGTCTAAGGTTTTAACATCAGATGAGAGAGATGAATAACTTTACTTATTGTGCAAGCTTGATCAGTGAGCGTATTAGATGAAACATATACTAGTGCCTGATAATTTATGGAGGCAACAAAGGCAATTGCCTTGATGCCCGTCAAAATGGTCCAGTCGACATTTAAATATCCCTCAAAATATGGGTCTTTTGCTAAGGTAAAAACTGCCTTGCCCTAACAAAAACAAAGTATCAGGCCTCTGCTACCAGGTTCTCCCCATGCAAAAATTTGCATATAGGCAAATATGCGCAAATCGCTTGCAAATACACAACCAAAAAAGCAAAATAAAGTTATTTATACATTTTTTCTAAATTTTTATTTCAGATCAAACTAAAAAAATTGCAAAGTAGGGATTTTGAAATTAAAATTAGTCACCAAGTAAAAAAAAGTTCAAGGACCTCATTGCAATTCAGCGTGCTTGAACCAAACTTCCACAATTTTGGAATCCGAATACCCAACTGTTTTGAAAATTCCCAGGGAGAAGTCAGGATACAATGCAACAGACCTTGTGCATTGACATGGACCCAACACCATCTTTGAGGTAAAACAATGACGAAACGATGGAAACTTATGCACAAGATGGGCCAATGAGCAACCCTGGTTTTGTTGACCTCTTTGAGAGGACACCCTACTCCAGTGATGTCAGTGTGTCAGTTCTACAGTGGCCTTAGAAACTGAAGACATAATTACTTCAAAATTGTAAAAAAAAGTTTTGATTTAATGATTCTTTAACTTATTCTTGACACATTCCTACATTAAAGAAGGTACAACAAACCAATGGGATGTAGACATGGGGATTGGGAAGAGGTTGTACCCACCTTGGGGAGGGGTTTCTTCTGCTGGATTGCCATCCTGTTCAGCAGCTTCAGGAGTCTCTTCCACCAACTGATCTTGTAAACTTTCATTATAGAGAAAATAGAGAAAATAAAAAGAAACAAATCACAACTCATAATGTTGTATGTATGGTTTGGGTCCTAATGTAAAAAATATCGTTTTGACAGAAACTGATGGCGAGATTAAATGAATGCCTGTCAAAGTCATGCCTGTCTTTATGTTATTGAGCGGTACCCTTATAGAACTTTATCATGCTGCCACCATATTGATCATAATCCCTGTATTCAATAACAGTAATGAATGCTAACATTACATGCACAAAATGGAACCAGACTATTTCTCCTTCCAGCCTCGTTCTGGTTACATTGATTTGAATGGAAGAAAATCAAGATGGCCGCACCATGATAAAGGTTTATTGAGAAGCCAGTCAGTACTCCAGTACCCAGTACTCCTAGAACTATTCGGTTCGTTCCGCTATCGTCTCCCCGACCCTCATAGGTCATCATGTACAAAATCCTATTCGAAACTTTTTCCCCTTCACGTTTATGCACCTGGACTTCTCTTTTGAAAACGGAGCTCGCCAAAATTAGGCTCTATGTATTCATTGTTTTCACAGTGAGCTCGGGGTGGGTCCAGAAAATCCACTCCGCAAAAAAAAGGTGCAAAAAATGATAAATTCCCATCGTTTATTCAGAATCGTCGCCTTCCGATAACAAAAATGGCCGCCGTCGCTTGTATCACTGGTATGCTGCGTGCAATGCTGGTCCACGACATGCCTTAAGCCGGTATTCAATAGTATTCTGTGCGCAACACTGGTCCACAATAATCAATGGCTTATCTTTTATACGTAAACCGTTGGTTATTGTGAACCAGCGTTGCGCGCAGCATACCATTGATACAAGCGACGGCGGCCATTTTTGTTATCGGAAGGCGACGATTCCGAATAACGATGGGAATTTATCATTTTTTGCACCTTTTTTTTGCGGAGTGGATTTTCTGGACCCACCCCGAGCTCACTGTGAAAACAATGAATACATAGAGCCTAATTTTGGCGAGCTCCGTTTTCAAAAGAGAAGTCCAGGTGCATAAACGTGAAGGGGAAAAAGTTTCGAATAGGATTTTGTACATGATGACCTATGAGGGTCGGGGAGACGATAGCGGAACGAACCGAATAGTTCTAGGAGTAAGTACCCAGTAGGTGATTGTACAGACATTTTGTAATGTCTTCTTAGATTAATTGAATAATAGACCTTATCGCCAATACCTCCTGGATGATTTCGGATTATGGTTGAAAGGCAAGGAACAAATAGAAATACTGTTTCTTCCTATCCTAGGGACCTAGTGTGTTTGCCCCTTTTTTTCCTTCCCACCACAGTCCACACAGACTGAGTGCAGAGCCAGCCATTCAGCAAACAAAATAAACCAGGCAGTCTTGGCGATATGGTCTATTTGATTAGAAGGAACATCATCCCCTGCCCCTACCCTCAACCGTACGCCCTTGGTATAATTATTTAATATTATTTAAAGACTGTCACCGACTCATCATCATTCGTGTGTATTTAATTAATATGAGAACGACAGTAAAAAAATTACCCAAACATAACGACAGATTATCAACTAATTTGTGATGATCGTGCCATTATTTAATGCCTGGTGACAAAAATATATGAGTATAAAAATTTAGAATGCATTTTCTATCAATATTTAGATTGATTAAAACAAAAATGCGTATTTTGAAAAGATTACCTGTCTTCGGTATCTGCCATTTCGCTTGTTGTTGCTATGCATCGTCAATAGAACCACGCAGGTAACCATACGTCACTTGTTTGCAAAGCGCGTTTTGTACGTAGTACCAGTGCTTTTTCTCTCCGCTCGCCGCTCAACGACTATTGTGTTTTTTTAACTTAACGTAAACATGTAAAAGATGTACATATAACAGCCGTAGACTCCATATCCCAAGTGATCGCGCCCTCAACGTGTTCAGCTCCCTGACTGTCAAAGAGAGAGCCAGCGGTGAAGAATCCCAACAGGTGGGTGAAATTGCTTCCGAATATAAATGCTTTTTAATGATTAAATTGTCAATAAAATTTAATGTGAACATATGTAATATATTTGCTTGTATTTGCCAAGCCCAATAAAATTGTTCCAGAAGAATATGGTTGTTTTTATCTGGTGTTACCAAGGCAAAATATTTTGCTAAAAAATATCAACATCAAGGCCAGGGGGATTCAAGTACGTGCTCAGACCATGGAGGGTTCCTTCCTCCATGCTCAGACCATGGACCTTTTTGTTGCTCCATTCTCATACCGAGTCGGAGCATCTCACTCAACTCAGTTCAGACTCTCAGTCAGTGATGCCAGCCATACAAATACATGCCTGATATTGTTATGATTACGAGGCGGCAGCTACGGCTATGAGTATGACTGTTGTAGTGTTGGTAAACATGCTAGCCCAGGTTGGACTCCTCCGTTGCATACAACGACAACGTGACAGAGTCCAAGGTATAAAGGGAAGGTCCCATACCATTGCGAAAACATTTATTACAAGCATTTTTCATATTTATACCTGATTGATGGAGGGAGCTGAAACTTCGTTCACATATTCCTTGGGTCCGGAACTCCCAGCCTGATGGGTTCAGAATTGTTAACTTTAACCTGGGGTGACGTTATTTGAAAAATAAAATGGAAATTGAATTTGCCGTTGTAACTTTCTGTTCCGAGTCTGCTTATGAATACTCGCATGCAAGCGTGCCCATACTAGTTCGTCTTACACCTAGACTAGACCCTGAAATCCATGGAGTTGCTATGCATTTTGCACATGCGCACGCGTGCTCACTCGTCAATCGGTACATGATGTTTAAATCTGCAATTTATTTTCTGGAATAATATCATCCATTGTAATTTATTTGTTATTTTTTGGCACCCCAAGAGTGTAGTTATGGCCATGAAGAATATATGAGCAGAATTTTAGCTTCTTAAATCAGGTAAAAATATGAAAAAACATTAGTAAAAATGTTGTTCAAGCTTTATACCCAGGACGTCAGTGTACAGACATCCTCCTGTCCCCACCATTAGAAACACTCCTCAAGACTGTTTTGTCCTTCAAAAAGGATTTCAAGGCTCACCTGTTCTCCAACTTGTACCTGGTTGTCCCCATGACTTTGGTCTTTCTCTTTCGCCTTGCATCCTTTGGTAAATTGGCCCCATATGAATCCTGTTATTATTGTTATTGTCAAATTGATAACGCCTTTTTAGCGATTTATTGTGTGTACTTATTGTTATATTTATGAACATGATGTTGAATTTAATGGGAAGTTCTGCAAAGGTCATGTCTTTATCATTTTTAGTATTGTAGAATTACCAAGATTTTGTACCTACTAATTTGTGTTCTTATAGTAATTTACAAATGTTTTGTGTATTTTTTATCAATGCCCCGTATGAATGTTATGTGCTTGTGTACATTGGAATGGAATGGGCGTAATGAGCGTAATATAAATCAATAATTTATTAATTATTAATATAGACAGAGAAGGGCCCAGACAAAAGCCACAGTGCTTTTGTCTTTTGCATGCACAGGTGGTGCTCGATGCAATTTTTTAGGAAAGAGGTTAATCTCAAGCTATAAACATTTTTTTTTAAACTGCTTTAAAAAACAAATCAAATGGTCCATCTAGTTCTGCAAGTCTCGAGCTTTATTCCAACATTGGGACCAGTTGAAGTGTGCGAGTTTGTTTCCTTTTTGTGATAAAGCAATGTACGTGGGGCCATGATCCCCAAAATGTTTGAATACGCGCCAGACTTGCACGGACTATAAGTACACTGCACACATTGTGAAAAAAAAAGATGTAATAGGAGTTTTACATGTACATGTAAGCTTAGTAAAAAAGGATAGATGGACTTACATTATATTAAAACGGTAATTTTCTATTTCTATACGATTAATCTGGCCTGAGTGTAAAAACAAATACTTTGCCTGCGTGTAAATGGACAAATAGTTTTTAAAAAAAGCACAAAAAATATCATATTATAGATTGAAAAAATGTAACATTTTACTCTGAAAATTTCAAGGGGGCCACAGACATCAATTGAGGGGCATGTGCCCCCCCCTTGTGCCGTCCCTTAGTTACACCACTGTCTAGAGCATTCTTGACTAATGTTTGTATCTCAGGCTAGTAAGTGAACAGATCTTTGACTGCTATGCAAAAAAATTCTTTATTTCAGGATTTTCTCAAAATCTCCTCTAGACTTCAATTTAATATTATAATTTTGTTATAGAAGTATTTAAAAGCAGTCACCGAAGGGGAAACGAAATAGTCCACACCCGTAGTTTTGTATTCCTGGTGATGCGCAGAGTCTGTAAACCTGAATTGTAACATCTGGGAGATTCCAGATCGAGAATAAGGGGAAACCAAGCCATTTTCAGGAATTTTCACATATAAAGTCAAATCTCATCTCTGAGTAATTGACTTCAGCAGGATTTGAAATTGTGACCTCATAGTTTACGTGCCAGTGCCCTACCCACTGAGCTATATCCTAGCCAAGTTTGTAGAGGACTGGCATGTAAACCTGGAGGTGCCAGGTTCATATCCTGCTCTACTCAATTTCTTTTGTGTTCACCACACAAAATGTACGTATTGTTATACTACATGTAATTACCCAGTCACTTTCCCTTGTGGTTGATAACATGATTTTTTTACGCTGTGTCAGCTTTGAAGCAGGGCTCGAACTTGGGGAAAAGAACACAAGAATGCAGGGCTTGTAGCTCAACGAAAACATTTTCACAAGACAGAATTCAAAGTGTGACACAGGGTCACGATTATTTGAACTTCTGGGTACAACTTTCATACTCAGCAGAATTGAAGGATATTTATGAGACTCAAAACCAACATTTGAACATAATTTTTTAGAAATAAAGGTTGGGTGAGGTATTATTATTCAATCACACAAGACCACCGGTCTTGTCCAGTCATGAGTTTACTGGCCTGATACTGAAAACACTGGCCACGAGCCTGCGGTCCAGTGTTAATTTCTAGCCCTTTTTAGTGTGTAGATATCCAAGCAACGAATATTAAAATATGGACTTGTTACATGTTACATGTGTACAAGTCCATATTTTAATATTCAATGACTTGTACACATGTAACACGGTGTTCTTGTACCTGTACAACGACCAGTAAGCCTTGAGGAATTAATTGCCGATTTGATATGACAGTAGCAAGTGGGTCATGAAGGCCAGACCCATTCAATTAACACAATTTTATCAGGTACAGTCTCTTGCACAGTCTCTTGAAAATATCACGATTACAGAGAACGAATTTAGACTTTGTTAGTACACGGTCCTATATCTTACACCCTTCATGTCCGTTTTATGATTACCATTTATTATTGCAAGCCTGCTGTCCACACAGCCCCTTGATAATGATGGTGTGGTAGTTATTAATCACCTACATGTAGTGTAGATCTTCATCAATGAACTCCATTCTGTGTATGATGATATTTTATTTTATCGTCTGATTGAGAATAAGTGTTTGTGTCACTCTCGCTGGCACCGAGCAGAAGGATCTCGATTTGAATACACATTAAGAGATAATTATGGCTGAATGTGTTAAGGCCCGATGTAGGATTTGTCACTGCACACATAGATAGTTCACACGTGAGTGCTACATGTACACAGTGTAAGGTTGGCCATTTTACGAGCGATGATACATAATTTTACTTTTAGAAAGGCCTGTACGTGCATCATACATATTTTTATGTCAATACCAATGTCCAATTCGTTCATCATTACGTTCATGAATGAACAGTTGGCAGCACCGTAGTATTTGATAAAAGCTTTTTTTTATTCAACGTAAGAGAGGCTATGTGTGCTTTTGTGTATTTTATTCTAAATGAGTTCTTGTGGATCTCAGGTTGTTTGTTATTGTTTATCAAATGCTTTGTTATGACAATGGTTCATTCAATCATTCGTTCGTTCAATGATGGGTTGTTCATTAACATTCCGAACTGCAGACATTTTGTACAGCAAGGCAAAAAGATAAAAGTACAGATAGTGAAAAATGCAGAAAAAATAGAAAAAACAGGTAAAGTGCACAAGGCACAAATAAAGACAGAAAATAAAAATCGATTAAAAAAAACAATGTTTTATTGGGTTGGCCCATAGTGTGGTATTCCGGTGGTTGGCGGTATCAACCGTTTGACTTAAAACGCTGAAAGCTGTGGCCAAGAGCCATTCAAGCAAAGTGGTATTTGTGCAGTTTGAGTATAATGAACAAACAGCAGCACTGTACAGCCTTTTATTTGGCGTTTTTCTGTAATTGATGTCAGTGGTCGTCTGGTCGATGCAATTTAATAGAAGAGCTTTTTTTTTTATTCAATGTAAAGTGAAGGTTTTGTTTTTAGTGAGGATCAGTTCCTGTCGGGCACCTCTTGGGGTTGAAACCCATGAGCTCTTGTCTTATTCATACCCTGTGGGTTACATTTCAGCTTGCCCGGAGAAGCCATCAAGAGCCCTATGTTGCGGCGGGTAAAACGCAGTCGGCATTTTAATCAGAATTTCGTGCATCGGGGGGAAGTTGTGAGTGCCACCCCCGATGAGGTTGGTTTCTCATGTGTTCGACTGCCCTTAGGGTTTTCCCATCACTGCTCTCTGTTGGGACGTTTAACAAAAGGAACAGCTGGGAGAGGCTTTGTAATATGCGGGTGTGGACATTTAATGCTGCTTAGTATTTTTCGGCAATGTGTTTGGAAGAACTGCGGACCCAAAATAATTTTGTTTAATTCTGGTAACATTTTGTGGACGTGTTTAAGCCCACATAGTGTCACATGACTGTACATTGTGTGGACATCTTTTGTTTTGGGGTCCACATTGGACACCTACATTATTATGCTTGCTCAGATGTGCATCACCAAAGTACTTGCAAGAATCATGGCTAAATAAGGAAAGTCTAAGAATCCGACCCGAGAATAATAAATGGCACTTTCACTACATGCCAGTAAATACAACTTAACAACGGTGGACACTTGGCCCTCGCTTGACCAAATTACCATCAAACGGTACACCGGACAACTGAGAAGAGTTGGCGCACTGATCTCCTCTTCGAGCGGGCAGCAAAATAACTCCATAATTTAAGAACGAAGTGGACAAAATGAAAATGTTTTGACAGTCTGGTGCACAGGTCTGTACGGACAATGTGCAGATGCATGTATCATCACCCTCATTGCTTCAGATGCTTTTCTAGTCGGTGACCAAGCTTTGTCTAGCACAGGTCATTGTCCCCTCCAGTGGAGTGAATAAATTATTCTGTCTCTGTGCCCTGATGTAAGGTGCAAGGAACAGGTGACGCTCTGAGGTCAGTCGTTCATCCATATTTGATCTGTTTGCATCAAGTGGAGGTTTCTCAACAAAATGGAGAGCAAGCGCAATTCTGCCACCATCTTTGTCACGATCCCTGTGTTACATGTAGGTAGCTACATTAAATGATGCTTTTCATTAATACTATAATAGGGGTCAGACTGTTTTGTCTTCCGAGCCTCTGTTTGGTCACATTGATTAGAATGGAAGAGACCAAATCACATCCACAAAATTTATGACAGTTGTTTTTTTGTTTTTTCCTCAAGTTTTGCTTGGAAACATGACTACCTAGTTTGATGACGTTTCTACAGGTTGGTTTATTGAAGACGATTGAAAAGGAATCCTTTAAAATATTTTGCTGGTTATGAAACTAAGGGGATCCTCAAAAATGACTAGCACTGTTACCCATAGGCATGAAGACACAGCTGTGAAGAGAAGATGGAGAAATATCAGTTTGAGATGTGGGATGGAGAACCCCAACATGGGAAAACCCACACAATTAGTTAGGAAAGTCTGAAAAGTTGAAAACCCAATTCACATGTAATGCTCCCGTCCAAAGCGGGATTGAAACCAGGGTCCACAGAGGTGAAAGGCAGGTAAAGAAAGCACTGAACCAAACCAACCTGAATTCCCTGAAAGTTACCTGGGCCCAATTTCATAGAGCTGCTTAAGCAACAAATAATGCTTAACAATTTCCTGCTAAGCAAAAATGAGCAGGATACCAGTCACAAATTGTACACATGATATGGAAGTTTGGCTGGTAACCTTATTCTGGTAAGCAAAGTTTTATTGTGCTTAGCAATTTTTTATGCTTTTAAGCATCTCTATGAAATTGGGCCCTGTACTCTTGTCCACAAAAATTGTATGTAATAATCTTTAACCATGTACATGGTACACGTACATGGTACATGTACATGCTTCTCAGTCAAACCTGTTGTCCTGCAAACCATTCCTGATGTCAACTTCCATGTTGAATGCAAACAAAGTTATCAATTAAAACTGAGCTGCCATTTAAAGGCAACGTATACCTTTGGTTTTTAGAACCGTTTGATTGTTTGAATCATATATAAATGTAGATGTATACACTAAAACTAACCTGTGAAAACTTTATTTCAAAAGGTGGTCGCGTTTTTGAGGTACTGCCGAAAATTCAGAGCGAATATTGTCCATGCAGGACGAATAATCCCTAATAGGAACACACAATCTGAGAAACGTATCTGACAGTAACGCTTCTCAGATTCAAATTTTAGGGCATAAAAAATGATATCTTTTTACATAACCGCATTACTTCGAAGTGAAATGTTTCTCAAAATGCTTTATACAATCGAAAGCTGCTGTAGGCTTCTAACCAATAAGTTTTTATTGCCATTGATTTTTGGAGTGACAGAGTGATGACCAAACGTATACCTTCCCTTTAAGGCCCTTTCACATGAGCACTAACAAGGGTCCTTGGTAATGGGTGCCAATATTGTCTGCCACTTTGCTCGATTGCGATAATAAAATAACAAGCTTTCACATGACATCTTAAAACATAAATTTATCAACATACCTTTTTTTAAGGGGGGGGAGTCAATGTCGTGATTTCACTGAACACTTTCTTAACTACTGGTGACACGTTCTGTGCATGGGAATAATGATATTGCCATAGCAAGGGTCCATGGTTATGTAATCATTTCACAATTCGTTTTGTGGTGATTTTAACACTGTTGCTATAAGGATTGCTTTCACATGACTGGAACTTGCTTCTTCTTTTTTTTCAATGTGCTTTTAGTCAAGGTCTCTTGTTGAATATTTCTTGTGTGAACTGAAAGGGCCTTGTTCTACAAGAATCAAACGTCAAATCAACTGAGCAGGGGTTTTTTTAGGGTTTTTTTTTTTTTCATGTTAAAGTCCAAATTATGAAAATGTCTCATGGATAATAATTTCATGATAGCAATTCATGTAAATTTGCAAATCAGTCTAGAATAGAATAAATTCACGCACTGCTTCAAAAAAACAAAAAACAAACTATCCCTTTTGTTGTAGGCTTGAATCGACACCGTAGAAATCATTCAAAAACGAAACGTCAATTATTTATCGGTGCAGCAAAAGAAACCCCAGCAGTCAAATGAATTTTTCAATTGCTGCACAAACGTAGCACAGTCCAGCAGGTATACATACATACGTGAGTGCAATTTATTTTTGTTTAGTGTCGGTGCATCTGCTCCACCACGTCTCGCACTGTGCATTACAGAACAAGTACTGGCGTCAAGGAGGATTGGTGTAACTCGAACAGCTGTTGTCATATTTTTGGTTCTTCATTCGATTCAGATAATTGATCGGCGTGATATTAATCTGAATCCATGTGGGGCACTAGTTGAATGCTTCATTGATTTAGTCTTGACCTTTAGTTCTGGGTGATGAAGTATAGTAATAGATTTGCACTGACATGTTTAGGTTGGGGTGTGTTGTATGTCTGCATTAAAGTGTGCGTTGTGTATGAAGCAGGGTTCACCCTTAGCACTAGGCCGGCTTACTGATGTCTAGTACAAATCTGCTACCGATTAGTAAATGGCACTTCTCAACTTGCATTGTGGGACACTGAAAACTGTGCAATCTAAGAGTGGAAAATGCTGACATATCTCCCTTTTCAGATGTGAATAGTCAGTTTTTTTAATGTGTTCATGTATTTTTGAGTGTGTGAATGTGAAGTTCATTTGAGCATTAAACTGGTTGTGATCGCTACCATTGATATACATGAGAAAGATACATTTATGGCAGCACATTTTTGAAATCTGGGCTGCTTTAAAAATTTCCTGGGGACAAGTAAAATGCACAATTTACTAGAACAAAGGAATAACCACAGAGTGACTGCAACAGAGAGCTGTGCGTATATTTGTGTCTCACTGACGAGTCTGGTGACAAAGAGACAGTGTAAAGAATTGCAAAGACGCAGCACATTGCATAGATGTAGTTGACTCATCATTACTCAGAGGTGACATTAAGAAATAATCCATCTCATGTTCAATGCATGAAGAGGCAAGATAAAAAAGTTTTATCATACATGGGACTTAAAGGTTAGCTCATAGATTGGTAAATACTCCAAAAAATAATTACCTTAAAAACTTACTTTTCGAGAAGCACTGCTTCAAAACTATTTTGAGACAGGGTTTCCCTTCGAATTAATATGGTGTGGGTAAGTTTTCACCCCAAAACATTTTAATTTTAGTAATGATTCGTGGATGAACCGTTGCTCAGATTTCTGAGGGTTGGTGTCCGTTCGTGAATGCGGTGACCAGAGATGTGGTTGGTACTCACTGTCACTTCGCTAATTGTGGATGAATTCAACATTCTTCTAAAATTACTGCAACAGTAGTTTGCTGTTTCCTCCACAAGTAGACACAGTATTTAGCTGAAACTTTTATATGTGACTTTTAGTGTAACTTTCTTTATAATTTTGCCATATATCAGCATTCTGTTGACAAAAAACAATCTATGATCGTACCGTTAAACTGTTCACTTGCTTGCATGCAACAGTATTTCTTTATTTTGTGGGAGGTGGGGTTAACCTTTCAAGCTCTGTTATGTTGTTGTTGTCGTGTTTGTTTGTTTGTTTGTTTGTTTGTTTGTTTGTTTGTCTGGGAGGTTTTCCAGCTCACATAGATATTAGGTTCACATTACTTGCTCACTTATAATTCACTTCAAAGGAGTTTGAATTATTTTCAGCAAAGAACACATGGATGCAGATTTTCATGAGCAAAGGGGCTGAAAAACAACTTTACATGCAAGGCTCTGGTCTGAGATGAGCTTCAAACCAGTGTCAAACAAGTGAAGGGCAGGGAGAGAAACATACAACTAGACCACCCAATCCCCCGTTTTTCAAATTAACATTGATCAACCAAAGCACCCTTAGAGTGGGGTTTAAAAAAAATAAAAATAGCCCTTTTTTGTCCTTGAAAAGAAGTTTTTGTTATGTTAAGAGAATCCAAATTAATCCAAATCCAAATTAATCCAAATCCAAGATAATCCAAATGTATGTACTTGGTTACAAATTACAATAAGTGTACACTCGATCATTTTTACAAAGGTCTAAGGGTGAAAACATTAATGCTGTTTTACCCTCTGTGCATTATAAATGTGAGGGTTTGTTATTTTAGATTTATTGTAATTTATTCTCAAAGGCTTGATGATTCAGACTTGGGGGGGGGTCGAGTACCTCTATTCACAGATATGAGACATTTCAGTGTTTCATCTTAACTTTGACCTTTTTATTTCTGCCTGGTGAAAGTAGAGTAGCTGCCATTTTCTTCAGGAGAAATCCTGCTGTTTGATCTACTTCTCAAGTGCTAGGGATACTGTTCCCAGAAGCTCCTTGAAATCTATTGCTCCAGGGGTTACCAAAAGGTGGAAATGCCATCATTTCATCCAATCTCCAAAATGGGGATCTTCAGATCTGTTTTGTCAGCAATGAATCTCACAAAGGGGAAAGCATGTCGTTAAATTATTTAACTCAAGAGGCAAGTTTGCAATATACAGCACAATGCATTCTGTCCACGATGTGATCCAGACACAAAATCACATTTCCACATTCTGAAAGACAATCTTTGTACATGTAATTCATACCCAGTGCCTTCAACATTTTTCATTTATTTATTTTTTTAAATGAGATATCGCCTAACATCACAAGGCCGGACCGGACGGCCACTTCAAGGTGAGGGCTACAGTTAACTGATTTGGGCTGTCGACCCAAATCAACTGTCACCAAGGGAATGTTGCCACCTACTCCTAGGGTTACCCTCTTCACAGTCCGTAAAAAAATATAGGCATGGGTATCATCCACTAGGAGCCTGGCTGGTAAAGCAGAATGCACTACCTTTCCTAAAGCCAACACGAAAGTACACAGATTCACAGAAGAAGAAAGGAAAATACCATTATACATGTACTCAGTAGAGAGTGAAATAGACCGATCCATACGTGCAAGTTCGCTGTAGGCTGTACCACCATTACTGGGATGCTGGCAGAGCAAGGTTTTATACACAGAAACATGGAAAACCGTCACATTTTAAACTTTGTGGTCTGAATAAATTCCTGATTTCTTTCTTTTTCTATTTTTGTATAGTAAGAGAGACCAATCGGCAGAACTCTAATCTCAACATGAGGTTGGCATCACTGGAGTAAATCCCAGCACCCCAACCAGGGTGATCCTTGTCCGCTTTCATCCAAACCACCTGTCTTGTCCAATCGCCATGTCTTTCTTGCTGAAAAAGTTCAGCGACTTCCTCGGCATCTCAGACCCCGAGTATGTCAGAGCACCCCCGCTGGACGGTGAGATTATCTACTGCAAGAACAACGTCTGCGTCCACCCTCCGTCCAATCTAGCTAAAACAGCCGAACACTACCCAGGTTACCTCACCCTTAGGTCCCAAGGTAACGGACACAAGGTTTCCTCCTTGATCCTCACCTGGATCCCAAACTCCTCTCTGGATAAACCAAGGAGGCGCTCCCCAAGGAGCTCCTCTGAGACCTCTCCGGTCAAAGAAACAGAAGGCAAGAAAAATGTTCAAGAGCACCTAGGTCAGGAGGCTAATGTTATGGATGCCTCGGCTAAACAACTTCCTGTTGATGCTGGCTCAAAAAATCATAATGACGACAGTTGGAAGGAAGTGCCAAACACATCTTCAGAAACTAATCAGGATTCTAGTATTGAAAGTGATGAAGGGAGGTCCTTGGAAGCTGACCAAGGCACTGTGGAACAAAATGGCTTTGTGTCAGAAGACAGTTGCGATAACAAGGACGATTGCACTCCCTTGAAGACTGTTGACAAACAAGATGATGACAAAGATGTGGTTGAAACAAATAACACTGACCCTCAGAGTTCTGTCTCCCAAAAACAAGATGGCACTCGAAGAACAAGCAATGCCAGCGGCTCATCTGAGAGTGACAGCATCTCAACAGATGCCCAGCTGGCCCTCCTTCTAGGAGACAAAACCAGTCACAAAGAGCTGGAGAGGCCCCGGGATCTCATGGTAGGCCCACCAAACATGCAGAACAACTCCATCAGCAAAGCCAAAGATGAAAGCCTCAGCTCCGCCTCGTCCAACCCAAGCTCCTTGCCATCGCCACTCCGAAGCCTGATGAGAGATCAGATGATCAGGGATATGCAAGACTTAGACTCTGAGGATTGTGGGGCTAGCGTTTCTTCATCTACCACCCCTACCACATCTAACCCTGACCCTGGCTCCCTCCCCTCCAGCCCTGGGAATGAACCTTTTGACCCCTTCATGTCCCTCTATAACCAGAACTCTCCCCCATCACTTATATCTCCTGCCAGCCCCCTCGTCACTCATAACCTTACCTTCCCTGACAACTCAATTGAGTACATCTCCTTAGGATCCAAATCGCCGCACATGACTCCCAAGGAGCAGCTGTGTGGCGTGTTCTCAGTCGACCTGAGTCAGATGAGGTCTCTGAGGGTCTTCTTTAGCAGTGAGAACAGCACCAGCGGTCAGTTGGTCATCGCCAGCCAGGAGAGCCAGTACAAGATCCTTCACTTCCACCACGGCGGCCTGGAACGTCTGACTGAGGTGTTTGAACATTGGAGGTGCTGTATCAAACAGAAGAGTAAGGTGAGACAGAAGTGCTAGAATCTCCTATCATTGAGAATTAAAACTTGGCCGTATCCAAATTGGCAGCTACAGCTACGGCTATGACTGTTGCCACAGGCGTCCTATATTTTAGTGCATGAGGACGCGGCAATCCAGTCATAGCCATAGCTGTAGCCACAAATTCTGACACAGCCCTACTCTCCGAAAAGTTTAACAGGGATTCATGCATGCTCATGCATGCGTTTTATTACCCACTGTTGATTTGCCTCGTTTGCTATTGGGTGTCGGAGAAACCATGGGAGAAGTTTGCAGCACCTGGCTTCATTGAAAGATCATTCAGAGAGACTTAGATCGCTACCTACTAGAAAACAAGCTGGGGGTCCCACAGGGTTGATTTGCGGTTTTATAAAAATATATAATGACGATAACAATAACAGGTGTCTCTTAATGAATGGCCCACCCATAGAGCAAACTTGCCAGGGACAGTGACCACCTGTACCACAAGTTTACCATCCTCCAGTCCCGCATGAAGCCGTCCGATTGTCACCCAGAGGAGGGCGTGTATGACGAGGTATCGGAGGAGATGTGGTGGTCCTACCTCAACGAGAGAGGGCAGGTTGAGGACGACTATGAATTCAGAAAGGTAACACCTCTAGATCATACCCAGCTCAAAGTTGGGATTTTGCTCAGTTGTGGTTGGTTGATCACTCCGCGGCCAAACAGACCATACTTGCCACGTGGCACCAAAGGACTCGAAAATCCACAAGACCACAGGGTTTGTAGCTTTAAATGTTTTCTGGACCAGAAATGAGAAGAAACAAGTTTATGACAAAGTTTTAACATGCATTTAACTGTTGTTATTTTACGCTAAGACATATAAGAGATGATTTGTCTCATTTGTCTTTATGGGTGTTAAGTTTTATTTCATTACTCAATAGAATCGAATCATCTATCAGATTCAGAAGTCAACATAATTTGTTTTTGTTCAAGATATTACACAGTGAGGTATTACTATTGAATTGAAAAGCACAAGACTGACGGACTTGCCCAGTTATGAGTTTACTGGCCTGACGGTAAAGTCACTGGCCTCGGACCTGCCATCCAGTGTAAAACTCAAGCTCTGCACCATATGGGCCAATTTAATCAGTGCACACAGTTTTGATTGTTGCATTAATTCATTTATTTGACATTAGCATTTGCATATTTTTTAATGGGAAACTAATATTGCAGTAACAATACTCTGATATGCTGACCAAGGATACGGTATTTTGAAGTTAGTAAAGTTAAAAACCTTTCTTGCGGAAGAGAAGACTTACTTGCATTTCTTGTTTGTTTTTTTGGGGGGGGGTTTCTTCCTCAAAACTGGTTTTTGAGAGGGATATTTGAACAAGGTAATTGGTTTATAAACTTCTCTTGCAGGAGAGAAGACTTACTTTCATTTCTTGTTTTGTTTTTCTTCTTCTTCTTCCTCAAAACTGGTTTTTAATAATAATAATAATAATAATGTTGAACATTTCTAGTGCGCCATGTCTGTCAATGATGACACTCCTGGCGCAAAAAAACAAGAACTCTGCTAATACACAAGACAACCAAAAGTTTGAAGGCTATATTTTCTGAAATAGATATGTTTATTGGTTGATAAAATGAATAAGTGAAAACAAACACAATATTGTCTATCACAAAGCACAATGTATATTTGATGATAAGCGCTTTTAGATGCCCGTGGACAAACAGCTATATAAAAACTGATTATTATTCTTATTAATATTATTTTATAAATTACACCCAATATTTTAAGCCATATTATTTGTCAACGATTTTCAGGCCATTTTCTTTGGAGGTATCGATGAGTATCTTCGTCGTGAGATCTGGCCGTTCCTCCTCCACTACTTTGCCTTTGACTCCACCCTAGAAGAACGTAACGCCCAGAGAGGAGAGAAGAGGGAGGAGTATGAAGCCATCAAGCAGAAAAGGTGGGTAGTGACGCCCAAATGGGGGTAGGAAAGGATTGCTTTAGGTGTGCATTCTTCTACTGCACCTCTGAAGCACCCAATGATGGAATACAAAGTCTCCAAGCAGAATAGGTGGTGCTCAAATGGGGGTAAACGGGTGTAATGGGGTGCTTTAGGTGTGCTTTGCCCGACTAAACATCCACAGAGAGTGCATTATGGAATAAGCCTTCAGCAGTAAAGGGAGGCGGTTCTGCTCAAATGGGTATAAAGGGGTGCTTTAGGTCTGCGTTCCCCTACTACACCTTTGATCCACTTCAAATGGGGACATGACAGAATATGAAACTTGCAAACAGAAGTGGTGAGTAATGATGTCCAAAGAGACTTATTATGGTGGGTGTTGGTGAATGGTGTGCTTGGGAGTTTTTGTACTAAACCTTTGAAGTGCCCAGAGAGGGTACAGAAAGTACCCAGACCCAGAGAAGGTACAGAAAGTACCCAGACCAAGAGAGGGTACAGAAAGTACCCAGACCCAGAGAAGGTACAGAAAATACCCAGACACAGCTAGGGTATAGAAAATACCCAGACCCAGAGAGGGTAACAAAAGTACCCAGACCAAGAGAGGGTACAGAAAGTACCCAAACCTAGAGAGGACACAGAAAATACCCAGACCCAGAGAGGGTACAGAAAGTACCCAGACCCAGAGAAGGTACAGAAAGTACCCAGACCCAGAGAAGGAACAGAAAGTACCCAGACAGCTAGGGTCTAGAAAATACCCAGACCCAGAGAGGGTAACAAAAGTACCCAGACCAGAGAGGGTACAGAAAGTACCCAAAGCTAGAGAGGGTACAGAAAGTACCCAGACCCAGAGAGGGTACAGAAAGTACCCAGACCCAGACAGGGTACAGAAAGTACCCAGACCCAGACAGGGTACAGAAAGTACCCAGACCCAGAGAGGGTACAGAAAGTACCCAGACCCAGACAGGGTACAGAAAGTACCCAGACCCAGACAGGGTACATCGTAGCTTTGATGCAATTATGTGGTTTATTTTTGAAAGGTTGGCAATGAGTGAGGAAGACCAGGAGGTATTTTGGCGTAATGTTCAGTGTACCGTTGACAAGGACGTGGTACGGACGGATAGAAGTCATCCTTACTTCAAGGGTGACAACAACCCTAACATTGACACCATGAGGTAGGAACAGTGTGGATGGTTGTTTATCAGAGCCTTTGGGCCTTTTCCAAACTCTCACCAAGATTCAAAACAAAAAACTGCTGTTATCACAAAAATACAGTTTGTTTTTTAATGTATTTTATCTACATGCGTCTCAAAGCACACATTTTTTTATAGTCGGTATACAGAGCTTTATAGAATTATGATGCCCAGTTATAATTGCTTGTTGCAGCACAGTCTGCAGGCAGCCATGCCAGAAGCACAGGGGTAGGCCCTTTATCACAACACAAAGGACTTAAATGGTTATTCGACCCATCTGAAGGACGGATGCAATTATGGTTGAGTGTCTTGCTCAAGGACTAGAGTGCCATGACCAGAACTTAAACAACACTAGGGCCCAATATCATGGCTCTGCTTACCGTAAGCAAAGAATCGACACGTACTGAAGTAGAGAATTCCGCGCTTAGGTCAAGCGTATTTCATGGGTTAGCAGGGAGGGTTTGCTTGTGCGCCTGTGTACACCACGTTAGTAGGCATTCTTCGCTTACACAGCTAGCGCAGATATTCGGCGCTTGCCCTGTAAGCGGAGAATGCTTGTTGTAACTTGTAAGCGCAGAATTCGGCGTTAAGCAGGGCCATGAAACTGGGCCATGACCTTGAGTCCGGTGCACTAGACTCCACTTTTTCATGAAAAATCCTAACAAATCTTAAAGACTGTTTTGTATAGGGGATTTTCACACATCTTACAACTCTGGCATAAAAAAAAATACAAATAATCAAATTTTCGCACTTTTGGCTGCAGGGATGTTTTACTGAACTTTGCCATCTACAAGCCGGCCATGGGTTACACCCAAGGCATGTCAGACCTTCTTGCTCCCGTTCTCGCCGAGCTTCAGGATGAGGCAGACGCCTTCTGGTGTTTTGTTGGCCTCATGGACAGTATTATCTTCGTCAGCTCACCAAAGGATGAAGATATGGAAAAACAGCTGGTAAGTATTCTTTTGACGGTTGTTTGAGATATTGATACAAATGACATATGTCGTCCTGCTGTCAGCTTACAAGAAAAACGATGATGAAACAATGGAAATGCACAACTACATGTAAGTAGGGTTTTTTTTAGGTTTTTTTTCTTTCTAGAATTAATTCATGCTTTCCATTATATACAAATTTAGAGAAATTTAACCCAGTCAGTTTCACTTGTGGTTTAATACTTGATGTTTGAAATAAAAAGTCTCATCCCCTTAAGGTGATCTCTCTGCTCCCAGGTTGTATTGTAAACTTGGGTGTGATCCCTGGTTATACGGCAGTTACAGGTTGAATGGCTTCTGACTGGCACCCCCAAACAAAGATATTGACAGAATAGGGAGACCACCAACATGGGCTAGATAGTAGAGAACCAGCACCTTAATTTGGAGGTCATAAGTTCAAGTCCAACTCTAACCAATTTTTCTTTGTTCAGCCCCAAGTTAAAAAGAAAAAATTGCATAAGAATCTTGTAGTTAAAAAATAAATTAAAAAACATCAACTATTCTTACTGTATGTGGACATGATCACCAAAATGGCTGTTTTTAAAGAGCGTGTGTGCGATATGTGACCTAGATGCACTAGATCTTTAGACTAAGACTGTGATGTTGGAGTGGTTTTGTTTACCTCATTCCAGGGTTATTTGAAGGCCTTGATGAAGCTGATGTTACCTGACTTCTGGAGTCATCTTCTCACACTCAGCGACGCCATGGATCTTCTCTTCTGCCACCGGTATGCAAGAGTCTCATCTTTATTATTAAAGGGGCACACCGGCTTCGTTGGGCTATTTGGGCTACAAAATAGGCTAACATATGACTTCAAAGGTCTTCCAGGAATGGAGAAGAACGGTTCCTAAAAGAAATCATCAAATTTTGCCGTTTTTGAGCATTTTTCAAAAAACGAAGGTCACGTGATTTATCCGAACCAAAAAAGTGGTTCGGATAAATCACGTGATCTTTGGAGATAGTTTTACTTCCAGCCGTATAAAATTAAATTACTGAACCAAATTTAAATCTGTTTTTCAAAAATTATTCATGAGTATTTGACAAAAAAGACTATGTATTCAGATTATTGATACAATTTGTAAATAATGATGAAAAATCGAACGTAAGATTCGCATTCAGAGAGTCCGTGCAACCGAAGCGTGTTTTACGGCGCACCAGCGTGGGAGCTAGCGGAACGTAAACCTTGAGGCATATCCCGTACAGCCTGTGCCGTGTCTCGTGGGGCTAGAGAGACAAACCCCGAGTCATGAACTCCCCAGCTTGCCGGTCTAGCCGTGAGCTTGGGAGCTTGTCGGAGGGGTAGGGAGCCAGACCAACAATTACGTTTTTTTAGGAGGGTTTCAGTCTGATACCCTAGCTATTATCCCCTAACTCCTGCAACGTGTTGCCTGCGCTACACACGCGGGACGACGACGGGGAATATTTATCCCATACAGCTGGTCTACTTCTATGATAGCTGCACAATGTCCACCCCCCCCCCTCCCCAATTGCTGCTTTTGCTGGCTTTCCCTTTGGATTTATCGTTGTTGTTTTTTTACTTTTCGTTGGACCACCTTCTGGGTGTTTTTCCTTGCTATGTTTTTTTTACCGATCCTTGCCTTGGATGTCGAAGAAACGTTCTCCATTGCAAGTACACAGAATATAGTACGTTGTCGTACACAGAATACAGGTTGGGGTGCGTTTTCGCGGTCGTAACCAATAACTGTTTCAATGGCAAGTTCAACCGAAACAGTTATTGGTTACGACCGCGTGTGGACTTCGACTAGGACTGACCATATAGGAACCTTCCCTTTGGACTGACGTTCGTTCATGTCTGTTTTTTAATTTACACGTGCATTTTTGCTTGATGGATATGAAGTCTGGATCCTCATGCCTCGCCATTGTTATAATTGAAACATACAGAGCACTAGTCTACTTACAACATTGCGCAACATTGTACGTAAACTTGACAGTTGCAACGGCTGGAAAAGCGTATAAGCTGACCTTTGACCGCGTTTTGGTTTTTTCACATTTTTCGTTAATTACGTGATATTTTGATGAATTTTTTTTTACAACAACCATCTAAAAATTGTTGTCTGTCATTCCACATCACTATATTAGGTAAACAGTAAGCCGGTGTGTCCCTTTAACCCTCCTACTGTCTGACCATTTAATATCATAAACTGTGGCTCTGAATTGTAGATAAATTATGCCAGCCCGCAGTGTGATATCATATGGTGAATGATCTACACAGTACACAGTCAACCCTCCTATTGTCTGATCAGTCAATATCATCCACTTTTGTTTTAAATGATATATAGACAATGCTAAGAGAAGGGGTTTGCTCCGGTGTTTCTGGCAGTGGCTGCTGAATGCGTCAAAGCACCTTGCAAATCCATACAAGGTTTGACATAAATGGGTCTCATAATTCAAAAACCTGTCTGGAAATAAATGATGTTGAGACTCCTGTAGATAAAGCGCTATATAAAAAGTAGTTATTATTATTATTATTATTGTTATCTCTTTTGCAAAGCTGGATCCTACTTTGTTTTAAGAGAGAGTTTAGTGAGCCGGAAGCACTAAGAATGTGGGAGGCTTGCTGGGCCCACTACCAGACTGACTACTTCCACCTCTTCATATGCCTGGCAATCATCGCTGTGTACGGAGAGGATATTGTCCAACAGGTAAAAAGTAGAAAGAATTCAGTGCAAAGTCACAGAGCTGCCAACTCTCCCTGATTCTGCAGAAAGTTCCCTCTTCATCTTTTCGTATCTTCAAACTTTCAAAATGGTCCTTTTCCATTTGTCCACGCAGTGTTTTGCATTAATGGTGTAGTTCTAATGGTTTGTGCAGCTCCACAGACCTCGAAAACTACGTCATTATTGCAGAACACTGCGTGGACAAATGGATTTGAGGCAGTAGCGTGTCGTAGCGTGTCGTGGCCGAGCGGTTAGAGCATCGGACTCAAGTTCTGGTGGCTGAGTCAACAGGGTGTGGGTTCGAATCCCGGTCATGACACTTGTGTCCTTGAGCAAGACACTTAACTAAAATTACCCAGGGGTAAATGGGTACCTGTGAGGGCAGAGATGGTTCTTGTGATTGATTTAGCTTGGTGCACTACATATTTGGCAGCACAGGCTGTATACTCCCAAGGGAGCTGAGATGGTTTAAGGAATGAAATAAATGACCCAGTGACCAGGGGAAATAATGTTGAAGCGCCATGAGCGTCACTGAGTGACGGATTTGAGCGCTATATAAGAAGCCACTATTATGATCACCACAGGCTCAGTACAATTCACCACACTAACCCTAACTCCTACTTATAACACCCCTTACAAAAATTCTGCCTTTTCATTGGTTTAGAGCGCGTCACATGATATGTCTTAGTTTTACTAGAAACCCGGCGGCCGTGTGATAGTCGTTTGCCATGGAATAGTCGACTATTACATGGCGCGCAGTACCCAGACGTCTTTTTTACCCACCTCGAACTCAATCAGTTGTGCATCTGTGTATCTGAAATGCGCGTACGAACGTTACGTGAACGAGGATGATAAATAGTCTGTTGGGGGTGTTATAAAACAAATATTGACTGCTTTTATTCGTGCTATGGTTAAAACTCCGACTCCCTCGGTGATCCCCGGACCGTTCCATTTCCCCTCGGCTGCGCCTCGGGAAAATAGAATGCTCCGGGGATCACCTCGGGAGTCGTAGTTTTAACCATAGCACTCGAAGCAGTCAATATTTGTATACTACATGATCTAACACCGTATGGTAACCTAAGCCTGGGCGACTTGTGCGACTATTGATTGCTATGTCTAGTTCGCAACTGCTGCTTTTCAACTACCTGGTTAACCGTGCTGCAACGACTACTAAAAATACAGTTGCAATTATTTGCCTCGTGCCACTAAATGTGTCGTTCATGAAGCCATTTACGAAACACAATTCTTCAAGACAAAACATTTATTACTCCATGACTGAATGCACTATTTAAATATGCCTGCACGTTTCCGGTTATTTTAAAAATTGAAACTGTTTATTCCTCGCAGAAACTGCCGTCTGATGACATGCTGCTCCATTTCAGTAATCTTGCCATGCAAATGAACGGAGATCTTATTCTTAAAAAGGTTAGAAAATCATTTATTGTTTTGCCCAATGTACTTACTTTTTGCATTACAAAATTACAAATCTGTACTTCAAACATACCTATTTAGTTGTTAAACACCCTTACAGTGCTCATTATTATGCGCCTGGTTCAAGATAAGCCATGTTACTCCCTTACTCCCTCAGTTATGTTGGCTGCCTATTCACTATCGTATTCAATTCAATATTATTGTATTGATATTCAAGGCCCTTCATGACCTCGCTCCAAAGTACATCAATGATATGTTGCACGTTAAAGACCATTCTAACTGTTCATTCTAATAACAGGTTTACTTTTGAATTACCCAAAAGGTGAAATGCAAGGATCCACTGGGGACAAGTCATTTATTCAAGCTGCACCAACACTTTGGAATTGATTACCCTCTCACATTCAATCGATACAGTGTCTTTCTGTTTTCAAGACCCAGCTCAAAAGACTTTTCTTTTTATTAAACAAGCTTTTGGCTAATTGTGTCTTATGTGTGTGTGTGATCTTCTTATTTTCACTCTTTGCTGTTTAACTCCACTGTGCTTACTTTTTACGATATTGTAGATTTTTGTAATGCGCTTTTGAAAAAAGAATTTGTGAAATGCACTCGATAAATGGGGTTTTATTATTGTTATTGATCTTGATTGAATTGATTTTTTCCCCACATATTTGCATTCCTGTATTAAGTGTTAATGTAGTGTGAGTGATGTCATTCCCCGGTATCCTTGGAAGTGGTTTCATGCACATGATCTCTTGGTTGCAGTTATTTTTGTAATTTTTAGTTTACGGGGGCACCTGATCCCATGGGGTATTTTATATCATCAATTTGAATGGTCACAGGTGGTCTGTTTTGTAATGTTAATTAAATATTAACATCTGTTTGTGTGTTTATTGTAGAATGTTAACAGTAGGATATTTGATAACATGTAGGCCTAGTTATTTTACACCGTTCATGGTTTGAACTTTTATTGAGGAATCCGTGATTCACAATGCGCTTTATAAATACTGTTTATTATTGTTATTCATTATGGCATCAATTTCATAGAGCTACTTCAGCAGGCAATTTTCCTTAACAATTTTCTGCTAAGCCAAACCAAGCAGGAAACCAGTCAAGTATGGTACAATTGATATGCTATTTTGGCTGGTAACCTTAATCTGGTAAGCAAAATTGTTTCGTGCTTAGCTACATTTTGTGCTTAAGCAGCTCTAGATATGAAATTGGGCCCCATTTTTGAAAAAAACACAGTGCAGCCTGCCTCATTCTTTCCTCATATGTTTAAAATTATATTCAGTAATGACGGCACCTCGTTGCTATTATTTTCCAACTCGACTTAAAGAAGTGCTTACATACATTACTTTATACGAATAAAGTGGAATAGTTAGCCTGGGAACATTTTCAAATTCGAACCAGAATTTCCTCAGCTACCCTTCATGATAAAAACCATTGATTACACGTAGAAGTATCTTGGAAGTCAATATCCTTTGATCAAGGAAAGTGGCATTAAGCCGCCGTCAATGATAAGATCGATCTTCTATAGTTTCTCATTGCCACGTACCTGAGATTGTTCCACTTTTCCATTCTTTCTGTTATTTAACAGGCAAGAACCTCCACTCCATCAATTTCTTGTCCATCCCTCCTTCATCTCCTTTTGCACACCCCCTGAACCTTGCCCGAACACTTTGAGACTTGTCTTTGTGTCGTATACCTTAAGTTTTCCCAAATTGTCTGGCGCTTTTAAAAACTGATTTTTTTAAAATATTCTTTCTTGACAGGCTAGAGGTCTCCTTCACCAATTTCGCCTCCTTCCACGCATCCCGTGTACCCTGGACAAACTCTGTGAGACTTGCGCCCCGGGAATGTGGGACAGTGGCCACACCCCGGAGGTTGAATGCGTGGGCCTTGGGTTCCACGAAGAGGGCTACATCTGCCCTCATATCAGGTGAAATTGTTGTTCAAAAACATTTCTGAGGTTGTTTCTTTTGGAAGATGGAAACAGTTTTTTGACAGAAAATGTCAATGTGTATAACAAATGTTTATTTATTTATTTATTTATTCATTCATTTTAATAATGAAGACTTTATGCTGTGTGGACGGGAATGGCTAAAGCGTAAGTTTTATTATTTTTTTGCAACATTTGTTGCTGATGTAAAGATACAATGTTATTCAGGCAGCGTATAGTGGGTTTGCCGCTTGAGTACAAAATGATTCTTAAGAACTGCACCAAACATTAAATTCCGAATAAAAGATCTTTACTAGTAACACACTTGTTTACTCTGTTTAAGTCCTCATCATTTTAGGAAGTAAAGGCCACCGTAGCCTTTGAGCGGGCTACATTTTGGGAAGCACAAACCTCAGACTTGGGGGCATGTCGTTGCTGAGTGGTTAAGAACACCAAACTCAAGCTCTGGTGTTTCTGACCAGCAGAGTATGGGTTGAGTCACGGTCGTGGCACTTGTTTCCTTGAGCAAAATACTTTACCAGAATTGCCTTGTCCTTTGGACGGGACATTCACCCATTGGTCCCGTTTACTAGGATTGGTAGTGTACGTAAAAGAACCCAGAACACTTATCATGAAAGAGTAGGGGTTAACCTCAGTGTTTCTGGTTCACATAGCAAGCGCCCTTGTTTACAGGTTTCCTCAGGCATGGGAGCGGCAGTGATTAAGTTCACTTATGAGGCAGTCTTGATTTCATTACTAGAAAAATATAATATTGACAATAATAGTAAAGAAAAGGCAGTGATGTTTATGACATATTGAGCAAGTTCTGGCAGTTCTGTGTTTTCACAGTAGACAAGGAAAAGTGCAGACAAAAATTGTGTTTGGAAATTTTTTTGTGAAAACATGAAACCTCTCATGAGTTGTGATGGTCCTCAACTAGACGGTCCATTCAGGAGTGAGCTGGACTCTGAGATGCATTTTATTTATTCTTAAACATTTGGAAACATTCTACTTAAGTGCATCTCAGATCCATTTTGGTATGAAATGATTTCAAATTAATATTTTTAAAGCCAGTTATGGAATACTTTTTTTTTAATTCAGTTGAATTGTAAACAATTGAATTGTATACATTTTATGTATGTATGCGCATTATTTTATAAGGACTTCATGAATATACAAATATGTGGGTAGCTTTATAAGCAAGATGTAGATGGCATTGTAAATGTTCATAGTTAGATAAGTGACCTTTGCAGGTCAAAGGTCATTCTGAGAACTCTGGAATCCCTTGCAGCCACACCACTGGGTGCCATTTCACCCATTTTGTGGGTCAAGTAACAGTAGACCCCCTGCATACATGTAGGCTGCGATCGCTATGGTCAAACAATGGAAACATGGATACGTGTTCACACCACGCACAACTCTCAGCCAATGGTTGTTCTTTCTTCGACCTCAGTGAGGGTGCTGTTTGGGCTTGTATTGTTTATGAATGGGGTCTTTCAGCAGTAGATCCATGGTTGCTTGTGTTAACACGTTGACTGCTGGTCATAGATTCGTAGGGCGTTCCCATTTGCCAAGTGTGGTGCGCATGCGCGCATACCAAATAGGTACTTTTTTGGTGTCTATTGTAATACGTTCATTTCTAACCCTAACCCTCACCACTGCCAGAAGCGTATTTGTTGCGTTCTCAGTGATGCCAGTGTATTCAGCTAACAATACAAAAACCTTTCATTCTCTACCAGTATACTCGTAGTGGCAGAATCCGTTACACCTGTTACTACGAATATACTCGTAGGCGGCAGTCAACGTGTTAACGTTTGCTTGCTAGAAAGCAGTTCTCTCAAAAGGAGGCTTTTTTTACACCGCGTGACCAAACCAATTTAAGAACAATTTATCAGAAATGACAGGTCCATTGTTTTCTGTTATCTCAATGTATAATGGGAGACTATTGACCAGGTAAATTGCCATTGTTGACGTCATTCTGAGCATGCTCACATTTCCAAGAACAAAGGATTTATCTGGTAAGTCTGCCACCTAGAGTTCCCAAAAGTCTCCCATTATATGTAAGCTAGAGAGTATGTATACGGGATTTGTGCACAGCTTGTAACATACGAAGACAATAAATAACAATAGACCTGTTAGTGCAAGTCTGCAGTCGTTACTGCCCCCAGCTTATGTACAGCTGAGAATCAGTCAGAACAATAGACCAGCGAGAGGGGGTAACTTATTCCCTTGTTAAAAGTCCTCAAACGATACTTTTAACGTGCGAGAACAATAGCAAGTAAGGATGTGCTGTTTTGTTATTGTTATTAGAACGTCTTACTTGAAAATATTTCAATCACTTTCTTTCTCTTTTCTTGACTTTATTTGGATTGCAGCTCAGATGGAAGTTTTAAACATGTGGGTATGAACTTACCTTGAATATGTGTACAGCGTACATGTACCCTCTCGTTTCTTTTTGCATGTGTCCTGACCCGTCTTACACGTCATCCACCAAATTTACACATTTCAAGTTTATTCCAAATGTGAAATTGAATCGGTCTTTGCACAATCTAGTGACATTAATATTGTTCACTTACCGCCATCTTGTATTCATTCCAGTACAAAACTGTGTTATTAGTGCCCAATTTCATAAAGCTGTTAAGCAAATTTCTTTACTTAGAAGGAAATAAGTGGACTACCAGTGGCAACATTGTAGACTTTATGGAATGTTGGTTGGTAACCTGTTTCTGCAAGATTTTCCTGTGCTTAGCAAGTTTTTGTGCTTACAGGCTTTATGAAATTGGGCCCAAACTTTAGAGGTCATGTCCGAATTGGTGGTTACGGCTACGGCTATGGATGGATCAACATGCAATGAAGCATAGGCAGCTCTTAGCAACAGCCACAGCCGCCAATTCGGACAGCGGCTTCAGCCCAGAAGCAAAAAGTAGACTGGCTCCTGACATGTACCAGTGCTCTTTCTTGTATATAGGGATATGAGTAGTAAGACCAAGGCAATGTGATAAAGCCTGATAGACAGGACAGACATGCAAACCTAGTCGCACCTTGATAGTATACTAATCATAGAATGGACAATTTAGATGAATCAGACAACATCCACTTCTTTCCATTGGATCCATCATATTGTCACCAACGCCACAAACTGAAACACACCTACCATACTAGTAAAAAAATAGCCATCGAAGAAAACGGAGTCTTAAGTTGAAGTTGTTTTTTTTTTAACACAACTGTCATTCAAAATTTCAAAGTGTTTTCAATTCGTTTTTCTTATACTGGACACTTGATACTTTGAACTTTCCAACTTTCTACATGTTGGTTGAAATATTGAAAATGATTTCTTAAACATGTTGCTTTTGACCCACTAACATGTCTAAATATTGTGCAGTTGTAGTTGACGATTGTCGTTTGCAATATGGGTTTTGCGCCCTCAAAGTTCAAATGTACAGTCAGTTTTGTAAAATTGTTAAAAACGAATGACAGAAACTGTTCAAACCGTATACTTTTAATTTGCTTTTGAACCTGTTTATCCGGTTGCACTCTCTTTTTTGGTTTATGATTTCTCACATTAATAACCCAATCATAATTTTGCAGTTGCCATATGTCAACGATGTTTGCAGGCCTGAATTTACATGCAGGTGTGGCTTTGGCAACCCTTCCAATGTTTCCCGTACACTTCAAGTTTTTGCAATATTTGCAAAATTAAAAATCGCCATGCCCTCTCTAAGATGCAATTCCAGGCCTGTGTTTGTAGTGATAATTAACACATGCAGTGATTATGTGCAATGTATGGCCGTGTTGGAATTATTGGCTACGGCTTAATCGTTATGTGAACAAACGTGAAAGCATAGCTACATAGCAACAGCCATAGCAACAGCCATAGCCCCATGCCAATTCTGACACAGCCCTACGTAGTGTGTAAAGAGAACATTTGTTCAGGAAGCTAACAAACATTCAAATCTTTTTAGAAATAGAAACATCATTGAACCTAGCCGGCTCAAATTCTTCACAGTTGATCATCCTTCCCTTGATCATTCAACAACTCACAGAGTTTTTTTAACTTCAGTCTAAATCTCAGAGCTGCTAACTCTCAGTGATTCTGCAGAAAGTTCCCTGCAAATAAGCCAATCGCTCCATGTTCTGATGAGCAAACTGGACAGTCTCCCTGATTGTGGAAACTTATCTCCTATTATGTTGAATGTTATTCAGATTATCTCCCTGGTCGATGTAAAAAAATCTACCAGGGCCCAATTTCATGGCTCTGCTTACCGCAAGCAAAGAATCGGCGCTTACGGAAGCAGGGAATTCCGCGTTTACGTCAAGTGTATTTCACGGGTTAGCGGAGAATTTTTGCTTGTGCGTGTGCGTACTCCACGTTACTAGGCATTCTTCGCTTACACAGCCAGCGCAGATATTCGGCGCTTGCACAGTAAGCGGAGATTGGTGATCTTAAGCCCAGAATTCGGCAGTAAGTACAGCCATTACATTGGGTCCTGATTGCAAGATGCAAAATGTTGGCAGCTCTGTAATCTTAGCTGTTGGACCTGTACTGAACTTACACAGCACTTCATCTGCCGTTACAACTCACACACGATTTATCACATTTTGCAGTTAATTTTTCCAAAACAGGATGCAAGAATTTGATATTATTTTGTGCTTTTAATAATAACAGCTCATCATTGTTGACAACAGTGTGCAACATTTATTTGTCCAAATCTTCCTTTATTCTCGTACTCCTTTGCCAAAATTTGTGGAAAATGTTGATTGTATTGCTTTGGTTGTTTTTTAATTATTTTTGAGCCGTGTACAGCAAGAAGTAAACAGTAAACATAAAGTGTAACCCCTCAACAATGTTGACAATATAACCCTCCTCTAATAATTATGATCAAATGTCGTTCCAAGTATCTGCTTATTTAAAGTCAATGCCAGTTGCAGAAGAAAAGCAAATTTGACTGCATCAGCAGGACGTGATATATACACCGAACCACCAGCCTCAAATCCAGTCATTTTAGCTGGTTCCATACCTGGGTCTTATTTGGGCATGGCATTTTTTCCCTTAGGAAAGGGTAAGAGCACCAGACTCAAGCTCTTGTTTTCCTGATCAGCAGAGTGTGGGTTCGAGTCCCGATGGTGGCACTTATGTCCTTGAGCAAGATACTTTACCATTATTGCTTTGTCCCCCAAATGGGACATTCAGCCATAGTTCCCATGTACAAGGATTGGTTGTGCACGTAAAAGTAACACAGAACACAGATTTACATTGCACCCTTGTTTACAGGTTTTCCCAGGGTTAAGTTCACTTATGAGGCATCCTTGGTTTCATTACCAGAAATATAAAAGAACATAATAATAATAATAACTGTATGAAGCTTAAGAAAATGTACTGACCCCTTGCACATAAATTGTGTTTGTAGTTCTTTTTATTTTGTCTCTTACAGTTCTTTTGTAAGAAACTCATTTATGTTTAGAGTATGAGGCAAAATTTTAATTTAGGCCACTGGGACATTTACATAAACACTGTCACCACTTTTTGAATCCAGATTTACACTGCACTACCAACTGAATGTTCCTTCTGCATTTTTATTTTCAAAAAAAGTTTTGTTAGCAACAAAAATGTATCTTTTTTGTCTGTAATCCTTTCAAGGAAGTATATGGACAGGGGATTTTATTTCCACAATTTAAAGTGAATCTTCATTTTCCTGTAAGAAATAACTGAATTTCAATTGCAAGCATCAGGTTTTGATACCAGCACTTAAGAGTGATTTTTAAATCTGATAACTTTTGGTCTGGTTGAGCCATGTTACTACCCTCATTATTGTTTTATTTTTAGTTGAACACCGCAATGTTTTTTTTTTATCACTTCACACAACACCCTGCAGGAAGTGTTTTGCCCAAAAAACACACAGATATGGGTTTAAGCGCTTTGAAACGCCCGTGTAAAGCGCTATACAAATGTTATTATTATTATTATTATTATTATTATTATTAAAGAGGGGCTCCAAGGTAACTTTTTAATTTTGTGATGCATTTATTTTCCAAAAGATGGAGTCCTCATGAAGGTAGGGGAAAAATTACAAGTTATTAAAAATGGTATTAAATGCCAATTTATTTGATAGTCTTTCCAGAGCGTAATTTGGAGTATGACGACATCGGACATCGAAAACAAATGAGTCTGTACCTTTCAAAGGTCAAATTCAATGCCGTTATATTAAATGTCGGACAAATTCAGGAATGAACTAAATATTCTTTGCACAAAAAATGTACAGACTATATATTTGATTGTGATGTCGTTGAACGGATTTCGGATTCTGACAAAAAGTGCACTTGGAGGGTATCAAACACAGTGGCATTTTACACTGTTTAAATCTGGGGTTGGAGACTTGTAATTTTTCAGTAGGAGGTTTAAATAAAATTGTAATATTTTAGTATATTAATTATTCTGGTAAAGCTTAATCAAATTTTAGCGATTTATATCATACAATTTATTAGCTACTAATTGGTGTGAACTACTATTAAAAAGATGGTAGCATTTAGTTCAACTGTGGCACTTTTAGGTGAAAAATGTTATGAGAAGTTTACTGTGTAATTGATTGGCTTGTTTAAAGGAACACTGGTGATAATTCCCTCAAATATTAGCTTTCAAAATTTCACACAAATTATTTTTTTAATTTCAGTACCAGGCTTGATGTTGTTTGGCCAGACGCATTGTCATACATGTATTGAAGAAAATGAGACTAGTTTAAAATGAAGCATGGACAGTGATTTTATTGGTCAACTGGAATACATTACGGTATTTTGGCTGGTAACCTTATTCTGGTAAGCATAATTTTGTTGTGCTTAGCTACTTTTAGTGCTTAAGCAGCTCCATGGCTCTGCTTACCGTGGAATTCTGCGCTTAGTCCCCATCCAATGCTTACGGGGTAAGCACTGAATTTCAGCTGTATTAGCTAGGAGGGAGCTTATAAATTCTTTGCACTGGTTGGTTAACTAACTTGCTTTGCTTCTTCTTTTTAGAGATGTATTGGGGAAGCTCACAGCCTGAATGAGTTCATTAAACAGTAACAATCTTGTTTTGTGGTTCTCAACTATTTTTCAGAGAAATGTTCCGATTTTGGAATGCAGAATGTAAAATATATTTTGGTAAAAGTTTACTTACGAGGTTAAACATTTCCACCCCTTGCTTTTAGCGAGCAGGTGTGAACTCTTTTGCTGCTTTAATCTGATTTCTAATTTCTGTTTGATTAAAAAAAAAATTTAAAAATTTAAAATTCTTCTTAAACAGCAAGGAAGTCTTGAAAAGCCTCTGCTAATGTATGTCAGCCCTGTACTCAATAACAGCTTCCTACTTTTCTTTCATGTCATGGCCTAGCGGTTAAGAGCACCGGATTCAAGCTCTGGTGTTTGATCAGCAGAGTGTGGGTTCGAGTCCCGGTCGTGACACTTGTGTCCTTAAGCAAGACACTTAACCATGATTGCTTCGTAAAGTTGGGGAGGTAGTGCTTTCTGCTCTACCAGCCAGGCTTCTGATGGATGATACCCAAGCCTACATCCGTATGGACTGTAAAGGGGGTAACCCTGTTTCAGCCCCAGGAGTTGGTGGCAACGGCCCCTGGAAAAAATAGTTGATTGTAGCCCACACCTTAAAGTGGCCTTCAGGCCTTGTGTGTCTGGCGACTTGCATACAAAAAAAAATAAATAAATAAAATGGGTCAGTATCACGCCTGAAAGACTATATCATTTCAGTCACTTTCAAAGGATTCCCAAACTTCATGGCCCCCACTTTCATGGTGCAGCTTACCGAAGAATTATGCACTACTGCATCTTGTCTACTTCTATGGGCCATGTTACACACGGCAAGATGTTCACATTTCGATTTTCACATAAATTTCTGTGGGATAGTGAGACACTTTCTGAAAAATATCCTTTGTGCCGCTGAAATAATCCGTTTGCACGCTAAACAGTTGGTCGTCTCCAAGTTGTGTGTAAAAATTGCCCTGTTTTGTGACGAGGCCTTAAGGGTCGTAGCGGGGCTCAAGTGCATAATTACTCAGTAAGCAGTGCTATGAAATTGGGCCCAGGAAGTCTGAAATTCAAAAACTCAATCTTCCATTTAATAAACACTAACAGTATCTACCTTCCTCAAGAGTTCCAAACCAAGTTATCTGTGTGCTTCACTGAAAAACATTGCGTAGAAATTAGTGCTGAGCACTGCCTTTTGAAGAACAAATTTAGAATTTGTGTTTAGTTCAGGCATGACATTCTTCCTACTTTAGTTTGTTTTTGTTTTTTTGTGGGTTTTTTTAGCCCTTAGCAAAATAATTGTTCTTAAGAAGGCCTGAAAAGTCTATTAGAACCTACTCCATGTGTACATGCCGGTCAGCCCTTGTATTCGATAAAATGTTCTTACTTTTTTTCCCAATAACCAAATATCATGCCTGTTACTTTATGGATTAAATTTTTCATTTCTGATCGATGTGTGTACAGTTTATTGCCGCTACATTATAAAAAAATATGTCTTTCTTAACAATTGTTTGATCTGTTAAGCCCCGCCCACCATATCAACTGTCTGTTGACGACGCCCACGTGTGTACGACAATTTTTGTCTTACTCTTCCCTACACCACATGCAAAAGGCACAATGCTACGATCAAAATGGCAGAAACCTGTTTACATTTTGCAATGGGATTTTAACGTGTCAGACTTTTGCGGGACTTTTGGATGCACATTCGTGGTTGTGATTGGTGAATGCATACAGGGGCGGAGCTTAATGGATCGGTCTATTATCAAATTTCATGAGCGTTGTAAATGCAACGATAATATTCCAGCTTTGATTGCTATTGTGGCGTTTATATTTTGAAGCCATAAAGTGTGTGTTTTTCACCTGTGCCCAATTTCATGGCACTGGTTACTGCAGAATTCTGCACTTTAGGCCCATAGAATCACATACTTCATGGGTGCCGTAAGTTCTAAATTCCGCGGTAGGGCAGTGCCATGATATTGTGCCCAGTTATTTTGCTATCAGTAACTGTAGTTTTAAAACGCTACTAGTCTATACCCACCATTTTAATCAAAATTTCTTACTGTGTTAAACAAACGGACACACGAAAAGTCCTACAGTGGACATTCCTTTTGTTGTTGTGTAAACACGAAAAGGACATCCTTTAAACCATTCCCATTTATCATGCTGTGGAAGGTATCAGACTACAATGTAACTTATTCACACAAGTGTGTAAACACCTGCAATCGGGGACCTCATATTGTCCCTCTTTTGTTTGGACTTTAACTTTTTGGCAACAGCTCCCATCGGGTTTTGTACACAATTTCCAACGAGGACCTTTACCCAACTGGGGACCCAAATGTCCTCTTTTGAGGTCCCCATTTGAAATGTTTATACAAACTCTTCCAGCCTTGCTTTGGTTATAGGTGTGTACACGTATGGCGCAGTCTTGTAACTCGTGTCAGGATGGTGATTTGTATGGGTTCACCAATATCTATGGTCACTGATCATGCTGATGCCCTAGTTGGGTAAAAACAAATCAATGCTGGGCATACTTGCATCCCATCATGGCAGAAAACACTGAAACAGTACAACTCCAAATTGATTTTTTTCAATCTACATAATACCTCTTGCATTTGCCGAGGCCAAACAGTGGAAACGTGCATTTTGTGTTTGCGCAACGCACAACTACAGGTCAATCTTCCTTTGAACTCAGTGAGGGCGCTGTTTGAGATTGTGACGGCAAGGACTGTATTCAAACCAAATGGAGTGCTTGAATGCTTGGGTTCATTTTATAAAGTATATGTGCATTTATTCCTTGAACTACCAGATAAAAGAAAACAGTACGTAACTTTGATCTGTGCTGATGTAATGTTTATATTTGTCATGTATGTACAAGTGTGTGCACTTGAGACGGCTTAAATAATCAGCCTGTGTCTGTCTACATATTTTTTTCTACAAGAACGCAGGTTTTTTTCAAAATGTCTTGGGAAAAATGTCTGGTGAAAAATAGAAGAAATGCTATTTACAAAATATAAGTTCTTTGCTTTCATAAAAAGCTGCAAGTTACAGCTGAATCTAACGGCCCTTATTAATGTAACACATAAATTATTAAATTGTATAATAAAATAGTTTATCTACAAGAAACAAATAAAGACTACAAGATATTGTAATATATTTAATTTTGTTTTTTCTTTAATTCGTTTTCTATTAAATTAGCACTATTTATCTTAGTCGGTCTTGTACAGAAAATTTACAATCTCAAATTTCATTTCTGGAAGATTTATAGCATCAAATCGGATAGTTCCCACCTGATGTCACACAATGTCAAGTCTGCCATATTTTAAGGAAATGGCACATCATTTTTTAATAAGGGGAAAAAAGAGTGGCGACAAGGTCTTAACTGGGTGTTCAAAACCGGCAGGTAAAAACCAGCTAAAAGTTTGAACACTCATGTAAATTATCTGAAGTTTTCCGTTTAAACTGAAACCTACTCAACTTGTCTTTGTATAGACCATGTAACCTTTGCTTACAGAAAAAGTGAGTGACCTTGTACATTCCAGGACATTTCCTGGCAGGCAAGATACTACACAAGTCATATGGGAAATTTTAGTTTGTGTCATAATTTCCACATAAATTCAAGAGATATAAAAATAACAGCTGAACAAGTTTCGAGATGTGCCCCCCTTTCACCATATCAAAAGTCGGACAGAAGTCAGACAGTGCAATCTCTTTGAAGTGTAATATTAAATTTGTTCTTCCATCAAATCATGCCGGCAGGAAGTCTCGGCCCTGTGCCTCTTTTGTAAATAAGTGATGTCACAGGTTACATACATGTTATGTAACGGATTACTTGATCTATGTGCTTGATCATTAAACGGGGTCATTTGCCGGCAGTTCCATTTTATCGAAATTCAGTCTTAAAAAATCATTGACAATATCAGAGTGCTTTATTTTAGAGACTTGCAGACTCTATACCAACACCAAAAAAATAAAAAATTAATGGACATACTAGAAGTTTTTACCTCAGAAGGGCTTCCCTTGATTGTATGTTGAGCGGATGTCAATTTTGTTTGCGTAATTATACATATGTGCACATTGTTTAAAAAAAAACACACAGCTCTGTGTTACATATGCTCCCCGGACACTCCATCGTTGTGCAGTTACGAAAAAAGATATTCTTAAACATTGGTTGAAAACACTGTGTGGACGTGTGTAGGTCCACAAAATGCTTCAAGAACCTACAATGTGTGGACTTGAGTAAATCCACATAATGTCACAAGACATGTCTCAAGACCCTTCACTGTGTGGACGTCTTTCATGCTCGAGTCCACACTTGGTATGTAATGTTTGCCCAAAGGGTTTTACTCATTAAATCAGCCACTACCCTACCCTTCAAAAAATGTTTCAAATCAATTCTAACAAAGTGTGCAAATGAAATATGTGAAATAAAGATGATGATGAAGTTTGACAGCCAAAATGGAACAATATTTGGTTTGTTGATCATGTCATTCGGTCCTCTGGGCCAAATTTTATCGAGCTGCTTGAGCAGAAAATATGCAAAATAAGCAAAAATGAGCAGGATAACAATCACAGCTGATACACGTTGTATCATGGTATTTTTTTTAGGGTAACCTTATTCTAGTAAGCATAATTTTGTTGTGCTTAGCTACTTTCTTTGCTTAAGCAGCTCTATGAAATTGGACCCTGGTTTTCTTGACTTAGTTGCTGCCTCCACGAGCTCGTAATGCCATAATCCAGGCATAAAAGGGTGGGTGTAAAGCCCTGATGTAAATGGCCAGTCTATGGTGTAAGGGTCCTACGATAACATCAGGCTGTCTCCTCACTACGGAGTGGAGTATTCTTCCTGCAACATAATCTGCACTCATCCCCTTTGCTATGGCCGGATCCATTTCTGGTGTAAGCAGAAAGATTGAAATTACAAAATGCAGTTTAAAAACCCTTGTAGGTGAGGGCATATGTTAATGCCATGTCACACAAGGCAATTTACAGGCAACCAGTTCCAGGCAATCTCAATGAAGAAAATACATTCACATTTCGGTTTTCTCATTATTTTCCTGGGGATAGTGAGTTACACCCGCTAGAAGAATGTCTCTTGTAATGCCAAAGTGTTTCTTTGTGCATACAGTGCAGTTGGTTGCCTCCAAGTTGCCTGAAAAAAATTGCCCTGTGTGGGACATGGCCTTTAATAATGTCACTGTTTTACGAGTATTGCCCTGGTGGAGTCAAAGTCCTTGATATCCTAGACTGAACTATTCCACATATCTTAGAGGAGGGTCAGGTTTATTCGGAGAAAAATTTATTCATTTTTGTTTACCAGGCAGACTATACAAGTCTAAATTCAGACAAAAGTCTGAAATTTCTCATCCCTGATTAGATGGTGTCACTGCATGCCTTAGTTTCTAAACAAAAACGAAAAAGTTTAAACATGTTTACTTCCACCAGATGTATTAAACAAATAAACTGCTTCTTTACAGTAAAGCAATTTGTTTTTAAAGATGTCAAAAGAAATCGGGGAAAAAAAATTATTGAAAAATGTATACCTCCGTGACGTGTACCGTCTGATGTGACAGCGTTGTAAGAGCAGTTAGTCTTGATGTAACCAGGGCTGATGACTGTTACAAAGACATTGTGTTGCGCCATCTCTGCACGTAAGGAATCAAAGAATGCCTGCATTGCATGCTTGGAGGCTGTGTCTGAGGAGAGAAAAGGAACTTTTTTAGAGCAAAATTGAGGTAAATCGGTTTTCGGAAATGTCTATTTTGTTCAATCTCAAGAAGTGCAATTTGGGTGTTTATTGGAAATATTTACCCTCCTACTCTTGGTAACATTTTTCCAGTCAGTTAACCAAACATTTTAAACCATTCTATTGCACAGGTTGAAGTGGTTTAGGGTGCTGAACTCAAGTTTTACAGAATGTGGGTTAATGGTCTGGTCAGTCGCAACACCCGCGTCCTTGAGTTAGGCACTTTATGATAATTGCTTCTCTCCATCCAGGAGTACAAATGCGTACCAGTGAGAACTTGCCGGGGAGTAACCTATGATGGACTGGCATCCTGTCCATTGGGAATAGAAATATTCTCAGTCGTTTAGTGCCATTGAAACTGGTTATAAACACTGGCCATGTGAGCCATATTGGCTTGGGACAGACTATAAGTTTTTATTTATTGCACAGGTTGTGTATAGTGGCACACCTGTGCACAGAATTGAGAACATGTGTGTACTGTGTAGATGCATTTACCACATGATGTCATATTGTAGTTTGACTTAGTTAATCTGTAGTTCAATACCACGTGGGTGATATTGAGTGGTCAGACAGTAGGAGGATTAACTGATGATATTAAACTTGAAAGATGGTGCTCGTAAAAATCAGCTTTTACAATTATTTCAATCTAAAATGTTGTCATTTACCAAGAAAATTGTGTTTAAAACTAATCCTACCTTACAAGAAAAAAGACAAACAGTTTGTGAAATCTTTTTAATTTTGTGAACAAATTACCTTTTTTACTGCAACTTTTACTAACAAGTTTAGAAGATATCTTTCCAAAAAAGAGAATTAAAAAATATGATCCTACCAAGAGGTAACTGTGTTCCATCCCCTTATTATTTTTCAATAATGATAGAAAAATGTACAATCATTTTATGTTAACATAAAAAAACACAAATTTTTTAAAGCTCATTTCAGCCAATCCCCACTACCCTGTGCGGTACTTACAAGCTGAACGGAATGGAATGGCAAGCTTTCCTTGAACACTGCTAACTGCAACAATATGGCCGTTTCTCTTCCCAATCATCGATGGTAAAAGCGCTACAACACAAAATGTCATGAAAAATGGCATCAAGATAAATAATTGTAGGGTGTAGCGGCAACTGGGCCCAAGTTTTGGGGATGAGGTTCGATTCCAACTCATGTAATTTGTGTTCATGGGTAGGACACTGTAATTGGTTACCAGTGCTGCATAGTCCTAAAGGAGTTGAGATCGATTCAAGAATGTGTAAAGTTATTACACAGAATTGGTACGGATAAAAGACATCATTGTTTAATTTTAGTCTGGAAGCTTACTGATTTATGAAAATCATACAGGAGCCATTTGTTTCTGTGAAATATTTTCCTCTGAAATAAAGTGATATTCGAGAAAGCTGTATCTGTAAACCTAAAAAACTTAACAGCTGATTTCAGTTGTTACAACCAAAATGAAGGAAAGAGTGTAAACATGCTGAAAATTGTGCATAGTTTTTCACTATTTTCTCCTGACTCACACAACGGATTAAGCCCAAATTTTCACAGGTTTGTTATTTCATGTACATGGTTGATCACACAAAACATGAACACTATCTGCAACTATTTTGTCAGCTCCACCAATCCTGTATAATACATTTAAAGCCCAAAGAGCAGGGGAAATGATAGTGTAAGGCAAAAATATATGATTCAACAAATCAACAAGGTGACAAAGGGGGATCTACTATGGAGTGAAAAAACAATCCATCTAACCTGAGGTTAATCAAATGTTTACCTTGCGTCAATGCCACTGAGCCAAAGTAGTTGACATTCATAACCTTCTGCTGCACGGATAGCTCAGTCTCCAGCACGGTTCCTCTGAACCCCATCCCCCCGTTGTTGATGAGAATGTCTACTCCATCGTACAGAGCCACAGCCTCGGCTGCCTTGGCCGGGATGCCTTCCAGATCCTCCAGGTCCAGTCGGAGCACGCAGGGTGGGTAAGTGGATGTACTCTAAAAGAAAGTTACCAGCGATTAAAAAAAAAACAGGGATAAAATGTAATTCTTTGGCCACAACATTGGTAAGATTTGTACATAGCGTTACATGATATGAAAAACGATGCTGGGAAAAAACCTTCAGATGTGGGCATAGAGTATGAACACCATGTGACAGGTCTGTACGAACAAAATTGACCAGGCCAACCGATGGGAAAGCTGAACTATGGCAGCGTGCACAAATTGCCTCAAAGGAATACTAAACAACTTATTTTAAGCGTTTCATTTTTTTTCATTTCTTAACTCTGGTTGTAAAGTCAAGGATTTCTCAGAGAAGCAAACTTAAAATCACTTTACTAGGCAAGTATCCCCATGGAGAGAAGACAAGGACGGAAGTTTCAGTTTCAGATGTGGGAGGAAAACCCCAATTCCAGGGAAAACGGATGCAATCAGGTAGGGACTGAAAACCAAATCAACATAGTGCCCTTGGCAGGATTTGAACCAGGGTCTTAGAGGTGGATGGATACGAAAGAAACCGCTATGCCAACCCGACTGCCCAAGCATTGTCATGGTTCTATTTCTATAAATTACCCATCTCCTAAAAACAAAAATACAATATGCACACTACCTTCAATGACATAATTTGTAATACTCACCAAATCTAATGATATTAACTCATTCTTTACACGTTCTAGTTCATTCACTCGTCTGGCACATAATATGACCTTCGACCCTGCCCTATAGAATGCGCGTGCACACGCTTTGGATTGGAATAAAAACAAGACAAATGAGGTGTGAGGAAAAACTTGATCAGGTCCAGTGTGCATTGTGCAATAGTAATCTTGGCCTGTGTTATGGTTGTAGCAGGCAAAAGTTGTCTGATCGATTATTGAAAGCATTCCAAAGAAATATTACTCAATGGGCCAGAAAGGGTGGATCTAATCTACATTGGAAACATTGTGCATAGTTCAAGGGTAAGCATTTTCAGTTCATTCTATCGTGCAACGGTTAGGTCAACCTTGCGTTCTATTTTCTCTCGGCTTTACCTCAGGAAAAATAGAACACGCTGAGGATCACCATAGTTCTAACCATAGCATTTGAAGCAGTCAATATGTGTATGCCCAGTTCAATTATTCAGGATAATATTTTCTTCTTGTAGCCCCTTGAAAAGGGTGGCTTTTAAGCCTTGTTTGGGGTGGACTTCCATAAGAAATAAAATATTTGCAAAATGTTTTTAAAAACTAACAACCTGTAAATTAATTGATTGATTTGATGAAAATACCTTCTCCTAATCCAGAGCTTGCTCCAGTGATTAGTACGACTTGACCTTGTAACCCTGACATCTTTCTTCTTAGTGCTAGGTGCCGCCAAAGCCACAACAATCCTACACCGCCGAATGCAATGCCGGCTGCCAACTCAAGCTGGGATGTACTCAAGCCTGCCATCTCTTTTATATCATCTACTTTTAAAAAGGCATAACATTTAAGCAGTCAGTCAGCTAGTTGTGATAATCGTAACCCTCCATCCTCCCGATGATTTGCAGCCTGTCTGCGACCGTCGAGAGGATAGAGGGTTACTCTCATCTCAACTATCAGTCAGCAGATTAAATGAATGCAAACTGTCCACACTGGAAAACTGAATGTAATTTTGATACTTTTTTATCTTGATGTCATGATGAACAAGTTTAAAAGTTATACAAATTCGCATCACACAGACTATACATTCAGCACAAAGTTTGTAAAAAGAAACTAACTGATTTCATACATTTCTTGGCAGACAAAATGTCTTGGTGGTTTCCGAGTATACATTTCATTTGGAATTTGTGCATACCTGTCAACTAGACCCAGTAACTGGGGCACTGTACTCATTTTAAAAATGTTTTGACATCTTTGGTCGTTTGACATCTTTGGTCGTATATCATATGACCAAAGATGTCAAAAAACAATTATAAGGAGCGCCCAAAATGTTGACATCTTCGGTGGTACTAGTCTGATCAAAGATGTACAAAAACAAATTTAAGGAGTACAGCGCCCAAGTCACTGGGTTTACCTGTCAACTATATCAATTCAAAACAAACATTCAAATTGTTCTGTACATGTTTCATCCACGATAAAAAGTACATCCTCTTTGGTTACAGTTTTACACACGCATTGAATGATAAAGTTTGTTAAAATCCATGACCAAGCTCAGATCACTTTATCTATAGCTTTCTTCATTCCATAGCTATCACCTAGCCCAGGTTGGACTCCTCCGTTGCATACAACGTGTCATACACTGACGTCCTACCACTGGGCTAGCCACCATGATCACATTCACAATCATTATTGTTTATTGGGGTCAACAAAAACACTCAAAGTCAAAGTCAAGTTAGAGTTTTTATACTATTTGTTCTTACTTGGTCACTTAGACTTAATACTGCTGAATTTTTATTTGGATTGACCATGGAGGTTGACACACAAAATCCTGCAACCGAAAAGTACTATTCCACTCTCCTCTTCTTTGAAATCAGCTGGGCCGATCCAATGTCAACAAAACACCGGTCGGGCGTCTCTCGTAACCCGGAAGGGAAATCCCCATGCGTGTGGAACGATATCCTGTCCCAGTATATGTTAAGACAACGATGGAAATGAGGAAAGCCCGCCACCAGTCTATTGGCTTGGGAACGGAATTTCCTCCTGGTCTTCTTAGAACATTAGAGGGCGCTCTTCTCGGTCGGCAAAGTGTCTGATCCTCGCCTCTTAGTGAAACCGGACTACTCTTGCATGTGTTTGTATGCGACAGTTTCTACATTGTTGACAATCATGCAAACGCGCATCGTTACACTTAGAATGTTAATTTATGAGAAATACTGAAAATATTACTGCTGAAAAACTTGTTTTACTCCCCACCATGAGCCTGTCTGGGTGTCCACACGTGGGTAACTTTAAGGCTGTGAAAGGATCAACACCATATCGGCTAATTATTTCGTATTTTGTGTCGTGTAGCACAAGCACAGCTATCAAAAGAAAGGTAGGGCGTCGAGTTTTTGTTGTTCGTACGGGCCGGTTGAAGAGGGGCCTTCCGCCGGGGTTGTCCCGTGCCAATTCTTGACTTTTACGGCGACGTTTTGACACACTGGAACAATCGAACATGTTACATGATTTTTGAAATAATTTGTACGTCAGAACATTAGGGGGAATTAATCATTCATTTTATCATTCACTTTTTAAATTTTGATACATTTTCCAGAATATTTATGTTTTTTTATTATCAGAAGTTGAATTTTCACTTTTCATTGTTTGGGGTGAAGAAGTACGCATTGTCTAGGTAGGTTGCATTTCCGTGTACTTGTTGGACAATGGGAGTTTTTACATTTGGAAAGGTCTACAAAAAGTAAATGCAAAGTAAACTGCTAACTAAGTCCAAGTTTGATGTTTTCAATTAATTGTTTCGTAAAAAAGGTGAAAATGATTTCGTCACTCAACCTCAATCTCAAAGAAAAAGTTATGGTAATTATAAATTAGTTTTGAAAGGTTGGGACTAGCGTAGGGTCATAGATTGGTAAATACTCAAACAATTTATGAACATAAAAACTTACTTGGTGAGAAGCACTGCAGCTGTTGAAAGTATAAACTATGTTGAGAAAGGATTCCCTTTGAGGCAATATGGTTTGGATAATTTTTTGAACTAAAAACCTTGAAATTTGAGAAACATAATCGTTTCTAAGATTTCTGAGGGTTATGTTTATTCGCGAATGCATGCTGCAACCAGAGATGTGGTTGGTACCCACTGTCACATCGTTAAACAGGGCTGGATTCCACATTCTTGTGAAAATACTGTTTTAGGTTTTGTAGTTTTCCCAGCAAGTAGACACTGTGTTTGGCTGAAGCTTTCACATGTGACTTTTATTGTATCTTTAATGTATGCTGTTTTTTTATAATTGTCATTTTCTTTTTCAGAAGGGCATCTTTAAATAAATAGGTATTTTGGATAAGGTCTGCTCAACATTTCGTTCTTTTTGTTTTCTCTCTCCCTATGCATCCAGGCAAGAGCATGTTTATGTCACGTTTGTCGCCAGCCGGACCTCAGGCTTCACTCTTGCCTTTACTGCGTTTTCTTCGGGTGCTATTCGTCAGGACATATACATGACCATGCTAAGGCAACCAAACATAACCTTGGTAAATGAAAAAAAAAACATCAGGGTCACTCAAACTTCATGCCTGGAACTATATGGAGGCCAAGGCGTCAGTTGTCCCACCCAGGTCTGGGCCTTTACGATAAGTGCACTGGGTTGTTTTACGTGCATTACACAACACATGGGACCTTTGGCTTTATGTCCCATCCGAAGGACACAGCAATAATGGTTAAGTGTCACCACCAGGACTCGAACCCACGCTCTGCTGATCAAAAACACCAGAGCTTGAGTTCGGTGTTTTTATCTGCTCAGCCGCAACACGCCACATGTAATTTTGAAGATTTACAATATGTGTTCTTAAATCTCCTCCCAAAAAGTAAGAAATACATAGTTCTCTGTCGGTTATTGTTTTTTCATCATTTTATCCTTTAGTGGTGAGGAGGTAACGTCAGTGCATTTAAAGGTTTTAAATGTAGTTTGGGATCCTGCATTGGACCTTTACATTCACGTTGTTGTTTCTTGCTTTTCTCTGTCTGTGAAGCCATTGATCTGACCCATGGTGCTGTTTATTGCTATTCCTGTGGAGACTATGTCTACGACCACGAATTTGAGGCGATTGCCAAAGAAGAGAAAACCAAAGCTGCTAAATTTGTTGGTAAGTCAGAAGATGAAATGAGAGAAGTAGGAAGTAGTGCTTCTCGTTATCATCATGTAGTAATGCTACAAGTTTCCACTTAAGCCGTAGTGTGTACATTGTCTTGTCATAATTACTATTATTATACCTTTCTGGTAATGAAACCAAGGATGCCTTATAAGTGAACTTAATCACTGTAGCTCACAAGCTTGAGGAAACATGTAAACAAGGGTGCTATGTGAACCAGAAATGCTGGGGTTAACCCCTACTCTTCCACGATATGTTTTCTGGGTTCTATTTATGTGCACTACCAATCCTAGTACACAGGACCAACGGCTTGTTGTGTCATCCAAAGGACAAAGCAATTATGGCAAAGTATCTTGCTCAAGGACACATGTGCTTAGACAAGGACTCGAACCCACACTTTGCTGATCAGAAACACCAGAGCTTGAGCTCTTAACTGCACGGCCATGGTGACACACCAATAGTAATCAGTTTTTGTATAGTGTTTATTACGTTTAAGACAGGTATGGTAATTTTTTTATAAATAACAGACCCATCATCTTGTGAAGGTAATGTGGCTCAATCTGTTGCCATCTATGCCAGAAACACCTGGGCGAACCCCTTGCGTTTAATTGCAATATTAACTTCACCAAGTTTTTCTAAAGTGGCTTACGGCGGACGATTTTTGTTGCCCAGAACAACTTCAGAGCGCCCTCAATTTTTTGCAGTCAGTCAAACAGCTGATGTGTTTGTCCACTTGGACTTTCCATTGTGTCACACGCACAGGCATGCAACTACTGAGCTATGCTTCTTTTCACCCGTACAAAGAGAGAAAGAAAGTACTGGAATTTATGCTCATAATCTTCCTTTTCCGAAAGTTGTTGTGTAATCCCCGATTCCAGGCCTTTGTCCTTTTGGCATACAAATATGGCATACAAGAATGGAATTGTATCTGCCACCACTGTTTATTATTGTATTAGACTCAGTTGGAGGTAAATCTGACCAGTCCGAGGTTCCAGCATACCATGGCAGATTATCGGCCGTGGCTTACGGCCGAGGTTTTGTGATTCACGGTGAGGGCATCTAGGCATATTTTCTCACACCATAATGAAATCTTTGTTGTCCTTCCTTTGTCAAGTCAGGGTTTCATTGCAACAACAATATGTTCAAATCAAAATGGTTACTCTGGAAACTCCAAAATGTTCCCCCCCAATAATACCGTGCAGAGGCGCAGATATTCTTTTGGAATACTGACCCGAAGTGGTGAAATTTACTGGGTTCGTTCCCATGCATGGCACAGCTATGGAATCTGTAAAATGGGCCGAGTTGAAGAGGAGGTCCATTACCAGTGATCAGCCCTCAACCAAGGTCATTACCACATAGTGAAGACTGGCTCTTTACACTCATATTGCCATAAATAATAGTAAAAGTCATCAGAACTTGTGATTTTTCTTTCACCGCAATATTTTTGGTAGAATTGTTCTATTCATGTTCAAGGGCCATTCTTTAGACTGTTCAATTCTTGCAAGGGACCTAATTTCTCACACACATTTAACTATTTCAATGTTTGTAAGATCCAGACTAGGAGCTTGCCAGATAACCAAGGCTGCAAAAACGAACATGGAAGCTAATCCCATTGACATTCTCACAGACCCAATCCAATCATGGTATTTGAAAAATGGATCCGACTTATAATCCCGAATAATCCAATTTGTTGTGTAATCCTCATGGGGCTGGTACGGCTAATCTACTCGGTTGTTCACCTTAACTTCAGGGGATCTGGGAATTTTGATGAGCTGTCTTGCTTAACAAACAAAAACTGGCAAACAAATTTATTCTCTTAGGAATCAAAATTGGAGGTAAATAGCAATTCTTTTGTTTAATGATGTGTCTCCCAGGAGTAAGATTTGATTCCGATCTAAGTTGCCTGTGGATTTATTTTTCCTTTGCAGGACTTAGAAAAGCACTGTGTATATATTGCTTTAGGAGTAGAATAAAATGTGTCTGAGTCTGACGTTATTGGTTTATTAAAACATTTCCAAAGTCACAGCCAGGGGCTGAATTGAATTTGAATTACAATATTGAAAAACAAAGATTAAAACCAAATTAAAGGCACAAGGCCATGTGAAGAACCTGCTCTTGCTCTAAAATATCATCAGAAAAAATTAACAAATTTACGAAAAACAAACAAAACAAGAGAATACACAGAAATAACAACAACAAAAAGACCAAAAAAAACAACCAAAAAAAGCATGAATACGAACCAGCCTAAAGTGATAAAGAAAAACAAAATTGTTAGCCTCTATTTAAAATGCGAGTGAGGTACATGTACGTACAGGATAGCACTTGTGCCACATCTATCAAATTTGAAATTAGGTTCTTGAAATTGCTATGTGTGTCTTGGTGACATAGAATGTTTGGTCTATTTGTACTACTACATTTATTAAAGCAAGATTTCCATGTGCTTATCATACACCCATGCATGGCTAATAATGTTGATTCTTGTCACAGTTTTGTTCGTACTACACACTTTCCAGGAAATCTAAATCGAAACAGAAAAGTTGTTTTTGTTTTAGAAATGAAGTTAGTATGTAACTAACATTTTTATTACCGAAACGGTGAAAAATATCCAATCGGAAAACAACTTTTACTTTCTCACTTAAACATTTAGTTTCCATTCAATCAAAAGGTACACCCAGAAATAGCAAATTTTGTTGATTTTTTTTAAACAATTTGTATAAAAAGTGTGTGGGAAAACAGCGAGAAACAGAGTATTGCTTTTGTTGTGAAAACATTTTTGTTATAAAAACATTGAAAAGAGGCAATTCGGAACATAACCTTTACTTCAGTGCACTTTGACCTTTTGGGGTTGAGGTCAAATCTGGCAGCTGTTTCTGACCACTATGGTTTCTTTGATACAAACCAATTACGGCTGTATGGTCTCCAAAAAGTTCACAGGTGTTCTCACTAGGCAGATGCTAGTTAAATCACCTGATTACCAGTCAAGTATTCATTGCTTTAAATTCCTTTAAAAGGTGGACCAGTGAAATATATAATGGTAACTGGGGCTCATTTCACAAAACGCTAAGCTTGATCTTAAGCTTGAATCAATCTTAACTATTAAGCACAGTGTGACCCTCACACCACAAATCACTATGGTGATACGGACAGCCCAATTTTAAGATAATTCTTAGGTCTTTGTGAAATCGAGCCCAGGGTCAATATCACCATAGTGATTTGTATTGTGACATCACACTTTTCTTAGCAATTAAGATTGATACACAGTTAAGATCAATCTTGGCTCTTTGTTAAATCGGCCCCAGGGTCTTGTTGGATAGATGTTGGGAAAAAAAGTAGGTAATAATTTATGGTCGCTCGTGTTTTCTTTACACAGGTTCCCCTTGCAGTGTGCACGCCTTTCTGTCATGGGAAGTCACCGCCTCCGAAGTTCAGTTACTACGACGAAATCCAAAGAGAAGAAAAATCACATCAAATTCAACAATAGGTCAGTAATCTGGCCTAGAAAAGGGTGGACCAATAATGTTTACATCTTTGAATCTTGTAGGTACTGTTATCTTTTATTAAATATAGTTTAGTAAAGGAGTTAGTCCAGTCTTCCAATTACAATGTTGGATCTGATTCTGAATTTTTCAGTTTACTGCACCAGCCTGGATAAGATTTGAAGTAGTGGTTAGCCGACACTGACCACTGTTATGTTTTACCAGATTTGGAATTTCGCCCAAAGCCTTTGCCTGTTTTTCTCAAGTTCTATGGAATGTTTAAGGGCCCTACATCATGTTTGTTTGAAATGTGTAATGTATAAAACATTTTGGGGGGGTTGCACAATGAAAAATTGACTAGAGCGGGACTTGAACCAGTGACCTCCAGATTAACATTTTAGTGCTCCTCCAACTGAGCTATCCAGCCCTCATGTCGGCGGTCTTTCTATTTTTGTCAATATTGTGGGGGGTTTTGGGGTTGTTGTTGTTTTTTTTAGGGGGGGGGGGGGTATCAGTCAGAAGCCATTCAACCTGTAACTGCCGTGTAGACCGCCAACGTTAGGGCTAGATACATGTAGCTCAGTTACTAGAGTGCAGACTTGTTAATCCGGAGGTCGCAGGTGCAAGTCCCACTCCATTAATTTTTTCTTTGTTCAACCCAAATTATTTTACAATTTGCCCAGTCAGTTTCCCTTGTGATTTTATTATCTGATACCTAATAAACATATCCACACACAGAAATATGCGGGTCCAGTTGGGTTGTCAACAATTATTATTAGCTCATTCACTGCAGAATCAGTGGATTTGAATTTGTGCTTGACTTCAAAATCCTTTTCAATTATTCATGAATGGGGAAGCCCAGTGGTTGGCACAGAATAAGTCGACTCCTCAAAAAAATAACGAAGAAATACATGAATAAACGCATAAACCAATGTTATTTATCTGTTATTTTACTCCTTATATCAACAATTACCAGCAAAATAATCCACGTTCATCAACAGGTTTACAAGGGCTCATCAACTTAGGGAACACCTGTTTCATGAATTGCATAGTGCAGGCGTTGACGCACACGCCTCTACTACGAGACTTCTTCCTCGCAGACAAGCACAACTGTCAGATGGGGGCATCCAGTGACCAGTGCCTAGTCTGCGAGATGTCTAGGGTGTTCCAAGAGGTATGTGTCAAGTTGGCCCGTTCAACAGATATCAAACCTGCAATGCTCTTACCGTCTGACCATTCAATGTCATTCAGATAGGATTCGAACTGCCTCTAGCTACCGGGCAATCTCGGTGGTCTAGTGGTAAGACATCTGCTCTGGAATGATAAAGGTCGTGGGTTCGAATGCTATCCAAGTAATATGCCTGTGGGTTTGGTTTTTTTCCCCACAGGACTCTGGAAATTGCCGAGTATACAGTGCTTTACACATATCGGTGTTTGGGTAAAACCATATAACATCGTCCACTTGGTTTTGAATAAGGGAAATATAAAGGCTGGCGACAAGTTCTTATACGGCCGCTTAAAACCGGCAGAGTTGTTGCCGTGGGCCGAGCTGAAGGCGAGGTCCTTAATCGCATGGCCATGACCCTGCAAGATTGTAAACAGCCGTTTAAACCCGGCAGAGTTGTTGCCGTGGGCCGAGCTGAAGGCGAGGTCCTTAATCGCATGGCCATGACCCTGCAAGATTGTAAACAGCCGTTTAAACCCGGCAGAGTTGTTGCCGTAGGCCGAGCTGAAGGCGAGGTCCTTAATCGCATGGCCATGACCCTGCAAGATTGTAAACAGCCGTTTAAACCCGGCAGAGTTGTTGCCGTGGGCCGAGCTGAAGGCGAGGTCCTTAATCGCATGGCCATGACCCTGCAAGATTGTAAACAGCCGTTTAAGACAGAGTCACCTCTCTTTTATTCCCATTCATAAATACCTTTCCGTTAAAAACATCAAAAAACCCTGTAGGAGTTGAGAACAAATCTGACAGTTTAGTCTCGCCTAGCCTTGACTCAGGCCTCACTCAGATAAAACTCAGTGTATTCACATTCTATGCTCGGCTAGTGACCCTTCAGCTTGGTCTCAGGGGGGATCAGGGTGGCTTAGTGGTATAAACAAATGCATTAAAACGCTATTGAAGTGAAGACCACTGCTTAAGAACTAAGGCAGAACGTGAAATCTATACTACATGAATAAGTCTTATTCTGTAGGGATTTGGGTAATTGGACTTAAAATCAGAAAGCTCGTTTCAGACGAATGTCATTGTAGTATTTATCGACGATACCCAGCATATTTGCAAAGTATTGCTTCTAGTTGCATGTTGTTTGTCTGATATGTTAAGTACAGGATGCAATGTTTTTTAATGGATAAACCCTCCACTGGTCTTTGCAGAATTATGCATCTATCTATTTTAATGTCATAGTATTCCGAGAACACGTTTCGTAAAACTCTCTTGGGAAAATTTCAGCAAATTGTGTTCTCAGTCTTTTAGAAAACATGTTATCCAAGTCGGTAAATTTGTTCAACAAAGACAACATTGGTAATTGTCAAAGACCAGTGTCCAAACTTTATGTGACCCAACATACACATCAAATAACAAACCTGTGAAAGTCTATGCTCAATCAGTCGTCAGAATCAGGAGAAAATAGCGAACAAATAGCATCAGATTTTGGACTCGCAGTTGAAACAAACTGTTTTATACTCATTTCTAAAAAAAACTATGGTATTTTTGGCACATCATCAAAATTTAGGAATGAACTGAAAATTCTCCATACAAAAAATGTACAGGTTATATATTAGAAATGTGGCCTCACTGAACTTGTTTTGATTTTGACAAAAAATTTCACTTGAAGGGTATCAAACACAGGGGCATTTTACTCTACTTTAACATGAGGTTGGAGACTTGTAAGTTTTCCCAGATTTCATAAGGACTCTATCTATTGAAAAATGAGTGCATAAAAAAAAAAAGAATTTGGCCTTGAAGCACCTCTTTAAACTTATAGAGTAGGTTTTCATCGGTACTTTTCAATTCCTTTAACACAAAGCCAGCCTTGAGATTGTTCAAACAACACAAAGTAACTAAACATTCCAGTAACTTATTCATTGATTGTGACTTGTAATGCATTACAAATGAATGCAAATATGTGGGGTTGTTGTTCTTCCCTGATTTGAAAGTCTAGTTGGGTTTCCAAGAGATTATAGGTGGAAAATGTAAGTTGGAGAAAAAAAAAACCAAGATAGCAAGTCATTTACCTCTGTTTAATTTGTTTAGATGAAAATAAATGATGAACTGTTTGTTATGTTGTTGATTAGAGACACTGTAGTCTAATTCGGTACAAACTTTGATTTTCTGCATAGAGATGCCCTTTACTAAGGGACTGCTTTGCCCTTACAAGTGTGAAGTATCGAACCTGTTAATAATCAGTGGTGTAACCAGAGGGGGCGGGGCAGGGTGGCGGTAGCTTGCCCCCAAACATTGAAAATGTCAGGTTACACCACTGCTGTCAACGATCTCAAACTGTGTTCCTCACAGCCTCAAATCTCTGCATATCAGCCACAGCACAGTTGAGACCTTTTCACACTATTGACATTCGATCCGTGTCGAAATCTACACGAGTCAACTCTGTGTTGACTCAGTTCACACTACGACTTTCGACACACAGTGGAGTTTTCGACACGGATCGAGAGCTCTCAAACCCACCTCCCGAGCAGGGGTTAGTTTTGACACAGATCAAGCGCTCTACACGGATCAACACCGTGTTAAAATATAGCAGTGTGAAAAGGTCAGTCCAGATTACACAGAGATTTTCTGTAGTGTCAAATGGCCTTTTGTGTTTTCAAATCATGCATGGGAAGACTCTTATTTCAAGTTCTTTTGCTTGTTTGATCAGTTTTACTCAGGGTTACGTTCTGTGCACATTCCATATCGGCTACTACACCTTGTGTGGACCCACGCCAGGCACTTAGCGGGTTATGAGCAGCAAGATGCGCATGAGTTCTTCATCGCTGCTCTTGATGTACTTCATAGACATTGCAAAGGTAAGCTTCTGTCTTATCATTCAAGTTATTATAAGAATTATAAGAATTTGGGAGGCTGATGCAGCTGAGAAGCTGAATTGCGAAGGACGCGGCTGCAATGTGCTAGAGCTGCTGGCAAGGGAGGGGCGCCTTTGGCAGCCAGCTACATCAACCCATATATGAACACGGAGCACAGCCAGGGATCGCAACTGTTTGATTTTTTCGGGAGGGAGGAAAACGAGAGATAAAACCCTCCTGGCCTAGGAGAGACCCAACACACACTCTCACGAGGCCTTAACCAGGAATGAACCAGAGCCACATTGGTGAGAGGCGAGTGCTTTACACACTACGCCACCCATGCCACACCTTTCTGGTCTTTAAGTCTCCCTATTAAATTCCATTTACACGGTGCCCTTCACCCTCATCAGACAACGTCGCCTTCAGTTAGCCGGTCACTTTTGCTGCCATTATGAGCCAGCTAATCGTGTCCTTCTCTGGAAGCCTGATGCCCCTCGCTGTAGAGGTCATCCCAACATGACCCTGAAGTCTTCCATTGAAGCGGTCCATCTCTCTCTCTAACACTATGCTTGATAGAGTCAGATGGGCACAACCTTTATCAGGTCATCTCGGTAGTGAGTGAACAAATGAAAATGAATGATTCATGCGTCTGGTTTTCTTCCACAGGTCATAACGGTATTTCTGGCAATAATCCTCATCTTTGCAACTGCATTATTGACCAAATATTTACGGGAGGGCTGCAATCAGATGTGACTTGCCAATCCTGCAGGTAGGACCCTAGTCAGGATATGTAATGGAATTCGGTTCTTAACCCTTTTAGGTATTAATAATATTAATATCAGTATCAGTCTTTTATACGGTGCTGCTTAGCGTAGAAGTCTGCGCTTACAGCCTGCAGAATTCTGTGCTTTTACAGAGCATCGTAAGCGTAGATTTCTGCGGTAAGTGGCGTGCATGTAACGTGACCCTGATCTCAAGCAGCGCTCTGATTGAGAGATTTTTATTTTTTTTTTTACCTTTATCTCCAGGGGTATATCAACCACTGTGGATCCTTTCTGGGACATCTCGCTGGATCTGGGCCCTTCAGGGAGTCATTCCAAGAGCAATATGTCATCATCATCCACATCCTCAGCGCCAATTCGTAACACTAACCTATCAGTAGATAGTAATTCCTCAGGTAAAAGTCTCCCCGATTCACTACAACCCAGACAGGGCTTGAATTTGTTGGGGAAAAAAAACCACAAGACTGCGGGGCATGAAGCTCAAAATGTTTACTGGACCAGATTTTTTTTTTTTACAAGACCAGAATCATGTTGTGAGGAAACAATATTCTACACAATGTGACTACTTTTATTTGATCTTATATAATACTTTCATACTCGACAGAATTTAAAGTTATTTTTCAGGCTCAAAGTTTACATTGGAACTTATATTTTAGAATGAAAGATTAGGTGAGGTATTCTTATTAAAAAAACACAAGACCGTCGGACTTGTGCAGTTGTAACAAACACTGGCCTCGGGCCTGCGGTCCAGTGTAAATTTGGAGACCTGCCAGTGGGAAGATTAAACAAAAATTTGCCCGGGCTGCAAACATTTTTACCCCCAAAACACTGGACTGCTGGCTTGGCTTTTTCAAGGAAAAAATGCTTCAAGCCAAAAAACTCGCAATCAAAAAAACTTCAGCCCTGTGGTGGTTGTACCTGCACTTTTGATTTTGTGTAGAGGTTACCGGTACAGGGGTTAGCATCATCCATTGTTCCATGGCGTAAAGATTTATCTTCAAGAAAACTTGAATCCTATGGAATGCTGGTGCCAAGGGCCTACAGAACACTAGTGCCTAGGGCCTATTGAACACTGGTGCCCAGGGCCTGTGGAACACTGGTGCCTAGTGCCTACAGAACACTAGTGCCTATGGCCTATGGCCTATGGAACACTAGGGCCTACGAAACACCAGTCCTGCCTACATATCTGAGAATAATTCGTTTACTTCTTGCCACCTAGTGTACCAGAAAGTCTCACATTATATATGACACAAGAGTTATTGCTGGTGTCTGCAGAGTTTGATTTTGATAACCTGTACGTGTTTTGCTCTTGCGTAGGTTCCAGTACTAGTAGCAGTAGTGTAAATAACGGAGACTCTGGGTTGCTCTCTCCTACTGGGTTTGAGGATGTCCCAACCTCGCTGGACGACTGTTTAAGAAGGTAATGGGAAAGCAGTATGGGCTAAAGTCAAAGAGGGTTCATATAGCTTTGTCATACCACGGTAGTAGATTGTGAAGTTTATTGGTTGAGAACCAATGTACATCACACAGGGAAACATGAGTGATATACCCCACCTTGATTGTGCCTATTATTGGTCATTTCCATGGCCTTGTACAGTATTAGAAACTTAGCCGCGGGTGCCATTTACCCCCTTCGGTGTACAAAACACCATGGACCTCATCACAGCATGCAACAACTGTAAACCATACTAACCTAAAGATGCGATACCGGTTTGGTAATGAGTACAAAACTTATGCACAATCTTCTTTACCTCAAAGCTTAGTTTTATAAGGTTTTGATAGCAGTGCAAATTGTCCTGAGAAGTATTTTCAATCTAATCTACTTAAACGTGTGACAAAACTGTCCCTCAACACTAAATTTCTTAATCGATGTGTACAATCAAATGACCAATGGTGGGCATGATCAAGGTAATGTACCCAATGGGGTACATCACTCATGTTCCTCTGAGCCATCAACATGTGTCTTTGAAGCACATTCACGTGATTGGTTCTCGACCATTATCTTCCAGCAAACTTGAATCCTTGATTCTGTTTGATTGATCCATATCAACAAGAGTGCGATATAAACCGGTATTGCACGACCCGTATCATTTTTAAGCAACACGTCAAGTTTGCTAAGAGATCAGTTAGTTATCACACATGTGCTCAGCTTCATAACTAGGGTAACATTTTAGGGGGGCACAAGAGGGTGCACCATTTTTTCTAGTGGGACATTTCTTGCCAAGTTTCTTTTTCTGAAACAATCCCTTTTCAGCGCCTTTTTTTATGTAATTCACTATTTTTTAGAAGATAAATCTGGTGTGAGTGTAAAAACAAATACATTGTTTGCATGTAAATGGAAAAACAGTTTGAAAAGCATCGAATTTTATCGCATGAAGCTTTAAAAATGTAACATTGTACTCGAGTCTGCGACCCGTATCCAACTCCGCCTTCGGCCTATTTGGTAATGGGACGCAGAAGCGCGTTATTTTTGTGTATTTTACCCGCACCTGTTTGATAACTAATAGTATTACTATTATTCTGTGAAGTTTCTCGGACTCAATTTTCATATGCTGAAACGTTTTGCTCTTGTTTTTGTTTCTCCTTTTTCTCTTTCCTACAGGTTCACAAGACCAGAACATCTGGGCACCAACTCAAAGATCAAATGTAGCCGTTGTCATAGTTACCAAGAGTCCACCAAACAACTTACGATGAAAAAGCTTCCGCTGGTGGCATGCTTTCACCTCAAGGTAAACGTCAAAATAGACAAACGTTGGATTCGGGTGATGACAACTCCTGGCAGCCATGTTTGTATCACACATTCATAAATACCTTGGACAGTTTATCCATTCTGATTGGTTGGGAGGAGATCACGTTGCCATGGTTATACGTGACAGTCACATTTAAACATAACCTGGTGACATTGAGTTAAAGAGGGTGCTGTCAGATAATTGCGAGAAGCATGCAGATTTTACAGACAAATTTAAGTTGGTAGGGTCACTAATTTGGCTCGCGCAACTTTGAAACTTGCGTGTAAAGTTTGAAAGTAAAGCACGCATGTTCGAAACTTACAAAAGGAGCTACTAAGCACACAACACATCCATAGAATTTCAATGCAGAGTTGAAGTGAGCTCTGACTAATCTTTCAGATTTGTTCTCACTCGGGAAAGTACTGAGCAAACAGTGCTTTGCACACATTGGTCTGTGGGTAACACAAAATAATATTCTTTATTCCTGATGTAAATTTAACTATCTACCTTATTTTTAGCTGTTTCGCAGCAAAGCGCAGCGAAACAGCTCTTGTTTTCGTTAAAGTTTTTTATTTTTTTTTATTTTTTTATTTTTTATTTGTCTGTTTCAGTAAAAAAGGCTATTGACATAACGCACGTTCGTTCTAAGCGGCCTTTTGCATAGTTCCTAAAGAGCAATTGCAATGAAACTTTCAGTGATGAAAGGCATTGGTGCAATAATGATTTTAAAACTAATGATGTCATGATGACGTCATCACCTGTCACGTGATGTCATCTTAAAGGTTTCTATTTTAAATATTTGAAAATCCGTAACAAATCAGCCACAAGAGACCGTAGGTTTCTGTTTGCGGGATTGTATAGGGATATATTAGGTCTTCATTTTATTCAGTGTGCGTGACCTCACATGACCTCTACTTCCGGTCGAAACAGGAAGCGCCTCGTTATTCAAAAGTGGAAATAGTTATGAAGTTGCTTTCAACGATGTTATTGTCTGGCAAGGGTGGGTAATTAAAAAAAATTACCGATGACGTCACAATACATAAGAGCGCCCTCTAGCGGCAGGTTGAAAACTGATCAAAATGGACTTTTTGAAGATGTGTGTGGTGAAGTTTTGTGTAATCACTTCAAAATTTACACACATGTTGATCGTCAGGCAGCCATCATATGTGTGAAATTTCAGATCGATGACGTCATCGGGGGTCACGTGACGCGGCATTAAAGGTGCCTTTTTTAATGTTGTATATATCTCCCTAAGTGTTAGTGCGATCATGTTGAAACTTGGTAGGTTGTTGGATATTGGCAAGTTCTTGTAAATTCTGAAATGACGTCATGATGACGTCATCACATGATTTTTTATGATTTTTTGAAAAAGTTATGACGAAACAGCTCGGCATTTGTGCACAAATGCAATATATCTAGTTTCCTTTTGTATTTGTTTCTTTTTATTCAGAGGTTTGAGCATTCAAATCGATTCCGCAAGAAAATTTCAACCTTCATAGCATTTCCCCATGAGCTAGACATGACGCCATATGTATCTTCGCATCGACGAGCAAACGGTGTTAGGAATCAGTCGCAGTCCAGTACCTCTTCATCAACTACCTCAGATAACAAGTAAGAACAGGACAAAACAGCTAGTTTGTGGGCAGGGCGCCAGATCAATCCCTCCCATCAATAACATGTTGAAGGGAAGTCCACATAGTGTTTCAAGTCCCTACATTATGTGGACCTCTTTTGTTCTCAGGTCCACACTTCGTAGCGTTAAAAATACCCACACCCCACCAAATATAAAAGGAGTTATCACATTAATATAAAATTGGGTTGACCTGTCTCACTTAAGGGTAGAAAAAATGGTACACCGTTATGCCTGTCTAAAATTTTACCCTAGTTTCGGTGCTGTGGTTGAGAGATATTTATTTGCAAGACATTTTTGGTTTTAACTTAAAAATTTGTTTTTGCTTTACAGTAGATATTCGTTATTTGCCGTGGTGAATCACCATGGTACAATAGAGACAGGTCACTACACGTGCTACGTGAGACAACACAAGGACCAATGGTTCAAGTGTGACGACGCTCTCATAACAAAGTCCAGCGTGCATGATGTACTTAACAGTGAAGGGTGAGTCAGGAAACAAAATACAAGATTTTTAACTGAAACTATTCAGCCCTTTTTCTGTTTGTTTTTTTGGTTTTTTTCACACCTTGACATCTTGTTTGGCATGCCAATTTTAGTTTAGTTATCCTGTTGTTAAATGAAGGGTTTATCTTTGGTAGTTACTCACAAAATTAATGACCATACAAATTTACTTGGTAAAGAGCACTGGAGAGCTGTTGATACTACAAAATATTGTTAGAAACGAGCCACTTTTAAGTAATGTAGTTTTAGAGGAAGAGGTATTTCTCACACACAAAATTGAATCTGAGGCCTGTTTAAGGCATCTGAAAGCACACAATACTGTGCAACAAGGGTGTTTTTTATTTCATTATTTGCTTGCAACTTCGATGACCAATTTAGCCCAAATATTCACAAGATCAAAGGTAAGCCTGGCAGGATCCTGCCAGGCGCTCAAGGCCGGTATCTGGTGTTATTCACGAGCCTCAAAGTGTGACGTCAGATGTTCAGGCTTCCAAAAGGTCTATTCCTTCTTTTTTAAAATGACACACAAGCACTTTGCAAAATTTAAATGGCTTACATGATTGTGAAAAACATTCCCCAGCCTCACAAAAAAATACCATCTTTCACTGTCAACACAGACAAATACAACCTTGCTGCTTTGCAAACCTGAGTGAACTTAACAAATTATGGTTCATGTGCTGGGTGCCTCGTGAAAAAAATAGATAATGGCCTGACCTTTCGACCTTAGCTGAGTCGTCCTCGAAGGCTAAAACTAAGGACCAAAACTTGTCGACCTTTTTCACATGATATGAAGTGAAAAGGGTCTCTCCTGGGAAAACTGTAGAGGGTGCTCTTTAATGCGAATAGCATTTAATGATATTCTGTCTTCATTTTTCTACCAGATATCTATTATTCTACCACAAACGCATCTTAGAGTATGAATGAAGGGGAAGAAAGTGCCAAATTATTCATCGAGTCAGTGCAACGCCAACTTCAGAACAAACGCAAGGTCTGGTATTGGTGGGTTATTCAGTTCAGTATGGTTCCAAAGACCATTTCAAGATAACTACATGTACTTTATTATCTTCCTACAGGAACCATACTCTGCCTCCAAACTTCTTCTTTATGTATGATGGAACTCTGTTTTAGGTTAGAGAGTTTAAATGATAGACCATTTCATAGACAATTTTTTGTCTCAGTCATTATGCGACGACAGAAATGCCCAGAGCTTAACACAATATATACGCGATATTGAATTTCGTTTATTATGCAAGGGCCTTTGTATTTGATTGGTGAAAGTTATTCCTCGCAATGCCAATCATGACCCAAAAGACCAGGGCCCAATTTCATGGCTCTGCGTACCACCGAATTATGCACTTGCGATCACCATTCTTCGCTTACAGGGCAAGTGCCAAATTTTTGCGCTAGCTGTGTAAGTGAAAGTGAAGAATGCCTGATAACCTGAACTATGCACAGGCGCAAGCAGAAATTCCCTGCTAATCCCTGCTTGTGTAAGCGCCAACTTACGGTAAGCAGAGCCATGAAATTGGGCCCAGTTCATTAAAGCTCCACCCCCTTAATGCATTGACCAATCAGAACCGCAAACACATGCCCAAAAAACTGACTCATTAAAATCTCATTACAAAATGTAAACAAGTTTCTGCCATTTCAGTTGCTGCTGCCGTGTGGGTGTTGTTGCTAGACAATTGCTCTGGTGGCACGGCTTAATGGTTCAGTTTGTTCCATGGTGCTGCTTACCATCGAATTCTGCGCTTACATCGAAAGGAATTCTGGGCCCAATTTTCATAAAGCTGTTAAGCACAAATAACCTTGTTCAGCAAAAAAAAAAGGTTACCAGCCAAAATACCACATAATGTATATTGTTAATGACTGGTTCCCTGTTCAATTTCACTCAGCAGAAAAATTTCCTAAACACCATTTTCTGCTGAACAGCTTTATGACGCTGGGCCAGGAGCATTCATATGCTGGTATCCTGCTCATTTCTGCTGAGCAGAAAATAGTTTTCAATAATATTCAGCAACATTTTTTGCTTAAGCAGCTCTATGAAATTAGGCCATGTGTGTATAACCGCCCTCAAACTAAAAGTGAATGCTGTGCAATCATTTCGTCGATTTGACAATCTGGGTCCAGTCTCTTGGCTTTGCTTACTGTATAATTGGGCTTATGTATAATGTATTACACAGCTTAGCAGTTTTCCTTGTGTTTACTGCACGTTACTAAGCAGTCTTGGCTTTACATAGCTAGTACAGAAATTCGGCGCTAACCCTGTAAGTAAAGGATGGTGAACTGTTAGCAGATTTGCATGACAAATCAGGGCTCAATTTTACAAAGAGCTAAGATTGTTTGTTCTTAGCTGTGAATCAATCTTAATTGCTAAGCAAAGTGTGATGTCATAATACAAATCACTCTGGCAATACTGACAACTCATCTTAACATGAATCTTAGTGCTTTGTGAAATCGGCCCCAGTTCAGACATTTGTAGCCAAATAGACTGTGCAAGTCTCGCGCGTATTCAAACACTGGGATCCTTTAAAGCGCGTGAGTTTGTTTCTTTCATGAATTAAAGGAATGTACGTGGGACCACAGTGGTCCCAAAAATGTTTGAATACGCGCGAGACTTGCACGGTCTATTAAGATAATTTGAAATCAATACAGAAGTTAACTTAACTAAAAAAGAAAAACTTGTTTCAGCGGAAAAGACCGAAACTCAATTGGTGTTATTCCAAGGAGAAAATGGAGGAAAACGTAGGCTTTTTTTCATGAGCCACCTCCAAACTCCCCCAAAACACCCTATTAAACATATGCATGTCCCGATGCGCATGCTCGGCGCGCAAAGGATTCTGGGTGAAATTTGAGTCCAAGCAACACCAGCAACTATCATAGTACCCTGACTTTGTAATGGGGGTATACATGTACAACACATAAATCTTGGCATAGTAACATGTAAACTAAAGCATGGCGTCCATATTGGACGCTTGATTTATTTTTTAACTGTACTCGGGTTTCCCAAGATGCATTGCGGTATATTCTTAAGATGGCGCTTGACTGAGGGAGAGGATTGCATTGTACGGAGTAATGGGGTGATGGTACCAGTCATTTCTTTACACGGATGCAATTTTACTTTTTAAGATTAAAGTATATTATGTGTGTGACATAACAGCCCTTTGAACTTCAGGTATACAATGTAATGGTGTAGTGTTACAATTTTTAGTGGCTGTGATTTTTTATACTTGCCTAAAAAAATAAGAAAAGAAAGAAAACAATGTTTTGGTTTCTGGTTTAAGCTGGGGGTAAAACCAGTGGGATGACATGTTTTTATGGTTTTTGTTTTGTTCCCTTTTTTCAAATGATAAACCATAAGGGAAACTGATGGGGTAGATTTGGGGTTGATTAACATTTCTTCCTTTTTTTGTACGGTTTTATTTGTTAGCTACTTACTACAGATGCCACCATCACTTCTCCAATTATGGTTGACCCTTGCAAATCCCCAAAATGTGGGGGTAGTATTTGGGAATTTTCTTCCTTATTGTATACCTATCTATTAAGGGAACAACTACTCCAAAAATCAATGACCATAAAACTTACTTGGTTAGAAGCACTGCAGCTGTTGATAGTATTTGAATCTGAGTAACGATTCATGTCTATTCACGAATGCATGCAGCAGCCAGAGATGCAGTTGGTACCCACTGTCACATCGCTAAACAGGTCTGGATCCAATGTTCTTGTGAAATTACCGTGACAGTTTTTTGCTGTTTTCTCAGCAACTAGACTAGACTCTGTATTCAGCTGAAACTTTCACATGTGATTTTCATTTTCAAAATTTGACCTCTAAATCAGCATTACGTTGACAAAAACTAATCTATGACCCTACCTTTAATCTCCGTGAGTTTGTGAATTGACCAATCACAAATGCAGATGAGCCATACCCCAAACCAAAATTCAGACTTGTTAAAATCCCATTATATAATTATAATTTGAATGTACTGCCATTTTGGATTTCAGGCATTCGCTAGGGTTAGCAGAGCTTACTGTTTCAATCTTAGAGTTCCTGCTGATTCGGGTACATTTATTTGGTTTTTTTTATTAATTTTTGTTTTATGTCATCACATAGGTTTATCAACAGAAACTAGAAACCAGAGACATTGTTTTTCTTTCTCTTTCTCTCTCTCTCTCTCTCTCTCTCTCTCTTCTTGGCCTGAAGCTATTTGAAATAATCGTACGGTAGATGGTTAAATGAATATGTAAATTCCAGATGGCATTGCAGAAATGATGCTATTGAATATGTATGAAGCTATTGAATATGTATTGAAATGTTTATCTTCTTTGTCATACACAAACTCAATGGAGTTTTTTGACAATTTTATTTGATTGATCCTTGAATCCTTCGATTGATCCCTTCTATTCAAGAAAATCTATACTGTAAGTTCCTTCTTTTCAAGAAAACCTATATCAACCCTTAGGTAAGGTGATCGACAAACTTTATATTTCCTCTGTCTGTGTGAAAAGTGTTATTTAGTCCCAGATATTGATCATGGTGTCGATAAAAACCTACTTTTAGAATAAATGGGAACAATCATGGAGGAGAGTTTTCTTTGTCCTCCATGGAATGCTATATAAAATATTTCCCTTCCCTCTTGACAAAAAGTCGCCAATTTGCGATGCAAAAACCGATGATTATGACTGTATTTGTTGATGTGTCAACACCTAAAGTAAAAAAGTTTCTAAGCACTCGAAAGGAATACACAGAATATATAGTCAACCCTCCAAAAGAGAGAACAACTGCACTAAGCTATTTGCAAGTTAGATTCTGAATAATGTCTGGTACGATGACTTGATTGGTCAAAGGTGAGCACTTGAGTTGAGCACCAGACTAATTACAGTGTTGCTATGACACATGGTTCGGGCAAGCTTTTGTATAGCAACCTCCAGATGAGCAAACCCTGGTACTATTGTGCCATACACATTCATTATGAATTGTGTATGGGTGCTCGCCGTCTCTTACATAACGATGCACAAGCTTCTGTCTCTATAGTCCGAGGAGTTACAATTTTAACAACTACAAATTTGCGAGCTCACAAGTTTTATCCAAACTCTCCCAAATGGGATATACTTTTACTCCACTTGGTCCCTGCTTGACCCCCAATGAGGATACCAACATTGTCACCAAACTGGGAACTCCCTGATATCTATTGGCCCCCTCGCATATGACGTCACAAGCTCAAACAGCGCCCTCACTAAGGTCAAATGAAGACCTCTCATAGGCTGAGAGTTGTGCGTGACACACACGTGCATATTTCCATTGTTTGACCTATGCATGATGGGAGGGGGGGTAGGGGCTCCATGTACGACACTGGTAGAGGCTAAAAACCCATGCCCCTCCACTCACCGGTCACCCTAGGGTTCAATTTCATAAAGCTGTTACGTGCTTAGCAAAGATTTAACATTTTGCTTAGCAGCAACAGGTTACTAGCCAAAAATACAATGTAATATATATTGGTTTTTGCCTGGTTCCCTGCTGACCTTTGCTAAGCAGAACAACTTTTGCTAAGCACTATTTTCTGCACAACAGCTTAACGAAGTTGGGTAAGAAGAGGGTGAGTTTGGTCATTAAGGTTCTAATTCTGAAACTGGAATCGAAGAGGAGGCTGAATATGAAAAATGAAACAAATCATTTATAGGGTGTCTCTTATCATGTGATTATTGGCTCGTGTGAATTCAAGTGGTATGAATTTTGTGATGACTTAAAAGGTGGCGATTTAACAGAAATATGCAAGGTGTATGTTTAAAATTGAATATTGTGATTTGATAATAAAACAAGACAAAAGAATTGTCACTAAATCTTGTGTGTCAGGAGTGTGTATTACTTGGTCTTTTTTGTTCTTTATTTCATTGTTTTCATTTTTTCTGTTGCAAGTTAGAGTAATTGTTTGTTGGGTGTTGGGGTGTTTGTTTGTTTGTTTGTTTGTTTGTTTGTTGGGGTGTTTATTTATTTTTGTGTGACTTTGTTTGCTGGTCTTTTTTAGATGTTTGTTCGTTTCCATGTGGGTTTTATGTTTTTGTCCAATTGTCCAGTTGCAAAATAAGTATTGAAAACCAAGTTGCTCATGCTTTGCTGTCTCTTGTTTTGTTGAGTTGGTTTGTTTGCTTGGGGTGCAAAGATTTCTACCAGACAGGGATTGAATAAAAACAATAAACGGACTTTTCTTTAAAAGAAAAAACAACAACCTTTTTTATACTTTCCTTTTCTTTTTGTTTCTACTTTCTTTTTCTTGTTTTTTCTTGTTTTTTCTTCTTATTGTTTGTCGTCTTTTTAGTTCACCGTTTTTGTTAAATGTGTTTACATGCAGAGATCAATGCGCAACTGTTTTACTTTTGAAGAAAACCGGAAGCATTTGAATCGCTTTTTCCGTTTTCTGATGAAATAAACTTGGAAAAATATTTTGTTTAGGACGTAACATTTATTTGCATTCGTGCAACCGATTAGTGTATAATATTCGAGTAAATAAAAAAAATGCTACAATGTTTTTAAATTAATGATGTAATTACTAGGTGTGGCGCCCCCGCTTTGAAATTATTCAAATCCTACGAGAAAACGGATTTACTTATTTAAAAAAGCATGGTGAAGTGGAACCCTTTTATACTACTTTCTCAAATGATTTTAGGCCTATAGGTTATAGTTTTTCACCAATGCGATCTCGAAAAAATTCAAATTGACAAACGTTCGCTTCTATCTAAAATTCTGGAATGTGAACGGTTGCGGGATATTGCGTAATAACTGAAACACCTTTTTGTGTTTAACACATTTATTTTTTGGTCGAAGAGGGCGTGGTTAAAACATGCACGACTTTCCAAACTCCACGCTACAAATGTGTGCAAACTAACAGCTCATGGACGTTTAACGTGTACCGGGAATTCGTCGAAAGTGGTGAGTTGCATGTCATTTATGTTCAAATAGTGGTTACTTTACGTCTTGTTTGTTTCATAAACTATTTGACTCGTTCATACTGTTGTCAACCATTGTTGTGAACAGCGGTTTGAAGAGGTTTTGCAGACGAACAAAGTTGAGAGGCTCGACAACGTGGTTGAAATGGGATGCTTGGTACACTAGGCTACGCACACCTTCTTGAGTTGACTAATGATTGCCATAAATAGTAATCTTCAAAAAGACCCACAGATGCGGGTGGGCCCCACAGAATGCCTGCGGGTACTTTGGAGGTACTACAAGACAATTGTCTTGTTGTGCGGTTTTAAATCAAAGTTGAGTCTGGTTTTGATGTCACAGTTTGTTAGAATATCAACCACACGTGTGTGCAAACCATGTGCGGCTGCCGTGGCTGGGTCCGCAGCAGACCTGACGTGTTTTTGTTTCCATCCACCCACCCCCCCCCCCCCCACCCCCTTTGAAAACTTTCCCCGCGTTCAAATGAAGGGAAAGGTCATGTAGATGTAGATTTAGGGTATACATTTTGGCCCTAGAAATTGTTTAAAAGATGCCGAGACGACCGCCCAAGTATGGTTCCAGAATGTCACTTTTGCCTCGTATAGGCTCATGTGTACTTATTGTGGGAATTCTGCTGTGATCAGAGTGTGCGGAAACCTTGCAATTAGGGCCTATACAATCATGATGTAATACACGGAATTCGAAATTTTTAAGAGGACTAAAATTAATTGATTAACCTTGTAGAACCAACACTACCAGAAGCGGCTTGAAATTTAATGTACTTAACGTAGTATGTATCATACTTATTCTCGTACACAACTTTCGTCCTTCTCGTTTGTAAAGAGAAGGTGTACGTTTGCTTATTACTCAAAAATTAATGACCATAAAACAAATTACTTGGAAAAGCAATGGAGAGCTGTTGACATTATACAAATCATTGTTAGAAATGACACCCCTCGAAGCAGTGTAGTTTTAGAGGTAGAGGTAGCCTAATTTTCACCTAAACATTTGAATCCGTAAGAAAGGCTCTGTACATGAAGCCTTGCTCATCCATTTGAAAGCACACAAAGGGATGTTTTTTCTGTTATTATTTTCTTGCAACTTCGATGACCATTTTGAACCCCAAATTTTCGCAGGTTTGTTATTTGATGCATATGCCTATATTGGGATACACCAAGTGAGGAAACCGGTCTTTGGCAATTACCAAAAGTATACCCTTTTTATAAAATAAGCTAGCTTTGTACATCGTTAGTGACCGAGTATAGGTGATTTACATACTTTGAATCAGCAATTATTTACAAATTTGTAAACTGTTGGGCAAGGTTCGGGGTGTGTGTGCCATTTGCCATGAGAATGTGTACAACATTTTGCTCCGATTTCAGTTTATTCTGATTTCATTGTACCCTTAATCCGGTATTTAAAACATTAAAATGAGAAAGGAATTCATGTCAAGTTGATGCTTGCGTGCTTTAAGGTTCAAGGTTCAAGGTTCATTGATTTTCACACAGTATCAAAAGAAATAGACATTATCACTCAAAAGAGATCAGTACAAAGAATAGAACTTACAAATAGTAGACTACTTGGTTCGTATACGGCGCTTTGCCACACCACTAAGGGGCGTATCAAAGCGCTCATTATTTGTTTTGTTAACACTAGAAAAAGCAGAGCTGCTTTTGAATTATTAAACCAATTTATGTAGCACCTTCTGTTGGTTTACAAGGTGCTGCCGCGCATTCAGCAGCCACTGCCATCAGAAACACCAGGGCAAACCCCTTCTCTTCACGAAAAGTGTAATTTTAATGGGTTATTTTACGTGCACTGCAAAACACACGGGACCAACGGCTTTACGTCCCATCCCAAGGACGAAGCAATAAGTGTCTTGCCTAAGGACACAAGTGTCAAGACCGGGACTCGAACCCACACTGTGCTGATCATTCTTTATTATTTTCCCATTTTGTACATAGTTTGAAAATGTTAAATATACTCCTCAAATTCAGGCGAAAAATCGTGTAAAGTTGAATACACTGTGGTTAAATTTATACAATTATTTGATGTATTTAACCTTAGTCCCTGCACCGCCCGAAGCTGCCAAAATGTTCGAGGTATGTTATTTTGCAAGAATCTTGCAGTGACATTTCAATTCAATTCAAAAGTATCATAAATATTGTCACTGGAAAAGGAAACATTGTTCGTAATAGGTTGAAATATAGTATTATACGTTTATCATCATCGTTTATTATAATTTTTGAACAATTATTTTTCGACCCTTTCGTTAATTGTCCTTAAGTAACAGCTGATTTTAAAGGGGCGCAATGCCGTCGTATTTTCTGCTTTGGGCTGTAAAAATTGTGTGCTTTTTTAATGATGTTTTAAAAGTAGAATATAATGATTAAAATAAATATTCCTTGAAGTTGTGGTGTTAAAGTAATTTCATGACATAAACGGTCCGCTATTTCGTATAACCAAATTTTTGTTTTTGTAAAATCACTTCTCTTTAATTACGACACAAATTCCAATTCAAACTGCAAATTTGTGAGAGATTTGAAGGCAATGTGCCCTATTCGGAAGTAATAACTCATAAAACAACAATAGCTCTAGTGTAAGTAACATGCAGCTAACTTTTATGTCAATTATTTTGTAAGTTTAAAATGAACACAATATGCTTTTGTCAGTATCATTACTTTGAAGATAAATTACATTTTTTGGTTATCGGATGTTAGGTCCTCTTGGAGCGATTTTGACCCAAAACCTTTGATCACAATTTTAAATAGCAACATTATGTTATAGATTCGAGAAAGTTATAATCGTTTGCTTTTCAGCTATTGCACGAAGAAAAAAGCCATCAGGAATAAGTGGTAGTTAATTAAAACATAGACATTAATTGTTGCGAGATCCCAACTATATCTTATGTGGAACTTTGCACCTCATGCATCTTGTGCATTCTGTGCATTGCCCGTGGCGTATACAAAAGTTTGTGTGTTTTTCGTTTTGAAAAAGCATCATCTGTCAAAATTCGTTCGTGAAAACAATCTTTTAAAAATTCCCTTTGTCGAAAATTGGGCCATGCAACTTTGTACGAGCGTAAAAGTCACCTCACCTCAACAATATTAAACTGTGAAGAGAGGGAATTTTTTTTAAAGTGCACATATATTTGTGAAAATTATAACAAAAGGCATTCACTGCCAGGAAAATGGGGGCAAAGGCTTTCCAACAATAATGTTTTACGATGTTTTGAGCGTTTCCTGCGGCTGCGGTTACATTAAAAGACACCTTCAGAAAAAGTGGGAATGGTGGGGGAAATGAAAGCATCCTGAAACTTGGGGACATGTAAGACAACCAATCAGCGAGTGTACTCATTCAACTCTTCAACATGCAATATATTTATTTTCCACTTTCAAATTGTTAAAGTTGCACAATAAATTCGGGAAAGTAACTCTTTTTCCGAGATTCAAATCCAATGTCTGGATATAACTATTATTTATCAGTTAAATACAGACACAATATACAAGAATTACCCATACCACCATCCTTTTGTCACCTTAAAGGTGTTGCCGATCTTTGGCTTTGGCTTCGGCTTCGGCTTTGGCTTCGTCAACAATGTATTTAGCTCCAGACTTGCACAAGTCTATTGTACAACCGTGTGTTTTTCGCACAGCACTTTCAAAGTGATAAGCGGGTCCCAGTGCCAGGGCCGAAACCGCAGTTTTGGAATGACACTCGCTTAACACACTAAAATTTAGAACAATTTAGTCATTAATGCAACCCATAATATTATCACAATGTAATCAATCCAATCAGTGAAGTACATAATCAATTTGATCAGTTTTAAACTTATTAAAAGCAGCAGATAATAAATACCATTTGATGTTTTAAACATTCTTCAAAAGATCCAAAAGGCATTTAAAAAAACAACAACAATAGATTCTAACTTATTTTAGTGTATGACGACGAATTAAACCTGATTTAATTTAAACGCCCTCTCCTAGTGCCACCTCCCCTAGGGCCTCCTTGTTAAACATCCTCGTGGACTATTATTAGGAGTACCAAGCACCACTCCAACAGAGATGCCCGAGTTTTACTGTACAACTACAAGAGCCATACTTTCTTCACTTCCAACCTCAAGGATTTGAAATAGTGCACGGTGGAAACAAATCCATGGTGTCACAATACCAAGGTTACGGTATTAACACCATCTACATGAAATATCTCTCTACGAGTTGTGATGGTTCTGAGACGAACTGTAGATAACCAACTCCTCGATTTAGCATAAAACTTGTACAAAAAGCAAGAATAAAATGGATGCACAATGGTTAAGCTCTGGTAATTACATTCTGAATAGATTTTTCTTTAAATTTATGATATGATACTTATGTGAGTCTAAACAGTTGTCGGTTAACATTTGGGAAAGAGGTTGTTGTTTGTGTTTAACTTAGGCCTATGTTATGCTACGTTGGAACTTGGAATCAAGTCATTCACTCGAACACACTATACCCATTTTTATTATTTTATAAGGCCATACATGCAACATTCGGCAGGTAATTGTTGAATGACATTTAGATATTTCATGCAAGCTCTCATCATTTTATTTAGCATTGAACACATTACGCCTTTAAATTCCCTTTTATATTCCTTGGTGGAGAGCAGCAATTGTGGTTAAAGTGAGTGTCTTAAGAAGACATCTGCTACAAAAGGCAAGACATATAGATACTAACTTCTATTCTGACATTTTTTGATTATTTCATTATAGTTCAAATATGGGTACAATTCATCCCGAGAGGGGAAGTTTGTTTATTCAAATCACCAAGAGTTTTCCTGATCAGGAATCATTAAACATGTTCAACGGAAGAATAAAGTTCCAATAGGGGTATAAGCGTATTTCCAATAGGGGTATAAGCGTATATCTCAATCGGAATAGTTTAATTGTAAAATCACCCAAGAGTTTTCCTAATCAGGAATCATTGGATTCCTCAATGGACCAGAGGATACCGATAGAGAGAGAGAGTTTGGGTAACAATGACTGTAGCTTGGTCAGCTAAGATGTACTATACATGTATGTCCCAGTTAGGGTATACTGTAAACTGTTATACTTAGAATGAATACCTACAGTTTGTTGAAATACTTAACAGTTAAATACAAAGACTCCAGCCCATTGTCATCCCATATAACGCATTATTCACACTCATGACCCCCAGGCGCGCAAGTACATTCAATTGATCACATCTATAGTCCGAGTACTGCTGAATACATTAAAGGCGGGTGACTGAAAATGATTAAGAACTGCTTACAAAACACTTTACACTGTAAAACAAGAAGCACCTACACTACCAGAAAACTTGTGGGTACTCGCAAGTTTACTAGTAATAGTTACTCGCAAGTTTACTAGTAATAGTTACTCGCAAGTTTACTAGTAATAGTTACTCGCAATTTTACTAGTAATAGTTACTCACAAGTTTACTAGTAATAGTTACTCGCAAGTTACTAGTAACAGTTACTCGAAAGTTTACTAGTAATAGTTACTCGCAATTTTACTAGTAATAGTTACTCACAAGTTTACTAGTAATAGTTACTCGCAAGTTACTAGTAACAGTTACTCGAAAGTTTACTAGTAATAGTTAATTAATAGGATTATCCACATCATGCACAGCTCCAAACACCATTTAAATTGTAGAGTTGAAAGGTTCCAGTACTTGATCATCTTTCATGAAGAAAATAAACACAGTCCAATAGAACCTACCCCCTCCCCCCCTCCCCCCTCCCCCACCCTGAGCAAGTACACACATAAAAATGGTTGGTTGTTTACACATAATGGTGACCTCTATTACATTGAATGGCAACGTCAGTATTGAGAAAACAAAATTGTATTTCAAAATATTGTCAAATTGCAAAAAAGACCACTTAAATTAGAGTAACAAAGTAAATAAACATTCGACATAAAATGTTTTCATATTCTAGTAAATGATGAGTAGTTACACCAAATTTAACAGATTTTAATTGCCCTGAATTATAATAAATGAATAAATATTACTGTTTTCTTATATATATATATATATTTACATGAGAGTACTTATTGTGGTGAAACTTGCACAGGTTCCCATGAATTTATTTGTCCAGAACCCAATGTTTTCACCTCCCCTCCACAGCAGGGATGCCATATTAGTATTTTTGTAAGCAAAATGTCATAGTGAAGACTTGGTCCAATTACAAATCTGTCACTACAAGACATTTTAGAAAGGATCTTCTGGCCTCATGCATTAACGTCATCCTGTCGCGCCGTCTTGGAGGTAAAACGATGATATGACAAGGATTCTTTTGACCTCCACTTGAGGGCGCCCCACCACAGTGATACCCTGTGCATAAGGTCTACTCTAAAATCACCCAGAACAATAACGTATTTCTAAACACCAGAATCTATGGACTTTGTGTAAGATTTGAAGGCCTGAACTCCATGCCAAAAGTATGGCTTGCTTTAATCATAATCGGATCAGGAAGTATGCCTGTGGATTCGTCTCTCAAGACTTGGGAAAGCACGGAGTATTGTAAAAACTAAAATAATATTCTGTATCCCCGATGCACTTTATTATAACTACCCAAAAAAACCTAATTGGATCAATCAGAGACGGGCAAAACCTAGTGAAAGGATTTTGGAATAAACTGAGTAAGCGAAAGGTAAACAGAGTTCAAAGGCTTGCCCAATGATCCAAATGAAATCACACACATCAACTTTTAATGTCCATTTAGCTACAGAGGGGGTTGCTAGTGGCAGGAGCCAATTTACATCTCTAAAAAGAAAACTCATTCACACATCAATCCTCTCCTTTCTTAGGGACGGTCAGACACTGTTAGAAAAAATGTATCTTGTGCTACCGAAGTGGTTTCCTCCAAATTACCAGAGGAAACAAAAAAGAGAGGAGATTTGTGTGATAAGGTCTTCAGTTAACCAACTATAACAGCAATTTAGATTCTATGAACATTATTTCTTGCAATATATCTCATTCTCAACAACTCCATACCTCTATCTAGACACTCTAATTAAGGACAAAATACAGGATTGGTGAATTATCGACAATGAAAATGAAACAGTTCCAATTTGAAAGCTCACTGATTGAAAAGGTCCTACCAGCACCAATCCTTCATATCAAAGTGGAGATACTAGCATTTAACCTCCCTACTCCTAGTCAGGTTGGCGTTGTGGTATCTTTTCTCGCTTTCCACATCTGAGACCCTGGTTCGAATCCCATCAGAGGCATCATGTGGATTGGAATTTCAGTCCCTACCTGGTTGCGTGGGTTTTCCGTGGAATAATTCTCAGGGGTTTCATCATTAATGTAGCGTGTCATTAAAGAGGAGCAATTTTGAATCACAAATGCCATCTTCCACAACTGAGTATTGATTAAAAATGATTAGTATTGACTGAAAAATTGTAGAATGATTTTGGGAAAATTGTTAGCAATTCTTACCTAATTGTGCTTATTAAACACAAGACCTCACTACCCTAACAAGTTTTGGTTTTATAACAGGTGCTGTTTTTGGCGACACCTTCTCACACACGAATACATTTTAAAAACCCAACATTTTACTGTTATGGACAATAGTTGAAAGAAAGAAGGTTTTCCATTAAGCACACTGACATTCAGCGGTAAATCGCTCAGTGACGAACATTGAGAAAATGCGGAGTTTGAAACATTTCAAGTATTTAGGTTTGCGATCTTTTTTGTTTTGTTTCAATAAGCCAAGTGGTCAGATTAGAATGATGTCTGCTGTGTCGATTTGCTCAGTCACAAGTTACCGCCTCAATTTGAGTTCCCCCAGACTAAAGGGACAGTCGCTGTGTCACATGGTTCGGGGCAAGCTTTTGCGTGGCTACGTAAGAGACAGCCAGCACCCATACACAATTCTGAATGAATGTGTATGGCACAATGGTTGCTATGAAAAAGCTTGCCCCGATTCATTTAACATAAAAACTGTCTCTTTAGTCTGAGGAATTCAAATTTAGAAAAGAGAAACTAGAATTAGTTGTTGCAAACTGCTTACCAACCGAAAGGACCTATGGTATAAATGCAAATTGATTTCAAATTTGTGAAGTAACTTGTGACTAAGCAAGTCATTTCATCAGACATTAAAATCTAATTTGAAACGGCTTTAATAAAAACATTGATATCTGCTGTGCATATTAAGTACATTTTTTTCTGTTTGTCTAACACAGCTGCTCTGTGCATTCGGTGAAAGCAAACTTTGGATGATGCATTTCACAACCACAGTGACACACACAAGGCAAGGAGTGCTGTTTTATGTAAGTACATTTTTCTCATTACTAGAAACTAATGGCCTCGGGCCAGCAGTCCAGGGTAAAACTCGAGCCCTGCTGGTGGAAACAGCCCTTGCTGAACCTTAGAATCTACTCTGGGATTCCAGCCACACCAAGTGCCGCCCTGTACGCCCGTAATGCCTGTCTTGTACTGAGCACGAACCCTCTGGAGAGTGGAAGAAGTGGAAAAGCTGGCGCGGTGAATTCTCTTTGATCTCCCTTCCCTGGTGCCCGGCTACCCGGTGACCGATCACCAAGTGAAAGCCAATGCTCAATGCGTCTAATCATCCTGTAAAACGAAGACACCTTTTGTCAGTCAGGACGGTACAAGATGTAGCGTTCTAAGCTAAGACATTTTTCTTTGTTCGACCGGAAATTATTTTCAGTCAGTTACCCCTTGTGGTTTTTATTACTTGATATTTGAGATAAAGAGTCGCATCCCCTTATGGTGATCCCTCTGCTGCCACTTCCCAGGTTTTATCTTTAACTTGGGTGTGAACCCTGGCTTTGCAGCTGTTGCTGGGTGAATTGCTTCTGACTGGCACCCCCAAACAAAGATAGATTTTTTATGACCTGGGCTTGTGGAAGACAGTTTTTTTTTTGGCTGTATTTTTGTTTTCACTATTTTTTTTGTTGGGGGGGGTGGGGGTATTTCCCTGGACTTCTCCTGGTCAAGATGTTTTGATTGTCCGAAAATTTTAAATAAATAAAAATTACTAGTAAATAAAATTGACTGCCAACGTAGGGCTCGACAGCTTAGTTGGTAGAGCGCCGGCAGGTTAATCCCGGGGTTGCAGGTTCAAGTCCCACTCTAGTAAATTTGTCTTTGTTCAACCCAAAATTATTCATAGAAAGGATTACAAAACTTGGTCATTCATATCAGGGTAAACATTGATTAGTTTCAATCTAAAAGCTGCCTGAGTTGAGTTTAAACCAGTACCAATCCTGTAGAGAAATATCTCCTTCTGAAATACTAACGAATCAAAATCCAACTCATAAAACATCCACTGGGTGTCAAGGAGAATTTCCTAAAATAATGCAGTGGTTGAAGAAATTCTGATGAGTGTACGCACCTGTGACCATGCTTTCGACAAAAGCTGACCGTCTCTTCATGGAAAACTTCCGGGGGGTTTGTTAACATCAGAGTCATGGACTGCACACAGATATTCAAAATACAAGGTTAATTTTTGATAATAATAATGGAGTCTTATATAGCCCTTCGCTCGTCCCCAGCGCCTTGCCTTAAAACCAAAGGCGCTGGGATGGGCAAATGTATCAAGCACGCTCATTGGTTAATGCTCAGTCCCATCATGCATCACACTCACACTGCAAGCACTGCACGCATGACGTACTTCCTGAACAAGAATCTGTGCAAACTGATTAGCCCATCCCAGCGGTCCTGGATAGGCCGCTGGGGCCGAGCGAAATATAGCCCACATATCCACCAATAAGGTACTAAAGGTACTTGAACAAAGAGAGAGAGAGTTTTTAAGACAAGTTTCAGAGTTTTATGAGTTTATGAGACCGATATATGTAGCACATTATAAGAGTTTAGAAGGTGTTCCTGTGCACTAAGCAGTCACTGCCAGAAACATCAGGGCAAACACCTTCTCTTAGGGGTTAGTGTAAAGGCCTTGTCACACGAGGCAACTTTTGCAGGCAACTTGGAGGCAACCAACTGCAGTGCATGCTACAGGACCCCTGTCTTACGATCCCCCAAGTAAAATATGTGAATTCAGATGTAACTGCCTTTTCTTCTTGGAGATTGCCTGAAACTGGTTGCCTGTAAATTGCCTCACGTGACAAGGTCCTAACTGCATGCTTTTTTTGTGTGTGCATTACACAATACACTGGACCTTCGGCTTTATGTCCCACACTCTTGCTGATCAGAAACACCAGAGCTTGAGACTTGACTACTCGGCCATGACAAGCCATTTTGGTATCTACTTGTTAATGTTGTGAAGGTGATGTGCAATATATTTTTTGCAACTTAAAAATAATGATGATTAATAAAAAAGATATAATAGTGTGGCACAAACGATAGCACAGAACCTTCTTTCCTGTTTGAATGTGGGCAGCATCCAGCCGTTATAATTTATGACACATCCAACAGCACAATTAGCGCTTATAACAGAATCCATAGGAAGCAAGAAGAAATGTTCAGGTTTAGATGTGGGAGGAAAACCCCAATGGGTAAAACCCACAAAATCAGGTAGGAACTGAAAACCCATGTAATTACATTGAGTGGTGTTTTATAAATGTTCATTTGTCTGTCATGGGTCATTGAGTGACATAATCAACAAATAGATGATGTCGTATTGTTCCAACTAAGGCTGGTTTTCTTTGGCTTCAACTGTAGACAGGGCTAGTCAGGAAGTTGTGAGGAGCTGAGAGATTACCCACCTGGACCATCTTCAAGATGGCCGTCTCATTGTACAGCCTGCTGTTCTCCATTCCAGGCACAGAGTCGCGATGCTTCTCATAGCCAGCCTCATTGTAGTACGGCTCACTCACAAGGATCAGTCCTTGAATGGAGACTAACACTTGCAGGAGGTTAGACTTGCTCGTCCAAATCTCACTGCCCTGCATACAGGCAGAGAGACAAATCATAATGCAGGGTTAGCATAGGTTTCATCAACAAAACCATAGGGTGCAAAAGGTCTTGGGTTATCTGAACCTTGCATTCATGTTACTCTCAGTGAGCGAAAACAATGGTGTATCAAGGATATTTAAATCAAAACATTTTGTCTTACACAGGCATTGACAGGAGGTTAAGTTGACAAGATATGCTGGAATAAATTCATTCATTCATATTAAGTTTGAATAATATCTCTTGTAAGTTTTTTGTCAACAAGTAAAAGTTAAATTGTTTCTGCTTTTCTGTATTGCAAAATCCTACCAAATAATTGAATCGCATGTATACAAAGTAAGTTATCTTTTTGTCTTAGTGACATCTGTTTCCCATTTGTGGTAGTGTTGTGGCTTAGAGGTCAAGTGTGCCAGACTCACAAGCTGGTTAGGGCCACTGTCCTAGCGCTTGTTTCCTTGAGTAAGACACTTAATCATAATTGTGTTGTCCTTCAGGTATCATAATTGCGTTGCCCTTCGGATGGGACATAAAGCCGTAGAAGGTAAACACCCGGTGCTGTGTAGTGAATGTCTTATCTTATTTCTCGCATGGTTGGCCAATAGACCAGGTAGGATTCGACAACTAGGCCTGAACACAAACAGGTTTAAAAACTCCTTCCCACCCAGTGCCATCCAGAGTTTTTAACAGTAGTTTTATCCGATCAGTTTTTTTAACCAATAGGCTTGTCTTGTTTTAGTGACACTCTCTTTTAATTTTGTGCAAATAATTGTGGCGTATTTTCTAAAAACAAATTTTTAATGTCAATTTTTGTAATGCTGTACAATGGATAAAAAATGTGTTTTCACATGAAGACTAACTGAACTGCATTGAATTTAATTGACTGCATTTCAGTACCTTGCAAGCCCTATCACATGTTAGGTAACTCAAACATAGCTCTGCACACCTGTCGTAAAACCAACTAGTGCTTTGAGAAGCTTGTTGGGTGGGATAAAGCGATATGTAAGAACTGCGTAGTATTTTTATGCCTAATTCTTGTGTTTCTGATACCGCACTTTAAGTTGGTGTACACATACCTTTCCTGTCCATGTTCCAAGCAGGCTAATGCACACCTTGCCGTCATTGTACAGGTTTGGGTTGAGTCTGCCGCTGCAGTAGGCGTGGAAGTGCATGACGGGCGGCGATTTGGGGTAGTCTTTGGGAAGACGGGCGTCAAAGTAAAAAAGCCCATTCTCGTAGGGGGTGTTACTGGGGCCCTCAAAGAGTACTGAGAAGAGGTCCTGGTGAAATGTGGAGGTGGAAAGTAGGTAGGATTTGAAACTTTGCATGGTGGAGATAAATCTAGTAAGGTTTGTAGTAACACCATGTACATGAGTAGAATTTTAATTGAAGTGTACAAGGAGATAGTCACCGCAAATGGGCAATCTTGTCTTTCAATATAAGCATCTTCGTCTCATTAAACTATGCCCCTGAACTTTGGATAGACAGCAGATGAACCCTTCACTTACCATTCTATCAGCAAAGCCTTTGACTCTGATGCCTTGTGGAAGTGATGTCTGGAGCAAGCGCATCTACAGAAATAATCCACAAAGGGTTTCCGATTATGACCAATTAGAAAGCAGAAAGAAATACTTCATGCTTTGTGTAGCCCAAATTTGATGAAAATCACAATTTATTATTTTTTTTCACTATGCAGATAAAAGTCTGAAATTTCTCATCCTTGGGAATGTTAATAATAGGGTGAAATTAGTAGCTTCCCACATGTAAATGACCTCCCGGCCAGGGCTAAGGTTTTTGTGCAGGTGAGAATTATAAAATGTTGGTTTGTTGTAAACACTGTGTGGGTAGTCTCATTATCGCAGAGTTGGATTTGAATCTCCCAATAGCTAATAGTTGAAACGGTGGCATATGACTCGAGTATTGCTATGTAAGATAGGGACCCAACTTTGCAGAGTGAGTTTTTTAAAATTATAAACTCTATTGTTTTTGAGTTGGGATCTATCTGTTGCAAAGATGTAAATCAGAAAATCACTGTGGCTGAGTTGATTATGAGTTGGTATCTATCTATTGCAGAGTAGGATTAAAAGCTTACTTTGACTGAGTGAGATTGGGAACTCAATACTGCTATCGTGTACAATTTTATATCAAAATCACAGAGAGAAACTCACTGGAAACTCACAAAGGAGTTGAGATTTGAAACTCCCAATAACCCTGTGGAATTGAGATTGGTTTGAGAACTCGCTATTCCTTTGAGAGGTTTGGATCTATGTTAAGCTTACCTCTCTCCTCATAGTTAATGAGAACTGTTTTGGATCCTCCGGTTGGAATATAATACTGGCTGAATTGAACTGATGGTTCTGCGTGACCTCCTCCATTAAGAAGAAATCTAAACAACACAATGATTAAAATATTTAGATTTCTTTACGTCTTGTCTGAGCATTCAGGACATGCCTCGGTGCATTCAAGACATGCCTCAGTGCTGCATGAAACACTCTGTGCTTGGTTTGTAATATCCATGGTCAATTCAAGGTAAAATCATTTGACATTTCTGACACATGGCATGTCGAGGCCAAGCAGATAAGAACATCGGACTCAAGCTCTGGTGTTTCTGATCAGCAGAGTGTGGGTTCCAGTCCCGGTCATGACACTTGTGTGCTTAAGGAAGACACTTAACTTTTATTGCTTCGTTCGGATGGGACGTAAAGCTGTAGGTCTCGTGTGTTGTGTAATGCAATGTAAGTTCACTTATGGGCATCCTTAGTTTCGTTACCAGAAATATGTAATATTAATTTGGGTAAATTACTATCTTTGGACTTGGAGAAAAACAAAATGTTAAATTAGAACAGAAAGGAAATCTTTTATATAATACAAACTGATAAATCTGAGAGAGTTTTTGGACAAAATTGTGCAGCAACTGTAACAAATAAGTGAAGAAATCAAAAGTTCTCACTGTCACATGCTTGTGCAGATGCTGCTTGTGCTGTCCCTTCTTCTGATGTCTTTGGACTGGCATCTTGGTTGTCAAGGCTACATTCCTCCTTCCGTTCTGTGACCCCAGGGTCATCCTCTTTCTCAGGCGAGGCTACTGTCTTTTGGGAAGTTTGCTCCTCCACTACAGAGGCTGTAGATAGAGCAGGGATCTGTCCTGGGGAAGAGGCTGCCTCCTTTTCTGATTTAGGTTTCAGCTGGCTCGCCTCGGACTGGGACAGAAAACCATTTTCCAGATGGCTACCAGTTTCAGTGGTATCCACACTGCTGTCTATGTGGTTACCATCCCGACTGTGCTCGATATGACCAGGGCTCGAACCGCCATGGATGTGATTTGCCTCCTGAGGCACCTCCATCAGGTTCTCTGGGACGGAATTTGTAAAGGAGGCAAGCTCATCACGGATGCGATGGAGGGCTGTGCGGGTCTCCTCTATATCCTCTGTGATCCTGGAGAGCGTGTCCCCTTGGGGCTCCAACGGTACCGCATCGCCCATGTGACTCGCCACAAAAAGGTCTTGTCTATCCTTAGGTGAGCTACTGCAAAATGAAAGTAGCAATAGGTAAACTTCTTCAAGTATACGAATCGATAAGTAACCTTCTTCAAATAAATGTATAAATATGAAAACTTCTTCAAATAAACGTAATAAGTAATCTTCTTCAAATAAACGCATCAATTAGAAACCCACTTCAAATAAACGTATCAATAAGTAAACTTCTTCACAAAAGAGTCTTCAATAAGTAAACTTTTTTAAATGAATGTATCATGAAGTAAACTACTGCACAATGAAAGTAAAAATATGGGTAAGACCACTGCAATATGACAGTGAATAGAAGCTACTTCATATTTTTTCTTTTAAATTGTCCAAACCTTGCAATGTTGCCTTCTTCACCAGCTCCTGAGGCATCACTTGCTGTTTCCCAGCTGCTTGTGGATGAATCAGATGCGTCTTGTGATTGGTCTTCATCTTTCCAATGGGCATCATCATGGTCATTATCTGACCAATCAGAATCACTGTCCTTTAAAGGTGAACAACGAATAGAAGTGTGAAATTGAGTGGCGGTAAAAGAGATATCCACAGCAAAACACACAAAGAGAGAAGGTTGTATCGTAAACTTGGTTGCAAGTTGGCTATACGGGTTACAGGTTGAATGGCCTCTGACTGGCACCCCCAAAATTAGGAGACCCCAACATTAGGGCTAGATGGCTTAGTTGGTGGAGTGCCGGCACATTGATCCGGAGATTGTAGGTTCAAGTCCCCCTCTAGTCAATTCTTCTTTATTAAACCTAAAATTATTTTAAAAAGACGAAGTCACTTTCCCTTGTGGTTTATTACAGAATTTAAAGAGAGGATGTAACAACATTGTCTGAAAGATTTCATTTCTTCTGATAGTCTTATTGAAAAAGTTCTATCAGCCAAGTTTCACAGCGACAGGTTCTTAATGTATTATATAAAGGTTAGTACAAGTTCTCTAAGGGGAAGAGTAGTTTAAACTTCCAAAGGTGGACCGGGAGGACTTACATGTACATGAACAAGATTTGAAGCATATGCGTGGTGTAGGAAGCAGGAACTGAGTAGATTTAAGGGTAACAAACATGTGAATTAAATTTTGTTTGGGGAGAAGTGTTAGTTCTTAGAAGAACCAGGATTGAGATAAAGTTAAAACTTGACATTTTGGACAGTGTGCTCTGCTCATCTCCACGAGAAAGGAAGAAGACTTGCAGAGTACACTGCTTGAAATGTCAAGTCTTCACTTCATCTCAACTTGTAGAGTCGCCAGATATTTTTTTTTCTAACCTCCTCTAGTTTGTACAGATCCTGTGGTAGTACAGCACACTCGGATCCATCCACCCAGGCTACATGAATTTCCCCACTGGTGTTTATCCATCTCACCTAAAACAGGAGAGCAAAAAGCACTTACTGCAAAAAAGTGGATTGAGTCAATCGGGATAAGGAACCAGGCTGGCAATCAGCCCCTTTCCTAAATTTCAGATTGTACTATTTTACCAAGAAAATTTGAATTGCTTTGAATTATTATCAAATATGTTTTGGCATTTTTCATTTAGAGTTATTTCTTACCTGACCAGCACAGGGCACTCCTTCGTCCTGATCGCCATGAGTGCTTCCGATGTCCGAGGATTTACATTCTACAGTTGGACAACTCCCTGCTTGCGTGGCAGAGTCCTTCTTCAAATTAGCCAGGTTCATTTGATCAACACTGGACGTGTCCCGATCAGGAATTACCTCTTGACAAGTCTCTACTTGTCCGGATCCTTGGTCTGTTACAGGACCTTGAGATTTAGGGTGCAGTGTAACAGGAGCGTCCGTTTTGTGCTGCTGAGGATTAGGAGTACTAATTGATGGCGTTAATGATTCACTTAGGCAAGAATGAAGGCTGGTTGTGGTAGCATTAACATGTGATGATAAATTGGTGGTCTCGCTGGATGGATTTTCTTTCAAATGTTCTACATCCATTAGGTCCTCCCCAGCTGCAGCAGCATCCTTCAGTGTGTCTGGGCAATTTACATCAGGGGCGCAGGAGTCCATGACACCGGGTTGTCCTGCATTGGTGGCAGGGGTAGCTTTTTGCATAACATGACTACCCATTTGGGTATCAGCAGCTGCATTACCTGTATGAGCACAGTCCCCAACATGGGGACTTTGTTGACTCATTTGGGATATATTGTTACCTATATGGGCGCTTGAGTCAATCCTTTGCTGAGCTACTAAGGGAACGTGTCCACCTAAATGGGTACCGTTAGCGCCTAATGGTGCACTGGGAGAGTTCAATTTGATGTCAGTCTTTGCTTTCTTCATGGTTGCAATTCCCCGCTGGCTGTCAGCGATTCTAACAATAATGTCCCCTACGTTGAAGGTGAAGTCTGGATGAGGTGTCAGCTCGTAGACGCTCACTTCCTCAGTGTTGACTGGTGTTGGTCTAAAACATGAATAAATGTGTGCAAGATTCAAGGCTTAGCATGGAGGTGGATCTCAAGCAACTATTCTCGAATGTGAATTGTTGGAATGGTTCTTCACAGGAACCATGATTGAAAAGGGTTCTCATAAAGAACTGAGCCATATTGGTCTTCCCAATGTTTCATCTAGCCTAGTTTGCTGTAATGTTAATTATGATAAGTTTATTAGACAATTTATGCTACTTCATTTGCTCAAGGTGAAAGGCTGATTGCGACATTGCTACTAGGCGGAGAGCACAATCCTTCAAATTGCCTTTTTAAACGAAAAGCACATCTGAAAACGCGCCCTCCTGGAGACGACTAGAGCATACTGATCGAAATGTTGGGTTGTTACATTGCCGGTTTGCTTTATAACCACCACAGCTCACGGAGAGAAATGTTTCATGTACATGCTGTTACTGCAAACCTTACAAGATTGTTATCTCCACCAATCCAACCTATCTTAAAACTAACTTGGCAAAATTTCATTGAGAGGTGCTCAATAAGATAATAGAGTTTAATGCTGACATGTTTTGAAGTCTTGATTTTGTTTCTACTTTTTTTTGGAAAGTGCAAGAAGTAAGGCTGGATTCAAACACGGTCTTCTTAAGAATGCTAAGAGTGAGTGGATTAAGGCTACTTTACCAAATCCACCAAATTCATGCAGGACCATGATATGGATTTAATGGGGAACTTGGGGTGGTTAGTATAACCTACACATTGCACTGTTGGTTTGGTCTCATGATCCACTGAATAAGACACGTTCTCTCCTTGTGGTCTGTCTTACGTACCAGACCGTACACATTCTCCAGAGACTCTGCAAATCAAAATAAAACCAAAAGCATCATGTTACAGTGACCAAAAAAACTGCTTCTGTGACTTGATGAATACGAGCAATTTCCAAAACATTATGTATTTAGGTATTATACATCAAGCAAGGCCATGTGCACAAGCATCATCTTAAAAATATATCGCAATGCATCTTGGAAAACCATGACCAGTTACAAAACAAATCAAGCTGCCAAGATGGTCACCAGGATTTATAGTTGTTTACCCCATTACTTCAAAATCAGCGCGCTAGGATGGTTGCAGGTTTTGCTTGAACTTGGATTTTTTGCTTGAACTGGTTGGAGAGATTGATACAAGTTGCTTTCGAGGTTCATCTTGATTTAAATTCCAAATGACAAGCCCCACCTCCCCCAATCTTTTGTGAAAAACCTGAACAAGTTGTTCTTACCGTTATTCTTGGTGACAAAGTCTCCAGGGAAGAATTCTAACTCATCTAGCTGGTGGACAGGGACCAGGTCGGCTGAGACCACACCCTTTTCTAATGTCCCATCCTAAAAGTACGATGGCAAGATTCAAATAATCAAAAAGTAAAAAAATTAAAAACATTTTTTGAATGGAAAAATACCAATAGACATTTACATGAAAGTGCCATGGTGTTTCTCTACCAAAAAGCAATCATCCATTTTAGTGAACTACATTTGTACATGTACAATAAAATTTAACACAATTTGTACTATATGTTCTTTGAGAATTTCTAATTGGAATGAATAGGCTCTTCCAAAAACTAATGATGCACCATCCCTTACAATGGAAGAACACCCTTAGTCATCTTATTGAAAAAACAATGCTAAATGTGAACAGAACACTCCAAATAATTACATGTAGTTTTAAAGTATACATAAATATATATGACAAGTGTTTTAGCATATTGAAACAGTTTTATAAGAGCGCTTAACACTTTGATGAGAGTGTGATTTAAAATTGTCCAATGTACATGGTGGGAGTTTGTTTCAAACGGAGAGCTCAAAGACTAGACTGTGCCAACATTGTCTTCTGGTTTTGTTCCCTACTTTGTGAAATTGTTCAAATAATCTCAAATTTATCTCTTTCAAAGAGCACATCCATTGGAAAATCTTAAAGTCTATGGGAAACTTTTGAAGGGACGCCAAGGCCAAGAACAGGGCAACAAAGGCCATGGCCTCCGTGGCCTCTGTGTGATTACAGGCTTCCTGTTAAGAGAAACACTCCAAAGACTTTCTGAAACAAGATGCAAGATGTCTTACCTGCCACATGACATCTGCAAGAGTCCACGTGTGGGTGACCTCCACGCATACCCTTTCCCCAACCTCTAGTGGCCTAGGAGGCGGCCTTCGCTTAGGAGCCAAACGCATATGTTGCTTCTTGGTGTGTCTATGAAGGAGACTCGACACAACTTTATGACGCCTGCCCTCCCCCTTGGAGGAGGCATTGGAGTCCGTCTGACTACTCGCATCACTATCCTCTGATCCCTCCGAAGAATCCTCCTCACCAATTTCCTCGCCGTCTGACGACCTGCTCCCGTCTTTCTCTTCATCACATTTCCGCTTGTTTCTATTCTTTGCCATCACTCCCCTGACTCGCCGTAAACTTTTACTGCTGGTTGGCTTCCCGGCAGCTGCTCCAAACTTATCCATTTCCCCGTCGCCCAGCTCCTTGCTACTGCTGGCTATAAGATGGCCATCCGCCAACTTGAGAAGGTGTCTGACCTGAGTGATGATATCCTGCGTAGACTCGTTTGAGGAATTCTCCATCAATGTCCTTAAGTCATGGAGACGGCTTGCATCCTGCGAGAGAGGTCCTTGAGGCTGTTCAGCCCGAGCTAGCAGCTCCTGTAAGCCTACACTCATCTCCTGTGGAGGTCTCTGCCCCGTTTGATCATCTTGGCTGTCTGTTCCGTCCAAGTTTGCGATTCTCTCGTGGTACTCACTCAGCTGGGAGAGTCCGAGCAGACATGATAGAGCCTTCTGCTCCGCACTCTCAGTAATATTTGCACACGCCGCCCCTGATAACTCCTTCATGTTTTCCGACAACTGACCTTTTATAGCTTGAAGTTTACCTAAGCTATCTAAAAACTCATCCACATATCCAAGTAGATCGGCAAGATTTTCTTTCCTTGGAGAATCTACAGCTTCACTGTTGTTACCCACCACAGCATCACTGCCAGCTCCACCCGCACCCCCAGAGGCCATTGCTGTATCATCAGTTCCTTTATTGACAGCATTGGAAGCATCCAGAGTACTGCTTATAGTATCGTTAGTACAGCTCCCAGCTTCCTTGGATTCACTTCTAGTACCACTATCAGCACCAGTGCTTGTCTCTGGAGAAATCTCCTTAGCTGTGCTGGTCTTTGTGGCACTGCTACTGGACTCCAGTGACCCACTGCAAGCTTCTTCAGTCTTGCGGCTTGCAGTTTCCTCAGGTTTGTCACAACACTCCTTCGCATCATCAGGTCCCTGTTCCTGTCCCTGATGGTTACTTGATTCACATACACCGGACACCCTCTCACTTGATGAATCCAGTTTCTTGGAATCGGATTCACTCGTCTTTCCCAGACTTACTTCAGGACTTCCTTCCGCTCTTGGAGGCTGTACGAAGCTGTTGATATTCCCTCTTGCCACTGGCCTAGGATAATCTAAATCTCCTGGTCGGAGTTTGTACATGACCTTGTCCCCAATTTGTGTACTTGCTGCGATGAAGTATGACAGCGGCTTGACCCTAGAGAAGAAGACCAAAAAACGTAAATTCCAATACAAAAACTACACAATTTGTCACTGCTAAACCCTTCCTTTTCCCTCAGAGTCCTTCAAAATCACCTGGAGGATTTTGATGAGTTTGAAGGATTGGGGCATGTTTGACAGTCATTAGCACCAGTCAATAACAACTCTACAAAGCTCATCTGGGTTAATTCAACTTCACATTGAATTACATACTTCTGAGGACTAACAACTCCATTAACCCTGGTGCATGTAGTGAGATAAAACACCAAGGGGGTAGGGTTATACCGTGTCGTGGACGAGCGGATAAGAGCACCGGACTCAAGCTCTGGTGTTTCCGACTCAGCAGAGTGTGGGTTCGAGTCCCGGTCGTGACACTTGTGTCCTTAAGCAAGACCCTTAACCATTATTGCTTCGTCCTTCGGATGGGACGAAAAGCCATTGGCCCCGTGTGTTGTGTAACGCACGTAAAAGAACCCAGTGCACTTATCGAAAAGAGAAGGGGTCCGCCCCGGTGTTCCTAGTTTGATTGGCTGCATATTGCGCCACAGCACCTTGTAAACCATTACAAGGTGCTATGTAAAGGAGTAGGTCTCATACTTCAAACGAAGCCCCACATACCTTGCAGGAAAATACTTAATGTTGAAGCGCCTTGAGCGTCACTGAGTGACGGATATGAGCGCTATATAAGAAGCCATTATTATTATTATTATTATTATTATTATACATCCTAGCAACATACCCCGGTAAATGAATGGCTTTATTTCCTCAATACAAACTATTTTTGCTTCAATTTCAAAGTCCGAAATGGTATTCGGATAATACGAAAACAAGGAGTGTAATTTCTTTATAATGTATTTATACTCGAGTGCAGGCATGATACTTCTTTTCTTGTAAAAGTAAAGGCAGTTTTTCCCTTGATAAAGGACACTTCTATTAGGGAAATTTCAATTTCTACTGGAACATTTCAAGGGGCAGTAAGGCCATGACCCTGGGCATGGAGGCGATTGCTTCATTTGCCTCCCTGAAGCATCAAGCCTGCAAGTGAACTGGAGATGTAATTTTGTCTACAATGAGTTGGCATTCACGAAAACTTTCATGACTTTTGTAAGTTCCCCTTAAACTTTCTTGCTTTGTAGCAGGGACAGGACTTCAAGAAAACAAACTGTTCGTACCTTGACAGCATCTCTTCTGTGACCTTCCTTGGAGGTGGCTGGAGGTCATATTGATCTGAGCAGTCTGACATTGGATCCTTCCATAATCCCCTTGTCTGCCAATGTACCTCAAGCTCAGTCACCTTGACCTTGAAGAAGAGATATTTACATTTTTATATCACTAGGAGAGCATAAAGGAAGACATTAACTTGTTGTCCATCTACAGGTTTTCCCGTATTTTACCAAAGGTAGGCACTAATTTCATTTGTTATTATATTTCTAATAATGTATGTTCTTCAGGAAATCTCGTAGCTAAGCAGATACGGATTATTAAGTTGATATAGATCGAATTAAAGATAATAGAGCCCTACCTCTTCCACTGTTACAGTGAAGCTGGCTTTGCTGCTTAGTATTGGCTGCTGTCCACTCAGCCATATAGCGTTCTTGAATGTTGTGGCTGGTCCCCGTAAAACCTGACCCGGAAAGAAGCCATCACAGCTGAAAACGGAGTCCTAAGGAAAAACAGACAAAGAGAACAATTCAACCTGGACTTATAGCCTGATACCTACACCAGGCCTGGAACTACGTGGAGGCCATGGCCTCTATTGCTGTTAGATTTACCAGTGGAAGTGCCCTTTTGAAATGAAAACAGCCTTGCCCCTTCACTAAGCTGAAATTCAAGATTCAGACCAGATTCATATTATATCCCACATGAAAGACTTGGACTTGTCTAAATCACGACACATCTTTGGTAAGATAACTAATCTGCTCAGATTTAACCCATATTTGAGCGTCTTGGATGGTGGACTCGGACTCAATTCATCAATAACTGTTTGTAACAAATAATTTGCACTGTACTTCTTTAAACAAACTCACCAACAATAGACAATATTAGTTACAAAATGTGTACCTCTTCCGAGTGGTCGTGAACATCAGTCAGTCTATACGCACTGTCGTCTGATAATGCACACCTATGAAGAGATAAAACAAGGGCTTAATATATACTCCCCACCTATAAACTGTAGTTAAGATTCCTGGGGGTTAGAGAAAGGACCGCAGAAGGAGTTACAACTCTCTTTACTTCAGAGGAAACATGATCACCGCCGCAAATACCTTGCAGTCATATGCTAATCAGATTGTGACCGTTGACACAAAGAAACACTTTGCAGTCAGCCTTTTGTGGAACAATGTCCATGGCAGAGCGGCGCATTGTATTTTGGGAAATTGGGAGCGCAGAACTCCAAACCAGTAGTTCTGTTGGATGAAAGTGTGGAAGGAAAAGAATGTTTCCAGTCTTCAAATGTTTTGCTTTGTGGTTTGGATTTGGCTACGGCTGGCCACATCATCAATTGACATGTCCAAAAAGAACAAACTAACCCCCTTCCAAATGCATAATGTTTTGACCCAGAAAATCCAAGAAAATTGTATATATGTCAGTTTTAACAAAAGTCATAATTCTCGCACGAATTTTAAAGTTTTTTTGTGTAAATTCTCTTAACTTTGGTTGATTTTCAAAAACAAAACATTGACGGATACTTGTCATTAAAATCTTCGCATTTATTGTGGAAAAGCTTGCAGCGAAATGACGTCAGGAAAATATGACGCAGCGTTCTTCAATGCAGGGCCCAAATGAGTTGCGGGTTATCAGTGTAAAATGCGGCGTTGCACAACCTACACATAGGGTTCGTGTGGCCCATTGATCTCTATTGTTACTGCCCGGCAGGTTCAAATTTCTTCCGTGGTCCTTTCTCTATGGGTTGAAAAGCGCAAGAGTAATTGCTGACAAAAAAGTCTGAAGCTAGGTTCTGTGCACACAGACTGTGGTTCTCAATCTTCTTCTCAATGTATCCAACACATTTAAATAAATTGCATCCAAATTTTTCGACTGACAGTCAAAAAAGTAAGATTACAAAATGAAATTTTATTTTAAACAATTAACCAAGTGCCGCACTAATCGCTACAGACATTTCCCACTCCTGAAAATGACACGACAAAAAATGGAAAAGGGTGCACCACCAGCTAGGAAAAAAAAAGGTTGTTTTGGTTTTCTTCCCTGATCAACAACATCAGGGATAAAACTATAAAATAAGATTGTAATGCATTGATCATAGTTGTGATTCTAAAGGCAGTTATTATGAGAGAAAAAAACACAAATATTGAACACTAATCACCTGGCTCCATTTTTCAGACAGACAATCAGCTGCACATAAAGGTTTCTGACAACACCAACCCAAGATCCCATGACAACATGCCGGCTTGGTGTATACTTCTGTTAAAGAACAACACAAACAATTAAACACTATGATTTGGTTTGGCCCTACAGCCATGGATGATTAGCACAGCATACTCAGCAGGGTTCTCCCAAAAAATTTTCAAAACAGAGGGGCATTCTGGTCCCAACTTTTGCTAGTCTGGCCGAAGCCACCTCAATTGAACCAAGGTCCACAGAATGTATTGTTGTGAATTCGTTCGCGGGAGACTTGAGAACCGGAAATAAGTTAACACGGACAGAATCTCAGTGTGGAATCAACTATTTATTACCGGACGGTCAGGTCCGACTACTTCAGTATCCCAGCAAGAACTCCTATGTTTTATGTTCCACAGCCTTTTATATTAACACAACATGTTTTTAGTAGGAATAGAGAACATAACATTCGATCCAAAACAATTACGATAAAATCCATTAATTAATATGGTAGCGTTTTAGCGTGTAGCGTGGCAGACAACTTGACGCACTCCGCCAAAGAGGGCGCTAGCGCAAAAGGTGCAGGTGCTCGATATAAACAAGACGTTCTTTATATCGCGCAAACGTATTAATAATCACGTAGCAGGTGCGGCGCGCTGCACGCGCCAGCCTATATCGCTGCATATCTATTGCCAATTATTGGTGATCAATAGCTGATAAATCTATAATCAATTCTTATATAACTATATGTAATTTCACAACAGTATTTACTTGATGTTTCTGTTTGGTTTTAAAAGCTCTACTTCATGCAACCTGGGGGGTGTATCAGCCTGTAATTTGCTTGTACGGGCCTGATATGTGAGCTTGTGTGTCGGTAGACCCCTGGTCTGAGATCCCGGTCATTTTTGTCTGCATTAGTCCTGCAAAACGCATTTGCATCTATTAGCTATCACACGCCCTACCTCGCTATCTCAGACTGGACCCTCAGTGTACAGGATAATCATGTATCCATAACTGAAGTTATAATAGTACATGTAATACACACGTCGGAGTGATGGCCAATCAGGAGGTAACAATCAACCTTGTAGGTTGGGTCTGTTATAACCAATTTGCTTTCAATCGCAGAAACGTTTTCTGTTAGGCTCATTTCAGTCAGGGCTCAAATTTTTTGAGGAAATCCACAAGACCTCCGGGCTTGTAGCTCAAATTTAACAATGGACTCGATGGCTCGATTTCACAAAGAGTTCAGATTGATCTTAAGTGCAAATCCATCTTAATTGCTATACAAATCACTATATGGTAATACTGACAACTCATCTTTAAGACGAATCTTAGTGCTTTGTGAAATCAACCCCAGAAATCTATGTGATACCTATAGTGAAGGCTGAGTGAAGCCACCATATGGGGAGAAAAAGCACTGGTTCAGCATAAAAACATCCTTGAAAATAAAGAAAACTGGCTTTGAAAATTGCTTTATTGTTCACAGTACAGACTTGGTCTCACTCTCACTCTCAGTCTTGGTCTTGAAGGGAAGGTCTTGATCTTGGTTTTGGTTTTGGTCTGTGACTTTGTGGTCTCCGACTACAACACTGCCAATACTACTATACTAACATAGCCAAACTTAGGATTTAATTTTGGAATATTTGAGGTGGTGGCTACAGGGCTCTGAATTGTTACTGACCATAATGTGTTCCAGGTCCTGGCTGCACACATCATAGACCATTTGCTTAGTACGAACCACCTGGAGATGACAAGAGACGCTGACAGCACGTACGATTCCCCGCTGTGAATCCTCCATGTTGCGTCGTACTGCATCCCCCGGCATCAAAGAGCGATCATAAAGGTTCACCTACAACCATGACATGGTAAAAAACTGTGTTATTTTGATAGGTTTCAACTTGGCAGATGGAATAAGAAATGGAGTATTCTTTGTTTAACCGTTATTTTTTTGCACACAAATGATAACGTTTTGGCAGGGGCAATTTTCTTGAGTGTGCCAGTTTTTAAACATACTGCTCAGAACAATCGGTAATGCGCTGTTGACTAGTATCACGTTTTATAACAGTAAGCTAAACCAAAAAAAAAAATAATAATAATCAAAATTAAAGGCCTCATATATTCGTGTTGCCCAATTTACTTGAAGCGATAGGGTCTTTCCCGAAAGACCAAACAGCTTGCCTGTGGATGTGCCAATCGTAATCAAGCCTCAACAAAGCGAGAATGACTGCACAGTGCACACTAATGTCAACCATTGTTCTTTCACAGGGTCATCACTCATCAGTGAGGATTGGACTGATTTCTAACTAAACTAGTTTCATCATGTTCATTATAATTACATTAGTAATGTAATCAGGGACCAGACTACATGAGAGCAAGCAATTTGAAGTTTTTCTTCCCTCTGGCTTCACAGAAGCGTGAATGTTATTTGTTAACCTGTGACCTCTTTTGTTTTATTCAATGGTTTCCTGTAAGCATTAACTTAAAATTCCACATAACACTTATTAACACTACACAGGGGCAGGGCACTGACTTAAAATTTATTTATTTCTTAAATACATTTTTTTACAAAAACAAAAAAGGTTCTGAACGAAATTGAAAAGTATACTTAGAATATCCAAGTGGTGCATAAGGTTGCTTTTAGAAGTATGAAGCCGAAGTGTGTCTTTTAATATCAGTCTAAATGAGTCATAGTGCCTTTAATTTTTAACTTTCACAGTTTTAAGGTCGAGTTGTCCGATTGACGTATTGACGGCTACATGTCAGAGATGTGCAGTCTGACAGTGACATAGTACATAAACATAAATATGATTATTGATTACCTTTCCCTCTCCAACGACCTCCTCTCTCCCCCTTGGGTACCAAGCCACCCTCACATATCCCTTCTTGAGCATCTCTTCCTCATCTTCAGATTCGTCCAAGCTGTTATACCCGTCGTAGTTCCGTACGACCAAGCCGAGTTGCAATGCACCGCGATGAATGCGGCGAACGACGTCCTCTTCGAACAAGGTGGACGCCATTTTGTGACGATTATTGGTTAACGGTATCCAGGAGGAGACAGTGACTCTTTCTGCGGCATGGAGAAACCAACTGCAGTCTGCTCAGCGCCAAAGTGCAACTGTTGAATATCAAATGCTCTTAGTCTTAGATTATTATAAAACAGTTTTTTCGGTTTTTCCAGGAATGCGCAATAAACTTTAAATGTTTTAGTTTGAATTTTTCCCTTTGTGTTTTCTGATGTAACTCTGGAAACCATTATTTAAATACTGCATAAAAAAAATCTCCCCACAAAAAACGCGTTCTCACTACCGTTAAAATGGTTTAAAGGGCAACACTTGAACTACATCACCTCGATGGGTGTGAAATGGGCGTGGTTCCATTTTTTCGTTTTTTGATTTATTGATTTTTCGTGGATTAGGCTACTTCTGTGTTGAATGAATCGTTTCGTTGTTGGTGTGAAAATATTGACTGACTGTTTAGGAATAATTCTGGATTTGTATTCTTTTGTCAGGATTAGGCTAATGAAAAAGTCTGTTGTTGTTTCTTCATCATACAATTGGCGCTATAATTGCGCAATAGGCCTAAATGAAAACTTAATCCCAAAGTAGACAGTTCGAGGTAACTAAAAGCTTTGAAAAATTTAGTATAAAACCCCACAAAAGCTGCTGGTGTACCTAGTCTGTCGAAAGGAGAAAATAAGACCTCGAAATCGGATATCATGGCGTTGCAATGGCAGTGGCAGCACTGTTATAGGTCATTCTCCATTGGTTTTCATGTGTTGCATCCTTGTTTTTGACGGCGATCGCGTATTACATACATTTCTCATACATTATAAAAGAGCAATTTCAGAGCATTACTCGTTTTACTCATATATACTCCTTTTAGAGTTTCGTTCTCAGCTGTTTACAAACACAACAACAACAATAAAAACAACAACAACACCTTATCAGTACACGGTTGTGTTGTATTCTTTGTAAACAGCTGAGAATTAAATTCAAATCAGACTTTATAAAACTATTGAACACTCCGATACTGTTACCTCCTCTGACGACTGAACTAATGTTATGAATATGCATTGGGCCTCTAGATGCCAATTATTATATTCGGCAAGATAAAACAAAGATGAGCGTCCATCTTTAGAGATGATACATCTCAAGTTTGCCACTTTACGATTTGACATTGGCATGGACAAGCATTGCATATATAGTTGATAACGATTTGTAAACGATTTTTAAAATTTATTATCATTATTATTATCCTCAAGTTTCGGTTGGCAGATCAGTTCACTCCCTCAATCGAATACCTTGTGATATTGGTAATATGGAACATGTTATTACAGTTATCAGTAATGTTAACATATTACTGTTTCGTTCTCTGTATAGGCCTACATATACTTCTGTCAATATCCAGTTATAGTTGAACTGAAACTGAACTGCTCGGTTGGTTTTGTCACTACGGGAATGCAATTTCACTCATTTCAGAGTTCAGATTGTTTTTTTATATAACAGCAACACTGATAATTCTGATGAGACCTTGAGACATTGCAAAACAATAGTGGAGGGCAAGTCAAAAATGCATAAACTAAACATAAGTCCAAAGTAAAGAAACACTTGCTCAATGCATTTCCTTTGAGCTTCTGGTAATAGCCGGCCGGTTGGGGCCAGTTCGTTTGAAATGGTCGTGGCTCACAGCGGAACTACGTCACACGAACAGGATTGACCACCCAATATATACAACCGCACTAGATTCTGGTCATGTGGATAGTGGAACACGTGTTAATTTTGCCACGCATACTGTATACTTATAAATATATAGGACGGTTGGGAAGCTTCACAGCGAGCACAGGTTTAATACTGTTAGTATTAATTGCGTTCACGTTGTTATAATGAACACACATTTTTCAAATGAAATAACTGCATCCGCATATACTGTGTACCGATTTTAAGTCTGGTGGTGTGGTGGGTTTATGTAATTTCCTTCACCTTTGAAGGATTACTACATGTTTATTCATCACAGTCGTGTACACCTATTTTGAACTCAATGTGGGAGATTGGAAGTTAAAACGCGTAAAATATTGAACATTAACTATTACTTAGTATTGTTAATTAAAAAACCCAATTGCGCCCTCAATGTTCAAGTGCCTGATCAAACTTTCTGATTTGCATAATCATGAAACACAGTTTGTTTATTTGACCTTCGAGCTCGCTCATTTCCTTTTGGCTCTTTGCAAAAAAGTCCACTATACTTTTCTCACGTATACAATCTCTTCATTGTACGGAGCATCAAGATCAAATCAATGTCCACAGTAAGTAGACCCCTACTGTTTTGATTCATAAGATCATTTTGTCAGCATTGTTGTATTTATTAGAGATATATACTCTGGCCTTCGTGATTACATCGTTTAGTAGGGGTTCTTGCCATTTATTATTGGTGTGTTAGAATCATTGTACACTAATTTTTGAGGAATCAAATTAAAGATGTGTGTAGAGCCTATTTTAGACATAACAGTTAATAATTTGAGTGCTCATTCGCGTTAACAAATTGACTTTGAAGTTTTAATACAAAGCAAATATATATATATATATGAATTTATGTATTGGTTCTTAGCCACCCCATTGTTTGTAAATTTACAACTCTGATTGGCTACATTTTCCCGCTTCTTTCTGGATACTCTCCCTTAATCCTTTGCTCCTCTTTGCTATAAATGGATATGTTTGTGTTTGTTCTTGTTTATGCCTCTGATGAAGGTCCGAATTGGATCGAAAGCTAAGGCCATCTCCCCTACTAATTTTATATATTTATGTAAATATACAAACAATACAAACAAACTTTTTGTGAAAAACAAATGTGCACAAGATATAGCTGGAAGGTGGTCCATATTAAATCCTGCTGGATGATCTGATACAGCGTGGAGCCAGCTGCCGTTGTTTTATGTTTAGTTTGAAAAGACAATAACTTTTTTTAAAACTAAAATCTACAATAAATTGTTCTTTTTGTTTGCTCAAATACAAGTTCAAGCAAAGCCTACGAGACATCCACATTCCCTAAAATCATTGACCCGCAACGATCCACCCATCCCACACCCAGTCGCTCATCATTATTGGAGTAGTTAAATGGCCAACAACCATCATCAGGCAGCCGAGAATCATGCGCAGTAAGATCAGTGTTACACGTTGAGACCAGAAACCCACGGGAGATGACACGAAATGACCGAATTATTCACCTGAAAAGACGCAGAATATCAGTTATAAAAAGAGGAAACTAGTTCCGAGGACCGTAGAAACATATTTGCAGACGTTTAGAGCACGGACAAAGGCCAAATTTCCGTACAACGTATACCGGAAGAATGGTAAGTTTAGCACGGAACTTGCTCATGCTGGGTCTTGTCGTCGGTCCTTGCGACCGTACAGTTGTGGATCATTAATCGTAGTCGTACATTGCATTGCATATAAAAAAAATAAATGGAGGAACTTCATTGCAAAAGAATGACACTACATTACGTGGGGCGTGGGCGTTGAGTCAGGTTAGTCTGTCGATAATGTCATGTCAAATTCTTCTACAGCACTTGGGTATTTTAATGGCATATTTTCAAAGTCTTCTTAATTTTAATTTAATTATTTTTTATAAAATTTCCACAATAAAAAGGGGCCTAAACTTAACTACAGTACAAACATGACAAATTAATTGCAATTTCCTGGGGAAAACTTTCATTTTGTAATGATTATTGCCTGGCTGGGTTGGCCCTTATTAAATTAACTTAAATTTTCTGATTTCAAATGGTATTGGTAGTGTGCCATTTTGTCAACAGTGAGCATGGTGAGTGGTCTTGTACTTCCTTCTTTGTTGGGTCAGCAGGTGAAATCCAATTCAAGTCCTATTTTAGTTATTAATAATAACTGATATTATTATTAGTAATTAATATACCAGATTACTGGAGTCATAAGTTACGCACAGAAAAGAAAATATGTTTATATTATGCTAGAAGTAGTACTATTACTATTAGTAGCTACAGAGCTACCAACTCTCCCTGATTCTACAGAAAGTTCCCTATTATTAGACTAGAGTATTATAAGTATTAATATATAACAAATATTTTCATAATCTGATGAAAATATTTGAAAACCTTCCTGACTTTGCAAATGTTTTCCCTATTTTACATTAACATTGAATGTAAAATAAGATCTCCCTAATTGTGCAAAATCTCCCTGATTGCATGATGCAAATGTTGGCAGTTCTGTTAATATAAGTTACAGACAATTATTAAAAGGCGTAAATATTTAATAATGATATACTAATCATTATAACCCCTAAACAAACTAACACTAACAGGCCTAAATCCTTCCATATGCAAAGGAAGGATTCAGAAGGACTAGGGACTTTTTAGGGTCGGTAGGCCAAAATTACAATTGCTTATCACTGGGTCATCACAGGGTCATGCATTCCAATATTATCCAAGTCCAAAGAATTTGGTGGACACTTGGAGTGACTTAGGAGAAGAGGGTGTGTGAGGAATGAGGAAACTTCCTCGGAAAAATGCATTTTTAAGTCTGTATTAAATGTTATTTAAACTCGGACACTTATAGTTTAAAAGGAAAGTTTGACAATCATTTTTTGTATCCAAGATTTTCACAAAATATTCATGATGGAATATTTCAATCCAAAATGTTATTACTGGGCAGGAGAGCTCTTAACATTACAAACTGTTACCTCTCAAGTCCTTTTTCCTCTTTGCCAAAATGAGGGATTCAGAAACACTGAAAACCTTTGGCCCAAATTTGCTTATCACTGGGCCGGGCATCCCAATCTCATCTGAAGTCAAAATAATTTGGTTCGAGCGACGTAAGAGAAGAAGATTGAGGTAACATGTTGGCAAAATGCCTAGGGACTAAGGGTTCTAAACCTGCTTTGAAATGAAATAACTTTATTTCTGGCATGGTATTTTTCCTACTTTAGTCAGATTTCCGATTTCATTTGGCATCAGAAAGGTCAGCAAAATGGTTAATAAAATAGCTAGAAAAGTATAAAACGCCTAAACCATATGTACATGTAGGGCAGCCCGTGTACCACTTTGTCTGATTGTTTTCCAACTGGGCCAAATATCATGCCTGTAATAATTATGGGTGGTATGGGGTTGCTTGTGGGTAAAGCACTTGCCTCTCACCAATGTGGCCCTGATTCGATTCCTGGCTAAGGTCATGTGAGAAGAGTTGTGTGTTACTGTTAGTTCTCTCCTAATATGCCATGAGGGTTTTTCTCCTGGCTCTCCCGCTTTCCTCCCTTGATCTCTGGCTCCAGAGAGACTTTCAATCTCTGGCTCCAGAGAGACTTTCAATCTCTGGCTGTGCTCCATGGTCATGGGTTGATGTGGCTGGCTGCCAAAGGCGCCCTTGCATGCCTCCCAAAACTATTATTACTTGCGAAAAGGCCACCTTCGGCGGCCTTTCGCGAGGCTGTTAGTTTCATGTGGTGATTGGTCGAGGTAATTGTTTGATCGATTCAGAAAATAAAAATAATAATGGAAATGTTGTATTTTCAAAAGCACACAGAGAGATACACAGACACAGACGTGTTGGCAGGAAATAATGAAATTGGGCCCAGATGTTGTACCATTTAAAATCGGTGTAATAGTTTATGCATAATGAATGGTCCGTGTGCGAACTTGACCAAAATGGGAGAGCGGCCAGGTTTTGGTGCCGCACGTGATTCGTGCCGCATGTCAACGTTGTTTTCGTTGGGCATGTTTTCGTAAATCATCAGCCGCGCTTTCATACCTTGCGTTCGTTCATCTTCTTTCAAAAATAATATGTGAAATAAATCATATTTTGAAATACGAAGAAAATACTTGCATTAGTATATAGATTATAACAAGGAACACCCATTGAAGAGCTCTAGGTAGAATCAGTTTAAACTTGTTTTTTTTTACCAGGTCAAATAAAGGTTACTCCTCATCAGTGACTTTGTAAACAAATGTATTTTTTAGGGAGTAAACTGTAAATTGCAGCTATACTCCTTCAGCCATGTTAGCCCTGTGTAATAATACACCAACTATTACTGCAGTTGCTTGCCAGCTGCTCCAGTCACCACTGACCATGAGATCAACCCTTGATTATTGTTTTATGCAGGCTACCAGTGAGTCATCTCTTCACGCCTTGGAGGGACTGATGAATGAGTTCTTCGCTCCTTCGACCAGTAACCAGAGGAAGCGAGAAATAGGTTTGTTTTCTCAGACTGAATAGCAAACCCAAAATGGGAAAGTTGCATGAATTAGTCCACTGTTTGTTTAACCCCAGTGCCAACTGCCAAATGTTATTTCATATTGTACTTCCTTGTGTTTTCCACAAATGTGTAAGCACATCTGTCTGTAGTCTGAGGATTATGATTGTGTGGTGCAGTGTTCATCCAAGAATCTAACATTCAGAATTATGACATGTGAGTCCAAAAAATAATGGTGAGCTGACTGCTCAAATTTTGGACCAATTTATACTGCTCCACCCACTTTCTCAAACTAACCAGGTTTTGAAATTGTTCACTGTTGACACTGTCCATGCAAATGATAAACGAAAGCAGGGTGTGGAAATTCAAAATGAAAGTGTCCGGGAGACACCCAGCTCCCTTCCAGCTATGTAACACTATGCTGCCTTGGATGAGGCACTGAAATAAAGAGTTTTTTTCATACCATCAGACTGTCTGACCACTCAGTATTATCCACATTGTTTAAAGGAAATATGGACTCTATCCAGGGAGCCTGCGATGCTAACACACGTGTGGTGATTGCGTAGATTATGTAATTGGGTAAATGCCTTTTGAACCCTGCTACTGTCTTGCCATTCAGCATCAAACTACATTGTTTTGAAGGATCTAGACATGTGGTGACTGAATGTACAGATAGTTCTGTGCACAGTTGTTCTACTCTAGCCCATGCATGTGGTTGGTTCGGATTGGTTGGCCAACGGTATTGAAAATAGGAAGGTTGTTTGGGTAATTAGCCTTTCCCATGAATGCTTACATTTATGCATGCGTATAGACACTAATGGTTGCAAACGCCTTAGAGTTGTGTACAAGGCAGATGCACAAATGCAAATCAGCCTCACTCAAAAGGCGCATTGTTCCATCATTTTGCCCACCAGTAGTGCGCACGCGACACGTTCAATTTGCATGTTTTTTCACGGGAAAGGACCATTGTATTTGTTTCTCATACTGCAGAGGAGCTACTGAATAACTTCAGCGCTCAGAGCGGATCATGGAGACATTGCTTCTACTTCCTCGCGCACACTCGTAATGAGTACGTCATGATGTATGCTCTCAGCATCTTTGAGGTATGGTTAAAGATTGATTTGAAACTTCGCATGGTAATAATGCAATCTAGCAGTGTTGTCGCACTCGTTCTCTGTAACTCGGTACTCGAGTGCCTCTTTTTGTCAAGATCAGTTTGAAAACTTACTTGTACAATATGGCTTATCTGTAATTGTTTTCTGTCTGATTTTCCTCTTTCCTTACTATGTGAGGATTCTCTCTCAAGCACCTTGAACATCTTAATTTGGAGGATTTGGTGCAAGACAAATACTCTGTATTATTATTGTTATTTATTACTCAAGTACGGTTTTGGTGGTTCTCGTACTCGGCCGGCAAAATACTCATACTCTAAGGCCATACAATCTAGTCAGGCAACACCATTTACATAAATCTTCCTTATGAGTTGTGGTGGTTCTGAAAAGAGCTTGTGGTAAATCAACTCGACGCTTCAATCAGTATGCTCTGATCGTCTTCAAAAGAAAAAAAAGCAAGAGATTTGTGTACTGTACATGGTGTTACTGCATATCTTACTAGATGTACTGTCAATTAGAAGCATAATTTCACTCTGCATTGCAGTTGTGAAGAAAGGTGGTCTTCACCACCATCCCTGGTTTCAATTTCATAAAGCTGTTAAACTGGCTGCAACTGCTGCTGGTTCGCCATGTTGACATGCGTTGTTGGAACACCTTAGCAAAAGCCGCAGCTGCAGCAGCTATTTCAGACGAGACCTTATTTATTTTAGGAAGAATATTTTGTATCACTTTGCAAAATTTGACACTGGACTGTTTCTATTTCTAGACAATGGTTGTTTCTAAAATGTCCTGGCTCGATTTCACAAAGCACTAAGATTCATCTTAAACTCTGGGTACACTTTTGGTAGTTGTCAAAGACCAGTACTGTATCCCCACTTGGTGTATCCCAACATATGCATAAAATAACAAACCTGTGAAAATTTGGGGCTCAATTGTTCATCCAAGTCGAAGAAAAGAATGAAAGACAAAACTACCCTTGTTGCATAGAATTGTGTGCTTTCAGATGCCATCACACTTATCTTAGCAATTATGATTGATACACAGTTAAGATCAATCTTAGGTCTTTGTGAAATCTACCCCTGAAACAAGCAAAGCAAAGTTTGCCTTATCATATATTTTATTTCCAAAGTTTCCAAAGTGTAAACATTCTGTCAATTCCTGGTATCTCCAGAACCTGGTGAACAGACAGTGGCTGGGGGTCGACGCTCAGGACAAAGTGGAGATCCGCACGAGTCTATCCAAGTTCCTCCTCACCCATCACAAGCTGGTGCCGGGGTTCATTTGCAACAAGCTCATCAAAGTCATTGTGTGTATCGGGAGACTTGACTGGCCTCACTTCTACCCAGACTTTTTCACAAACATAATCCAGGTGAGGATGATGGCCCCAGGGGGGGTGGTATTACTGACACTACTCATTTGGAGAAGGAACACTTACTATCTATTTTGTCTGAATGCACTTCAGACTGGCTCTGTGTAGCGCCCTCTGGTTGGAGTCCCAGTCGTTTCACTTGTGTCCTTGAGCAAGATACTGTACTATAATTGCTTTGTCCTCCAGAGGGGACATCAAGCTGCACGTCTCGTGTACAAGGATTGGTAGTACACTTAAAAGGATCTAGCACACTTACCGTGGAAGAGTAGGGGGCTAACCCTGGTGTTTCTGGATCACATAGCAAGCACCCTTGTTCACAGGTTTCCTCAGGCTAGCGAGCTATGGAGCTTGTGGAAATAAATATAGCCTTGAAATAAATGTAATATGGTACTCATTTGGTACTGCAAAACGTGATTAATTGAATATATGAATTTAGAGTTTGACATAAATGTATTTTTTCCTTTCGCAGTTGATACATCAGCCCCAGATGGCAGCTCTTGGCCTGAGGATGTTGCAGACGGCATCGGAGGAACTGGCCTCTCCAAGAGAAGACCTGAGTGTCGCTAGGAAAGAGCAGCTTCACAGATTACTGCTTGATCAGATACCCACCATCCTAAGTATAGTTACTCGTGAGTAGTCGTAGTTTATTTTATGTACCACACACACATGAATCCTTTTTCATTTGATTGGTGGAACACACGTCATGGGTCATACTCTATTTTTGCCATGTACTTACTGCCATGACGCGAGCAATAGAGCAGCGTTTCTTGAATAATCATTGCCCACCCGTTTGTCCAAACAAGGCAAGGTGGTGTCAGGCAGTTTTTTCTACTGAAGCAGCGCTGTTAGATTGGGCTCTGATAGCTGGTCAGTGAAACGTGACTCATCTTGGAAATGGTCTGTTGACTGTGCAATTTCATTGCATTACTTCACAAAAGAAGCAATCTGGGACCAATGGCTCTGCTTACCATAAGCAAAGACTCGGCGCTTACCAAAGCAGGGTATTACCTGCTTATGTCGGGCATATTTCACAGGTTAGCAGGGAATATTTGCTTGTGCCTGTGCCGACTCCACATTACTAGGCATTCTTCGCTTACACAGTTAGTGCAGGAAATTTGGCAGTAAGCAGAGCCATGAAATTGGACACAGTAGGTTAGACATCTGGAAGCCTGCTACAAAGAACAGATGGCTCCACTTTATCAAAGGGTAAGATCTGGGTAGGTCTGTATGTCTGTACAATTTTGTGCACAAAGTATATGAGTGAAAATATTTTTTCAGCCCCTCAAAAGAAAAACTATTCAACTCTTGGACCTGATCCTCCTCTTTGGTATGTGGAATGGTCCAGTCTAGGATATCAATTACTTTGAGTAAACAGTGAATAATAAAATGTGCCATGATTTAGTGTTGCCAGCGCTCACTTGAGGGATTTATAAAAACTTGTAGTAATATGTTAAATGAAAATAGAAGAACTGAACTAGAAACGAACGCAATACCGTCTCTTTCTTAGATATTCTTGAGACGATATTGGACAAGCACAGACAGCTAGTGACAACTGCCACACCGCCGCCATCCCCGACCCACGGAGAGTCCAACGATGGTAGCCCAAGCCACATTGCATACGGGTCTTCACCACTACAGTCAGGTAAGGGAGAGCTTGCAACCTATTTGTGACGGGGGCTTGGTTTCTCTTGAGAGCTAAAATTGATCATAGGATGAGTTGGCCAATAAATAAATCATAATTACTAAGCAAAGTGAAGATGTTTTTCTTATGAAAACACAATTTTCATATACTCATTGATTTTATTCTGACATAATACAAATTATACTTAATAAGTAACCGAGTATTGCTATAGCTCTGAAAGATGGTCAAGGTGCCTATGTGGATAGAATGACCAGGTAACCCATTTTGTTTCATTTGTTTAATTTAATTCATCTCTGTAAAACACTTTTCCTGCTTACACGTACTGGGGACTCAAATTTAGGGTAAAATTCCACAAGACCTGAGGGCTTGTAGCTCAAGATGTTTACCGGACCAGACCAGAATTTATTTTACGAGACCGGAGTCTTAATGAGAGAGAACTTTCTACAAGGTTAAACATGTATATTGTTTTTATTTGAACAAACACTAAGTAAAGATTTATCTCTTTTTGTCTGATTTGTAAGTATATTTTGATACAGATATTGTGCTTACCGGACTCAAAGTCAACAAATGAAGGTCATTTCTTTCTGTTAAAGATATTACAAAGTGAGGTATAATTATTCAGTTGAGAAGCACAAGATTACCGAATTTGTCAGGTCATAAGTTTATTGGCCCGGGGCTAAAAAGAACTGGCCTCGGACCTGCGGTCCTGTGTAAAATTTTATCTCTGAATACACTGTACATATTATTGCGTTTTTATTTGCAACTCCAGGGAGTAGTATCATCAGAAGTATGTTCAAAGCGTCTCCCGTCAGTAAACAGAACGTTCTGCCGCTCCCACCGCTGGACCAAGAGAGCGAGCAGGTCAGCCTTCTCTGTCTCAACTGCCTCGCCCACCTCTTCTCCTGGATACCCCTCTCCGGCAACATCACCCCGAATCTCCTCGCCACCATCTTCCACTTCGCCAACTTTGGCTGCGACATCCAGTCCATCCAGGGGAGCTCCCTATCGCCGCAGAAGGACTCCAACAACTCCAGCTTCAGCTCCAGCGGGAGCTCGTCCCTGGGCGTGCTGGCAATGGGCTGCATCAACGAGATCATGGCCAAGAACTGTGTGCCTGTGGATTTTGAGGAGTACCTGCTCAAGATGTTCCAACAGGCCTTCCAGCTCCTGCAAAGGATCACCAAGGACACGACGGAACAGTCTGTGGGGAACAAGATGGCCGAATTGGATGAGCAGTAAGACTTAGTGCTGTGTCCCAAACTGATAACTTTGTCTAGATAACTACAAAATGCCTATTCCCAACTGTTGCTGCTGCAGACAATGGCTACAGCTAGAAACAAAGTCCCTAAACTTGAATGTGTCCTTTCATTCCTTGCCAATTGTGAAGTAGCCAAGTTTGTCTTTAACTCTCTTATTTCTAAGTTTCCCATTTCTTTTGCTCGTTTTTTTCTTGCTTACAGATATGTTGAAAAATTTACCGAGTTTCTACAGCTTTTCGTCAGTATTCATTTGCGGAGGTTCGAGTCCAACTCCAATTTCCCTGTCCTAGAGTTCCTGACTTTATTATTTAAGTACACATTCCAGCAGGTAAGTTGATCTTACTGAACATTAAAGTTATGAGTACAGTGAGGCCTTCTTTGGAGGGGACGTGTTCATTATTCGAGGTGTGACAGTTTGTATTTTATGAAGTAATAAACCATAAGGGAAACTGTCTGGGTAAAGCTTAAATAATTTTTGGTTGAACAAAAAAATGTTTACAAGAGCAGGACTTGAATCTGCGACCTCTGGAATATCATGCCAGTGCTTTACCAACTGAGCTGTCTTGTCCTAATATTGATGGCCTCCCTATTTTGTCAGAATCTTTGTTGCGGGGTGCCAGTCAGAAACCTGTAACTGCCCTGTAGCCAGGGATTAAGTCCTGCTCTAGTCAATTTTTTCTTTGTTCAACCAATTTTCTGTGCTTTCTATTGTTGCAGCCATCTCATGAAGGGTATTTCAACTGCCTTGACATCTGGGCTATCTTCATAGACTACCTTCTAGACAAGGCAAACACGGCAAGATGCCCCAACTCAAACAGTATTGTAGACAGGTGAGAGTTGCTGGATTTCTCTTCAAACCAGGGCCCAATTTCGTAGACCTGCTTAAGCACAAAAAGTAGCTAAGCACAACAATGTGCTTACCAGAATAAGGTTACCAGTCAAAAATACCATTCTACATGCACTGCCTGTGCCTGGTATACTGCTTTTTCATGCTTAGCAGAAACCTGTCAAACAATATTTGCTGCTGAAGCAACTATACGACATCGGGCCCTGGGCTTAATTTTTATGAAGATGTTTAGCAGAAGAAAAACTTGCTTAACAATTTTGTTTTGCTAAGCAAACAATAAGCAGAACACCAGTCACAAGCAATGTATATCACATGGCTTTTTGGCTGGTAACCTGGTTTTGTTAAGCATGAGTTTTCTGTACTCTGCTAGTTTTTGTGCTTGAAATTGGGGCCTGTATACTGACTTAAGATGTGAGGCATACATTCTGTGCTATACACAAGCACATTTTGATGATCAACAATATAAAAAGCTGATTTGCATCTGCCCATTTTCTTTGTTCTTAAAATTGATTTTATTAGATATTTAAAAAATTGGTTTGGCCTCACATTTCAACCACAGCTCAGTGGCAGAGTCATTCTTAAAAGCAAAGGCGGAGTCTGTCTCGTTAAGCCTTCAAGAAAGACTCTTGCTAGGTTTGAGCAATGTGAGGTCATTACCACTTTGTGCATTTATACCACTGGGCATGTTAGTTTGTAAACAGGTTATAACAGCCATTTCTTTTCTTTTTTCTTTAGATATTGGTTGAATTTTCCTTTTTGTTTAGTTTTTTGTTCGCCATAGTGGACACTATAATAACAGGGCTGCTGTGGTCCAACTGATCAGCTGATTTCCTATTCTGTTGTAATTTTTGAAGAACAGTGCCATAAAACAATTTTTAAATGGTTTTATGAAGCATGTAATATCTCAGTATTTTTGCAGATTTCAGGCTTTTCTCAAAATCTCCTTGAGCTTTCAAATTGTCTTAAAGGGAGTGTCTACCTTCGGTAATTACTCCAAAAATTGAATGACCATAAAAACTTACTTGGTAAGAAGCACTGCAGCTGTTGATAATGTATAACATTTTGAGAAACAATTCCCTTCTAAAGAATGTGGGTTTAGAGAGAGAGAGAGATTAAAGAAATGTTTCTCAGATTGTGCATTTTAACGACAGATTACTCTTCCTGTGTGGACAGAACCACTTCCAAAAACCATCGGTAAACTTTGCCTTTAAAAGAAATAAAGCAGTCACAAACAGGAGACAAAAATTAGTCCACATTGTGTCCAAACCTGTAGATTTTAACTTTAGACGACACACAGATTCTGTAAATCTCCTGAATTGTAACATCCTAAGAGGTCCCAGGTCTGAAATAAGGGAACCCAGGCTAGCAAGCCATTTTTAATAAAATTGTATTCCTGTTTATGTGCTAGGGTAATTGCTCTGTTTGGGGGGTGGGGGGAGGGGCATACATAGTTGCATATTGAATAATAACTGCACTTTTAACTGCCCTTTGACTTCCAAATTTCAAATAATTTTTTTTTATTTGAAAGCCCTTTGAGGTTTTGCAAAAGGCTCAGTACAAACAGGCCTACAGTATTATTATGACATAAATTAATATTGATATGAAACTTGCTCCATATTTCTTCACAGATACAAAGATGCGCTGGTATCGCTCATTACGGAGATCCTACACAAGTTTCAGTTCCGCTGCAATCAGTCACAGCTGGAAGAGATCGATGACGAAGTACTAACAGATGACGTGAGTTGACAAGAAATAGTTGTCTCTAAAGGGCCCCCTTCACACGGGCACCAGTATCAAAGGTCCTCAGTGACGGGTGCCTGTTGTCTGTCACTTTGTTCCATTGTGATTATATGACAAGCTTTCACATGACTTCGTAAAACACAGATTTACCGGTGTCTCTTGTTTTCTAGGGTGGGGTAGTAAAGGTCATGATGTTCATTCACTGCTAGTGACACGCTTTGCTCATGAGAATAATGATATAGCTTAGGGTCCTTGGGTTATGGCACAGTAATCGTTTCACATCATGGTGATTTTAACGTGGTTACTATTTTCGGAGGTATGGATCTCTGTTAAAAATCACAAGGGCCCTTGGTTATTATTGAATTAGGATAGTTTTACATGACTGGAATTCGCAAATTTTTTAACATCAATGTGATTTAAGTCAAGGTCTTTTGTTAAAAACTGTCTCGGGTGAAAGGGCGTTTAGATGAAAACAATTTGCTGATGTGTCATTGGAGAAAGACGCTGATACCCTCCCTTGCACTGACGTCACATGATACCTTGTGTTTGATTTGCCAGTCAGAGACAGAGTGGCACAGTTTCTTAAGACAGTGCCTGGAGATCATTGCCAAGGTCGCGGAGTTACTACCCACTGAGGCATTCAGAGTACTGGTGAGTACAACATACTTTTCACTTCATTTACAAGTAGCAGGTTTGAAAGAAAAATCTGCTTGTTTGTTCCGTTGTCCACCTACTCTTGGTAGCATTTTCCAGCGAGTTGACCAACCGTTGAAACCGCTTAACTGCTTGAATTTTATATGGCAGCACAACTGTGCAAAACTAACGTGTGTGGGTACTGTGTAGATGTACTCAACACATGATATCATATTGCAGGCTGGCATAGTTTATCTATCATTCAAAACCCTATTGGATAATATTGAATGGTCAGAAAGTAGATGGGTTGACTGTACTGTGTAAATGTATTCAACACATGATATCATATTGCAGGCTGGCATAGTTTATCTATCATTCAAAACCCTATTGGATAATATTGAATGGTCAGAAAGTAGATGGGTTGACTGTACTGTGTAAATGTATTCAACACATGATATCATATTGCAGGCTGGCATAGTTTATCTATCATTCAGATATGACGCTGCACAAATAATGTTCATTATTGTTATTTCATATTTGGGTAGTATAGTGGGTTTTTTCTCTCGTTTTTTTATGATATCACAAGGCTAAATGGCCACTTCAAGGTGTGGGCTACAGTTAACTGATTTGGGCTGTCGACCCAAGTCAACTGTCACCAGGGGCCAGTTGCCACCTACTCCTTGGGCTGAAACAGGGTTACCCCTTTCATAGTCCGTAAGGATGTAGGCATGAGTATGATCCACTAGGAGCATGGCTGGTAAAGCAGAATGCACAACCCCCCCCCCCAACTTTTTACAAAGCACTTATGGTTAAGTGCCTTAAGGGCACAAGTGTCATGACAGGGATTCGAACCCACACTCTGCTGCTGACAACACTTGGAGCTTGGGTCCAGTGAACTAGACCGCTCGGCCACAACACGCCACAATAGAACGATTGATTTCAGATATCTAAGACTTTGTATTTCCTCCTTCCATTTCTATCAGTACCCACCATTCCAGGAATATTTGGAAATCTACATGGGGCTAGGCCAGTTTGTTGTCGAGACATCAGAGGGTACGTACAGTTGTAATACTAAATAAAGAGAATTTATCCATTGACTCTTAAACTTTTAACCTCTGCACATTTTTACACGGGTGGTCCCAAAGCCCATCTAGTTATTTTCCCTCTAAATAAAAAACACCCTTACACTTGTGTAAATTTCCCAATGTCCGAGCATCAATCTTGAAAAAATAGCCCCACCTCCTGGCAAATGGGGCCTTGTTTTAGACCCTAGGTCATCCAGAATGCTTCAAGTTGGAAGTCAACAACCCCCAGGTCACAATTGTGCAAAGATTTTACACTGAATCTCTTTTATTTAGCTCTCAAATCTGTCCAGTATAGAACATTTTGAAGCCTACAAAATATTCACGAGGCAGTCGCTCTGTTTTCTCCTTATTTTAGTGGCGTGCACCCTTAACTTGTTTTTTTTTCTTTGTAGGTCGTAGGTTAAACATCACAGCTGAGCATGAGTGCCGGAGACTACACTGCACGCTAAGGGATCTGTGTTCACTATTCCAGGCATTAGGGAGACTAGCTGATCACTTCATTGCCGAGAGACTATCGGAGAGATTTGACGATGCGCTATCCCTCATTGACAAGTGAGCACCGTTTTCACTGATGCCATCATTGCATCAATCATGAAAAATCATTTGCGTTTTACTAGCCATCAGGCTAGCTCAGTGGTCTAGTGGTAAGACATCTGCTCTAGCAATGCAAAGGTCGTGGGTTCGAATCCCACCCGAGTGATTGCCTGTGGAATTTTTTTTCACAGAGCTCGGGAGAGCACTGAGCATACAGAGTAAAGAATAAAACCAAAAGTACACACCTTACCACGTGCCTCTGCCAAGTTCATATTTTTGCTTCGTTTGCTTCATTTTACTTTGTTATTTTTACAAAATCAGGACCACTATTTGGTGAAATGTGCACAGATTGGTTGTATGTTGTGTTTATTGACAGACACAGGATGGGAATAAATTTACTGTGCCTGAAAACAACGATGTGTTTTTCTAATAACTTTGCAGGTTCTGTCAAGTGACTGTTTATGGCAGTAAGATGAAGCTGTACAAAGTGAAGACAGCTATACCTACAGTACTCAAATCAGACTTCATAGATGTGTATGTAGATTATTTTTAATTTTGGTTAAACAAAGATAAGATAATGACAGAATAGAGAGACTTCCAGCGTAGGGCAAGCTCAGTTGGTGGAGCATCGTTACAGAGTTCCGTAGGTCGCAGATTCAAATCGTCACATCAGTGCGAAAACATTGTATCTCATACTTGCAGGCAAAAAAGTTGTATCTCTGTGGGTACCAGGCCCTAAAATGGCTGATTGTACTGTTTTTTTGTTTTTTTTACATAACTTGAAAAAGTGTTGAACAAAAGTAATTTCCCCACAGGATTCGCCTTTTAATATTGTGATTTTTATCTATAAATAATGTTGTGTATCACAGCCATGCGCAGTCATTGGCCGCATTGCAAGCCTTCACGCACTGGGTGTCGCAGTTCTACAGCGAGGTCCAACGCAACGGGAGACACCAGGACAAGTTTGTACCGCTCATCACCAGTATAGTGGATGCTGTTACACCGTTACTGGCTAAACAGGTGAGGTCATGACCTCACTGAGGTCAAAGGTTTTGTTGTAGCTTTTTATATATATATATATATAATCAGTGGTTATTTACTGAATACCGCCATTCCAGTATTCGTGTATTAATTTGAAAGATAAAAGTTAAATCTGAGATCATAGGTGTTAACAGACTGTGCAAGTCTCGCATGTATCAAAAGCGAGAAAACAACTTGAACGAAGACTATATTTTTTTATGAAATCAAATCTTTTAAAATACTATTTATGCAAAAGTCTTGGGAAAAAAAAGCAATTTGTAATCAACACAATTAAAATTGTATATAGTACAAATACTTTGTCAAAATTTAAATTGAAACAAAAATGAAACTTGAGACATGGATTCTTACATCTTAGAAGTCCCATTTGCCAATCACGCTCAAAATTTTGCGACCATTACTTAGGTTTATAGCCATAAACTACTTTAAACTAAAGTATTTGAAGAAATAGAATCGCTCAACGGTAAAACTCAATATGTTTGGGAATGACTTGGTTCCAGGAGTTTGAATACGCACAAGAGTTGAACAGTCTGTACAAAACTCTCTAATCCTCATAGAGTAGATATCGGAAAAAATAATTTATTAGTTTCAATCTGAAAGCTCATGGATTATAAATAGTTCATTCTGGTACAAATTTTCAAGTGAAGAATTACCATCTGAAATACTGTCAAAGTCAAAGAAATTGCTTTTGAGAAAATAGAATTAGCTGTTGCAAACTGCTTAATACCAACCAAAAGGACCTCATGGTATAAATGCAAACTATAGTTAGTGGCTTGACGTTTCGATCTTACTCTTTCTTGAAGGCTAAATGACCTTCTGTTAGCCTTCAAGAAAGACTCTACTGGGGTTGAAACGTCGGGCCACTAACTATTTGTCGCAAATTGATTTTTAACACCCCACAAATCACAGGTTGTGTTTATTGAAAACTAGAGGACGGAATTCACTTTATTTTTCCAAAAAGCAAAGAAGTTCTTTCCTTGTTAAGAACCATGCAAAGGGGAGAAATTTTCCCTGCTTGCCTGTTCCATCCGGGAGTTGTATTTCTGCCAAATTACAACCTAGTAAACACTTCAAATACAAGGTTTTTGGATTCAAATCGCGATCCAAGTTTCGTCCAGTCAATACATTTTATCATAGCTTCTCTACTCTTTGTTGTTTTTTTCTTCAGGTTCCAGAAAAAGTGCTCATATCTGCCGCCCATTTATTCTTATCCTTGGCTACAACGGTCAGACCGACGTTTCTGATCGAGCTGTCGTCAATACAGAGCTTATTCAAAGACGTCAGTGGTGGATCTCTATCAGGACTACAGGAAGAGGTAACCTGTCAACCACAATTCTATCAACCAAAACCGGGGCACAATTTCATAAACTGCTGAAAAGATTTATTGGCTTAGCAAAAGTTAACCGGGAACCAGTCACAAGCAATGTATATTACATGGTATTAAAGCTGGTGGTCCACTTTTGTTTGCTTAACAGCTGGAATGAAATTGGGCCTGGAGCTCCCTCAGCTCCTAATGCACAAACAAATAGTAAAAGTATAAAGCCCCCCCCCTAAATTATTTGCTTGCCCCCACCCCCCTCCCATCAATACACACACAACCTGGGACCTCTTTTTGTCCCTCTTTTTATACCCAACTGGGGACCTTTACCCAACCGGGGACCCTATTTTCCTCTTTTGTTATCGGACCCCAGTTTGATCCACACACACAAAAATGTCTATTTACGCCATAACTTGTAATGGATGTGGCTTTTGTGACTGGCCTCCTGTTACTTGGTGCTAAGCGGACGGACCTTAAAGTATTATTTCCCAGTAAGCAGCTCTATGATATTGTGCCTGTATCATCCATCCTGATATATTTGTTTTCAGGTCCAGCTTCTAGTCTGCCGGGCGTTGTCCCACATCCTCATCCTACCCTGGCCCAACATTCCAGAATCGGAGCAGCAGTGGGCGCTGCGGTCCCAGCACCACGCTGAGTTTGTGCAGAGGTTGACCAAGGAGTTCAAAGGAATGTCTCACCTAGCTAAGGATAAGAGCCAACAAGAAAGAGGTGAGTTTGATAAAAAGTAGAACCGAGTGTCTTTGAGTCAAGGAGCTTTTCATTAAAGGAAAAACTCATTTCAGACAAGTCCTTAGTTGCAAATGCACTTGACGTCACACAGTGTAAAGTAGGCCATCTTTACTGGCAATGACACACCATTTTTAAGTGCACAACTTATACGTCATTGAGTCATGCGTAAATGCTGCGTGCGGTACGCAGGTGTCTTGCTCGATTCCTTGCATGACTGGTCGGCGAGCCACTTTGTTATGTAGAAAAGTTAGAATGCTTGATGCAGCCCAAAACCCAAACCCAAGCAAATTTTCTCGGGTCACAATTGGGAAAACGAAGCATACTGATTGTTTTTTAATGTGATGGCTTCGCATTCACTTTTGCATGAAGTATGAACCGGGCTTTAAGTCCACAAACTTTCAGTAGATTAATATTTATGTTGAAATTGTGGAGAAAGGGGGAGACTTCAGGCTGCTAGGTGGCAGTACTTAGGTCATTTTAATCGTTTATGTAGTTCTGAGAATGCACACTTCTCTGAGGACCTTAGAGTTACTCAGTAGTTCTGCCACCACAAGGCTTTCCAGAAAAGTCTCCCATTGACCAAGCAAAATCAGTAATGTACGCAATGTTGATTAAATTATTGCATTTTCCTGGCAGCCAAACCGACCATCAGGAGAACGTTGCAGCTGCTATCAGACCAGGTGGAGTCCATAGCGGGGGAGGTGTCCAAGACCAAACAAGTTTGTCATCACTCGCTGCGTGAATCCATCGACACTGCGCTGTATCTCTTTCCCATCTATATTCACCAGCCAGGTAAAGTACAAAACAAAAACCTCTCCATTGGCCCCTTTTGGAAACCACGGCTTGGGCTTGGGTTCCGCCTTAGGCTCTAGCTTAGGCTCTAGCCTAGGCTCTAGCCTGGGCTCTAGCTTAGGCTCTAGCTTGGGCTCTAGCTTGGGCTCTAGATTGGGCTCTAGCTTGGGCTCTAGCTTGGGCTCTAGCTTGGGCTCTAGCTTGGGCTCTAGCTTGGGCTCTAGCTTGGGCTCTAGCTTGGGCTCTAGCTTAGGCTCGAGCTTAGGCTCTAGCCTAGGCTCTAGCTTGGGCTCTAGCTTAGGCTCTAGCTTGGGCTCTACCTTAGGCTCTAGCTTGGGCTCTAGCTTGGGCTCTAGCTTAGGCTCTAGCTTGGGCTCTAGCTTGGGCTCTAGCTTGGGCTCTAGCTTGGGCTCTAGCTTGGGCTCTAGCTTGGGCTCTAGCTTGGGCTCTAGCTTGGGCTCTAGCTTGGGCTCTAGCCTAGGCTCTAGCCTGGGCTTTAGCTTAGGCCGTGTCCGAAACGGCGACTTCGGCTACAGCTACGGCTAGATCGCGTGCATCTGCCTATTCTTCAACACTGGCAGACGCGCTGATCTAGCTGTAGCTGTAGCCGAAGTCGCCGAAGTTGAAAATTCTTCTTGGTCTTGAAATTGTGAGTTTACTCATTTACCTTGACACGCTTCTTCGTAATAAATTGCCGCCCGGCAGCGGCCGGCCCAATATGCGTTGATTTGTTTCTTCCATGTGCAGCGCGTTCAATTGATATGTGTAGACTTCTTTCAGTCTTTCCCCACTTCATTCATGTAAGTTTACTGTTGCAGCAAAGGACCATGTGTGTGGAGGCATTAAAAAGTCTACTGACAACAACGCACGGTGTTTTGGATGCGCGCGCATCGTTAGACTTTTTTTACCAGTCGTCAGTACGCACCTTTAGGCTTAAGTGCCGTTTCTTCGATAAGTTTAATGTGTTTTACGGCTGGAGATATTTTTACGCATTGAACTTTGACCTGGAAGAAACTTCGAGACAACGGCCGGATGCATGATCAGTGTGCGACCATGGTGCGACACACGTGTGGGGAGATTCGTTGACGTTTGACGTCTCACATTATTTTCCCAAAATACTATGGTTTATAAACTGTCGGGATCTTGGAGATACTAAAAGGTGTTTGAAGAACAAGTTTCAATGGCCAAAGGGGGAGAACACTTAACACAATTATTCACTATCACAGGTAAAAAGACGCCCCAAAAATCAAAATTTGTAACAAAACTTTTGTCAAAAGCATGACTGCTCCGTTCATAATCATTTATTTTCGTGGCAGTAAGTTCCGAATATCATTTTATTTTGAGCCTTTTAAGACAAAATACGTCTAGCACTGTTATGATTTCATCGTTTTTAAAAGTACTTTCCTCCTATTAATACATCCTCGATCCTACACATGGTCCCCAATGCACAGAGGCTCACTGAGTGCGACGCCGACGCCTGGGTAAACTTGCCCAAATTCCGGACACGCAAAAATTCCGGACTTGCCCAAAATCCGGACATGCAATTTGTAGCGTTAAATTTTTCCGGATTTTTTATCATCGTATATTCTCATGCCTGAGCTTGGGCTCTAGCTTGGGCTCTAGCTTGGGCTCTAGCTTGGGCTCTAGCTTGGGCTCTAGCTTGGGCTCTAGCTTGGGCTCTAGCTTAGGCTCCTGCTTAGGTACCGTCCATCTGTTTTGAAGCCTCGTAGGGAAAGTGCATGTTTTCAGCATACGTGATGGTAGAAAAATATCAAAAGATGGGTACAGAACTGAAAGAGTCTTACAAGAAAAATCTTGATTGTAGAGTGTAAAAAATCACAAGTAAGTAGTAGGCTCGGACCAACAGGTGCAGAAACACTCCAAGACGGCCTTTAGTTACTGTCTACTTGTCTAGGTCAGTTTGATTATGAATACTGTAGCAAGTTTGCACGCCGATTGTTTGCATCAATCTTTTTTTTTTTTTTTTGGTCTCCCTTATCGCTTGTGATTACAGATGTGGTTGACGACATGATGGCATTCTACCTGGCAATATTTCAGAGTTTGCGAGTTCAGATGGGCATTCCTACCATACAGCACACCATCACCATCTTCCTAGACATATTCACAAGGTAACCACCGCCGAACCTCCTCCCACAAACTGCGTTCACAGCATTCCTCCTTTTGCTTTTGTCCAAGCCCATCTTTGTACTTGTAGTGTAACACTTAAAATATGAGGGTGTCGCATAGAGCTGGCTGATGACGAATACCAATAAAACTCATATATGTATATATATAGAATCTTCTCTTTGGGCTAAGGTACAGATTTTTTTTATTATAACAACTGTATGGCTATATACAAAGACATCAAGTACAAGTGCAGCGTTTTTAAAACCAGAGTAGAAAGACTGAGAATGGAAATAAGACATTTACGTATTGGTCAGGAATGGTCAGTGTGACTGTGACTAGTCAGTTACGATGGTCCATAGGTCATAAAAAGCACATAATTCTTGAAGTCCCAGACGGCCAGTCTAGACACTGGTCATGTGGGTGGACACCGGAATAAGATATGGTGGGCCACCTGTTGGCTTGTGAGACTTGGAGGGAGTGTGGAGTTAAACAAGATTACAAGTTTACAGTATTCTGGTTTCATTTTGGTTTTGTTTTTAATCCTCCTGTTTATACTTCTTTCCGAACGCCTCTTTTTTTTGTGGTTGGATGTGTTGTTTTTGTGTTTTATTCTTAGGCCCGATTTTGTATTTCTAAAAATCCTATTTATTAATTTAGGTAATCTTTAGCTGCTTGCATATTTGATCCCTGTGTGTTTGATCCCTGTGTATTTGATTCCTGTGTATTTGATTCCTGTGTATTTTATCCCTGTGTATTTGATCCCTGTGTATTTTATCCCTGTGTATTTTATACTGCATGTATCCAGGGCCCCCCAGGGAGAACAGTTCTTTGAAAACTGACGGGGCTACCCTGGTTAAATAAATTGAAATAAATCAATCTCAGGTCTAGAATTTCATCTTTGAGAGGGCAAGGGCATTTTCAGTGTGTGAAGGGCACTTCCATTGGGAAACTTTAAAGTCTATGGGAAACTTTTGGAGGGGCACCAAGGCCAAGACCCTAAAACAGGAACATTTTTGCAAGGACTTTATGATTTTTCTCTCTATTGTTTTAAAGTGAGTACGTTTTTTTTGGTTTTTTTCCGTTGACACCACAGAGAGCGGTTGGCATCAACCATTCTAGAAGAGAGCGGTAAAGGGCTAGGTGTTGTAGCAAAGTAAGTGTCTCTCTATCCCCCTTAAATGCATTGGGAGAGTTTGGGACTCCTGGTGACAGCAGTTACACCCAGGTGCTTTTCCATCGCTCATAGACCCCTTGCATAACGCAAAACGCTGCTGGTACGCTGAGTTCACGTGCACGTTTTTACGCACCAAGAACAGCTATCGTCCGATGATCTGCCTCCTCATTCCTCAGTGAGGGCGTTGTTTGAGAGTGTGACGTCATATGCAAGGGGTGTATTGAATTCTGAGCATGGGCATGCTTCCGAGAACAATGGATTTACCTGGTGAGTCTGCTGCCACCTAGCGTCTCTCAAAAGTCGCACATTCCTATAAGACTCCTGGGCCTAATTTCATAAAGCTGTTAATCAGAAAACACCGCCTAGCAAATTTCTATGCTAAGCAAAAAAAACGAGTGGGGCACCGGTCAAAACAGTGTAAACTCTAAGGAATTTTGGCTGGTAACCAGTTTCCGATAAGCAATATTTTTCTGTGCTTAGCAAATTTTGGTGCTTACATGCTTTATGAAATTGGGCCTTGTTGGTAAGTGTGAGGTAAGCCTAAATAATGTATCACATACTTTTATCATCTATCTAAGCCATTTTAATGCTAGCAACAGCCTTGTAACTAAGACGTAGCTATAACTAGTGAACTTGTGTGTGCAACCATGTGTTTCATCTACCAGGAGTACAGGGGGACCATGCTTTTTCCGTTGCAGGCCCCTGAGCTTGTAATTCTCTTTCTCCATCCGCAATGCCTCATGCCTCAACAGTTTAAGGGACTCTTAAACATTCATTTTGTTTTGATTTCTGTTGTTTGCGCTCACAGCGCATTGAATCCTTTGGCAAAGGCGCAATATAAATTCCTGTTTTTCAGTATTTCATTATTATCTCACAACTGTAGTCTATCCTGCAAATCCCAATTTTTGTAGAACTGTTTAGCACGCGGAACTACTTGGCATTTAACAAGTTTTGCTAAGCTTGGGAATTTTCAAATGATTCTGCAGTTACAGGCACATTTTTATGTTTTGTGCTTTCTCGGTTTTCCGTGAAGTGTGAAGGTTTCGTTGATTTGTAATACTTTTGTTTTTGGACAGATTTCTTCAGATTCTTGAAATCATCGTCCAGGAGCCGGGGTCGGCCTTCAAAGGTTTCTTGCCAAGTATTATCGGAATATGCATGGACCACATCTACCCGGTCATTGCTCAGGTAAGAATGCATGGGCCATATCTATCCAGTCATTGCTCAGGTAAAGAATGTTGTGCCACACTCATCTCACTCAGGGACAGAGGACTCCAAGGTTCAGCTGCGCGTCCATCAGACTTCTCCAGATTGACCTGATGAATGTTGAGTTGCGTTATTTCTGAACCCTAACGTGTTGGTTTCCATTCCTCAGAGAGCAACACCAGACATCAAGCCAGCGCTCTACAACCTCCTCTTTGAGTTGCTTCAGAACAAGTGGCGCTACTTCTTCTCGGTGTCGGTGCTGACCAATTTACAGTCTGGTACCGAGACGGTGGAGAACGAGCAGCAGTTTGTGGCCATAATGCAGGTGGGTGTGGTCAGGGTGGGGATCAGGGCCAGGAGGGGCGGGGGGCTCTCATGCATGACTTAATTATTGAAATGCAGCTCCCAAACCTGTTTTCTTACATGAGTAGTATAAATGATGCCATGTGAAGCGTGGTTCATTTAGCAGTGCAGTTTTTTAACCATAATTTGTTTGACTGTGCAGTGTTTTTACAAACTTTTATGTACTTCCCTGTATGTAAAATTAATCTTGGAGCGTGCATCTGGTGGTGTTTTAAAAACTCTTTCATGCGAATTGTATTGGTCAATGTGTTTTGTTGCATATTTATATGTATATAATTTTGTATCCTGTTTTAATCTGTTCATGTTATTCAGTCTGAAAGTTTTCTTCAAATTGGGCCAATTTACTTTGATTTCCATTTTTGAACTTTTCACTGAAGTGATTCTTTAATAATTGTATTGAAAATACCGTACATGTTGAACCAATATTCACTGCATTTTTGCCCCTGGAATTATTTGTTTTCGCTATTAAAAGAGTAATATGTATATTTTTTAAATGTGTTACTTACTAAAGTTGAAAACCAAATGTACAGATTAACAATTATTTAAAGGTGCTATTTTTTTCACTCCCCAAAACCTGCTGGATTTGTTTGGTTGTGAGTTTTTTCAGGCCCAGTGATAAACTTGTCAAACATGGGGCCAATTTACATGAATCTGCTTAAGCAGAAATTAATGCCTTTTTTCGTTTTGTGGCTAGCTACTTATTTGTGTTTAAGCAGCTCTATGAAATTGTGCGCATTGCCAGTAATCCAGTGGTTACAACAAGCTTTGTCTATGTAGGGTTAAGCCCGTTTCATACTTCCTGCGAATGCTTCGTGCGAAGAGAATCTTCTTGCGTCACAACTGGAAGAACAGTGCGCACTGATTATTGCGTCACCAAAATTTGCTTCACATTTGCATTCGGGCGTTAGTTGCTGTCTTTTGCGTAACAGTTATGTCCACAGATGTGCCGGCCTGGCGCTAAACTTGCCAAACTAGCGCCAGTAGTCTAGTTGGTATTTCTTGCTCTGTTGACCTTTAATGACATCTTTCATGTATCCTCTACACTATGTAGGCATTTGGCCAGTCGTTTCTGCAGCCAGATATTGGTATCTTCAAGCAGAACTTGGAGTCCTTAGAGACGTTGAATGCAAAGTTCAAACTGTATCATAAAGTAAGTATTTGCCATTTGATGTATACCTACGTATCGTCTTTTATCCATACAGAATACTCTTCCTGTTTAAAATCAAGTTTTTTTGTGTGTGTTTTGTTGTTGTTGGGTTTTTTTTGCCGACAGTTAGATTGTTATAAAAATGGTTTGCGTTTGTTTGTGTGCGTATGCTGTATTTGTTTTTAAGCATTACATACAAAGTGTGGACCTGAGAACAAAACAAGTCCACATAATGTAGGGACTTGAAACACTTTGTGGACTTACACACGTCCTCATAGTGTGTTTTTTTGTTTCAGTATTGAAGAATGTGGTTTTTTCTGAAGTGCACAAGGCTGTGTGTCCAGGTTGTTCCCAAAAAGCCATGGCATATCAGAACAGCCTCCATACTCATTTGCTTCTGTCATTGATTCAACTATAATTGGTTTTTTTGCCATTCGTTTATACTGACTGTACTGTTTATTCTGTAGCTTGATATTCTGCAGCTTATTATTCTGCAGCTTATTATTCTGTGAACTTTGCTGTTCTTTTTAAGCTCCTTTTCAGCTTTTTTTTTTTTACAACCAACTTGCTTTTTGGATGAGTTTGAAAATAAGCGTATTATGAAATTGAAAGATAAGGTGCAATAGTTAACACATTGTACATAAAGCCAGGGCCCATCAAACACGGTTTACCACATAATTATGTGCAACCAAGATGTTTACTCACAAACATTGTTGGGTGTTTTTAATTTTTTCTTTTGGATTCTCTTACTTAGTATACAATGTACTCAATTTAATCATTGTACTCAATCTAACCATCTCAGGAAATACTTCCCTCTGAAATGTTTTCATTTGTGTTATTACTTTTTTTTTGTCTCGCAGGACATGAACATCTTTTGTTCATTGAATTTCTTACAGATGTATGTTTTGAGGTATTTTTCCTAAATGACAGGGTGTGGAACCCTACGGCAGAGGCTTTTGGGCAATCTCTTTATATCCTGTGTTTTTGTCAATTATTTGTGCCCGTTTAAATTTTTTGTTAATGCTGTATGTATGTTTTTTCTCCCGTGGTTTGAAGTAGATATAAATACATATGTACATGTAATTATATAGAACCCTTGCAGATGATGCCACAAGCTCAAACAGCGCCCTCACTAAGGTCTAAAAAAACCCTCTCATTGGTTGATGGGTGTGCATGTTTTGTACACATATGTGGGTTTAAATTCTTTTGTCCTTAGTGATGGCTGCGTATGCAGGGGGTCTGTAAAAATAGACATTCAAAAAGTAACATATTTTATGGCATTTTACTGACATTATACTGTATTGATTACTCTGTAGCTTATCATTCTGTAGCTTATCATTCTGTAGCTTATCATTCTGTAGCTTATTATTCTGTAGCTTATTATTCTGTAGCTTATTATTCTGTAGCTTATTATTCCGTAGCTTATTATTCTGTAGCTTATTATTCTGTAGCTTATAATTCCGTGGTTACAACCAACTTGCTTAATATGTATACATTTATAAACATATATTGTATTCATAAATATATGTTTGCTTTCCTTTTTCCGGATACATGGATGCGATTTTATGTTTGTATTTTGTCTGTGCCTTTGGTAAAGGCCAAGTTAGGGTAAAAAGCTAAGCTCTCCCTCGTGACTTAATCTAAGTGATGCATTATAAGTTTATAATAGTTGTTATATATAAATAAACTGTCCAGTAATGTTTTAATCGCTACACTTAATATTTTTTATGATTACCCCCTCTCTCTCCCCCCCCCCCAGAAAATCTTCAGGGACTTGATGCTGTTTTCCTTCCTCAACGTTTTCCTGCAAGTCTTGCTTCACAAGTCACATGACCTCCTGCAAGAGGAGATAGTGGTCACCGTGTACAACATGGCCGCCGTTGACTTTGAGAACTTTTACAGAACGTTTGTCCCGCAGTTTCTCACAAGTTTTGAAGGCGTGGATTCCAACCAGAAACAAACACTCGAGTGCAATTTGAAAAACGACCAGGTGAGATCATTTATGAGATTTCTTCTTTGATCTTTTTTAATGCCATTCAAATTGTTTCTTTTGTAATGCCTGTGTGTATAATCTTTACTGTAACTGTACATGTCCATGTATTAATATTGTTTATTGTTGCATTGCCCTTATTCTGGGACTTATGGTAATAAAAAAAAATAAACAACTGTTAAGTGTTTTGTATTTGTATTCCAACCAGTTCCCGATACAGGTTTTGGATTATTTCCAGTCAAAAATGGCTGCCTGAAGATAAATGTTATAATTTAGTATAAACTATTAATAACAACTAAATCCACACTTAAGTGAAATTCTTGTATTTTTCCAGGATCTTCCGTCCTTCACGCAGAACCTGCAGAGATTAATAAACGACTTACGTTACTACAAAATATGCAACAGCGCCCTCCCCGAAGGATCAGTTCAACTCATTTGATGATTGGACGGAAACCAGGCTTCCCAACGGTTTGGACCAATCACCAGCTACTTCATAAAGTACTGAGAAAGTCTGTTTGTTTTGGGGATTGAAATATTGCTCTCGGTTGTCATCAGCCTCGTGTTGCAATTTGGGTTGGCAAACACGCCGATTAAATTGACGCTAGCTGGCTGAGCCAGTTTGTACCCTACCACAAGCTCCTAACCTTAAGCTGATTTCATGATTTTTTCCTGTGAGCTGTTAACCTGTGATCCAGGTACCATTATAAAACATTTCCACTTCTTTCTCATGGTGAATCTTACACCCCCAAGATAATTGGGTTTTTTTCACGAGGGCCTGTGTGATGCTTGATTTTTTGCTGAGGTGAAATGACAACCTCTCTTGAACAAAAACCATACCATTAATAGACTTGGCTAGACGGATGGCTTCTGACTGGCACCCTCGAACAAAGATACTGACAAAATAGGGAGACCGCCAACATTAGGGCTGGATAGCTCAGTTGGTAGAGCGCCAGCACGTTAATCTGGATTTCATTTGTTCAAATCCTGGTCTAATCAATTCTTTCTTTGTTCAACCCCATATTAATTAAGATGTACCAGTCAGTGTCCCTTGTGGTTTATTACTTGATATTAATAGATTTGTACACAGAATATGAATCTTTTTTGTTACATTCAACTCTTTTTGTTCGCTAAATTCTTTTAACAATACCCTCCCTTGTTTTACTGACTGTTTCTGTGGATTTTGCTCGAGGCCACGGCTGTTGTTTTTTGAAACATCTGACGCAGATAAACTGAGAGTTACAATTTTATTTCGTTTATTTTATTTAAAGGTCAAGCTGTAGCCGAGTTTGTTATTTTGTAAATTTGCACATTTTGTACATAGAACCATACTGAATGTTCATAAAATAATACCAAATATGTACACATTTATATTTGTACTGATTTGAAAATAATGAAATAATCTTTGTATTCTTTTGAAGTACAGGGGTGTGAACTGAATATATATTTTTGGTCCAAAGCTGCCAGCCTAATCGATAAATATTGATGTTGGTGTCGGTTTGTAATCAATAATTGCTTTGAATTCACACGGCCTTTCTACAGCATGTCAACTGATTATTAAGTGTTTGTATTTATGAGAAACCATAATGTATATAGCACATGCAGCTGTGTGGTCTTCAACAACTAATATGCATCGGAAATAATTGTTTTTGTTTTTAAAAAAAGCTGAGTGTTTTTTGCTGAATATGTGGCCTGGTTCCAAACCCTGCTCGTATTGGTTTAAAGGTAAGGTGACACTTGGACACCTAAACTAAACCGAAAGAAATATAACACTAACCCCTGGCATGTTTAATCACAACTGGTGCTTTAATTATTATTATTATTATTATTATTATTATTAATTGTTTTTCCCGTAAACAATGCAACATCGTACAGTTTGTTGCAATATAGTTTTGTTATTTGTTTGGTTCAAGGAAAAAAGGTTTACGGACTAGACCTTGATATTCCTCAACAAAGTGTTTACTCTTTCCTTAGCGTTACATTGAAGTCCTGCGTACACTTCAGGGTAGTTACTGATATTTGTCAAGTCATCAGGAGATCAAGTTATTACGGATCTTAAATTGTTACATTAGTAACACCCACCCCCCCCCCCCCCCCCCCACCACCACCAAAATTCAACTTTTTTTACAAAATGACCAAGACTTCTCTTGATGTAAAGTTGATGCTGTCTGGGAACTGAAGGAGTCATTTGTGAGTTAGAATTGGTTAATGTCCTGCACAATGACTTGCTTTATTAACCCAATTCACCCGAACTTCATCATCACAATAATCTGGGTTGTGCCATTTTGGGAGTCGGTGCCCCGTGTGTTGTACAGTGTTGTTCAAAGGCAAAGCAGGTCTTACCGGCTTACCATAATGTTGATGCTCAATTTGACTCAAAATGGCAAGCTCGGCAGACAGTAGCTGTCTGTGACGTTGGTGCAAGGGGCCAACAGTTAAAGACCTTTCCATTGTTGATAAACAAACAGCGCTGGTTGGCATGGACCGCCGAATGTTAGTAAAACATTGTGTTAACAGATGTTTTAACCAAATTCAACATTTTCGGTAAACTTCTGAATTAAATAAAAATACCTCCCACGATCGGTTGCTTTGTTTCCAATAAATTCAACACTAACTTTGAATATTTGTGTAACATTGTTACAAACTGTAGCTATCTGTTGGTGTTTTGCATTTATGGCTTTCCATAGTTTTCCAACCTGGGTTGGCAAAAACTTGGGCTGTAGCATTGCAAAAGAAAGGTCATTAAGTGACCAATTAAATTTGAATTCCTCAGACGAGAGAGAGAGTTGCTATGTCACATGATTCGAAGCAAGCTTTTGCGTAATTACATAAGAGAGAGAGCGAACACCTGTACACAATTTCTATTAGTCTGTATGGTTCAACGGTCCCAGGCTTTGCTCATCTGGGGGTTGCTATACAAAAGCTTGCCCCGAACCATTTGACACAGTGACACTGTAGTCGGAATCCAATTTGAGCATTCACTTGTGACCAATCAAGTCATTGTAAGAGACATTATTCAAAGTGTAACTCGGAAATGGCTTAATGGTGTAAATGTTAATACAGACTCATTTATCTTGGGGGATATTTCTGACAAACTGATGCCCTCTGGATTGTGTAATCCTGTGGGAGACAGTTGCTTGATCCTAATTAATAAACCAAAACCAGTACCTGTCACAAAAACGCAGGAACAGAAATTTGTTGTACTTCTATAAAAAGTACTTTATGTGGGGATTCTGACATAATTCTGTGCTTACAATCACCATTCTTCGCTTACAGGGTAAGCGCTGAATTTCTGCGCCAGCTGTGTAAGCGCAGAACGACTAGTAAGCACGTGGACAAGCAAAAATTACCAACTTCGGTAAGCACTGATTCTTTGCTTATGGTAAGCAGAGCCATGATGGCTCTTGCTTACCAGGAATTCTGCGCTTATGGCCATAGAGTTATGATTCACAGGGTGTCGCTAGCTATCAGAATTCCGCGGTAAGCAGAGTCATGACATTGTTCGCTGTAGTCTAGCTGGTAAGGACATCAGGGTTCAACTTCATGGCTCTGCTTACTGCAGAATTCTGTGCTTACGGCTCATAGAATTGTGTGCATTACAGGATGCCGTTAGCGCAGAATTTCGCGGCAAGCAGAGCCATGAACATGGGCACTGTTCTAGAGTGCAAGAGGTCCTGGGTTAAAAGCCCACTTGATTAACCTGTGGAGTAACACTGTGCTTGTTGTAGGAGAGTAAATCTTTTCAGCAGAGTAAATTTTCTTTGTAAGTCTGCTACCACCTAGCCTCAAAAAAGTGTCTCAATACGACATCTCAAGCTGAAGTAATGTTAATGGTTTTAACACATCAATGGTTTTCAGACAAGTTTTCATCAGATTAAGACGGGTTTCAGTTAAACAAAAAAATTTTTTTAATGAACGAATGTTTGATATTTTTTGCCAAGACTTTTGTGCACACTCTTGTGGTTATGTCAAGTGAATCAGAAAATAAATGAAATGTTTAAAGGGAACGACATTCTCGCTCATGGACGTGTTTCCGACAGAAATATTAATCCCGAGGAACAATTGGTTCTGGGTTGATCAAAAGTAATTACTCTGATTATTAATCTTTTAATTTGAACGATCTTAACCAATCAATATCTTTCCTGTTGTAGGTTGTACTATTGAAAGCCTGCTAATATATAATTGTTTGTTTACACTATGCAACCAAGTGACAGCTGTACAATAAAGACAGTCAAATGAGTATTATAGTAATGCATTATGGAATCCAATTATTATTATTTTTGTGTACAACAAGTTCAAGCGCACCTTTACTGTAGTTGTGTATGCAACGCCTTGTGAACTCAGACGGTACTAGGTTGGGGATCGAATACGAATTATCGATGGATTCAAAAAGAGTTTTAATAAACTCTTGACAGTGTTACTTCTTTTATTGTGTTAGACATTCCATCGGGGTGTTTAGATTTTGTGTTAGTGTAATACTCAGTTGTAAAATGAGCATTTCTGAGCTATAGCAAGTTTTATCCGACTTGGCAAGAACAGCAGTGTTTGGTGACTTCTACCCAGTGTGGTCATTTTGTTCTTATCTCCACCCACAACTTTGTTTTTATCACCACCCCCTTCTGTATCAAGGCTGTATTGATGACTAGATACTGATACAGATAAGCTGTATATTAAGTAGTTTAAGAGAACCTCTTACCAAAGATGCCTGTGGGTTTGCATTTTTCTGCAAGACTCGGGGAAATCACTGAGCGATTCAACAGAATTAAAACTTTTGTTTGGACAGATTTGTGTGAATGGATTGTCTGCAAGCATTTGCAAAATGCATGGTTTGAACCTCTAACATGCACCACGCACTTGATTGGATCTCCAATGCCATGGGTTTGAATCCCACCAAAGGTCCCTGTGAAATATTTTTCCCCACAGGACTTCATCATACCACTATATACGTCAAAAACTTACATCTGATTCCTAAATTGGCAGACACGACAACTGAATGACACATCTGAAAAGGGTCAATGTGAAAGAAATAAACAGCAAAGGGTTAAAGTTTGACGGTCTCATCACTGACCAAGCTCTGGGTACTTGGTCAACTGATCAAGAAGGTCTCTTGCCAGCCATCTTGCCTGCTCCAGGGTAGTTATTGTTGAGCTAGAGATAGTGCTTGGATGCTGTATAATCACACCACTCAAAAGACTGAAGGAAATGAGTTAAGGAGAATGACAAACTCAATCAAAAGTTACTTTTATCGCGCCACAATCAAGTTTGCTCCTAGGTGCTGAGGCACAAAATAAATGGGTGAGCCGGAATGGGTGAGCTTTGTGGAGTTTCTTGAGTGCGTTGAATGAACTGGCACCTCTGATGTATGCATGAAGCTATTCCACATCTTGGGGCCATAGTTGGAGAGTGATGTATCTGGAGTTAGTCGTATATACTGGTGGAGCAGAGCGCAGTCTCAGGAGTGGATAAAAGGTCTGGTGTTAGTGTCTGTGTTGGTGTGGGTTCTTGATCCTGGTCATGGCAGTTATGTCCTTTTTGCTATGTTCAGGCATATCTAAGCATTAATAGCATGAAACTAGCATCTTGTTGAGACAGGGCTGACCACTTTGCATCGGCAAGACACTTAACTATAGATGTAATTGTTTCTCATCACCCAAGAGTGGATAAGGTACACACAAACCTACTCAGTTTAATAGGTACTTGGTCTTGGCTTGAAAAAAAAAAATCATCGTATCTCAGTTAAAGTATTTGTGTTCTTGAGTCAGAGGCTTAACTTTAATTGCTACTCATCACCCGGGAGTATAAGGGTACCTTGGGGTAGAGATTGTGTATGTGAATGATCAACCCTGTGTGTCCATTTGGCAAACCTATGTGTCTCGCGCTGCATACCACGCCCTCATTGATCTCAAACTTGCCCTTAAGGGCTTTGAGACCGAGGCCCAATTTCATGGCGCTAGTTAACACTGGTCTTCAGGCTAATGTCTACCTCTGAAATGCAGAATTCTGTGGCATGAAACTGTACCCTGATCAACAGTTGGCCCAAGAGACCTCAGACTGGACTCCGTGGCTCAATTACAACTTCAGTCATAGAAATATTACTTGTGTCACCTAATGGGGAGGTTTTTGAGACTGATAAAGGATACAGGGTGTCATTATACCGGTTGGATGGCTGGGTTGCTGTCAGATCCACAACATGCTGAAGGAATGTACACAGACCCTGTGCCCCTTTGATGGAGAGCTTGATGTCTGGCTGGATCATAACCTGCAAGAGATAACAAAAACATCTAAAGGCTCCATAAAGTATTACTACACAAAATCAGACAAGCATAAGCACAAGCTAAGCACAACAAAATTATACTTACCAGAATAAGGTTACCAGCCAAAATATTATGTCACATGCACAACTTGTTACTGGTATCCTGCTCATTGTAGCTAATAAGGAGTTGTTTAAGCAACACTTTCTGCTTAAGGAGCTCTCTGAAATTGGGCCCTGGGCTCAATTTCATAGTGCCGCATAAAAAGAAACAGTTCATTTGTTTCAAACAAAATTTAGTGATCTCTTCCGGAAAAAATGGCGGATCTTAAAAGAACTACCCAGTGAGTCTCAATTTGTTAAACAGTGTACTTGGTTGGTCTTCATGAGATGTGGGTACCTGTTGAATCAGTGAGACCGCCTCGAACACAATGTCAGTAGAGCAAGCTATATCCATAGACTTGAGGTAGTCTGACACACTGTCTAGGTACTGAACATTCACTACGCTCCTTCGATTCCCATGTTGAAGATACTGTTACAATAGAGAAATAATGCAATCTTAATTCTTAATTATTGATTTATGGTGACTTGATGCAGTATTTTGATCAGGTTGGCTCGTTGGTTTCTTTCCCTGCCTCTGTGGACCCTAGTTCGAATCCCACCTCAGACCGAAGCCTTGCATGTGCAATGGGTTTTCAGTCCCTACCAGGGCCCAATTTCATAGAGCTGCTAAGCACAAAAATTTGCTTAGCATGAAATTTCTTCCTTGATAAAAACAGGATTACCAACCAAATTTCCACATGATTTTCAGGATAAGCAAACAACAGCTGACTACCAGTAACAAGCAATATGCAACACATGGAAATTTGGTTGGTAATCTTGTTTTTATCAAGGAAGAAATTTCATGCTAAGCAAATTTTTGTGCTTAGCAGCTCTATGAAATTGGGCCCTGGTTGCGTGGGTTTTCCCCATTGGGGTTTTTCTCCCACATCTAAAACTGAACAAGTCTTCTTGTTTCCTATTCATCCAGTTATTGGTACTAATAGTGCTGTTGGATGTGTATACAAAATAAATAAGGAAATAAATAAATAAAATAAATAAGGATATATTATTCCCATGTGGTCTGTGTTGTTGGTAACAATATTTTCGTAATAGAGTCTTTGAAAATCAACCATGAATGATCAACTTCTAGTGTACTCTGTCAAGGTAAATTGGTTTAGTTATTGTAGATTAATTGAGGCATTTATCATTCATCTGTGACCATCTGAGATAATGAGATTTCCTTGGGACTGTTTTCTCTACGCTTCTGGTTCAACTTTATGAAGTTAATGGACAACAAATTATCTCTTTTGTGTGTTAATTGCTGTTTGTTGTTGTCATAACAGTCAAGCACTCCGGACTCTGGTGTTTCTGATCAGCAGAGCGTGGGTTCGAGTCCTTAAGTAAAACACTTAGCCATTATTGCCTCGTCCTTCGGATGGGACATAAAGCTATATATAGGTCCCATGTGTTGTGTAATGCATGTACAAGAACCCAGTATAGTCATCGTTAAGAAAAGGGGTTTGCCCTGGTGTTTCTGGCATGATCTGGCAGCAATACGTGCCACCTCACCTTGTATACCTTTGAAGGTGTTGTATTATGGTTGCTTCGTTTCATAAAATCATTCTTAACAATCCCACCAGATTTGATAATTCGGACCCAAGAGTGTCATTTATGACAGACATGGCGCATTATAAATGTAGACCATTATTTTTTTAATTACACAACTCTTAACCTCAAAGTGCATGGCACTTCTACTACCCCTGTTCATTGGACCTTAAGCATTCCTGAATCCTCAACTCCTTAGGAGTATGCAGCACCGGCAGCCAAATGGCTGCACAGGTTGCTAAATCATTCACATCAATAATCCCTACCCACGCATGTACCCATTTACTCCTGGGTGATGAGAAGCAATTATTGTTAAGTGTCTTGCCCAATAATACAGGGTTTTTTCTTTACAGGGCTGTAAACAGTGTGCCTCGGTTGTTATTTCGTGTAAAATGAAGATGGTCTACCATTGTTATAAGCTGGAAGACATAGGCTGGTATCCAACCATCTTCCATAGTTGATTCAATGCAACATCTCATGAGCTGGTTGTTCCATGGCTGACTCAAAACATGGTGACCTATAAATTGAAAAACAGATTGCTGTTAATTTTAAAGCCATAGGAATCAAAACAGAAAAGCACTGATGGTTTAAGTCATTTCCTAGAATGAAACACATTCAGGTTGCCTTTTGTTTCATTACCAGAATGATTCAAAAATACAAAAATAAATAATAACGAGACAAAGACCCCCCAACTATTTCAACCAGCCGAGCGGTTAAGAACACTGAATTCAAGTTCTGGTGTTTCTGATCAGCAGAGTGTGGGTTCGAGTCCCGGTCATGACACTTGTGTCCTTGAGTAAGATACTTTACCATCATTGCTTTGTCCTTCGAAATTAATGTGTACTAGGATTGGTAGTACACGTTAAAGAACCCAGACTACTTATTATGGAAGAGTAGGGGTTAACCCCGGTGTTTCTGGTTCACATAGCAAGCATCCTTGTTGACAGGTTTTCTTAGGCTTGCGAGCTACAGTGATTAAGTTCACTTATGAGGCATCCTTGGTCTCAGACAAGTTAAACTCCACATTCTCCCTTTTCAGGAAGGTTTTGTCCAATAATCGGGGAGATATTTAGAATTACATTCAACATAATAGGGAAAAAGTTTCCATACTCAAGGAGATTTTCAAATTTGTTCATCAGAACATGGAAAGATTGGTTTATTTTCAGTGAACTTTCTGCAGAATCAGGGAGAGTTGGCAGTTCTCCGTAAGGAAGGCACACGTTATCTAGTAACTGACAGAGCCCAAGCCCAAGCCGTGATTTTGAGAATGGCCCGAGACAAAATTTGTGAATGTCTAATTACCTCATTACGCTGGGACCACTTTGTAAAAAGGGTCTCAAGAAATAACTGTAATAAAAAAGACACCCTCTTGGTGTAGGGCCAGTGACAACTTAACAATGAATATAAAATGCATCTAATTACCCAGAGCTTGATTCTTCTCCATGAGATAGGTAACCAGACTTCTCATACACGTTACTGCTGCTTGGCTGAGAGAGGGATCACCCTGAAATGAAGAGATGAATCAAGTATAAGAAATCTGGGCTTGATATTTCAAAAGACTGAGACACATCTTAAGACAAGTTGTTAATATTGCCATAGTGATTTGTATTGTGACATCACACTTTGCTAAGCAGTTAAGATTGATACAACATCTTAGCTCTTTGTAAAATTTAAGGAGAATGCGTATCCCGCGAGGTTTTGTGCATCAATCGGGGAGATATTTAGAACTACGTTCAACATAATAGGGAACAAGTTCCAATAGTTTGGGAGATTTTCAAATTTGTTCATTAGGACATGGAAAGATTCGTTTATTATCAGGGAATTTTCTGTCCCCTAATGAGCCAAAGCTTAATGTCCCTTAATGAGCCAAAGCTTTACAATGGCAAGTTAAATTACTGTCACTTAATGAGCCAAAGCTTACTGTTCCTTAATGAGCCAAAGCTTAATGTCACTTAATGAGCCAAAGCTTAATGTCCCTTAATGAGCCAAAGCTTTACAATGGCAAGTTAAACTACTGTCCCTTATTGAGCCAAAGCTTAATGTCCCTTAATGAGCCAAAGCTTAATGTCCCTTAATGAGCCAAAGCTTTACAATGACAAGTTAAACTACTGTCACTTAATGAGCCAAAGCTTTACAATGGCAAGTTAAACTACTGTCCCTTAATGAGCCAAAGCTTTACAATGGCAAGTTAAACTACTGTCCCTTAATGAGCCAAAGCTTTACAATGGCAAGTTAAACTACTGTCACTTAATGAGCCAAAGCTTTACAATGGCAAGTTAAACTACTGTCACTTAATGAGCCAAAGCTTTACAGTGGCAAGTTAAACTACTGTCCCTTAATGAGCCAAAGCTTTACAATGGCAAGTTAAACTACTGTCACTTAATGAGCCAAAGCTTTACAGTGGCAAGTTAAACTACTGTCACTTAATGAGCCAAAGCTTTACAATGGCAAGTTAAACTACTGTCACTTAATGAGCCAAAGCTTTACAGTGGCAAGTTAAACTACTGTCACTTAATGAGCCAAAGCTTTACAATGGCAAGTTAAACTACTGTCACTTAATGAGCCAAAGCTTACTGTCCCTTAATGAGCCAAAGCTTTACAATGGCAAGTTAAACTACTGTCCCCAAAACTGATTTTGTTCTCCTTACAATTCCAATAGTATTTTGAAGCAAGGTGTAGATTATTCTGACGTCCTTCGATTTGATTCCAAGACCCACATCCTCGTCCTTCAGGAGCGTTCTTGGTGTGGAAGTCTTGACTAACATCAGCACTGGTGACTCAAGCTTGCTGTTAAAAATGGCCGTCCACAGGTGCAATGCACACACTGATAAGAAAGTCAATACTCAGTGATATATTAAAAATAGCTAGTTCAATTCAACAAAGAAAAGTTGACTAGAATGGGATTTGAACCTGTGCTTTTTTTAATTACTGTACGGTGCTCTACCACTGAGCTATTTAGCCCTATGATGGCAGTCTCCCTACTTTGTCAATCCTTGTTAGGTTACCTGAAACTGCCGTACAACTAGGGATCACACCTAAGTTTACAATACAACCTGGGGAAGTGACAATACAGGGTCACCATATCAAAATATTGTACAAATAATTTTGAAAAAGGGCCAGACTAAGTTTAGCCACATGGTGCCTTTCTCACAATCATTGCTCTAGGCTCAGCTCATGACCTTTGAACAGAACAGACATAAAACGGTTTCACCTTGATTGAGTATATGATGGGGTGTTTGTTTGTTGGGGTGTTTGCTTGTTTGTTTGTTTAGATGATCTTCCTGGCAAGGGAAATTTGCAAACTCCAACAAGGATATAAACACCAAGCTGTCAACAGCCAATCTTTCTCATACAAACATTGATTTCATGTCTATGATTATGAATTGCACAACTCAAGAGATTGTGATTCAGTAACAAGATGACAATACATACTCCTTGGCTTCACAACCAGAGTTTATAAACAAAATGAAAAATGAAATGTCCTTGCAGTTGTACCTTTTCTTGGGCGTTGTTTGTTGCTCTTTATCATTTCCAATGCAGTCTTGAGATCCAACATCATGGTGTGTGGGACCTGCAATATGACATGAAATCAAAATTGTCTTTTTTTGATGTAAGAAGTTACTATTACCGTTTCCCAGATCCATGCATCTACACTTTGATGTTCAGTTCGTTGCCTTCAACTCTTAGATAGTCTTGATCGGTGACATTTGTTTTGTCAACACAGTTGCCAGTATCGCAACACAAATTACTGGAGAAGAGATATCCGTATCTTGACCAGTCCCTCCGAGCCAGTCAATGTTGTGCCCTAAAGCATCGCTAATCAAGACTACCTCTTAGGCAGCAAGAAAGTTGAATTTCTAGAGCATTTTGGGGACTCTGCCTGCTTTTGTCACTGGCATCTTTTCAGGTGAACTGTGAAAGCCTTCACACTTCTGCTTGTTGTTTGCCAGTCACTTGAAAAAATAAAGCTGGGAAAATCAGTTGCCAAGACTAACCACGGTGCAGTTGTTGTTTCTTCTATACTTCAAATATTAAATTTCATCTTAAGCCCGGTTCATACTTCCTGCGAATGCGAATGCGAAGCGAATTTTGACGTCACAGGGCCGTTTTCGCAGCGAATGTTTCGCAGGAGTTGAGCACATTTCAACTGCTGCGAATTATTCGTTGCGAATTTGTGACGTCAATATTCGCTTCGCATTCGCGTTCGCAGGAAGTATGAACTGGGCTTTAGACGTAGAAGTCAGTCACTGATCCTTCAGAGACAAGCCAAGTTTGTCTGTAACTTAAACCATCAAATTTAAACTTTAGAAAAACTTCAGGCTTTTAAGGGAAACCTTAATATAGTTTTCTTAAACCTATACTTTCAAAATAACCCTCTACAAAACAGAACAGTGGTATTAACCTAACTTCTAACCTTATTAATAAACCTTTATGACAACTGTTAAGATTTCTATAACTTAAAATTGTAAATTATGTAAAAATCTGATCAGTTGCATATCGCTCAAACTTTAAACTTTGACCCTTTTATTAATAAACTAATTAGTTTTCTATAACTTTCCAATTAACCCATTATAAAACTGATAAGCTTTTTTGTCGCTTAAGCTTTTAACTTTAATCCTTTTATGAATAAACTGTTTAGTTCTCTATAAATTTCAAATTAACCTTTGTAAAATAACAGATGTCTTTAACTTAAACTTACAAAATAACTCCTTGGGAAAACTGATGATTGTTAATTTTTTAAACTTCAACTTCCACCTTACCCCACCTTACCATGATTAGCTAGAGTAATATGTGACTACCTTGATATTAAACTTGGCCTGGTAGATGATAATGTGAGCGCTGATGCTGAGGCAAGAGCAGTGAAGATCGATGGACGGGGTGGGTTTTGTGGATAGCATCCTCTCAAGATACTTCAGGGTGGGTACGTTGGATAGAAGAATGGCGGCAACTGAAAGATGGGTCATTTATCAAGTGGAAAACGTTATCATTTGATGACACTGCAACCTAATAATTTCTATTTCACTCTATGCATTTTGTCGTGTGAGTACACCTAAAATAGCATTTACGTTACACAGGAAATGAAAATGCCAAAATGTCATATCTCCCTTGAACCTGATATACAAAAAAAATAAATAGGCACAGAGGTACAACATTAAAGCACGGAGCATCTTTGTTATTGTAAGGACTGACGTTATTACAAAAATGAGATGCAACAACACAGTTTCTTGAGTATTAAGAAATACTGTAAACAATTACACCATCCTGAGTTGGCAGGGAAAACCTTCCTGTGAAAAAATTGGTCCACATTCTAATCAAATTGGTTGCCTTCAGTTTGCAAGGGTTGATACAATTGTCATCAGAAAGAAATCAATTCTTCTTTGAACTCCACTCAACAATGCAAGAAGACACCGATTTTTGATTTGCAAAGTCAAGACACATGTACCCATGGGGGAGGATCTTGTTTTATTATTGCATTTATTGTTATTATAGTTTTAGTATTGTTAACAGCCTCACATTTCAACCCTAGCAGAGTCTTTCTCAAAGGCTATTCCATTTGATTGTTTTATTAGTGTACAACTTTACCATCTGCAAAGATCTTTGTTGGTGATTTGGATGGGGGGGGGAGATGGCAGTATGGATTGGTCAGATAAAAGGATCATATTTACCTCTACTCTCACCATGAGGTGCAGTCTGGACGAGCAGACAAGTCAGATAGTTCAGACCAGCTTGTCGGACCTCTTGGCTGCTGACTGGGCTTTTACTTAGTAGATTAGTTACTGACATATCAAGAGAGGATTATGTACTTCAGGGCCCAATTTCATAGAGCTGCTTAAAAGCAGAACATATTACTTAACAATTTTCTGCTGAGCAGAAATGAGAAGAACACCATGTTACAATTTGTTCATGTGACATGGTAGTTTGGCTGGTAACCTTATTCTGGTAAGCATCATTTTGTTGTGGTTACCTATTTTTTATACTTAAAGTAGCTGTATGAAATTGGGCCCCGGTCTTGAATAATGATAACAATACTGGGTTCTATATATAGAGCTTTATCACACCCCAAGGAGCATATCAAAGCACTCATTATTTGTTTTTCAACAGGGTAAGCAGAGCTATGTTTTGAATTTTGAGATCCTTTTTTAGGCACCTTCTAATGGTTTAGCATTCAGCAGCCACTGCCAGACACACCGGGGCAAACCCCCTTCTCTTAGCGATAAGTGTATCTAGGTTCTTTCATGTGCATTACACAACACAAAGGACCTATATGTCCCATCCGAAGGACAAAGCAATCATGGTAAAGTGTCTTGCTCACTGACACAAGTACCACGACCAACCGAGCCTTAAACACACACTCTGCTGATCAGAGCTTGAGTCCAGTGCTCTTAACTGCTTGGTCACAACTTATGCCATAATTCAATGTCGTCTGTTGTTTCAGAAGTTGTAAACAAAAGTTAAGTTTCTCTGATAGTTACCGTGATACATGAGTTTGACATCAGCTGCATTCAGTTCAGTTTGAGGTCGTCTGATGCGCACTGTGCACATCAAGTGTAACAAGGCAACTGTGTGTACCTCTGCAACGACAAACACAAATATTCTAGCAACAATAAATCACAAAACTACAACTACTTGTAAAGAACAAAATCATCAAATTTTTGAGGGTGTTACTTGCTAAGTGCATTCCATAATGTAGAGCCACAGTCCTTGGTCCGTTTGTGTGACTTTTCCTCAAATAAAAGGATAAAAACATCATTGTTTAATTTGAATCTGAAAACTTGCTGACTACAAAGTTCGCACTAGAACAATTTTTTTTGTAAAATATTTCCCACTGAAATAAAGTCATATTCGAGAAAACTGTATCTGAAAACCTTAAAAAACGTAACAGCTGATTTTGGTTGTTACAACCTAAATTAAGGTTGATGTGTTTACATGCTAAAAATTGCATGTATATTCACTCAGGTTTGTTATTTCATGTTATGGTTGATCACACAAAACATGAACATTGTCTGCGACTATTTTTGCCAGCTCTACCAATCCTGTATGAAACCTTTAACACGGAACTTTCATAAAGTAAAATTGACATGTATCCATGAACTAATTATTTGATTAATATAAAAATTGACGATACCTGTTGGGACTTGATGAGTCTCAGAGAGGAAAAGCCTCTGTACAACATCAGGAAGTCTCCTTCTTAAGACCATCAGTATCATCTCTGAAGGGTCCTCGTCACTAGTGAGGGGATTGGCACAGAAGATGCTCTCTAGTAACGCTAGGGACTTACTGACGAGTTGGTTACTGCCACTACTCATGATATCCTGTTGGAATGAGTAGTTAGGAGTCATTGAGTATTGGGCTGGAGTCAAGTCATTCATAGGGACTTATCTTTACTAAGAAGTTGGTATCTACCACTTTTCATGACATCCCGTAAACAAATGAGGTAGAGTTGTAATGAGTCACTGAGTGATGGACTTGAGTCAAAAGTTGTTAAATTGAGATGGTCTTCAGTTACAAGAGTGACTTGTTGATGAGTTGCTTGCTACCACTACTCATGGCATTCTGAACATTGTAATGAGCAATTATGAGTCAATGAGTCTCAGATGAGTCAAGTCAGCAATACAGGATGCTCTCTGGTACTAAAAGGAACCTAATAGGGAGTAATGAGTCATTGAGTGTTATTTTAGTCAAGTCATCAAGACAACATGATTGGTTATTGGGCAAACCAGATATTATTTTCATCAATCTGAAAGCTCAATGTTTATAAAGTTTATACCAGTACTGATTCTCCAGATAAATAAAACCATCTGAAATGCTGTCAAAGTCAAGGAAATATTGTTTGAAGACCTTCACATTACAGATCGATGGTAAAGCGTGTTTCTTGAAAACTGGAGGATGGGTATTACTTTTTCAAAACACGATGATGTACTTTGTCTTTGAAGTTAAGAGCCATACAAAAAGAGAATTTGTCACTGCCTGCCTTTGCAATCCAGCGCTTAGGAGATGAATTGTTGTCAAATTACAAGGTTGAATACATAGAAAATAGAAATAGCTGTTGCAAACTGCAAATGCAAAAAAAAAAGGTAATGGCCTGACGTTTCGATCCTACCAGAGTCTTTCTGGAATGCTAAAAGGTTGAATCCAGGTACATACCAGTATAGTTTCACAGCACTGCGGGGTCTGCATCAGTATCTGACATATAGTTTTCCTCTCTGGTTCATCTTCAGTCACGCTATTCAACAGCCACTGCTCCAGCTGAAACAAACGGTTAATTTTTCTTCGTTCACTCGAAAAATTGAATTAGATTTACCCACACAGTTCCCTATTGGTTTATTTGTGTCGTGATCGAGCGGTTTAGTGGTTACAAGTCATCAGGGTGTGGGTTTGAATTCCGGTCATTATACTTGTGTCCTTGAGTAAGTGAACTTGATCACTGTAGCTCGTAAGCCCGAGGAAACCTGTGAACAAGGGTGCTTGCTATGTGAACCAGAAACACCAGGGTTAACCCCTACTCTTCCACGATAAGTGTTCTGAGTTCTTTTATGTACACTACCAATCCTGGTAAAAACGGACAGCTTAATGCCCTTAAGATGGAAAAAGCAATTTTAATAAAGTATCTTGCTTAAGGACACAGATGCCACGAACAGGCCTTGAACCCACACTCTGCTGATCAGAAACAAGAGAGATAGAGTCCGGTGCTCATAACAGCTCAGCCACGACACGCCACAATGGACATAATTCGTGGATTAAGGATCAAACAAACTTTAACATCATCCCAGACAATGAAGCATTTTTGTTTGGTAAAACCAACTTCAAGTGCAAAGCAATTAACCTTATTCTATTAATTTGCAGTGTAGCTGGAAAATGACTAAAAATACACCATCCTTTTTAATCCTCAAAAAAGAACTTAAGAAGTACTGATCCGTGGAAAAATTCATATAAACTTGTAACGATAATTTGGCTAATTTTCCACCATAAATGGGATTTCTTTCCCGTACTTTGTCAAGACTAATGCTAGAAGTATTAATTCCTTGTAATGGTTGAGATTTGTTTACACCTATCTCATCTTGGTATTAAAATGTTCAAATGTGTGATTATGAAATGTTGATAATAAACTGTTATCCCCAGGGAAAAAAGCAACAAAAAACCCCAACAAAACCACAATTGACATAAGTCACTACTAGGACTGATCTTCGGATTCAGACTTACGATGCTTTGTGCAAATTTGATGTTGCAGTTGACTGACCCAAAGCACCATTCCACCAGGCATGGATGATGGGTGTATATACTGCATAGATCACCACTCTGCAGGGCTTTCAACAAACACTGCACACCTACCAAAACAAAAAAACACACACAAGAACGATCAAAAGGAAAATTACAACCACAAATTGAAAGAATTAATGTATATGTTGATGTTTGTATTAGCGCCATGAGCACTTTTTTTGATTTGTGCACTTTATAAGCTTTCATAATTATTATCATTATTATTATTATAATTGAATAAACAATCAAACTAACTCTTAACTCAAAATGTTGTCCTCCCCAGTTGACATGTTTTTATCTTTGTGTACATAAATAATCAATCATTAATATAAACAAACAAACAAAGCTCTTAAAAAGTTTCTTGCACATGATAATTGAGTAGAAAACAAAAATTGTTTTGGAGCTCAAAAAGACTTGACCTCTGGTAACTATGCACACTCTGATATATCATGACCCATCATGATTTCAACCACTAATTTTTCAGATGTGGCCAATGCTTTTTTTTCCGAAAAAACTGAGCAATGATGAGGTTGATACAAAAATTGTGCCTAAACACCAAGCATTTTAACAAATCTAGCTGAATTTGTAACTTGATCAATAAATTATTTTTACCCGGTAAGTTTTGCATGTGGTTTATTACATTATAGTGTTGAATAAATCTACGACAACCAGTAATTTAAGACCAAAACTGAGAAAATCTGTTGAAAATATCTCAAAGTCTCCGATGCTAAGACAATAAATGGCATACCTGGGTGCGTGAAATGCTCCTCCCTGTTGCCATGGCAACATGCTAAGAGGAAGAGAATATGCTTGAGAGATGTTTTCGGTAACTGCTGCAGGTTGGGACGGTTGGACAGGAATGCGATCAGCGCTTCATTCAGAGTCGTCTCCGTGACCAACCTGTCATGACAAGAGCAAGAGGAAGGCAGTGCGAAGAAGGCGTTAAAAATTTGCTTGGTGTTACACCAGTAGACTTGTATGGGTACGATGTCTTGTCATTTTTATAGTCTTTCGGACAAAATGTACACAATGAAAGTAGTTCGGGTCAGCTGTCCCAAGATGCATTGGTATGGATGCTAGGGGAAGTTGGCATTCAGTTAGCTCTTTGTCAGGTGCTCACCTGGATGAGCACGCTGGGGTCGAACCGGGAAAGCCAATCGAATACACCCATAGATTACTACGGAATGAAACATACAGAATGAGACCTACCTGTCATTATGCAGGAAGGCAAAGTAGAGCAAGGCAAGAACAGCCTGTTGCTTCCCATCCAGATTCTTGCTCTGATCTAAGCCCATCATGGTGCTAGACCCGCTGCTAACAGACACTGGCAACTCATATAGTAGATTCAACATCTCACCAGCACTTCCTGAAATCAAATAGTTTTTCAAGATCACTTTGGATTGAACAACGAAAAATTGACTTTGTTCAACACAAAATTAGTTTGGGCACAATTGATGGAGAGTTTCTATGGTTTGGGGCTTGTTTTATTACCCTGTATTTGTGGCAGAGCCTGACGTAGCAATTCTTTCAATTCCTGCCGGTCATCTGTTGACGAGGTATGGCGAGGATCTTGTAGAGATGTACAGAGATGGCACAGGAAAGAGTTGACTGTGTCCTGAAGTGGTCTGCAAATAATTGTTAAATACTGTTTAATTGATTCTCACAAACAACCTATTGGTAGATCAATCCATTTTAGGTAAATTTTATACATTCATTCATTTCTGCGAATGCGTAGCGTGTAGGCTTTATCTCGTGTTAGGCTGGTGTTTTGTTTAGCTGCATCAATATCATTGGTCAGAGATGCTTGTGATGCGTAAAGCAGAATTTACGCTGGGCGTATTTGTGGGGAAACAAACACTGGTTGCAGGATATCCCTAATGAATTGGTGTACAGCTTTGGAAAACCCCCCAAACCAATTTCCCCCCAAATTGTTTAGTTAAATAAATAGATAAATAAATAAATAAATAAATAAATAAATAAATAAATAAATTAATAAAATTCAATTAAAGGAATAAATAAATAAGTAAATAAATAAATTACATTAAAATAAAATTTAAAAAATAAACAAATTGATAGATAAATAAATAATAAAGAAATTAATAAATACAATAAAACGAAGACACACATACTCAGCCTGCATTGGAAATCTGCTTCTGACTGTGAAGGCAAGGTGAATAAAAGATGATGAAGCTGAAATTGAGGAGAAAACGTAAAACTTTATAACAAGTTTCTGCTTCACAAATGCACACTTCAGCCCAAGATTAACAATTCTGTTGATAAACTAATATTTACAACTTTAATGGGAGACTTTTTTATTTATTTATTTATTTACTTTTTACACATATCCCAGCACAGTTAGCGCAAGTAACAGGATAAATAAGAAACATTCAGAAGTGCTAAGTTTTAGATGTTGGAGGAAAACCCAAATGGGAAAAACCCACACAATCAGGTAGGGACTGAAAACCCAATCCACGTGCAAGGCCTCCAGCCTGTGTTGGGATGTGCTGAAAAACAGTCCTGATTGGCTCCCAAAAGTGACTGCTTTGCACAAACCCTTGTTAAAAACTTTTGGGCACTTGTATGGCGCTTTTAGGACGTTTATGCGTGTGTCAAAATGCTAATATTTTGAAGCAACTCCTTAAAAAATCAATCATGTTTTTACACGATCACCCTGAATTGCATACAGTTAGACATGTCAAGAAGAATGAGAGGGGACCAGTTGCTCTATGACTTGATGCCTCTCTTGCGGGGTACCATACTTGAGCGCCAGTATAGAGTGGATCGACAACAGGCCTAATTAAAATGTGCCATTTACTGGCACATTTTTAATAACCAATACCAGGGGTTATGAGTGAGCGGGCCTGCTCTGGGAAAAGAATGGCACAGCGAGATTGATCAACCCTGGAAAAGAGGTTGATGAACAAGCTCAGCTACCTAAATAACTCCGCTGGCAATGTAGCCTTTCAAAGTCTCCCATTGGCTACACTTTTTCAAAGAGTGTTAAATGTTACTCCAACTTACCCAGTTTAACACTTAACCTGTCGCTGTCTGAAGTGTCCAGTTCCAAAGCAATGCACAGCATTCCAAACAGATGTATGTAGATATCAGGAAGACTAATGTCACTAAAATTCACCTTCGCAAACAAGAAATTTATAAACAAATGTAGGATTGCTAAAATCCATTGTAGAAGAGAAGAGCGCAGGCTGGTTGCAATAGATTGTGTACATCTTGCGCGTACTTCAACATTTGGATGAGATAAATACATAATTTTGTTCCTGTTACATAATGAGCCTCATATACAAGGTTCAACAAATTTTGTAGAAGTTACAGAGCATCTCGAAAGTCGGGCACGCTCTAGCGCTAATGAATGTTCCTGCAGGCATACACCAGCAATTCATTGGATCGCCAAAACATTCTACTAGACTGCAACACTTTGCCAAAAAACGAAATCATTCCTACTCGAGAGAGTATAATGTGTTTTTGTCCTTTTGAACAATCCAATGTGAACATTTGGGTTTTATCTGTTGTGTGAGTCAGAAGAAAATAGTTTAAAAACATGCACAATTTTCAGCATGTAAACACCACATTGTCCTTAATTTTGGATGTAACAACTGAAGTCAGCTGGTTTTTATCAGGTCTTCAGATACAGTTTTCTTGAATAAGACTTCATTGCAGAGGGAAATATTTCACAGAAAAAATGGTTCCGGTATGGACTATATCATCAGTAAACTTTCGGACTAAAGTTTAACAATGATGTTTTTTATCCTTACCAATCCTGTATGATAACTTTAAGTTAAGAATAGGATGGCGACATGCTCTCACTAACACAAACTGAGTTCAATGTAAGTCTGGCAAAATGTACACCAAATTTTTTGCATTATAATGAGGTCATTTATTTTTTCAGTTTCGAATCCATAGCTGCCCATATTCCACCTCAGAAATGTTGACAATTAAATGCTCTACATGCCAGAAAGAAACATTTCATATTTTGTCAAGGATTTATTGCATATGTTGGGCTTATTTTGATTGCGGCAATCAAATAAGCAATGGTCTTCACATTTTTTTCTCACCTTTGACAAAATTTCAGATAGAAATATTTCTGTGAAGGTTTGGCTCTGGTATGAACTTTTGGAACTAATCAATTTTCATTTTTGATAATTGCAAATGCCTGTTCTTTGTCTTTAATCTAAAAAATATATAGTGATCATTTGTCATTGAATAATTTGAGGCTAAATTAAAAAAAGTTTGACTTACTAACTTCTTGAAATATAAAGATAGAACGAGTTTGTCGTTCTTATTGACATGTCATGGCCGAATGGTCAAATGCACTGGACTCAAGCTCTGGTGTTTCTGATCAGCAAAGTATGGGTTCAAGTTTCGGTCTTGACACTTGTGTCCTTAAGCAAGACACTTGGCTATTATTGCTTCGTCCTTCAGATGGGGCGTAAAGCCGTAGGTTCTGCATGCTGTGTAATGCACGAAAAGAACCCAGTACACTTCATTGTCAAGAGAAGGGGTTCCCCCGTTGTTTCTGGTATGGTTGGCTGCAGATTGCACCACAGCACCTTGAAAGCGTCTCACAAGAACTGCGTATTATTATTATTGTTCTTAAAGATGTTAAAAATAGAGTGTTACCATGACGATTGGAATGCAGGTTGTATCCACGGCCTGCATGAGGAATTGGATCAAAGACGACACTCCAGTGTTTTGAATCTGATCGACTGTCGTCTGGGAGCTCGTTGGTGCTGTTAAATGACTGTGTGTAGTGCTTGGGTCATTCAGACAATCAGTGGCTAGTCTATGAGGAGAAGAATCAAAATGAGAGACAAGATGGTTCATTTGGAAGCAAGCGTACATGCACCCCAATCAACTGAATTGCCGGTGTGTCCTGGCTGAATGGTCCAGTGCAGCAGACTCAATTTATGGTGGCTGAGTCATCCAAGTGTCGGTGAGGCTGGCTTGGTGGTCTCTTTCCTTGCCTTCCACCTCTAGGACCCTGGTTCGGATCCCGCCAGGGGCACTCTGCGGATTGGGTTTTCCCTGGAAAAAATTCTCTTGGATTTTCCTCCCACCTTATCTAAAACTGAAACTTTCTTCCTTGTCCTCTCTACATGAGGCTCTTGGCCAGTATAGTGATTAAGTTTCATACAGCCTCTCTTTTTAATGTCCCTGCAAATCAGCTCTAACAAAAGAAAAAGAGGATGTTTGAGAGTTTTTACCTGAATGCCTTCTGGATAGCTCCAAGCCCCTCACTGAGTAAAACCTCTTGCTTAGAGGGGTGTCTACTGAACCCCTCTTGCCCATGGTGCCTATGATGGGTGCGCTTACTGCGTGAACGGTGACCTGTACCAGCCAGAGGCTTTGGGAGACGCTGGAGGCTGTCTAGCACAGCTTGAAGAGGGGTGATTACAGACTGGAAGTGCACTGGACTGGGAAGGTGGTCCCGTCTGTCAAAAGCCAAAAGAGTTTGATAAATCGGTGTCTGTAGACTCGACATTGATAAAAAATGTATGAGAATTTGCCTATTGGAGTCAAATACTTTCGTTCTGGTGACTAGCATTTGATGGCTTGGCTCGATTTGCTTCCATTCCCAAATCCAGAGTGGTTGATTTTGGTTGATTTGGTTGATTTGGTTGATTTGGTTGTTTTGGGGTTGATGTGGTTGATTTAGTTGAATTAGTTCATTTGGTTGATGCAGTTGATTTGGGCCGGTTCGGTTGATTTGGTTTATTTAATTGATTTTGTTGAATCGCTTTAATTTAGTCAATTCTACTTTTCACGTTTATTTACTTTTTATTGACATTTATGTAATGATAAAGGCATTGCGTAGAATCTTTATTTATTGCTTTTATCTGACTGGATCAAGCCTAAGTATGTTATTTACCTGAGTAGATTGGTCAGTGTCTTAGTGGTGTGTATGACCACATTGATGTCAGGGTGTGCCATACAGCCTGTCAGCAACGAGCTAAGCTGAGTCAGGGTACACTCATTATTCATCAGGTGGCTATCCCTTGGCTGTCTGTGATGGACAAATCAACAAGAAAGCGAGTTTTGTCAAACAATAAAATCACCCACTCTGATGCTGTTAATTTTGTTCAAAATGAGATCAAAGTTGGCAAAGTAATAGGGTTAGTACATTTAACTGGTTAATCGTTTAAATGTAAACAAACATTTCAAAATTTCCTAAACTTTAGCCGACAGTAAAATAAAAATAAAAAAGACCTTGCTTTTCTTAACAACATAAGCCCCCAGACACTATCATGGGAGAATGATTGACATCCCTTCTATCAGAGGAATTTTTCTCAAATCCCTACAAACGTAATACACTATTTTCAATCCCCTGCAATTTGTTATACTTTGATTTGTAGCGGGCCCCACTGTGGCTTGTGGTTTTGTGAGGTAAAGACTGGATTATTGTGTTCTATTTTGAATCCTTGAAAGCATGTTGACATCTGCTCCTTTTACAGAATGGGCTCATAGTTCTGATTGGAATTGGTAGAAAGGGTTCTGATTAACCGTTTTTAACCATTTATATTAGGGAAAAAAACTAAATGCAATGCTCTACAAAGTACAAACACTTGAAGAATTTGTTTGGTGTCTCATTGGTCAGAAGTACCAAGTAATAAGTTCCCTGTACAATAATCACTGTTGTTACTGCACCTCATCAGGGCATTTAATGTTATGATACACTATTGGTTTTGAAAGTGAGTGCATGAATTTGGATTTACTAGTTTCCAATGCATAAACACACCATACAACCATTAACATAATACTCACTTCTTGAAGATTTCCGCCAAAAGTTGCAACCTATTTGGAGAGCAACAAATAAAAAAAATTGTCATTCAGAATTGATATTTGCCTCTTTTCTTGGCCCCACTCTTCAATTAACATCAGCCACACCCTTTAATGTAGTGCTGTCTTTCACTCCAGCCCTTTCCATTGTCACACCCACACCCAGTCCTTATTTTCTACTAAAGACCTTGCCATATCTCACTAACGCCCTCTGGAGCCCTTACCCACAGTTTTAAAGCATCAGTATTGTTGAGTTAGCCTCTAACTGTATCACTGTCTTTCACTTCACCCATTTCCAAGTCACACCCATACCCAGCCCTTATTATGTACTAAAGACCTCACCAAGTTCTCACTAATGCCCTCTGGAGCCCTTTCCCATGGTTTAAAGCCTCAGTATTGTTGAGTTAGCCTCTAACTGTATCACTGTCTTTCACTTCACTCATTTCCATGTCACACCCATACCCAATTCTTTTCATCTACTAAAGACCTCATCATGACCTCACTAATGCCCTCTGGAGTCCTTACCCATGGTTTAAAGCCTCAGCGTTGTTGAGTTTAGCGCCTTGCTGTAAGGCTCTGATGATAGATTCGATGCCATAGACAGTGTGGCATTTGCTGAAGAAGCTGCTGATCTCAGTGAACAGAAGCAGACAGCAGAATGTGGAACTGATGATTGAAAAGAGAACAAAGTGACCCACTGAAATGTTAATTCCTAGGAGCTGTGAGAAAATAAAGACTGAACAAAATTTGATAACTCAATTGGTGAATAAGATTTTGGTTTTACCCTACGTCTGAAAGCACTTATCATTATTTAACTTTAGACAGGTTTTTAAATTTTTTTAAAACAAGGGGAGGCCTGCCGTCGATTTCACCAAACTCTTCCTAACTTAGGATTAATCTTAGGACTTAGGACGAGTCCCAGCCTTGCACTGTAACATGTAAACCTTAAGATTAATCCTAAGTTAGGACTAGTTACTCGTCCTAACTCGAGATAGGTTTAATCCTAGCGTTTCGTGAAATCGGCTGCAGGTACTTCACTGAGGCAACAAAGCCACCACCTCCATGCCCCACATCATTGCCTTGGTGCCCTGTGACAGTAAACATTTTAATGTCCCACATACAGTTGCCCTTTAGTGAGAGTTATCTGCTTTGCCCTTTACGATAATGATATATCGCTAGGGCTCTGACTGTTAGGAACAATCTCTTGCATATGGTAGTAATGGGAGGCTTTGGAGAGCTGGGTGGCTGCAGACTTACCACATGCCTGGAATTAAACAAAGTCCATGGCCTCCAATACCCTAGTCTTGGCCTTGCTGCCCCGATAAAAATTCCTCCAAACTTTTAGATTTTCTAATGGAAGTGCCCTTTGCAAAGTGAAAATGGCCTTGCCCTCTCAAAGATGAAAAACCAGGGGTGAATTTCACAAAGAGTAAAGACTCGTCTTGTCTCGAGTTAGGAGGAGTTACTCGTCCTAACTTAGGACAAGTTTTCAGTTTTTATTAACTCCTAGGACTAGTCCTAAGTTAGGACTATCTTTGTGAAATCGACCCCTGGCCTGTTTACCAGGTAAACTTTAATGTAACTTAGTCCAGAACCTGGCACATTTACGAGAACAAGTTTACCCGGTAAGTCTGCTGCCACCTTGTGACCTAATCTCCCATTCATATGGAATATTTCTCAGAACTTTTGAATTATGATGGAAAAAAGGCACCTCAACAATAAGCCGTTCGTTGTTGCTAGGGTCTCATAGAGAAACTCGGCCACATCACCGTTCAGTAACTCCTCGGCATAGTGGCACGGACCCTGCTGCGTCCTCTGATGGAGCATGACTTGAGCGGTGCACTGCACGCTGGTAACCTGCAGGACGTCATCTCTACTCAGCAGCATCTAAATGATTATTGGTGGAAGCGTTGGTGCTTGTGACATACTAGTGAGGATGTAAGAGCAACTTCTTTTTTGCAGTTCTCAAAGTTCAATTGGATGATTGTGAACATCGATAATTGTTACCATTGTTGCCAACTTTTCCCCAACTTTTATGAGGACTCTATCTATTGGAAAATGAGTGCATCAGAAAACTTAATATGATCTTGGAGCCCCGCTTTAAAATATAACATGAGGAAAAATATATTTTTCCTCCTTTTTTCTTTTTTGTAAAAGTTTGTTTAACTTTTGGTGTACTTTTAATGTTTTTAAAATTGTAAATTTAAAATGCATTTCGGTCGTTGGACCGCAAATTTTTAAATGTTCTTAAATAAGCCATATAAACCATAGCAGCATGAAGACCGATATTGGACTCTGTCATTTATTGAGTAATGACTCAAAATACAAATTAAGCCAACTATGCTTTGTTTCTGAAAACAAGGAATCGATGCCGTTCCCTAAAAAAAAATATATGTGTACTTGGTAGAACTTTTTTATTAACATATAGCTACTTGATGCTTTGAAATTAGGTTGTTTAATTTCAAGTGATATAATTGTCACCTATTTAAATCAAACATCACCTTTTTCAAAATGGATACCAAGCTGGTTTTTCCCTGGTACTGCATTAAAGTTCTTGTGGGTTCCTCATCCTCAAGAAGGTTTTTTAACAGGCCTGATCCAAAAGAAAATGCAACAGTTAGGAAATTTGTGAAAATTAGTCGCTCTGCCTAATTTTCTTAACTCCCAAGAGAGTATACAAAGTCAAGCAAACTGCTCAATGTTTACTGCTCATTCTAGGTCCTCATCTCAGTCCCCAGCTATACATCCGGGTGAAGGGAAGCAGATTATGTTGAAGTGTCTTGCTAAATAACACAATGATTGTACAATCAAGGTCCTCATCTCAGTCCTCATCTGTACACCTGGGTGAAGGGAAGCAAATTTATTGAAGTGTCGTGCTAAATAGCACCGTAATTGGACTAGGGCTTTAACCAGCAAAACAAAACTTTCTCTGGGTGTGAGTTTGGTCAAAATGTACCACACGGGGGCTTACCCATAGCATTGATTCTCAAGTCATTGCTCTGAGCCATTGCCAGTAGTGGCAGGAGACAACCCGTGAGCTGACTCCGATGGGCCAGGGAAACCTGCCTGCTGCCCTCTGTTGTTGGAGCTACACAATGTGCCAGAATGAAGGCGCAGGAGGATTTGACTTTTTCGTCAGGGTAGGTGAGGCCAGTCAGTACAAAGTCAATCAATGGCTCTGAAAAATGAGAAATATTTTTAGTTGCTTTGAAAAGAACACTTGTTAGTTTTCTCACTCAAAGTGACGATATTAATCACAAAGCAAAACAGTCATGAAGTGACAAAAAAGGAACTTGCTAAGCACAGAAAAATCTTGCTTAGCAGAAACAGGTGACCAGCCAAAATTCCATGAAGTTTACATTGTTCCAACTGGTGCCCCTCTCATTTTTTTGCTAGCAAATAAATTTGTTAAGCCCTGTTGTTAAACAGCTTTATGAAATTGGGTCCTAGTTGCACAACAACCAATTTCATAGAGCTGCTTTTAGCACACACAAAAATAGCTAAGCACAACAACAACAAACATGCTTACCAGAAGGTGACTGCTCTATGTTCCCCAACCCCTATGCTCGGACAACCCTTTTTCAATAACCCTTTATGATCGACACGCTCTAGGGTTAGGGTTAGGGTTAGGGTTAGGATGAGGAAAATACATTTTAGGGGCGTTGGAACATACAGGTGTTGAAATCTAGGTGTGTTACCTAACAGAAGACTAGCCAAAATACCATGTCGCATACCGTCTGCGATTGGTATCCTGCTAATTTTTGCCTAAAAATAACAATTGTTAAGCAACAAATTTCTGCTTAAACAGCCCTATAAAATTGAACTTCCAGGACCAAGTAAGTTGGTCCCAACCATATTGATCTTTACGAATTGTTGGGAAAATAAAATTTAGCCATGAAAGTGCATGAAAGTAAAGTAAATTTAACAAAACAACAAAGAAAACCAGAGTATAAGACGAAAACAATTTCCGTTTCTGGTTACTGACATTAATGTTACCATTAAACCTATGTAATGGTTGCACAAATTCATGCTAATTGGAAAATTGGGCTTCTAAAAAATAAGCATCCTTGTCCCAAGTTTTAATTTTAACACCGTTAATTTTACCAAAATAATTGTATTATATAGGCCTCAAAAACAAAATTGTGTTTATACCAAATTGCCATAGGTATTTTTATTTTCAAGAACCTTGTATAAATAGAATTCATAAAGCTTCAGACCGATGCAAGCGTGCAAGTGCTGCACGCAGCGCCACCATTGCTGGGACGCTGGCAGGGCTCGGAAAAAACATTGTCTTTTTAACTTTTGTGAATAAGGTATCTTTCTCAATGATTCACACAATTTTCCTGACAGGACAGGATGACATAACAATACATAGAACACTGAACAAGGATATTTGAAACTAAACATACACTGAATATAAAAAAAAACGGTGCAGACAATAAGTTAGTTTAAGTGTGATACTACATGGAAGCTGCACTGTCTGGTATAAAATGTATTTTACATCAGCAACAACTTTTCGACAGAATTTCAGTATTCACTTTCTGTTTAGTTTCAAATATTCATTTAGTACATTCTACATCATTTTGTAAAGCTGTCCTTTCTGGAAATGTGTTTTAGAAAGTTGTTTAGAAAGACACTTAATTCACATTTAAAGCTAAAAAGACAGCGGTTTTTCCATGTCTTTGTCTACATAACCTTGCGCTGCCAGAATTACAGCAATGGCCGCGCAGCCAGCAGCACTTGCGTGTGCGGGCTAATTAAAAAAGATCGGGTCTATACTTTCCTCTTAGAGATGAACTTGAACCATTGGTCTAACTTTGTAGAGCAAAGCTACCAGTGTTGATGGAGTATAATTATTGATACGTAGCATACCTTCATTCTGGTAGAGAGTCTGCACCAGAGCCGGAATGGAATGCAGTAGTCCACCCAGTAGGGTGAGGGCCGGCTGGCTGGTACTGTAATTACAGGCTCGTCTCACCTTTAGATATAGTGTACAACGCCAATTAATGCTCATTAAAGATGACACTTTGCTTATGACATTGAGTTATTGAGAGCAGTATACGGTCTGACCAAATTTGGATGGCTGAGACTAGAATCAATGAGGCTGTATTATGTGATGGGGGGTGTGTGTTGTGCACAAACCGTAAATCATGAGAAGTTGGTATTATTGCACTTCACAGTGTCCCCTCTGCTCTGGAAACAAATCTCTGGACATTCAGAGTTTATGACCATTTCCAATGAACACAAATAGAAACGGTTCTAGGTTTGGATGGATGTGATTCATCCACTGATGGAAAGAGCAATTCTTTCAATAAATTTAAAGCATCAAGTAATAAAACCACAAGGAAAACTGACTTTGGGTTGAAAACAATCTATAAATTACTAGAGCGGGACTTGAAATAAAAAAAAGTCGCATCCCCTTAAGGTGATCCCCTGGCTGCTGCTTCCCAGGTGGTGTGGTAAACTTGGGTGTGATCCCTGGCTACATGGCAGTAAAAGGTTGAATGGCTTCTGACTGGTACCCCAGAACAAAGATACTGACAAAATAGGGGGACAGCCAACATAGGCCTTGATAGTTCAGTAGACTTGAGCATGTTATTCTGGAGGTCGTTGGTTCAAATCCTGATCAAGTCAATTTTTCTAAATAAACTTAAAGCGTGCGAACAACATTGGAACTTGTCAAAGACCAGTATCCTTACATGGTTTGACCCAACATGTTCATGGAACAACAAACCTGGGAAAGTTTAAGCTCAATCGATCGTCGGAGTCACAAGAAAATAGTGAAAAACCCCATCACTGTTTTCAAACAGATTTCGACTTCCAAGATCAAAACTAATTGTTTCACTCATTTCTTAAAAGTTTTAGCTTGCAGGTAAAAGTTTTTAAGGAAAGATTTCCACCATGACCATCTTTATGCTATGTAAGTTATATGTAAATCTATGAACATTCAAATGTTCAATATTACTAATGCTGTGTACGCCCTTTGAAAAAAATGGAATACACTTTGGTGTAAGTGTTAAACCAAATAATATTCTTTATCCACGGTGCAAATTTCACATCTATTAAATTGTTGCGGAACCCGCTGCTAAATATAGGATTTGAACTGCCTCTAGCTACCGGGCAATCTCGGTGGTCTACTAGTACGACATCTGCTCTAGAATGGCAAAGGTCGTGGGTTCGAGTCCCATCTGAGTAATAATGCCTGTGGATTTTGTTCACAGGGCTCGGGGAAAGTACTGAGTTATGTACAGTGTATACACACATCAGGGTTTAGGTAAAACCAAATAATATTCTTTATCCCTGATGCAAATTTAACATCTATTAAAGAGAAAAACTGTTGGTAATTTACATTTTGTCCAGAATTGTTTGGTCCTTTTATTCACCATGGTACACTAAATGCTTCTGAAAATTTTCCATAGGGCCTATATAAGAAGACCATCTTCAAAAGTGTTAGTTTGTCAAAACAATTTTGGTGAAAACTGGCTTCCAAAAATTCTACTTGCTACAATGTACGGTACCCACGCCATCACTTGATAATCGAATGAGAAAATATCATACAACACTCCGATTAGACAGGCATATCTCTGCGCTGGAAATGTCCTGACTGGTTTATTTGTTCGGGGAGTTAGGAGGAGCGATTGCGGATAAAACACGAAGCCACCATCGACCTGCTGTGAACATAAACACACAGTTTCCCCCCCCCCCCCAAGAATTTGTTGTCTACTTCGATCTGAGGCGTGAAAGCGGAGCTATCTGAAATATTTCTCCCAGAAGTGGCAAAGAGATTGTATCTTAGAGGCATCTGCGAGAGGCACTTGAGGTTTGATAAGGCGGATGCAGATAGAGAGATGCATTTGGTAGCGCCAGCGATTTCTAATGCTCAGGAATTCACCATACAATTGACATTACACTAGAGACTGTTACATATCACCAGTATATTTTTTTTTCTTTTTCGGAAGTAGGTCAAATATTGCTACGGGGTAAGACTTTTATGTTAGAAGAGAAAATTATATTATCTACCAGTCAAGCTCCCATTTTGATGTCTTACTGAAAGTCGTAAATTAGAAGTGAAGAATGCTTTAAAGGAAATGTAGTTGAGATGTAACTGTGGTTTTAACAGCATAGAGGTGACAGTTATAGACTACTGTAAACATTGGTATTACTTTTGCATCAGACCATTGGGTGGATCACCTAATTTTGTAGAAGAAAAACTGAGGCTTATATGTTTGTACAATTCTCTGTTCACTCACTCTAAAAACTTTGAGGTGAGAGTTGACCAGGAGTTTGGGTGCTAGGGGGGTCTGATCCATTTTTGGGGTCAGTTTGACTGGGAATCTGAAGTGGGACAGAAGTCGGACAGTGCCTTAGTACCAGTCCTCTGGGGCTAATTTCACAAAGAGTTAAGATTGATCTTAACTGTGTATATCAGTCTTAATTGCTAAGCAAAGTGGGGTGTCACAATACAAATCACTCTGGCAGTACGAGACAGCTCACCTTGAGATGAATCTTAGTGCTTTGTGAAATCGACCCCCGGTCTCTATCTCAGAATTCCAAGTTCCAGAATTCCATGCTTGACTACATCAATGCTTCATCTAACAAAACATTCCTGGCAACAGTTATTATTACTGTTAAATAATTAAACAGTTGATTAAGAAAATATTATACTATTGGTCTATTTTTGTAAGAAACAAGAATTTTGCATTTGTAAATGTGCATGCAGTGTACTGGCCTGGTACTTCATTCTTTCAGGGCAATGCAGTATTTCCTTACTAAAGGGCACCTCTATCAGGGGAAAGTACATTTTCTTTGAGAAAAAGTTCAGGTTGGCACCAAATGCCTAAAATTGTCAGAAATGCCTAAATTTATCTTACACTTAACAGTCCTCATGCCTACAATTGCCTTACAATCGATTTATCATCCAAAACCAGGCCCGCGAGAGCACATTTTTTCCAAGGGGTGCTGGATTTTCCAGAGAATCGGCGAGCGCGGAGTGCGAAGCCATTACGGCGTGGGGTCCAGGGCCCTTAAGCGGGCCCCGGAAGTTTTAGGGTCCTAGATGCTCTGTCGTGCATTCTGAGCCATTATTTTGCACTTAAATGTACCTTTTGGAGGTGGGATATTATCGGCAATTTAAAAAAATAATAACCCCACAATGCATTTTATTTAATACAAACACAAAGGAAATACAGCACTGTAGGCCCCCTATATTCTACATAAGTTGTTCTTTTTTAAAACAGCATCGACAGCTATGTTCCGACAAACATTAGTAGATTCATTTCTTTCACCCTGCTTTCTTAAAGACCCTACAAAAATAATAATAAATAAATAAATAACATAAACAAACGGACAAGACACAGGTAATTCTCACAAATCGTTCAGCAGTTATTAAGAACAGATTTAAATAAGTGGAAATAAAATACAGCGAAAAACTATTAAAAAATTTGTTTCAATTTAATTCTTTTTGTATTCATGTTAGTATACATGTATACAGCAGTATTTTCGTTTCTTAAAAATTTGATTCACCATATCCCTGTCACCACATATCCCAACTGGGATATCCTTTTACTTCCAGTTTGCAGTCACAATGAGTAAATAAAAAGTCCCCCTCCAAATATATTTCCTCTATTGCAACAGATGTCCTCTTTCCAGATCCCCCTTTCATTGCATACAGAAAAGATCAAAACATAAGGGAAAAGTTGATCAGAGCAAAACTAAACCGGGGTCAAACCCCCAAACAGTTTGCCCCACCCCCTGATGATTCGGGTTTTGTAGACCCGGACGAAACACTAAACATCCTAATCTCCTTACTGGAAGAACAGGTCACATATACTGAAAACTCAACTCAGGATTAAATATCCGCATTCGGATTAACTACATTTGCCTGAACCCAAGCGAATTACAGACAAATAATGTCTCAGACATGAGACCCACGGATTCTAATACCAACACGCAACTGATGATTGCCAAGAAGGCATGAAAACGTGTTATAGCTACAAAGAGAGGATCTGAAAAAATATCCTCGCGGTCTCTCATAACAATCCATTTATTGACACATCTGTCAATTGGTTCCTTTGGTCCCTTTTATGTTTGTCAACTAACCCGGTCAACCTGACAAAATTACAAACATAATACCCAGATGTCGACCCTACCCATAAAACTCGTAAAAATTTAATTACAGTGTTTTGTGTATATCTCAAGTCAACAGTGTTGGAGCGTCACTGAATGGGACAGCGCCATCATTTACCTATCCTTATTTATCTATCATTAAACATTGATTTGTTATAAAGTGTTACACATTTTTCAGGGATTTTAGGGGTGAGTTAAAATTAGTTATTATGTTACAACGAACATTAACGTTCGAAAAGTAGGGGTGCTATAGCATATTCCAGCACCCCCGTCATTTTTGGTAGGGGTGCTGCAGCACCCACAGCAATCCCGCTCTCGCGGGCCTGTCCAAAACATTGTATTTTTCCTCAGCTTTTATTATCAGCTCAATGCAATTACTCATCGAATACCCATCGAAAAACTGAAAACAAAAAAATTTATATACTCCTGTTAATAAAATAACCCATTTTTATGACATTACCCCCTGCAGCAGGGGGGCTCATTGGCCAGCGGGTGGGTTGCGGTCGAGTGCCAGAAAATTGTTGTTGGTTTGCCGGCCTAAACATTTGCAGACAGCTGCATTAGAGGATTGTGAGGCTGTACATCACCACAAATGAACAAAATATAAATGAAAATATGGAACCTTCAGTAGAGGGGCTCTGTCTTTCTCTTCTTGAAAGCCTTTTTATCGTCAGTTGAGAATCTCTTAGTAAATTCAGCAGGGATGAAAATTGAAGAATGTGAAAATTCCTGAAAAATTGCTTGCAGGTCCTCCCGTATTCTAGACCCAGAACTTTTCAGATGTTACAATTCAGAAGGTTTCCAGACTATCACCAAAAAAAACCAAAACTACAGGTTTGGACACAGTGTGGACTATTTCTTTCTTCATTTGGTGATTGCTTTACTTCTTTCAAGAAGATTCGGCTGAAGGAGGTTTCGAGAAAATCCTAAAATCAGGAAAAATCCTGAAAAAATCACATCATGCCTGATGAAGGCAATGTAGCATCTATGAAAAAAACCCTGATAAATGGCAGACCTGAAACAGTTTGTATATTTTTTTTCCTTATACTTAAATGAGACACGGCTGGTTCATCCTGGCATATGCAATAACCTCCCCAACATAAACTGACATGACACAGAACACATTTGTCATATCTTGATGTAAAAAAATGAAAAAGAATCTTGAAAAAGAATGACTTATTGCTGTAAGTTCATCTCTCCTCTTTGATTATTCCATTATGGTAACTACATCCAGAAATGTAAATATATCTCAAATGGTGTCATGTGTATCTTCTGTACATTTGCTGAAAATGTGAAAACAAACAGCACCCAAAGTAGTGTAATGCCAAACACAACCGAGATAATTTATCACATCGCGTGTCTCCGTAGCAAAATGCCATTTTTTAAAGTCAACAGTGCAACGATTTCCGCCTGAAGGTGTTTAGCAGATGCAGCAAACTCCATGTGACCTTATCCGGAAATTAAATGGCAATTTCATTTTGCAATCAGAGATCTTTTGAAACTGAATTCTGAATTAATTAACTGTAAAGGGGCCAATCAGAATAATCAATGCATTGCAATGTGTAAAAGGTATGATCTTTTTGGTCAAAATTGTTGTGACCCTCCCACCGCAACTTCTGTTTTTGAGATATTGACAGACTATTGAATATACTCTGTACAGTGAAGAACAAAGTTATGAGGAAGTGTTGCAGGAGCATTGAGAGAGAGAGAAACATAAATGTAATTATGACTTATGCTAATTCATGATTTTAAAAGAGACATAAGTCAATATCTTTGGCTCATTGTAATAAGTGATAGTTATGAGATATAAGTCATATTTATGACTTGTACTAAGTTCAGTAACTTTATCGTCCATGAAATGTTGCTACATAAAAACACGATTGCGATGGAAAACATACCCAGAGGCCATGTGCTATCTTATGAGTATATCATAGACTGATAGTCTAATTCAGTGACTTGAAAAACCAAGGCTGGTATCGTATCTTGTAGCGCCAGATGTCAATGCAATAAGTGCAGTCAGGAGACATGTCTTTATATGGTATGCCTGAACAGTTCACGCCCAGGGTTCTTACATAACTCGTGAATTATTCATGAGATGACTGACCTCTCCCTCTGTGTCAGAAGCACAGGTCAGGGTTTGAAATTATTGATGCGGGCAGATGGTGTTGGGTAGGAGGGCTCGGCTATGCCGTGGGGTAGTGCAGCCATAATGAGCTCATGGACTTGGGGTCGCTGCAAACTATTTTAATTTTGCCGCAAAGTTATTTTGCTGATCGGCTTTTCTTGATAAGATGTGACACTTAATTATGGAGGATGATCCACCGCGGTGACCATCTTAGGAGAGGGCTGGTAGTAATGTGCTTATGCTCTCCTGTTGCTGTTGTTGGTAATTTTTAGGGAGGATAAAGTATTTGAATTGTAAGTATTGCATCTGGCTTAGGTTGGCTCAGTGGTTTCTTCCCTGCCTTTCACCTCTATGGACCCCGGTTCGAATCCCGCTTCCGGTGCCTTATTTATTTATTTCTTATTTCAACTGGGGTGGCCCATTCAGTGGTAACCACTGGTCTCACATGAGTCCCAGCTTGTACAAAGATACAATAAAAATTTAAACAGTAAAAAAGCACACAAACTTCTGAGAAAAAACCCCCCACAAACTTCTTGCATCTGGATTGGGTTTTCAGCTCCTACCTGATTGCGTGCCTATTTCCCCAGATGGGGTTTTCTTCCCACTTCTAAAACTGACATTTCTGCATCATCTTCACTACACACTTATCTTCAGGCCTATGGGTAAAGGTGCAGGGCACTTTTGAGGGTTCCTTGTTTAATTACAAGGAACCAGAAATAGTCATTATTTTATTTTAAAAAAGAAAAAATAATATTATTGATAATAATACTCGGTTCTTATTTAGTGCTTTTCATACCTGAAGGGCATCCTGAAGCGCCTGTTATATTTTCAACTGGTATGCAGAGCTGTGTTTGAAATTGTAAGACCCATTTTACACATGTAACAGTTTACGAGGTGCAGTGGCGCAAACTTAATGCAGCCAACCATACCTGAAATGCATAACATGAAATACTGATTTTAAAGTAATTATGAGCGATTTTCTTAAATCTGGAAGTTTGAATTTACAAAGTTTATACCTGAAACATATTTCAGTCTGAAATACCGTTACTTAAGTTAAAGAAATTAGCGTAAGTGAGGATGAGCAGAGAATACTGTTTGAAACATTAAGACTGTTTCATTCCAGTTTTTCTCATCCGAACCACCACTTCTCTACTAAAGGGAGGGTGTACCTTTGTTAGTTTCTCCAAAAATTAATGAGCATAAAATCTTTTTTTGGTAAAGAGCACTGGAGAGCTGTTGATATTATAAAACGTTGTCAGAAACGACACCCTTTGAAGTGATGTAGTTTTAGAGAAAGACGTAATTTTTCACCCCCATTTTTGAATCTGAGAAAAGGCTTCAGGCATGAATCCTTTCTCAGGCATCTGAATGCCCACAATTTTATGCAAAAATTTTTTTTTCTTTCGTTATTTCCTTGCAACTTTGATGACCAATGGAGCCTAAATTTTCACCGGTCTGTTATTTCATGCATATGTTGAGTATACACCAGCGAGGATATCGGTCAATTACCAAAAATATACCATGCCTTAAAAAAATATATATAATATAAAACAAAACTCAACAGGGGAAAAGATGAGTTTTTAAATCACCAATCCTCAGCAACTATCCGTCAAACCGAAAGGGCATCAAATGTATGTTGAATAGACTGCCCGCTCTTAACATTTCCATCCTTGAACATCATTCCCACCCGCATCACCCTAATGAGGCCAGCTGGTACTCCTTCCTCATACACACAGACGCAACTGTCAGCTGAGCGACTGTCATTAAGGTCCGTATATAGATTCATGCCCTTCATATAACTCCCTCAGTATGTCCCCGGTCAGCTTTAGGGTGAAGTGTTCATCTGGGACTGCTCGGAGAGAATTTATCGCCGCGTTAACTCGGCTCTAAGTTAGCATAGGCCTGCATCCACCACTCCTTCGCTAGAGATGCAGGTGAACGCACATGCCTGTCACGAACGCTTTATTGAGCCAATAAATTTGAAACACATACCAAAAAACTCCATGAAAAATGTTACAGTTCAGCCAGTTGAATATATATGCAGGGGTGAGATTCATTGCTGATAAAAAGGTCAGAACTGGGGTCCAAATTTCAGGAGGTTTGTTGAATTGATGGCATTTCCTCCGTCTGGTAATTCCCCTGGGATTTAGATTGTACAGAGGTTTCAGGAAATAGTGTCCTCAGCACTAGAGTTAAGTGGATAAAAAAGCAGGATTTCTTTATATGTGGGGGCAAAAACAGCTGTTTTTCTTCACCAAGCTGACTTAAAAATTCTGGATTCAGATAAATATCTGAAATATCTCATCCCTGCAATGGCATAAATGTACCACTCCTTCGTAAAAATATAGAAGACTATACACAGAAGTGTACCAAAGATCTGCACTTTAAAGTACAAACAAGCCATTTGCAAGTTAGATTTGAATAACGTCTGGTACAATGACTTGCTTGGTCACAAGTTACCGCTCAGATCTGAATTCCTCAGACTATAGAGACAGTTGCTATGTCACATGATTCGGGGCAAGCTCTTGAGTATGAGTTACATGAGAGATGGCGGACACCCAATACACAACACAATTCTGAATGCATGTGTATTGGCACAATGATACCAGCAGCCGATTTCACGAAACGCTAGGATTAATCGTATCTCGAGTTAGGACGAGTAACTAGTCCTAACTTAGGATTAATCTTAAGGTTTACATGTTACAGTGCAAGGCTGGGACTCCTCCTTAGTCCTAAGATTAATCCTAAGTTAGGAAGAGTTTGGTGAAATCGACGGCTGGGTAGCTCATCTGCTATGCACTTCAACGTACACAATATACTGAACTTATAAATTGACACATCTGGCATGCCCAAAACTCTTTGAAATTTTTTTCACCGGTTCAGCAAGTTGGAGTTATCGAATAAAGCACTCTTCCATAAGAATTATCAGTATTGCTTACAGCATACTGTATAGGCCAAGCTGTGTATTTAAAGCCAGACTTGTTTAGTGGGTGAATTCAGTTGGACTTGGACTTGGACATTCTACAGAAAACATCCTCTTTTTTTTCTTTCTTTTTTCTTCAAACGCTCAGGTGTACATTCTTAATACTTGCCTCAGACGAGTTTTAATTTCACTCCCAATTTGACCACTAAACAGTCCCCCGGGCCCTCTTGTGGTCCAGTATAACCTTATGCATTTGACATCATTTCACCACCATCTTCAAGGTAAAACAATGATGAAACAATGCAGTGGCATAACCATGGGGGAGAGAGGGGCGGAGGAGGGCTGTGGGAGCTTCCCCAAACAGAATCCTTACCCCTCCTTGAGATTGAAAAATATACAACTCAATGGTTTGGTTCATCAAAAAGCCCCCCCCCCTCCCACACCCAATTTGGTCTTTGCCCCCTACTTGTCCATCCCACCCCCACCCCAACCCCAATGAAACTTATCTAGTAAAGAACACTGGAAACACACACCTTTGTACGCACGGTGCACGTAAGAGTGAAGTCAATAAATGAGCGACCTTTTGACCTCTTCGAAGAGGATGCCCTAGGCTGATGACCTCATACGTCTCATCCACTTCAAGGTGTAATTCCACACAATTAATAACAATTCACAGTCCAAGTTCCCTTGAAACTATTTGCTAATTCCAAGAAGAACCCCTGGTAGCACCATACAGCTTACCTGATTGGATATTTGATGCAGAAGACAGCACACTAGCTCCTCCGATTTCAGCATGCAACACAGTTGAACCAGAACTATATTTAAAACATAAGTGAAAGGTAGGGTTATAAAGATTGGTTTTTGTCATCGTAATGCTGAGTTATAGACAAAACTATGAAGAAAGATACAATAAAAGTCACAGGTGAAAGTTTCAGCTTAATACAGTGTCTACTAACTGAGAAAAAAGAAAAAAAACTGTCACTGTGTTTTCACATCCACGTTTAGGGAGGCGACAGCGGATACCAACCACATCTCTGGCCGCAGCATTCGCAGATGGACACCAACCCTCAGAAATCTAAGAAACCATTCAGCATGAATCGTTTCACAGATTCATAAGTTTTGAGGTGAAAAAATAACAAAACTGTAGTAGACTACCCCTAGTATTAATAAGGAAAGCACGCTAAAGAGGAAACTTAATGAACGTTAATCCTGGTTTATTTCTAAGCTGTAACTTCCATACCATGCGTGTCATGTCATGCCCGAGCCAAAGATGGCGGCGCCCAGGGGGGGCTTCAGTGCTTCTCACCAGGCGAGTTTTTATGGTCATTAATTTTTGGAGTATTTACCAATCTTTGAACCCACCTTTAATCAGTCATAGTTTTGAGAAACACATTACAAAGCCACTGCCCTTAAAGAACTATGAGTGTTTGTATTAGTATTTTGAAAACAAAGTTTCCCATCAATCCACACTCACCTTCTACAACCATACCAGAGATTGTGTTGTCAGATATTTCAAGAAGACCTACATGGATACAAGAACAACAAACAGTACATCATTTTTGAGATTGATGAAACAACTTCATCGTTTATTTACACACACTTGCAATAAAGTGACAATTGTCTCCAGTAGATAAATTTAATAAATTAAGTCTATACCACTAACACTTAACTACCTGCTAATTGCAAATAAATCGAGTAAATCATGTCAAGTAAATAATACAATTTATATACAAGTTGTGAAGGAAACACAAAAAGTCAAAAAGACTTATAATGTATTCCCATGAACCCTCCTAAGAAAACAAGTAACAAGAATCCCACTAACCCCCCCAAACGATAGCAATATTTTCCCGTTCGCCCCCCCCCCCCTTACCCCAACCCAAAGGAAGAAAACAGTTACAATATAAAATAGTATTTTGCACAAGTTACTTTGGTGTGTCGAATAATAACTGATTAAGTTTTATTTTCACCAATACCGAGAAAATGTTTATTGAAGAGTGATTTGAAAACTGTTAGATCTTAATAGAAGCTTAGCACCAGGCAAGGAGTTCCAAAGAGATGCAGTATGTGGAATAAAGCTGTTGGAGTGGCTCTTTCCCAGCAAAGCAAGAGTATATGGGTGAGACCAAGCAAAAAGCCAGGTTCCAGGCTCAAACACCTTGATAGGAGCAACCAGGTTGGACACACTGGTTGCACATTTACATTTACCATGAAAATATCTCTAGAACAGAGGCTGGCTCAGATCTATTGCAGTAAAGAGGTTGTAATGTTGATCCTAACCCTTCATCAACATTATAACTGTCTTTTGTCAGTTTCTTAAGAAAACATAAAAATATTAAAACATGTGTTCATGATTGAGAGTTCAAACAAATTGCCTGCATGCATCTTTTAATTTACAAAGTCTCAAACTGTGTAATTTTGGGGTGAGGCGGCTTCAAAGAGAAACTCTAACTAAGAGGCGATTGGTATTGGTATCAACTTTAGAAACGACTGACTATTAGAATATTCAAGAACAAATTATTGTGAAGCTTTACAAATTGTTTATCAGAAAAGCTGATTTTAATATTGACTAATATCTGAGCGTAAGAGAAAATCTTTTAAAAATGAAAGTTTCTTGGGGGCAGTTTTTACTCACCGAAGACTGTCTGAGTCAGATGCCATGCGACACGTCCGTCTTCTGCTAGCAGGTCCAACAGATGCTGCTCATGTGAGTTGATGGCATTCAAGAGCTCTACTAGGAGGTGCTTCTTCCTCACCAGGGGTACCTCAGACGTAATGTCTTCAAAGGTCTCCGTGGTACACGCAAGACAAAAGTGGGACTGGGGGCGGGAGCCAGGGACTATCCACTCGGGTCCATGCTGGCCGTGATCCACTGTGAATGCTGAAAGTTGGCTGAGATCTGACATCACGATTCCTGTGATTTTTAAGTGAATGGAATTGATGTTTGGTTAGAATTGTTGAGTTCAGAAAATTGACATGGACCATGACTCACAAGACTTGTAATGTCTTGATTAATCTGCAATATCTGCATAGTGATCCTGTGCAACAGTGGCGTATACAGGGGTCAGGCTTTGCAAGTGATCCTGAGGATAACTGCTATTCTGCTGACAAAACAAAACATACCTCAACATTATCACTTACCAGATTACTTCCCAGGGCTCTCCCCATGCACAAATTAGCGTATCGAGCCGATTTGCGCAAAAAGCGTGCCGATACACGCAAATTGCGTGCCGATATGCGCAAATTTCAGCTAATACGCAACAAAAATAAATAAATAAAATATGAAACATTTATCTTTTATTTCTCAAAAAAAAAGAGAGAAAACCAGCGAGAGAAAAAGCTTTGCTCCAAATTGTACAGTGGGGCTTTTAAAACCAAGATAAACACCAAGTAGAAAACATTCCGAAAGCGTTGTTTCAATTAAGCGTGCTTCGGCCAAACATACAAAAATGTGGGTCCAGAATGCTCCACAGTTTTGAAAAAACCTGTGGAGAACCCTGCCTCCTAAAGAGAGATTTCTACCAAAATAAATAGGAGCACCTTTGATACACTCCAACAGCTGATCAAAAAAAGCCATCTTTGGCCATCAGATACCAGGGGCCAATTTCAGAAAGCAGCTAGGCGCAAAACAATTTTGCTTAGCAGAAAGAGGTATATACGTGTATATAGTTTGTGGCTGCTTCCCTGCTTACTTGTGCTTGGCAGACATTTGTTAAGCATAATTTTGTTCTTAGGCAGCTTTATGAGTTGGACCCTGAAGTATAATTATATGGTGAGTCTGGATGAGATGGAATTATGTAACAAAGTTCTTCATCTTCCATTGTCTTGGTTTTCAAAATGATGAGCTCATTCGTCATGGTCCGTCCTGTGGCTACTGTCTTTGTTTTGTTTTGTTTTGTTTGTTTGTTTGCTTATACTTTTGAGTTTGTTTTGTAAACCCATCTCGTTTTTGATCTTTGTATGATCTTGTGTTTAAGTGTTGTGCCTTTTGTATATGAATTGTTGTACTACATAATTACTTTCCATCTTTGTTTTATTTTGTACAAGGCATCCCAGCCTACAAGCCTTTGCTTGTAAGGGTCATGCATCCATACAGTTTCAGTTTCTGTTAAAACAAGTTGATTTTTTGGTGTGTGTTTTTTTAATGTATGGAAATAAATGTTGATGATTGATTAATTGATTGGTGGGTTAACCTCAGGCACATAATACATAAAGGCCCATAGTATTCTTCCATTTGGGTTTTCTTATGAAGTATGAGAGTGTACAGAAAGTGGCCCTACACAGCTATAACAAGCAGGGTACATTTAGGCATTATGTTGATCAAGCTGTAGTAGCTCAAATTTTTATTGATTTTTTGTATTATACAACTTGTTTTTCATCTCATCTTTTATCATTGTATTAATATTAATATACTTGCCGTGATTTGTCTTTGTTGATTTTGAATATTCTAGTAACTGGATCTTGAATATAAAATTCAAGCAAAGCAAAAAAGGATTAGTCAGCTTCTATTATCCAAACTGCCCTGAAGCTGACTGAATAAGTGCTAGCCCCTGCTGTAGTGCCTTAGTGGGCAATATAAATAAAGTGATAGCTCTCTACTATGTACTACTATTACTAATACTTTACATAATAAAAACAACAATGAGTGAATGACGATTGGAGAATAAAAGATACATTGATCTAAAAAAAGTTCCATTCCCTTTGTTCTTCACCTTCACTCGGCATTCAGAATCACAATCACGTGCACTGATCTGCTGATTATCATATTAATTCAAGATATATTAGTTACTACAGTCATTTGACCAGTTCGGGATCACTTTTTTAATTCACATTGTTTTTGGTTGCAATCTCTTTGACATTTTAAACAAAAAAGTTTATCAGTTTACCTAAACATGTTATAAAACTCACCAAGTATCCACTGACAAAAAAAGATTAGTACTTTTGAAGAGGCTTTGAGAAAAGTATTGTCACCTGTTTGACCAGTTCAGGATCAGTTGATTCTATTCTGAATCAGTAGCTTGCCCTCTGTTGCAAACCAATACTTCCATTCATAAAACTGTCTCTCAAGGACACAAACTTCACAAGTGTGTTGGCATGGACATGGACTTCCTTTCTTCAGTGAATTTCATGCAAGTGTATTCAACAGCAGCGCAAAAATTCCAGCAACAAAAACACAAAACAACAGCAAAGGCAAATGAAAAGGTGAAGCACGCCTAAAAGCAACATTGACCCAAATATCTATTCTTACAGTCGCGATTTCTTCCTCCAAGTTTCATTTTCTCACAAAAAAACAATATTCCTACAAGAATTTGTTGAAGAAATGTATCTTAAAAGCAACAAATAACCTTTCCACTGCAGCAGTAAGATTTTACCTCACTGAGTGCGGCACCATTTGACGCAATGAGAGATGCTGAGTAGTGAGTGATCCCGAACTGGTCAAGGGTACGATGCCCCCCAAAAGACGATTTCGGTAATTTCGTCTCCTCAAAAAAACAAGACGACTGCTCAGTATTTACCTGAAATATTTTTTACACATTCTAAGCATTTAACATAAATGTTATTCGCCCTGGCGTTCAAATTTTAAAGGTGAGAAGTTTTAACGGCGTTTTTCAACCAACATTTTTTTTTTAAATAATGATCAAAATCGCAGACAATCTTCAAGAAAATGGCCATAATTTATTTGTTGATGAAGTTTGGAACCTTATTTTGGGTTTGTTGGTTTATTGCATGTTATTCTTCACATGTATCAACAGAAATTGGTAATGTGAGAAGTAACTTAATTATGGGGTTGTTGCAAAGTTGAAGTGATCCCGAACTGGTCAATGATCCCGAACTGGTCAAATGACTGTACTATTTATTAAACTGAGGCACACATAAGTACATGGCTAAATCTGCACTGGTAGAACATAGAAAGAAGCAGTTTAGTCAAAAGGGTGAGAGGAGAGACAAGCACTTGACTTGGAGCAGCAACGTATGCAGGTACCTAGCATCAGTGCCAATGAAAACTGCGGTATTGGCAAAAAAGAAAGAAAAAAGGTGACTCTACTGAACCTAAAAAAGGAGAGGTCGAACCGAGGGCCAGGCCCAGCCAAAAAGGTGGTCAGATTTTTATCAACTTACCGATTTTGGTTTGTTACAGAGTTAACCTCGGAATTGTCAGGAATTACCATAGACTTTCAATTTGTGAAACAATTGGTGTTAATCGTTAACCATACTTGTCTGACTCAGAGCCTGTTTGTTGAAAAATTTAAGCATCATGGGCGCTGCCATTTTGTAGTTTGCATACAGAGTATATGATTGGTTTAAAGTTTAAAATGCGTGTTCACGTCATAATACGTTCCACACAATTTGGAGTGCGCCTTCTATATTGTTGGGCTATGGGCCGCGCAGTATTCAACAGACGGATCGGATGGCATCCATTATTAATTATGTTAATTTACTTAGGCTGTTCATATAACTCAGAAAATCACAAAGCAAAGCTTAGCAGTATACATGCAAGAGCTATTCAATAATTACTCAACAAGTATAAACTGATAACAGCAGCGCTTTTTTGACACCTATTTTTGATAAAATTGTTATCTGATTGTTAATTGACCTTTTTAATGTGAATCTGTAAGACTGAGGTACTCAAAGCTGATAATATTGTTTTTGTGCACGGTGATAATGTTTTGTGATTTGCGATGGATGCGTACGAAGTCCTGGCGAAGTATTCCTTTTCAGTTCTTCTCTCCAGCTAGCTCACCGTTTGGGGGTTTGATTCGGACCCAAGAACAAAAGGAAGTAATTCATTTTGCGTTTTGTATATGGCTCTGTCTGTCCCGGGGTTCGTCTCGAATAACTTTTATTCCTGCCTGAAGTTCAATCGCTTGACACTTACGAACCGCCTTCCCGACTGCTATACGAGACGGTGGTGGAGCATGTCTTAGCTATTAGAGGTCAACTTGATGTAGCTTTCCTTTTATGGATGGAGCGTGCATGTCATCAGACGAACCCTGGACAGCCATGGGTTGGGAGAATTTCCCAACACTCACATAAAACATGAACACCTAGGTTTATTTGGGGTATGCAGTTTTTTATTTTCAATAATCTCACATGAGGTGACGACGTGTGATCTAATTATTTTTTTTTAAAAATCCTACGAAAGTATTAAGTAGAATTCTTATTGTCAATTGCAAGGCACATATTAGGTTGCCACAATGGTATTTCTTACACTTTCAATTCATTTTTGTTTATATAATAAAAAAGAGTGCCGATTTTATACGAGGCCAGTGGATGTGTGCAGAAATGTCATGAGTACTCTATGCACCCAGTTCGGTGTTAATTACTTCATTGATCTGTGATTTAAATTCTCCATACCACCTACTACCCAAGTCCTTTCCCCATCTCCAGTCTGTACATGTACATGCAGAAAAATAAACTGTGTATAGACGACCATAAATCGCGTATTAAAAGTCAGCCTTCGTTGCTCTCTGCATCATAGAGCTCGGTAACACAACTTGTAGGCAATGAGGGGAGCTATAGCCCCGGTCTCTCCCAGAGACGGAATGCCTGTCATGTCGCACATTCCTTCCACATTCCTGAGGATGCGGTTTTGACGTCAGTCACGTCTTATCCAGCGTCTCACTTTATGCAAATGCCTTGCCGAAATCAGCCGGCGATCCCGTTATCTGATTGGCGGGAAGTAATCACAGTGGGAGGAGCCGGGCGTGGACCAATCAGAGCGCGGGTTAGATGAGTTGACGGGAGATGCGTAATAGGGGGAGGTTTGGTAACCCGGGGTTGGTCGCTCGCAGTCTGCTCTCTGTGTTTGAGACGACTCTCTCGGGTTGCGTTCTTCATCACGCTTTCTGTGGACTTCTGAACGGTATGTGCACTATTTTGTATTATTTTATCGCAAAATAAAGGCTGGAGTTAATTAAAATGATTCCCTTTTAAAGCTGATAAAATTCCAAATTCACCCGATAATGCATTTTGAAAATTGTTTACATTGGTAATACGCGAAAGAAATGTTGACATTAATTCCAGTATGAATTAACAATTAAATCATTAAGTACCTTTTGGACTATGCGTGTCTTCGTAGACGCTTATAGGGAAATTAAAAAAGAAACAATAGTCACTATATTGCGGCCTACTCAAAGCACGGGACAACGAATTCATTGGCGTAGAATGCCGAGGTCCTTACACTGCAACGACAAAAGAGTTCAATAGAATGTTATAAATAAAGGAAATGGCAGAAAACAAAAATGACCAACAAGTCATGTTTACTTCTTGGATAAACGCGTTAATAATTGATAATACTTAGCATTAAATCACACTGCGGTGTGGGGTGAATAAATTGCTCTCGAACAGCTGTTTGCTATTAGCCCTTGTAACACTAAGATAATCCTATTGAATGATCAGATTGGATTAACGGAGAAAGAGAGATTAATTTAACAATTTCGTTTGACGGCGCCGAATGGCGTATGCTAAGACACTGAACTGACACTCTCTTTTTAGGCCGCAAGTAAAATTTGTTGTAAGCTACGGCAGCCAAACGGAAATGCCAAACCAAAGCTCTGATCACCTGTCGTGTGTTAATATTGTTGATTTGCAATTATATGTTGTGAAGTGAAGGCATCAAAGGGTCTGAAAATCCAGTAAAATCGAACCCCGCCCCTTTTTAATCTATCCATTGGTGAAACAGAAGTTTTGTTCATTCTTCTTTCCATTATTTCCTTTCCACCTCCTTTTGAAAACCAATCTTCGTTCGCCCAACCCCCTCTTTTTGTGGGGGATGGGGGCTGGGACGGGCATGGATGGTGCAAGGCGCCCCTACTCTACAAAAAACCAATTGCGTACGAATGTGTACATGTATATTGAGCATCATAGCCCCTAAAATGGATTTATTACACCAGTTGAATCTCCGGGTTCACTTTTGCCATAGTCTTTAGAAATGTCACGTACCTCTAATTAACCCCCAGGAATGTATTTTGCTCCCGGCGCGCGCGTGCGCGGACATCTGGCACCGTGATAAGCAAACCATGCGAGCATTCCATGTTGGGGGAGAAAAAGCGTGTTATGACATAAGCGGCACGCCATAGTGTATCAACAGCAGTCTTTAGCTTTGCAAGCTACAGTACGGTCAAGCATGCAACAGTAGTGTGTGGGGGGCTGCACCAAAACAGAGAGACGACCTGCAGCGCAGTATCAAGAACTTCTACACCAGTCCCAAGTTCTAATTCACTTTGTCTTATTTTTGGAATTTATAGAGTTCGTTCGGCTTATGCAACTTCAAGACGTACTTGATCAATAGCAAGATATCCCCCGGATTTTGAATTACTGCTCAAGTACAGCTTTCACCAAGGGAGAAGCACAAACTTCACCAAGATGGCTGAAGATCCAGATCAGTTTTTGTCTGTCAACCGTAAGGATCAGCTAGAAGCAGCTGCCACCCAATTCGACAGCAAGAAGAATTGCTGGGTACCCGATCAAAAGGATGGTTATATTGCCGCCGAGGTGATCAGCACCAAGGGCGACCAGGTCACGGTCAAGACTCTCACGGGCAAGGTAAATTAAACATTAATTTAGGCAGGCTCAATAAAAAAAAATTAAAAAGTAAGCCGGCATGATGATTGATACAGACAGTGCAGGACAGGGGTCGGGGTGCCATTGCTAACGAATAAAGTCTCTTTGCATGTTTTTCACCAACTAAGTATCACTTAGTTAATGTGCCACTAGCTAGTACCTACTAGTACTACTAATAATACTATTAATACTAGTATTAGCAAGTAGAAGTACCACTTGCATGATTGAACAAATTGGGAGAAACTGCATCCAGAGACTGAGAGAGGGTGTTCCAATTAGGACATTCACCCCCCCCCCCCCCCCCCCGGCCCACTCCTAGAACTATATGAGTATCACTCAGCTTCGTTCGGAAAGACCCCTCGTAGTTCTAGGAGTACCCCCCCCCCCCCCCAGAACCCCAAGCCCAGCTGTTGTGTAGGCTTCAAAGGGGGTGTGTGTGTATATGGGAATGGAAGGGCCGGGGGAGGGGGGAGTCTTAGGAATGCCGAGTCTGTGTTGATGGGCTGGACAAGGGGGGTGGGGGGAAATGATTACGGAAATTAGGGTGGGAGTGATTAGGTGGGTATGAGGGGTAGGGGTTACTAGTACTACCTAGTAATAACCCCTGTCCTTTCCAACTGGGAGCTCTAATACAAGGTTACCCCAGTTTATGTTTAAAGTTAGGGTTACAGGTTTGGGATGAAGAAGGGTCCTGAAGCGATCTGAAACCTGTGATTGACATGTATCCCATCACTATCTCCTTCAGCTCTCAGATTAGTTGACAAATTGATTCATAACTTACTCTAAAGCTGCAAGGCACTTTCTGGTTTTATTAGTAGATTCTGGCTTTCCTAACTTCTACTTCAGTACTTGTGTTATTTTCATTGTTGACATTTGAGGGGATTACAGTCATACAACTTTGCAGAAATGTCCTGATCATTTTTTCCCCCAACAAAATTCTGGTATAGTCTGTGTTTGTTTTTAAAGGAAAGGCGAATAAATACTGAAACTTGGGGTTTTATGCAGTTAGCCCGGCTAGCTGTCTTGACTTGTCAAAAACAGATTATTTCTTGAGTTATCTGAAGATCACGCTACATGGTTGATCAAATCAAATCTTGAAAATGAGCACACACACAAAAAGAATATGTTGTTCACAACAGACCTGTCTCTTTTCCTGTGATGAGAAAACAGCATTAGTTTTCACACTAATAATTATGACTAATGCCAGGGTTTATTGCGCATATCTGCAAACCAGGTGGGTGGGATCTTTTATTACATTTGTCTGGTGGGCAAGTCTCAAATCTTAAGTAAAAATAACAGTCATTAAACTTTTAAAGCTGACCACAGCAGACAACCTTGATTTTATAGAGCTAGACTTATTTGTTAGTTTACTTAAAAACATTCCCTTAGGTTTATTAATAGGCACCTTTCTTGATCACAGCAGGGCGTGAAGTAGATTGAGTATAACTGTTTACCAATGTTGAATAAACTGACTGAAAAGGCTAGCCATTTTAGAGTGTCATTATTAAAGAGGCATTTAGAATGTGTGGTGAAACTTTCATTTTTAACTATCATTATTTATGGTGGTTAGGCCAAAACCAAAGAACCATAAACAGTGCCTTGCGTCAGAACATAATAGGCCCGAAGTAGTAGTGTTTTTAGGTTACTTTTAGAGATGGTCGTTGCCTTGGTGCCCCTCAAAATGTTCCAATAGAAATGTACAAGTTCCTCATAAAGGCATCTATTCTATATTATCTAGGAGACGCACTAGGGGGAGAAACGCTGTATTAGCCAGGCAAGCAAATTAGAGAGCAAAGTTAGCCATGTATGGAAGTTGAGCAGAGTTAGCCATTTATGGAAGTTAAAGAGCACAGTTAGCCATGTATGGGAGTTAAAGAGCACAGTTAGCCATGTGCAGAAGTTAAAGAGCACAGTTAGCCATTTATGGAAGTTAAAGAGCACATTTAGCCATTTATGGAAGAGAGCAGAGTTAGCCATGTATGGAAGTTAAAGAGCAAAGTTAGCCATGTCTGGAAGTTAAAGAGCATAGTTAGTTAAGTATTGAAGTTAAAGAGCAGAGTTAGCCATGTACGGAAGTTAAAGAGCACAGTTAGCCATTTATGGAAGTTAAAGAGCAAAGTTAGCCATGTATGGAAGTTAAAGAGCATAGTTAGTTAAGCATTGAAGTTAAAGAGCAGAGTTAGCCATGTACGGAAGTTAAAGAGCAAAGCACAGTTAGCCATTTATGGAAGTTAAAGAGCAAAGTTAGCCATGTTCGGATGTTAAAGAGCAAAGTTTGCTATGTATGGAAGTTAAAGAGCAAAGTTAGCCATGTATGGAAGTTAAAGAGCAGAGTTAGCCTTGTATGGAAGTTGATGCAAATTAAAGATATGGACAGAGAATTTGGTGTAGGGTAGCAACTTCAACTTCAACTTCAGTTTGTAATTCAGGAGATTAGGAGGAAGAAATGTTCGTTCCATTTTTGTTTTTAAAAATTCACAAAATGAATCTGCATTATATAATATAATTTTAAATTGCAATGGAATAACAAAATATTATTGACAGTTAATACTGAAACATTTAAAAGACTTCACATTGACTATAACAACGCTTGACTGTAATAAAAGATGTTAATCTCTTTTGGGAAAACTGTACAAAGGTCATATTTTCCTCTCACTTGCTCTAGGAGTCAATTTGCTAGATCTGTATAAATTCAATCCCTTACCCCAGCTACTTGCATTAATTAATTCTCTTAACCCAGGTGTATAGGCCTAAATGGGAACCTAAGAGGGCTGAGACAGTATTGTGCTGGATTATTGATGTTAATTTAAGCAGCTTGGGGTTGTATGCTCCCGAGGAAGTTGAGAAAGTTAGCGGAATGGTTTAAGTATTCCCGATGAACAGGGATAATAATGTTGTAAAGTGCCTTGATCTAGCTATGAGGATATGTGCGCTATATAAGAACCATTTATTGTTATTACTAAGCTATTACTTGTTTTGAAGCATTGCAACTGACAGAACGTTCAATAGTTTTCTAACTAAACGGCATTGCAGCCCCTTTAAATGGAAATCTTTATTACTCTGTGCCAGCTTTATGTTACAGAAGGTAAATATTTGTTCAAGGTTTTAGCTCTTGTTGACAACAGGATTAGGTCAGCTGACTCAAGTGTGAAATCTTTGAGGATCAAGACAGATTAAAACGATAATTGCAATTGATACATGGACACTCACTTCTAAAAAATGTTAAGATAACATATTCAACGAAAAGTTTGATCACATCATGAAAGTTATGAGATTAGATTCTCTGGGAAAGAGAATTGAGAAATGTAATCAGCAAAATCAAAACCAAACGAATTGAAACATGAATTTTGTAATGTTGGTTTTGCTGCAGAGGAAAAAACAATTGTGGGTGCTTTTTAATTAATAAACTGCTCAATTGAATATATTTGTAATGTTCTTTTTCTTCTAGCTAACTAAATTGTTGTGTAGTTCAGACATTTTATTTTCAAATAAACTAAGGTCCTTTTCAAAACAATGGCTTGGGCTTGGGCTTAGGCTTCTTCAGTTATTTAGAAAACCTGCACTTTCCTTACAAGGCTTCAAATATTAAGCGGATAGAGCCCAAACCCAAACCCAAGCCCAAGATTTCATGGACATGGATAATGAGAGATAAATTTATAAAGTGATTGTGCGGGTTAGAAATAAGAAATAAGCATGGCACTGATTTGAGCATCCTTGGTCTATGGTTACAGAAACTAAATCTGTTAGAATTAATAAGCTTAAAATGGAAAAGTCAATTAGAAAATCTAGATTAGAGACAAAAGTAGAAATGTCTGGTGAATACACATGTACATAGTTGTTGAATATGAGCTGACTGAAAACTTCTCTTGAGCTTGTGGCTTTTAAGATAAAGTGTATATTCCAGTGAAATTTGGGTAATTTTTCCAACTTTCTCACCTTGGGTTAAGTTTGGACGAAAATATTTTGGGTTATTGAAAGGCATTAGGTAAACATTGTCCAATTTATACCCATCAGTTTTACTGTTTTGTTGTTGTTGACACTACTGAATTTGGTGTTCAGCATTCACTGAATAATAATTGTTGTTGTTGATGTTGTTGTTGTTGAAGCTGTTGTCACTTGTTTACTTAATTTGGTGTGTTACATTCACTGAATGATACCCAAATCATAAATAAATGAAATGTTGTTGTTGTTGTTGTTGTGTTTTAAACTTGTGGTATTACTGCATTTTGGTATTGTGTTTAAATTATAAAACAACTTCTGTGCCCAGTTTTTAATTCAATGTTAGGCCTAGATACACGCAAGTGGTGGTCCACTGCTGTTAGTTATTTATAAATAAATAAATTGATTTAAATAAAGAAATGTAACATTTGACATTTGTTTCTCTTCTCCATACAGCAAATTACTATGAAGAAGGATGACACTCAACAAGTCAACCCTCCTAAGTTTGAGAAAGTGGAAGACATGGCTGGCCTGACCTTCTTGAACGAAGCTAGCGTACTTCACAATCTCCGCTCTCGTTACTTCTCAGGTCTCATCTATGTAAGTACTGCTTAAAGATTTTTCAAAATTCCGCAAAGGGACTATAAGTAACCCTCAATTAGACTTAGCTTGATAGACCCTCTGAGCCGCTGGCCCAATTCAGTAAAGTTCGACTTACACCCAGACAAGTTTAGCCAGCAGTTTAGTTAGCACTCACAACAAAACACACACTTTTTAAGTTTTCACTCACAACAAAACACACACTTTTTAAAGACTTTTTCAAACATGTTAGTTGGGTTTTTAAAAGTTCAAAGTGTCCAAAGTAAACAAGAAAGAAAACAGTTTGTAAAAACATTCTCAGTCAGGTGAAATTTCGTCAGTGCTGGAAAAACAGTGTGGCACTAGTACACGGAACCAGCGACATTTTTTACTAGCAGCTGCATTTTCGTTTCAATCTTTTAGGTACTTTGTTTTTATCAAACTCAAACTGGATCAATTTTTTCCATTTGAATTAATTCTTTTCTTATGTACCTCTGAGGTAAAAATTGAAATTTTGCCATTAACCTGCTGTCATATGTATCAACAGCCACGTCAGTCAGTTTTATTTCTGTCTATAAATACGTTTCGGAATTCCGTTTAATGAGAAAACAGAGTCTGGCTGACTCCAGGTCTATCTTTAGTTCATCATTATTTAGCCATACTCAAGAGAGGGTCTGATCTGGTGTGTGGACATACCATGGCCATATATCAAGCGTCTGGCTGCCCATGATTGTTACCTGATACAAAGGCACTCACTGCTCTCCATTGAAATCAACATTTCTCATTACAAACCAAACTATACTTGTTCATGTAACATAAAACTGTCTGCTTGGTGTAAGGGCTAATTGGCAGGCCCCCGTGGTCACCCTATTAACATTTCAACCTGAATAAATAGGGAGTAGGACCCCAGCTAAAAAAGTACATGGTGTTTCTCCAAAGTAAGCTGAGAAAGCCAAACAATCTCAGTGGGGTCGATTTCTCAAAGCAGTAAGATTCATCTTAAGATGAGTTGTAACATCTCTCATTGTTCATTGGTCTTTGTGAAATCGGCCCCTTTAAATTAAAAAACAATGACTGGAAATCATGAATGCATTAAACATTTTGACAGGTTTGCATTATTGTTAGAACGGGGGAAATAGAATTATTGAAAGCAATTTATTCAGGAAAACAATGACCATTTTCTTTGTAAAATCAAAAGACAATCAAGGAATACTTAGCTAGCAGTTAAAGGGAACAGTAGATCTTTTTAATTTTTTTTATTTTGAGAAACAACCAACTTATGTTTAGTGTCATCATTTATCATTTATCAATGTGGCGTGTCGTGGCCGAGTGGATAAGATCACTGGACTCAAGCTCTGGTGTTTCTGATCAGCAGAGTGTGGGTTCGAGCCCCGGTCGTGACACCTGTGTCCTTAAGCAAGACACTTAACCATGATTGCTTCGTCCTTCGGATGGGACGTAAAGCCGTTGGTCCCGTGTGTTGTGTAACGCACGAAAAAGAACCCAGTGCACTTATCGAAAAGAGAAGGGGTCCGCCCCGGTGTTCCTGGTTTGATCGGCTGCATATTGCGCCACAGCACCTTGTAAACCATTACAAGGTGCTATGTAAAGGAGTAGGTCTCATACTTCAAAACGTAGCCCCAAATACCTTGCAGGAAATACTGAATGTTAAGCGCTTAGAGGCTGGCCTGCAGTAGGCGCTATACAAATACAATATATATATATATATATATATATTTATGCATAATCAACAGCTACGGCAATTAAAGTAAGCAACAGTTATTTTGGGCGTCTTATATATACAAATATAAATAAATAGCTCTGACTAAAATGTTTATATGATAATGCAAAATTGTTTACTAAACAAAAACAAAAAACAAACAAAACCTGAAAAGCACTTTGACGTGAGCATTGAGACTTCTAAATTGTTTGAAAAAATATGAATGATGGAAATCATTTCTTGAGAAATTCCAATAGAGAATTCAGCGGCAGTTATGCCGGGGTGCGTTTGGACAAAAAAGAGACGACTTTCTTGAGAAAAAAAACCCATAATTGATATACAAAATGTGATACATTTCAACCCAAAATGATGAGTTAAAAAGTAGAAAACACTTTCAATTGACTTGAGTCAACTTGAAAGTCAACTACAGTGGTGAAAGACTAAAATGAAATCTGTCAAGACTCATAGAGGCGCTAGACTTGTAAATGCTCTAATATGCAATATGTGGGCCTATTGCATCAACACAGACTACTCATAGTGAAAACCACAAGCCAGTCTGTACTGCTAGATGTGCATTCCATTTGTGCGTGTAGACATGCCTGACCATATAGGGTGATGATAGCGCCTGTACAATAACCGGCTTGCCAATGCACATTGCACTCAGTCAGTCAGCATTGCTTGTCAGAATGGTCGGGATTTCATGGCTGATTTCACATTCAGTTGTAACTTGGATGGGGGATTTTCATGTGAATTATTCTTAAAACATCTCACAGCCGCTTGCCAGGTTGTAGTGTAAACTTGGCCGTGATCCCTGGTTATACGGCAGTTACAGGTTGAATGTCTTCTACTAGTCAGATGGCTCAGTTGGTGGAGCACTGGCATGTTAATCGGGAGGTCACAGATTCAAATCCTACTCTAGTCAATTTCTCTTAGTTCAACCCCAAATTTAAAAAAATTTATTATTTTGTTTTGAAAAATGAAATCATTATGAATAGGAAACAAGAAGAGTTGTTCAGTTTTAGATGTGGGAAGAAAACCGCAATGGGGAAAACCCACGCAATCAGGTAGGGACTGAAAACCCAATCCACATAGATGGGCTTTGGTCTGTCGTGGGATTCGAAGCGGGGCCCACAGAGGTGAAAAGCAGGGGAAGAAACCACTGAACCAACTTGATCCCCAACCAGGCAACATGCATTCTTAAATTGTTTGTTTTAAATAGTGACAAGTTGGTCATGCAAAAATATTTAGTCCAACATTTTCCCTTGAAATTCTGCACAAACTACTCACATATTTAGAGAGAACAGGGAGTTTTGGGCTGTTTTTTTCATTGGTTTTCTATGATTTTTATATTTTATAAGATATTAGGCCCCAAATAAGGGCATTTAAATTGACACTTTGAAAAAAGTTGATCAGTTTATCAAGTCTACAGAAAAGCTCTGGGAAGTGTTAACAATTTATTGCTCTAGCCTATGTGTTTGTTTTTGAAATAAAAATGATAAGGGAAAATTTGTCAAATTATGAGGGCAGTGTTGAACTTGGAGATGAAATTCTGCCTGGAGAACGTGAACCATTGTAGAAATCATTTTGGGTTGAACAAAGAAACATTTACTTGAGTGGGACTTGAACCTGCGACCTCTGGATTAACGTGCCGGCGCTCTTACCACCTGAGCTATCTAGCTCTATGTTCGCGGTCTCAGAAAAGTTTGTCAGTACATTAGAACAAATTTAGTTCCCCCGTCACTTCACAAGGCAGGCAATTGGTTCATGTTTTACACTGCTTAATACAATCTGTGTACAGAATGTTGTGGAGTGGAAGTGCTGGGCCCCAAAGTAAACGTCTCTGTTTGATATGGTGTGATTTGCACAATGTATAATTTCCACTTAAACTTTAAGGACCACAGTGCAATCAATGGGTAAATTGACACAGGGCAATTTGTTCAATATTAAACAAACACGGACTGAGGGGGTGTCAGTCGGATTGCTTTATGTCAGGGGTCATATGTTATTTTTTAAAACTCATGTTGAAATAACTACATGTATATCCGTTGGTGATTTACTATCGTGTTTATGATAAGCCACAAGTGCAACACGGGTTACCAAAATAGTACAGACTTGAATTTCAAGGAAATAACCACAAGACCGTAGGACTTGAACTTTTTGAGTATCCAATCGGCACAGTAGGCTCTGTGCCCAGGGCCTATGGAAAAAATTGGGGCATATAAATTAGGGACCTATATAAACATATTGAATGGGTACGAAAATACAGAATGATGGAAAACAACGCTAGGACCTAAACTTGTTGGAAATGTTGAAACTAATGAATTGGCCTATATCAATAGTTTTGTATAAAAACTGATTTGCGAAATTTTATGATGTTTAACCTGTATGCCAGTTTATGGGGCGACTGACAATATGAAGGCTGAATTCTACTGCAGAGCTGCCAACTCTTCCTGATTCTGCAGAAAGTTCCTTGAAAATACTCAATCTTTCCATGTTTTGATTTGTTAAATGTAGTTCTAAGTTCCCCGATTGTCATACAAAATCTCCCTGATTGCAAGATGCAAATACTGGCAGCTCTGCTACTGGACTACAGGAACTGCCAAACAGCTAAAAAAATTCAATGTTTTCCAACTCTGTCCCAGTTTTGTTAGAGGAGATCTTACATTCAACAAAGCCTCTTTGATTTCACAAAGTTGCACACAGGCGAGATATCAATGACAATTTTTGAGGCACAAATTGCCTGATTATGACAAAACCCAATACTGTTAAACTTCTGGAATGTTTTTGCACCTGAAAGGGCTGCATTGTACCGCATAAACCGGAGATCAGATTTTGTTTTAAAGTTTTCTGAAACACATTATATAGAATATCTTTTTAAAAGTTCAGTGATCTTTGCAAATCTTTTTAAAAGTTCAGTGATCTTTGCAAAAAGTTCAGCAGTTGAGTCGCAGAGAGTTTAGGAGCATGTGAATGAACAGTCTCCAGCCTTTTTATTCGTCTCCGGAAAATCCAGGGTAGTCCAGCATGATGAGCACAAATGGTCACATTCAATAAAAAAAATCCACAATTAAAGGCAGTGTGTACTTTTGGTAATTACTCCACAAGTTAATGACCATACAATCTTACTTGGCAAAGAGCACTGGAGAACTGTTGATATTATAAAATATTATTAGAAAATGACCCCCTTTAAGGTAATGTTGTTTTAGAGAAAGAGGTTATTTTTTTCTGCGAAAGGCTTCAGGCATGAAGCCTTTCCTAAGCATCTGGAAGCACACTATGCTATGCAAAAAGGATGTTTTTTATTTCATTATTTTCTTGTAACTTCGATGACTAATTGGGCCCACAGGATTTTTAATTTTATGCAGATGTTGGGATACACCAAGTGAGGATACTGGTCTCTGACAATTACCAAAAGTATAGCCTGCCTTTGAATACAAAAACAAAAAACCACACATCCAGGCGCAAATATAAAATGCATTCAATACAAGGTTGTGACACATGTTCATTCTGTGCAACGCTTTATATGGTCAGAGATGGGTGACACCAGTCTCTGAGTAAAAGGACATACTTCAGAAATTCCACAAGGATCGTTTGGGAGTCTAGCATTTTAATTACTCTGTGGGTGACTGGGCATCTTGCATCTGCATATATTGGACTGGGCCAAATTTCATGTAGCTGATGTGCTAACATTATTTGCTTGAGTTCAAAGTGGTTACCAAAATGTCCTTCTGGTGTATACTGTTTTTGATGGCAGGGTACCAGCTGCTAATTTTAATCTGCGCTTACATTTTTTTCAATAAAGCTATATAAAAATAATATTATATATATACATTAAATTGGTTTAAAGAGGGGCTTTAAGGTCAAATTGAGTTTTGGGATAAACTCATTTTCTAATAGATAGAGTCCTCATGGAAGTGAGGAAAAAATCAAGTCTGTAATCTCACGTTAAAATGGTGTAAAATGTCATTTGATTTGATACTCTTTCTGAGAGAAATTTGAAACATGGCGACATTGATATCAACAATAAATTGGTCTGGTACATTTCAAAGAGGAGTTTTTGCATTCAGTCAAATTCAATGTCTTTTGGATTGATTACCCTCGAAATTCAGAACTGGAACTGAACTAAAAATTTCCTGTACAAAAACGTACAGACCCATAGTTAAAAAATAAATTAAACATACCTATAAAAAATATTATTAAATATTACACAAGAGCGAGTGGAATTCGAAAAAATGTAGTGCTTCTGCCTTCAACCACTTCAAACTCCTTTCTTTAAAGTTACCTGTTGGTTACTTGTACATATTAAATTCAACATTAATTGAAATTTATGCACACACTAACATCTGCTAACAAATAACAAATCGTAATTAGCTGATTTATTTTTCGGAAATGCATTCATTTGAAGAAGGATCGTTGGGCCCACGGCCAACTATAAAATATGAATAGAATAAATAGTTTTTCAATCTACTTGCCTTCTCAATAGACACATGTCACTTTGTTCACCTTGTACATTCCCTGGCGTTCCCTGGCAGGCAAGATACTGTACATTTTGTGTCATAATGACCACATGAGACTTGCAGTTTGTAAAAGTAACTCCTGGAAAAGTTTTAAGATGTGCCCCATTTCTTCATTCCAGAAGTTGACAAAAATCAGACAGTGAATTTTTCATAAAATGTATGATTATATGTGGGTAGAAACATAAAGAAGTGCTTACGTTTTTAAACTAATTTTGTTTTTGAAGAAGATGTGGAAATTGTAAATTAAACCAACTTTGATAACAAAAACTTTTCAATTCATTTTTTTCGTACCATCAGACCTACTCTGGGCTTTTCTGTGTGGCCATCAACCCATACCGCCGCCTCCCCATCTACACCGACAAGGTAGTCATGCTCTACAAGGGCAAAAGAAGAAATGAGATGCCCCCTCACGTTTACTCCGTAGCTGACAACGCCTACCACGACATGTTGCAAGGTGAGTGGATATGTTCTGTCCAAACTGTAGGATCAACCCCAGTCCCAACCCCAGTCCCAACCCCAGTAAGGACGGCCCAACTGGAGGCTGGGAATGCCTGATGATGTAATCAGTCAGTGGGCCTCTAAAAATAACTTTTGATACTCTCAAGTTTCTCTCGACTTAAGCCCGGTTCATACTTCCTGCGAACGCGAATGCGAAGCGAATATTGACGTCACAAGTTCGCAACGAATAATTCGCAGCAGTTGAAATGTGCTCAACTCCTGCGGAACAGTCGCTGCGAAACGGCCCTGTGACGTCAAAATTCTCTTCGCATTCGCATTCGCAGGAAGTATGAACCAGGCTTTAAAAGGGGCTTCTGTAACTATCTCGGAAAAACCTGGGAAAATTGATAAAAATATATTATTCCTTGTACGTGCCTCATCACGCACCCAGACCGCCTTGTACCAACCTATGCTCTGCTGGTGGAGTGATCCTCCTGCACTGTGAAAGAGCTCTGGATCCCATCTGTAGTTGGGCTGGCCCAACTACAGTTAGGACAGCCCGATTCTAAATTGGGGCGGGACAGATGCTCAATTGGTTTTTAGAAGATTCCCATCTTCTACGTTGTCATGAAACGTATAATATGCGTGTACACACAACCAGTGAAAAGTTAATTTAATTAGACAGTCGTGTTCCAGTGGAAACAATGAAAAACAGTACAGTATAATATGTTTTGTCAGGCTTGTTGTGATACAGTGACTATTTATTAGGTTTTTTTTAGTACAAATATTATGATTAATTTTTAACTTTAAAAGAAGGAACTTTTTCTCTGGGGACACTAACAGCTTGCAATTTGGGAAACCCTAGCTCCAGTGGTGTAATCAAGGGTGAGGTGGGGTTAGACTACCTGCTCAGCACCCTTCCCCCACCCTCAAATGAGATGGAAAAAAGCCCCCCCTCCCCCGAAAAAACCCCCAAACAAAACCAAAACAAAACTATGTCATTGCACTCCTCCCAAATGAAAAATGGCTAGTTGCACCACTAAATAGCTCATTATACAAAGTGCGTGTGGAAGATGCCCAGCTGGAATTCCTTGGAAGCCAATTTTTTGGGTTGTCCAGTCTCCGAAGTCGTCTGGCGTCTCACTGTGCCGCCAGAAATGTCAAACTCAAGCCCATTAAGAGTAGTCTGCTCTTGCCAAATATTTCTCAGATCATGATCATGATCTTACCATGAGAGTGGAATGCCTTAAGTTAATCTAGTATGATGGCATGGCAGCCCGGTTGGAAAAGTACACTGTAGCGTACACCTGTGCAAAACATTTCCTTTAACAATTTTGTCCATCAAATTTTTTAAAACATACTCCATTTTTTTTTATATTGGTAAATTGTTATCGGAAAAGTACTTTTTGTTTTACTTCCACCTGTGTGGTTTAGTGGAGTATTTTCACTTGTGATTTTAGGACTTTTGAGTTGAAAATGTTTGCATATGGTTGCATAAAGTTGAAAAAAGCTCCACTTACTTTGCAAAGAATCCGCTGCATGTCGTTATTTTTGTACGGAATTCCAAAAGTGCAATTTCCTGGAAGATGGAATTTAGTATTAGTATGGAATTGAAAAACAAGTCTTTTTGTTGAAATTGCTAGCTGGCAAATTCCAACACAAATCCTCTTGTATGATTATTATTTGTATTTATGTGTTTGTTTTTGTTTTATTGATTTCCTATTGTTGTTATTTCTACTTTGTTGATTCAGTTATTTATTTATTTATTGTTGTTGTTTGTTGTTGCTGTTGTTATTGTTTTTTGTGTTTTTTTATGGGGGGGGGGGCTGTGAGTGCACATTCCATTGAGTAGTTGTTATTAGGGTTGCTGCACTCAAAATATCAGTCACAATAAAGGAAATAGGTCCTGACTGAAAACGATAATGGTGAAGACATCTGCAAGGAACTTTATTCACTCAATAGTGCTATAATGTGCTATTTTCTACCTGAGCCTACCATGTTTCTGTTGGAACTGACCCTTTTGACCTGGTGTTTCTTTCTTTTCCTCTCCCTTTTTCCCCATAGATCATGAAAACCAGTCCATGCTGATTACGTAAGTCAAGTCAATCCACTGTAAACCCAAATTGTTGTCAAACCACGTGCATGCAACTTTTCCAATCAGTTCTAATGTTGGAGTGATATTTTACTGTATAGAAAGACTAAGAGTAGTAGTCTTTCTTTTGTTGTTTTAACAATAAATAACAACAATTTCTGTCGTTTGTGAATCCAGATAATTTCTTAATGGAGACTTCCTTCTCAGAACCACTACTTCTTTTAAGAAGAGATTACTACATGGTTCTCAGAACCATTAGCTCAGAATACCTACTTCTTTTAAGAAGAGATTACAACGTGGTTCTTAGAACCACTACCTCAGAACCACTACTTATTTTAAGAAGAGATTATTACATGGTTCTCAGAACTACTACTTCCTTTAAGAAGAGATTACTGTTTTCTCAAAGTTTAGAATCCCATGAAATATCTTGCAACGGATGCTCATTGGACTATTACATGAACTATTGTATTTTTTACAGTTCACAGATTAAACTGTAATTGTTGACATTTCATACCATTGGTTTTCATAACTTCATGTGAGAGTTTCATTGATTTGATTTGATTTGATTTGATTCTCAAATGTAATAATTCCGTACTGATACAACAACTTTTGCTGTTATTGTTTGCCGTTGTAACTAATGTTCCATCTTTTCCCTCAGTAACCCTTTTCAAAGTTTGTTCAATGCAGGTGTCTGCTCCGTGGAACTGGAAGCTTCCTCTTCAATAAATCTTTACTAAAAATAACCTAAAACATTGAAGAGAAAAAAAATAATTACGTTTTAAATATTTATTTTGTATAATGGATTTATATAAATTACAAATAAAATACAAATATGTTAAGTTTAAAGTTGACAACTATCAAATTCAGGGGTCAATCCTTGTTTTTGTTTGCCCAAGAAATGTTCCTAAGAAAAAAAAAAGATTTAAAATTAATGATCTTAATATATAAAAAAAACCAAGGTCTTAACAGCTGACCACTGGAATACATAGCCTACATTATAGTACATTCTTTTCATAATTCATTCATCATAACTAATTGATTACAACTTCTTACAAATGTACATTTTTCAGCATTTTTTTTCTTCCCCCTACATTCCATGCGTGCTGTGTGAGTGTCGTGTAGCTTAGAACCTAATTTTTTCTATTTTAGATAGAAGACCAATTTAGCATACATAGAAATCCACCCTTCGGATTGTCAAACATTCAATATCGTTTAAAAACGTCTCGAAACATGATCGTCCTTTGGTGACAATCTAGCTTAATATAGATACATATATCTCCAAATCCCTTTTCTTGATCCTTACAAAATGTCTTATCCATCATGAGATTTGATTTTTTTTTTTTTTTTAACCCCCCTCCCTCCACAAGTTTGATTTGACTTAACCAAAAACCTTCTCATATTGTTCTTATTTCTGTCGTTTGTTTTGACTCCCGATAATAACAACTAAAAAAAAAACCCCAAACAAACTCAAGAAACATAATCCATGTTAACAATAAGTTTTTCTCTCCTCTATCCACCTTTTTCACCGCACACCTTCAGTGGCGAGTCTGGAGCAGGAAAGACAGAAAACACCAAAAAAGTCATCCAGTATTTTGCCAACATTGCTAGTTCTTCATCGGGCAAAGGAGCCCATGAGGAAGGGAAGAAGGTATTAGCTTGGATCAAGCCGCGAGATGATATATCACAGAAGGCATGAGCACATGCCCAGGGAGTGCTTGCTCCTCCTGCTCTCTTTCATTCCTGTCAATCACCCACCCCCCCTTCTTGCTCGTTTCTTTTGACCCTCCTGTAGCAGTGGTTGTAACCGGTAAACTGACCTGTTTTCTTCTCACAATTCTTCAAAAGGACAATAGATAAATCAGTTGCGTACTGTGAAACCCCATTTAAAAAATTTGAAAAAGCTCACCATCTGTTTTGTGGTTATATTCTTTTGAATTTTACTTTGTTTTGATCCGTTACAAACCAAACACCCAAGAAGTGCAGATTCAAACAAAATGTTTTCTCATATCGGCATTATCAAACTTGCGATTCAAATGGTACTCATAATGTCCAACATTCAAGTCCGTCCGTAGTTCCATTTGTGAATAGTTTCAGGTTATGAGCTGTCAGAACAAAAAAAGTCTCTCTTTTGAACTACCGGTTACGCCACCGCTCTGGTGAGGTGTCAATCGCAAAACTCGCCTGTCGTAAGAGAAACCCTGTAAAACTCACCATTTGATATGGCAAGATTGCTAGGTAAAATGCAGACGATGCTCGAGCTGGACTGAGTAACATTGAGGCGCCACTGGGGTTGGCTGCAGACTCGCCGCTCATTTTTTTTCCGTTGTTCCCGCATCCGAGCACTCGGATTTTGGGACCAATGGAAAATGGGGCTGACAGGTCTACTGCCATCTTGTGGTTGCTCCTAAAAAAAAAACCTGTAGTTTCCATGGAAACAAAGATGCAAACAAGGGCTGCTGATTCGCTGATTTTATTTATTGCATGGCTCTCTTAGCTTCAAGGTTTTAACCCTTTATTTTACTTTGCATGATGCTATTGAACATAATTATCTTTGGTGGGGAAAAAAACAAAAAGTAGTGACAAATATTTTAATTGAAATCATGACAATTTACAAACTTTTGTTGGTTCTTTTTTCTAATGCAATCTGAGTTGTTCTAAAAAAATTGTATGAACTGTTGATGTTGAATTGATTTTTTACCACTTGAAACTTATTGAAGAAACGTTTTCTAAAATGAACAGTGTCACAGAAAACACGGTGGGGGGGGGGGTTCACTCAGATGTAATACCATAATATTTCTCTTTAGACAAGGTACGATAGATTTAGCTACTAATATTGCTTGAGCTTGCATCAAAGAATGCATTAGAACACATTCTCGAAAATGATTTACGAATGACGGAAAGCTGTACAAAAGTCTGCAAACAATTGATGGCTAAAAATGGTCAAAGCATTTTCCTCAAATCTTCCACTGCCAATATCTGCATCCTCTGCCATTGCATAAAAGCCACCTGTAAAAAAAAAAAAAAAACCCAAAATGAAAAGGACAAAAGTTTCCACCCAGCCTCTCCCATTTAGTCGTGATATATTATCTTGCAGCAACGTCTTAAGCGTGTAAAGTTGCCTTGCTTGACCAATGACCTGCCTATTGTTTCTCTTCATTGTGTTGTTTCATTGTCGGCGGGTCAAAGGTCACGCAAGGATCCCTTCTTGTCTCGTTCTCATCTGTGCAAATATGGTGATGTTGGTATGTTCTGGGTGTAGTTAGGCTCATAGGGCGTGGGACAGTATCACTGGATGGGGGACCCTGGGGGTAGTTAGGTATAAATGGGTGGGACCTAACAAGTTCATTCCCTGTTACAATTAGTTTTTTTAAAAACAAAGTTAAGTAGTTTGCAAAAACCAAACGGCCATTACTATAAACAGCAAAAAGGTTTTAGTTCATTTGTGAACATAATAATAACAAGTATGAAGGTTTTGATAAAAAGGACTTGCAACAGTTAAAAATGTATATTATTTTAAAGGAAAATCTTCTTCTTCTTTTTTCTTTAAAAAATTCTCTGAGAAAGTAATTTTGTTTGCTGCTTCTGAGAATAAGTTCCGAGTCACTTGCACATCATGCAATCATGGATGCACACTTTATCCATTCACAAAATGTAAACTTTTGACAAGTTTCACCTGAAATTTAACCCAAATATAAAAAAGAACTAAAAAATTACCTTCATTTTCTTTTCATACTATGTGTGTGGACAACAAGTTGATAGTAATGGAGAAATATTAACGAATTGGTTGGTCAGAGAAATTAAACATATTCTAATGCTGTCTTTTTCTTTCACTAGTGTAAATCTGTTTTGGCACTAAGCTTGGGGGGGGGGGTTGCTTGATGACAATAATCAAAAACCTGAATCCATCTTAAAATTCATTCTTTCAAGCCGGTACTTTCCATTAGATTCCCTCTCAAAACGTTCACCGTTTGATATCTCAAGCAAAGCACCCATCTTGTGGCTGTTTTAGTGTACTTAATCTAGGCCTACATCACCATGCACAGTTCTTTGCTTTGTTGATTAAGTTAGTAATGGTTGTCAGTGTGGGCATTTTCTTCCATGTCGATCTCATCTTAAGACTTCTTTGTAAAACATCTCATTGTTACTGTGGTTTTTTTCCCCCTTATTTGTGAACAGATTGTGTTGTTTAAAACTCTGTTCAGGGACGCAGTGCCTTTGTTGGGCATGGTTGGGCAGTATTCGGGAAAACTGTCATTTAAATTTGTCTGTAAAGACAAGGTTTTTTCCTGGCCGGACAATCAGAGCGCAGCCTGTTTACTGATGTATAAGTTGTTCTGAAAATATCAAATTAATGTTGATTTTGAGCACATTGGAGGCTCAGAAATTGTTGATGCTAAATGGCAGAGACCCACTATTGCCCATTTGTGCAAAACAAAGGCACTTTGTACCTTAAATGGATCGCAACCAAGAAAGAAAAAAGCAAACAAATGTATACATTTGAAAAAAGGGAAAGCATAATATTGCCATTAGGAAGCATAAAATCCATCGAGCTTTTAAAAGCGCTTCTACTTTTCACGAATCCTGCCACCAGACAAACTAAACTGTGAGTGTTTCAGGAGGAAGGACGCTCAAAGCAGTAGTATCTGATCTAGCTCACAATACAGATTAAGTTTCCAGTCCTTACATGAGTGTAAGGATTATTCCTAATGCTGGGTTTTCCTTGTAAAAAAATGAAATATGTGGAGAACTTGATTTTTTTTTACAGTGTTGTATCATTGTAATATTGTGATATATTGCAATAGTACGGCAATATTTAACAATACTCTGGTAATCTAACGCTGTCAAAAAAACGAAAGAGTTCTTCAAGAATTGTCAAATGTAAACCATCGTAGCCACATTGATAGAACTATAAGGATACCTTGCCAATTTGATTAAGAAAATTATAAACATTATTTTTAAAGGCAATCAGTATATATGCTTTCCCTTTCAAGTAAAATCTTTTGTGTCAAAAAAAAAAAGGGAACAAAAAGATAAAAGAAAGTTGTTTGAGAAATTGTGCCTGAGTATTAGGCTTAGCAATGGGATGTAAACTCGAGTCAAGTTTGATGCCCTTTTTGAAGTTCGTTCTCTCTTGACTGCTGAAAGAAAATGGATGTAATTTATAATTTGTACTTAATTTGAAAACTGGCATAATTTCTGCATACAAAGTATCATTTGGGGGGAGGGGGGATTTAGAATGTGAAACCTGATAAACCAAAACTTGTTGTTCCACTTGTGTCAACTTTTAACTGTTTGGATTGATCCGATGTCGAAGGTCACGCCTATCAAATCGAGTGATGATGTCTCGTTTCTGTGAGTTGTTTTGACAATGTTAATATTGTAGTCCTATTTCTGTGATCACCATCTTTCATTTGATGTATATATATATATGCATTTATCTTTAGGTTTCCGTTGATGTCATAATGTACTAATGGCTCAGGACTAACAGGTCCTTATAGTGCATTTTGTGTGTTTTCATAAAATTGCTTTTACATATTTTGGAGCTCCTGGTAAATGGAGTTTACTGATCAAGAGTGGTCTCCAAAGTAATTGTTTGGCAAAAAGAAACGATTATTCTCTTAGAAAAATATTTGTTTGTGGATTGTATTTTTTTTTCTTTCAAATTGATACGTATTTTTAATGCCCTTTTGATCATTACGGAAATTAAATTGCAATTAACGACCTTATAGCACTGAGCCGACGATATTTGTAATCATTTGCATATATATTTGTATGTGTATATTTGTATCATGAACTATGACCTTCTCTCCCTAATGTTAATAATGCATGCCTTTATTTGCATAATATGAATATTCATTATCCACTCCCAAAACAATGCCAAATGAACTTGTAGGGTAACTTGGAGGATCAAGTCATCCAGGCCAACCCACCTCTTGAGGCCTTCGGTAACGCCAAGACCATCCGTAACGACAACTCGTCTCGTTTTGTAAGTAGTATTGCCACGAGGGCGCTTCACCACTTGTGCCGTGGTTACAGCTTGCTGTGCCTTGTAGATCACATGTTTAGTGACATCGTATTTTTCTTTCTCTATTCTTGTAACGGTTAAGAATGTTTAAACTTATTTTCCTGAACAAATTTTTCTGATCATTTATCAATCAAAATCAGTCAACCAATCTATGAATTTTGTTTACCATGTGCTAAAAGCATGAATATTTGTTTATTATTATTTAGGAAAAATTCTATAAGGCCATGGGTAGTTACTTACATCTTCTTTATAAGAAAAAGAAAATTTACTTAACTCGTTTTCAAACTAATCCAGAAATGAAAACACTAATATTTTACCATGAAAATATTTTCAAGTTAAGTTACACCTAAGAACAAATTTTTGAACAAATGTTGGCCATTAGTTTCTTTTGGAAATTAGTAAAGTTGTTATGCACCTCTTTGAAACTATATGTTTGGCTATCTTTGGGTTCAATGATTCATTTTGAAGCCCATTTGCCTTCTGTCCTGGCTCCTGCAACGAGTCAAACCTACAATTTTAAAAAGGCCATGTTTGTAAGAATCCAAAATCAAGAATGTCGAGTTTTGCGTTTACAATGGGAGTTCGGTTTGATGTGATGATGTTCTAATTGCTTGGTACAGGGTAAGTTCATCAGGATCCACTTCGGTACGACTGGCAAGCTGGCTGGTGCTGATATTGAGACTTGTAAGTCAATTCACAGTATTTTTGATCGTGTGTGAATGTGAACCGAATTTACTAGATTTACTGACCCAATTTTAGTGTTGGGCCAGTAAACTCATGACTGGACAAGTGTGACTGGTCTTGTGCTTTTGCTCCAATCTTGACTTTGAGTCAGACAAATAGCTTTTGATTCTGTTGAGTATTGAACAACAATTACACATAATACAAACAAGATAAATCTTCTCTCACATGTATTGGTGCTTGTTCAAATTAAAGCGTTCAAACGTTAAACTGTGTAGGTATTTTTTCCTTTCATTTGAACTCTGGTCTTGTAAAAAAAAAACAATTGCACCAGTAAACATTTTGAGCTACAAACCCTGCGGTCTTGTAGATCCCCCACCCCAATTTGAGCCCTTTTCGTTTTGCAGTTGCCAATAAAGTCCTTGCACATTATGCCCCTTTTTTTGTTCTAAAGATTAGAATATCTAATTGATAAAATTCTTGTATATTTTCAGACTTGCTAGAGAAGTCTAGAGTTATCTGTCAGCAGTCTCACGTGATGCCCCCTTTTTTGTTCTAAAAAATTAGAATATCTAATTGATAAAATTCTTGTAAATTTTCAGACTTGCTAGAGAAGTCTAGAGTTATCTGTCAGCAGCCTACAGAGAGAAGCTACCATATTTTCTACCAGCTGATGTCAGGCTACCAAGCAGGGTTGCTTGGTAAGTTGGTTTTGAAGTCTCTTGGAAACTTTTTTTTTTTTTTAATATTCATTTCTAATGGCTCAATATTTTGTGTGTGGAACTCTTGCCCATTTTCATAATTGTTATATTTTGATCATTTGAAAAAAAACAAAAGGAATAAATTGTTTAACTTATTTACCCAAATGAAAGGAAAGTGACATAATCTCTTTTGGTAGATTTATGTGAACTTTACTTCAAGATGTTCAGCGCTGTTTGTGGAGATTGATATGAACTTTAAATTGTACTTTAAATTCATTTTGTGTGAATGGGTCTTCGCACGTACTAGACAACTTCCCTTTCGACAAGATTTTTTAACGGTAAAATTTAACAGACTGCTTGAATTATTTTCAACTGGTCGTACCAATTAGAACACCTAACTCTGGCTCGGTGTATTGTCCGAGAAATCAGAGCCAACAGTGCAGAATTGCAGCGTACATGCAAGAAAGACGGGTGCAGTTCAGATCTGGGCCTTATCCATAGTTGGGCATCCGCCCTCCTCAGCCTGATAGTGCTGTCATTCCATTTGTTTTCACAGACAAGCTTCTTCTAAGTGGAAAGGCCACTGACTACTTCTACGTCAGCCAAGGAAAGACCGAGATCGACAACGTGGACGACAAAGAAGAGATGAAAATCACCGACGTAAGAAACCTGACTTTCTCGTAGCGGCTTTGTATTGTTTATATTAAAGCACGCTCGATTTGTTAAAATGACAATATCAAGCGTTTGCTATTTCTATTATACATTATATCTACAAGACTTTGATTTTGAACGGGGAAAAAAACCAAACGATTGCTTATTGATTAATCACTGTTGTAAATAGCCATCTTTTCTTGTTGCCAACTGAGGTTTACTTAGTCGTGTCTTAAAATGAGAGGGAGGGTTTCTTACTTAGCACCCAATGTGCTAATCCGGTTTCGTCTTGGATACTTTGATTGGAATTGTAGGACGCCTTGAACGTCTTGGGCTTCACCGATGAAGAGAAACTCTCTCTGTACCAGTTGACGGCTGGTATCATGCACTTTGGTAACATCAAGTGGAAGCAGAGGCCAAGGGAGGAACAAGCTGAGATTGACACCACTGATGGTGAGTCTTGAACTTTGACCTAACCAATAAGCCATCTTCCTGTACTGTGCAGTGTTCATCGTTCTGTACGAAACTACGCAAAAGCTTGCCCCGAAATCATGCGGTGTAGCATGTGAGATTTAGGATGCGAGATTTAGGGTGCATCTGAAGATGTAGGTGTTATACAGGATTGGTAGAGCTGACAAAATATTCGCAGACTGTGTTCATGTTTTGTGTGATCAACCATATACATGAAATAATAAACCTGCGAAAATTTGGGCTTAGTCCGTTGTGTGAGTCGGGGGGGGGGGGGGAATAGCGAAAAACCATGCACAATTTTCAGCATGTAAACACATTGTCCTTAATTTTGGTTAAAACACTGAAAATGCTGTTGCAGTTTTTTTTTAAAGCTTTTAGAAACAGTTTTTCTTGTATATGAGTTTATTTCAGAGGGAAATATTTCACAGAAAAAATAGTTCAGGCTTGAACTCCAATACCAATACTATGCAATACCTTCAATTATGATGATATAGAATTTCTCTATCCAAGAAAGATCAAGCACTCAACTGAAATTGTCTTTTATTTCATTAGTTGCGGATAAGGTTGCTTTCCTGTTGGGTCTCAACTCCGCTGATCTGGTCAAGAACTTGCTGCGCCCCCGTATCAAAGTTGGCAGTGAGTACGTGCAGCAGGGAAGAACCAAGGAACAGGCAAGTTGGATAAACAGATTTGTTAAAAAAAAAAATTTTTATGAAAGATTTTATTTATTATTCTTAATATTTTCTTAATAATGGGTTGAGCAGAGAAAAATTGACTAGAGCGGGACTTAAACCTGCGACCTCCGGATGAACGCGCTGGTGCTCTACCAACTGATGGGGATGGGGGGTAAACGTGGGCCAATTTAGCTAACGACCTGAGTTAGGTCAGGTTTAGTGTTTAGTTTTTTTTGTAGAAAGTAGTGTTTGATTACATTGTATTTGTTGAGTTTTGCTGGTTTGAATTTGTACATTTTTATTTTATTTTTTAAAATCTTTGTGGACATTTTGGGATTGATAGACATGAGTTTGTACTATTATTAATATGTACACATGGCAGGAAAGCAAACCTTTGTTGTGTTTGATGTTTTTCAAATGAAACAAATAAGTTACCAAATGGTTATCATAAATTTTCTTTTTGTGAAGTAGAGATAATGACTTCCAACTTGTGTGACTTTTCTGCTTTTCCCATTGCATTCGCATTTATAACATCAAAATAAAAGATGGCAAAGAACTAAAAACATACTCTCGCCTGCCCCCCCCCCATCCCAAATATAAAAGTTTTGTAGCCCACCAAAGATATAACCCATAGAAACTGCCCCGCCTCCCTGGCAGTGAAGCAAATCTTAACAGTACAATTCAATATATATGCAGAAATCGGTCGATGGTAAAAAAAAAAAAAGGAAGCCTAACAGGCTGATTTGACCTCACCTTCCAGGTTACCTATTCTGTTGGTGCTCTGTGCAAGGCCATCTACGATCGTATGTTCCGCTCCCTCGTTGGACGGGTCAACAAGACCCTCGACACCAAGGCAACCAAGCAGTACTTCATTGGTGTCTTGGATATTGCCGGCTTTGAGATCTTTGAGGTAAGTAAACGCTTATTGATTTATTCAATCACCCAAAGTGGGCATGTCGTTATTAAGCACTTTGTCGCATATGACTCAACTTCGAATGTTGGAGTCGGGGGGTTTCGAATCCCGGTCGTGAAACTTTTGTCCTCGAGCAAGACAATTGATTATCACTGCTTCTCGTCACCCAGGGGTAAATGGGTACCGCCAGCGGTAGAGGTTATTGATGTGAACGGTTAGAAACCTATGCACAAATTTGGAATCCGGAGCTGCATGCTCCAAAGGAGTTGTGGACGTTTCAGGAAATGCTCTACGGTCCTAACAACAGGGTTAATATACTTTGGGTATAAAAGCAACTAATACATAACCAATTGTTCGTGGAGTGCGGTTGGAATACTGGTTAGTTAGTTGGATGAAAGTTTCTCTGATGTCATTTCAATGAAGTAATGGTTAAGAGTGTTTTGGTTCCAATCTTGACACTTTATTTATTATATGTATCAATATTTCCAGAGTTCTACTGGCATAGTAACTGCAATAAATACAAGGACACGTTCCGTGCCAGCCAATTGTGGCACTTAAAAATGTTGATTTTGTCTGCTGTGAAAACACAAATGTCGTGGCCCAAAAGTGCTGAAAAGTGGCTTGGAAGCCCAGGAGTTTATGTGTCGGTAACTCGTCAAGTCAGGCTACGTCCCGTAGCCTTAGGTCTCAAGGGTCTCTCTCAGGATCCTCGCTGTCTCAATAAGCGCCGCTTTCTGTAACAGATCTACCCTTACAGTTGTGCCTATTTCCTCTAGATGCTTCTCTAGCCTCGTCTGTACCAAGGGTAATTTTGGTTTGCAAAGGCTGTTTCGTTTTCTTGTTTTTAATGGCTAACTATTCTATCGTTTCCCTGGGCCTTTTTTTAGTTCAACACCTTCGAGCAGATCTGCATCAACTTGACCAACGAGAAACTGCAGCAATTCTTCAATCACCACATGTTCGTCCTGGAGCAAGAGGAATACAAGAGAGAAGGCATCCAATGGGACTTCATTGACTTCGGTCTTGATCTGCAGGATACTATCACCCTCATTGAAGGAGTAAGTCCAGTCACTCAGCCAACCTTGGGCATTTTGAGCGCCTTTTTAGCTGTTTCGTAGCGCAGCGCTGCGAAACAGCTCTTGTTTTCGTTAAAGTTTTTTTTATTATTTTTTTTTTTATTTGTCTGTTTCAGTAAAAAAGGTTATTGACATAACGCACGTTCGGTCAAAGCGGCTATTTGCATAGTTCCTAAAGAGCAATTGCAATGAAACTTTCAGTGATGAAAGGCATTGGTGCAATAATGATCTCAAAACAATGAGGTCATGATGACGTCATCACCTGTCACGTGACGTCATCTTAAAGGTTTCTATTTTAAATATTTGAAAATCAGTAACAAATCAGCCACAAGAGACCGTAGGTTTCTGTTTGCGGGATTGTATAGGGATAAATTAGGTCTTCATTTTATTCAGTGTGCGTGACCTCACATGACCTCTACTTCCGGTCGAAACCGGAAGTGCCTCGTTATTCAAAAGTGGAAATAGTTATGAAGTTGCTTTCAACTATGTTATTGTCTGGCAAGGGTGGGTAATTAAAAAAAAATACCGATGACGTCACAACACACAAGAGCGCCCTCTAGCGGCAGGTTGAAAACTGATCAAAATGGACTTTTTGAAGATGTGTGTGGTGAAGTTTTGTGTATTCACTTCAAAATTTACACACATGTTGATCGTCGAGCAGCCATCATATGTGTGAAATTTCAGATCGATGACGTCATCGGGGGTCACGTGACGCGGCATTAAGGGTGCCTTTTTTAAAGTCGTATATCTCCCTAAGTGTTAGTGCGATCATGTTGAAACTTGGTAGATTGTTGGATATTGGCAAGTTCTTGTAAATTCTAAAATGACGTCATGATGACGTCATCACATGATTTTTTATGATTTTTTCTATTTTTTGCACCTTTTAGTCATAAATTGCTTACAAAACGTGGTATAATCCAAATTCTTTTTTAAACAGGCTTGAACGTCATAACTACTTTGAATACAAAAAAAACTTTCAAATTCAGTTGAGTAATTTGAAAAAGTTATGACGAAACAGCTCGGCATTTGTGCACAAATGCAACATGTCTAGTTTGGTTTGTTCCTGTAGGCTGTGCAAGTCTCGGGAATGTTGAAAAATGAGAAAACAACTCAAACAAAGATGCTATGAAGTCAAATCTTTTATTTAAATTCTCTTGATACAAAATTCTTGAAAATATAAAGTACCCACAGCAATTGTTGTTACAAATACAATATTGTCTTTAAATTTACGCCTTTCAGAAATGCCCATTAACTCTTCTTGCTGACTCTTTTTTTTCTAGCCCATGGGTGTGTTCATGGTGCTGGAGGAGGAATGCATGTTCCCCAAGGCAACGGACAAGACCTTCTTGGAGAAGTTGATCAAGAACAACGCTGGCAAGCAGGCCAACTTTGGTACCCCGTCTGTCGGCAGCAAGAAGAAGTGCACAGGAGACTACCACTTTGAGATCCACCACTACGCTGGAACTGTAAGTAGCTGATCCGAGCTGAAATGTTTATCTAAAAAAAAAAAACTGCCGCGCACCAACACGCTTTGTTTGAGAGTAGGTTTGTAAACAAAAGTTGTTTTACTCCTCTATGTTTTGGTCAACAACTTTCCAAAGCCACAAGTTCGCTTTTGAAACATAGCCAGACAGCCTGGTAAAAAGCCTGGTTGGGTCGAGTCACTAATCACGCCTTCAATTTTATATTTGTGTTTGAAATCAGGTTGGCTACAACGTCGACTTCTGGCTGGACAAGAACAAGGATCCCCTGAACGAGGCCGTCGTGGAACTCTTCCGCAAGTCCACAATGCAACTGCTTCAGAGCCTGTTTATTGAGACAGCTACCGGTAAGACTTTTAAGTTTCATCATTTGAAATATACAACACCTGTACACTTCACCGAGAAAGTTAATGGGTGGGAATGAAGAGCATCAGTAACATAACGTTCATTCAATCAGGGTCTGATTATGCCTGGTGCCTATGAACAAATTGAGGGCCTACGAAAAAATTGGTCACGAAAATTTTGACAGCAAGGATCTGGAAGCAAACATACAAACTTTTCCCAAATTGTTGATTTGTTTTTTCCTGGAAGGCTAAAAACCTCTTCTGTCAGAGAAACTTTTTATGATTTTATGAAAATTGTGTTCTTATTAATCATTATAGACCATTCACACTGTATAATCGTCACCATATGCCCTGACATGGTTTATTGTTGATTTTTTGAAAGAATTTTTTTATTGTAAAAGTGTCTAAAAAAAACCAAATCATAGAGCATAGTTTTAAAGAAAAAAAAATACATAGATACTCTGTTAACATGGGATACATTGGAGAATGTCAATTCTGGTCATGACCTTTGATATGACCTTTTTTGGTTGAGTGGAAGTTGGTCAGATCTTGCAGCCGTTTGGGGCCGCTGTGGTCTCTAAAAGGTTCAACATTATATTTCAATCAGTATTTGCACAATAGTTAATTTGTTGATTTTTGATCACAGTTGATTTTGATGTTGCACAGTTTCATTACACAGAGTGCTTCCCGGCCAGAACCATTGGCCCCGTCTAACTCTACATCCGAAATTGTTTGTGAATTATTTTGTGAATGTTAATATCTACTCCTGTATTGTGAATAGACTTAGCCTACGTCAGGTGAAAGCTGTTTCAATCTTTCTTAATGTCAGTGACGTTTAAATCATTGTTTCCATGTTTTTTCTTGGTTTTCTTTTTTCAATGTTCACCACCATGCACACATTTTCCATTATCAAACACCATATGTGTGTCTGACTCTCAGCGGCCATCTTGAGTTTTTCCTGGTTTTAAGGCGTATCCAAAATTGCCTTTTCTTGGCTAGGATCCAAACTGGCAGACTGAAATCAAAACTGACGTCCGAACCTGAACTGTAGCCTTCAGTTGGGACTCCACTTATTACCCACTTGGGTCTGTGTTTAGAAAATGTTTCTGTGCCCTCCTCCGGGTATTATTTTTCTGAACTTTTTTGAGATTCTGGAGTAGTCGTTTTTCTAAAACATGCTATTGCCATATCGAAACCCTGACTTGACAAACGAAAGGCAAGAAAGGTTCTCATAATAAGCACTGGGACTTGATGTTGGCTCGTGAGAAAATTTGAGTAGGCACTCACCGTGATTCACAGAACCTTGAACGTAATTAGCAGTGGCTGATAATCTCCCATGGTATGCTGGAATCTCTGAACGCTCAAACTTACTTCCCATTGAGCCAAATACACGGACAAACAATGGTGGCAGCCTGTTCATTCTTGTATGCCACGTTTGTACAAGAACAGGACAAAGGTCTGGAATCAGGGGTTACACAGTAACCCCCAGAAAAAGGGATATTATGACCCATGAGTGCCAGCACCTTGTGTCCCTCTTTGTGGGCGAAAGGAAGCATGGTACGATAGGTGCATGCCTGTACACTCTACACATATGAATGACCAGGTGGATGTTCACATCAGCCACTCACAAAAAATTGAGGGCGCTTAAAAAATCTGACGGATGTGCAGGTCATCGTGAAGTGGTTAAGAATCAGACTGAGGCCCAGGTTCGAAATAGACAGGTTGCATTTACTGCAGCTCACCGTACCATTATTTACCTAACACATGTCCACTAGGATCTGGACCAAGCTGGCCTCTGTTTGAGTTGTCCATTGCGTTTCTTCCATCAGTGTGGTTCATGATTTTGCACATAAACATTGTGTTCATTTCATTTCAACTGTCTGATCTCAATTCATTCGTCATGAACATTTATCAATGTACCAACCTCCAACTTTGAGCAGATTTGCAAAAATACACTATCCGATTTTGTTTTAACCATTGTCTGATTTAAATTTCCGATTAACAATTCTTCATTTATGTGTCGGACATAAATAAAAAGCTTTACTCTGGGATGTTAGGATTTCATTTGTTGCAAAATATTTTGATGGGTGACTTTAGAATGGAACAATGAAAAAAATGGAGCAATGGAACAATGGAAAATGTAACAAAAGAAAAAGGACAGCTTTGTACGCTCGGGGCACATGATCGGCCAATGAGGTACCTTCTTTTGACCTTTAGCCGAGGGCGCCCTACTCAAATGATGTCATGTGCATAAGGTCTGTTATTGTTTCAGATGGAGGATCTGGTATTGAACAATCCCAAACATTCTGTTTCATTATTAAGAGTCTCAGTAAATTCCTTTCATAAAATGTACACATTTTTTGGACTTTCAGGTTTCTGTTCCCCACTAGCACAGAGTGTACAGATCATTATCACAATTCACCTCGTGGCATTGTAACCATTTTGACTTGCACGTTGTCATTCCTTCTTTTTTTTTAATGATGTTTTTTACGTCACTGTGTTTTGTGTTCTTTTTCTCTGTTTTAACACTCTCTCAGTTGGAGCCGGCCGTAAGAAGGGTGGGTCTTTCCAGACCGTATCTGCTCTGCACAGGGTATGGTTTTATGAATGAGATCAAAACCACAAAAAAAGAACGAAGAAATATTGAGATTATTAATCGGCACTAGCACCAGCACGTCGCCTGCAGTCTACCAACTTGGACATGTCATCCTTAAACTGCTGCATCTTGGCTATCCATCCTCATCCAACCACCACCACCTCTAGGTCAATTACTAGATCTGGGCTCTGAAAAATGTATCAATTATCAATCGAAATATAAAAAAATAAAAGAATTTGAAATCCGCACGTATCTGCTAAAGCTACCCAAGTGCGCAAAAGCTACTCTGTGACAATCAATCTCAGGAAAAAACAGTTTCTAATCGTGATTTTAAAGTCATGAAAAAAAGAATCGGCACAACACACAGGTTTTCAAGTTCTGGACTGGAAGGTTTAGGTCAGAGGTCACGGGGTAATACTTTTTGACCACGTCAGAGGCCAGATCCAGGATTTGACTTTGGGGGCACTGTCACCTTGCCCCATACCCCCCCCCCTCCCCCCTGCCACCCCCACCTGGCTGCCTCAGCTCTGAATGAATCAACTCAGCTCATTTTGTCTTGCCTGGTGTACCTCTTTTCCGTTCTATGCAGGTGAAAAAAGCAAGAAGACAATCAAGACTATAAGCGGCTCTCACAGGGTTTGCATGAGCTCTGGGCTCCTCAATCTTGCATGAAATAGAGCATGCTCAAAATACCTCTCCCTGTTGCTGTTCTTTTGAAAGAGAGAGAAAAATAACAAAAATAAACAAGTCAAAAACCTTGCTTTTTATTTTTCTTCCTGCATGTATCCTTTTTAACCCCTTCCCTTTGTGCTCTCTCAAGTTGCAACATTTCTGTTTTTTTCTCACTGGAAAAAAGAAAGTAGTTTGGCAATCTGTTTTTACGGAGGAGTGAATTTGAAAACAGTTTGGGTTTGTTTCAGATGAAGCTATTCAGTGAAGAAAAAAACAAAACAAAACCAAATGAACACAAGAATGATTAGTACCAATTAGTATGTTGGATACCAGTTGATTTGCTTGTCATTCTGTTATTTAAACCTTTGATTTGATCTGATATCAGTGATTCTGTCCGATACCACTCATTTTGAATGAAATCACTTTTCTTAAAAAAATCTGTTATTTTCTTTGTTTGCCACCAATGGAATTAATTGTTTGATACTTTTGATTTTTTTTCCCATACCTGTTCATTTGTTGGACATTATTGAGCTCGTTACTCAATTTAAAAAAACTGATGAGAATGAATGACTTTCTCAAGCATCTTCAACGACTTTGTGACAGAGAGAGAAAAAAAAAGTTTCCAACAAGAATTCAGACACGATGGTTTTCAAAGCTGGTTGAAAATTACTCAAATTCTGGTTTTCTGATCCTTGGTGCCAAGTAAAACAAGCATCAATTTCATAAAAGCTGCTAGACACACAATTTTGCCAAGCACGGATGGATCTTGCTAAGAAGAAATACATTACCAGAACATACCATGTTACAAGTCCTCCTGCTAAGTAAAACTTAGCATGGGAACTACTAGAAACAAGCAGTCGTTAGTGTAATGGGTACTTGTTAAACAATATTTTGTTCTCTGAGCAGCATTTATGAAATTTGGTCTTCAGATCAATTTTTTTAAAGCTGTAAAGCAGAACATGTTGGCAAGTTAATTTATCTGCTAAGCAAGTATTTCACAAAGCCAGTCATAACTAATAATAACTACATGGCATTTTGGCTGGTGGCCTGCATTTGTTAAGCGAGTATCATCTATGCTAAGCAAATTTCTGTGCTCTATTAGCTTTTTGAAATTGGGCCCAAATTGGCCCTTGATTTGCTGCTAAGCAGACTTTCTCCTGAGGCTTTACTGAGCTTACTCTGAATTGTGTGGTTTTTCCAACATCACAGCACTTCAAGCACTGTTTAAATAATTAATCAGCCAGCACCTTTTCAATGAAAACAGTTTCCCCCTAAAATTTACTTCTTTATTTGTTGAGAAAACTAAGCACTTTTTCTAGGTGTTTTTTTTTTTCCAACCAAAATCTCTTTCCTTGTTCCGTGAATGCATGTTATTTTGTATATGATCCACGGATTTTAGTTGCGTATCCTTTCTTACTAACGCTTCCTAATTTTTCCATAACTTTCTATGCACAGCTTTTTTAGCAAATCCATAAATGCTTCAAATAATTTCAACGATCGCCTCATCAGTGTAAACTACATTTAACAGAATAAGTTGCTACCGGAAATAAAACTGCCCTTTTGCCATTTTGTAGTTTCCATGCGATCATAACTGCTTCCTTTCATTTTCATATAGTTTCATTTTTAAATTTTTTTATTTCTAAAGTGCAAAAAAAACCCAAAACAACACTTTAACTACATTCTAATTTTTGTGATGACAAGAAACTTTTGCCATTTTCTCAAAATGATAAACAAACTGTACATGACAAGAAACAAATTGGACAAGAAACTTATGCCGTTTTATTATTTTTTTTAAAAATGATAAATAAACTGTGCGTCAATTTTCCAAAAACAATTTGAATTTTATTTGAGTAAAGAATTCTGCAATCTATGAATTAGTGATGAATTATTAACACTTCACTGTGTTCTTGGTGGTCAAATCTAAACTTGGACTTGTTGTGGTTGAATATTTCTGTTGACGTAGAATCACTTTTGTTGAGAGTGGTGTGTTTTTTATCACTTGATATCTTTGATTAGTTTCTTAGTTAACCGATAAAAAAAAGTTTCAGAAAGTAAACATTTCATGAAAATATAAACACTCCCTCCCCCCAAAACGGGGGGAAAATAACAGATGCACATGCTGTAGTCTGATTTCCGGTTCTTTTACCCTTGGGAAAAATCAGAACAAATTGTGAAACTATATGTACATGAAATGTTCATACTTTTTTCCAATGTTCATACTTTTTTTCATGCCTGAAAAAAAGGATAGAAAAAGATGAAAAACCTGGTTCCTTGCAGGGTTAAAGTGTTCAGTTAAACCAAGCTGATATTTTTTTCCCCGCTATTTTGTTTACAAATCATGCAATGCAGCATTCAACCATTTTGTTTTCCTTCTCAAAATGCATGTTGCATTCCGCAAAAACGCCAATGAGGGAGCCCCACTTTTTGACATGGCATGGCCAAATAATGCTAAAATTGCAACGTTACTAGCTCAGTCAGAATTTCCAAGCAGAAATTCTTGGAATATATCCATCAATTTTCGTCTTATTCCAAATAAACCATGAGATTGATTCCTACGGGTGTCCGTGAGAACAGGGTTCAAGTCTTATAGAGATGTTTGTAAGCACACAATTTATTTATACGAAAAAAAAATTCCATGCTAAGCATAAATATGGCTACCATTCAAATGTCAGTGTGACTTATCCAAGACTTAGGTTTGCTGATCATTATCAGGAAATCCATTTCATTTCTTGGGCCAGTGTAAAAGTACAAGCGCATAAAAAAATATCAATATTGACGGAAGGAGAGAGTTGAACCAGGTAGAACCCTGAAGGATTGCCTGAAAGAAACACAGTTTGTGTTGAGAAGACTCTCCTCTCTAACTAGCACACACTAAAGGCATTATACAGGGCTGGTAGAGCTGACGAAATAGTCACAGACTGTGTTCATGTTTTGTGTGATCAATCGTATACACGAAATAGCAAACCTATGAAAAATTTGGGCTTAATCCGTTGTGTGAGTTGGGGGAAAATAGAGAAAAACCATGCACAGTTTTCAGCATGTAACACATTTTCCTTAGTTTTGGTTGAAACGTCCAAAATCAGCTCTCGTGTTGTTTAGGTTTTCAGATACAGTTTTCTCTAATATGACTTCATTTGCAGAGGGAAATATTTCATAGAAAAAAGTATCTAGTATGGACTTCATAACCAGCTTTCAGACAAAAATTTAACAATGATGTTTTTTTTTTTTATCCTTACCAATCCTGTATAATACCTTTAAACAATAACTCTAGTGAAGCGTCTCTGTAAAATTGAACCCTGTTCACCAACATGGCAGTTTGCAAAGCCGTTGAAACACTCCAGATAATGAGTTCGTACTAATTTGTTTATTTCTGTTGTAGACATGGATTATTCATACTATAGCTAGTCATTCACGCCAGTCATTCAAAATGAAAACGTGGAGTGTTTCTGGGCCATTTCTCATTTCCGAATCGAAAGAAGATAAAAAAGGCCATATAAGCTATGGTATTTGAACAAAGATATAAAAGAAAAAACTTAGCAAAATTTCTGTGATTACAAGAGTTTTTAGAACAGCAGTGTGACTTGCTGAAACAACTTTTTTCAACATTTCTTTTTCTGAAATGACCCTAAACACATTGTTAATATTTGTTTTAGATAATTTATCTTTAGTTCCCAGAGCACCCGCTTAGTTTATTTAGCTTAAAATCAGTCCACTTGTTTGTTGGTCATTGCCTGTTTGTCAGTACCAGTACGTTTGACTCATGCGTATCCCACCTTCTGCCACCAATAGGAGCAACTGAACCGTCTGATGACCACCCTGTTCAACACCAAGCCTCACTTTGTGCGTTGCATCATCCCCAATGAGAACAAGAAGCCTGGTGTCATCGACGCCCGCCTGGTGCTCCACCAGCTGGCTTGCAACGGTGTGTTGGAAGGTATCCGTATCTGCCGCAAGGGCTTCCCCAACCGCATGCCCTTCTCTGACTTCAAGCAGAGGTGAGTTTTCTTTAGTGACCACTCTAAACTCCTAGTTCAGTGAGTGGTTTTGTAAGTGTTTATTGGTCTCAAAGTGAAGAAGACCCTCCAAGGTCTTCTTCACTTTGAGACCAATAAATTCCTAGTTCAATGAGTGGTTTTGTAAGTGTTTATTGATCTCAAAGTGAAGAAGACCCTCCAAGGAATTCCAAAAAGCAGAAATAAAACTTATGCCAGCTTTGGAGCTCCCATGGTTTCTGCAGATCCTTAGAAAGTATTAAAAAGTCTTAAATTGAACTATCAAAATTTACGGCCTTAAGAAGGCATTAACAAGTGTTGAATTCAGTTATTTTAGGTTTTGAAAAAATGAACGAAGCATGTAATTAACCGAATTACGCTGCGTATAATAAAGTAACATAAAGTGTGAGTGGGTAAAGCTGTTTCTTCCCTACTTTATTCACTTATTTTTGGTCTTAAATTTTGTTCAAGGGGTCCTAAAAAGTCTTAAGTTCTTAAATTTGACATTTTGACATGTGCAGATACCCTGAGCTTCGCACTATGTGTCATAATGACTTTACCAAACAGTACAGCAAGGTTTGCTTTAAATAAATAAAAAATGAGCTAGCTTTTTAATTTTCCCCAACTTTTTATTTCTTTCTAGATACATGATCTTGGCTCCCAGCTCTGTACCTCAAGGCTTCATGGACAGCCGTAAGGCCTGTGATCTGCTGCTGAAATCCTTGGACCTGGAAGCAAATGAGTACCGCATGGGTCACACCAAGGTATGTCAGAATGCTTCCCATCAAGCATAATGTCTTTATTATAAAAAAAAAACAGTTTTTGAAAATCGTACGAATTGAAATGTTCATGCATGAATCATTTCTCAGATTAAAATTTTTGAGGCTAAACAAATTTTCCAAACCATATTACTTCAAAGGGAATCCTTTCTCAATATAGTCCACGCTATCAACAGCTGCAGTGCTTTTCACCAAGGAGGTTTTTTAATGGTCATTAATTTTTTGGAGTATTCACCAATCTATAACCCTACCTTTAAGTTTATTGGTGAGTTTGTATGCTTTACTGAAGCAGTCAAAGCCTGTACTTTTGATTTGGTTCTGAATCAGGTGTTCTTCCGTGCTGGTGTTCTGGGTCAGCTTGAGGATATGCGTGACGAGCGTCTCTCCAGAATCTTGTCTCTACTCCAGGCCTGCTGCCGTGGTTTCCTCATGCGCAAGGTGTACAAGAAGATCTTGGACCAGAGGTAAGCAGGAAAACAAAATAAAATTAGGCAAGTTGATGCTTGCTGAGCACAATTCATCCACTCGGGTAGATGATCATGGCCCTATTTTGTAGAGCTGCTTAAACGCCTAAAGTACTAAGCGCAACAAAATCATGCTTATCTGAATAAGGTCACCAGCCACAATACCATTTCACATGTACCATCTGGAACTGGTATCATGCTCGTTTTTGCTTCGCAGAAAATTGTTCAAGCAATATTTTCTGCCCGTCAAAATGTGTTGAAGTAGTCTAGTCCACACGTCACGTATCCTATTTAATTTATGGTATTCAAAAATGTCTTGTGCTTAGTTGCTTTTCATGACGTCTTTGCTTGAGTGTCTCTCTTTGTAAGCTGCATTTGATAACCATAAACGTCTTTTAAAAACTTGTCTGTCAAAGGGTTGGTCTAGCTGTGCTCCAGCGCAACATCCGCAAGTACCTCGTCCTGCGTAATTGGGGTTGGTGGCGTCTGTACACCAAGGTCAAGCCACTGCTCAACGTTGCACGCGCTGAGGATGAGATGAAGGCCATGGACGAGGAGCTCCAGAAGGCCAAGGACAAGGCTGCCAAGGAGGAGAAAGAACGCAAGCTCCTTGAGGATAAAAACACCGAGTTGCTGAAGGAGAAGAATGACTTCTTCATGCAGCTCCAAACGGTATGCCCAAGAGCAAGCGCTGTCTAGATCATGGCTTCAGAGGCCCGCTTCATGCTACAGAGAATTTCTTGTTGCGCTCCCCAAAAACCAACAAACTAAAAATTAGGCTATTCGCCAAAACTTACCACCTTGGAACTTGATTTGTCAGAAATTTAAACTAAACGGTATCAAAAACCAGGAGCCACGTGGAAGTCTTGTAGAACTACATGAATTAGATGGTTGACAATTCTACTGGTAGGTCAACACTTCACACATGGTCCAATCAATTTCATCACGAAGCTGACATAAGTCTTTGCGTAATTTACTCTTAATCCCTCATTTCATTGTTCTAAATCATTTCGTTTGACAGAAATTGATATTTCTTATGAGACCATGAGTCAAAATATGTGCAAGGCAGGTCCAAAGATATGCATTTTGCTCCAAAAGTTGTTAATGGAAAGAAGAAAATAATTTCAATACATTCCTGTTGACTTCTGGTATTCATTGGAGTATGTTTGTTTCTTTGAAGTGGGAGTGGCTTGAGAAGGAATTGGTTTTTGAACAGGATAGATTGGCATGGAACAGGATAGAACCGGATAGGACAGGATGGGACAGGGTGGTACGGGATGGGGCAAGATGGAACAGGGTGGAACTGGAAAGAACTGCAAAATAATAATACATGAAATAATACTTCTGTTTTTATCATTCAGGAACAAGAAAATGCTGCTGAGATTGAAGAAAGACTGTCCAAGGTCATGGGTCAGAAGGGTGACCTAGAATCCCAGCTTTCTGTAAGTTTAGAACGTAGAACTTAAGATTCTTTAAATCACAGGAAAGGGCTTTAAAATGTGTGAAGACTGTCCAAGGTCATGGGTCAGAAGAGTGACCTAGAATCCCAGCTTTCTGTAAGTTTAGAACGTAGAACTTAAGATTCTTTAAATCACAGGAAAGGGCTTTAAAATGTGTGAAGACTTTCATATTTATCCGTCACTAACAGATATTTTCAAGAATAAATTGGGAACTAGTAACAAACAATAACTTTTTTCCCGGAAAGCGAAGGAAAAATTAAATGGGAAACTAGTCACAACTAATATCTTTCCTAAGTAAGTAGAGGAAAAACAAATGGGGAACAAGTCACAAGTATTAACTTTTTCCAGGTAAGCAAAAGACAAATAAATTGGGAACAACAGCTTTTCCAGGTAAGCGAAGAAAAAATTAAAGGGAAAACAAGCCACGAAAACCAACTTTTTGCAGGTAAGCGAAGGAAAGGTAAATGAGGAATAAGTCGCAAATTACTTTTTCTGGGAAATCAACGTGAAAATCATGAAAAGTCAAACCAACAGCGGCAAGGAAAATCTCCTCCAAGTCACCAATGCAGTTTGTAAAATGTGTTTCTGATCTCATTTTTGAAATCAATAAAACTGTTTCTTTTGGTTGCGAACCCCGCAGGAGCTGCAAGCCCGCCTTGAAGACGAGGAAGACAGCAACGCCGATGTCAGTGCCGCCAAACGCAAGCTGGAGACAGAATGCGGAGAGCTGAAGAAGGACATCGAAGACTTGGAGATCACTTTGTCTAAGGTACTGAGCCACTAACCGTCTTGCTGTTCCCTTGCCAACCGATCTATGCTGTGCTACCTTGCCTCATGGTTTTTATTTAATTATTTATGTATTTTTTTGCACAATCACAGTAAACTTGAATTTGCAGTGAAGCAAAACTAAGGGTAATTTTTCAGTCATTTCTTTGTCTACATCTTAAAAAAGTTAACAGTGCCAGAGTTGCTCTGTGTATGATTTTGTACGTGACAGTAAAATATTGAGTTGGGGGGGGGGGCGAAGTGCTGCGAATATTGAGGTTACCTTGTATCAGGGAAAAAGCGCTGACGGCACTGCGAGGGCCAATATAACGGTCATTATTAGAGGGCCAATATAACAGTCATTATTAGAGGGCCAATATAACAGTCATTATTAGAGGGCCAATATAACAGTCATTAGAAGGGGGGCCATTATTAATTTGGAGTCCAGTATTGCTGTGGTTGTGCACATGTGGCATTGTAGTTTTTGCTGATGCATGATGGCATGGTAACGTCCTGTTGCCGTGGTGATTTACTGAACAAACTGAATGATGGGATAGACAGGAAACTGACTCATGGGGGCGCTTTTCCCATTGACATTGCAACCCCTGTTTTCATCATTTCCACCTGTGTTCCATCTCATTACAAAGTGTGTGTGTGTGTGTGTGTTTTGCTTTTCTCAAAATATCACTCATGGACAAATGCCCTTAAACTTTGTTTATCACGTTTAATACTATTGAGGGCAACATCTCAGTTCGAAGGCGCATTTTCAATTTGATGAACTTCCCAGGATTGGAAAAGAAATCTCCAAAAGACTTAACAATATCCTTTGTTTGCTTGGTTTTTTTTTTTACGTGAGCAAGCACCACCTGCCAAGAATGGAAACATGAACAAAAGAACCCATATGTAATACTAGTAATATTGGAGTTGTATATAGCGCATGTATCCACCAATAAGGTGCTCAAGGCAATTTGAACAAAGACAAACACTTTTTAAGCCAGGTTTGAAGTTTTTGAATTCGGAAATCCATTTATGAGCAGTGGGTTGCATAAAAATTAAAAATAAATTAAATGATTCAAAGGCTCACATCAATATTATTAATAATGCATTATGCAAAACTTTTAGTTTTTACCTTGGAAATATAAAACGAAAAAGATTTTTAAAAAAGGAACAACTTTTGAAATTGTAAACTTTGAAATACTATAATGCAAAACATCACTCTGAAAAGATTTAAGCCAGTGAATTAGAATAACAAATTTCATAGCCATTTCCTTTAACTTTCTGCTTCCATTTTCACCCAAATAAATCCTGATAATGACTCCGGGGTACTCATGGAATGTGTTTTCAATGTACCTGCCGAACTAACTGTCTGAAAGCATCACCAACAGACATGAACAACCGCCCAAAAAGTAAACATTTTGGTCATTAATCAAAAGCCATGTTATTCATTGCTTATGATGTGTCATTGGCATGATAATAAAGTAAACAATTTTTGTTTAGTGAAAATAATTGCTTGACAAATTTTGCTTTTAATTTTCAATTTAAATTGATACCTTTTTTGCATTCTGGTGTTTTCAAACATGTATTTTTTTTTTAGAGTGCGGTTTTGATTAATCTTACTAAAGTGTGAGTGCTATTTTCAGATTTTAATCATATACTTCAAAGTTTGGTTTCAAAGGTTATAGAAAAATAATGTTTTTTTCGGTAATTTAACTTTTCCAGGAAAACACTTCATAAAAAGTCAACATTTAAATCCTGAATCGTAAAAAGTCATCAACTTTGTCCAATGTTACGGGTCGTGCAATTTTCAGGGTCCTTGGTGTTGGGTGTGGTTTTCTTTCTTTCTTGTATTTCTCGTTAGTCTGCGTCCATTCTTGTTTCATTTGAGCATTAGAAGAACTACAAATCATCATGGAATCATTACCATCAGTTGTTACTTGTCTTCTTTACATTCATGTTTTTGTTTGTCCAAACAGAACATTTTTTGTTCTTCTTCTTCCGCCATTCTTTTTTCTGTGTGTGTTCCCAGCCCACATGGTTAACATTCCTGTGGTTGATCACCCAGAATTCAGTATGTTTATCATCACTATGGTAACTGGACCCTAGCAACCAAGATGGCTGGTGTATCAGTGCTGTAGGCAGCGGTAGCCAAGACGATCGATTTTCCTTTTCGTGAAACCACATTGTCAATTATATTTTTTTACAGCTTCTTTGGGAAGATCCCCAAAACAGGGTGTGGCCTCAAAAGTCAATGGGTGTGGTCTCTGGTATTGTCTCTCTCGAGATTCAATTGGTGTGGTTTGCCAAACCATATGAATTGGTCTGTGTCACTGATATAAGCCAATATGTTGGGTTTGATTCTCAATCTTTTGGGTTTGGTCTTGTTAAGTAAGTGGGTGTGGTCTCTCTCACTCATTGGGCGTGGTCTTTCAATGGGTTGGTCTCTCAGTGGATGGGATTTAACAAAAAGAATGTATTTTTTCCAAACCAGTCCTTTACTAACCGAGTCCTCTCATTTGCATACAAATGAGGGTGCTATCCCCTTAGTGGGCGGGACTATGTCCCCCTCATGAGCGTACTCCTTTGTTGTTAGGTCGAGGATGAGAAGAAGGCCAAGGAGAGCCAGATCAAGATGTTGAACGAGGACCTAGCTGCCCAAGATGAAGTCATCGCTAAGCTGAGCAAAGAGAAGGCTTCCTTGGAGGAAACTAACCAGGTAATGCGTTACATCTTTAACAAAATTCTTTGAACGTTGTCTTAAAGCTACCGTGGTTCACTATTAAGCAGACATGTGATTTCTCAGGGTTTATTCCTGGTCTCAGGATTTTTTCAAAACCTCATTGAGCCTTGAAATTTTCTTGAAAGAAGTCAATCAGTGGCCAAAGGGAGAAAGAAATAGTCCACATTGTGTCCAAACCTGTAGTGTTGTAAACCTCCTGAATTGTAACATCTGAGAGATTCTGGGTCAACCGTAAGGGAGACCCAGACCTCCAAGCCAATTTTTTTTAATTGCATCTCTGCTTGAGACAAACAGACCAAACAAGCGCAGATCCAACAAGGATCATCAGCCAAAACGCTAACCTGGACCCTATTTCATAGAGCCTCTTAATCGGAAATTATTGCTGAATGTGTTTCTGTGAGGAAAAATTAACAACAAATTAGCTTAAAAAACAAAACAAAAACAGTAAACATGACAAGGTATTTAGGCTTGGCACAATTACACGTCATTCTGTGAAATCCAAAACTTGTCAACTACCAACGTTCGGTGTCTTACTTCTCCTATCTTCACTGTGCAGAAAACTCTGGAGCAGCTGCAGGCCGAAGAGGACAAGTGCAACCACCTGAACAAGGTCAAGGCCAAGCTTGAGTCTACTGTGGATGAGGTAAGGAAAGAGCTGTGGGGTAGAACCAAGGAACAGGGGATCGTCCATTAAGCTCCATCCCTTAAGTAACCAACCAACCACAAATGCCCGCCTAAAAACTTAAAAAAAGTACGCTACTTTTACAAAATGTAGACAAGCTGCTGTCAGAGTGGTAGCTGCATTGTGCGTGAGGATAGTTGGCGTTTTACTGCTATTCGGTATCCAGTGATCTCATTATGAAGCTGCCTGGCCAATATAGGCTGGTGCATTTTTGTGGATTTTCCATTAACCCTCATGGTTGTACTGACTTACGGGGAACCCAACAAAGATGGCTTCTGGCGGTAAACTCAAACCTCCATCTGCTCAAGTAATTACTGCAGATCATTAGCAGAAACTAAGAATCTCATGCTAATAAAACAACTGTCAGAAAGGTACATAGTTTATAATCACTTTGTCAAAAATGGAACATTACAAAAAGACAAACAAAACCTCATTACCAGCTTGTGCTCTTGGCAAACAACCGAAAAGACCTGTCACCCGTTGCACCCGTTTAAGGATGTACCCATTTTTCACCCGATCCCACACAGCTTGAAGACACCCTGGAGCATGAGAAGAAGGCTAGGGCTGATGTAGAGAAGGTCAAGAGGAAGCTGGAGGGCGACCTCAAGATGACCCAGGAGACAGTTGAGGAGTTGGAGCACGCCAAGCGTGACATGGAAGAAACCATCAAGAAGTAAGTCTTGCTCATCCTATTAATCCATCTGCAACCCACATCTCCAGACCAGGAGTTTCATCTTTGAGAGGGCAAGGCCATTCTCATTTTGCAAAGGGCACTTGCACTGGAAAAATACTCAAGTCAATGGGGAACTGTTGAAGGGGCACCAAGGCTAGGACCAGGGCAACGGAGGACATGACCTCTGTGTAATTCCAGCAGCCGATTTCACGAAACTTTACGCAACTGCGTTTAAGTCCACTCGTGCAAGATTTCTTGTGTTAGTGGTGCACAGCTTACGCAATAAATGTTGAGCAAGTGGACTTGCGCAGCTGTGGTGGCGCTCTACCAACTACGCTATCTAACCCTATGCTGGAAAATGAATCTTGGTGCTTTGTGGAGCCCAGCTTCTCTATTAAGTCATCAGATTATAAGCAATATTTTTTCTGTGGCTTCTAGGCGCGATTATGATATCAGCCAGTTGAACAGCCGGTTGGAGGACGAACAGAGCCTGGTCGCACAACTTCAGAAGAAGATCAAGGAACTGCAGGTAAGACTTAGCTTTCTCTTCTTCATCATCAGGAATTATAAAAAACTGCGTTTTGATCCATTTGTGGGATTCTGTTTTTGTCAAATTGCAGCCATTTCTGATGCCTTATAAGAAGGCAATAATAATATTAATAACTTCATTTACAGAAATTGATCATGACACTATACAAAGTTATTTGCAATAAAGTACACAAAATAATAAGATACGTTTAAGACAACGAGAATGTTTGAGGCAGATAAAAAAATATGATTTTCAAAACATGCGACTGGACTTCATCTGTGGAAACACTTTGAAACTTGTACCCAACCTTCAAAGTCGATAGCATCTGCCCAACATTGGTGATCTGAATGTAACAATGGAGCCTGACTACTCTCTGTTTAGCTTCACTATGGCGTCATGTTAATATTATTCAAAAACAAAATGGCTGCAGTACGACAAAAGTTTTCTGATTTGGGGTCTATGTGCATTGCATATAGGTTGACAATCATTAAAGGTTGTGGCAAATAAATGAGTCTGGAATCTTGGCCCAATTTCATGGCCGCGCTTTCCATCAGCAAAAAAATAATCGTTCTGCATTTACTGCAGCCCATTAAGGGTTAGCAAGAAATGTTGATCTCTTCCCCTTGTTGATTAAGCAACAGTCATGATTCCCTGTGGATACAGCTAGCTAGTGTAGAAATTCAGCGCTAGCCTTAATGCTGTGGTAAGCATTGGCCATGAAATGGTGCCCTGTACTTTGCCTGTCCACCCCTCAGCCTCCCCTTGTCCCTCGCTCCATACCCTTCCTCTTTATATCAACAGCATCATGTACACTGGGACAAAGGTACATGCAGCAGGTGAGTAACTCCTCCATTACAATCCAAACTCCGCCCTTAGACCCTTCCCCCCACTCACAACAGACTCATAATAGTGCAGCACCTCACCCAATATTGTTCTGTTTTGGGAGAATTAAGAAACTTTTTGTTACTTTACTGTTTTATAATTGTTTGAGAGCTCTGCAAAAACTGTGTCAATGTAAATCTTATTCTTTGTTTACCTTTAATATAAAAGTATGAGTACACTACCCGGTAATGATAAGTATCATTTTTTGCTAGTTTTAGGTATGATAAATCTGAAATCTCATCTGAAAATTGTGTTGTGTTTTTTAATAAGGAATTTTGTCTACCATGTTTGAACTATTGTGTTAACATGTCAATTTAAAGTGTTTAAAACAAATAGAAATTGTCAATACTGAATGTGATTAGATATTCATTCAACAAATTAACGTTAGAAACATACTTTTGAATTTGAAGTTATCTGGGCTCAATATTATAGGTGCTTGACCACTCACTAAAAAGAACTAAGCACCAAACAATTGTGGTTACCAGAAAAAGGTTACCAGCCAAAACAGCAACAACAACAAAAAACCTTACATGTCATGTGTACCATTTGTGACTGGTTTCCTGCTAATTAAGTGCAACACAAAATTGTGCCTAGCAGAATAAAGTAACCAGCTAAAAAAGGCTTGTCATATGTACACTTTGTGACTGGTATCCTGCATTTTCGCTGAGCAGAAAAATTGTTAAGCAAAGTTTATTGTGTGCTTGAACAAACCTATGAAATTGGGCCCAAGAATTTCACCAACAAGGAGAGGAATGTTGCTTCCTTCAAGGCTAATGGAGACTACAGATTTGATGGCCATTTTTGTGGTCATGGGACTGGGTTAAATGCACTTTTATAAACCGTCTTACTTCATTTTTGGATCCGTTTCCTTCCCCCATGCTGTACTTTAGTGAGTTTAGCAGAAGTATGCAAATAGTGTAATTACATACACATAGGGAAATGAAATATGTGTGGCTGTTTGGGTTCAGATGTCTTCCTCGTTGACTTAAGCAACAATGACTTCTACTTCATTGATTATGCATGACTAGATCACCGTGGTACTGTGTGATATTCAGTCTGATTGATGATTGTGCTGTAAAGTAAAAAAAAAAAAAAAACCACCGGACCTCAACATGTCCTTTCAAAGTATATCAGGTTTCTCCCGGATAGAAAAGTATCAACCTGAAACTCTTTGTTCCTTGAACACCATAAGAGACCTTCCATTTCTGTATTATCATCACCAATCACCATATGCCCAGACAGGGCTGGTAGCGTTGACATTCTTGACTCAAATAATTTTGTTTCCTGCAAAATTGTCTGGAAAAATAATACAACACAGACTGTTGGATTTGAAAAGTGAAATAGATGCTATGTTAAGATGTGTCGAAACATTGGAAATTGTCAATTTAGTGTATGACTTTTTCTCAGACCTTTTTGGTCGAGTGAAAGTAGGTCAAGTCTTTCAGTGAACTTTCCATTTTGAACATGGTTTTCCCATCGACTGGAATTTCAAATATTCCAGATTGCTCTCCAGTAATCGGCATGTGATGGGACCAACTTTTCACAGTCAACTTTCACTTGTGAAACAGAGCGTTAACTGTGACCTAGATGGCAGTAAACTGCCTTGATTGTATTTCCCAGTTCAGCAAAACTTAAAACAATTGTGTTGAAAATATTTTATTTGGGCATAAATATCAAACTTGTATTTTCGTTCAATTTTTTGTTTCTTGAAAAAAAAAAAAACCAGTTCACACTCAGTAACAGAGAATGCCTGTCCATTCTAGTGCTGCATTCAGTGTCATTAATTTTTATTGGCAGGCCCATAACTCTTGCTTTTCAATTTTCACTAAATGCAGTCTTTTCAATGTACAACATGCATTTTAGAAATAACAACTATATGTTTGTTTGGGAGAGATTGGCTGTTGTCAGCTTATATCACCTTGTGGGAGCTTTGCCAAGTTCCCTTGTTGGGCTGATCATTTAAACAAACAAACAAACAAACAAACAAACAAACATGAGGTCTTCTGAGTTAACTGAAGTTCACTTTTACCTGGCATACTTTGGGCAGAGGGTTCAGTTAACGTAGAAAAAAAGAGTAGAGAAGTGTAGAGTAGAATAGTTACAGCAAATCTACAATTTCATAGACAAGTAACGTCTTGTTTATGAATGGTAGCTGTAATTGATCTTGGCATAGGCCTATTTTCAGTTCAGCAGCTCCTGTGCCCAATTTCATAGAGTTGCTTCAGCCGAAAATATTGCATGACAACTTCTCTGCTTAGCAGAAATGAGCAGGGTACCAGTCACAAATTGCACATGTGACATGGTAGCTTGGCTGGTAACCTTACTCTGGTAAGCATAACTTGGTTGTGCTCAGCTACTGATTGTGCTTTAAGCAGCTCTATGAAATTGGGCCATGGTAATTACTGCCATCTTGTTGAGGGCTTAAATGTGATGCCTGTAGGGGGCCTATGTAGAGGCACATTTAGTCCGACCTTGTAGTCCAGCTGTTAAAAATATCAGCAGACTACATCTTGGGTCGACTATCTCTGTCGGAGATCAGTCTGCCAGTGCATTCTTGGAGAATCTTCAAGATGAAACCTAAATGATGAATGTCATGGTAATTGTCAGTGGCATTGGTTCTGACCTCTAACTTAGATACCGGAGTGCTGGACCATACATCCTTGGCATAACTCTTTCAGGGCAGCCCTGTTATCAGTTAGGTAGTTGATCACTTCTTGAAGGTGGCGAGTGCCGCATTCAATTGACTGTAATTATTAATTGCCTACAGGAGTGGAATGAATGGTTTTCTCCTCGATTTGGCAAGGAGGAAATGTTTTTCTCTGTGAAGGGTACTTTAAGGAGGGGGAGGAAGGAGGCAGGCAAGGGAAGTTCTTGAATAAGCACAAATACACCTTCTTTTAGAAATTTAGATAGTTTTAGTGCCTCTTCTTTTCATACATTTCACGTGGACAACATTGGTAATTACCAAAGACCAAAATCAGCACTTTATGTGACCCTTATGCGACCCAACATATCCATGAAATAAACCTGTGAAAGTTTAAGCTGAATCGGTCATCAGAGTCAAGAAAAAATACTGAAAACAACATAAAATGTTTTCACTGTTCTCAAACATTGGGTTTGGGTACAAAACTAATAGTTTTGCTCATTTCTCAAAACTACAGCATTTCAAGCAAACAAATATTTCAGGGGTAGTTTTCCACCATGACCATCTCCAGGCCTTTATCATGTAAGTTCAGTGTGAACATTCTGTGAATATTTATATTTTCAATCTTACCAATGTTGAGCACACTCTTTAACTTAAGGGCTGTTTTATTATTAGGAAACTCAACAATTATATTGTTTTTAAATTTTTTTTTTTTTTAGTTATTTAATTTTTACAAAATTAGGACAAAACCAGTAGTTTTCATAATCAAGGATATGGTTTAAACCCTAGTGCTTTTTGTTGTGAAATTTAATTTCCAAAAGCATAATGATGGAAGTATATATTTGGCATAAACTTTGTGGGAGAGGTCTGGGCATAGTAGGCTTCAAATTAAACTACGGCATGTTAAGAAATTTCAATACAGATAGCTACCCCTTTTTTTAGAAACCTCCAATGAGATAATGAATCTGTCAACAGCTCACAGTTGAAATGTCAACCTCATGGCTATTGGTTGTCGCAAGAGTTTCAAAATTCTTGAGGAGGGCAGATAAGCAGTGGGATTAAACAAAACCAAAAAAACCTGATAGGGATTCATAATGACATAGCTGAACGTTTAGGTCCCTTATTTGGTTTCCTGCTTATGTTAAGGGCCAGTGGCAGGTCAGAACAGTTTTTGGAATGTGGGCATCAGTTTTTTACTGTCTGATTTTAATTGGCTTCAAGAACAAATAGTCCAAGGCGCTTAAAACAATATCAAGTGCCTCTGTGTCAATTTGATGAAATAACTCCATTAATTGGAGCTGTAATTGTTAAAGGCCTAAACACATTCAGATCAGCAATGCGACTGATGAACTTTGTCATAACATGTTTGATGTGTTTTGGGGTAGACATTAATACCTAGATATATATTCCTAGGTCCCTGTATGAAATAAGTGTGGAAAAACTCTTTGGGAACATCGTGCTATTTAATATTCTTTTACGCTACAGATTGAGATTTGTAGCTGGTATTTCAAGATGAAATACATCTACTTACAACTATATTTTAGATATTTGCAAACCTCAAATCCAATGATCCAGCCCTTGAAATTATGGACAGTTATATTAGTGAAAGTATTCTTCATATACCTGTTGCAGTTTATAAATTTGATAAAACTCTGTTCAAGTTACCAATATTTTAGATAATTCTTTTATAGTCTGCTCATCAGAAACATTGTCATTGTCCTCATTACTTACTTGGATGATTTTCTTTTCCTTGCCTCCAAGAAGGGGGGTCGTTATAACTCTTCCCTCTGAGAGTTTCATCTTTGATGAAACATGACATTTTAAAATTCAACTTACTTAAAAATCAAGTCTTTGTTTTAGTAATCTCGTATTAGCGCCATGAGCACTCTTGTGGATTTGTGCACTTTATCAATTTTGCGCCCTTGAGTACAAACTTGAAAGCAGAAACATGAAATAGTTTTTCAGTATTACGTCTGTGTAAAACTCTCTTGTCTTATAATTCTCACAAAGAATTTGTCGTCAGTTAATTGTCATATTCCCTGGAATTACTAGAAGCTAAATAGAAGCTGCTTCGCTCAATTACCGGTGCTGATAAACTGAGCAAAGAGCAAATACCACCAGTGACAGCTGGTAGGGTAATTACAGCGGTCACATTGTGAATCTACTCTCCAAGTGATCTGAAAACTGTAACAAGAAACCTTTTGATAAGTTTGACTGATGTTGGATTTTGTCGATAGCGAACAAATCTCGCTGCACTCTTTTCCACCCAAATTCCTAAGCTCTTTTTATATACTTGAGAAATATCTCCCCAGCACAATCTGTAAAATCTAGAAGTTAAGTTTTGTCAAATTTATCAAATTGTTTGTAACTTAAACTGTAGGCCGTACACATTTTTAGGGGCTGTTCATACACAGCCAGTTGATGGATGTAACTTGATGCTATCTGGCAGCAGTTACAGGGAGTTATTTGTTTAGGGAACAAATTCAATTTACGTCTTTGACAAGTGGGAGGGGGGGGGGGTCCTTGTGGTCTTCCAGCTAATCATTCTAATAAAAGTTAGTTTGGGAGTGTAAACATTTGGTGACTGGATTCCTCACATGTGGTGCTGTCAGGTGTTGTTGTATTTTGATAACTAGACAGAATAGAAGTAGGCCTGTGTTAGTTGTTGTGTCTGCATTTCTGCGGTGAGGTGGAAGGGGACAATGAAGATGAGTCAATAGAGAAATCTCTTTCCTGATTTGGTGTGGACTAGTCTTGGTATTTGTGGAATGAGAGAGGGGATAGCGGCTGGATGAGGAGACTATACATGGGGGGCAGGAATTTGTTTTTCGTGCAAAACAATCTCATGTATAACAATCGAAAAGTTTGGGAAAGTTTTTGGGGAGCAGTAAATTAGGACAGGATAGTCTCCATTCAAGTCTGACAATGTGTGTGTGTAAGAGGACGGGACACAAGTTGAAGTTGATTAAGATGTAGAACGTGAGGGTTTGGAGTTTTCTAAGGCAGCAGACATGCGTGGTCGGCTGCGGGGATATCTGATGGTCTGAGACCATACATGCTAGGATGTGGAGAATCCAGTCAGGGGGGAGTTGGGTTACTGCGTTGGCATGCAAAGTAGCTGGGCTGAGCAAAGCCGGCCTGCCATTTACAGACAGTCGCATTCCAATTCCAAATATGCTCAGGTCTTCCCAGTGTGACACTGTGCTTGGGAATGGCTGATGCTCTGTGATTGGTCACCGACATGCCGCCTCATTTGCATACATGATGGACAGCAAGGCCCCTGCACTGCTCAACACACAGGGATGCATCAATGCCTTGTGATAAATCTTAAGCATCCTTCATAGGGACTGTACACAGTGTGTAGTCAGTCAGACTGTCAAGTTCATTAGGTGCTTGTCCCGAGGGCGTCGAAAGTGTACAGCCAGTCCATACCTGAATATAGAGACCCGACATACCAGTCTCCCAAGTCAGTGCAATCTTACCATATCCGGTGATCGTAGTCACGTCACTCGTGCAGCAGCCGGCGGTGTTCTCAGTGCAATAATCACAGCTCTCTCCCCCAGTCTTCACTTCGGACTTACTGGCGATAGCTTCGGTCTGTGGACGACGACAAATACTCGGCGAAGATACAAAGTTCTGCTTGACAAGTTGACTCTGTGCCCACACGCTAGTTACTACTATAGCATCAAGCAAGATGGCTCTCTCGTCATCATCTTCCTACAAGGCGAGCTCTTCCAGCGCCTCCTACAGCAGCTCCGGTGCGGGAGGCGGTGGGGGCAGCATGAGGATCACCAAATCCACCATGATGCCTGCCTACCAATCGGACACTGAGGGATTTACAAATTACAAAAAACTCAGCTCCAAATCCAAGAAGCTTATCCGACAGAGCTATGAGATGGGAGACAGCGGTGTCGGCATGAAAAGATTACTTCAAGTAGGCGTGTTTTTATTTCTTATCTGTATTTCCTAAATATTGTTAATCATAACCTCTAAAAGTTTGTTAGTACAAGTATACACTATCTTTTATCTTTATAGGATAAGTCAGTTTGACAATAGACAATAGCCTCTGGGGCATTTCTTACTGGCTGGCTCTCAATGTAAGGAGAGAGATGTACGCTCTGATAAGAAGAGCACTAGGCATTTTTTTCCCCTCCTGGATCCAAATTGGAGTGTTTTGTTGCATTCAACATGCTGAAAATAACTGGCATATCAAATACATTCCTATCAAAGGTTAGAAGGTAATTGCCTTAAATGGATCCTCCATGAACTGTGAAAATCTATGAGTATATGGTTATTATAAGCAAACGGGAACAGTTTAGCTTTTGTTTGTTCAGATATATAGTAACTTACTGAAAAGCGAATTTTGAACACGGGGCAGGTTTACCATTGAGACCACAGTAAGGTTGCATTTTTCCTGCATGGCCATTCCAAGGCGCCTGCAAAATAAACAAAAACAATTCTCATTTGTGTAGATGTAACTCATTCCAGCTGAAAAAGAAAACAAGCACAAATCTAAACCATTTTTAGGAAAGTCAGCGGCATAACTTGCCAATGTTATCAAACTGTAGCTTTGGAATAGAATACCAAAAAAAAGGTATCATTTTAAATTAGACTTTAGGCTGAATTTGCTTTCAAATGTAAGTTAGGGCCGACATATAATATTGATTGTGCTATGAATTGCCCACTGTCTGTGTGTCCTCAGCCGCCTGGCAAAGATTCGGTCTGGTACACAGACGCCGCTTCCTTCAAAAGCTACAGCAACTTGAGCGCACCATCTAAACGGCTCATCAGACAGAGCTACGAAATGGGTGAAAGTAGTGCCGGCATTAAAAGACTTTTTCATGTAGGATGCTTTCCAATCATGCTCAGATTTTTTACAAATAATTATAATAAATAAATAAATAAAGCACAGTTTAGAGGTAAGGTAACAGATCCGTATGGGCCATTTCAAAACAAAAACTTTAGTAATATTTGACAACTGTTTTATAAATTCATGTATCAACCTTGAACCAAAAGGCAACTGTTCACAAGCTGATGTTCCTCCGAGCTGTCTAGAAAATCAAAGTAAATGAAGTATTTATCAGTGAGCAACTGGCAAAGTGGTGGAACATTTCTCTTGAGTTGCAACTGAAATTCCAAAGTGTGTCTCTGTGTGGATCTGTTACTTCTAAAGCAGCTTAATTACTGACGAAGGTCAAAACAGCATGGGAGGCTGATTCGTTATAACTAGGTAAAAAAAAACATGCATGTTGGTTTCCATACCACTGGAGCTGTAAAAAAATTCCAACTCTGTCATGACCTCATCTCAGCTATTTTGACTCATCTCTGCTCTTTGGATAATTACATGCATGGAGGTTCCATGGCTGGCTTTGATTTGGCCAAGGCAATGTTTAATGCTATGACAAAATAGTTACAATGATAACCATTCATGGCAACTTGCTAATACCTCTGCAGCTTTTTAACATCATTTTTTAGCGATATTTGCCAAAGGCTTATAATTTACTACATAGTAGTTTTGTACTTGATTCTGTCTGATAGTAAGTGCATAAGATCCTTAGGGGGGCATTTTGTAAATCAGGGACAGTCCAGTGGTGCCTAATAATTAGGAATTAGTGTTGGAAGATATCAGAGTCATTATTTTCATGTTTAACAACGTTGAGTCAAATGTAGAGTAAAGTTTCCATTATTGATTTCATTTGATCATTTTCATGGATAACAAGCTAAGTCCACAATCACTTTGATTTTGTAAAATTACTTTGGATTTGTAAAAGAATGTGAACGTTTTAGGTTTGCATCTTGCCTTGAGTCCTAGGACAGCGTCACTCCGATTGTTTAAATTCCGAGGATTATTTTGGCTCGGAGATCTGGAGTACTCTGGAGATTGTTTTGCAGCTGTAGTTTCATCCCGAGTGTCAACATGTCGACTCTGCGGGGGAGCCATGTTCCCCCCTGCTGCTCCTGTTGAAAGGTGGAAGGAAGCTCAAGCCTCATTCCTTAGGGGTTGCTCCTATGGCTGATGAGATTGAAGACAACGATGATGCAAATATATTATTGAAGATGAGGAGGATAGAGGACGGAGAAGGGCATGGGGGCTCAAGCCTTACTCCTTGGAAGTAGCTCTTCTGGCTGATGAAATTGAAGACAATGATGGTATTATATTGAAGATGAGGAGGATAGATGATGCGAGAAGAGGACTGAAGCTCAAGCCTTACTCCTTGGAAGTAGCTCCTCTGGTTGATGAACTGAATACAGTGATGATGATATTATATTGAAGATGAGGAGGATAGATGATGCCATAAGAGGATGGTGGCTCGCTGACCATGTGCAGGAGGTTAATTTAGGAGCTTTTGCCTTGATAAATGAGGATTACAAGATGACACTGGTACTGCTTGTCATCAAAGTTCCTTGTAAATTTCTTTTTGCCGAAACAGTGAGATCTTGTCATCAAAGTAAGGAAAATTAATGAATTTGTGGTGAGGGAGACTTGATGAACGAGTCTGCTATTTAGATGCACCACCTGTAACAATGCAACCATTGTTATTGAGGGTTAGACAACGAGGGCATTGTCACCCGAGGGTCCCCTAGTTTACATCTGTCAGTCAGGAGTATGGGGCGCCCATTGGGGTCAAATAAACTGATATTCGGAGAAAGCTGGACTGTGGTACTTCAACATCAGGAAATCAACTGAAATAACTTTGATGGTCGTTCCCCTCTATCTTTGTATTCTCATACACACAAATGCAAGTGATCAAACTTGACAGAAATAGACTGGCCCTTTAGTGCATAAATCATCAATCCATAGAGAAAGGACTGGTACTACAGGGAACCCAACCAAGATGGCAACAGCAATATATGGATGGCTAAAATCGGCAAAGTATTTCCTTTACATCAACCAGGGTAAAGTAGGAACAGTTTAAACTCAGAAGGAAGATGTGTGAGGAATCATACAAGCCACAGCTATATGACCACCCCTTTATTGGGGAATCTGGTGCAGGATGGCAGCTCATCACCAAGGAATGTGGCAAATTATCAGCATTCCATGATGCTGATTGGAATGAGCTAGGAGGAGACCAAAGCACTGCTGGCCAGCAGTGATGTGTGTACATGTGCCTGTCAACAAGGCATAAATAACAGAACCAGACTGGAATCTCCCCTCAGTACCAAATTTGGTTTGCTAACTTCGGCCTGTCGGGGATTGTGTATACCCCGCAAGACTATTATTCTGTCTCCTGGACTTCTTCACTCTTGCTTGTTTGAATGTTTACTTGTAGTCTGGGAATCGGAGAATGGATAAAACAGTCTGGAACAAGTTCAGAAAAAAAAAAAAGGATTTTTTGCACGTGTGAGCAATTCAAGGAAAAAATAAGAATTAGAAAATATGTGTCAGAAATCTAGATCTTGGAATTTCAACTTGATGTTTTAGACTGCTTTAGCAACATGGACATGAAGATTGTATAAACAGATCTTGAGCGAGGGTCTGGACTTTACACTTCCTTTCTTAACTTGAGCATCCAATCATGTTCAAGGTGTTCCAGATGGCTTCCTTTGTGCTTTGAACTTCAGCAAAAGTTTCATATACAGAAACTGTTTCCTCTCCAAAAGGCACTTTATCATAATTGCTTTTCTCCACCCAGGAGTACAAATGGGTACCGGCGAGGAGAGCTGAGGAGTAGCCCGCAGATGAACTGGCATCCTGTCCAGGGGGAATAGAAATATCCTCAGTGTTTAATGCCAATGAAACCGGATATAAACAAGGGCCTGACCAGCCAAATAAGCTTGGGACAGACATCACTTTTTTTTTCTTTTTTTTTAACAAGCTTATAAAATAGTGGTTTTTAATTTTTTGATTTGAATCATCCACATTATAACTGAAAAACCTGATAACTGTGTCTGTGTAGTTGTTGTTGTTGTTGTTGTTTTTTGGGTTTTTTCAAATTCATTAAAGAGGGCGGTTCAATAATATTGCCCTTGATAATCCACAGAGCAAGACCTTACTCTGTACTGTGAGCCATTTTTCCAGGGCAGCTTAGAATGGTTTATCTCAGGTCATCCCAGGGTTTGATGTTGATCCCCTGAGGGTCATAATATGACCCCAATGGAGGTCAAACACAGTGTGAGGTCTGCTGTTACTGGCGTCTTTGAAGCTTTTTTATTACACTAGGGGGTACTTCAAGGAAATTTGAGTAAGCGTTTAGACAAATTAGGGCAAGTGGCTTGACACCTTGGTTCAGACATAAATGCTCCCAAGAGGGTTGGCTCTCAGAGGACAAGAATCAGCTGGGAGGGGTGGAGACGCAGCCAGTTATAGGGTACACCCCACTAAAATAAACTTTGAAGGCCTATGAAATGAGATAGACGCTCTGTTTCTTTTCTCCCTGTTGAGCGGGTGCACCCACAGGTGAATGTTTTGTGTTCATGAAGCCTCAGTATCATCTAGTTAATGTTAATCACTTGTGATTTGTAATTGTACGGTAATTAGTTTTAATGTCAGTACTCAGTAGGAATAATTTCAAAGAGAAATAACTTCTCAAAATGACTAGTACCAGCACTATATCCCCCATCCCTCCGAACTGTTATCTTCTTGATAGTATTTTAAAAGTGTACTCTTCTTTTTGTTGAATATTAATGCAGAGCTCTCAAACTTGATTTGTTCGTTCATTAAATGTCACTTTAATATTGTCTTAGTTTGTTTGTAAGTTATTTGACAAGCTTATTTGCTGTGAGCCGCTTAATATCCAAGGGGGGTGTGTACATCATTGGTGAAAATGATTACCAAAAAGCTCATGACCGTTTTCTTCTAGATGTTTTTAACTTGGATGAAAGATCATAACAGAACTGAAAACTTTATTGGCTTTATTTTCTTCTTCTTTCTCTTTTACTGAAAACCTAATAGGATTTTTTTTTGCAGAATTTGAAACGGTCTGCAAAAAGGGCAGATGAGAAATTCAGAAACATTTTGATTGTTTTTAATTTTTCCTATTTTCCTATTTAGTTTATGATTCGTACAAATGAGTGGAAGCGTTTAAAGCCTGCTTCATCCTTCATGCAAATATAAAGTGAATTTGACGCCACAAGTTTGCAAGAAACTACATGTATTTGCTCGAGTTCAAATGTGCTGAACTCTTGCGAAACATTCACAGTGAATGTAGAATCGTGATGCGAAAAATCCAATTCACATGAAGTATGAACCACGCATGAGCCTTGCAGACATTTTACCAAATGTGTACACCTCCTTTGCAGCATTCTTGTAGGGTCCTTTTTCAAACCCATGGCTTTCAAGTTGTACTAAAAGCTGAGGCTTGATGCGATTACAGCAGCCCTCTATTGGGCTGTAAACAGGGCTGAATATTGAAGCCTGGGCGTACAACTGAGCCTGGGCGCTGAAAGGCCCCCCTCCTCTTTTTAATTTAGGCTGGGAAACTGACTCACTGATTGTTAAAGGCAATGTGGAACATGGTATAAAGTCATCCGTCTCAAAAAGAATTTTAAAAAAAAACACACACAAAACTTGAAGTTTACTTTGAATTACCTGGCACAGGCATGTAACTTTTCAGATAGTTGGGTGATTTTTATTTAAAAAAATTTCATTTGAAACGAAAAAAAGGACAAACTTGAGTCAGTGCACCAGACATTTTGAACTCTTAAGTAATTGTTTTGCTATTTCCATTGAAAATTGTAAATTCATTCCTTCCAACATCGTTTCAATCCATTTCAAACATGGCCTTTATTTTAGTCATGTCTACATTTTTGTGTGTGAAAGTTGCGGGAAGATTGATGATTGTATTTATGAAGCCCTTTATTTTTGGAATTAACAATCTGCGAACATGTGTGTTGTCGTTTGAAAAATTGTTATGCTAAGAAGTTGATGTTTCTTTGACTTTTTATATGTTCAGTCATTTGGAGATTTTTTAAAAGTCTGGGTATAAGACTACTGATCTTTGTTGTCCACAATATCAAATCATTCAAACCGGCTTTTTAAAACTAATTCCTCACTTCATTTTTTAAAAATGCTATTGACAATTTTGCTTATTAGCATTGGTATTAAAAAATGACTATATATGATTTGTTTTTCCCACTTACCTACAGGCTCGCATTGAAGAGCTTGAAGAAGAGTTGGAAGCCGAAAGACAGGCTCGTGCTAAGGTAGGAAAGCAATGTCTGTTGAGAGTCATAAGGCGTCGACCATGTTGATGGCTTTGGAGCTTTGGTAGAACACTGTAGCCAACCTATGCTTCGTAAATAAATTGTTAAAAACAGTTGAAGCTTGGAAGCAGGCAAAATGAAACAGAGAGAAAAATTAAAACCAACTACACTCTGGAAGAGTGGAATAACTCATCGAGGTTCTGAAGCAGAAAATGTTGCTAACCATTTTCTGCTGAGCAGAAATGAGCAGGAAACCAGTGACAAAGTGTACTTGTGTCATGGTAGTTTGGCTGGTAACCTGATTTTGTTAAGCATAATTTTGTTGTGCTTCGCAACTCAATGAAATTGGGCCCTGATGGTAAAAGCCCGAACTAATATTGATCCTCGACTAAGCTAAGAAGAATCAGGCTAGCAAGTTCCTAAGCATAAAAAACACCCCAAAATATTGATAACCTTACCAAGATCGGGCCCAATTTCATAGAGCCGCTAAGCACAAAAGTAGCTTAGCACAACAAAATTATGCTCACCAGAATAAGGTTACCAGCTAAAAAAACATGTCACATGTACCATCTTTGACTGTCATTCTGCAAATGTTTTGCTTAGCAGAAAATTGTGAAGCAAGAATTGTCCTCAAACAGTCCCATGGGTCCAGACATCTGAGCACATTTCTCTGTTCCAGAATCACAGTGGCATTCAGACTTCTTACTGAACCGGTATACTAAAAATACCAGCACCTGTGTTATCAATGTGACAGGAAAGGGCAAGCTTAGCAGGGAGGCTGGCGATAAGAGCATGCCTAGGAAACTGGTGATGGGAAAGACCAGCTGGGAGAAGGTTTATCTTCTTTTTCCAGTCTTGAGTTATTTTTGGCGAATGGAATTTCGCTCGGAATTATTTAATCTATGAATTTTTTTAGGAGTTGGTCTGTCATCTTTTGATTATATTCATAGAATTAAGATTTTTTTCAAGAATGGGGAAATTGCTGCAGAGGCATAACCAACTTATGTCTGGTTTGGATTTAAGCAACTTTAAACTCTCAAATTTAGCCCTTTTACCTTAAGTTCAAATTTGAGCTATCCTTTTTTTAAATTTTGACATTCGACTGCTGTTGGACTTTTTGAGTACAAAACAGTCAAAATGATAAGAAAAAACACCCAAAATAACAAAGATTAGTTCTCACTTTAAATCGTAGATGTATGCCTATTTTCTGGTTTTTTTTTACTTGTTATGTTTGTATAATTCAGTAACCAACTATCCCTGGTCATCATGAAAAATTCCAGAAATGTTTGAAATTCCAAAGAAGTCTATCACTATCATCTGAAATTTCACTTCATGTGAAAGCTGGATAAAATGTTAATTGATATCGAGGGTGCTTTTGAACCTCTCATTCCTTCTTGACCAATTTAGTTTGGTCAACAGTCATTATCTACTAAAGTGCTGTATAGTTAAGCTCTCTGACCCAATAAGCAATTTGAAACATGTCGGGTACAACGACTTGCTAAGGTACATTTGAATTCCTCAGACTATAGAGAGAGTTGCTATGTCACATGATTTGGGACAAGCTTTTGCGTTGTTACGTAAGAGGCGTGAACACCTACTCAAGATTTTGAATGAATGTGTACGGCACAATGGTACCAGGGTTTGCTCATCTAGAGGTAGTGGTATAACTGGGGGGGGGGGCACGGGATGCACGTGCTCACCAGTTATTGTTCATTATTCAAATCTAACTCACAATTGGCTTATTCCATAAAATCTGTTTAGTGGTAAGCTTACTATAATACTAAGTGTGTGAGCAAAAGCATATTTTAATCAAAAAGACGCGACAGTGGGTGTTCGCTCGCAATGGATTTAATTGCGTTGTTGTGTCCCTCATCTGCTTGCACCAACAGAGAACAGCAGAAGAAATAGAAAGTTCGCTAAGCAGAAGAACATCCCTAATAAGGGTTTGATTATATTGGCCCCTGATTTGAATAAACGATTGTGCGATGGTTAAGTACCTTTTTGTTGTTGACAACTTACAGGCAGAAAAGCAGCGTACTGAACTAGGCCGCGAGCTTGATGACCTCAGTGACCGTCTTGACGAGCAAGGTGGGGCTACAACCGCACAGATTGAACTCAACAAGAAGAGGGAGTCCGAGCTGATCAAGATCAAGAGAGAGCTGGACGAGACCCACATGCAGCACGAGACAACAATGTCCTCACTCCGTAAGAAGCAACAAGACATGGTGTCAGAACTCTCGGAGAACCTTGACCAACTCCAGAGGAGTAAAACTAAGTAAGTAGGCGTTGCCGTCTGTAGGGTGGTCCTCTGAACATTTTCCGATTCAAACTAATTGTCCCAACAAATCTCTAAACATTAAAAAGTTCACTGTTCCTTTTTATCCAACACGGTTAAACTGAGTAATACTAACTAAGTAAAACTGAGTAAAAAGGCGTGTGTGTCCCTCTGTACATTATGTCTTAAGGCCATGCCCCGCCCAATTTCGAAATTCTAAAGTGTCTTTTTTTTATTTCTGTGACCCTAAATATAAACTACAATAATTATAGTAATTGCAGGATTTTTAAAAATCATATTGTGTGTGTATTTTTTTTAACCCTTTCCAGAATTGACAAGGATCGCCAGATTCTCAAAATAGAAGTGGAAGACATGAACACAAATATTGAAATGCTGCAACGTGGCAAGGTAAACTGAACAAGACCATTCAAGAAAACTGTCTTTTAAAGAAAATATGAATATTTCTTGTCCATATTATGAGTGCATCCGAGTCAGTTTTCTTTTACTCGTATTACAAGAGCCGTGACTCACTGTTTACTCACTCCTCAGATGAACTCCGACAAGTTGATCCACCAACTGGAGGCTCAACTTTCAGAGGCAAACAGCAAACTCGACGAGCACTCGCGCACCATCAGTGAGCTCAACTCCCACAAGAGCCGCATGTCCAACGAGAACGTCGAGCTGACTAGGCAACTGGAGGAGTCCGAGAGCGGAGCCGGCCAGATGAACAAGAACCGCATGCAGCTCCTGGCCCAGCTTGAAGAGCTCAAGAGAAACCTGGACGAAGAATCCAGAGTGAGTTTATGTCGAACGAGTCGCCACAGAGTCACTAAATTTCTTATATTGGGTGGTCAGGTTGTCGTAGTGGTTTTCTTTTTTTCGCCTTCCACCTCTGGGTTCCCGGTTCGAATCCAGGCACTTTGTGGATTCGGTTTTCAGTCCTCAATAGAGGAATATTCCTTTTGTTTTGTTACTTTGTCTTCATTTGAAATAATCCAGCAACTGCCATTTTTCTCTCCGTAAATTACTTTGCAATTGATGCTGATACACTGAGCAAATATCCCACCGCTTCCAAAAGTAAGAACAAACTGGCCGCCGCCATTTTCCCACAGTTGCATCGACATGACAAATAGTTTGACAAGAGTCGTTCGCATTCCAACTTCAGACTTCAGTCTGCATGCCCTACGTACACTACGAACCAACCACTAGTTAACCATTGGTCTTTGATTGAACTTGCTCAAAATCGAGCAGCGCTGTACAACATCAATATAAATGAAAGTTGTGCTTGTTTGCTTCCTGCAGTCTCGCCACAGCCTGATGCAACAACTGAAGCAAGCCCAGATGGACAACGACTCCCTCCGTGACCAACTGGAGGAGGAGTCCGAGGGCCGTGCCGACTTGGCCCGCCAGCTTTCAAGAAGCAACCAGGAACTCGCTGCCATGAAGGCTAAGTTTGACGGCGAAGCTGTACAGCGGGCTGAGGAACTGGAAGAGCAGAGGTAATGTCCTGTCCACACCTGGGCCCAATTTCATAGAGCTGCTTCTCAAAAAGTAGCTAAGCACAACAACATTATGCTTACCAGAACAAGGTTACCAGCCGAATCGATATTTTATAAATCATTCCACTAATCAGATTTATGATTCCCGATGACAATGAGTAAACATGAAATGAAATAAATAAACTTAGAAAAGTACTTTGTTTCAAGTTTTGTTAATCGTCATTGTGTTTTCTCATTTTGTCCATGTTTACAGGAAGAAGCTGTTGGTGCGTCTAGCTTCACTTGAGGAGCAACTCAACCAGGCCCTGACTAAGAACAGCAGCTTGGAGAAGGCCAAGGCTCGCCTCACCGGTGAAGTAGAAGACCTGAACATTGACCTTGAGCGGGTAAGTATGGGTGGATTGTTTCTGAGATTCTTTGTAGCCTGGCTGAACAGGCTCAGGTGTTGGAAAGTGGGGTGGCCATTTATTTACAATCCCTGCGAGTAGTGGCGCTAATCTGTATAAAAATCTTGACAACAGTATACATCCACTGTGGTAGTGGTTGGGGAGGGGTATATCTATCACCCCTTCCCAAGTTTTTAAATGGTGACACCTTTGAACATGAAAATTTGTGGTTTTTTTGTGGGCTTCTGAGAGAAACAATCAGTGAAGTGGAGTCATTGGTTACCTAATCTTCTCTGAGGCAGATAAACAAGTTCTGTTGGAACTAAGCAGGATGATTATCAGAACTAAGTTCTACTCAGCGAAAGTAGAAAATGGTGCTATTGCAAACCATATTGATACACCACCATGCATTGCCTCACACATTACATGTGTATACCGAGAAAGAAGACTTTAAAATGTGAACTAACACTGTAACAAGACCAAAAGACTAAAACAAATCGCAAGAAGTCAAAATTAAAAGGAAGCTATTAGTCATTCCTTCCCTTAGTGAGATTTTTGGAATGCTAATAGTTTGTTTTTCTGGCCTTCTTGTGGTCATTTTAGGAGTCTGGCCGTGCCAACGCTCTTGAGAAGAAGCAGCGCAACTTTGACATTGTTCTGGCCGAGTGGCAACGCAAGGTAGATGACCTGAACGCTGAGCTTGATGCTGCTCAGCGCGAGTCACGTGGCTACTCAACTGAGCTCTTCAAGATCAAGAACACCTACGAGGAGGTCTGCGAGACTGTGGAGGTCTTCCGCAGAGAGAACAAGACCCTTCAGAGTAAGTTTCCATTGTTGATTTTACAATTTCCATTTTCCATTTAAAAGTCATGACGTATCTTGACACTATTATGATTTTAGCTGTGTCAGTACCAATTTGGATTGTCGGATGGCGATTGAACAAATCTGGTCTTTTGTTTGTTTATTTCAGATGAGATCACTGACCTGACCGACCAGCTCGGCGAGGGCGGCAAAAGCGTCCATGAGTTGGAGAAGGCACGCAAGCGCCTTGAGATGGAGAAGGAGGAGCTTCAGGCATCCCTGGAAGAGGCAGAGAACACTCTCGAGATTGAAGAAGCTAAGGTTGTCCGCGCCCAGCTTGAGTGTGCCCAGATCAAGAATGATGTTGAACGCCGCCTCCACGAGAAAGAGGAAGAGTTCGAAGCCACTCGGTAAGAAACCCAGGGCTCTTTCTAAACCTTTGCTGCGCAGGCTCAAGGTCTGGCTCCGGGCTCCACTTGATGTTGAAGCACCACTCCAAATGCACACTGCTTCAAAAATTGATGGTGGAGGCCAAGCAGGAGCTGGAGTCCAAGCCTAGCCTCCATTCTTGCTCTGACACTCTGTAACAATTCATACTTTTTCCAGACTCTCTGTTTCTTTTAATTTGCTGTTCGGCAATCCTTCAAATATACCTAAAATCCTTTACTACTTTCTACTTGCCCCAAAACTCTCTCTACTTTCCTACTTTTTCTTCTTCTGGATTGTTTCAAGCATCTTGTTGCTCCTTTTTGTCAGCATTTATGTTTTCTTTCTTTACTTTCCAGTAAGAACCACCAGCGTGCCATGGAGTCCATGCAGGCCAGCCTTGAGGTCGAGTCCAAGGGCAAAGCCGAAGCCATGAGGCTGAAGAAGAAACTGGAGGGTGAGGTCAACGAGCTGGAGATCCAACTGGACGCTGCCAACAGGAACCTTTCTGAGGCCTCAAAGATCATCAAGAAGCTGCAGCAACAGTTGAAGGTAAGGGTCGAATGAGGTCAGGAAGGTCAGGGGTCAACTGGAGTCAGCAATGCTTAGACAACTTGCAACTGGTTGTTCTTTTTAGATTCTGTTTAACTAAACTTCTTGCAAAAGGGAATCGTTATGGTTGTATTATTGGGTTAGGGATCAAAGATGTTTATAAAGGAATACAGAAAACCTTATCATTTCATGTCTTTTATAGCTTCATTTTCTGAAAATGACCTTTGAAGAATCCTGATTTTCAATTTTATATACACTGAGATTGTGTTTAGAACAAATTTCTATGGGGTTATTATTTTCCAGCGCCTTGTATAAATACAATGTAAAATGAAGATTTGATTTCAAAGAAAAATATAGTCTTCGTTAGAGTCGTTTTATCGTTTTCGATACTCGCGAGACTTGTACAGTCTTGTACCTATATAGTGATAAATAAGGGGGGAAAAACAGGACAAATAATCAGAAAAGCATTCTGTCCAGTTGTTTGATTAGAATACAAGGTTATTCAAGTTCTGGATATATAGTCTAGGTATGTGAACATTTATTTCAATGTTTTATACCACTTGATTTATATACAAATGTTCACTGACTACCACTGTTTCATGTTTGTTTTGATATGCCTCCATCCATAGGATATGAACAAAGGTACAGTTCATTTTATATTTAGTGTTTGTATTTGCTTCCATTTTACATATTGTAAAGCTTATTGAGGCCTGCAAAAGCCGCTCTATATATCCATTAGTTTTATTGTTGTTGTTGTTGTTGTTGTTGTTGCTGTTGTTTTTGTTATTATTTGTCGGTTTAGCACTTTAAGGTTCTTATTACAATTTGTATGACTCTTATAAAATTAGTCCATCATAATTTGAATTGATTGGTAAATTGATTTCATTGGCGATATAGCTTCCCCAAAGTATTTGTTTGGTGAAGGTTTAACATGAATAGTATTAGGAAATTATTTGTCTATGAATTGATCATGGTTTTTTCGATTATTACAAACATAACTTTGAGAGTAAGGACCTCATTGTAATGAGGTGAAGGTTTGTGTTTAACATATGTTTTGTACAGTGTTTTGCTTTTCCTGTAGGTCTAGTTTGTAACCATTTTACCCCCCAATGGAACTCTGTATTTAGATGTACACTTCCATGTGAGCTTTAACTCTTTGAACCAGCAATTGATTTCTCCTACCTTGTGCACCGGCTAAACTTCTCTCTTCTCTCTCAAATGTTTTCCAGGAACTGCAAGCCCAACTGGAAGAGGAGATCCGTAGCCGTGACGATGCACGCGACCAGCTCCAGCTTGTCGAGCGCCGCAGCAACCTGATGATCGCCGAGATCGAAGAGCTGCGTGCCACTCTGGAACACGTATGTCCAAAAAAACACATTCAGAGTGAAACACCTTGTCTTCACTTTTCTTGAAATCTCTTATTTCGTGCTAATTTGGAGCATGGATGGGAACTCTCCTTCTTCAATTTTTATTGTGAGCCTTTGACCACTATGGCTCTGGCTATGGGTTGATCAGTGCGTCTTCATATGTCGAAGTACACTCTTAGCAACAGTCATAGCCACATAGCCGCCAATTCGGACATGGCCTTTCATTGAAGATAAACTTTGACCTGTCTTCCTTTTTTGGGGGTAAATGTTCTACAGCTTTGCTTAGCTCTTAATGCATCGAAGACAGTATGGGATACAATTATCTTAAATAGGAAGACAATACTTCCATATGTCTGCCAAATATGTCTGATTCCATCCAACAAATGTTGACCATTTGATTTGAATTGATACTATTCCCCTCTATTGATGGGTTGCTGGGCCATAATGAATACCGGCGCATTATAAATGCTGATTATTTGTTCAGTTGCTTGTTTAATATTGAATTACTTTTTTTCTCTTTTTAGTCTGAGAGGTGCCGCAAGGTAGCGGAGAACGACCTGACTGACCAGGGCGACCGCCTGAATGAGCTGAACGCAACCAATCACAGCCTGACCAGCCAGCGCCGCAAGATGGAGAATGAGATCCAGACACTGCAGGGTGAGATGGACGACTTGGCCAACGAAGCCCGCAATGCTGACGACCGCTGCAAGAAGGCTGTGTCTGACGTGAGTACAAAACAATCGGAATCATTACCCCTGATGCAATTATTAATAACAATAAAAATAACACCAATTATGAAGTAGGATAAGTAAAAAGAGCTGCCATAAGGAAAACTTTTGGCTCCAGACACGCAAAAGCTAAATTTGTGTATATCCAAGAGACAGAATTTTGTAATGCACTTTTAGAAAAATGTAAATGGGCGATCAGACCTGATTTATTACAATATTTGTCTCCCCCAATTCAGGCCACCCGCATGGCAGAGGAGCTGAGAGCAGAGCAGGATCACTCCATGCATGTCCAGAAGATGTACAAGACCCTGGAGATCACCATCAAGGAAACGCAGAGCAGACTTGAGGAGGCTGAGATGATGGCCCTGAAGGGAGGCAAAGCAACCATCACCAAGCTGGAACACAAGGTAGGTCAGGACGTGTCGTGACCGAGCGGTTACGAGCACCGAACTCAAGCTCTGGTGTTTCTGACCAGCGGAGTGTGCGTTTCAATAGAAGCCTCCTTTTGGCGTCTGAAAATGCCCCCATATTGGTTTGCTCCTTAATTATGTTATTGTTTTTGTTTTGTTTTCTTTCAATCAGTTCTTGATTGTCTATGATTTAAATAATTGTTCAAAATGTTGTTTATTTTTTCTTTAGTTTTCACCAATATGGAAATGAAATGAAATGAATTGACGGACAAAGCAAGATGGGACTCACATGACGGATTTCCCTAATACGTCTTCCTCTTGCCTTCTTTTTTAGATCCACCAACTGGAGAGTGACTTGGATTCCGAGACTCGCCGCCGCTCTGAGGTGGAGAAAATCATGAGGAAGCAGGACCGCCGGGTCAAGGAGATCACCTTCACTGCCGATGAGGACCGCAAGAACCAGGACAGGCTCCAGGAGGTTATCGACAAGCTCCAGATCAAATGCAAGAGCATGAAGAGACAAATCGAAGAAGCTGTAAGTAAAACCCTCCAGACCACTGATACTAATTTAATATTCCTTCCTGACTGCGTGGGTTTTCCCCTGGAATAATTCTCGGGGGGGTTTTCCTCCAAAAAACTGTAACTTCCTTTCTTGTCTTCTATCTATGGGGTTCTTGGCTAGTACAGTGATTAAGTTCGCTTTTATTGAGAGTCCTTTGCTTCACAACCAGAATAAATGTAATGAAATAAAATATCTTGCACAAAATTGCTCCAACAAAATATGTTGTATCTCAGCGCTAACTTTGTTTGTGTTTATATCGGGGTTATTTTAAGCGAGATACAGCATTTTGACGATTTCAAATTCGCCCGTAACTTTAGTGCTAGTTTAGGAGATACAGAGTGTTTGCACTGACACTATGAATTGTAATCTGTCATGAGGAACTTGGATATTCTTAGAAGTTTGGACTTCAAGTTGTCAATAAATCTGGTACTTTATCATCATCTGGTACTCAAATTTTTACAGATGCAGTCAGGCTTCTGTCTGTGATTATGTGTAGCCAATGATGACACAATCTAAACAGTTATACTAACTTGTTGAATTCATTGCCTATTTTAAAAATGTTTTTATCACTACAGGAGGAGATGGCAAACCTGAACCTCTCCAAGTACCGGGGCGCCCAGCGTGAGCTCGAGGACATGGAAGAGCGCGTGGAGATTGCCGAAACCACCGTCAACAAGCTGCGCTCCAAACACCGCAGCGGCATGTCCAGTATTACCACTCGCAGCGTCACCACGGTATTAAGTGATTCTGATTCAGAACAAGAATTGGATTATCAATTCGAGGGGCCCGATTCGTTCTCCTACTACTAATTGATCTCAGCGCGCCCCCTACTCTCTGTCTGTCAATTTGCCACGGTACTTTTGCGCATTTCTCCGTTGTTTTTATCTTCTTTCGTTTTTTTATATTTTTTAATATTCTTGTTTATACTTGACGGACCAAGTTCATCATGTCAGGCGGCATGGTTAGGCGCCGGAAAGCACCAATCATGTTGCACCAAAGAAACGGCCACGGCAATGGATGACAGTGTGTTGGTTGTCGTCATTGGCTGATAAAATATGCAAATTAGATACACATCCAATTATCTCAGGCTATAAGTACCTGGCAACATTTACCAAGGATACTAAAGAGCAGGGCTGGTTGCATTTTTTTTTCTTTTTTTTCTTTTTTTTTAATACAAATTTAATATGAATAAATGGCTGAGATTTTTTTTTTTCAACTTGTGTTTGAGTTTGTTTTAATGAAAAGTGGTATGAAATGTCCTTTTTCTTTTTGTGCCTGAGGCTGAGTTTTTTTTCTTTTTTTTCTGACAAACCCGCGTCCTGCCAGCAATCATGCCAAGTGACCAGTGAATGTGGTCTTCTTTTTTGTTCTTAAACAAAACTGTTTGTGTGATGAAACCAAAAAAACCGAAATAGAAATGCTGATCATCGCATGACCAAGTTGTTTCCTTGCTTCTTTAATTTGTTGGATGAAATCCTGCCACCATTCCAGAGCTAATTTGCACATTTTTGGAAGCCGTTTCCTTTTTTACGGAGCCTTGATTTGGTAGCATGGCTGAGCTACAACTTTTCAAAGATTGCATTCTGACGAGAGAAGTGAGAAAAAAAATACATCAAAAAAACCCAATCAAATGTGCATGTTGAGAACACCCAGAAATGCGCAACGGTAGAGTGGTACAGAAGAGAGCTGATAACAGTCTGCTTTCTTTTTTCTTTTCTTTGCCGTTTTGATTCTGCATGACTTCACAGTCCACTCCAAACACTAAGACCTCCACCATAGATATGCTCACAAGTCAAAAGTTTCTTACAGGTCAAACTCTCTGCAGTAGACCTTTATGTTGGTGCAGCCATCTTGATTCTCTCCCATTCAAAGCAATGTAACCAAACCGAGGCCGGAACGGCTAATAGTCTGGTTCCATTTCATTAAATGAATATTGGCATCCACTTCTGCTGATGGATACAGGGAATATGACCAAGATGGTGGCAGAACGATAAAGGTCTATTGTAAGTTCCCTGATCTCCTGTTAGTGCGCCATTTTCTCATTCAACCAACTGCAAAGAGGGAGACACTTCATTTAGTACATTTTTTTAAGAAGCAGTCCGATTTAAAAGATTTTGACATCTGCATTGAATTACTTTTTTCTTTCTCCCAACTTTTAAGAGAAGAAAATTGTTGTATTCTCTTGAACTGTATAGTTTCATTCCCCAGATATACTGATCTGTTGGATGATCATTTTAACAGCACCAAAAGCTGCTAAAACAACGTATTTCCGTTTGCACGTACTTTTAGAATTAGATTCCTCTATGATCTAAAAGCACTACAGTACACTATTTTTCCTACCTGTAACTAACACTGACATCCATTTTGCACTTCTCTTACATCCTTACTACTTGCATTTATAACTGCATCTTGATTACCTTTTTCTTTTGCAAAGTCCATAGCTGTTTGTATGCATGTAATGTCTTGCTTATTGTGATCTTATTTCGGTTGGGTTTTTTCGTTTTGCCACACTTTCCTTTCGGTCCATTTTACAACATTTTATTTTTGGTTTTTTGTTTTTCAATGCAACATTGCAAACCATCCTTTCAGTTTTTCTGTATAGAAAAATCCATTGGGGATATCCTGTACCAGTGTTTCTTGCCAATACTTGCGCACCAATACGCGCAGTGTTCATTTTTGTAACACACAGTGGGAAACTCCAACCATGATGCTGACGCGCAACTCATGCCAGCGTATGCCTAATGGGTGAGCAAGCGTAAAAGCGTCCCATTAATGGCGGAAAACAATGGTGCAGGACAGATGACGTTGATTTGTAGTGGATTTGTCTACAGAATAAGATTTCCATATTTGTTTTTCATTTATTTCATAAGTCAATTCATCCTTCAGCAGATCACATTCCTTCTTTTTTTTTTGTGCTCAAAGTTGTCTGTTGTTCTTGTTTCTTGTTCGCTTTGATTCTTCTGCATGATTTAAGATTGTGTTTTTTTTCCCCACGTCAACAATTTCTTTTGTTGAAAGCATGGTATGATTTGAATGAAAAAAAAAGCAAAAAAAGCTACCCAGTTTTGATTTGACAATTTTGGAGAGCCGAAGATATGACGCCATGTTAACTGAAATGACCAAACCATTTTTGTAAATGCTGCATCGGCAAATTAATAACAGCAGAATGGAAATCGTTTGGGAGCACATTGCCATTATTTGAACATGACATCATTCTTCGGACCTTTGTGCACATTCCAAATGTAGCGGCCATCTTAGTTTGCTGTTCGAATCCGACTGTGTAGACCGGTTGCAATGCGGTTTTCAATGTATGAATTGGGAACTAGAACAAGATGGTTGCTGCTTGAAAGGAATTTTTTTACGTTAATTTTTTTAAGTTAGAAATTAAAAGACAAAAAAAGAAAACAATAATTGAAAAAATAGTTTCATGAAGGAAAAAATGCTTGCTTTCAGAATATCAGATTGGAAACTATTTTTTGTTTGCGAATATCTGGATTTTGTTTTCTTTTCAAATCTCAGCAATATTTAGTCAGAAATTTAAATTTTTCAGATTTTGTAATCCTTCTTCTTTCTCTTTTCTCCTTCCCATCCTTCAATCTTTCCCCATCGTCTGAACCATCCTCCTCTCTTATCTCATCTGAATTCCTTACTTTTCCAATTTATCATTGTTTTGTGTTCTCCTCTGTTTGAATCTGTTCCATCATGGTTGAATTCTCTGTCTGTGATGTTTTCTTTTGATCCATGTCGTGGTCCCGCTGTTAACGTTTCCATTCATCTTGTTTCTTTTATCTGTTTATTTATTGTCCCTCTGTTGGGTTTCCATCTTCTGTTCTGTTGGTTCTCTCTTCGCCTTCTCTATTGTCTTTCACCCCTCCTCAATCAAACACACCCTCTCCTCCATCTTGTCCCCACCTCTGTCTCTTTCCTCATTCTTACCTCGATCCACATCTCAAATCCCCTCTCCCCCCCCCCCTCCCTTGCACCCATTCGATACATACCTCGTTCCACTCACCTAGAAATCAGCCAGTGGTATGTCTGTAAAGAGTTCAGCTTCTTCTAGCCGTATGTAGATGTCTCACCCAGGCTTTTCATTGTAGATCTCACTGGTAAACATCTTTTCATTTTTTCAAACATCCACATTCCGACCACAACTTGACTTTGGGGGTAAAACCAGGCATTTGAACTATGCATCCTCTTTGGATAAAACAGACTGTCCAGAACAAGAATTCCCGCAACTTGTTTTGTGCCAATACTTTTTTACATTCATTTAAGCCTTCTAGAATACATGCAATTTTCTACTAGTGTTCAAATACTTTCCTAATAGTTCAAATGCAAGTTACAGACCCCCCCCCCTTCTTATCAGGTTATCTTCCAAAGTACAAACTTGTTCCCTTTTAATTTGGGGAGAGGCACATGTTTAATCTTAATTCTTGTCATCTATTTCAACCACAAATGACTCAAACTTCATGGCACCCACTCTCATTTGTCTCTCTGAACTGGTCTGAGCTGGGTATCCAGGTCATTTGTATAGTCCGTGGTGGAGAGAAGTCATCATGGAACACTGTCTCAGGAACCCACCTTTAAAGATATGATAAGAATGTTGATATTGACTTTATTTATGAAAAAAGAAAATGCTGGGGGGAAAAAATCTACAAGAACCTTGGGTTCAAATCCCACCCAAAGCAATCTACAAGAACCTTTGGTGAGCTCAAATCCCACCTGAAGAAAAAACAGGCTGGAAAAAAAAATCTAAAATAACCCTTGATGGGTTCAAATCCCACCCAAAGAAAAACAGGCCGGAAACAAAATCTACAAAAACCTTGGGTTGGTTCAAATCCCACCCGTGGAAGTCATACCTGGATGAACGCCCAAAATTGAAACATCTGGATAATGTGCTCTTTCTTTTGGTTGATGATTTCAGGGTGGTAGCAGCCTATTCTCTTTGCCATCCCCACGCTCATATGTGTCCAAACCTATTGAAAGTAGAAGCCGTAGCAATCGCAGTTCTGTCTCGTCAACCAATGGTGTCAGAAAGAAAGAAGGAAATGAAGATGAGGAAGAAGAAGAAGAAGAAGAAGAGGAAGAAGAAGAAGAAGAAGAAGAAGAAGAAGAAGAAGAAGAAGAGGAGGAAGAAGAATGAGCTCATCTTATAGACACCTGTTTTTACTCTTTTTGATTGATTAGTGGCTGCATGCATTTTTATCACTTAAAGGAAATGCACAACGTTGGACTTTTGGAAAAGGAATACTTCCAATCCACTTTATTTCTCCTGAAATTGACATCTTGACAGGTGTTTGAGCTTTTCAGGAAAACACTGTAAAATACTTTAGATGGTTTTTACAAGTTGTCAGACAGCTGAGCTGAAGTCAGTTTAGTTTTCCTCCAGGATGCAAAGCACTTTCTTGTTGCCAATGTTGTGCGTCCCCTTTAAAAAGTGAAGAAATGTGTTTTACCCTTTGAGCATCTCTCCTTTTAATATAGACCAGGCTTTTCAGCGTGTCACTTCTGTACAGATACAGACACACATTGTTGCAGATAATGTATTTTTGATTGTTTTTTTAATTTATTTGGTTCTATCTCTGGCTGACAAGTGCTGTAACTTTTGTAGGCTGGAACCTCCCCCATTGCTTTGTGGGGGCGAAGCAATGGGGGGAAAGATAAAGCAATATTTAGTAGAGTTTTGGTTTTTTCCAATTCGTCTAGCAGTACTATTTAATTTGGAAACACTATATCAACGTGCATTTTATACCATGCAATAGTTTTTAATGAGAAGTTTAGTTTCTATTTATTGATTTCTATAGTATGAAATTATTTATAGTATTCACAAAATAGTATTTAAGTATTTATATGTGGCAGTCCATACTGGGCTCAATCATTTTAAATTTATATTGAATAATATATAAAAAACTATTTTACTTTACATTCGCTTGTTTGATGACAAATGAATGTAATGATTAATTATTTATTATTAAAGAAAACCCTGAATGGTTTCAAAGTCAACAAAACAAAGTCAAGCATTTGGCTGAAAAGATTCGGGGCCTCTCGCTTTGACCTTTGACACAGGAACTATGTTGTTTTGAATGAAATAAATACTGTTTGATTATTAACCATTGGATGGAGTCAGTACAAAAGAAAATGATGCTTTAAACGGAGTGAAAATGCATGTTAACGGGGGTTTAGCTAAACTGGTTTATGGGCTGTAGTAGAGCATGTAACGTAGATGGGATATTGGTTTAATGGAAAAAATATACCAGGTTTTGGTTGAAGGTACTCAACCACTTGTTGAACTGTAAACATGTTTGGGTTAACCAGAAGATGGAGAATGAACATCAAATATGATTTGCGAAAAAAGTAAACAAAATCGGCACGGGGTCGAGTTTTTTCCTGGCTCTTTAAACTGAGTGTCTTTTAGATGAGTGCTGTTTATAGTGATGAGGGATTTTAACCAACTGAAAAGTAAAAACCAATAACATTGGTGCTATAATTAAGATGCTTGTACCATAAACCATGGTACCAATTCCCGATTATTTTACGGTGAGTGTAAGTGTTTATCCCTCAACAATCGATGTAGCGATTTGTTAAAGTCACCTGTACTATTTTTCTAAATTGTTCACCAAATTGTCGACCACAGACTTTTTTTTGTATAAAAAAAACAAAACAAAAACACATTCAAAGTTGATTTGAAAGAGTCTCGTTAACATTGTGCCTATTTTTGGTTTGAATGGCACAATTTAATGGATTCGTGATCACGTCACCATTAGCAAGGGTTAATTTATAATAACTTAATCAATGAAGCTGTTATTGGATTAGTAGTATCAGTGATGCCATAATGCTATAGAAGATTGACAATAACAAATCACGTGATCTACTCGAAAAGTGTAAATACACAGCTTAAATGTTGATGAACTTAACCCTGGTTAAAATGTATCATAAACCAGCTAGCAATTAGTTAACCCTTTAAACTGTTTATAACCTGATTATTGAAGAGAGAGAAAGAGTTGGGCTGGTTACCACCCAGGAGTTTTAGACTGGTTGTTTTTTTAAACACCGATGAGACTCGATGTAAACTACGTTTGGCGATGAGGTAACTAGACACTTTGAATACGTTTTAAAACTTATTTAAACTGGTTTTAAGTTAGTTATAGTTTGTGGTTTATGATGTGGAACCTACTGTGGCTTTCATTGCAATCGATTGCTTATTGTGTATGGATGTTCGTATGTCTTACCCCGTTTAAACACTGCTTATTAAATGTGCGTGGGTTGGTACCAATTCGCTATAAAAGAAAAAAACATGGTCTCTTTATGCTGAATTTTATTATTGTCTGTCTGACGTCAACGGGGAAAAAATAATGAAATCGCGACCGTTCTCAAAAACAGAAACAAACAAGAATCAAGAGACATACCTGACACCTAAATCAACATGTGAAAGTATGAATGTACTCATTTTTAAAACAATGAAACTACAAAGTTAGTAGGCTTTAATTTCTGTTCGAGCCTTGAAACTTTATCAAATAGGCCTATAGACTGTTGGTCAAAAGTTCACAGCCTTATTTCGATCAATGATGCAGAAGGCACTATAAAACTGATGCCTTTTTGTAAAGCTGGAGCAGGGATGATTCCTAAATTTGGGGAATATTGGTTGGAGGATATGGCCTAGAATACATACTGTTTAGTAATAATACCGGTACATTTATCTTTCAAAGAGTAAGTGAGGTGTTGTAGGTCAAGTGAGAAGAACTGGGTGCCCTTTTCGTTTTAAAGCATAAACTCAAACCTGACATTATTTAGACAAACATCGACTAAATTCACTAGGGGTAGTGCCTATTATTTTCATCTCTGAATGTTTGTCAAAATTTCAAGTGCGATTTTTTTGCTCTAAAATGATACAGGAGGCACTGTTGATACAATATTGTAAGATCTGATCACAGGTATTTGCTGTATTTGCAGGAATTTGGGGGGGGACATTTGAAATCGCCTCGTGCATCATGTTTCGTCGTCGCACCAAGAAGAACTGACGCATCGCGCTCCTCAGTAACAATTCAGTGTTTGGAGCTGCTGTTTCGAGATGGTTTTTTACTGTTTTGTTTTAATTTTTTAGGATCAAGTTGAGTTCTTTGTGTACGGAACTGCCAAGTGTTTTCAATCATGCAACTGTTTTGATGAGTTATTCTTAAACACATAAGCCTACGTTACTTCGTGAAAAAGAACAAAAGACGGACGTGGAGTTATTGTATTTTAGTATTATAATAATGAGCGAAGTTTCAAATACTGTGCGCCGCGCGCGTCAGTTTATGGTTGTTGGACGCTTATGATCATCTGCATAATTAATGAGCTTTTCAAATACCTAGCTCCCTTTGCTATTTTCTAGACTGGGCTGGAACATAGCTAGCTTTGCACCCTTCCTTTGGCTTTGTAAGAGCAGCTGCAGGGCAGGCCGGGCGGTCGGGGTGGGGGGGGGGGGGGGGTCAGGGTTTGAAGTAGCCGCTTACGAAAGTGAAAGGCCTCCAGTGGCTAGGTTCAAAGGTTACTTTTCGTGGCACGAATGAATGTTGTCGTTTGCTCAATTATTGACGAGCCTGCATCTACAGACAGGCCTACATCACTTCGTGTAGGACTAAAGTCGTTATACCGTGCCCGATATGTGGTGAGAGGGTGCCGCCCCCCCCCCCAAATGTTCAATACTTTAACACACCCTTCTCCCTTGTACAGAAGTACCCCCCCCCCCCTCCACAATCCTCCAAAGAATTCCTGAGATTCCCAGCACAGTGAAGTCAAAATGGGAGGGGTTACACCATGCCACAAGATCACCAAATTGAAGTCGTATACCGGTGTTTGGCACTATGCTGGTGCTGTGTGCTTAAAAATGTCATCGTGAAACGTCACTTCGTGGAAAAGTAAAAAGGCAAATATAAAAATGCTGAAAATATAAAAAATTTGTAAAAAACCCCAACATGATTGACAAAATTGTGTGCTTCTTGACCAAAGACGGTTCGTGGTGCGACCGACGGCGGTTTGATGCTTCTATATAGGCTATACTTTCAAGATGAAGAAAAGGAGAAACACTGACTTTAAGTGTGGAGTTGGACAAAGGATAGAGACCACCATCGAAGGTACAGACTTTTAAAGACCTCTATTATTATAAAGTTGTTGATAAACAGCAAAACATACCGAAGTTGTAAAATTCATCGGGAAGGCTTCATAGTCCACTGCCTACACTGAATGGTGCCTCAAGTGTTGCCATACTCAAACACATTATTGTCCTCTTCCAGAAGTACCCCCGTTAAATCCTCCAAGAATGACTTAGATTCCAAGCACATAATGAAGACACAATAAACGGGGGGGGGGGGGGTGGTACCCACATGCCCCGTATCGAGCATCATATGGGGGTGTTCCTAAATTTCGGATCTGTCCTGGGCGATCCACCACTGGCAAGCGCCAGACAGGCTTCCGAAATACGAATTTTGATCATCCTTCTGTTACATCTTCTTCGTTGACCTTAACTGTGGCGTTCCCTGACAGCAGACGCATCCATCATGGTACCTCAACGACCAGCACGACGGTCTCGGGATGAGTGATCTGCCGCATTGCGTTAGAAAAAACATAGCTGCCGTTTCTGACAGCTCTTTTCTCACCCATTCTAGTTTTTGCCTTATCATTAAACCTACTATTCTTATACCAAAAATGTACTAATTAATCTCCTTAACTGAGTTTCTCAATTTAAATTATATGAAATTTATTTCACACTTTTCTATTACAAAGCTATAACTATCTGACTTTAAAAAAATAATTAAAAAATTAAAGGAACAAAAAGCCTACGGCACCCGGTATTCCCAAGCGGTCTCCCATCTAAGTACTGACCGGGCCCGACGTTGCTTAACTTCGGTGATCGGACGAGAACCGGTGTGTTCAACGTAGTATGGCCGTAGGCGAGAGATAGTGAAACATTGCCATATTTATAGATTTAAAAAAAAACTTCGACAGATATTTTATCAATAATTACTATTTTATAAGCAATACTATAGTCTTCAATTTAAATAACTGTAACTAATTCACAGTTTAAGTAATAAAAAGGCAATATCGCCAACAGTTTTGGCAAAATACACCTAGGCGCAATGCATTGTGGGAACTTAACTTTGACAAAATGGCTGCCTTGGGTCGTGTGTCTGCTCTTGGAAACTTAAAAAGTTTCACAAAATTTTTTGATGTTAGGGGAACAGTATGCAAAGCAGCGGCTACAGCAATTTTGAAAAGCGGATCGTGTTCACCATATTTCTGTAGGAGTAGATATTTCTCGAGTTTTAAAGGCGTTTCAGAGGTAAGAATATGAACTTGTTGTCTGTTGATTTTTCCCGGTTTCGTCGGCCAGTTGGAAATGGAATGGATCATCACGGCATGTGATTTAGCCTTGTTTCCGTATGATTCCGACAGTACATGGGGGCGGGCATGGTGCCTGGTGCACGGTGGGGAGAGAAAAAGCTTACGCACGTTTGTTTCTTGTTTCTAGACTCAGTAACTGGGGCACTGTACTCCATTTAAAATGTTTGTGTTCACAACTTTGGTCGACTAGCGCCACAGGGCACAGGAATCCATACCAGTTCATTGTTGTAAGTTTGGACACATTCGGCAATTTGGCAATTTTTTTGCTAAGATTTTTACGACTACTGAACCAGCCACGAAAAATGCCTCAAAATGACAAAATGACAAAAATTCACACAAAATAGCTTAATAATCGCCTACTGTATTCTCAATACGTCTAAGATGCAACATCGTCATCAGTCATTTAATTAATTGTACTCATGATCATTATTTGTACTCCCAGCCAGTCCCATATCATATCACTGGTTTTTAACTCCTAATTAATTGACATCGGAGACGCAATGTCAAGTCTGCGAACTTATTCATCGCCAATCAAGTATTGACATGGCGTCATGGCTTGTAGATCACCTGCACTGGGTATATCACTCAGTAACATTTCCGTATCCGACTGTCACTTTTTCATTCATGAATATGTTTTTATACAAAACCAAAATCAAACAAGCACTAGGGCTAGAGTATTAGTAAGAGTAAGACTAAGAGAAAAGTCTATCTCATGAATACTCAGCAGAACAGAAAGATCTTGACAATTTTTTCACAAAGAAACACAATGAGGTAGCCTCTTTAGTCTTATTAATATTATTAAAATGAAAAACACAAGACCATTGGAATTGTCCAGCCTTTAGTTTACTGGCCCGATGCTAAAATCACTGGCCTCGGGCCTGTGGTCCAGTTTTAATTTCAACAAGTGCTGCTATACATATTATTAACCAAAATGCCTAATTTATTTACTTACATGTGTTTATTAACTTTTTTTACTTCTTTCTTATGACTGAAAATCAAATTTCACCACCATTCACAGTGTGGTCTTTCATACTTCATTTTTCAATCAAAGTTTAAAAAAAAAATTAATACAAAAAAGTTCATTCACACCCATATTTCTGAATAGTCAATTGTTGCGATTCTATCGCAGTGGAGTAGAAAGTAGCGCCTGCTGCATACTCTTCGGCCGGCTGAGAGGACCGTTTGTTTCTATGACACAGTGCCACGGTACTACTCTAGACCGACTCATTGGCTCGCTGTAACTCTTAGGTCTAAATCAAATGCGAGACTGTATCAAGTTTGCACAGTCGGGACTCGGTACTTGCATGTAATGCACTGTGTATTTTTTGTAACAGCACACGGGGTCAAAAGATCTTGATAATTTTGCTGATCCAACTTGTTTGTGCAGAGCCAGAGAATACAGTATTTCTACTTTGAATCAGGTATTTTTAATTTTCAGTGATGTTGTTTGCATGCATATTATTCAAGGTTTGCCCTTAACTTCTGTCAACGACTGCCCAGCGGGACCAGTGAGCTTGTCATTTCACCAGTCTGTCGGCTTTTTCACTAGTCCATATTTCATATTAAATTGGGATGCTTTTCAACACTGAACTAGTCAGCAGGACCACTTGGAGAGGATTTTGACTAGTCCCAAAGTGGTTTGTTAAATGGCCATTGGACCGGTGTGCCACTGTTAAGGGAGAAAACATTGATGTTGGGTTTTTTTCTGTCCATGATACAGGTTCCAACATTCAGGCCAAGCTTGATCCAAGGTGTCCGCCACTATGCTGAGTTGCCTGATCCCACATTCGCCCAAATAGAAGAGAGAGTTATGGGACTCTTGAAACTTTTTGACAAAGTCAGCCAAGATAAGGTGAGGTATTCTTTACCCATCCTGAGTAAAAAAAAGACTAAAGCATTGATCTATTCAAACAGCCTCCTTATTATTACAGGGATGTGTAATTTTAGTCTTTAAACTGAATTCTGAGTCGTTAGGTTTTCATGAAGTATGGAAATAATGTGTGTTTGAATTGAATTGAATTGAATGGAAATGACATCCATTGTTCACGAATAACATTTGCTCCCAACCGTAGGGAGGGTTGAATTTAAGATCTTTTGTATTATTTTAAAACTAAATCGCCATTGTGAGTCAGCCCCCACACTACCTCAGAGAGTTTGATCAGTTTAGGACTCCAGCATTCGTACAAGAAGTTGTGATGGAGTCAGGCCGGGACATCCAAAATTGTGTCCACTGTCCAGAAAGGCATATGGTGATCGTACAGGTACCTTTTCAATTTACTCACACACACTGTGGAACAAACCTTCTGTTTACTGTGAGGGCCAATAGCGAATTTGGTGTATTTAAAAAGTGTTTAAAGAATCTGTTTTTTTAAAAGGTACTACTCCTGGATCTGAATTTTAAATTATTTCAACAGTTTGTTTTTAGACAGTTGTCTCTTAACTTGTGTTATTGTGTTTTTGAAATGTTAAATATGTAACAAGGTTTTTTTGTGATTGTGGGTTTTGACTTGTTCATTATGTGCTTGTACTTTTTTATGGTGAATATCTAATTAATTATTTTGTTTACTGATTCACTGGTTTACTGTACATTTTGTTGTGATTTCCTCCACAGCACAGCAGTCTAAGATTTTTATGTAAATCACTATGTGAAGAACATTACAAGTTAATATTATTATTACTATTTACCTGTGGTCACTAAAAGGTGGAAATGTCATCTTTGTGGCGTGTCGTGGCCGAGTGGATAAGATCACTGGACTCAAGCTCTGGTGTTTCTGATCAGCAGAGTGTGGGTTCGAGCCCCGGTCGTGACACCTGTGTCCTTAAGCAAGACACTTAACCATGATTGCTTCGTCCTTCGGATGGGACGTAAAGCCGTTGGTCCCGTGTGTTGTGTAACGCACGAAAAAGAACCCAGTGCACTTATCGAAAAGAGAAGGGGTCCGCCCCGGTGTTCCTGGTTTGATCGGCTGCATATTGCGCCACAGCACCTTGTAAACCATTACAAGGTGCTATGTAAAGGAGTAGGTCTCATACTTCAAACGTAGCCCCAAATACCTTGCAGGAAATACTGAATGTTAAGCGCTTAGAGGCTGGCCTGCAGTAGGCGCTATACAAATACAATATATTATTATTATTATTATTATTTTCAACATGCCTGGATCCTAATTTCTGCCATTTTTAGCAGCAGTGACTCCCACCTGTCATAAATCACATGCGTTAATACCAACTTGTGCGACCATTTTTTACCACTCTCAAGTATCAGTTTGTCTTGCTATGAAGTTAATGAATTCCGCACGTTGTTGTTGTCTTTGTGTATAGCTGTCAGTGGGTGCACACTTCATCAACGATCTCGGTCTAGACAGTTTGGACGTCGTTGAAATCATCATGGCAGTTGAAGACGAGTTTGGTAAGAGAAAACAAAATCGACATTTAGGAATTTGCGCTTCTTCAATCCTTCATAGGAGAAACTAAAGGAATTAATTTCTGAAAATTATGAACATGGACTTGAGTATCATGTGTAAATTGAGATGTCAAAAATCCATTGAGCTTGTTCAATTATAGACGTTACCTACAGAGATTTCAGAGTGGCTAATGTATGGTACATGTACGTCTTGTATTGTTTTGTACTGTTATGTTGGCCTATGTAGGTGCAAATTTTAACATTTTTCTCTATTCATCTCTTGTGGCTGGCCCAGATTGTTTGTTTTGTATTCCTCCTTATGGTTTTTATGTAATGTATTGATTTTATCAACCTTGCCTCACTGTCTAGTTTTGTTAAACATTCTCCTTAATATCTTTGTACATATGTATTTTTTGTTCGTACAATTTTCAATTTTTATATTGATTAAATGTTTGTTATTGCTAGGGTGTGCAGTGCATTGATCAAACCGTGTACGTTGCGTTTTGTTGCAACCATTATTTATTTGTTTTACTGACCTTACCCAACTTGGCTGCCACATTGAAGGATGAAGAAGTGTGGTTTTTGGGAGGGAAAAAATGCTGCCAGTGTATAAAGCATGTTCCTTTACGGATGTTTTTGTGAAAGCGTAACCAATTCTGAAATGGTCAGTTACACGTGAAACAGAATTTAGAGTATTTACATGCCCGCGCATGTGATCAAAACATTTGCGTCTTCACCACAGCATTTTGGACTTCGAGCAATCACCCCGCAAAAAAACAAAAACAAGAAGAAATAAATGTTACATTATACTGTAAAGTTGTCCTTTCGTTTATCCAGGATATCCTTAATGTTATCTTTTTAGTAAAAAAAAGCCTGCATGCTGTGTAGTTTTTTTCCAATGAGTTGTGCTCCACCGACCATGCTGTTAACGGCTTTCACGTGCGCCCCAGTGCTGACATCGCTGTATGGTGTGTACAGCTTTAGCGCGTGCATCAGCAATTATGCTTGTTGCAATTTCTGAGAGGAGAAATGTTTTCCCGAGCATGCAGAGACACGTGTGGTCTTCGGTCAAGGCATTTGTCACTAGTTTTTATGCTTTCGTGTAATGCGCAAGTATATTTTATCCACTGAGGGCATATACTCTCATTCTATCGCATTGTTCTGAAAGCTCCCTCTAGCGTTCAATGTTTCTTGCCTTTATTGTAGCATATGGAGTACTGAGATAGCGAAGACTACCAGCCTGTAAATTATAGGAAACAATGTGACTACTTAAGTGTCGCACGTATGTGTATTGTGCGTTGTGTACATTGTGATCGCATGGTGGTCTGTGTTTCAGGGACCTGTCACGTGATGTTTTTGAGGATTATCAGAACGGTAAACATGTAAACGTATAACCGGACGAGCGGTCGCTAGCCATGCAACCGGCACAGGCTGTGAAGTGTTAAATGTATTGTGACTGTAACACTGAATTATGTTTAGGTATTATGTTATGTATTTATTTCATGTCTGTTAATCAGCGCGCGCATGAGCTCGACGCAAAATATTTTTCGGCGCTGGAGCAAAGAGTTACTGGCATCACTGAAGTAATGTCCAGGAAATGTGAGGCAAGGGTTACTTTACCATTCTGTGCATAGCATATTGGAGATGTTGAAGCATCTTTGAGTATTCACTTATTGAAAGGTTTGTGTGGAGGCAACAAAATTCCGTACGCGTGTAAACCCGCGTGACTTTCAAAGTCTATTGAGATTACATTGTAACACTGTTTTTATCAAGTGAAAGCTTGTGGTGGTAATATTAACGATTCTTTACATCCGCAGCCCTGGAGATTCCTGATAAACATGCCGAGACGTTGTTCACGCCCAAAGACGTTGTTGAATATTTAGCCGACAAGTTGGAAGCGTTTGAATAATTTTATAGGTAGGCCAGTTTTCTGTGAAGGACTTATCTGCCAGGGTTGTTAACCCAGGCATTCTGTATACAAGTACCAATGCTCTGGTCTGGTGCACTTACTCTTTCCTTTTGTGGATCACAAAGAACAAATTAACCCTCCTACTCCTGGTAACATTTTCCGGCGAGCCGACCAACCTTTTGAAACCATTTAACTTCACAGGTTGTGTATTATAATATGGCACAACAGTTCACAGAGCTGTGTACACCTAAATGTATTGTTCAATATATTCACCACATGGTATCATATTGCAGGCTGGCATAGTTCATTTATCCTTCCAAACCACAGCGGATAAGCTCAGGGCCAAATTTCATAGATCTGCTTAAGCAGGGAAATATGCTTAGCAACTTTCTGGTATGGATGCTAGAATATCAGTCACAAATTGTACATGTGACATGGTACTCATTTGGCTAGTGGCCTTATTCTGGTACAAATTAATGTTGAAGCGCCTTGAGCGTCACTGAGTGACGGATATGAGCGCTATATAAGAAGCCATTATTATTATTACATAATTGTGTTGTGCTTAGCTTTTTTTGTGCTTGAGCAGCTCTATGAAATTGGGCCTAGTTTTTTCTCTCAAGCATCACACTTTGTCTTGATATGAAGTTAATGAATTCCACATGTTGTTGTGGAAAATATTGCATAACATTTTTCTGCTTAGCAGAAATGAGCTAGATACAGTCACAAATAGTACATTTGTCATTGTATTCTGGCTGTTAACCTTATTCTGGTAAGCATAATTGTGTTGTGCTTAGCTACTTTCTGTGCTTAAGTAGCTTTATGAAAGTTTAAAATGCCTTGTTTCCCCACAAATCCTACAATTAGTATCTTTCCACACAAGTAATTAACCAGACTGAATAGTTTGTACAACATTGTCTCATCTATTTACCCTTACCCTCCCAAATTCTTCGATATCCTCGTTGCCAAAATGAAGGATTCAGAAGGACTGTGGGCTCTAGGCCCAGATATTAATTGCTTTATCTCAGGGTCAGGCCCACCATTCTTATCTGAAGTCCAAACATGTTGGTGTGAAGTGACATAAGAGTGGAGGATAGTGGAGGATTGAGATCACCTGTAGTCAAGTGGGCCTAGGGAATATGGGTTGGTAGTGAAGAACACATAGAACTAGCATTAGAATAAATTACAAAGTACAAAATCTTTCAGCCAAGTTTCTAACTCTGCCAGTTTTGTCAAAAAGGGAAGTTAGCAGTCACAGTCCAAACTGCTCAGACTAAAAAGATAATATTATTGAAACCACTTTATTCTTGTTTTTTCACAGTTCCTTGTTCCTTAATGTAGGATTACAAGTTGTTTGAGTGGAAGTGTGTATCGATATAGTTGGAGAGGAACGAAGTCGAGATACGGATGTGGATGAACTGACCCACCCTGATTTTTTTTCATCGTGCAGTTCTGTGCGTCTTACGAATGATTAGACTGTGATTTATCAGACCGAGGGGGCAGACCTTTACATCACTGTTGACCAATAACTGTGAACGAGGATGCCGAGACGAAAATCACAGTGTCAGCTTTATAGGCCCCTTGCATTGGCCGCCATCTTTGATGTCAAACAATGGAAAAGTGTACGTGCTGCGCACGACTCTCAGCCAATGGTAGCTCTGTTTTGGGCATGTGACATCAGATGCAAGGGGCCTGTACACTGATTACACGTTCACTGTGGTCTTTTCTATCATGTTAACTTGGGCTTTGACAATCTACAAATTTATCAAACCCCACCTATCATATCACTTACAGGGTTTGCCCTGAACTATTTCAGTGACTGGCCAGCAGGACCAGTTAGCTTGTCATTTCACTGGTCGCTCAGCTTTTGCACTAGTGCACACTTTATATTAAATATGGATGGCTTTGAACACTGAACTAGCCAGCCGGACCACTTGGAGTGGTTTTGACTGGACCTCTGGCATTTAGCCAGCGGAGCACAGTTAAGGGAGAACGCTGCAAGGCTTGCCTAATAACCACACCCATGTAGAACGAACGTGTGCCAAGCCCTGGACTACTCAAATCATTAAACCGGTGTGTCAAGTCACTCATGAAATATACGACACAGCCATCAAAATCACAGTTGTTTGTAGTTTAGTGTTGTGATCTTAAAAATGTAATGGATGTGCAAATCATGCCAATGCTTTAAGGGGGTGGAGCTTGATGGATTGGTCTGTTGTTATGGCTTGATAAACTGTCTGTCAATCTTTCAACCTGCGTTCTAAAATCCTCCAAAATCCTACGCAGGGAGTTGCCTGACTTGGTAGGACACGGTACTGCAAGCCCCAAAAAACATTGATCTATATATGACAGTTTTTCTAAGCCTAGCTTTGGCTTTGATCAGTTTTGTTTACACTTCGTTCATATTTTCAACTGTCCATCTAGTGCATTTACATCATGAGAAAGTCTCATCAGAAGCTTCCAAGTTGGCTTGTCTCTTAATGTTACCCAAAATGTTATGCAATATTTCATAGACAGAGATTAAGGTTTCGGTACCTAAATACCTCAGGAATTAGGGTTTAGGAACGAACGATGTCACTGATTACAAAGTGTTGGTTAGAATTTGGAATGTTTTTTCCAGGTTCCAGGTATTATAACAGAAACAAGCGATTTTATGGAATGATTCGAAATCCACAGCCCTGTGTCGTGTATGTTGACAGCTGATATAAAAGCGTTTATTAGCAATTTGTTAATCTTAACAGAAGAAGTGAACTGTAATCAAAGCTTACGCTTGTAGTATTCACCCGTGTGTGTTCTCCTGTGAATCATCTCTAGGTGTCTCGGTATTTTTTGTTCTTCTTTCAGTTATGGTATTAAAATGACATTACAGAGTTATACAATTATTACATGTGTAATGGTGGTCTCTTTGTGTGTCTGCGTGTGTGCCTTCATATTCACTACCTTATGGAGACCGAGAACAAAACAGAAAAGGGAAAACAAAGGGTCTCCATAGGGAAATTCTAAAGACTGGGTTGCTCCACAAGGAATTTTGTGTACAAAGTCTATGGGAGGTTCTTAACTACAGGGACAAAGGAAAGAACAAAAGATGTCTCCACAGGGATGCAAAAACAGTGTGTGTGTGTGTGCCCTTACACATGCCAACTTATGGGGTACTTTTAACAATGGAACAATGGACCCCACAAGGCAATTTCAATAGGAACAATAGGGCCCCACAAGGGAATTCTTTAGAAAAGGGAACAATAGAACAACAATAGCAGTACCCCACAAACCGGATCCGTAAGGTTGGGTGTGTGTGTGTGTGTGAAACTACTCATATCGGTTTCTGTTTTATGACAATGCAATTTTCGTCCAATATTATTGAGTGCCAGGTTTGGTGTTCGCTCGGCCCCAGCGGCCTTTCTATCTTTGGTTTGAAGGCAAGGCGCTGGGGACGAGCGAAGGTTTGGTGCACAATGCCAGACTTTCAGGGACACTAGGTGGCAGCAGACTTGCCAAGTAAATCCATTGTTCTCAATGTGCGCATGCTCAGAACTACGTTGACACTTGAAAATAACCTGGTATGTCTGATCATTTGTACAGCTCTGCAATCATTTTTAGCTGAATGGAACAGGTAGCTGTTGACATGCTCTGTCACATACTGAAGGACGAGGACATTATTTATTCTTTTCATGTTTCGATTAGTGAATATAATATAGTAATATTTGGAAGTTATACTTTATTGCCTATCACCTTAGTGTAACCTTGAGAAGGCATGCCCTCAACTTGAAGCCTGGGGATTTAAGTTCCTACATGGTTCGAACAATACGTCTCTATTTTTAGTGATTTCGGGTGACCTTCCTTTGAACTTAATCTTATAACATCGTTAAAATGATTTGTTCTTACAGGGTTCCGCTTTAACTCGATTGACCCATTTAATCAAAGCGGAACTTTTGTGAGTAAAAATATTAGGTGGTAACTAAACATCATTAACTGGTAACCAGTATGCTTCGAGCTAAGTAATACATTAGAAAGACGAGGGTACCAAGTACGTACAAGGAAGAAACTACATTTTTATCTTGTGTTTTGATGACATCGAATTACGAAATACACATTATCTTAGTTTTAATATCCCTGGAGAATAAACATATAAAGAATTGTCCTATCTGTATGCATCTGCTTCCTGCACTTTTTTTGTTTGCAGAAAACGCAACACGCAGCCGTTCTCGTTCTATAATCGCTCTTTATGCCTCACCATTATTAATAGAAACTGCAACTGGGAAAAATGACAGAGAAGAACTGATGCTATGAAAACAAAAGCCCCAGCTCATTTGCATCCATTATAAGCCAACTGAATGCATCTATATAATACAATCACTCAGTCGTTTGTGAAGCAGCAAGAAGTTGTGCTTTTGTTTAATTTTGCCATATAAGGAAATCGTATTAATTTCAGCCACGTAAAGTAGTGTATAGTGACTTAATCATCTACAAGCTGGAAGCCTTGACAAGAAAAACATCAAAGAAAGCTTGGGAAGTAGTGGGTTTTTTCCCACAATTTGGTTGGTTCGTAGCAAAGAGCTGTATCAGCTTGATGAAGATGTTGAGTTCGTGATTTGTTCTTCAAGAAAGCAATTAACTTGTTTATACGTGTTGGTCTTGTTTGGGAACAATGGATTCCTTTGACGATTGCCGTGTGCGACTTATTAACGTAGGCGAGTCCTCCCGTCCATGGTACGGGGGGAAACCTGACTGGAAGGCGGCAGAGGACGAGTCAAATCGCCGGTCAGAGGACGAAGAGAAATCGGTCCCCACCACCAGGCAACGATGGCCGCGTTTTATCTGGTTCTTGCTGAAGCTCATCGGCCTGTACAACTGTCGGCCCGCGGTGGCAAAACGTCGCATGTGCGTCCGGTGTCGCCACGCAATCACCGAGAGGAGATGCGTCATCCAGGGGGAAGGGGTGCCGAGGTACCTTTGCCTTGGGGCTACCGAAGTGAACGAGCGCGAGGAAGAGCTCAACCAGTTCATGGTCAACGACGAAGCCGATCAAGGTGAAGGAGTGTTTCGGGTCGATCTGCCCGAAGAGCTTTGTATGGTGTGCCAGTCCGAATGGTGGGACGCCCACGGGAACTACCGACCTTACACAGATGCTGAAATAGGTAGGTGTGGAGCACTGTCATTTTTGATATATTTAATCTCCGTGTTAGTACATACAAACTTCGATTACCAACTGTACAAGTTGTCATTATTATAACAGTGACAGCAATTTGTTTTTACTGAATTTACAATATAGTTGAATCTCTCCGTAGTGAAAGTGAGCGACAATATTTAGCCTTAGTCGCTCAAGCTTAGCACATAAAATATGAGTTTAACTTAAAACAGATACCGATTACCAGACCAATTGCTATGTAATATGGTACTCTATGTAGTTTTGCTTAGCAGATATATGATTTAAACACCGCTATAGGGTATTATATTAACCTGTCCCTATTTACACGATGGCTTGGCCAAAGCAGGTATTAAACTAATTATTGCCCTTTTGTAAACTGCGAATCACTGGAGCCGATTGCCACAGACTGTGCAAGTCTCACTCGTATTCGGACATTTTGGGGACCACTCTGGTCCCACGTACATTGCTTTAACTCGTGAAGGAAACAAACTCGCGCATTTTAACGGGTCCCAAAATACGCGTGAGACTATTGCAAACTACAGGTACCACCAGGCATTTCGGCACCGAGCAAATTCGGCACCCACTCGACACCAAGAAAATGTCCACACAAAGACAAAACAGCTAGATGTTGGACAAAGAAACTCGCCACTAAAGCAATACTGGCATTTGTTCTTTCAAACGAAAAGGGTCGAGTTTGCCAGGTGCCCAAGTGATCGGCATTCATGCCAACATGGGATCAATTCCAAGGAGCTGCTTACAAAAGAATTCGGTAGGCCTACTTACGGCGCCCTGTAGCCTAAATTGTGTGTTTCTAATGGGCCGTAAGCGCGGAATGAAAGAGAAAATGGACGGATTTTAAAAAGTTGTTTACAGGTAAACACTGTTTGTGCTACTGTAGCAGAAACACATGCGTAAGCAAAAGTGTTCATAAACGATCGAGAATATTTTTTTTCAGCGCGTTTGCGCGTTCACAGTAACTGTTGATTTGCATTAAATAACGACGCGTCACTCACTGCTGTGCAGAAACCTGAGTTTGCGTGCATTCTGCTTCGCTTACGGTTAGCAGTGTAAATGAAATATGAATTCTGCTGATGGCCGTCCCGTAAGTAGGAAACGTCTGCTTAATACAGGCCTTATGAAAGTGGACCTACGATGCTATTAAAGGCAGGGTCGTAGATTGTGTAAATACTCCACAAAGTAATGAACAGAAAACTGACTATGATAGAACAATGTATGCCTAGAAAGGATTCCCTTCGAAGTAATATGGTTTGCATAATAAATTGTTTACCATAATAAACATTTGAATCTGGGAGACGATTTATGCATGAATCGTTTTTCAGATTTCTGAGGGTTGGTTTCCGTATGCGAATGCTGCGGCCAGAGATGCGGCTGGTGCCCTCCGTCACCTCTCTAAACTTGGATGGATTTGACGTTCTTGTGGAAACACCGTGACAGTTTTTTGCTTTTTTTCTCAACAAGAAGACACTGTATTCAGCTGAAACTTTCACCTGTGACTTATTGTATCTTTTTCCATAATTTAGCCTATAAATCAGCATCACATTGACAAAAACCAATCTATGACCCTACCTTTAAAGGCATCAAAACAAGATAGTATTAACGGGGACTTCCACCAAAATATGAAAATTTAAACGTAATTAGTGCACGAGGAAATCAAGAAAATCTACACGTTCAAGGAAATCAATGCCGTGTATCAGTCTGTAGGCACCGTAGGTAGTTTTGAACTGGAAGCGGAAACGTAAACATGATATATTACAACAAAAGAGACACCATCAAGCTGACGCGTGCCGTCCAGCTATATTTAGCTTGGTGTAGAATTTCAATGAGATAATGGAACAGTTTTATTAAACCACTTAAGGGCATTTCCCGGGCTGCTTTCCAGGCAGGAAAGGTACCGCACTGTTCATGAGACATACTTTGGATAAATAGAAAATGACAAAAACAATGTTTTAAACCTTACAGTTCATGGAGATGACAATCGTACCCTGCTATCATGAACTGTAAGATTTTATTGTTTCCTAGTTTGCGTCCCTTCATTTTTGACAATTCCCGCTTAACTTAAAAAAACAACAACGCCAAAACACCCGTTATTATCAAGTTGTAGGCCTACAAAATAGCTTCGTAGTGAATGCCAGAATGCAATCTTGTACATCTTGTTTGTTCTATGATAGTTTGCTCCGCCATTTAAGTGACAAAAGATCTATAAAAACGATGACAGTATTTTAAAGGCCAATAAAAAAAGACAAGTCAAAAATGATGCTCGAAGTTAAAAAATCCGCCAGCACACTTGAAACGTATTAGTGAACAAGTTTCATCACAACTATCCTTGTCCTTTGATTGGTTGATTGTAGTTCCATTAAAATTACACCTGTGGTTGAATGGAACATTCCATATTTTCACCTTATGGCAATATTCTATAAAAAAAATTCACCCATATACATTGAATACCACTCAACTCGACTTCACCTAGTTGATGAATGGAACATTCCATTTTTCAACTCATGAAAATATTCTCCCCATTGCTCTCATACACATTAATAATTTGTATAGACCTACTTTTTACTTGTATTGATCCCTTACACCAACGTCACGTGCTGTCTATCAAGCTCGCCATTCTGGGAGCGTCTGACAGTACCGTGGTACGCGCGTAAACGCAGCGACAGCCGCCCAGCAGGTGCAATACACTGTATACAACACACGGGGATATTCACTCCCAAAATGGCGCGTTTTTTCATGACGATGCCTCGCAATGAATTTACGTAAGACATTTTATACGTACGATACATAACCATTATTTTGTTTGGTCGAACAGGTGTCAAATACTGGAACCACTATGGTAGCGGAGTGGCGTCGACAATCTTCCAGTTCGTGCTCATCGTGCTAAACTTGATCGACTTCTTCTATTACTTGGATAAGTATTGGGGCTATAAAGACAAGAAGGTGGACCTGGTCATCTTCTCGGGATTCGTCTTCTTCGTCATCTCCATCCCTACACTCTGTCTCATTGCAAACGTCATCAACATGGTCCCAGAGTGGAGGCAGAGCTGCTGGAAGTACAGCTGGTCTAACGCCCTCAACATCCGCTACATCGTCAAGAGATTGCAGCATCTGGAATTAACGAATCGTGGTCTCCCGAACAAGGCGTTCCTGGCCATATGTCTCGCCTGGCCGATTGTAAACGGCACGTGGAGGTATTTCGTCTACTACGTCTTCCTCAAGGATAATATCAATTTCCATAGCATCTCCCTGATCGCCTCCACCTTCAGCATGTCCATCTGGGGTGCTTTCTGCTACTTGGTGGTGTTGATGCGAATCTCTTTCCAGCGGCAGTTTAAGATGGAGTTGCGATTCCTCTGGAAGCACATCAACTCACTTGACCGATGCCGTCAGCGGCTAGCGGCGTGCATGGAGGAGTTTGGCAGTCTCGGTAGTCTGGTGTCCAACTGGGTAATGTTCACTATCGCCATTGCAACATGGGCCTTCTCCACGCAGATCTACTACGACTACGCAACGCATGTAGAGCATCACGCCAACTTAACGCTCCTCGTCAACGCATCGGAGTGCGGCAGTATACTTGGCGGCACCACCAACCTAGCTAACTCGACCTCCATCCCGTTCGCCACTTGGAAAGAATTAGACCATTTGATCTGGTCCGAAATCATCATGTTCCTGATACTTCCCCTGGTGGCGGTAGGCGGGCTCGACTTGAACAGTCAGTGGGTCAAATTTAAACAGCAGATCGGCGAGCTTCGTCTGGCAGGGAAGGTGTACGACGAGTTTTGCGATAAGATCTTGGCGTACTGCACCGAACATCCGCCCGTTAAGAACATTGAGACCATGACGTTACTCGTGTCCGCGCTTGGGCTTTGCCTTGCCATCGAGTTCAACGACAGAGAGGAGTTCTCGTTACTTAATCACCATTGAACAAAATAATAGTATCCTCAGTCACGTGGCATATCCAAATTAAAATTAGGATTTTCGCGGTTACACAACAAAAATATTGGATGACACGTGACGTGTGTTTCACCAATCAAATGACAAGGATGTGTGTGCGTGCCCTTACACACGCCAACTTACTGGGTACTTGACACAATTGAACAATGCTACCCCACGAGGTTTTCTTTGTTGTAGTGGTACCCCACAGAGTATTTCTTTAGAAAAGGGAATTATAGAACAACAATGGAGGTACCCCGTAACTGCCATTATCAAGGGTGTGTGTGTGTGTGTGTGAGTTTGTTTTCACATTCAAACCGGGGACCTATAACAAAAGAGGACAATAGGGTCCCCGGTTGGGTAAAGGTCCCCAGTTGGAAATTGTGTACAAAACCAATGGGAGCTGTTGCCAAAAAGTTAAAGTCCAAACAAAAGAGGGACAATAGGAGGTCCCCGAGTGGAGGTGTTTACACACTTGTGTGTGTGTGTGGGTGGTATAGACCTTTCTATCACGACGTCACAGAGGTTTTTTGCAAACTACGTTTGGAAAATTATGTTATAGAAGGGGGGGGGGGGGTGAGTGAAATCATACATGTGGCCGTGTTCAAGCAAGTCATGATATGAGTTGAGACCTTGTTTGACCACGACAATTTTTTTGATGGTAGATAGATAGCCACAGTTTGTAACAATAATGCACAAATATTCTAAAATACTGTTGAATTTGTTGGAAATAAATCAACCAATCCTTTTTTACCCAGCAATTTGACATTTATCTACAAAAATATGTACTCGACGTCGTTGATTTACTTTACACTCGGTAAAATTTATTTACTATTATTGTATATATTTTTAGCAATAACGTCATTTTAGTTTCAGTTGCGGTTTTAGTGTCAACGATTTTAAAACTTAACATAAAGCTGTACATATCGAAAGTGTTACTTGTGTATGCAGACTACTTCCGTGATGTCATTTTTCATGTATTAAAATGAAACAGTGTTGCAAGGACACGTTGCCTTTCGGGAAAAAAAAACCCGTTTGTTGTAATATGAATGCGGTTGGAAAGATGCCTCAAAACTGCGTTGTTTTCCTCATCTTTGTGAACAAACACGGTCCACCATTTTGTGGAGTCAATGGTTCTACAAAACGGCGGACCGTGTTAGTTCACTCAGCAGTGGGTTGGTGGGGGGGGGGGGGGGGGGGGGTTCGGGTGGATGGGGTCATCCCCGCTACCATGGGCAGCGCGCCGTATCGATACCTCTTGCGTCGGCGTTATGATCGTATGATCGTATATACCACTACTCACCCGGAAAACCATAAATTTAACAATATATTACACATTTTTAGATGGTTTAAAATGTAGACATTTTTAACACCATTTTTTGCACACTACATCAACAAAGTTGTGTTCCTTTTTTTTTTTTTTTTTTTTACAAGATAAAAAATATATAATTTTTTGTAATCTTATTTGTTGCGTGTGCGTAAATTATGTTAGGCAAATATTACACTTCTTAACAAAGATGCGATCATGGAATGTGGAATCGAATCTCTTTCTGATCGAAGGAAAGGACCATTGCCTCAAATTCGCCGTGTCATTGGTCAACTTCAAGCAAACGGGCCAAGGGGCAAGCAAAGGGCCCAAGGGGCCCGGTTAGTGACCAAGGGGCAAGCAAAGGGTCCAAGGGGCACGGTTAGTGACCAAGGGGCAAGCAAAGGGGCCTAGGGGCACGGTTAGTGACCAAGGGGCAAGCAAAGGGTCCAATGGGCCCGTTCATTGGCCAAGGGGCAGGCAAACAGAAAACCTCAACCCTTTCACAGGAAAAACATGCAGGAATTTGCATAATTCCCACTCGATCTCTTTGCTTCCTTAGAAGAATGTAGAACATTTTGATAATCGATTTAGAATGAGCCCGATTACTAAATTCTTAATTGTTCTTTGTCTCTTAAAGTTTGTATGTTGTTGTTGGGAGGAATTTGTATAACCATAATGGCTGTGCCATCCCTTTTATGTGTAAGTTCCATTTTCATCTCATTTCAAAACATTTGCAGGTATCTTATTTATCCGAGGATTTGTTTTGGCAGGACCAAAATAAATTGCCTTATAAATTATTGTATTTGACTCTATCACAGTGTATTTCAAATGTTTTTTAATTATTATTATAACATTCTTGTAATTTGGCCTGTGGGTCACGAACTGAATCAAATAAACCAACATAACAAAAACATATCCCAAAATTAAATAATATGATGTCTCAATTTTCGTCTTGTAAATATCATTGTTTCTACAAACTGTGCAAGTGTTTCACTTTCATTGTCGAATCGAAGATTTAAAACCATAAACGTCGTTGGTCTTTGGAAGAGTATACATTCTAAGCAATCTTTGGAATTGTTTTAAACAAAAACTATCTCGTGATTACTATGGGGAAACGTCAGGGATGAAAACGGCAGATAACCGTACATGTTTTGCCCGAGATTTTGCGCCTGTTTTCCACTTCTTCTATGTGTACGTATCGGTACACTGACCAAGGAAGAAGAACAAAAAACAAGAAACAGATTGAAGAGGGTTAAAGGCAGCGGGGGGGGGGGGGGGACAGGGACAATGGGTTTTTCAGTGGGGAGGGGTAAGTAATGCTGTTTTGCAAGTTTTGGTGCCGACCTTTCGTTTAAAAATTTGCGATTTAAAACTGTGTGTTTTTCGCTTGAACGCATGTTGTCGATGACAGTCAAAATAGCTGTAAGTGGTGTTCCTGAACAAAGCACAGGGAAACAAGTTTTTTTTTCCTAATGGCTAACGAAAAAATACGACTGTTGTCACTTCTTATGACATGCGTGCATGAGTTATAATGAGTTCGTTATGCCTTCCTTCACGATTGAGCATCATGTTCCCCCAATAGCACGTGGGGCAAGTGCATGTATAATGTACATGAAGGGCCGTCTTGGTGTACACATGGAGGTACAATTCTACCTGACATGGTATAGGCCTAGCCCGATTTGGCAGAGGGCGCCCCACCCCACCAAAATAAATAAATCAACTAATATTTGAATAACAAATCCCTTACTTTCACACACTCTTTTCTCACTTGCGCAGTGAGTACCTACCCCCTGATCAAAGAAATCTACGATTTACATAATACAATTAAGCCACAATAGGTACATGGAAATTTAATGAAGCATGACGACCGGTGCCACAGCGCGTTGGATTGTAGGTAGAGAGAAAGAGAGAGAGAGCAATAGGTTATCCTTTTACAACCAGTATGAACTGAATAGTATTACTATCGGGTCTAGTACGAATAATATTCCATGATCAGGATAATACTGGTAACAATGATCGTGAAGTGACCTCTCATGAGGTAAGACTAACGCAGACGTTTTGATATCAATTATGTTTGATTTGGGTTTTTTTCTTTTCTAAAGCAGGTTGGCTGTGGATAGCACGCACCCAGGTAGGTAGATTTGAGAAAGATGTCTGTGGCTATAGGTTGTGCAAGTCTCGCGCGAGTCTGGGTGATCTTCAAATGGGGCTACATTAGTTTAACGTAGTTTATGACCCTTAAATTATATCATATTTGCTTGGGAGTGTAACATTTTAGCCACGAAATATGTGACAGTAAAATAGGTTTTAAAGGGGTCTGTATACGTTTGGTAATGACTGAAAATTAATGGCAATAAAAACTTACTTGGTAAGAAGTACAGCAGCTTTGGATAGTATACAATGCAGTTTGAGAAACATTTCATTTTGAAGCACTGCGGTTATGGAAAAAGATGTCACTTTTCATCCCCCAATATTTTAATCTGAGAAACGTTTCTGTCAGTGACGTTTCTCAGATTGTGTATTCCTATAGGGATTTTTCTTCCTGCGTGGACATAATTATTTCCTCCGGATTTTTGGCGATATCTCAAAAAAGCAACACCACCTTTTGAAATCAAATTTTTACAGGTTAGTTTTATTGTATATATATATCTACATTTATATCTGATTTTAAACAATCAGCAAAAACTAAAGTTATACTTTGCCTCAACTCAACCAAGAAAACCAGAGAATAAGACTCGACTTCCGTTTCCGGTTACTTTACCACCAACCTTATTTTTTAGCCGAGCCTGTACTAACCGCGGCCTAACTTGGCATGAATACCTCACCTTGGCCCAATATCATAGGGCTACTTATTTAATAGCAGAAAATGTTTTGCTGAACAATTTTTCTGCTCAGCAAAAATAAGCAGTAATACCGGTTACAGATAGTACACCGATGACACGGTATTATGACTGGTAGTGGTAACTTTATTCTAGTAAGCAATTATATTTTGTTGTGCTTAGTTATAGCAAATTTGTGTGCTTTTCAAGCAATGTTCTATGAAATTAGGTCTTGAGCCACAGTCATGCTGATCTGAAAAGTAACATGAAATAATATTATCATTGTCAATTTTTTTTTACAGACTCTGTGAGAATTGTTTCGACATTAACTGCTTTGATCTTGGTAGTAAAATTGCAGTTCAGAAAAACCATGAAACTTGCAGTACTATTTACAACAAGTGTATTGGCCGGATTGTTTGTGACTCTGGCAATGTGTTCCTGGATGTATTCGCAAAGGTCATGGCTGTATTCGCCAATGTCACCACCAACGGTAAAGAGTTCCAAATCTATAGCACAGTGCTACTCATATGAGCAAAAAGGCCAACCTCGTCTTCCACTTTGGCCGAGGTCAGTCAGAACAAAATTGGGATGCCAAAGGACGCTACCGGGTGCCATTGTAATTGGAGTGAAGAAGGGCGGTACTGGGGCTCTGAAATTTTTTCTTCGATACCATCCTCAGGTTAGTTACACCAATGGCGAACCCCGCTACTTCTCCTCGAAATATTTCGCCTACAGTAAAGAGGCTTACCAGACAATGATGGCCTACTCGACCCCTGGACAAGTCACCGTAGAGGGCTCACCTACATATTTCTCGGTCAAAAAAGCCGCTAAGCGAATCAAGTCAGCGCTCCCAAACGTGAAGTTGATACTTCTACTGAGGGACCCTGTGAAGCGAGCCATATCTGATTACGTACACGTTCAACAGATGATGACTAGAGAACGGAGACCCCAGAACGACACTAGGAAAAGGCCCGACATTAAAGTTGGGTCAAGATACGAGATTGCATCCACATTTAGCAAGTCTATTTTCCATCCAAACGGCACCATAAAAACCTACAATCTTCTTCTTGTGAGGGGCCACTACGCGGACATCCTGTCGAGGTGGTTGAAGTATTTTTCACTGGAGAGGATTCTGATTCTGGACGGTAGTTTGTTCTCAAAGGAACCTCTCCCGACACTCCAGAAAGTGGAGGAATTTCTTGGGATAGCCCCCTATTTTACAAACGACCACTTTAAGTTCATTGAAGAAAAGGGGTTTTATTGTCTGCAAAAGCCAGTCGAGGGAAACTGTTTGGCGTCAGATAAAGGGCGCGCCCCTCCACAGATAAACGAAGAGGTTATCAAGACTTTGCGAAACTACTACACTCCATCTAATGCGAGACTCAATAAAATGTTGAATCGGACATTTTCCTGGTCAACTTAATATAATAGGCTTATTACCAAATACAATCATCTACTAGTGAGGGTGGTGGAAAAATAAAGGGCAAAATGTGTACTCCCGTCACTTAACGAAAAATTAAATGGTTCAAAACTGTGTATTATTTATTGTTGAAATAAATTATGAATTACGTGAAAGATGTCAAATAACAAGGATCTATGTGTTAAGTATATTTAAAACAATGCATTGTATTAATTTATACAATAATCACTCGTTGAAATCTGGACTGTTCCATTTTCACGAGGTGAGGTGAAATCAACCAGTAGGCCTATATGTCTGGTGGACTATTCTGACTGTTAAGTTTAAGTTTGTTACGAACAATCCCAGATGGTTCCGTTGAGTTTACTATAAATGAGAACTAAAACAACCTCATCTGTTGTGGTTTTACATTGCCTGATATTTTGACACTCTTAGTGAAAGGGAAACAATATCAATGTCATTATGAGAAGATTGAAGTTTATCTTACCTATAATTATCCGCTTAGAAACAATTTATAAATCTCTCATGTTGTCGTATCTCAACTATGCTATGCTTACATGCGGCATCTCTACAATTACACACTGTAACAAACTGAATCTCTTACACAAAAAAAGCCATTCGTATTATAGGCCTAAGTAAGTCTGGGTATCTTGACCACACAGGGCCATTGTTTCGAGAGCTAAGGGTCCTTAAATTCAATGATTTGTACAATCTGAATCTTGGTAAATCTATGGTATAAAAGTGGGCTATTGCTGAACGAATTCAATTATCTTTTCACTTTGTGCTCTTTGGTTTATACATATGATATTCGTGCTGGCATCGAAAGGTGATTTTTACACTAATTTCAACCGAACATTATTTTAAAAAACCAGCATTGTATCTCGGGGTATTATATTCTGGAACAATCTTAATCCGGATCTCAAGAAGTCTCTTACATTTAAGTGTTTTACCAACAAACCTAAACACCATTTTGTTGAATGTATACTAAAAGAAACCTGTTTTGTATTTGTATAATGAGCCTATAAAACTTGCATATGAGTCTTACCAAAAACAAATTGTTTTTATTATAGTCATCTTGTATGTATCTATCTGGTCTCTGTCATTGTATTGCTGTTGTCCTTGTCCTTGTCCTGCTCAAGTCATTGTCTGTCACATGGAACAGCATAAAAGCACTATGCTTCACTTTTTCCCTACATGTTGGCTATGATTGTATATAATGCAGTATGATTTTAGGGTTTTTGAAATGTTCAAAGATTTTTTTATATAAATTTTGTGTTATTATGTGACATTCATTAATCACACTTACAACATAATGTAATTGTGAATAACCTGTACATGTCTTTGTAACCGCCAGTCTCTTGGTGAAATCATTTATTTGTCCTCAGTTTGACTACTGTGACTTAATTAGGAATACCTCCTCTAAGACCCATCTTGACAGTCTTGATAAACTTTTCAATAGAATTGGAAGGATTATTCTCAAGGTCCCCCAAAGAACCCACACTAGTGACGTATATGCGACTCTTGTTTGGGATAAACTTGGTGTCCGTAGGAAGAAACACTTGAACACAATGGTTTTCGAATGCATAACAGGGCTGGCTCCTTCTTATCTTAATGTTTTCAATAAAGTATATGATAACTATAATCACCGTACCAGAGCCGATTCAGCAGGGAATGTTGTACTTCCATTTCCAAGAACAAAGGCAGGAAGAAAAACTTTCAAATTTAGGGGGAGCCAGGCATTTACTTTAAACTTTTAAATAATCAGATTGGTGTTTGGTGTGTTTATTTTTACTATGAATTTTTTTAATATTACATTGTATAAAGTTTGTGTTCTTTTTTGCTGTATAATTTTTTATTGTATCTCGGTACAAGCTGGGATTGAATTTTAATTGAATTTGAATTGACCAAACTTACAAACTAATGCTTGAACAGTTACACTTTATATTTTGGATATTAAAAAAACTTCATGATCCAATCTGCTTGATCACTCATGATTTGTGCCCCCATTCGCAAATATTTAGGTACAAACTTGCGTTTAAATATCATATATTTGGAGAAAAATATAGCCTTTCCCACTACTAAATAAAAATAATTAGTAAAATAGTGAAAAATAAGAAAGAAAAGTGCCTTCAGGAAAGGTCTTTTCAAGATTATTACAAGCAAGATATTGATGGACAGTTGAATGGGAAGAAACAACCATGAAAACAGCCTCGGAAACAAACAATGCGAGAACCTTCAACCATGGAGCAAGGACTTTCTCCACGCTTCAACTGAATCAACGCACGTCTCAGCGCTCTCAAACGTCATAGCGCCCTCTTTTTATTTTGTCTCATTCGCTGGCAACTCAAAATCTCGCGAGAGCTGAAGGGCAGTAGCTGGTGTCACACACACACAAAAACGTCGTCGAAAAACGTTTAGTAACAGGGTACCAGTAACGTAACCCGGAACGGAGGCAAATTCTCACGTGATTTTGCTTATAACCTCACACGAAACACACACAGCTCGAGAGTCCGGAAGGGCAGCGTTTGAATAAAGGTATTTCTTTAATCTTTCCTATGATCATTTAAACAAAAATCTGGAGTAATGTGACAGTTTTGTTGGTATTGGTGTCGCTTTTTACCTTGTGTGTGTGTTGAAATGTGTATTTATTGTTGAATCAAGAATGATAAAAATGTCAACACAAAAATTGGTGAGGGCGATTCCATCGTGACACACCGGTTTATACTTCAACTATTATGACTGAATACAGTATTAATAATTTATTAATATTATTAGTAGTAGTAAGTAAAGTACTTTGGTGTATTAAATAAACTAAATACTTTTTAAATAATAGTAATATTATTATCAATACTAAATAGTACTTAAGTAATATATTACAAACATGTACACAATGTACACGACGTATACATTTGTACACTAGCCAACTGCTAGCCCTCCTTAGCCCCACTTGTCATGCTTGTGTGGCCAAGGGACAGGAAACCTGAATCCTTGGCCACACGTCAGGACCCATATTTTCGTCAGCCCACCGATTACAAAATAGAGGCGCATTCCCTAAGAGCGGGTTGGCGGTTTAAACCACCTCAATGTGTTCACTTACCTCTTAGCTTGACCTGGGTGCTTTGGGTGATTACATAAATAACAATTTCAAAAGATATTTCGATTCAAAATTTTCAACTTCATCCGAATTAGATTTTCGCGACATGTACTGAGCGCGGCCATTTTGGATTGATTCTAATCGTGCCAATCAATTCATGACGTCACCGGCCGGCCGGGCTGTGGGCGGAGCGGATACATAAAGCAACCATTGCAATGTGCGCATCTTGCTAACTAAACTAGCCCTATACTATTTTTTTTTACTATTACTAGCCCCACTTGTGTGGCCAAGGGACAGGAAACCTGAATCCTTCAATCCTTGGCCACACATCATGACCCATATTTTCTTCAGCCCACCGATTAAAAAATAGAGGCGCATTCCCTAAGAGCGGGTCGGCGGTTTAAACTACCTCAATGTGTTCACTTACCTCTTAGTCTTAGCTTGACCTGGGTGTTGTGGGCGGAGCGAAGATGCACGACAGTGCTGATTGGATAAGAGTGGTTACAGTACATGAGCAGTGATAGGTCCAGAAGCAGCTTCGGCTGTCATTTATCTACTCAAAGAAAGTTCAGTGTCGGCTAGTTTCCTTTGATGGTGAACCTGCTATTGAACACGTGCACTCTCAATGGGCCAAACCTGTCCAAGATTTTCTTAAGACTTATCTTGCCTCTATTGTCTGCCATTTACCAGGGTCCCCTCTGTGGTTTCTTTCGTAGACAAAACATGAAGACGAAGACTATTATTCGCGGCGCACCTCGAAGATCTGACATGTTTACGCTCACGCTCGACGAAAAAAATAAATAAGGACTGACAGGAGAATAGAAGATCGCGACTTGCGGTCTAAAACATTTACGGATTTACTAATTTCAACAAAGCACCATTTTTTGAACTGGTTTTACGGTTACCCGAACCGAAAAAACGTAAACGTGTAACCGAATAATCGGTCGGTTAACCGTGTAACCGTGTAACCGTCACAGGCTTAGAACCAAAACACATTTACCATAATTGCTTTGTCCTTCGGATGGGAAATCAAGCCGTAGGTCTCGTGTGCTGTATACCGTGTGTTGCGTGTGTAATTTGTCTTGGCAGAAATTCAAGATTGGTTTCAACATAGTGATTTATACATAGATTATTTCAATATACAATAATGCATGATTATTTTGTATTTTCCTTCAGGAGTTCGCCGTTTGTAATTTTCTGACCTTTGCCACAAGGAAACCCAAACTGCCACCAAAGGCTGAATCCCAAGGTTTGATTTTTAACACACGTTTTTTTAACGCAAAGTTGTTTTTTTAATGGAGTGCCTGTACATCAAAGACAGTTTTATTTTTCCCACAATCTGCATTGTTGTTTTTCATGAAAACCTTCACTAGAAGTAGCTCAGAAATTTCTCTAAAACCGTAATTTTTTGTTTCTAAACCTATGTCCTGGGTTTGGAATTGAAAAGCTTTAGTGTAGTATAAAATAGACCTTCAAAAGTATGTGTTTGGAAAGATACTGGGACGGTTGTGGAGTTATTTATACTCTCCAATTAGTGTTTTCTTCAGTCCTGAGCCTTTACGTTGGCTGACGTGGCCGAGCGCTTAAGAGCACTGTACTTGAGCTCTGGTGTTTTCTTATCAACACAGTGTGAGTTTGAGTCCCGATCTTGATACTTGTGTCCTTGAGCAAGATACTTTACCGTAATTGCTTTTTTCTTCGGATGGGACATTAAGTCGTAGTTCTCATGTACCAGTAGTGCACGTACAAGAACCCAGAACACTTATCATTGGAGAGTAGGGGTTAACCCCAGTGTGTCTGGTTCACATAGCAAGCACCCTTGTTCACAGGTTTCCTCAGGCTTACGAGCTACAGTGTTCAAGTTCACTTATGAGGCATCGTTGGTTTATTACCAGGAGTGTATAACAATAATAATAACTAATGTGGATGCTTTTCTCATTTCTCATTGACATTCAGGTCATTTCTTCCCTGTGAATAAGCAGAATCTCGGCTTTGTGCATGAGTGTTCACTACTCAGGACCTAGGCTCTGAGAACAAAACTCACCAGTTGAATCTTAGCTATCAACTTGAAAAAAAAAAAAATTATTTGGATTTGCGATCAGAACCAACGCACTTGTCAAAATGGCCACCAGTCGAAAAATCAAGAATGTCATCTACAACTATAACGACTCTCAGAAGAAAGTCCGGGATGCCACGTCCAATGATCCGTGGGGGCCGTCAAGCACAACAATGTCAGAAATTGCCGACCTGACGTACAATGTGGTTGCTTTCACGGATATTATGGAGATGATTTGGAGACGCATAAACGACAAAGGAAAGAATTGGCGGCATGTCTATAAATCCCTCGTGCTGTTGGAATACATCATTAAGACGGGGTCGGAGCGCGTCGCACAGCACAGCAAAGAGAAAATCGTGGACATCAACACACTGAAAGATTTCACTTTCTACGACACCAGTAACGTCGACGTGGGACGTAATGTGCGGGAGAAGTCGAAGCATATCGTGGGGCTGTTGCAGGATGAGGAGAGATTGAAGACGGAGAGAGTGCAAGCGTTGAAGGCTAAAGAGAGATTTGCCCAGGCGTCTCAAGGATTCGGGAGCACCACAAAGGCGGAGACTGCTGTTCCAACAACAACAACAACAACAACACAAGGTAGTGTTGAGCAAGGTACATAGGTAGATCTCACAACAACAACAAACCAGGCGTGTTGTTTTTTTAAGGATTTTCCTGATTTCAGGCTTTTCTCAAAACCTCCTTGAGCCTTTTAAGTTTTCTTGAAGGAAGTAAAGCATTCATCGAATTGAGACAGAATCATGTCGTAAACTGTGGTGACCTCTGGCACAGAGTCTGTAAACCTCCTGAATGATAACAACATCTGGGAGGTTCAGAGTCTAGAAAATCCATGCATGCAAGCTGTCCGACTCTGATTTACCGCAGTGTACCAAATCGCATGAAAAGTATAAGATAAGAAAACTGTAAAATATATTAGTAAACGTGCGGGTACAACCATGTGTAAAATCTCTTTTGGGAGGAGTGTTGGCTCTGAAAAGAGCAGGTGTGGTCTTTCTTCTGAGACTGAGAGTCACTATAGTTGCGTGAAAAGTATATTCAAGTCAAGTCTACTAGTGCAGTCCGCAGTCCAACAGAGTCAAATAAAATACGCAGTTGGATTTTGAAGGGTTGGTGCAAAAGCTGAATAAAAGCCGAACAGAGTCATTAAGAGTATGTGCTTCAACACAGCTTGAAGTTGAAACCATCTAGCACCATTGGCGCTGAAACGCTGACAAATTTTTTGTATATTTTTACGTATAGAAAACAGTAATGCAGTTTATCGTTTCAATTTTTGGATGAACAAAGAAAAATTGACAAGAACAGGATTTAAGACCTGTGGCTTCGGACTAACGTGCTGGCACTCTACCAACTGAGCTATTTAGTCCTAATGTTGGTGGTCTCCCTATTTTATCTATGTTCCGGGGTGCCAATCAGAAGCCATTCAATCTGTAATTAAAAAAAACCAAAAAAACATAACTTTGCCCCAAGTTCACCTAAAACAAGGCTAAAAGTCACTCTTGGTTAAGGGGCTACAAGAAGAAAACATTTAAGATGAAAAGAACTCAGGGAAGCTGATAGTGTAGTTTTAAAGAAAGAGTAAACTCAAAAATTTGAATCTGAGAAAGGCTTCAGGCGTGAAGCCTTTCTCAGGCATCTGAAAGCACACAACTCTCTGCAAGAAGGATGTTTTTTTTTCTTTGATTACTTTCTCACAATTTTGATGACCGATTGAGTCTGAACTTTCACAAGTTTGTTATTTTATGCATACGTTGGGATACACCAAGTGAGGATACTTGTCTTTGACAATTACTAAAAGTATACCCTGTCTTGAAAAGAAAACGTTGAGTCAAATGAGGGATAAGTGTTTCTTTTATCGTTACCTTCCCATTCAGCCGATACAGCGGCCACCACCACCCCACCAGCAACGAGGACGTTGACCTCTGACATTGAACAGGCACGCCCCCAGACATCCAATGAAGAGGAGCTTCAACTGCAGCTGGCCCTAGCAATGAGCAAAGAGGAGGCGGACCAGCAGAGGCAAGAGCAGAAGAATGAAAGAATACGACTTGAGATGGCCATCAACGAAAGTCTAGACGAGGTACTTTTCCCCCTTTCTCTCCTTAATATTTGTTGGCATTCTAGGTAACTAGTATGCTTTAAAGTTTGGCTTACGATTGACCCTTTTCACTGGGGCCCAGTTTCATAGAGCTGCTTAAGCAGCAAACATTGCTTAGAAAATTGTTTGCTATAAGCAAAAAGAAGCAGCATACCAGTCATAAATAGTACATATGGAATGCTGTTTTGGCTTGTATCCTTATTCTTGTAAGCATTTTGTCCTTATGCTTAGCTATTTTTGTGTGCTGAAACAGCTCTATGAAATTGGGTCCTGATGCCTCCTTTTGGGAGTCGGATTCCCTGTGCCCAAATTTAAGGCCGCCCTGCCAAAGAATTGGCCGCCCTGCTAACAAAATGACACCGGTATAAGCTTCCTTTCCACACAGACTATTTTTGGCCTGCACTTATTAATACGATCAAACGACCAGCCGACGAGCCATGCCCGACTTCCAAACTGCAGCATTGGAATTGCGATTGTTCGTTTCAGTATACAAACGTTAAAACACGATGCATGTAACCACATTGGATGACTGCTGAGTATCCACCGCGCGTGCATCGGCCCGGGCCCCACAACGTTCAGTCGCCCGCCGGTAGTCAATGCATAGCGCATCCACAACAGCCGGGTCCAAAGTCCAAGCTAACCAACATTCGGCACGCTGTGACTGGCCGTTGATGGCCATTGTAATTACCATATTCATAAGAGAGCTTGGCTAGTCTCCAACGCAGTACATGTTCACGGGCCGAGTAAAGAATCGCCACACAGTGCGATAAACAAAGAACAAGCATGAAATATTACACAGATTTTGTATTACTTTGTTTTCTTATATTTTCTTTTCTTTCTTTTTTATCACTTAATCGTAGGTGTGATTGATCACTCGGTTGGTTTTGTTTGTTTTGTGAGATTGTTTGTTTGTTTATTTTGAGTTGTTTTTGTTTTGGATTGGAGCCAAACCATCACTTTAACAGATTGTCCAGTAAGCATGGGAGCATATCACCTTCATGTATTGTATTGGTGCACCCAATATGAAGTGGGGAAAAGAAGTGTTGGAAGGTTGGGTCATAGATTGGTTTTTGTTAACGTGATGCTTCTTTTATAGGCAAAATCATAAAGACAGATACAATAAAAGTCACATGTGAAAGTTTCAGCTGAATACAGTTTCTGCTTGCTGAGAAAACAGCAAAAACTGTCGCGGTATTTTTCACAAGAATATCCACGTTAAGCGGGGTGACATTGAGTACCAACCGCATCTCTGGCCGCAGGGTTCGCGAACGGACACCAGCCCTCAGAAATCCGAGAAACGATTCCTGCATGAACTTTTTCTCAGATTCAAATGTTTCTGGTTGAAATATTATCCAAACCACACCTCGAGAAGGGAATCCTGTCTTAAAATAGCTGCAGTGCTTCTAATCAAGTAAAATTTTATTACCATAAATTTTTGGAGTATTTACCAATCTTTGACCCTGCCTTTAAAGACGTTGGGAAGACTTTGGGGATGTTGTAATAGTGCTTAGCCTACTTTGTATTGAACTTGAGCAAAATTAAGTTGTAATTTTACGGCGTTGGACTCTGCTAGAGTGAAGATGGATGCTAGGTACTTACTCAAGAGAGTTTGGGGTTCATAAATTATACTACCCAGAAATCAATCAATCAAAGTGCCAGATTCATCAGACCTCAGAAGATGAGTCCCAATAAACCTTTAATCATTCTTTGGTCGTCTGTGTCGGGTACTCTGAATGCAAGAGTACCAGTGGCAGTTCTTAGTCTCATATCATTAAAGGGACCAGATTGTCGTCTTCTTCCAGTGACGATTTGGTAACTACAGGCCTGGCAATTCATCTTTGAGAGGGCCGTGCTGTTTTCATTTGGCACTTCCATTTGGAAATCTCAACGTCTTTGGGAAACTGTTGAAGGGGCACCAAGGCCAAGACCAGGGCAACAGAGGACAATGACTCAGTGGCCCTCGTGTAATTCTACTACCCAGATATTAATTTACTAATTTACTTTGGAATTCCCTCCCTAGAGACCTCAGACAAAAACGCACAACATCGCCCTCCTCCAGCAGAAACTAAAGACACACGTGTTCGCCTTTACTTTCCCGACCATTTGAGAATACTTTTAATTAATTTCTTCTAGACCCGGTGCCTTCTGATGCTTTACAGGAAAGTGCCTTACAGATGCTGTGGTATTATATTGTTCATAATTCCAGGCCTGTTACATGTTGAATTGCAGAACTGCAGAGACGGCCGCACAAGGTCAATGCATGTGTGCGTGTGGATTTTTGATACCAGGCGTGTGATTTTGTCGGGATTCTTCCTGATTTCATGATTTGTCACTGATCTCCCTGCACCTTTAGGTTGTCTTGAAAGGGTGCAAACCTGCCGTCACAGATGAGAAGACTCAGCCAGACCTTCTGATATTTGAAGTAGAGAGTCTGTAAGCCTCTTAAATTGTAACATTCTGTACATTCACAGAGCTTCATTTCCACGCCAAGAGGAAGTTGTTATCGAAATGTTTAGGTATCTCATCCCTGCGATGTATTTAGATTGTTTACTAGGTGGAATGGGGAAGGGAGGGGAGGTTTTAGTTCCTGATTCCAATTTCATAGAGTTGCTTAAACACAAAAAGTAGCTAAGCACAACAAAATTATGCTCACTAGAATAAGGTTGCCAGCCAAAATACCATTCCACATGTATCACATGTGACTGGTATCCAGCTCATTTTTCGCTTAGCAGACATTTGGTAAGCACTATTTGCTGCTCAAGCACCTCTATGAAATTCGGCCTTGGGATATTTGATTTGGTTCTCTGTGCTTCTTTCATTGTGTTCTGTGCTCACCTGTGCAGCACTCAGCCAGTAATTCATAATGCATTTTTGGTTCACTAATATGATCATTACATTTGCATTAAACTGCTAACCCAAAAGGATTGATTTATCATCAATTTTAACTTCCATTGTAAACTAAAAATGATAGTTGTTTTTTTAGCCAAAACATCTGGAAAATTAAAAATTTTACTTTTCTTGGGCGTGACAAATTTAACACCAAAATAAAACTTCAAATACGAAGGCATTATGTTTATATGACTGTTGGCTTTGCCATGCACAGAACACAGCGCAAGGGCATAAAGGACCAGCCTTACAGAAAAAGGCAAGTTTGCTACTCCTTGCTAGAGGTCAACCAAGCTCTTCTCACACTCCTTTGCAGACCACTGGACCACTGGACTCCCCACCACACCAGCAAGCCAATGACCCATGGGCACCAACTGTCAACCCAGTGGCACCGCCACCTCTTCAGAATGACCCTTGGGCTGTCCTGGCTGCCCCGGCTGCCCCAGCTGCTGCACCGGCCCCTGTCCCAGTTGCCGACCCGTGGGCACCTGCGATGCCAACAGTCCAACCGCCTGCCGATCCCTGGGGTAGCCCAGCAAGCGTTCCAGCCGCCATCCAACCAAATGATCCTTGGGCACCTGGTCAAGGCAACCAGCCCAACGATGTGGATTCCGATTTTGACCTGCTTCGTTCTAACACTGCTAACAATACTGCTGTCCCACCGAGTAGCAATGGTAATCTGTTTGGCAGTGCGCCGTTGATGCAGCAAAATACCGTCACAGCAAGCGGTGCCTTTGATATGGCCGGAATGCAGCAGTCCTTACAGCAGCAGAAGAAGTCCAGCAAACCGGAGGATTTCCTCGGTGTGAACTCAAGCTTAGTCAACTTGGATTCCCTGGTCGGCCCACCTAAGCCAGCTCAGCTCTTACCGCAGGCGCCGAATCCATTCCTGGGCTCAGGAATCTCGGCAGGCCCGGCTGTCCAACACCAGAACCCTTTCCAACAGCAGCGCCAACCAGCCCCAACGATCAACCAGATGAGGGCAGAGCCTATGATGGGCATACATCAAGAGGTAAACTATGGGGCAGATGCAGGCTTTTCAGGTAACATGGGCGGGGGCGGGATCAGTCTGCCGCCACCGCTTCTCCCGATGAGTGGGGGTGCCCCGCAGAGTCACATGCAGCCTCAGCAAGCTAATAACCCATTCCTTCTCTAGGACGTCTCGCCATCACAGGTATGTACAACAAATCAAACTTATTACAGTTTGTATAAATCATAATCGGGTAAAAAAAATTATATGGTTTGGAAAGAGTTTATCATGCCTGGAACTGTATTTAGTTTGGCTCAAAGCAATGGACAGTCACGGTGAAGAAGTGTCGTTACTGTTTCACTCCATTGTTGGTATGATGTACATAATTATTGCAGAGTTTGCCTTTTTTTCAGTGACTAGCCAGGACCAGTTAGCTTTTCATTTCACTGGTCTGTAAGGTTCGGCGCAAGTCCATATTTCATATTGAGTGTGTTTCAATACTGAACTAGGACAGCTGGACCACTTGCAGAGAATTTTCACTGGTCCCCCGATGTTCTAAGTAGCATTATTTTGCCAGCTGTCGATGGAGATTGTCGATTTGATGTTGTGCCTCTCGAGGAGATGCCTTGAAAATGTACACGGTGGAAATAACAGTCTGTACACAAGGGTGCGCAGTGACACCAGTCATAGTCAATTTATAGTCGGACTACTGGCTATGGGATGTGGGGTAGTCCGATGAGCGTGTGAAACAATACTCGGCCGGTTCCTCACATGTGTCGGTCCGTACTGTGCGCTTGCTCTGTGGTACAAAACAGGGAAGGGAATAGAACTTGGAAATGGCCGAAATGCATTTCTTCAAAATGTTTGTGAAAATTGTTTTGAACACTATGAGCAGTGAACAATTATTGAAAATAACCATGGTTCAAGTACTGTCGGTGTGTGTTGCCAATTAATGAACTGTAAGATTTCATTCTTATTTTGGGGCAAATTGCCTGGACTGTTTGCAAAACAGAAAAGTCCCACAAAAGTGTCCCTTGATTTAGGACAACTGTAAGAATGTTGGACGTACGATTCTGAATTTTAGTACATTCATTGCACAATAGAGGTCAGTCCTGTGTCCTTAAATGATGTGTTTTGACTTTGTAAAGCGGTAAAAATCAGGCAAATCTGGTCACTAGTCTGACAGAAATGACTGGAAATTACATTGGGAGGGTCAATGGTTACGATTATTGCAATTAACATGAGTGGCTTAGACTGGGTCAGTAGGGATTTGACTACTGCACTGCCCTATTACCATAACAACAATGTTTTATTCTGATTTCCTTATTTGGGGTTATCTCAGCAGTGCCACTGAAAGTTAAAAACACGGTGAAAATTCTGTCTATGCCAAGAAATTTCCTCATTAGTACGCAAACTGCAGTTGCATGCATGCCTTCGGTAACAATTGTTGTTTGTTTTTTTTCTCCACTGATTGCTTGATGTACTTTCTGAATGACTTATCCACAGGTAGAAACACCCGCAATCTCCGTAACGTGTGGCGTCTTTGCTGCAGTCGTGTGAAGCGGCAGATAAGAAACCTGGTCCTAATGTTATAGAGCTGCTTAACAACAAATGCTTTCCAGAATGAGGTTACCAACCAAACTATTAAGTCACATGTACAATTTGTGACTGGTATTCTGCTCATTTCTGCTTGGCAGAAACTTGTTAAGTAATGTTTTCCGCTCAAGCAGCTCTATGAAATTGGGCCCTAGTCAGTCCCAATTTCATAGAGCTGCTTAAGCACAACCAACAACAAGTGGCTAAGCACAACAAAATTTTGCTTACCAGAAGAAGGTTACCTGCCAAAATACCATGTCACACGTGCCATCTGTAACTGGTATCCTGCTTATTTTTGCCGAGCAGAAAATTGTTAAAGCAGTTCTATGAAACTAGGCCCTGTTAACAAGCAGCACTTAAATCATGTACAAAGAATGGATGCAAGGCCGAGAGTGTTTATGCGCTGTGACCAAATTTATTTTGCTGTTTGTAAACTTTCAGTGACAAGGTTTGTGTGTATATTCAACATGCATCAATATTTGACAAGAACCAAGAGTCATAGGCCTCTGGGGAGTTTAAACTGTCAAATTTTGTGTCGCAATATAATTAATCTGTTAATTTGCCGCCAGTAGTTTATATTTTTGTCACTCTTTTGACGAGTAATATTTACGTGTAAGGAAAGGAAAGTTTATGAAGTTTGTTGAAAATGTTCTAATATTTTGCAAAGTAAACTTCAAAGGCCTGTGTTGCTAAAAAAAGAGGTCTGGGTGCATGGGTGCCTCAGACCACTTCTAAAGAAGAATTAGGTAACTTTTTTTCACATTTAAGATTCCATTGTAATTCCTTTTAAGTAAATATTGCTGAGTGGTGCTGGCTGGTTTGTTAACCTTGCAGCCACATCTCTTTAAATCTGGGCCCAAATTCACAGTTCAGCTTACAGTGGTACCTTGCACCGAAGGCCATGTCACACGAGGCAATTTACAGGCAACCAGTTCCTGGCAATCTCCACTAAGAAAAATTCATTCACATTTTCGGGTTTCTTGTTAATTTCCTGGGGATAGTGAGTTACAGCTAGAATTTCCCTTGTGCTGCCAAAGTGCTTCTTGTGCAGTTGGTTTCCTCCAAGTTACGTGGAAAAGAATTGCCCCGTGTGACATGGCATTGAGAAGTCATCCACTGACCAGCTGGGCCCAATTTCATAGAGCTGCTTAAGCACAAAACTTTGCTAAGCACAATAACATTTTGCTTACCAGAATAAGGTTACCAGCCAAACTACCGTGTCACGTGTACAATTTGTGACCGGTATCCTGCTCATTTCTGCTTAGCAGGAAATTGTTAAGCATTATTTTCTGCTTAAGCAGCTCTATGAAATTGGGCCATGGTTAGAGGTAAACTTCTGCACCGGCTTGGGTCATTGGAGAAGGCTGAATAACCTGACGTGCAAGCATAAATTTCCTCGCTAACCTGTGAATGACGCTAAACTGGAGCGTTGTTTGCTTTGTTATACTCTGGGAGCCCAGAGTAGTCTAGGAGTCCAGGTGACGATTTTACAAAGAGATAAGACTAGTCTTATCTGAAGTTAGGACCAGTAACTGGTCTTAACTTAGGACTAGTCCTATCTCCTAGCATTGCCTAGGACTAGTCCTAAGTTAGGAAGGGTTTTGTGAAATCAACCCCAGATTTGTTATATTCCGAGTGTTGCACATGCTTACCAGGGGTTAGTGACGAGAGGTATGGAAACAGCAGGCTGCCCATGGTAGCGTCGCTGACTTTACTCCCGAAATGGCGCAGCAAGTGGTGATGGTGGCAACACCATGTGAATGGGGTTAGCGAGGGTGGGGGTTAATGATTAATGAGGTTGTATTTGTCGCTGATAAGTGGTAAAAAGTTGCTCACTTTTTTTATGTCATAATTTACACAAAACTATTCACAGTTAAGGTAAGAAAATACAGATTGGCTTTTTTGTTTTCCCCTGACCATATCCAAACTCACTATTTCCCCAATTTTGATGGATTCAGTACTGTCTTAACTATGCTTGCTATATTTTATAGCCACATATAGATGTTAGAAATTCAAAGAGTGCATCTTTGTTTCTCCCTGTTTTTCCAGGGAGGGGGGGGGGGTACTTTCTCTCTCGACTTTGTTCCCACAAAAATTGGACACTAAGGGGAAGACCAGCTTCACAGGTTTCTTGAAAGGTGTACGTTTCTTGAAAACTACCTAATCAGAAGGAAGTTGTTCTCCCTCAAAATAATGCTGCGCCTTTCCTTGAAATGTTTTGTACAGGATTGGTAGAGCTGACGAAATTGTCGCAGACTGTGTTTATGTTTTGTGTGATAAACCATGTACATGAACTAACAAACCTGTGAAAATGTGGGCTTTATCCGCTGTGTGAGTTGGGAGGTAACAGTAGAAAACCATGGGCAATTTTCAGCGCGTAAACACATTGTCCTTTTTGTTTTTGTTTAACAACCGAAAACAGCTGTTGTTTGGGGGTTTGTTTAAGGTCTTCAGAGACAGTTTTCTTGAAGATGACTTCATTTCAGAGGAATATATTTACCCCCCCCAAAAAAATCTGTTCTAGTTTGAACTTCACAGTCAGTAAGCTTTCAGACTAAAATTAAACTATGTTTTTTCTATCCTTACCAACTCTGTTTATTACCTTTAAATTCAACTTTACCCACTTAATGTGAAGTTCAAAAAGTTTGCTGAAGCTTTTGTACGTATGGAAGAATACATCAAACAGCTTTGTACTATTTTTTTTTATTATTACAGAGTGGTTTAAAAAAAAATCACAAACCTTTTAGATAGCCATGTGTAAAGTTCCATTTAACGAGGATGTTGATTTGTTTTTTTATACCGCTGTTGTGTACAGTTTTTAGGTGTGCAATATCCAGGACTTAACACAGCTGCCTCAGAACCCAAAGAACGTCTCCAATTTACATAAAATTAGTTTATTTAGTCGGGGTCTGGGGAAATAAATTCATGTAGAAAAATACTAATCCAATTCCCAAAGCAGGGGTCATTTTTGACAAAATTCCAACAAGACCACAGGTCGTTTGGTTCAGAAGTCTTACTGGATCGGAACTTTTTGTCACAAGGTGTAAAATGACTTGTTCTCTTTTCTATTTGCCAATTGTTCAGAAGGAGATTTAGGATTGAAATATGCATTGAAGTGATTTGAATAGGCCATATGCACAAGCGCCATCTTTAAAATATACCGCAATGCATCTTGGGAAATCGAGTACAGTTTAAAAAATAAGTCAAGCAGCCAAGAAGTACGCCGCGCTGTAGTTTACACTATGCCAGTTTTTATAGTTGAGTGCCAGTCAGCGCTCCATTAATCAGCTTCAATTAGCATGCTATGGTGGTTGCCGGTGTTGCTTGGAGTGGAATTTCACCCAGAATCCTTTGTTCTTGCGCATTGGGACACGCATATGGGCTACAGGACTGCGGGGATTTGGTTGGGTTGAGGGGTCACTGGCCCAAATTTATTATAACTAGACTGGCCAGCAATCCACTGAGTATTTCGAAAAATGCTAACCTACTGCTCATACTTACCAGAGCTCGAATCTATTTTAAACACAAAGCTAACCATAACTTCTAACTAATTATTCACCAAATTTTTATTCAACTGTACTCTTTGTTAGGCCCACCAAGCCTCCATTTTGTAGATGCCAAAAGAATGGTTTTGTCATGCGAAAGAATTGCAGAGGTTTCTTTCACTTAGTAACGGCTGTTACTGAACCACAACTTATTAACTTGTTTTTTTTTCAGTCCACAATCTTTGATGTAAAATAAATTTGGCGCCAATTGCTGAGTTTCTTTAATCGGAAAAATCCTCTTATTTAGTACCATATAATGTGGAGTTATAAACTAAACAAAAATGCATTGTCTATTCCAAAATATCCCTCAGCTAACACAGTTTACACAGCATCTGCAATAATGTCAGTTCTTTGAAACAAAAATGTTGGAGTAAACCAGCTTTCAAACTATTTATTCTTCTTCTTTCTTAGTTGCTGTAAATCATCGCAGACAGCCCAAACAAACTGCCTTTTAAGTAAAACATGACTGCTTAGCCAAAGCCAAAGCCAAAGCCAAAGTCAAAGCAGTGGTTTTGAAAAGGTCTGTTGTTGCATAATAATAGTCTGGCTCCGCATGCACTGAATACTTAAGTTGTACTCACACAAAGGGAACCATACAAAATTGCTGCAGGTAAGTCGAAGCACACTTACAGTACATTTGTAGGTAAATGATTTACAGTTGTTGTTGGTGTTGTTGTTGTTGTTTTGTTTTTTGGTTTTTTTTTCAGTTTAAGAAGTTTTATGTGTAGTGAAGTACAACAAAAAATTTGATAAAATCGGAACAAAAATGATTAAATCCTAGTATAATGGCAAAATACGTTTATGCATTAAAACATCTACATCATATAAGTAATAATTTAATATTAAAGACGGTATTTTAACAAAATGAAAACTGATAAATCATCTTAGTTAATTACAATCAAATCTTGATGTCAAAACTTCTGTCATTGATTTTTTTTTTAATAAGTGTATACATGGGTACAGAGTATTGTTCAACTTTCTTGTAAATGGATTGTTCAAGTGTTGTTAGAAAGTATAGCTAGTAAAAGTTTAATGTTAACTTGAGATTATTTTTTTATACTAAACCTGACAAATATATGCATTAATTGAATATTTTTCTCCTTCTTTCGCTCGACTTTATTTTTAGTGGACAATATGTAATTAGTCTTAATGCGTGCTATAATGTATAAGTACTAAATTATGAATGATTTGGTATGAGTAATGATTTACTTTTTTTTTTATGAAATGCATTGTTTAGAAATTGAATGTATAAGTAAATCTCATTGTACATAAAGTTGGTATAATGTAGTAGGTAGTTGTATACTAGCTATTGTTATTTGTAAATCATCAACACCAGCTGTAGTTTTTACTTTGGTTGGTGTTTTTTTTTAATGCTGCTTAGCAACTGTGACATCACAACATAACCGAAGATTGCCAATCAAAAATTTCAAGATTTTGATTTTCACAAAGCCACTGTCAATCAACAAGATGATAATGCAACATTTAAACAAATTAGCACTGACTGAAAGCCAATTTCATATAGCAGCTAACAAATGTGCTAAGCTAATAGAACTGTCATAAGCAGAAACGGGTTACCAGCCAAAATACAACGTTGTGTTCATTAGACAGACTGGTACCCTGTCATTTTAAAGAATCTCTGTAGGAAAAAGCCCCAGTGTGATTTTAACACACTTGTGTAACACAATTTTGACAATGGCCCTATGCATGGTATTATATTTTTTGAGAGCCATATTTGTTAGTGGGGGGGGGGGGGGGAGGTAATCCTCAGTTACTTCTGAATAAACATCACCGAGAGTACTTTTTATTAATATATATTTTCCACAACCGTGAAACGTATAGAGATTTGGGGTTCTCTTGTATTGTATCTTTGAGCATTAGCAAACCTTGTTTTTTTTTCTAAATAATAACATATTTATTTAACGTTGCATGAATTCTGTGTAAAACCCAAATTTGTCTTTAAGACCAGCTCATGCAATGGCGAATATGACGTGTCTTTGACGTCACCACTCGCTCAGCAACCACGTTTTGATAGACGCAGATAACCCAATTCTATTAATGTTAAATTTATTGTACAGGATTTTTGGAGCTAACAAAACAGTCGCAGAGAGTGTTCATGTTTTGTGCGATCGATCAACCGTATGAATTAACAAACCTGGGAAAATTGTGTGAGTTGGGAAAAAAATAGTGAAAAAAAAAACATGCACAATTTTCAGGTTGTAGTAATGCAGTATGAACTTCATAATCAGCTAAAGCGTTCAGACTAAAATTAAACGATGGTGTTGTTTATCCTTACCAGTCCTGTATGATACATTTAACACAATACGGTGATCAATAGTTTCATTTGCCAGAAAGATAAATCAATACAAATATTACCAAACTTCACATCTAAAAACAAAACCTCACTCATCCTTTACCACTTATCTCGCAAGCCTTATTCATTGTTTATAATTATTATATAGACATATGTTGTATTATAAATTGATCTTTAATATCGCTACGCTGTATCATATAAAGCCTTCACTGGGGATTATGATTGAGTTTTGTTGTCGTTTTGTGAACTTATTGAATGTACGTATACGTGTATTACAAACATACGTAACAATAAACGTCACTGTTGTAGTTACCGTAAATACCCAGCGTAAACGGATTTTGTTGTTTACATTTTGACACTGATGTTGACATTCTATAATGGTCTCGATGTGGGACGTGTTGGTGATTCTTGCCCGAAACAGAATTGCTGCACCCTAGAACATATAACAGAATCTAGACGGAAATAGAAAAGAGGAATGTTTTGAGGAGTGTTTTGAATGTCTGAATGGAAGGAGAGTTTTTTACTGGGGACCGGCAAGTGTCATCTGACTTTTTGAGATCTCAATTAATGTTCTCAAGATGACGACATCTGACAGATGTAACCTTGTATATTAAAAAAAGCGAACTTTGACATTTTGGAGTTTTTCCAGGCAGGCAACATACTGTACACTGATCATTATGAAAAGAAGAGGGGGAAAGTATACAATCAATAATGATAAAATATTAGTTTTGGGGATGTGTCCTCTTTTTGTGTGTGAACTGTTCGTTTGGTTTATGGTTTTGTTTTCCTCCATTGAGCGGTGCAAAAATAAATCATGCAGTCAGCGAGTTCAGGTATCGGGCAGCCTGCAACATCGGCCATTACCTAGCAGTGAATACCGGGCGCTTACTAGGTTATGCCCTTTAATTAAAACTTCCAACCCCCCCCCCCCCCCCAAAAAAAAAAAAAAAAAAAAAAAAAAAAGAGAGAGAAAAGAAAAATAATTAAATAATTAAATAAATAAATAATGATAAATAATAAAATAGTATAAACAAATAACAAACAATAAATACATTAATTTAAAAAGTTTACAGATTAATATTCAAAATATATTAATACAAAATAGAAAATAAATAAATCAAGATAAATACATAAATGTACAACAATTCGAATAATTACTAATGACAATAATAAAGACAACCAGGTCCATTTATTCACAAAATGCGTGGAACATCCAGTCTCCCTTCTCCATATCCCCGAATGTTGCTATACCAACATGTACCTCCGGATAGTCACGAGCGTTATCCGCACCGGCGTTCCATTCCATGAAACCCGCAATCTCATTTCTCTTACCGATCGTGATGACGCCCTCATTGAAATCCACCCAGAAGGTGCGAAACTCCACACTGCTTACCAAACCACTCTCAGATATTGCCGTAGCCTTCAAATTTCTATTGCAGGTTGGATCGCCTGAATAGCAGGTTCGGATGAATGCCCCTTGGTTGTTCCCGTTTCCAATAGCTGTCAAAAGGAGAGGGGAGGGGGTTATTTTATGTTGGCATATTGTGTAGTCAATGTTCAGTTTGGTAATTCGCTTTCTTTGTTATTTGGTTCTAGCGGCATAGAGCAAGGACAACTTCCGTTGCTCCTTGGTGCAGCCATCTTGATTTTCCATCATTATTTGCCAGAAACAAAAATGCATAATGACGTCACAACCCCCTGCACATTATCTCCTCACTGAGAGGTCAATGAAGACATATTATTGGTTGGGTGTTGTGTGCCGCGCGTACACGCACGCGCGTTTCCATTAATATTTGACATAATGGCGGCCAGCCAACAGCTTTCTTTTGCAAGGTCAGAGGCGCGAGCGGCCTTCTCCGCAAAAAAATGCAAGTTTCTTATTTGACCAATAATGCTATAAAATTAATACCCATTACTGAGAAATATCATTTAGCCCACAATCTAACAAAAAAAGTATAAACTTTTACTTCTTAAAAAAAAAGTGGTAGTGTTTTTCTAAAAAGGGCGATGGTTGTCAATTTTTGTAAACGAAAGAATGTCTATACCAACGATTGCTGAGCATCATTGCGAAGGTTGTGGTACTAGGTCTACATGTAAAGCATTACGTGTGTGGTTGTTGTTGTTGTTTTTTTTTTTGCTGCGGGTATTTATTGGGGTGACTGGCTTTTTTTTGGGTTTTTTTTAAAGTTGTTATTACTTCGCAAAGTCTGACAGGCTACACAGGAACCAAACATGATTCTTTGTGTGGTGTGCAGAATACTTCACATAAATCAATGTATCTTCCCACGAAATATGTAAATTGCAAATCGCGCGTGCGCACTAATACTATTGGTTGGCAAATTCAAATAGTGTATGTACGCATGCGTGAATGTAATTAGCATATTTTCTGGCTCTTTTAAAGTACGTTACACGATACCCCATACTGGTGAACATAGAGATCTTCTTACAATAAAATTACCATTTCTGCTGTCAGTTATAATATGTAGGTTGGAGCTGGTCCTTGCACTGTGGCTGCCTGACCTTAAAAGCGGACAAAGGATATCACAATATGAAAGTGCCGAATAACGTTTCATTATCACCATCTAATAAAACCACAAGTTAGTCCTTGTGGCCACTCATTTATCTCCTTACATTGGACATTATTTTGATATTTACCTATCTCGGCAAAAACAGACACCGACGTTCTTTCCGAAGCCAGGAGTATCATAGCTCTGCTGGGAGCTTTCACGTCAAAGCTCAACCGGAAAGGCGGTACCAGTGGCTTCAAAATGAATATGAAGCTACGGTCGCTCTTTGGTGTAGCTTCAGTGACGAAAGAGCAATCTAAAATGTACAGAAAAACAAACACAGAAGTTGGGTGTTATTCCTATAGCCAGTGGGAGACACATTGAGACGCTGTGGCTGCAGACTATTAGGTAATGGCATTTGTTCGGAAATGTTTAGCATGCTCAGTCAATTATCGTATAAACCCTTGCTCTGTGCATAGATAACTTCGCAAATACTTTTTTACGCGAGCAACAGCCCCAGCCATAGCTACAGCTTTCAATTTGGATACGGCCTCATTATCTTGACCATTCTGCAGCTCATTCTACGGCTACCTCACACATACAAAAATATTAACACAACTCTATGGAAGTAGTTTATTATGACGTTACGTGACATGTGTGCTACCCGCTTGCGTTCTAAAGTGGCCATTTTTACGAGGGCACCAGTCGCAACAAAATTTACATGTTTTGAGTCGCGTCCGAAGTTTGTTATACTTATACAGAAATGTATTTTCTGGGTTCCGGTGTGGCAGCAGATTCTGTATTGCCAAACTTCTTCTAATAGTGCCCTCATTTGAATCAACCTCCTTCAGCCCATGTTAAATTTCCCATAATATGAGGGACATAATCTCCGGGGCAGATTTCCCTAGGACATCGGCCATAGCCACTGTCAAAGCAACTAATTGGGATACGGCTTTTTCCTCATGGAGTACGCACGCCGACTTGGACAAGTTTAACCTAGCCAGCTCATTTGCATACAATTTGACATACTCTCCATTTGGGTGGCTCTTTTGTTGATTGCTTTGTATTATTACCCAACTGTGCCCAATTTTGGAATGCGTTAAGTCCTATACAACCTCGGTGCAGAGAGTGGGGCGTTGGCCACAGTGCCATTTTTGTTCGAGGCGGAGCCCTCTTCATTCTGTCAGTTTAAATTTGGTTCGACTCTTCATCCAAGCCGAGCTTCCTACGCCGCTCTACATCTCTCATGTAAGTGGACATTCTATTTAATTTCAATACGTTATTTCCACTCAATTAATCAAGAATACACCTAGGGACAAATAAAGAATAGAGGATGATTAAGTGGTGTGAGTCTCCAAAAAGCAGGGCTTGCCGCGTGGAGACCCCATAGCTAGTGCATGCGCGCTTGTGTGCGCTGGTATTGAGTTATTTACATTGGCTCAACACAGTCACATAAAGAGTACCAGTTGTGTAGGATGTAGGATTCCTACACAACATAATATGTCTTGGTATTCTTTCCGCAGATCTTGCAGCAATTGCGTGTGTAGCTTCCCTCAAACGGGCCACCTGTTTGGGACGAACGTAACTGCGGTCAGCACGTGCTGGCACTGCTGATGTTAATTATCCATAGTTTAAGAGGGTTACATGTACTTTTTTTGATTTTTTTTTAAAGTTATTCATTTCCCTGAGTGTTTTGCTTAAATATCCAGGTATTGCCTGGGTTAGTTTAAGCTTTTTTTATAATTTGGTTCATCTACCATTGACAATATTGACAATATTGACTGACACATTTTGTAGTGACAAAATGACGCAGGTAGAGTCTTGTCCTGTCCCCCATCTTACCAAATCAGTGACCCGTGTTGATTGACACCCCCTCTAGGACGTGTGGCATGGTCCAGTTTAGGATATCATGGCATATGAGCTGACCAGTGTATACAATGTGGATAAGATATTGGAAATATTAAAATAGGACAGCAAGTGCTGACAATGTGCCTCGTTTCAAGGTGTAAATATTGTATACAAAGATTAAATTGTATACAACACACTCAAATGAGTTTGAACCGCGTATTGTATAACTTATGATAATCTTCTTGTTATTTTCTTGTATACCATCCCCCCCCCCGGAGTGTTACCGTCTTTTTTCTATCATCAACACTCCCCAGTACCGTTTGTTTCCTGTACGTGGCGGGCTTTGTCCATCGGGGCTCTGCCGCACCACGCACATGGCCTCGGTCCGATACACTCCGGTCCGAAGCAATCGAGTCACTGCTAAGCACATTGCGCTTACCAATAAACTCAAATATTACAATTTTTATCAGACATTATTTGAACCCATTACATTAAAACCAACAGTGAATTCTTAATCCTGTTGTTGAAGAGTTGCGATCAACGTTACAACCTCTTTCCCACCGTAAGTCTGTAGCCAGCCTTGGTCTTTTCTACATATTATTTTCATGGTGGAATGCACATTTTGGTGCTCGATATGGGGCATGGTGTACCCCCTCGCCCCCTCCCATGTGTCTTCAGTGTGTGCTATAGGAATCTCGGTAATTATTCAGAGGTTTTTAGGGGGGGTACTTCTGTACAAGAAAATAGTGTGTTGAAGTATTGGAACATTGAGGGATACCCGTCGTCCCATATTGGACATGGTATATAAATGAGGCACCAGTGTGTTCGACCTGGTTCCTCCTATCGGGGTGTTTGAGCAAGAACCCGGGCTTTCTGCTTGTTCTCACCCATATGCATGTTCTCGCCACGAGCGCCTTTTTTTAAGGCCGATACCGGCGCTATATACTAAGTATTCTTTATTATACACTCCGAGATTTGTCTCCATCCTACAATCTATATAGACTGTTTTCAGAGGAATATCAATTCCTACTTCCAGCTTCCCTGAGTTTTTTCATCTGAAATGGGTTTTTTCTTGTAGCTCCATACAAAGAGTGGCTTAGTCTTGTTTTAAATTGGACCAAGACTCAACTCGTATGGAAAGTTGGGGGATTTTTTTCCCCAGCTTATACCAATAATGTGATCAATGTCGACCAAACGTTGGTCAACATAACTTTATCCAATCATTTTTATCCAAATTTAACAGTGTAAACTGTTTTGAGAGGAATATTAATTCCTACCTTCAGCTCCCCTGAGTTACTTTCACCGTTAATGGTTTAAAACACCGTGTATTCTAGAATTGCATCGACGCTGACACGTCTTGAAACCATAGGTTAGGACTGGCAAATTATTTGTATACAAAACATTACCAATTTTGTAAGACGACTTTTAATGAAGAAAAGCCCTATAAAAAACGGAGTAAGTACAACTAATACCTTTTATTGTCACTGTATCCAGTATGCTCGTGGTTTGTACGCGCCGGCACGCTCTCTTGAGAGCGGAAAATGCGTTGTTCCTCAGGGCGATCCAGTCGTTACCATCGTCTTCGGTAACAATCGCCCCGCACATCTTGCCGTTTCCTTCCGGCACCCTCGCTGAGAAACTGACCACCGCACACAAGGTAAAGCAGACAGCCAGAGCTGAATATTTCACTGCCCCCATTCCTTCTGAATTTGTTGTTTTGTTTAAAGAAAACCGTAGTGTTTATATATTTGGCGCAGAACTCTCATTTTTTCTCGGCGTGCAAAAAATGGCAGATACCCACTCCGCGCTGAGAAAACCTTGGGCAGTAACAAACAATCACTGGTGTAAGCTCTAGTGCAATTGAACAGCGCAGTGGTTAACAACGCGATCGCACAGATAATAAATCTCCAATTGGAGGGGTAATTATAATAAATAGGCCTAATCGTTAAAAGTAGATTCATTTGCATACATGAAAAAAAGAAAAAGAAATGTACTTTCAAGTTACTACAAAATAACTTACTTGACTGAAATTATTATTCTCAATTATCCGGTGAAATTATTTTGCCCGGTGTTGTTTATTTTAAAGGAAATTGTAATTTTGAATCATTTTGAAGCGATGGTCGGCTGGCCATCGTTTGAACGTGTGAGTTTTATTACAAAAAGGTCCGACAACTTAAATTGAACCAATTTCTTTGCTCTCGTTTTTCTCGGCAATCACGGCCGCACATAATATGTAAACGGGTCAATGGAACGATTTCATATTAAATCATACCCTCACATCCGCATTGCTCGGAAAAATACTTCAATCACCAATGACGTAATTTCCCTTTATAGACAAAGTATTGGATCGCTGATTATCGAAAATAAAATCAATCTGAAAGCTCATTGATTATAAAGTGCAAACCACAACCAATCATCCATAATTTATTTCCATAACTGATTTTGAAAATAAAAATAACTGCCTCTGAAAAAAAAACTTTTGAAAATAACTATAACTATAACTGCTTTTGATTTTTTTTTTAAATAAAAATAACTGCTTTTGAAAATAGAAATAACTGCTTTTGAAAAACTTCTTTTACAAAACAATTTAAAAAACTGCTCTCCAAAATGAAAATAACTCGTCTACCAAAAGTTACTAAAACCGCGTGTCCTGAGTCACCCTTTAGGAAACAATGCCATAATTATAAGCACTCACACCAACCAGATAAGGTCGCCTTGGGGCTCACTGTTAACCGGCCACCTGAGCTGCTCTTGAAAATAAAATTTAAAAAACCGCTCTTGAAAATAAGAATAATAACTGCCCTTGAAAATAAAATAGCGATGTCATTGATGGGCTTTCGTACAATAATAACTGTGCATTTAAAAGAATTGTTGTTGTTTTGTGGGTTTTTTTTTTTTTACCTTGGCCGAATTTCATTGGACTTCTATCAAGTCACCAGTCACAAAAGTGTTTAGCTGGTAAACGTTGGCAAACAGTGGCAAACGTTTTTCGATCTCGGAACCAAATAATGTGGCTATGACGCAGAGAAGAAAGCTTAGGTAGCCTAAACATTGCACAGCGAGAGAAAAAATGCAGAGAACCAATTAAATATAACCATTATACATTAATGACTCTTTGGCTCGTAACTTTGACATGCAATTCTGGCTCTTTTCTGGTTCATATAATGGATTGCATGTTGCTATAGCAACTCCAACGATAATAACACAACAACTAAACCTTTATTCTTTCTAATTATGAATTACAGAAAAACTATTTACATTTTCAGCGTCGCATGGACAATACTGCAGCCGTCCAATTTGAGACCGTGCCGAGTTCCAATCGATAAAAATCCACTGAGTAGATTGACATGAAGGCCGGCTCCTTTTATCATTGCCCAGCTTCATCATAACGTATGTGATTAGTCTTAGTTTTGTTATGTTTCACTTTAAGAGAAACTAGACTAGAGGAAGACGGAAATAAAACTCATGTTGGGAAACTGAATTCTAGTTTCAACTCATTTATTAGAAAGGTTTCTTACCTTAGTAAATCAGTGAACATCGAAAATAAATACATAAGTGGTGAGACCAACGCCCTGAAGCCATCTGCGCCAGTTCAATGGGCACAGGGTGTTTTATATGGGGCTAAACAATGAGGTCGCAGCTGGTTTCCCAAAACTACAGAAAGGGGCTCCACAACATACATCTCCCCTTTAGGAATTGGCCTCTGACAATTCAAAATTACAAAATTATTTAATACAATGGAAAGTTAATAGTATTATTTAATTTAAATACATTCAAATCGAATTTAAATTTAATTAAGTTTTATCCATCCAGTTTGATGTAGTAGCTAGGACTTGTCCCCTGGTATCTCTCAGCAACACTCATCACTTGTTCCCTCTCGCTGATTCTCTCCCTCTCATTCATCAGGCTGGCCAGGCCGTAGTTCCCGGGAACCTCCACTCGTCCAATGTGTACAGCGCTGTAGTAGATGTTTCTTCGAACGGCATGAATAAAACTATACTTATACATTAACAATTGTTTTACAAATTACGTTACATGCTTTTAATTTTCAATCACCAAAATTAAATAGTCTAAATGGCTTCCCAAAATATGTTAAAACATTTTACATCAAAACCACCGTAAATCATTATAATCATTATTTTACATCAACATCAAATACATCGTGTTTAAACAAAAGATTTAGGTAAAAGTGGTTCGCACTCAAAGTTTACCAAAAATCTTAACAAGGTTTTTGATGAGGGTACTCTCTGGCTTCTGCATTCAAATTTGTTTCTGGTTCCCATGTACTTTTTGATTTAGGGAAACCTTTCCGTTTGATCAAGTACTCTAATCGTTTGTTCCTGTATCTCCCTCTGATGATACGTTCAATTTCATACTCTCTGGGTTTCTTTTGAACCTTGGGTAGCCCTGGAACAATAGCAATTCTTGATTCATCTTGATTTGAAGCTTGCTTTGATTTGAGGGCAAAGACAATATCCTGCGGGCACTCTTCCTCAGACAAATTTTACGGTGGTCGGACCAACCATCTCGATTTCTTTCACTCGAAATAAAAAATGGTTTCCGAACCAATGTTGGAAGAGACAATTTTGTCTCGACACCCTTTCACTCATTATGAGACATGTAACCTTTGTTTACAAAAGGAGTGACCTACATGCCAAAGCCTTTCTGGCAGGCGATATACTGCATTGGTCGTATAAGAAAGTTTACATTTTGTAAACAAATGTCCATATAGATTGAAGAGTCATAAAAAACAACAGCGGAACAAGTTTTTAGATGGTCCCCCTTTTCTTCACAGTCAAAATTAGATAGGAATCACACAGTGTAATCTCTATGTAGAATGTAAGATTATTTGTGTTCTTCCAAGGAAATCCAGGCTCTGTGGCTCCTTTGTAAACATGTGATGTCAGAGGTTATCAAGACAAGAACAATGAAACAAAAACATATATGCCAAATCGTGAAAAGATACTGTAGGACTGAGTTTCAGAGACATTATACATGCTCTAAATACTCACTGGTTTCGAGGAGCTTGACCCGTTTCCGGTCAGCCTGACCAGGAAACGGGTCAACGATGTGGTTTTTGATTTGGAATTTCAAGAATATTGACCTGGCAGGGCGGGATGCTGCTGTTTGTATAGCTTCATTCCTGCACTCAGTGGAGGTGAAGTGGCGATGTTAACTTCCAACTTATACCCTTAAAGAGCATATACTCTAAAAACTGTCGGGTCAGAATGGACCCAGTTTCGGGTCCCGTGGGTCCTGGGGTGGATTTCATCTCGAGTTAGGACGAGTTACTCGTCCTAGCTTAGGACTAGCCTTAAGTTTTTAATGACTCCTAGGACTAGTCCTAAGTTAGGACTATCTTTGTGAAATCGACCCCTGACCCATTTCCGGGTCAGTATGACCCGGAATCTGTGTCAAAATGACCCAGGAATTGGTCAAAATTACGCAGAATCTGAGTTAAAATTCCATTTTACCTAGACCTTCCCCTTCATATTAATCTGTAATTCGTCAAATGCATCAACGAAACTGACCCGAATATTTCTTCCATTGAGAGGGGGTCCAAGGTCAAATTCAGTTTTGTGATCCACTCATTTTCCAATAGGTAGAGTCCTTATGAAACTGGGGGGGGGAATAATTCTGTAAACTCACCTTAAATTGATGTAAAATACCAGTGTGTTTGATACCCTTCAAGTTAGTGCGAATTTGTCACACACACAAAAAAAAGTTCGATGACGTCATGTTTCATGGTCCGTACATTTTTCTACAAAGAATCAGTTCATTCCTGAGTTTTGATGATATTCCATCAAAATAGCATCGACTGGTGCGAAAATTCCTCTTGAAAATGTACAGACCTATTTGTGTTTGCTGTCCGATGACGTCATGTTTCAAAATCACTGGTTTTTTGGAAGATTAAGTACATAATAGACAATTTGACCTTTGTTCGCAAAAAGAGTGACCTTGTGCATTCCAGGGTCTTTCTGGCAGGCAAGATACCACACTAGTCATATGGGAAATTTTACACTTTGTGTCATATTTTCCACATAAATTCAAGAGTTAAAATAAAGGTAACAGCTGAACAGGTTTTGGGGTGTGCCCAATTTCTTCATATCAAAAGTTGATATGAATCGGACATCAGGTTTAATGCTGTTTTCTTTCATTGAGTTGTGTACAAATTGTGCCTGCAGGAAGTCCAGGCTCTGTGTTTTGTAAGCGTCCGATGTCACAGGTCATATGGTCTATACCACTGCACGTGTAGATTGTGACTCATACTAGAATTTTTTTTGGTAAAAATTTCCCTTTGAAATGAAGTCATGTTCAAGAAAACTGTATCTGAAAACCTATTCCATAAACGCAACAGCTGATTCGGTTGTTACAACCAAAATTAAGGACAGTGTGTTTTACATGCTGAAAATTGTGCATGGTTTTTCACTATTTTTCTCCCGACGCACACAACGGATAAAGAGCAAATTTGCACATTTTTAATTAAAAAAAAAAAAATCATGTATTATGTTTGATTACACAAAACATCAACACTTGCTGCGACTATTTTGTCAGCTCCACCAATCCTGTACCTTGAAGCTATATATGATAGGTTAATTACCATAATTCATGATTACGCACTCTGGCTAATGAAAAATTTTGCGATTTGACAACCGCGCCACTTTTGTCTCGTCCTTAAGTTATACCTCAGTAAAAATAAAGACAGTAAAGGACTGAGAATTGTTCTAAAAAGTACTTTTCTCCTTTATTGTGATACGATTAATGAAACAAACACATGGGTTCAGCTCACAACACTAATACCAAGAATGAAATGTCAACATTTAAATTTAAAGATATTGATAACACTTTGCTAAAAATTTGCGTAAAAACGAATGAATGCAAAAACCCAATGTTTAAAACAATACACCGGACAAGAATTTGGCTTTGGCAATGACCGGATCTGCCGTAAATTCTTATTCTTATAGGTGGGGTCATCATAGATTGGCTTTTGGCAACCTAATGCTGATTTGTAGGCACAATTATAAAGAAAGACAATTCAAGTCGCATGTGAAAGCTTCAGCTGAATACAGCGTCTACTTGCCGAGAAAGCAGCGAAAAACAATCAATATTTTTTTTCACAAGAGCATCGAATCCATCCACCTAATAGCGAGGTGACAGCGGGTACCAACCGCACACCTGACCGAAGCATTAGCAAACGGACACCAACCTCGAGAAATCTGATAAACGATTCAAGCATGAATAAGTTCTCAGATTCAAACCTTTTTGGGGGTGGAAAATTATCCAAACCCACTGTGGGGAGCGTTTCTCACCAAGTACATTTTCATTAATTTTTGGAGTACTTACCAATCTCTGACCCTTGAAGATTAAAGCATTGTGAATTATAAAAGAGGCTCCGATTTTAATCCTGTTTCAGTCAGGAAGGTTGTGTGCTTTGTATCCATTGTTCACGCGCTTAGGGTCTTAACTTTGCTTCTTTTTGCTCAAACGACGGCATCTTCTTTGTAGTGCAATTTAACCTAAATTCATACAATATTACAAACTCACTGGTTAAAATTAGTCATGCATCGTTTGAGATCAAATTAATAACTATTTTTTGTATTTTGTACATATATAATTCTTGTTATACACTAAAATTGTCTGTAATCCCGGTCGTACCAAACCACTTCATGAAAAGGAGGGGGTGGGGCGGCGGGAGAGGTGGCACATTGAACGTTTTGATACCATGGAAACGATGTTGCCTTCTCAGTCTTGCTTTCTTGTGAAATGTGATTTTACGTAAATTTGTCTCCTTGGAAGAGAAATAAAATAGCAGTAAAAGTATTCAATAAAAGGAGTGAACAAGATAACATTAAATTGAATGAACACATAAACAGGAAGATTACAATACAAGATTCCTACTTTTCCCCTCTATATTTAACTTTAATTGCCTCGCATCACTCCCCTAAAGCAAAAGTAGAGTATGGATATTAAAATGAGAGATTATTCAATACGTAAGAGGCACTTGATGTGTCAGTGCATGAATACTCGCAAGGAGAAAGTAAGGATTCTGAAACAAACCAATTTCGTTACCGAATTGTTTGGACATAAACAACCGCTGGTGACTGCATTGTTTGACCACTCAAGCGTGAAGCACACATTCTTGCACAACAGAAAGCTTTCGTTCAAAGGCCACTTTTACAAACTCCATTATCTCCTTGAAGATATTGTTTTACAGCAAAATAAGTAATAAAAAAGTTCTTCCTTATTGAATTCCCTTTCATATAATCTAAAACTCATTGAGATTGGTCCAATAAATGTCAAAGTTCTTGGTCTTTCTTTCCTCAGTGCAATCTGTAATCCCAAACACTTTTTTGTACACAACCATATGGCGCTCCGTAGGTGTTTGGCATTTCGGATCTTCCAACTCCAATTTGAAGAGATTGCATAATAGCAACCTTATTTTATTTTACCACCATTGGAAAGATCCGATCTCTCTCTTTCCAATGATGGTAAACTTGGGTATGGAGGGTGAACATGGACAAAACTACAACTTTATTACAAATGGCCTTTGTGCTCAGGCTTGAGTGCCTTTTTGTGTGCAAGCTTGGTCGACTAAAGTCGCCAATGGTAAGGAAGAGGGGGTATGAGTGCAGTCGACTAAAGTCGCCTATGGTAACGAAAGGGTATAGAGCTTTGACGGTCGGTAGGAAAGAGTTGTCACATGATGATTTTAAAGTCAATGTTTCAAAGCGCCTTACACTATTCATCTCAACTCATTGGGAGTATGCAGCACCGGTGTGACAGGGGATTCTGTCCATCGGTGTTCATTTCGTCCCCCCTCCCAGGCGGCGAAGTGTGCAGAAAGTTCGTTTGATAGCGCCCTCTTTTGACTTCAGCCCATAATAGTTTACCGAATGGTAGACTGGTCCCTTGTCTTAAAACTTTATCCACAAGGGTAGCGACATGCAGTGGTCTTACAGGCCCAACGATATAAGTGACGTAAGCTTTCCATTTCTGCATTATGATTGGTTTGCTCCGAAGTAACGTAGTTTGTCACCTACATACACCAGCAGTTAACTGAACTTTCGATCGTCTTCTGCTGCGTGTGCAATAATGTTTGTATGTAAATCAAGTGTAATTTGTGTACATATGTGAATGGGGTGCGAGGTCAAAGGTGTGACGTCAGATGTTCAGGCCAACCATATGAGGGACACGGGGGGGGGGCAAAATCCCCTAAGACACCGGTAACCGAAAATGGGCGCACAGGTTGCTGGTTACCCATTAATACCATCTCTACCATAGCAGGATCATAGCTGTCCCGACAGGGGTTCGAACCCACACTCTGCTGGTAATCTTGCCTCCAAGTATGTGACCTTGGTTTTTTTAGTCAAGAATATTGCGTAGTGGCTAAATAACACTAAATAACCGCGATCTCAGACTTGAAATCAAGTCTAACACTCCCCCGTCTTATTTTTTTACAAAATTAAAAGCTAACCCTAAGATGATTGGTATGACCTCAATTGACCACATGAGGGCGCTTTTATCAGGGAATGTCTTGCATCACAATTACAGTTTCATCTTATTTTAACTGCCTGTATGTAGTTTTCTTGCATCAATGACGAAATACATGAACATAATAATAACAAAAATGAAAAAAAAAACGTTTAACTTGTTTTCATCATGTGAAATTGGTCCACGTACGTCCTCATGCGGTCAAAAATATGACGAATTATTTGTAGTTCTCAGAGGATGTGAGCGCGCGTCGCCGCTGAGGGCGCATATTTGAATAGGTTTGGAGTGTACAATGCCTCACGCTATTTAAAAAACATATAATTATATATATTTACACATTAAGTTGCCCCTTCAATATTATAACCCTTGTTTTGCCGTCCATCACCGACAGAGGGCGGTGGCATTTCTTCGCCGTCTGTTCCACGGCCGTCCCCAGTGCCTCTATTCGCATCGCCTTTGGTATTATTAGTATCACCGGTGGTGGCGAATGAAATAAGGAAGATTGCGAAGAAGGAGAGGCATTGCAGGGCGATGAGCCCTGCCGTCAAACCGTAGATGATCATCCGGAATCGCTCGATGTCGTACACGGCGCACGAGCCGCGTTCACCGCATAAACTCTGCCAGACGAGACACGCCGAGTCGATGCAGGCTCCGTACAGGTATGGGAAGGGTATTGACCCTAAAAAATGAAGAGGAAGAAAAAGTAGTCAAAATTTAAGAAGCTAAATAGGCCCTCTTGATAATTGCAGAGATAATGTAAGGCTCCGTACAGGTTTTGGAAGGGGGTTCACCCTAAATAATGAAGATGAAGAAAATATTGTCAAAATAAAATTTAAGAAGCTAAAGGGGCCCTCTTGATATGGCAGAGATAATGTAAATACCTTGTATTTAAACTCAAAATAGTGCATTAAAACTCGGCTTTTTACTTGGTAATAGGGCGCCGGGTACCCGTGTTCTTGACTCGTGGTCCCAAGTACTCGTATTCGGGTACTACTCGGCCACCTTTGTACTCGATGATACTTTGTGAATATTTGTTAATGTAACCACATACATCATTATCCAAACGCCATCAGGTTGATTAGCCCACATCAAAAGGGGGACGACCTTGGAATGTTGTTCATTGAGAATATTGACACGTAGCGAGGGAATACTGTCGGTGATTGGACGAGAATACTAGGACTTAGACTTGGACTCTGATGAAGCCAAGTTGCCACGTTAACCTCGAACTTGAATGTTATCTCTTGTAACATTGTTTTCTTAGTAATGTCAACTGCACTTTTTGTAGTTTTGATGTGAGCTGGGGATCCATGGGAGATCTGTCAGTTTTTCTTACTGAATGGATCACCCGGGATAGTTAAGAAATAAATAAATAAATAAACTCACCTAATACGAGCATAATAACTCGACTGATACCAAGAGCCAGTGACTTATCCGACGGGTTGACAGAGCTGGAGAAATGATTATTTAAAAAAAAATAATAATAATAATTGATTTTTTCTTGGAAAAAAAGAATCCTTTTTTTCTTCTCCAAACTTCAATTGTGTTTACAAGGATTCCGACTGTTTGGATAAAAGAACTATACTAACATAAAGCCTTCTTAATTAACGGTAATTTCCCTCTCAGGTGCATGCTTGCTATGTTCATGAAGCCAGTGCCTCTGTTAAAAACGGTAACAACTCAAAACAAATTATTTGTAAACCTAGTAATCACAAAATCACTGTTCCAAGTCTTGGAGTTTGTTCCTTTACCTTACTATTATAATGATCCTCGGTGACGTAGCTGAACTTAAAGTCAGTGCCCATACCACCATTAGAACAACGAAGACGGTCATGCTGGAGCAATTGTACTTGCAATGACCACTTGTTAACATTGAGGGCGTGGGTGAGATCGTGACGTCAGAAGAGGTCGGTGGAGAGACATTCTCGGAGCACGAACAGTTGCTGTACGTCTACGCAAGACAAACAAACAATATTTAAATTGACTTTCAATAAAATAAAAAAAACATCTCATGACTGGTTGCTTTGTTTCTAACAAGTTCAACACGGTTTTTGAATATTTGTGTAATATTGTTACAAATTGTTGCTATCTGTTTTGCTTTTTGACGGCTTCCCGTTGTTTTCCAACCTTGGTTGGCGTAAACTTGGGCTGTGATGTTACAATAAAACGGTCGATAGACTTAATGTTCATGACCATTTGTAATGCTTTTGTATTTCTGCTTATTCTCCTTATCGTGCCCATACACACTAGATGTTGTGTTTCAGCCAGAACTGAACATAGTCTTTGGCACTTTCGTTGAATTCAGCAAGGTCTCCAGCATCACATTTCTGGTCCAGTACGAAACTTCTGAGTGGGTGATCCATGGTTTGTGGTTCAGAACCACCTATGCAGGTCACATCATGGTCGTTCAGATGGCCCCATTTCTCAGTGATCTGAGTCGGTTGTTTGCATTCCATACAGCCCGGCTTGAGTCAGCACCCGGCGGGAGTTCATCTTCTGCATTTTATGAACATGGATGTTTACTGTTGGGAGGTTGGCAAGCCTTTCTTCACATAAGGTTACTTTGGTGTTAGCGGCTTCACTAGGTTCAGTTTCACTGAGGAAACTTCTTCTGGATTTGAGCCGTTTCTTTTCTGGTTTATGGTCAAAAAGAGGGTCAAAAATGCAGCCTGGCGTTGCCGTTCTTTACTGCTCGCTGCACTGCGTCGGATCTCAGGAGGCTCTATAACCTACCAGAAAGGATGGACATACTGTCTAAATTGTGGTGAAATAAATCAATTCATTCATTCATTGTATTTTACACGATACCTTATTTTCGGAGATCTCCGTACATCCAGCGTGACAGGGTGAGAAAAAGGTGACATCGTCCGGTCCACAGAACGGGTTGAACGCTCCTCCATCCGGGCACAGACAGTGGGAGTTACACAGTACCTTGAGACTCGTTGGGTTACTACACAAAGCAATATTCACTGTTGTCGTTAGCATTAATGAAAAAACAAAGAAGCTCATAATTTCTGCATATTGAGAAAGAAATTATTGTCCGTACAAAAAGCGTGATCAGTCAATAGTTGTTTGTTTATTTGTTTGTTTACTTATTTTTTTATCTGGGTGAAAATGGGTCCAAACTTAATAAAAATCTGGCACGAGTACATTCCCAAGTATTTACTTAGCATACATTCTGCTTAACACAAATAATGCTTTACCAGTCAAGAAACTTATGTAGGCCTAATGTGCATTACTTGTGACGGGTTCCCTGATAACTTTAGCTTGGCTAAAACACGGCCGCTTCCGGCTACGGCTGGATCGCCACGTCATCATGCATTGCCCTTCGCAACGGTCGTAGCCGTAACCGTTCCCCACCAGTTCGGGTACTGCCTATTTCTACTCAGCCTCTTTATAAAACCATGAGTGGCTATAAGGCAGCCATGTTGACTTACTCGTGCCCATGGTATCCAACGGTCACCCCAGCAATGGGTGGGTTGTCGCACCCGATGAAAATCAGAGCCACAGCACAACAGCAGGCAACGAGTGCAGAGACACAGCCCATGACCGACGAGCCACGCACCGTCAGACCGAACTTTTTGATAAAAAACCCGCCTGCTAAGGCACCCAAAGCCCAGGGTGGTACAAACGCAAAGCCTGTCGGAGCAAAATTGCAAAGCAAGTGAAACTCACACAGTAATTGTTAGGGTATAGGCCCGGGCCCCTACATCAGTTACGCCTCTTGTAAAATGTTTGTTATGGCAACTTTAAAAGCCAGCGGCGAGGGACTAGTTTGGTTGCAACGTTCCTCCACAAGTATAAGAGGTTTGCATTTGCATTTTTTACATTTTGTAAAAAATATAAGAGTGTTAGGTGGAAAATACTAAGTAAGTAAGTAAGGTTTACGGTGGTATCATGTAAGAAATCTTTTTGTGTGTGAGTAGTGAAGAGCGTAGAGCCAGTTTCTGCTTAGAAACAGGCAGAGCAGACACCGGCTCATGGAATTAATTCAGTTTTATAATTCATTAAGCGTTATAATTTAATTTTATTTATATCATAAACAATATTGACATACTGATTTTGTACACAAAGGATGCTGGCAGAGTTTTGACCTACCCCCTTCTAACCAAATCACTGTCCCATGTTGATTGCCACCCCCTCTAGAACGTGTGGCATGGTCCAGCTTAGGAAATCAAGGTATATGAGCCGGCCAGAGTGTAGGATGTGGTTCAGACAATGGAAGCATTAAAATAATGTCAGCATGTGCTAACAAAGTCCCTCTTTGGCAAGGTTTTGATGAACATGTTTACCACTCGTTTATACATTGCACTTCCGGTTCTAAAAACGTCATCACTGCGGGCGTAGAAAATGGACAGGGGTTTAAGGAAGGGGCTAGAGGTTGAAATGAACAAAGTGACTGTACCCGCAGTGAGGTTCGCCGAAGAGACATCAAGCCCGAACTCCACTTGCATGTACTTTGGAAAGAATGCCGCCAGTGAGTAGACTAGGGCGCCCTCTGTGATGAAGGACAGACTAGCCAGGAGGAAGATGACGTTGGTTAGGAGTCGCCATATCGACCGAGGCCACTCTGAAAAATTGAAGATAAAACAGGTTTAAAGTTCAACTAAAAAAAAATCCACAATATTTCTCTTGAAGACATTGAGCTTACACTGATCGAAACGTCGAGTTGTTGATAACCAATTCCTGAGAAGTCCAAACAGTTGTGCCTTCAATGTGGTTGGTTTGACATTACTACCCTGTGGGGAATGAAAGAGAAACATTGTTTACCTTTGAGATCCCTCAGAGCTGATACTTGAGTCCCCTCTCCGGAGGCAGCCTTCTTGGTCTGAGCTCTCTTGACATCCTCCACATCGTCTCGACGAGGGATCCGCCTCGGGAAGCCGAAGAACGGCAGGGAGAGAGCAAAGAATACGACCGCTACGATGAGTAGTCCGAGCCACCACGCCCCTACCCAGCCTCGGTCCTTGGGCGTCAGCTGGATAGAAGCGACGTCCACGCGGTAGAAGTCCACCCAGAGACTGACCGCCCCGTTGGCTATCAGGAAACCGATGATTGCCCCCAGCCCGAACATGCTCTCCAGTATACCTGAATCATTTTATGATAGCTTAAATATCGTGGTCTCAACTTTTCGTGGATACCAATTGGCTGGTTACAAACTTTTTAAACGTACACTCTTTTGTCAGTTGTTGCTACTAGCATTCGCCCTCAGACAGTGGAGTAAATCCATACCGGAGACAATTATTGGGTAATTTTCAAAACCTTGAATGTGTGACCTCTATGTCTTTTGGAAAGGAGTGTGCAAATCCAAGTACAATGTGTGCAACAAGCTAATGGAATTGATAATAAATCACAGAGCGATGAAAGTGTTATTGGTGTTGGCGCAAAAATGTTGGCTTCAAGAAGAGTTTTTGTGTGATAACGTACTACAGCAGACGTGTAGTAGTATGCCTACCGTGTCTTTATTATTCATATATTCTTGTAATATGGAAACCAACCATGCCTCATAAGTGAACTTAATCACTGTAGCTTGCAAGCCTGAGGAAACCTGTAAACAAGGATGCTTGCTAAGTGAACCAGAAAACATGGGGCCAACCCCTACTCTTCCACAGAGTTCTTTTACGTGCACAGCCAGCCCTTGTCTGTATTTCTTCGGTGTTACCTGCATAATCATCAACTGCCCTCAAGGGGCTCCGTAGACTCAAGAATTTGTTTTTCTTCAAAAGTCTGGTTTGCTTCATCGAAACATTTTTTTAATTACGAGAATGTAGCCACAATTTGTTGGTTTATTTTGATTGTTCAAAATGTTGTAATCTATTTGCGACAGGGGATAAATTTAAGATTATTCATGCAGATCAATCACACTATGAATTGAAAATGCCACAGAAATGCCGAAAATAGGTGTGGATTTTTTTCCTGGAGGATTCTGAAAATTCCCACTGGAAAGTTATTCAAAAGGTTAAAGGACAACAAATACTTGTTTATACAATGTATGCATTAATCACATTAATTACAGCGTACACAATAGTCTGGGGAAATTATGTTAATGTTTGTTTTCTTCTTAGGTAATTGTATAGCGGTAAGGAACTTTACACAAACACAAAAACAACATATTGTAGAAAAACCAAAAGATTGTGCTCACCTGATGCCAAGCCGGTGGTTCCCCTGGAAGCGTTGTCGTCAACATAGGCTAGAGTCAGGGGTACCAGCGGCCCGTAACCTAGTCCCAGTATCACCTGCCCAACGACAATGAGCACAAATGCCACGTTGTTATCTTGCAGTATCTGCCGATCTCCAGCCTCGCAAGAACCCTCTTCCTCCCCGCCGTCGGTACGGCACACCCCACCCAAACCCCCCGATGAGTTGGATTCTCCGGGCACCTGGTACGGGGGAAGGGTGAACTGTGGCAGGGTATGACAGAACGCACCCACGGCGAGTAGGACTCCACCGACGGCTATCCACACCGGTCGGCTGCTCGTTGAATGGCCGCCGAAGTGCGTCACAATCACGGTGGAAATCACAACTCCGACGGTGTACATTGACGCGCTGAGGCCGATCTCCGAGGCACTCAGCTGGTAGCGGGTCTCGATGGTCGTGACAAGCCCTTCGAAGACGGCCAGTGTGGCAGCAGCGAAGCACAGGAGACTACACACCCAGAAGATGAAGAGGTTGAGAGATGCAAATCGCTGAAGACATCGTGGGTAAAAGAAGATGCAACAGCGCCACATTTCCTCCTTAGTCAAGCGGTCATCCCCTCGCGTTGAGCCGGCTCGTTGGTCCCTAGCCATTGCGCCTCTAAGCCCGGTGTTTTCGTTCAACTTCAAGGTAGGCAGACAGGCAAGCAGTATGCACTTTAGCTATAAGCAACGGTCGTTTTCACCTCGGCTCAACTACATGTTCATTAAAAATAACAATAATTAGAACAAAAACAAGGAACTCATTTTAATTGATGTAATAATCACACCCTGGTTTACCCATTCATCGAAAGTACCGATTGCTTACAAACATCAGTGTCTATGAGGAAAAAACCAAAATAAATATGAAATAATGTATACACAGAGAGACAAATCACAAGTAAAAGATTAGCAGGATATATACAAGGTAATAAACGCTTATTCAATACCATGGAAAATAAATCTCACCACCGTCGTGTCTTTCCACATGTTTTGGGGTTTTGTTTTGGTTTATTGTAATTTTACCTTTAAATGTAAAATGTTTTACTTTGTTGTCAATACAAAGTTTTCACCCAAAAACTTGTTTCTCTGTACATACGGTATACGCATTAAATACAAAACAGGTTTTTACACGACCTGTTTTTTTTGTGAGTGTTTTTTTTTTTTTACAAAAAACGATCTCCTTTATTTTTTATGCTAGGGCATACTATATTGCATTGTTTCATACAGAAAGGTTTTTAACAAATCCACTCTTTGCCCAAATTTGGTTGTTACTTTCGTTTATGTAAATTACACAGAGCCCAAAAGCGTTGTTCGACCCACAATTCTGTGCTTACGGCGCCCCGTGGTTTTGTGGGCCGTAAGCGCGAATTCTGCGGCGAGCAGTGCCGTCAAATTCGACCCTTTCATGCCCCAGAAGCGAGGGAAAAGTTACCCCCATCTTTTGGTGCAACGGGTCACTTTTAAATATTGTGCATGGCGTCGTTATCTCCCATAGGTTCCTTTCTTTTACGTTTAGCCACGTAAAAGTGAAGACTCAGAAATGGTATCATCGAATGACTTGGTGTGGGTTTTTTTCTATTAGTCCTGATACCGCGTTATAAATCAGGCCCCCCTTTTTTCATGACGATCTGAAATTGTACTTAAATTCTTGCTCTGTACTGTGTTTAAATTTGTAACGCTGTCACGCGTCATTAGGGAATGGTCTTCCAAAGACTCCTGTTTTATTTTGATTGCAAATTCAAAACAAGCACACATTGAACGTATGATACACACCATGAACCCTTTTCTCGAAAACTTAGTTTTTATGAATTTTGTCACAGGCTGTTTTATGGTTCGTTTGTTGAAAACAAGAGGGGGGCGATGCGTAGTCCTAACTTATCACCCAACAAGATAATGCGTTTAATTTTAAAAATGGCTGCCACCAAAAAATTGAGAAATCTCTTCCTGGATGACTTGTTGCATGTAACTAAACTTCCATGTGTGTATTGCATGCTGCAATATCTTGAACTGAAACCACACTCTGGGTATACAATAGCCTTTGGTCACGGCGCACACGGCCACCCCAAGATGTCACGCACGAAAAAAGACCAGCGGACTGGTCTTTTTTCGTGCGTGACATCGGGAGTGGCGGTCTTTCGTCAAAGAACACCGTTTTCTTCAAAAATAAGTGCATGGCATTTTGACATTCTATCACGTGTCCACCAATCACTCAATTCATCATCCAATTCGGAAATTTTATCCCATAGATAAATAAACCTAAGTGACGAATAACGACAGTTGTCACAAAGGGCGGGAGTTCCTCGTCTGGTTTCCGACCACTGCATAGGTGTTGTAGACCAGGTGTTCCTTATTGTTCATTGTTAACTGAGGTGGGGGGGGGCGCGGCTGCATCCCCTTTTCTAAAATCACTGTCTCGGCCTCAGCTTCGTTTCTGTCATACAGGTTTCGCTCACCTGTTTGAAGCCCAGGCGAAATCGCATTTATAGGCCTAGTCCTGACGAAACCTCAGCTGAAGCCAAAATCAATGCAGTAGCAGTAGCCGATGACGTAGCCGTAGCCAAAGCCTTGGTTTTGAAAAGAGCTTTGGGTAAATGGCACTTGGCGTAACTGTAGTCTATGGTTTATGGGCGTGCTATACCAAAAGTCGTTTCATTTAATGTTGATGCCAAGTCGATGCCAGCTGTGACCTGCGGGTTCACCTGATAGGAACTGAACACTTAGCTTGTTTATTTACACATTTTGGTCACATTCTTCTCAGTTTGAGTTTCCTTTTTTTAAGTGAACGCACTTGAGGTGGCTGAATGCAATTTTAAGGTCAACTTCACTTACTACCTTGGGGTGATAAACTGCCTGGCCATGCAATCACTTTATCGTAAAAAAAGTGATAAAAAGCTGTCAGAATGCCACACTATCGGTAAAATTTGTTCACATCAGATAAAACCTGCCATACACAACTGCAATTTTGAAAAATGCAAGCCATACCCACAGTAGAACAGGCCACGGGAAGGATTGGTTACGATCGAGAGGAAAGTTGTGGACGATGGTCAATCTCAAAGCCGACTCAAATAAACTTGACACCTACCGAGTGTCCTGAAAAATGATGAGACTCCCAAAACCCGAAACCTCACGGCATCAGAAAGGTCACAAATTACCCCATCAGAGACCAACTCAATATTTACATGTCGCCATTTAGAGCATTTTCTCTAGATTCAGGAAAATAAAAACATTACGAAACGTTGATGGGAATATTGTTTACAAAAAAATAATAATAATATCTAATAAATATTGTTCACGATGAATATCAAAATCTCAATATTGAAAATTTGATGAAAGTTTAGGGTTTTACCAGACCTAGCTATCTATGTGAAATACCACCGAGTTAGACTGAAAAATAACCAGCACATTTCGAGTGAGAGCCCTAGCTGTTTTTGTTTATACTTCTCTAGATTTGTTCAGACGTTAGTGATGTTTGAATCTTTGCAAGGTGTGGATGATAAGGTAAACTAGTAAACTAGCGGGTACAATCATGAGATGAAAAATCGCTTTGGGGAGGAGTGGTGGCTCTGAGAAGAGCCGGTGTGGTTTTGACGTTTCGAACATTATACTCGGCTTCCCCAGACGACGAACAAAGTATAACTATTATTTTTATTTTCATACAATTCTGTATTCCAATAAAAAGTTTTCAGATGCATCCCCCCCCCCTCTAACTACCGTCCGAAGACACAATTGTGCCAGAACAAATCTACCGGGAGTTGTTTTCCAGCGAAATTCAAGACTACTGCGAAATCTATACACTCTATCATTAATTGAGACAATATGGACTTTTCCCTTTTTTTCTGCGGGTCGGTCTTACAAAAAGTGCCGACTGTCACTTGAGATTTTGGAGTACCAAGTTTCTCTCAGTGTGTGGTAAGGGATGATTGTAAATCCTATTTGGTATGGAGGGGGGGGGGGCACGTTGTCACACCGCCTGGTGGTGCGTTGAGTGACTAGACTGCATGGGTCGCGGTAAACACCCTCATTGGGCTAAATGTCTCCCCTAACACGACTTGCGAAATTGAGGCTGCTAGGAATACGTCAGGCTACATTTTGTAGTTTGCTATTATTTAGCTTTCGTCGTAACTCATTTCCCTATTGTAACTTATTTTATTCCGTAGGCCTAGTGTCCAAAGGAATTTGTAACTGCAGTCACTCCAAAAGTTCTAATGTAAAACTTGTCAATGAGTACCGATTTTCCCCGAAGCGGTTCCCTTTTTCTGATATTCCTCAGTGGCCGTTCAGTTTGTGCTTAGACCTACACGGGTTTCCTATGGTGGCCCTGAAGGGACACCAAAATCTTACACAGCTAACGAATATTAACGTCAGTATTTAAATCTTTAGATGTCCATCCAAGGCTGCCTTACCTTCCTGCACCATAACGAAAAATTTGTTATTTACTAAATCTAACTTTATTTGTGCATTGGGTGAGTGAATGTGTACTTCATAATAATTATGTATACATCATCGTATGCAAAGCAACATTTTGTAACAAATAATAGTTGTACATAGGAGGTTTTTGCCATAACCCGATCGGGGAGTAGATGTGAGGTTTGGTGTAAATGTTTGTTCCAAATGGGATGCACCACTAACGACAACCTGGTAAATTCTACTTGTGTTGCATGTAACCATTGAATGTTACCCAAAAAGATCATCGTGGGTTTTGTTTTCGGAGAAGTAAAACAACATTCAAATAACTCCTTCCTCCAGTGAAAATTTCCTCAAATTGTTGTTATCTTTAGCGTAAGATACCGAATATCGAGTCTTGTTTTGTCGGAGATAATTTTTTCAATTCCATGATGGGTGCTTATCAATTTGCAAATCGGAGTACGTGGCTTGGAGATGGAAGTGTATTTCTGTAGTGTGTCAGGTTTATAAAAAGTGTACTTATACCATTTTTAAACATTTTGTACCTATGTTTTGTTCATTGGCAGTCATTTATCTTGCCTTTAATTCGACTGTGCTTCAAAGTTGTCGTTTATGAAACCAGAGGGCGTTACCGAGCTATTTGGGTAAATGATGTGATGACAAGTGCGTCACAGCTGCGGTGTTTTCTTCACCCGGACGATGACAGAAAAGTACCCGCTCGAGGGACCACGTTCACCTCGCTCGCGGTCGTGGGGCAAATGGGGCGATTATGTCCCACGACCACCAAGGTCTGACAAGCTATTGATCCCTGTTCAATCAACGGTTATTAATTTTGTTTTTCGGAGGGGGGAGGGTTGGTCCCATTATGTGTTTTCAGTTGGGGCACCAGTGGAAAAGTGAAAGATTTAATCTCAGATTTAGCCCACTATTCCAAGGTTAAAAAAAAAAAAACTTACTTGGTAAAAAGAAAAGAAGAAAAAACGAAAAAGAACTGGTACTGATAGCGGTCACCCTTCGAGGCATTTGACAAATATTCTGCTGCCCTTGACAGAAAAAAAAAGTTGAGATTAGGTGTTATGAAAGACAAACGATGTAGTTTTAAACGAGTGAAAGCTCACTGTTTCTAGAACTCAGTCTTAATCATCTGAAGGAAATACTTCTGACTGAAATAATGTCGAAGTCGAGGAAACAGCATGGACCCCAGAAAAACACACCCTCAATTCGCTTATTTTGATTGCCGCAACCGAATTAAACCCAGTATGAACTTGCACAAGAATTCGTAACAGCAAAACGTTTATCGTTGTTGGCACTAAAGCGTTCGTCAAATTTGATGATATTTCCAAGTGTCGAATTGTTGAAAACTAGAGGATTTGAATATAAATTTACTCTTTAAAAAAACCCAAACAAACAAACGAACAAACAAACAAACAAACAAAACACACACCCACGATGGACTTTCCCTAGAAAGGCAGGTATTTTGGTATATGTCAAAGACAAGTAGGCCTATCCTCACTTGGTGTATACCCAACATAGGGCCTATGCATAAAATAACAAACCTGTGAAAATTTGAGAGAATACAAGATTCGGCTTCTTGTCTGACCTCCAATATACTAAATTGGTCTGATACATCTATGATAACAGTTTTTAAAAACGTTTGTCTTGACCCGGACCATTTTTAAATGTCCGAAGATTTAAAATAATCAAATAACGAAATATATCATCTCATTACATGACTGTCTTTCCAACACATGTTCTGGAGTCTGGTGCGCGATATACAGACTCCCGTTCTGGGATTTTTCAGTCGGCCCCTGTTCCCAATCAACATGACCCGAACTAAATTCCATAAAGCTCCTTTACGGAAATGTTTTTCTGCACAGCCAAAAGTAACAGGGAGCCCGTCATTAAGAACATGCATTACATGGTAGGCTTGTAACCAGAAGCAATATCTTAAAGCTGTTTTATTTTTTATTTTTTTTAAAGTTATTATTATCTTTGGGGATGCCAAGGCAAAGTGTACCTTTGTTTTTTTGATCCTTTCTAATATACGAATCCTATATAAATGTAGATGTATACAATACAGCAAATTAAAATTTAATTTAAACAGACTGGTGGTAGTGTTTTTGAGATATCGCCGAAAATCTGGAGCGGTTATGTCCACGCAGGAAGAATAATCCATAATTGGAATACACAATCTGAGAAAAGTTTCTCAGATTGAAATGGTTTTTTTTTTTCTTCTCAAATCCCTTTCTCTAAAACCACATTCATTTGAAGGGAATTTTTCCACAAAATGGTATAAGTGATAAACAGCTGCAGTGCTTCTTACCAAGTAAGTTTTTATGGTCATGATTTTCTTGGGGAGTAACTACCAAAGGTATACCCTTCCATGTAATCGGCGTTGTGAATTTGATGGGGCCTCAATCCATTAATTTCGTGGTGGTGATTGCATGAGCACATTTCGGTGGGTCTCGGGCGCAGAATTCCTTGTCAAGCACCGTGATATTTTGCCATGGAATCTAAACTTGAAAAACGGGTCTGACTTGACCCCCTCCCCCAGAACTGGGCTACCATTCAATAATATTGCCCGGGAGATTTCATATACCGTGCTGCTCAAACCAGCTCTCCTATAGCCAGTATTTATTTATTGTACACATTGGTAACAAACTTACCTATATATAATGTTTGTTGTCACCCACCAGTTCCCGGTTCTTGTGCGGCAGTGAAAGTGGACCGAGAAAGGCTTGTGATAAGACTGTTTTATAATTGTCGAAATCACTCTTTTATAACAGTTTTGCTGTTGATGACTTCACGTCAATAAAGTCCTGTGCTTTCACGTATCAATGACACCCACGCTATTTTGGTGCCCTTCGCATTCTTATTGACTTTTTTTCTCTCTTTAAAAAAAAAATTCTCATTGAAGTTGAATTAAAGCACGCGGACAACGTTGGTAATTGTCAAAGACCATGACTCTGCACTATGTGTGACCCAACAAATGCACAAACCTGGGAAAAATTAATCTTAATCAGTCATCAGAGTCACGAAGAAATAGCGAGGAAACTTTAATGTTTTCACAACTTCCAAACATCGGGTTTTTGGTCTCAAGCGATCAAAACTAATTGTTTCACTCATTTCGCAAAAACTATAGCATTTCAAGCAAAACTAGTTCAAGGGAAGTTTTTTTTCAACATGACCATCTTGCTACCATGTAAGTTATTTGCAAGTCTGTGAACATTTATATTTTCAATCTTAATAATATTGTGCATACCCTTTAAGTTAGTGGTTCGTCGTTGGTGGTTTTTGAACTTCAACCGTTTTTTTTATTATCTCGTGAACCCTTACCTTGTTACCATTGATCTGCTATGCAAAGATATGAATGGTAAAATGACAGACAAGGCCACAGGTGAGATTTGCGGTGACACCGTGTGTGCAAATCTCTTTTGAGTAGGGGGCATGGTTCTGAGAAGAGCCGCTGGGTCGGCAACTCGACGTTTCGATCAGTATAACTCTGATCAACCTCCTCCTGAAGACAATCAGCGGCATACTGATCGAAACGTCGAGTTGTCAATTGTAATTATTTAAGGAAATTATCATACCATTAGGTCCTTTTGGTTGGTAAGAAGTTTGCAACAAGTAATACTATTTTCTCAGACAAAACATACAAAGGCTTTTGTCAGTGATTAATGGTGTGTACAGGCCGTTCTCGCGGCAATCGAAATAACTGGTGATCCGCGGGTTCCTCGAACGGTATTTCTTTGGCACTGGCAGCATTTTTCTAAAAGATATATATCTCAGCGGAATTGAAAGTGGTCTGAACTTAAGAATCAGTGAGCCTCCAGATTGGAATGGAGATTAGAAGACCGATTGTTTCTCGATAACAACCAGCCAATCATTTATGTGCTTTGTCTATGAAAATGATCGGGGGGGGGGGGACACACGATTTTAGATCTCAGACCTCGGTTCTACTTCTTTTTTCTTCTGTTTGATAGACCTGTGTTAATAAATTTGACACCATTACCAATTGCCATAAGAAATCAGAAAACACATGAACGTAAACAAAATCCCCGACTGAGCAAAACACGATACTATTCCATCACTTGATAGAATTTTAAAATGACTTTGTATATATATATATTTTTTTTTTTGTAATGTTAATGGCTCCTTTCGCTTTTTATTTTTTTTTTTTAAACCTTCATTTGTATTGTAAAATTTTTGATCCTCACTTTGAATATTTTGTCATTTTATTGTATATAGCCTTTTTAACGTTTGTAAACAATGGGAGCTTACCCGGTAAGTCTGCTGCCACCTAGCGTTCCAAAGTCTCCCATTCGAATGATTTTTAACAATAAACAAACAAATTACGAAAAAACAAGGCCCCCCCCCCCGGAAACAAACCTGCGATTTTTGTTTGTGTTTTTTGTTTTTGTTTGTTTTGGGGTTATGGGGTTGTTGGTTTTTTTGGGGGGGGGAAGTTGAATGCTTCGATGACGTTTCACCAGCTGTTTAAATTGACGCGTTTACTGAAAACCGCGGTGTTGTGGAATGTATGTAATTCGTCCAATAGCCTATATGATATAATCCTTGATGTACTTTTGGTGGAGAAATTACTTGTAAGAAAGCTGTTATAGCGCGGTTCGTCTAATGACATTTAAGTTTAATCAATTCCTAATTAGGTCTGTGACCCAGTTCACTGTTAGATGTTGTACTTTAGAAGACGAATTCCAGATGGGCGAAGAATGATCTAGTTTCCGGACCCATTTAAACATTCTGAAGATGCAAAATGTCACCCAACATTACACCGAACTTTTGGAATGTAAAACAGTACGTTTCAATTAGACCCCATCTGTTAAAGGCAGGGTAAATTTTTAGCAAAGTTAATGACCATAAAAACTTACTTGGTAAAGAGCAATGAAAAGCTGTTAATATAGTATAAAACATTGAAGTAGTGTTGTTTTAGAGAAAGAGGTAATTTTTCACCCACAAAATTTAATCTGAAAGCACACAATTCTGCGCGTGCAACAAGGGTGTTTTTCTCTCATAATTTCTTTCGTTTTTTGTTTTTTTTAACTTTTTTTTACAAAACTACTCATTTAAAAGCACAACCATCAAAAAAGCCAGACGTGTAAAAATGGTGTAAAAAGAGTTAGCCACGCTAAGAAAAATACTAAAGCACAGGAATTATAGAATTCTTCAGAGCAGGAATGATGGAGTTGTTAGACATCTCTGGGTTCTACAATGGGGTTTTTCAGTATCCAGAGGAGGTGCTATAAAGTATAGGCCCTAATGATTATTTCCTTGACTCTGACAGAATTTCAAAGCATCTCTCTGGTACGGGAAACACTGTGAAGTGAGCTTTCAGATTAAAGTTAATTAATTAGTCTTCCGATAATTATCACCAATCCGGCTGTACGTTTTTTTCTTAAAAGGGTGTGCACAGCGTCGGTCACATTGAATATACATTTTACACATTACTTATACATGGTATAAATATGGTCATGGTGGGAGACTACTCCTTTAAAGTGTTTTTGGTTATGACGTAATGAAGTCGCCTGTTTTCAGCTCTTGAAAATGACGGCATATCGGACAAATGACCGTGAGTTATTGAAGCAAATATTACAACGTGTGACAGACTGCGTTTTAAATGAAATTGTTAATTCTCTCGTATAGATTCATTTCAGTAAGATAAACCTTATTTTATCAATTGCTCAAACTTACCGTTGAGTTGACGGAGGTCTGTATGCAAATCCTGGTAACACGTCTGGGCTGCTACTCTCCAAAGTCAAAAACACACCTTATTCCCACTGAACGCGGCGAACAGTGTGGGTTACCAGCCACTGTCCATCGAGCCAAGTAAATGCATAACCACGAATAGGTCTGCTTTCTTGCAGCAATCACCGCGCGGCAGTCAAATTTGCAGTCGTCTCGCTGTTGACAGGTTCCAGAGTCACGCACCACTATAGGCGCTTTCTTTGGGCGGGACTTATGTCAAGATAGCGCAACATTGAAACTACTTGCGTAAGGTCAACAACAACAAAATAATCATCATCATGACAATTACAAAAATGGTAAAGAAACCTTGCTATATACATGTAGATTCAAGTCACTTCCCAGACCACGAGTGCTGAGGTTATGCTAAAGGATTTCATTTGTGCTGTGGGGAGGGAGGGCCTACATAAATTATGCAGAATGAGGTGCCGGTGACTAGGAACTGAGCTGTAGGGCCTACAGGGTAACCCCTCCATCTGTTATCAGTTTATTTCTTCATCGAGGGTTTTGAACACACATGGTTTTTTTTAATGAATATTCATGTTTACTAAGGTGTTATGAATATTGATAATTGCTCATTGTTTGTTTTATCATAGGTTTTATGTTAACGTTTGGGAGAAACCCGTAAAACATAGACGCCTGGCACGTTAACCAAGTCACGAGTGCGGAACGTTGACGCTGCTGCGCGTAGGGTCGAAACGTCAGGCCATTTTAACTTTTCCATATAATTTAGGGCTACAAATACACTTGTTTCTCCGAGGCAGCTAGTTTAAAAAGTTAGCATCCGGTGTCTTTTAAAAAAATCTTCATCTTCTCAAAATGTGTGAAGGATTTTATTATTTGTCTCTGAAGTTTTACGCACCACTAAAAATAATTACCGAATCTGTGCAAACAATGGCATGTAGATGTAAAGGCTACATCGTTTTTGTCTCGCAGTAATCTTGACATCAGTAGTAAATGTTTTCGAAGGCCTTTTCCGTCAGAAAAAGCGAGAAAAAGGGTGCCCCGCAAACATGTTTTCTTTACGATATTGCCAAAATTGATCAACACGATAACGAAACGTTTCTCAAAAATCAGATTGGAATTTAAATCATTATTCAAATACCCGTTGTCCGAAAAAAAAAAAAATATATATATATAGTCTATCAAGAAAATTGAGCAAATCATTTAAACAAAATTCACAAAGTTATTCACAAATTACAGACCATGTGACATGTGACGTAGAAATATAGATAAGTAGATAACAACATTATTATCCAAAACTGGAGAAATTAAAACTTGGTTCAAACGGTACAAACAAAACAAATCTCGTGTCGCGAGATTCGCGGAGAGAGTCGGAACGCTATCATTTAACGACTTGTCCATAAGTCTACAACAACAGAGACTAAAACTTTTGAAAGAAGCCGGGTTTACCCCCCTCAACGAAAGGGGGGGCAGAAACTACTATTTCCGTTCTTATTTCAGACTGTTAGAAACCTCAACAGAAACTGTGATAGGGACGATATTTCCGTCTTCATTTCCGCGGTGTAATTCGATTCAGATATCAAGTTCCCTCCCTCAAAAGAAAAGTGGAGTTGACATTTACCTTCATAAATCAACACCTGCGAGAACACGTTCAGGAACTTGGCTGACAGTGCCTTCTTACACTCATGCAACCAATTAGCAACGTTTCCTCTCCCGGCTTCTTCACTAGACCTTTTTAAAGGCAGGGTCCATTTTTTGGTAATATTGTCAAAGACCAGTATCCTGACTTGGTGTTTCCCAGCATATGCATAAAATAACAAACCTATGAAAATTTTGGGTTTAGTTGGTCATCAAAGACACAAGAAAAGAACGAAAGAAAAAACACCCTTGTTGCATGGACCTGGGTACTTTCAGATGTTTGAGAAAAGCCTTTCTCAGATTCAAGTTTTGGGGGTGAAAACTATACCTTTCTCTAAAACTAAACTACTTCAAAGGGAGTCGTTTCTAACAATTGTTTTTATATACTTTTTTTTTTTTTTTTTTTTTTACTATCAACAGCTTTTCAGTTCTCGTTACCAAGTAAGTTTTAAGGTCATTAACTTGTAGAGTAATTACCAAAAGTATACACTGCCTTTAAGCTTAGGGTCATAGATTGGTAAATACTCCAAAATGGATGGCCATAAAAACGTACTTTGTAAGAAGCACTGTAGCTGTTGATGGTATAAACTATTTTGAGGAAGGATTCCCTTCGAAGTAATATTATGGTCTGGACATTTTTTTTTACCGAAAAACATTTGAATCTGAGAAACGAATCATGCATGAGTCGTTTGTCAGATTTCTGAGGGTTGCGGTCTGCGAATACTGCTGCCGGTGATGCGGTTGGTACCCACTGTCGCGCCTCGCTAAAACCCGGATGGATCCGACATCCAGTGTGAAAATACCTTGACAGTCTTGTTGCTGTTTTCACCAACAAGTAGAGCCACTGTATTCAGCTGAAACTTTCATGTGACTTCAATGTAACTGTATTGACATTTTTGCCAATAAATCAGCATCACCTTGACAAAAACCAACCGTTGACAAATTGCCTGTATCATACAGCATTGGTAGAGCTGACAAAATAGCCGCACATAGTGTTTGTTTTGTGTGCTCAACCATATACATGTACATGAAATAACAAACTTGTGCAAATTTTGGCTTAATCCGTTTTGAGGGTCAGGAGAAAATATAGTGGAAAACCTTGCACGGTTTTCGGAATGTAATCAAATTAATTTAGGTTGTAACAACCAGAATCAGCTGTTGCATTTTGTTAGGTTTTCAGATACAGTTTCCTAGAATATGATTTCATTTCAGAGAGAAAATATTTCACAGAAAAATATGGTTCAAGTGTTGAACTTCATAAACGATAAGCTTCCAGACTAAAATGAAACATTGGTGTTTTGTATCCATACACCAATCCTATGTATAATACCTCTAATACAACTTTAACACACTGAGGAAATATCCAATAAAGAAAACAAATCAAGAAAAGCTAAAAAATGAAATTAATTAGTGTCTAAATGAAACCTGTGGTCATATCGGGGCATCTTTATCGTGCTGCCACCATCTTGGTCGTATTCCTTGTATCCAACAACGGTAATAAATGCTAGTATACATTACCCTGAAAATGAACCAGACATTTTTTTCTTCTTCTTCCAGCCTCGGTTTGGTTATACATTGGTTCAGATTGGAGTAAATCAAGATGGCCACACCGTGATAAAGGTCTATAAACGGTTGTGTTTGAGGACTTCCACAGGCTCGCAAAAATCTCATCTCCGGCTGTTTGATTTATGGCAAGGTGTCGGTGACAAAACCGCGTACATGTTGTTGTATAGTTATTGTGTGATTTGGATTTTCGACTTGCATACAGTTAGGACAATTGCCGCAAAACCTTCAACTTTTCAACTTTCAAATTATGTTCTAAGGGATTATCAAGAAATTCCAAGAAAAATATAGAAATCTACAATGAAGAGAAAAAAATCATTGGAAGGAAACTATGAACTGTTTGGAAGTAGAAGCACTGCTGTGTGGTTTTCATTCAAACCAGCTGTTTGCAAGTTAAATAGTGTGAACAATCACCCCTCCCCCCATGTTTTTCAAAATCACCCAGGGTCGAGTCTAAGCCTGTAAGCCGTATGAGCAAGATGAAGGGTTTCTTCGCTGATCGAGCTTGTGACTCGATCAGGCCCGTTATGTCTATATTTAGAGGACGACTAAGTCAAACTTAAGTCAAAATGTTGGAGAGTATATGACCCTACCACACATGAAGACTCTACTCATAGAGCTGCTTAAGCAGAACTTTCTGCTGAGCGCAGTTTAGCAGGACACCCGTCACAAATTGGACATGGAAAATGGTGTTTTGGCTGGTAACCTGTTTCTGGTAACCCAAATTGTTTTGCGCTGAGGTACTTTTTGTGCTCAGGCAGCTCTATGTAATTAGGCTCAGAAGAGATTGAAACACTCCCGTACTCGAAATTAGTTTTTCTTCTTCAAAATCTGATAACGCGCAAGCTTACCATTCAGTGTATGTTTTCAAGGCCAGTGCCTGAGGTTGATTTCAGGACGATTTGTTTGTGTGTCAACTTTCATTCTAGTTGGTTGCGAATTCGTCAGACTGTGGGAACCCATTGGAAAGTTGTTTTGGCCTTCGAGTCAATGTTAATGGGCCTGAAAAAGACTGATAGACTCTCAAGCGGTTCATCGGCGCCGTCTATCGCCGCGCGTAGTCCCACGCCACAAACGGCTATCCACACGCTCAATCACAGACAAGTCCGGGTTACGCACAAACACCGAATTACTATAGGCCCCTATACCTTTCAAATTAGGATAGGAACCAATTTTCATGAAAAGGCAAGATAACGCACGTTTTGAAGAAAATCGATCAAGTTTCGACTTTGTACTAAGTATGCGGTTGTTTATTCCGGGCGCATACCATTATGGTTAAACTACTTCTTGAAAAACTTGGCTAGAAACATAAAAGTTGAGTTTCACTCGTAACTGTTTAGATGAAAAATAGTCAATGTGTGGCATTGACGATCTAAAGCAGCTTCTTTGAAATACAAAGTTAAGCTTCCAATGTGTTGCTTCGCAATTGTTACACCCCCCCCCCCCAAAAAAAAGGGGGGAACAGAAATAAAGTTTGATATTTTGTATTCATTTGAATGTTTTATTCATTATTTCATTTTGTTCATTTTTTAAATAATTTATATTTCAACAGTGCTAATATCAAGCAGTAACAATCGGTCGTGTCAATATAATTTATATTAAAATTGTTGTTGTTGGGAAGGTATTTAGTATTACTTTGTACTCATGGTCTATTGCGGGGCACCATGCTCACGAGGGGAACCCATTAGAAGCAGTATTTGTAAGCATGGGCACCAGACATGCATGGAGTGTACATGTAAATTGTAAGAACAGCTCTGTATATTTGAGCTGCGTTTAAAACAATTGACTAATGGCTTATTTTACGCATAATAATCAGACAGGAAAATAAAGAGTTACAGAAAATCCCAGTCTTTTTTAAAAGGAAAACAAATTATACTTACCTTTACCTCTTTAGAAAAAAAACCTGTCATCCTCATCACTTAGTTTTCAATAAAAGCGATCGCTGCGATCAAAAGCACGCTTGTGATCGTGCACACAAGGGTATATACACACCAAACAAAGCAAAACCCGTTTTTAAATATTCTTTTTCACTAAAACATGAGATAAATACAAAAATGTTGTGAACGTTTTAAAGGATTGTTCTATGTTGAGATTCACTAAAAATTGAAGTGAATTTAACCCATCAGACGAATTTAGACAGACGATGCTGTTTTAAAACGAAAAAAATATATAGAAACTTTCGCGTTATATATGTCGCGGACGATGCACAAAATACATGCAACTTTGTACATTGCGGATAGACGTAAGATAAAGTCGAGATCCAAAAATGTCTTTCTACCGTTTTTCTACTATTAACATACCACTTATCATTGACGGATTTTTTCATGCAATAGGCCCCTACCATAAAGCCAGGGTACACTTTGGTAATTGTCAAAGACCAGTATCCTCACATGGTGTACCCCAACAATGCTTAAAATAACAAACCTGTGAAAGTTTTGGCTCAATATTGGTCATCGAAGTTGTAAGAAAAATATTGAAAGAAAAATACACTCTTGTTGCATAGAATTGTGTGCTTTCAGATGCATGAGAAAGTCTGCTTGCCTGAAGCTGTTCTCAGATTCAAATTGTTTTTTTGTGTGAAAATATAAAAAAACCTCTTTCTTTAAACATCATTGCTTCAAAGGGGGTAGTTTTTAACAATCAACACCTCTCCAGTCGCTCTTTACCAAGTATAAGTTTTTATTGTCATGAATTTGTTGAGTAATTACAAAAGGTGTACCTGCCCTACTTCTAAATGTATTAAGCTTTTAACTTTCTCGAACCTAGAAAAAGTGGGGTTTTTTTAAAATTTGTATCTGAATTTTCCGGACAAATCGGCCAAAAATGGGACCTGACATTTTGTAATCTCAAAATCATTGCTGACACAGCATTATGAAACACTTTTGGCTTAGGCCTAACCCTGAACCTACGATTCGTGATTTCATAACTGTCGCTTGCACAACTAAAGTCACGGTTGGCTCAACAATAATATTTGTCAAGGTTTTCGAACCTCGGTAACAAAGACATGAAACTAATTGTAGGGTCTACCCGTCCAGCACCAAAAGGTTCACTGAAGTGCCACGGGTTGGAAGTGGGCTTTTGTCACAATAACAGAATTACCAGCCCGTTTAGAGCAAAGTTATATTTAGCCGTCGTTAGTTGTCGCCTTTCAGTGGCTGTCATTATTCAACGAGAAGAACAAACGAGCAGTTCTAAAAATAGTGTTTTTGTCCTTTTTTGGGCGTTACCTTGGAGCTTATTTTGATAAAAGTCTTTTGTTGCAGTGCCCTCGACTTTGGGATGACTGGAGGTGATCCGTCAAACTAGCTGCCTTCTTGTTCAAATTATACCCCGAAAAGAAAAGAAAAACACACCTTGAAGAAAGACAAAAAGTGTCAATAGCTGCCTGGTCACAAAACAACCAAATAGCCTAAGGGTCCAGGCCGGCACGCCATCGGTGGATAAACCAACCAAACGGTTCACGTTTTTTTTTTTTTTTTTACATTCATGGTCCTTCTAAAGGTAGCACAAAGATTTTCTCTCCCCACTCCAGTCGAACTCTATCACATGTTGAATGAAGCAGTCAAGTTCAATGCCCCACAGGTATCGTGCATGTCTACACATTCAAACTGAAGGATTTTAACAATAATTATACCTTATGCACATGACGTCATATCAGTAGGGCGCCCTCGCCTAGAGGTCAAAACGAGATTGTTCATTGGCCAATCCTGTGAGCCGCGCGTATACAAGTCTGTGCGTTTCGATTTTTTCGTCACCGTTTTACCTCCAAGAGGGCGGCTGGATGACGTAAATGCATAACGTTTATAGGGATCTGGGAAAATGACATACCGGGGACAGTCCAAACCATGGGATGTCTTCGGTTTACACCATTTACAAACATGTGCGTCCCGGCCCCCGGAGACCCGGCACCGAGTCACTTCTGGCCTGGAAGTTTTTAGAGCGTATATAGGCCTATACCAGCTTCCCGCCATTCATCGAACATCTGCAGTAATTATCAGCCTACGACCAGAGTCCTGCTTTCTCTTGAAGACGATCAGAGCATACTGAGCGACACGTCGAGTTGCTACACCATCAGTTCTTTTCAGAACCACCACAACCCATATAGAGAGATTTCATGCACTTGGTGTTACCTCAAACCTTACTAGATTGTATCTCCACAATGCAAAGTTTCAAATCTCACTCATGTACATGGTGTTACTGCAAACCTTATTAGATTGTATCTCCACAATGCAAAGTTTCAAATTCTACTCATACATGGTGTTACTGCAAACCTTATTAGATTGTATCTTCACCATGCAAAGTTTCAAATCCTTTTGCGCAAACCCTTTCTTGCTGTGTGTCTCATCCGGCCCATGTTAACCGGAGTTTAAATAACATTCTGTATTATTTTGACATGCTCGATGCCCGAGACAAGGTATCTGCATTTAATGAAAGTGCTTGTACGTTGGTGTATGGCGTCTTCTATCATGATGTTGCTCCTCGGGCCGGCTCTCCTTCCAGAAGCAACTTCTCCTGGAGTTGGCTTTCCTCCGCAGGCATGCAGGGGCCCTTGACGTATGTAGACGGCGGGTGGCGCTATACGCCGAAGCGCTTCTCTGCATCTGCAAGTTCGTCTCTACGTGGCTACTCTTCGTTATAGTCGTGTCGACTTGGGCAGTCTGCACCGACATAAGAGGCTGTTGAATTTTGGGGAAATTATTGGCGCGGTCTTTATAAAAACTGTCAATCTCCTCGCCTGGTCCCGATTCCTCGTGTCCCCCATTCTTCCTCTCGTAGCTATTGGCGGGGTTGGCCTGAATGACATGTGGGCGAAATTCAAAACGCAGCATCAGTCTGATGCGAAGTGAGACGCATGAAGTGTTTTGGTATTAAGATCCTGGTGTTCGGCACAGAGCATTCACCTGTGTGTAGTGTCGTTACCCAAGCGCTGGTCTTCACTGCCTTTGGCCTCTTCTTTGGGCTAAAGTTTGGTGATGATTTGTTAGGGTTATGGCCCAATATTATTCTGAACACGACCGAACTTCAAACCCCGACCCCGTAAAACATACAAAGCATGCCACTTTCAGAGTTGTTCATGCACAAAAACACCTTTAGTGTCTTGTAGTTAAACCAGCGCAACATGCAGTCTGACAATTTCGTGGAGTCAACAATTTTGGTTTCACAACACAGTGGGCCGTGTTTGGTCATGAAATTACACAAAAAACACACAATTTCCAGGATTATTTAGGCCTATGTGAATCATTATAAAATTCTACCTTTGAAATATCTTTCCAACCATGTTCATTTCAAAACAAACGCTTTTTAAAGCCCAAATTCGAGGGCAACGTTCTCCTCCGGTATCATTGCCCCTTACACACTCAAAAATCTACCCTTCCTTTCTCCACGTAGTTTCTACCGTTCTAAACTCAATCAACTAGGTCGGGTGACTGCATGTGCTTCTGAATGATATTACAGAAAACTATTTTCCCCATGTTTTATCCTTATTGTTATTATTTTGGGGGCTTTGCGAGAGGGGGGGAACGCCTTGGAACTTCGAAGAAAAGGTCAGACTCGAATTAGAGCATACATTTTAAAATGATTGCTCAATGATAACTACACTTCCTGTTTCGAAACTTCTAGAGGTAGTCCCCCCTCGTCGTTTCAGATTCTACCACAATGGGAGACACGTCTCATGTCTGGCCTACGTCATTATTCATGCACAACACGTCTTTCATTTTCAATGGGCATGTTTTCCGCTTTTCACCAACATGAGTCCAAGCAAATTTTGAATGCCGTCTGGGTAGAAATTCTTTCTGCCGTTTGCCTTGTTCTTGTTTCCCTTTTTAAGCTGGGGGGGGGGGGGGAGAAAAACCATTATTAACGTGTGTCGACATGTTATAATTCCCCGTTTACAAGGATTTTGCCCTTTCTTCATGCTTTGCTGACTGACAGTCGGTCTTGTTTGTTTCTGTATGGCAACGCTTCTTGCAATTTCTGTATTTTGCGTAAAATTGCTAAATTACTGACGCAATGTACTGTTTCCACATGGTCGAAGAGTGTTCAACGTCATTGCATCTTCATTATTATGTATACTATGTAAAATGGTACACAGAACTATATTAAATACAGACCTGAATTTCTCGACTGGCTGTCATGAGTGAGTGAGTGTAATTTACCAGTTTATTCACCAAGCTGACTCTGTTCTGATTTTCAAGAGACTTTTAAAGACTCACTGGTTTGAATCTACATTTTTGTAACAAATTCAGCGGTGTAACTAAGGTAATTTTTCAGAGGGGACAAAAGGGGGGGCACCACTGTCTAGGGTGGCACTGCTGGCAAATCAATTATCCATTTGCACCTTTTAAAAAACTAGATATTGATCACCTTTACACCAAAACGATGAATAAAACCAAACCATTAATTTGGAGCTGGCTTGAGAGTGTGTGGCTGGTTGTTTGGTAGACCATGGAGGTAGACCCACTGTCCATAGCCTACCTAATCGTGTCCCGTGCAAAGCTTTTTATGTTCCCACCGCAGTAATCTAAAATAATGTTTTTTTGGGTGGTTGTGACGTATTTTCCCCGCAGTCAACAGAGGGCAGTATACTTCCAAAGTGAGGAGTCTGGTTCCGGTGGCGCGGCGCACATGCCACAGTGATTAGTGTACGCAAAAGATGCAAGCGGCGGGAACAAGTTCAGATAATTTCCTCGCACACATGGCGGCCACCCAGTAGACATTTTGTGAACAATCTGGTGAAGAAATACGCCTGAAATGACGGCCCACTTCGTTGCTCCTGTAATCCAGGAGAACCCTACTGGTTGGGGGCCATGTGCAGTGCCGGAAAAGTTCAAAGATATCCCATATCAGCCATTTTCGAAAGGAGATAGGTTAGGAAAGGTGAGTGCTCTAAAAAATAATTCTGGAAAACAGTGTTCGCTCCGCTGGTAATCTGATTTTGTGTGGTTATACCATTCAGTCAGGTACCTGCGAATAATTACTAATTAATCTGGCGCGGTACTTTTTTTTTATTTTAGGAGTGGTCACCTCTCACACTTCTTGCTAGCCCCACTTGTGTGGCCAAGCTTAATCCTTGGCCACACGTCCGGACCCATTTTTTCTTAAGCTTACCGAAAAAAAATTCAAGGAATCAAGGCGCATCCCCTACCCTTACGCTCGCTACGTACGTACGGGCTGGTCGGCGGTTAAAACCAGCGCAAATTGCGTTCACTCGCCTCATTTCTTTAGCTTGACCTGACCCTGGGTAGTGGGTGTTGTTTTGGATGTTGAAATAAATAAAGTTTTAAAAAGATATTGAAAGAAATAATTTGTCTATATTTCCTCCAATTTACTTCACTCGGTGTTTACTAACCGCGGCCATTTTGGATTGATTCCAACCGTGCCAATCAATTCACGACGTCACCGACCGGCCGGGTTGTGGGTGGAGGGAGGGGTACCGGTCACTTCGGCACCTCGCAAACTCGGCACCCACAAACTCGGCACCTTGCAAACTCGGCACCCACAAACTCGGCACCTAGCAAACTCGGCACCCACAAACTCGGCACATGCACAAATACAAACTCGGCACCCACCACGAGCCCTCTGGCTTCTAGTTTGAGGCCTGCATTCTTATTTTATTTTCTGTTTTGTAAAACTGGATTCAAGAATACTTCTTCAAACAAATCGCTTTCTTTTGTTATGGATGGTTTAAAATATTTCATGAATGATGTAAATAAATGTGACTTTTTAATTGAATTGGAATGAGGAAGTTTTTAACTGTCAGGTAAAGTTGTCCGGCATTGTGTCCGGGGGGACAGATTCACCCACATGGTCAAAAAAGGTCACACTATCTCGGTTTTAAAACTATTTTCCCGCCACTTCCCAGTTATAATAACACAAGTGGATATAGTCCAGCACAGTTACCACATTTGGAATTGTATTATCACAAATACATTTTTCAAATTACAACAATTCAACAGATACAGCGTCACTGGATGGGATAGCACCAACATAGTTTACTATCCATATCCTTCAAGAAACTTCAGAATGGTGCAAAGTTCTGCATTAAACTCCAAGAGTGATTTTAGGTTTCGACTTAGGCAAAAGTCTCGTGCAGAATCATAAATTAAAATATTTGTGGGACATTTTGTGATAGCGGTCAATTATGCCAGACGTAAACTTAACAAAAAAGGTAAAACATATTTTAAAATACATTAAATACGTTAATACGCATTAAGCATTCTTAACTATCTTTTGTTTAATTTAACATCTCCATGTGGGGTTTGACCTTTCTAGCGGTTTACAGAACAGGTGCCGAGATTGCTAGGTGCCGAGTTTGTTAGGCAAAAAAGGCCGGTGCCGAGTTTGTATGGTGCCGACATTCTTGGTGCCGAGTGGGTGCCGAGTTTGCAAGGTGCCGAGTTTGTGGGTGCCGAGTTTGCGAGGTGCCGAAGTGTCCGAAGTGTCCGGGATGCAATGGTTGCTTTATGTATCTGCTCCACCCACAGCCCGGCTGTGGCACACGCCTGCCTGCGGATTCTGTACACAGCCTTGGATTAAGGCTATTCAAGCACAGACAACTTTTGCCGATAGAGGGTGATGTAGGGCAAAGTTCATTTAATTTGTTATCAATTTGCGTCGTCAACTGATCGTTGAACACGAGGGTTTCATTGCAAAAGAAGTTCTATAAAACCAATCCTCAAAACAAACCACAAATCCATGAAAATGGTTGATGAAATAAAGTATTATTACGCGCAGAAATTAGGGGATAAGATCGCCCCAAAACGCAATTTTACAAACTTCACTACCATGTTGTTTGGGGGTTTTTCTTCTCTTTTCTTTGTTTCACATTGAAAATTGTGTGCATTAAAACTTGTGGGCAAGTGAAAAAACTAATGCCACAGATGAAAACTTGCGGGAAAAACTAAATTAAGGGAAACCCTTGCAATACTGGGCAGTGGGAAAAAATTATTTACCAATTGAATTGGAAAGTCTAATCATGCCACCATCAAGAATTGGCTTGATGCTTTTGGGTGACTCGACGTCTTGTCTATTAACACAGCCAAATGCTACACAAAATGTCTCAGTTGCTACTCAAAAATCATCATTTTTCTCTCCAATATTAGCAGTCAGTGTGCACAAACATATTTCAGTTTACAAAATTGCTGGACGAAATCTTTCCCTGGTCTTTGTCCCAGACAACTCAATGGTTTCTTTTCCTATGAAAAAATGTTGAGCGCCCTCGCCAGTCATAAAAAAATATGGATCTAAATAGACTGAGTCCCTAAAGCTCCGCCCCTTTATGCATTGACCAATCACAACCACAAACCTTGATTATTTTACATAATTTTACATATATTTATATTTCATACAGGCTTCAGATTGGACAGGATCTACCTATCAAGACAAAAGATATTTTTAAATTTGGATCTAAATAGACCGAGTGCTTAAAGCTCCGCCCCTTTATGCATTGACCAATCACAACCACAAACCTTGATTATTTTACATAATTTAACATATATTTATATTTCATATAGGTTTCAGATTGGACAGGAGCTACCTATCAAGACAAAAGATATTTAGGTAAGAAAAACTGGAAGAAAAGAGTTTGTTACAATCCGGTATTTAGTATTTTCCTTTTTGAGTTTTAAAAATTAAACTCTGCTACTAATTTCCTTTCAGTGATGAATTTTGTTATCCCTGGCTTAAAATAAAATCTGTGGATAAATGAGATAACTGAGAAAGGTAAAAAATTTTAATAAAGCAATACTTGCTTGTTCGATATGAAAAGACTATAAGCGTTAAAACTACATTCCAGGAATTGCGAGGAGGCCATGGTCTCTGTTGCCCGTGGTCTTGGCCTTGGTGCCACTTCAAAAGCGTCCCATCGACTTAAAATTAACCGATGGAAGTGCCCTTTGTAATATAAAAATGGCCTTGCCCTCTCAAAGATGAAATTCCAGGCCTGTACGCTTTCTGATTCAACACGTTTGTTTCTTTTCTTTGACTGTACACAGGCAAGTACTCTTCACAGTTTGGTTCCGGAAATCAATACACATACTACCATGAACAAGACGAGTCAACGTTCCAGCTGGTTGATACGACGCGCACCCAGAAGCCGATCTACATGCGCAACCGCATGCGCTTCACACAGGTACTTGCATTGGCACCTTCACATCGATTTGAAATTTCATACTTTTCTATGTTTTCATTTTAAAAAAAATTTTAGTCAGCTTGGTGAAGAAAATCTGCCATTTTTTTTTTTTTTTAGATATAAAGAAATCCTGCTTTTTCGATCCACTTCTCTAATGCTAAGAACACTGTTCAAAAAAGCTCTGTACAATCTAAACCCCAGGGGTTACCAAAAGGTAAAAATGCCACCACTTCAACATACCTCCTAAAGTTTGGATCCAAGTTTCAGACTTTTTTGTCAGCAACCTTTCAATGATGAAATAAGTTATCCCTGTCCGAGTAATTTAAAAATCTGTGGATAGAAATCTTATTCTGAGAAGCTAAATGAAGCTGATTGTTTCCTTAAGTGTGGATTAATTGAAATTTGATTCAATGTGCACACCTTCCAAAATGCCAGTGACCACCCCATCAAGTATCCCCCCCCCCAATTTTGTAATTTTTTTTAAACCTCCACAAATTGGGTGCCTATTTATCAACCACACTTTCCTGGTATTTGCCTCCATAGGTCGATTTCACAAAGCGCTAAGATTCATCTTAAGATGAGTTGTCAGTATCACCATAGTAATTTGTGACATCACACTTTGCTTAGCAATTAGGAGTGATTTGGAGTTAAGATCAATCTTAACTCTTTGTGAAATCGAGCCCATGTCTCGTTTCATTGCCTGGGTGCCTTTTGAAATGCTGAGTAGAAAGTTGCATTTGGTGTGATTTTTTTTTCAAAGGAAAAAGTTCCGTTTTCCAAAGAATACTGAAAACCAGGCACCTCCAAGACGCATGTCATTGCCTTGGTCAGGGTTTTCTCCATGCACAAGCTAGCGTATCGAGCTGATACGTGCAAATTTTGGCAGATACGCAAAAAAAAAAAAATCACAAAGAGAAAACCATAAGGAATGCTCCAGATTGCACAGTAGGGCTTTTAAAACGAAGGTAAACACCAAGTAGAAAATATTCCAGGATGCCCCACAGTTTTGGTAAACCCTGGGAAGAACCCTGCTGGTGAAATGTTGAGTAGAAATTTACATTTGTTGTGATTTTCCAAGGAAAATGTTCCATGGGATACTGCCTCGCCCTCGCAAGTACGAAATAGTACACCTGAAAACAGATGTTATTACAAAGTCCATAATATTTCCAATTTGATTGTCATTTGTATCAAATGTCTGAGGAGGTTTGAGGACTGTACATGTAGGCCCAAATAACAAATTGCTTATTCACTGGGTCAGTCATACCAATCAGAGAAAGTCCAATCATGCCGATGAGAAATGTAGTAAGAGAGGAGGATAGTGGAGGATTAAGTTCACCTTTGGGCAAGTTGACCTAAGGAGTAAGGGTTAATGAACATTGGACCACCCCACCCCCACCCCTTCAAGGGAAAGGCCTCTAACAAGGGACCTGTGTGGTTGCAACGCCCTCGTGGTCTGTTGTCAGCTTTTTCCATAGGTTAAGAGGATTTATTTTGCATTATTTTGCATTTTTATCTAAGTGTTATTTACATGTCCAAGTATTGCTCGTGTTAATTTAAGCTTATTCGTTTGCTTGATTACTTAAGCTTTATAATTTTGTTTCATCTACCATTGACAATTGACATACTGATTTTATACACAAAGGATGCTGGCAGAGTTTTGTCCTGCCCCCTCCTAACCAAATCACTGTCCCATGTTGGTTGACACCCCCTCTAGGACGTGTGGCATGGTCCAGATTAGGATATCAAGTCATATGAGCTGACCAGTGTGTATGATGTATGATGTGGTTAAGACAATGAAAATATTAAAATATGTCAACATCTGCTGACAGCGGCCCACACTGCAGGTTTAACACTCAGTCTGTTTTCATTTTTGCAGCAACGCACCATGCGTCGTGATCGTGAGCGTCGTGAACAACGGCAGCAGGTGAACATGCAGACGCTGACCAAGGCCCAGAAGGAGCGGCAACGACAGGTGCGCAGACTGCAGAAGCAATACGGCCGCGGCCGGCAGAAGTGGTCGGACAAGGGCAACAACCGGTTCTGGAAGTCTTCGGTAAGTCACCAAAAATTATGTTCACGTTTGCGCACAGACACTATTGGTTGGCAAACGCCATAGAGTTAAAAACTAGGCAGACGCACAAACGCGTATGCGTCATACCACCATCAGCTCCATAAAAAAGGTGCGAAGTTTTCTCATTTTGCCAACCAATAGCAACATGCGATGTGTAATTTACATATTTCATTGGAAGGGTCCATTGGGACGTATCTCAGGCTCCCTGTCACTCATAATTTTGAATGGCTCGAGATAAATGCTGATTTTGAATAAAAAAACCTTCATTTACATATGATTCTCTAAGGTGTTTTGTAAATGATTTGGACTCAACTCAACTGATGGCTAAGTCTTCAGGATGTGGGTTCGAATCCCAGTCATGACACTTGAGCAAGACACAGGGGTACCTGTGAGGGTAGAGATGGTTCTTGTGATTGAATTAGCTTGGTGTGCTCCATGTGTGGCAGCGCAGGCTGTATACTTCTAATGGAGCTGAAATGGTTTAAGGAATGAAATAAATGACCCAGAGACCAGGGGGTAATAATGAAGGAGCGCCATGAGCGTCACTGAGTGACGGATTTGAGTACTTTATGAGAAGCCACTATTGTTATTAAATGTTGGAAAATGAGAGATACTCTTTGAGATCTTATCTTAAAAATTGTTTTTAATTCTCTCATGGTGCTAGAGTAAATATTCTCTGATACTTGTCACATTACACTCAAACAAAAACTGCATTCACATTAATCTGTGTACTTAAAATAAACACTAGTAGGTATTTGAAATAAATGACTTTTTTTTTTTCCTTGTTTAAATTTTGCACATTAGGGCCCTGTGAAGGCTCGTAGCGCCTCTGTCCAAGTCCGAGGGGAGTGGGAGGTAACGGAAGAGCTAGACTTTCCTCGTCTTAACAAGCTCCGCTACCCCGAAGCATCGGATCCAGAAGACTTGTGAGTATGACAACCACACAGCAGAAATTCTAGTTAAGCTAGTTGGTTTCTAATAGTTTTGGGTGGAAAAAATTTTTTTTTGATTGAAGCGGGACTTGAACCTGCGACCTCCGAGTTAACGTGTTGGCGCTCTACCAACTGAGCTATCTAGCTTTATGTTGGCGGTCCCGATTTTGTCAATATCTTTGTTCGGGGCGCCAATCGGAAGCCATTTTACTTTTAATTTCTGTATAGCCAGGGATCACACCCAAGTTTCTGATCAAACCTGGGAAGCGGCAGCAGAGGGATCACCTTAAGGAGATGCGACTTTTTATTTCATCGTGTAGATGGGACAAGGATTTATCTCCTAAATTAGCGTTTATGTGAAACGCCAGTTTAAAAATGTCAAAAAGTCGCATCTCATGTGGAATAACCAAAATGTACACGCAAAGTCAATGGATGCTGAGATACTTCGTTGTTGCACGGAGTGTGTTCGCGTGAGAATTGAGTCACAACCTCGTTGCACCGACACAATATTTTGATCATTCCTGGCCTGTATTACAAACGAGACTGGTCATCCATCAAACGATAAGATTCATGCTGAAGTTGCCGCTTCTCACATTCTAGGCACTCCATGATTCATGAAATGGAAAAGTGTAGAGGAAAAGAGCCCCTTGTGCACAATGCTGATTGAAAAAATTGTTGTGATTGAAAAATAAAAATGTGTACCTTTCAGTGATGAACTTAGTTATCCCTGTCTGAGAAATTTTACCCTCTGCGGATAGTTTGTACTTCTGAGACTGGTACAGAACGCACAGACTTTCAAATGTAGCAAACACTTTCGATGTGGAGTGAGAAGGGGTGTGATTTTTTCAGGATTGTCTCTTAATCTCATTGAGCCTCCAAAGTTTCTTGAAATAAGTCAAGAAGTCCTAAAAGGGCGAAAGACGTAGACCACACTGTGTCCAAACTTGAAGTTTTTTATTTCTGATAAGGCACAGAGTCTGTAAACTTCATGAGAGGTTGAGGTTCCGGGTTCAGAATAAGGAGGAAACCCAGACCAGTGGGCCATTTTCAGGAACTTTTGCATTCGTCAAATCTCATTCCTGAATTAGTGTTAAGGCATTTGTTGGGAGCTTTGAAATACTTTGCATCAAAGCTCCTTATCACCAGTCCTTTTTCATTGGGGCCTTTAGAGCATTTCCTGAAACAACAATAATTCCTTAGGCGTATGCAGCACCGGCAGCCAAATGAGTGCACTAGTCTCTACCCTCGCAGGTACCCGTTTACTCCTGTAAGTTTAGTGTCTTGCCGTGGGACGCAAGTGTCATGACTGGGACTCAAACCCCACACTCTTATGACGCTGCCATCAAGTCAGACGGTGAAAGATAGAAGCATCTGAGCAGTGAATGAATTTAGTTTTATCAGATTGTGTCATTTTTCTGTAGCCATCATAGCGCAACATGAAAGCTTCTAGTTCAGTCATGTGATTTCTTTGGGATTTTCCTGATTTCAAGATCTTCTCAAAACCTCCTTGAACCTTGAAATTTTCTCGAAAAAAGAAATCAGTGACAAAAGAGAGAAAGAAATAGTCCAAGTTGTGTCCAAACCTGCAGTTTTGTATTTCTGGTGATACACACAATCTGTAAACCTCCTGTCACATGTGAGAGATACTGGGTCTAGAATAAGGGACAACCTCCGGCCGCTAATCTTTTTTCAAGAAATTTCTCATACATCAAGTATCATCCCTACAAGTTGTAAATTCTTTTTTAAAAATGGCATTTATGTTCAATAGTGACAAAGATTGGAGGAAGTTATGAGTTAATAAACCTGATTGAAGATGTACATTGAAGAATTTTAAAACTGAATGCAGATTTTTGCCTCTCTTTTTTTTTTTTTTACTTCAAACCCAAGAATTACCTGTGGAGAGATGGAGTACTATGACAAGACATTTGACAGGATAACGACAAAGTCTCAGCGGAGACTAGCAAGGGTCAACCGGATCTTCCACAAGGTCACCACAACAGATGACCCCATCATAAGAAAGGTACCAAAATGATCAATCATACTGAGCTTTTTATAACCTTGGGGAGAGATACGGACTTCCAATATCTTACCTCTTAATAAACACATAATTCATGCTACTTATGTTGGCCTTCTGTTAACCACTTCACGTTGTTGTTGGGTTTTTTTCAAGAGTATTTCAGAACTTTTTTGGAGCTCCTTAAGTAATCTATTTCCTTTGAAAACATTGTTGCCACAATGAAACCCTGACCTGACCAAGGAAAGGCAACAAAGTTTTTCATTATAAGTTCCGGGAGTTGACATTGTTGAGCAGGCATTCGTGAGCCCTGGCCAAAAATCTGCCCTGGTATGCTGGAATCTCGGAATGCTCAGACTTGCCTCCCATTGAGCCAAATACAATGATGAACTATGGCGTCACGCTGTCCATTCTTGTATGCCACCTTTGTACAGCAGGACAAAGGTCTGGAATGGGGGGGGGGGGGGTTACACAATAAACCCTTGGTTTTTCAAGGCAAGTTTTCCAGAACATGTTGTCACTCTTTGTACAAGTGAAACCTGCCTGTTTTCTTAGAAGTAATTAAGTTGCAATGGAAGCCCACTTCTTGAACCCAGTACCATTCAGTGATTGCAATGGAAGCCCACTTCTTGTACCCAGTACCTTTCAGTAATTGCTCTGGAAGCCCACTTCTTTAAACCCAGTACCTTTCAGTGATTGCAATGGAAGCCCACTTCTTGAACCCAGTACCTTTCAATGATTGCAATGGAAGCCCACTTCTTGAACCCAGTACCTTTCAGTGATTGCAATGGAAGCCCACTTCTTGAACCCAGTACCTTTCAGTGATTGCAATGGAAGCCCACTTCTTGAACCCAGTACCTTTCAGTGATTGCAATGAAAGCCCACTTCTTGTACCCAGTACCTTTCAGTGATTGCAATGGAAGCCCACTTCTTGTACCCAGTACCTTTCAGTGATTGCAATGGAAGCCCACTTCTTGTACCCAGTACCTTTCAGTGATGATTAAAGTTATCCCTGTCTGAAAAAACTAAGTTTTATCGATGTGGATTATCTAGGTATCTGAGAGCGGTACTGGAAGTACAGACGAGTTGTGGACGGACAGTAGTTGTATATAAGGGGCACATTGCCATCAAATCTCATAAAATTTTGCTGTTTGGAATTACTCCTTTAAGAGTTTTTCATGCACAAAAACAACCAGTGTGTTGTTATTAGTAAGTAGTGGTAAAAAACATAAACTTGCCTCCGGAAATACAGGCAGCAGAACAAATGGTGCGCAGAAGGCAACGTGCCGCTTTTCAGCTTTTTAGCTGAATTTCCTTGCTTTGGGGTTTCTCAACTGTGCCATTGAAAACTAAAAAAACACAAATTATTCTTGAGCCAGGCGATTTCCTCATATTTTGACAAACTTTAGTTGCGTGCTTACTAATAAGGACCTGGATAGTATCTGAATTTGTATAATGGAATATTTTGTCTCTTTTCCCCCTGCTTTCTTATCCAATGATGTAGTTGGCCGGCAAAGGCAAGGTGTTTGCCACTGATATAATCTTGGCCACCCTGATGTGCTGTACTCGCTCTGTCTATTCCTGGGATATCGTCGTACAGGTGAGAAATAATCAAGAGACGATGCTCAAAAGTGTTTACATCAAACCCCCATTCTAGTTCACCAGGATAGCCCCCTTGCATATGACGTCACTAGCTTGAACAGCGCCCTCACTGAGGGCAAAGGTGAGATCTATCATTGGCTGAGAGTTGTGCGTGGCGCGTACTTGCTTGCACATTTCTATTGTTTGACCTCGGCGATGGCCACCAATGCATGGGGGGTCTATTGAGTCAGAGCCCGGAAAGTTACGTCATCAAACATTTTTGGATTTTGACAAAATTGTACTAGAAGGGATCAAACGCGGTGGCAGTTTACACTGTTTTGACGTGAGGCTAGAGACTCGTAATTTTTTTTTCATGTTTTCAAAAAGACTCTGTCTATTTGAAAAATGAGTGAATCACAAAACTGACTTTGACCTTGGAGCCCCTCTTTCAATCCCAATTCTTGCAACATCTGACACTCCTTTAACTGTTACAGTCCCGATTCCTCCAAAATCCAATTGCACAATTGAAGGACTGAGAATGATTTGGGACGGCGGGCCTGTGTAACTTTTGCTCATCACAGGGTCGGACATTCCATTATCATCTAAGACCAAGCAACTTGGTGGGGAGTGACATAGGAGAATTTGTGGCGCACTGTAAACCAACAAATAAACAAACTGCTTACGCGGTATGACCAGGTGCAAGTATTGCAATATAACAACAGTTGTTTTGCCCTTGTTGTATGCTAGAGGTTGTCCATTGTTGTCATTCTCATTACTGTGTTTGTTTTGTCCCTTCAGCATGTTGGAGGCAAGCTCTTCTTTGACAAGAGAGATGACCCAGAATTCGGTGAGTTCCATTTTGGCAAGATACAGGAGATTGTAAAACTTGGATACGCTGACTGTGGTTCCGTAAATATTGAATATCCCGGGTATTTATGAATGTGTTTTTTTTTGTATTGTGTCTTCACAGATTTGCTGACGGTGAACGAGACGGCCGTTGAGACCCCTCAAGATGAGGGGAATCACATGAACTCGCCTCGTAACCTGGCCCTGGAAGCTACCTTCATCAACCACAACTTCTCCCAACAGTGTCTAAAAAAGGTGCGTCTTGCCAACACTAAAGACAGTCCTGTGTCTCGGCCAGGATTATTTGTCAAATCTCATTTTGCCCCGAGTGTTATTCCTTTTTGGCTAGTGTGCCCTCAGGAATGGTTGGGAATGATTGACATGTGTTTTAATAACAGCTATGATAAATTTGCATAATTAATCCTTTGAAATTATGTTAATCAAGTTTAATTTGGAAAAATTGCACTACATTGTGACAGGCGTGATGTTCTTTTTACTTAGTCTGATTTCCGTTTGTTTTGTCCTCAGAATATCAGAAAAACTTTGATTAAATAGCCTGAAAGTCTGTTAAATGCTAAAACATATGTACATGTAGGTCAGCCCTTGTACTAAAAAAAATATTCCTACAAATATCATGCCTGTTGAAAGTAATAGTTTGTAGAAAAACAATTTCGTCAGAAAAATTTATCTGAAACATTTTTTTTGTAAATGCCAGTAAAATGTCATTTGTGCCCTCAACATTTTTAAAGAAACTTCTTCAACAAATAACTATGAATGTACTTACTATTTTCGTCCCAAAACAGAACGGAGAACGGTATAAGTTTGAACAATCCAACCCCTTCCAAGAAGATGACGAATCAGAGGTGGCCTCTGTCGGATATAGGTAAGTGAAGAAGAAATCGTCTTCAATTCCTTCATCAAAAAAAGAGAGAAGTCTTTGTCACATTATTTTTTCGTGTTCTGTATGAAATGATTTAGTGAATCTGATGAAAGTATGATTTCGGTACAGTGGGACATGTATTTATCGGTAAGCTTATAATGTTGTGTTTTTATCCTGTTGTTAGGTCATTATAACATTTATTATGTTGTGTAATGTACACAAAAGTACCCAGTTACACATCGCTAAGAGAAGGGGTTTGCCTCGGTGTTTCTGGCAGTGGCTGCTGAATGCGCTGCAGCACCTTGTTAGCCCTTACAAGGTGCTACATAAATTGGCGTCACAATGCAAAAAATGCAAAAACCTGTCTCAAAATGTGTCCATTTGTTCAAGCGCCTTGAGCATCTATTGGTTGATACATGCGCTGTATAAGACTACATATATTATTAACACGCATTGTTGTATGGGTAAAAGACATAATGTTATTTACAGGCCTTGAACTTCGCTCTTGATGGGGCATGGCAATTTTCCTCTGGTAAGGGGCACTCTATGAGAAAAATTTGTATTTTAACTTTGCAAAGGGCACCACGGCAATTGCTGTAGGTGCCGTAGGTTATTTCGAGGCCTGTATTTAACCCTGATGCAAACTTAACATCTATTCTTACAGCATAGGCACGAGTATCTGCTGTTTGCACATGGTTTTTACCACTTCCTGCCTCCCAAGCTGACATACTTTTGTGTGTAATTTTACCAGAAATCACACATTGCCTCATAGTTGATAACTCTATTGCAGAACTAATGGCGGCACGTTTGTGTTTTTGAATGCCAGGTATCGCAAGTTCAACATCGGTGACGACCTGGATCTGATTGTCCGGTGTGAGCACGACGCAGTCATGATGGGTTCCAACGGAGAGACGCAGTTCATCAGTATGAAGACACTCAATGAATGGGATTCTAAGGTATGCTTAAAAGTATTCCAAGGCTTACAAGGTTACCAGCCCAAATACCATGTCACACGTTGGGACTGCTGTCTTAGCTTTATTTTTGCTTAGCAGAAAATTTTGAAGCACCATTGTCTGCTTGAATTGTCTGCTAATCCGTAGAGCTGCATTAGCATAAAAGTTAGCAAACCACGAAACAATTGTGCCTACCAGAAGCGGGTTACCAGCAAAAGTACCATGTAGTACCATTTTGGGGATCGTAAGACCTTACCATGGTTTAAAAATTTAGCTCACATGCTACCAAAACGGTCCTGTAGCATGCTCTGCAGTTGGTTGACTCCAAGTTGCCTGTAAAAAGTTGCCTAGTGTGACAAGGCAGTTACGCTTGCAAGTCCCAATATTATTTGATATTATTCATGACCGGTGCCTTTGGATGATTTTTTTACAGGAAAGTGCGCCTTACAAATGACTTGTTACTGTTATTATTATTATTTGCACAAATACTCGACAAACGAGCATTCATTTTTTCTGTCATGTCTTCATGTATGTGCTAAATTGTTACACCTTAATTTTGTAATACTTTATTTTAAGAGGCAGAACTCACCCTTAACACTATCCCTGTAGACATTGTCTTGTAAAAAACTGCCGTGGGCTAGTAAAACCACTTCTCTCAGAAAGAAATAATCAGATTACATTGTAAAATAACTTTTTTATTTTTGGAGACTTTTTGCTAGTGTTTCAGTTGTAGCAATTCCCTTGAGAGTAGGTGTTGTACAGTAAAACTTTTAGAAATTATTATGAGCTTGCACAGGCCTGGAAATTCAACTGTGAGAGGGCTTTTTCATTTTGCAAAATCTTAAAGTCTATGGGAAAATTTTGAAGGGGCACCAAGACCTGAGCAACAGAGGCTGTGGCCTCCGTGTAAATCCAGGCCTGCTTGCATCAGCCCAATTAACTGTACTTTGTTTCCTAGGTACATAGTTACTGTTTTAAAATCTTGTATTTTTTAATGAGGATTATTGCTAGTTTTCATTACATATTGGTTTATGAGCTATACATGTATTGCGTTCTTTCCCCCATGATGCAAGTTTAATTGTCAATGTATATTTTTCTTTCTTTTTTCCTACCCTTTGTTAGTGTGTTTTGTAGTTTGTTTTGTTCTAGACTTTTAAAACTTGTTAACTTGGTTTGGTTCTGTAGTTTTGTATTGTACTGTGCCTAAATCTATATTCTTGATACACGGTACTTTCTAAATTTTTTCATCATTATTAATTTTAGTATTATTTCTGTTTCTACAGCAACTTGGTATTGCCGAATGGCGTCAGAAGCTGGACTCGCAGAGGGGAGCGGTGCTAGCTACCGAACTGAAGAATAACAGCTTCAAGCTCTCCAAGTGGACCGTGTGTGCCCTGCTCAGTGGTTCCGACCACATCAAGTTTGGGTGAGACAAGTTATTCTGTTAGAACGATCAACATTGTGAACCCAAATGACTGAGTTTGTTTGTTTGGGGTTTTGGGGTTGTTTTTTTGTGGCTTTAGCAGATAAAGTTGGGCTTAGAATTTCAAGGAATTTCAAGCTTTGTTGGAATCATTTTTAGAAACAATGAACGTCGTTCACTTGTTTCTATGCTTTCTTAGTCAAAAGGTATTTTTGGAAGTTGAAATGCATATTGAATGATCAGGTTTTGCAGAAGCATACACAAAGTAATGTAACATTTTATTGTGGTGTAGGCGGTTCAAGTCTCGCGAGTGTTCACTAACTTAGTTGATTGATTGATTGATTGATTGATTGATCTATCACTATTTTCTTAGACACTCAATAAAGAGGACCGTACTTTTACTGTTATCAATAGGTATGTGTCCCGCCTGAACCCACGCGACTCGTCCAAGCACGTGATCCTCGGGTCCCAGCAGTTCAAGCCAGTGGAGTTGGCCTCGCAGATCAATCTGAACATGGACAACGCCTGGGGCATACTGCGCTGCATCATCGACAAGTGCTTCAAACTGAAGGAGGGCAAATACCTCATCCTGAAGGATCCCATGAAGGTAGACGCCTGAGAAATCATTTCAAATTGACTTCCCTCCCAGCAATTTGTCAATGTGCCATGCTTGGGTCACTGTACAAAATCTGGTTAAAACTGCACTTACGGGGGGGCCCCAAGGTCAGAATGGGTTTTGTGATGCACTTGTTTCCGTTAGGCACTTTTAATTTCACCCAAAAAAATTATTTGGAATGAGAAATGTTTGATTTATGATTATTCATTGTTTATTATTTTGCCTGGCAGCCCGTGATCCGTATCTATGACATCCCTGACAACACCTTCAGCTCTGACGACGATGCGGAAGAATCGTCGTCAGAAGAGGAGGAGGAGGATGACAATGGTAAGACACATCCCCTTTCCCTCCCCCCTCCCATCGGGTTTCTGATCAAGAACCTAGTAACAGAAACTCCTCAAAAGGATGTTTAACCTGAAGTGTTTGGATTTGGATAGACAGATGTTTGCATAATGCTATCAACTTCAAAAATCTTACGTTCCAAAGTGTTGTGTTTTTCATCTGTATTACTTAACCATTACTCCTTAGGCATACTTGCCCACAGGTTACCTCCTTTCTTGTGTCACTCCACACCAAAATGTCAAGTGTAGAGACACAGGAAGCAGGACCAGAGCCTTGCTCCATACATAAATAGAGAGAAATACCACTCGAGAATAATGTGCTCTCTCTTGCTCAAAGCTAAATTGGAAAAGAGAGTGAGCCCAAAGGTCATGACCCCAAACTTGTAAATATGCTAATCACAAAGTTGGATCAGACACTTGAACATTGAGGGCGTATTTGGGTTTATTTCCTTCATTAGACTTGGATAAGATTGGTATGCGTGGCCCAGTGATAAAGCAGTTTTTTAGTCAGGCCTATGGTCGCCAATCCTCTGCAACTTCCTTAAGAGGGTTTGGGTTCTAACGTTGCAGGCCTAGAATTATCATCAGTGAGAGGACAAAGCCATTTTCATTGTGCAAAGAGCACCGCTATAAAGAGCACTTCTAGTGTCTTAAAGTCTATGGGAAACTTTTGGAGTGGCACCAAGGTCAAGACAAGGCCAAGACATGGCCTTCAGGGCCTCCATTTAATTCCAGGCCTGGGGGATCTAGCGTCAGGGTCTGCAATGATGAGCAAAAGTTATCCCTGTCTTATGTCAAATCGTGAGGATATTCATTTTGAACTGAGACAGACAGCCTGACCATCCCCACACTTCTCTGAAGACTTCAAGTTGTCAAGTTTATTTTCTATTTTTCTTATATTGAGCGCGTCCGGAGTTAAGGGCGGGTTAGGAATTTTCATTTTTGAAGGACATGGCTGTTTTTCATTTAATAGCAAAGGGCGCTTCCTTTGGGAAATCCTGTTGTCTTTGGGAATGTTTTTGAGTGGGCAGTGACGGGGCCACTGTGCACCTCCAGGCCCACAAGTTTAAGTTTTGCACGATTTCTTTTTATTTTATGTTTAAAATGCACTGTATTTTTCCCTTTATTTTGGCAGACGAAGACGCCTAAAGAGCTTGAGTCAAGCCAGATTATCCTCAATCTTGTCACCAGTAAACACAGATGTTATATTCCGTCAGAGAGAAAAAACAAGAGGACAATTTAAGGCATCTGGGCCCACTATCATAAAGCTGTCAAGCGCACAGGATTGCTAAGCAAAGTTATGTACTGCTTTAGCAGAAATGGGGTACCGTGTAATCATACACTGGTTCCCTGGTATTATTTGCTAAGCACATAAAATTGGTAAGGAATTATTATCTCTGCCTAACAGCTTTATGGCCCTTTAGGTGATGGCTTGAATTTGCAAGGGATTTATAAATTTGTCTGTCGCAGTCTTGTACTTCTTTTCATCCATATTTAACCTCATGCCACCATGGGCCCCTGGGGGCGTAAGTGCATCTCTTGTAATAACACCCCTAGAAATAGAGCCTGGAGAATGCTTAGACTGGTCACCTGTCTTCATCCACAAGGATAAAGACTGGCAAGGGGCGAATTACTTTGATGACAGTTTTGTGTCTAAACTAAAACTCTTTTTTGGCCCCTTATTTTTTTTTTCAAGCCAATTCGTAAATGATTGAATTGTGCACCAACTTTGAGTCTTGAGTAAATCTAGGATGTGGTAGATTGGTGAAATGCTTGATTATAATCAATAATCATTTAGAATCATATGTGGTCTTACTTTTCTCTTACAACTTTTCAGGGTGTAGTGTAGTGTTGTGCGTATACACTTTTTTTTCCAATCATATTCATTTTGTTCAGTCTCGAAGATAAACAATGCTTAACTTTATTCACCCACCTCGATAGTTTGTTTTTTTTCACTCGTGAAAATCTCAAGGGATGGTTGTGATTCTGAATCCAAAAATAACCATCTGGAGATTTGTGTTTAAGGTTGAGAGTGAAGGTGAACCGTATAGGACTTGAGCCTGGTTCTTACTCCCTGTGGATGTGAATGCGAAGGGAAATCAACCAATTTTCAACAATTTTGCAAGAGTTGGGCTATGCTCAACTTTTGCGAAACATTCTCAGTGAAAGTGGAGCTGTGATGCCAATTTTGCTTTGCTTGCAGCATTCACAGGAATGTGAGTTTTAATTGTGATGCTAGTTTTTGCTTTATGTTCAGAGTATTAAAGTGGGCCAAATATCATGGCTCTGCTTATGACAGAATTCTGCGCTTGCGGTTACCATTTCTGCGCAAGTTGTGTAAGCAAAGAATGCTGAGTAATATTGTACTTTTGCACACAAGCAAAACATTCTTGTCAACCTGTGAAATATGCATGTTAATGTTAAGCTTAAATTCAAATGCCTCTAAGTGCAGAGTTTTGGCTTACAGTAAAAAGCAGAGCCATGGAATTGGGCCCAGTCGTATTGGCTCTATGCCAAACTATTTATCACACTGGTTTGACGAAATAGATGCTCAAGCAAACACACACTGGTCTTATTTAAAGGCTTATGTATTTATAAGAGAACTCATTGCATCTACCGAAGCTAGGTAGTATGGCTCAAAACACCTTGAATCGAGACTAAATGCTTCCAAGACTGGAGTTTTCTTGTATGATTATATAGTTGGTATTTTTAGGGCTAAATCACAAGTGGTGTTTTGTGTCTTAGGGATGTGGGGATCTTTTAGTCTTTGAAACAAACCGGAAATAAATAAGAACAAAAGACCAATAAAATATATGAACTGATCGTGTAAAAGTATTTCGCCCGATAGTTTTATTTTCTCTGTTGCCAACAGTCAATACAAAATCTTTAAGAGATTTCTCATTAAACATCTTTCATCCATTTATATAAAAAAATAGTCCTTCAATAAATTTAAGTGTATACTTATACATGCAAATGTTCTTGATATTTCTTCAAATCAACTGTAAACCAGTAACGTGTCCAAACGGTCTTAAAACCCAGAGATGACGTTGGAAATCTTGCTTTCCACCGGTGTTATTATCTGTCTTATTTATCCCTTGCTCCTTGGGCCTACTTGCCAACACTCACAAGCAACCGCCACTCTCGTGTCACTTCACACCAAAACGTTTTGTGTTTTTATTAGATTGGTATGCCTGGCCCAGTGAAAGCAATTGTTACTTGGGCCTACAGTCCTCAATCCTCTGCAATCGGACAATTTCCTGAAGAGGATTTAGGAGGGTTCAATTTAACGTTGCCCCTCTTTGCTGCCAAGTCAAAGAATTACCCTGCCCAAGCAGGTACCCATTCACTGTCCCCGGTGATACATTACTTTGTACCTTGGTCCTTATAGGGGTCTTCTCTGGTTCCCACCCCCCCTTGTCAAATGTTACTTAGACCTCTTTGTCCTCTTCGCACCCTTCTGGTCCCCATCATCCGATGCCTTCCTCTTCTCCCCGTCGTCCGATGCCTTCCTCTTCTCCCCGTCATCAAGCTGAGCCAAGAGGCTTGGTTGTAGCTTAGAAGCCATGTAGTGAGTCCAGAGCGCAATTTCCACCTTGTGTGGCGTCCACTCTGCTGATGAATCTGAGGAAAGAAATACAAAAAGTAATCATGACAAAAAAGTAGAGACAGTGAATGGGTACCTATTTGGGCAGCTTCGTTCAAGCCTGAAATTTATACACGACACCCCTCTTGGTAAAGAACACATCAGACAAGCTCACATCGACAAAGTCATACAGCCAGCATGCTTTTTCTACGTCTTTCCCACTCTTTGGCACAAACTCTGGATCAATTTAAACGCCTTCTCAAAACTTGTATGTTATTTTCTGACTAAAATTTTGTTTGAACTCTAATGACTCAGTACAGCGCATTGGGACTCTGTGTGTAATGCGATTTACATGACTGGGTTAATTATTATTATTGTCTGTATGTATGCTGTTTGTGCAAGGTTTTTGCTACTGATGACACTAAAGTTGTCAGATATGTTTTCCTATGACGGGAACCGATAGCTATGACAAGACATTGAGTCTTCACAAATCCTCCAAAAAAACCAAAACAATCTAGCTCAATGCACTTGTATGTGCTTCAGCTCACGTTGGAATTTACATCTCACTTTCAAACAAGATTGCTGTGGGTGTCCTTTGATTTTGCCGTTGTTTGCATTGGTGTCCTTTATAAAGTACCAATTTAAAGGTTTTATACAGGAGCTGACAAAATAGTCAAAATCAGTGTTCATGTTTCAAATAATAGTCTGCACATTTTGTGCAGAGAATTTTCAGTTTATTCCTGAATTTTGATGATGTTCAATCAAAGCGGCATTGAATTTGACCTTTGGACTTGCGCAAAAATTCCTCCTTGGAATGTAACTGACCGGTGACGCCATGTTTAAAGATTCACTCTGAAATAGTATCAGTTAAAATGAAATTTTACACCATTTGAAGGTGCGGTTAGAAACTTAATATTTCCCCCCACTTTTATGAGGGCTCATTTAATCTATTGGAAAGAGAGTGCATCACAAAACTTCATTTGACCTTGGAGCCCCTCTTTAAGATGCATATTTTACCTTCTTTCTGGAGTCTCTTGATGCAAGCTTTCACCTCTGCAGAATACTGTGCGTACTGAGCTGGAGTGTACTTGAGTGGTGCCAGGCCAGGTATGGGTAGCATACTCTCGTCTGCCATGAAGGGGGCATGCTCAGGAGCACCGGCTGCTAAGATAGCTGTCAAGAGAAAGGATATTTCAAATCAAAAATGCTCAAGAGTATTTTGTTAGTCTTCAGTCAAGACTTGATTCAAGACTCACAAAATCTTTCCTCAAATATCTTTAGTTCTGTGCTTTCTGTACAAAGGTATTGTGGGGAAAATTTTGGAACAGCAAGAAGAAAAGAAAATGGACAGAGAAAGCAAAATTTTGTTTACCGGTATTAGAAATTGGTACTTGTGCCTTCATATTCACTACCTTATGGAGACCGAGAACAAAACAGAAAAGGGAAAACAAAGGGTCTCCATAGGGAAATTCTAAAGACTGGGTTGCTCCACAAGGAATTTTGTGTACAAAGTCTATGGGAGGTTCTTAACTACAGGGACAAAGGAAAGAACAAAAGATGTCTCCACAGGGATGCAAAAACAGGAATGTGTGTTTTTATCTGTGTAACATTTTGGGCAACTCAACCTTTCTGCCCCCCCCCTCCCCATACGCCCATGAGCACACAGGCCCACAAGCAAAAGTTCCTTGCTTAATACCTGTGAAAAACGCTTACATTACGTAATTTTCTGCAACCATAAGTGCTGGTTTTTTAGCCAAAGGTAAGCAGAACCATGATATTGAGCCCAGGACTTGTTCAACCTAACTTTACCTGAGGCTGTGGCTGGCCCTACTGCTCTTAGAACAGTCATTTCCTTGATGGCTTTCTCAAGGTTGGGTAAGCTCTTGAAGGCCTTCTTGCTGGCAGATTCAACCAACTCTGGTTTGTTCTCTTGCACCATCTCATTCAGCCTGGGTCGGAATTTTCCCCTCTGAGGAGAAGTAAAATCATGGGCAGCCAATCAAACAGCAAAAACTAATTTGATAGTAGTACTTTTAAACATAAACCTCTTGCATAGGACAGCACAAACTTGAACAGCGCCCCCACTGGGGTCAAAGGAAGACCGATCATTGGCCGAGAGTTCCACGTTTCCATTGTTTGACCATAGCAATGGTGGCCTATGCAAGCGGCCTATTATCTGATTGGCTGGCGTGCTACATACACAGTGTATATCAAATTGAAATTGATAATTTACAAATAAAAACAATGAACACCTGTTGGAGTTCAAGATTCTCGTTAAGAACGTAATTCCCCCCCCCCCCCTCCCCCCGGATTGGTTTATACAATCATTATTCAATTAGTAATGAATCTGCATTTGTTCCAATGAAAAATAAATCAGATTAGCGTAACTAATCCAAATTGGATTTTCAAACAATTGACAGATCCCAGGGGCCAATTTCATGGCTCTGCTTTACCAGGGAATTATGTGCTTCTGGCCCACAGAATCAGGTACCTTATAGGGTACCCGAAGAGGATACCTCTGTGGTATGCAGTGCCATGACATTGGACCCACATCCTGCTGACAAGAATTTTGTTATATTGTTCTTGAGACTCCTCTTCGAAACACATACAACAATTTACTTCTCTTGGTGATGGTTTTGGGCCTAACATTCGATCATTAAATACTTACAGTTAATTTCCATTTCATGAGCATAGTGATTTCTTCATGGGTGATGTATTTAGGCTCTCGCCCCTGAATCAGCCCAGGTAGTTCCTCCTGGTACCTACAGAGAGAGAGATTAAGAGGGGGGGGCATGGACAAGTTGATTCTTTAAAGAAAAACAAATTCTCCTTCAAACTTCTCTGCTTTCAAGGGAGACACTGTTCTGACTTGTCATAGCTTTTTCTCACAGACTACATCTCTTTGGAACTACTTACCTGGTTCATTGTTCCCTCAATCCTACGATCTTGCCCGTTTTAAGAGGAGCAATTCCTACCGTCAACTTCCCAGTCTTTTGCTTTTTTTCTTCTTTGTAACCCCTATACATGAAATGGCTTTTTGCCTTGTTAGGGGGTGATTATGCGTTAGCATTAAAAATACATAAATATGTCAAACTAACATAAATAAATACATTAAAAAATCAACAAAATTTTAATTTTAGGGCAGGTCTTCAACCCAAATAAACTTTTTCAATAAGCCGAATAGCCCAATTGCCCCTCCAACTAGCAACGTGACTCTGTACTCTTTTAATTAAAGGGGCTGTGTCATCATGATCAAAGCAGGCCTGTGGCTGTACATGGAATTATAAACTCTCACCCAGTTACTGCATGCGCGCACCCTCCGTCTGCATCATATTGATGGTAAGCATGCAGCCAAGCTGTAACTGGGTTGAGAGTTAATAATAATTCCATGTGCAGCCACAGGCAACACAGCCCCGTTAAGGTGACCCATTAAAGAGCAGACATTTCTGCACTCGTAGAGTCAATCGGCAGCAGCTCAACTCACCATTTATCCAAGTCCAGAAGTTGTTTCTTTCCACCCGGCTTCTTAATGTTGGATGCCTTGAGCTTGATGACGTCACCATACAGACCAAGAGCCTTCTCCCAGGCTGATGGACTGCCGGATGTGAAGAACTTTGTTGTACTCATGACGTGCAAATCAAAGGTTTAGTAGATTGTGGTTTCACTGATAAAATCTGAAGGGAAAAACCAACTGTCACTGATCAGAGTTGATAATAATAGTGTCACCATGATCAAGGGGTAGACCCAGTAACTGGAGTGCTGTATTCCTTTCATAAAGATTTTGACATCTGCAGTACGACCGCAGCAGATGTCGAATTCTTTTTTAAACGAGTACAGCGCCCTAGTACAAGTACTGGGTCTAGTCAAGAAGTTCGACTGCTGTACTTGCAATCACAAGGTTATGGGTTTGAATCCAGCGGAAGCTAACCACTGATTTCACAATGACAATAAGTGTTGTCGTTTAATTACTGAATCCCAATTTATTGATTTGTGCAATTCATAGTCATTGACGTCAAACCAATGTTTGTATGAGGGAGATTGGCTCTTGCCAGCGTCTATGTGATGATATATTCGTTCTAGAAGTACTAGGGGAATCTATCTCCGGTGAAAACTTAATAATTTAATGCCACTTGCCAGACCCAATTCTGTTAGTGTTAGCACACCCCTACATCAAGGACTTATCCAGCCCACTCCATTATCCATAGATTCCATGTAGTTGTCCTTGGGGTGGGTGGGGGGGGGGGGGGGGGAAGGGGGTGAGTTGTCAAATCTGACAGTCATATTTTCATTCATTCTACAGTACCATGTCGGTAAATAAGATACTGTTTTTTCATATATTGGATTAGACCCAGTAACTAGGGTGCTGTACTCCTATTTAAAAAATGTTGACATCTTCGATTAATTTTTTTAAAAGGAGTACAGCACCACAGTTACTGCAAACTACTATAGTTTATACTGGGTCATATTGGATCAGATATATTTTCTCTATGATTGGATTGAAAAGTGGCGGTCGGATGCTTAATTCATTCCCACACCAATATTACTAAAATCAAAGCAATATAACTGTTATTACACTTACACTAATGTTGTTCTACCTGTTGACATCGGGCTACTCTCTGATCACAAAATGTAAACACACACGACATGTGCCCATTTCCCGCGGTATCAATAGAACACGCCCTGTTTATTTTAGAACCAATGAGAGACTTCGTTCTGTAGCTTAATATCACGTGACCTTATACTAGCCAATTAAAAATCCTGTCTCTACAGAAGCGTAAAAGATAATCAAACATGGCCGCGGTTTGTTTGAATCTTTCACCGTTCGGTAAATATTAGTTAAAACACCTTGGTAAGTAATCCTTTTGTATAAATATTTAACTGTTGAATTGAAGTAAGTTATACCCATAATAATGACAACTTCAAAACCGGTTTTTATTTTTCTTCAACAATTTCTTGCGCCACTCTTTACAACCGGCAAAATTAACCTTTCCGTGAATTTAGTGCTGGTTGCTTGGTGTCCAGACGTCTGTCGTGCAATTAGAAATGAAACGAAACCTGGGCTATTATATACCGTACTATTTTGTAAAAGAAGGAAAGTTTAGAAAAGTTTTTGAGTCAAGATCATAAGATGACAAACACGAGACTGAGACTGGGAGAGTGAGAAAGAGGGTAGGTAAATAACTTAAATTCATTCATCCAACTCTCCATGCATATCTCGGCAAATGTTAATTAGTCAATTAATATGATAATGTCTAAGAATTCGAATGGTAAAAATTGCATTCATTCGATTCTGTTTTCACACCAATTTTCAAGTTTCATTGACATGTCATTACTAGTACTACACTAAAAAAAAACTAGACATACAAATTTGTTTGATAACAAATTCGAGGTGTTCGGATTCAAGTAAAGCGGACTGGAGTGATCGTGAGCTGTGCCGTTTGTTATTGTGAAAACAGAATGAATAGCTATTAAATAATGTTTTTTAAAGCGTTTTCAGAACTTCCAGTTTAGAAAGGTTAAAAGGTCAAGACAAGGTCACCAACATATTCATTTTTGTGAAGTATGTGGAGCCCATGTAGAAACAATTATAAAAATTCTGCAAAAGGCTTCTATTAAAACTGTATTTTGAACTGTTTTATCTTGCTGCCAGATGGCGCTCTTAAATCTTATTTTGTTTTAACCAGACCCTTGTCAGACTACAACATCGTTAAAATCAACTCCAAAAAAGTTGCACACTTTTTGGTTCACGAGTTATGTTTTTTTTCCATACACAGTACATATTCATAATATACCTGAGCGGGGATTAGCATCAATTCAATCCGATAGTTGAAAATTAAACCATGACAAAATAATGATTTTTGAAAGTAAAAAAACAAAACAAAAAACACTAGGCAAGTTCATGGATGAAACATATCAACATTATTGTAGACAAAAAAGGAATGCCCCCTCTTTTTAACGGTGATTTTGAAATAAAGCTTACCATTTTAATCACCGTGTCTGAAGGGCATACTCAGAGGGCCTAGAGCGCCTTTGGCAGGCATGGTCACGTCGATCGACGTGACGTGGGTCTCGGTGTTTGATGAGAAACAAACCAATGTCGTTCTTTTTCAGTTGAAGTTTTTGTCATTTAGTCAAAGTCATACAAATCCCTAAAGCAGGTGGACATCTCAGTAAAACCTCCTCTTTTATTCCTTGTTTTAAATCCAATGTTAGAATTTGAAGAAAAAGATGCAGAACCCGGCCAAGACTTTTCATTTATTTGTCAATATTTGTAGATTAACTTTGAATCGTATAATATACTATTTGGGGCCAAAATTAGTGTGAACATGGCTGTAGGGTTCAGTATCTTTTCCGATTTTGACATAAACCATTTCATTTGCAGACATTTTCAACTGCTTGAAGCAACGCAACCATGTCCATGGATTATACGACAAACTACTCCATGAGTAGCGATACTTCAAAAGGTAACACTAGCAGAACGCTGTAGTTTTTCAGAGTGTTAGGAGTAAGTCGTTCCTATCCCATAAAGTGTCTGAATAATGTAGTTTCTCTGAAAGTTCATAAGAGTTGGATTGTTTGTTTCTTCAGATAATCTTCCCAACAAGGGGACTCGGCAAACCCCCAGATGGGGATATACCTGTAAACGCCAAGCTTGCAACGGCCAATCTCTCTCATGCAAAAATTATGATTAAGAATTGCACAAATTAATCATTCGTGATTCAGTAACTACATGTAGGTGATAATGCTTTTTTCTAGTCATTGTGAAATCAGCAGTTAGCTTGGCATGCTTCCCACATTCGAACCTACAATCTTGTGATAGCACACACCTGGAATTTCATCTTTTTAGAGAGGGCAAGGCCATTTTCATTTTGCATAGGGCACTTTCATTGGGAAACTCTTAAAAGTCTATGGGAAATTTTTGAAGGGGCTTCAAGGCCAGGGCAACAGAGGCAGTGGCCTCCGTGTGATTCCAGGCATGAATGCATTCTAACAGTAACAACTTGACCAGGGTGATCTCACAGAGACCATGGTTTCTCAATTCAAAGTATATTTCCAGATATTCTCAGTCACTGGTCAGTATTCTGTACAGAATACTTATGAGTATCTCTAAAAAAATATTGTCTCTTTTAAAATAAGACTCTTGTTATTACAACATTCTTTCTGCAAATTGGGATGTTTCAGCTCAGAAAATGCTTAATGATTTTACTTAATTATCCAGATGACACTGCCATCGCTAATGAGCTACTGAAGCGAGTCAACTTGCCACCGGTCAGCGACCTTTCAGAATGCACTTCATCTATCTTTGTTGCACTCTGCGAAGGTATTCTGGGAGATCCATTGCAAGGTAACAAACAAATTATTCCGGAAAGAATTTTATATTAACTACGCCACTATAGAAAACACTGGATGTTTTAGTTTCTGAAATGTGTGGAATTGGTGGTTAAAATGTTGACAACGCATGCATCTTGCTCTGCCCTGGGCCACACAAACAAAAACGAGACACAGTGCAATAAAAATGGTGGAAGCTTACATTTTGTTGTAAGGATTTGATGTGAAGGATTTTTCGGCACTTTTTCCCAGTTGTTATTGGTCATTCCATTAAATGGCAGAGCTTAATGGAATGATCCGGTAGAAAGTTTAGGGCCGACCAAGATAACACACCAAAAAGCACTCAAGCCTGAGCACTAAGGTCATTTGTTAACTACCTGTACTTTTGTCCATGTTCAACCTCCATACCCAAGCTTACCATCACTGGAAAGAGAAAGACTGTATCTTTCTAGTGATGGTAAAATAAACTAAGGTTGCTATTATACAATACCTTCAAATTAGAGTGGAAAGATCCAAAATGTCAACACCTACGGAGCACCATACGCAAGAAATTTGTCATTACTGATCAAGCTCTAAAATACAATTTTCAAGGTACTAATAGGATTTGTGAAACTGAACTTTTAATACTTAAAATTTCACTTGTGTGAGAATGTGTGCTTCACGCTTGAGTGATCAAACAAACTGGACTCCAGCGGTTGTTTATGTCAAATGAATTTGGTAACCAGAGGATTCAAAAGAATAATTTTTATATCTCAATTGCTCTTGATGTTCTTGCTCTCTTATCAGGAATATCCTACGTCCCAGTCACTAAAGAAGACGAGATCCACAATGTTCAGGTGGTCGTTGACCACCTGGCAGACAAGGTACTCCACTGTGATCTGTCCCACATCAACGGCCGGGCTGTCATCGAGGGGGACCGCGTCGCAGTGCAGTACCTACTGGAGATCCTACTGGGCGTCATGGACTACATCATGGGAGGGATTGACAGTGAAGGATCGGCGACCGACTTTGAAGGTGTGCAGGGAAGAAGGGTTGTCGGTTTGTCATTGTTTTAAACTTTGTCATTTAGTTTATAATACTACTTTGCCTCCAGCTCCAGGGGTAATTTCAGCCCTCGTTGAGTTCCCAGTTGTACATCTGGTTGAAGAGAAGCATACTATGGTTAATTGCATGATGGCTGACAAGGCTAGAATTTGAATCCTCTCACTGAAGACAAAGCCAACAAACCTTGATGCAGTATTTTTGCCAGGATAACTTCAGGTGCTAACTCAGCCCTAATAGTTCCTCCAATAGATAGGTTGCAATATGACGTAAATTGGCCATCTTTACGGGCAATTTGGAACACACTGTCATGCGTTTTGCGCGAGAACGGCGTGCAGCACGCGCACATTTCACAAAACTCATTGCAGGATTGGTTAGTAAACTGCGCGGCTGCGTTAATAATCTGAGCGCTTGACGCGCCTGCAAGCCAAAATGCAATTTGCCCGTAAAGATGGCGTCTATTGGGAACTATCTATCGTACAACTATATGAAGAGAAGCACATTAAGGTTAAATGTGTTTCAAATTCATTGCATAATTACCAGGATTCAAAACCCACGTTCCGAAGACTTATGCCACTGGAAACTAGCAGTGTTTCCGTCACAAGACTGTAAAATGATTAACGTTCGCGTCACATTCTATCGTAGATGGTGATCTCATAGATCCAGACACAATGACTAGAGGGACGGTATCTGCCATCACGGACGTCTTGAGGGAAGAATTTGGACCCAGAGGTGGGAAAGACAATTATTACAGACCACCGTCTAATGCATATGAAAGGTACGATAAACATACTTCATTTTAACCTTTATTTTAACCTTACTATTGAAATAAATTATACATTGTTCAAAACTTTGTACTAATTATTGTTTACATAAACTATGGATTATGTGACAAATATCAAATGACAAGGATGTATGTATGTGATATATAACACTAATATAGGATGTATTTTATTCGTACAATATAGCAGAATATGATCACTCGTTGAATCTCAGGGATGTGATTTCTCCGTTTTTAACCGGAATTCCGTTTGTTTTTTTGCCCTCAAAAAAAAAAGAAATTCCGGGGTTTTTTTTTGCCCCCCCCCCTTTTTATTCTTTTTTTTAAAAGATCAAATTCATAAAATAATGAAGATAAAACCATATAATAACGCCCAGATTGCAGAGTAGGGCTTTTAAAACCAAAGATAAATGTTAATATTGGGCTTCATGCTCGCAAGTTTTCAAGCTCGCATGCTTTCGCTCTTCTCGCTCAGAGTTCAGGTTTTTTTCTCAACAGCCTATCACATCCCTGGAGATTCAATATGGACTGTTCCATTTCACTCAGATTCACCTTATTAAATGGAACAGTCCAGATATCACCTTGTGCTTATATTCCGGTTTATTGTACTCATATGCATCCAATATTTGTATATTAAATTGTAAAACCTCTTCATCTGACCATTTTGAATGTATTAAAATATTGTGAAACAAAATTACGGTCTGGCAAAGATATTTATGTTTTTGTCTTCTCTCTCTAAAATTTGCTTTCCTGTTCTGAATAAAGTTTTTGTGAAACACTAACCATGGTGATTTGAAACACTAACCATGGTGATTTGAATCTACCTTTCAAATTGGCAGACCTTATGATAGTCAAACCATTAGCGATATATCAAAACACCTGAGCCAGCCTAACAGCCAATCAGAAGGTGACTCTACAGCTGAGCTCATCAAGCTGGGGATGAAAGATTCCTCGTCGCGGGACATCCCTCAACGAGACATTCAAACCTCAGGTAAGGAGAAGAGTCTTGACCTCATCATAAGCTTGGGCTTTCCGCTTGTTCTAACCCATACACACTTGCTTTGCTGAGATGTAGAACAGAGAACCATTCCAATAGCTTTTTTCCATGTACTGCATTTCTTTGGAACTCCTTGCCTGGTGCATGTTTCCCTCCATCCTACAATCTAGACTGTTTTTACAGGAGTATTAATTTCTACCTTCAGTTATTTTCATCTTAAATATTTTTGTTCTTCTAGCCTCTTACCAAAAGTGGCTTTTAGCCTTGTTTTGGGTGAACTTGCCTAACAATTTTTTTTTTTTATTAAAAATCTGTTAATGTATTTGTGAAGTGTCATGGCGGAGTCTGATGCATCAAGCTCAAGTTCTTGTGTTGTCAGAGTGTGGGTTCAGGTCCCGGGTGATGCACTTGTGTCCTTGAGTAAGACACTCAACCAAAATTGTGTCCTTCAGATGGGCAGTAGAGCCGTAGGTGCCTTGTGTTTTGTGATGCACGTTAAGGACTCGGTACACATAATCGTTAAGACCAAGAGTGTCTCTGGCAAGGCCAGCTGCATATTGCACCACAGCAGTCTGTAAACCTCTTCAAGTCACTATATAAATGGATCTCATGGCTCCATAAAAACTCATTGTATTTTAAAACTCCTTCCGGAAACTTAGTGATTAGGCTTTGAGAGAGAAATGTCTGCAGGTGTTTCCTGCACAGGTGTCAATCCAATACTGTCTGCACCTATCCTGAAATTGTTTGACTTATTTATTTGAATCTACTTTCATACATGACCCAGTTGGTTTAGGCTTTCCTATCGATTGAAAGGTGGTCACATGACCAATTAAAACCAGTTTTATATTGCTGATAAAGACATTACTGGAGCTGTGAATGCATTTTCTGCGCTCATAGCCATACGCATGTTGGCGCACTAGCTTACCCAGGTTCTAAGTTATGCTAAATGCAATCAATACATACCGACTCGCAATTTATAAGCGTAAGCACGACCGTTGAGTGTCGCATGCACTTTGACCCCTTGCGAAACAGAGCCTGAGGACGTAACAGGAATTGAAAATTTAGGCCTACAAAACAGAAACGTTCTACAGATTGTCACATCCAAATAACTTGTGTCCATTCCTCCATCCCATCCTCCAGGAGCAATCTCGGTTAGAGACTCCTCGGGAGACATCCCAGATGGCCAGCCATCAAAGTTGTACCGTCACCTCCCTAAGCCTGACGACAGACCAACAAAAACCTCGTCACCAAGCCCCAAGGCTTCAGGGGTGGTCGACTCAACCACCAGATCCCCAAGCAGACAGAAAGAGGATCTTACTCTACAGGTAGGTGATTCTTGATTCTTGGTTCTTGGTTCTTGGTTCTTGGTCCTTGGTTCTTGGTTCTTGGTTCTTGGTTCTTGGTTTTTGGTTCTTGGTTCTTGGTTTTTGGTTCTTTTTTGTATAGCTCCAAACAGTGAAAACTTATCCGCGATGAAGTTTGTATTATGGGTTTTGAGGCATTGCTTGGTGAGGTTATCAGTGTATATTCAGTTTGCAGTAACACCATGTGTCCCGTGATGATGACTAGAGCAGGCTAGTTGAAACATTGAGACCAATCAAGAACTTTACTTTGATGAGATGGTCTGCATGGCCTAGCATGTAGTACCTGGGTTAGAGTTCATAATTCCATGTAATGCCACAGGCCTGCTTTGATCAGTTTACCACCTTTTTTCAGAGATTGCACACATATAAGATTATAGAAACAATGACTACAGTCAAGGAAAACACAAGTTCAAAGCCAACTTCCCCAAATTAATTTTGGTCACACCTTAAACTCTCACAAAAGTGGGTTAAAGGTCACAAGATGCTTTGTAACCAATACAAATGCACCATAGGTAAGGCTGATTTCAACGGCCCTGCCAAATACACAGTCCGAAAATCGGGCCTGTTTAATTGGCATGGGGCACTGCTGGGGCTTATCTAAATATTGTACCATTCACAATAAAACAATAAAATATTGAAGCAGATCATGGAGGAGAAAAACAATCAAACAACATTTTTAAGGCTAAATTGAATTTTCCCTTGTTTTTGTTTTCAGTTTATTTATTGACATTTTTTGTTTGTTATAGGATTTGTCTGGAGTTTATTTATTGACATTTTTTGTTTGTTATAGGATTTGTCTGGCAGTTCATTCTCATCAGTCTCTTGGCCCAAGCCGCCGCCTGCTCATGTAGTCTCCGACCACCAGCCACCGAATGAGTTCGATAGCTTGGGTCTGAGACCAAGACCTGCCTTTACTAAGGACAGACCAGCCGGCGACGCTTACGGGGCTGCAGACAGTCTGCTAGGGAGCCTAAGAGAGGGTGGTCCACAGCACCACGTACACACCCATCATCATTACCATCCTCCAGGTAATTGAGTGAAACTACAAGTCAGAAGGAGACACCATGTAGGGTTGGGACGTTTAACTTTTTTAATGGGAGGGTACACCTTTGGTAATTACTCCAAAAATTAATGACCATAAAAACCTACTTGGTAAGAAGCTCTGCAGCTGTTGATAACGTATAATATTTTGAGAAACGATTTCTTTCAAAGGAATATGGTTTTAGAGAGAGGGATTAAAAAACTCTTCAATCTGACAAGCCTTTCTCTTTGATGCGAATTAAGTGTCTTTATCAACGATTTACACAATTTCACTGACAAGACAACATGACATAATGATGTTGAACCACGGAGCAATAAAGTAGACCTACTTATTAAATATTTGCAGCTAAACAGAAAGTGAATACTAAAATTAAAAGAAAATGAATGCAGAAAGTGAATACTGAAATTAAAAGAAAGTGAATGCAGAAAGTGAATACTGAAATTGAAAGAAAGTGAATGCAGAAAGTGAATACTGAAATTGAAAGAAAGTGAATACAGAAAGTGAATACTGAAATTTTAAGAAAGTGAAAACTGAAATTGAAAGAAAGTGAATACTGAAAGTGAATACTGTAATTGAAAGAAAGTGAATACTGAAAGTGAATACTGAAATTCTGACGGAAAAAACCTTGCTGATGTAACGCATTTTAAGACCCGACCCTTGTCCATCACACTTAAACTCGCCTATAGTCAGCTTAGATTTTGTCGTCTTGATAACTTCCTTATTGCATTTGTTCCCACCAGTGAGCAGGAAGCCCTCCACCAGCACAGTTCCCCCAAAGTCTCCCCCGCATGCCACCCTCTCGAGACCCCCAGCATCTGGGGGGATCTCATCAGCGGGCAGCTCTCCATCAAGGGGAATCGGCGAGAGAGAACAGTACAGAGGTGAACGTCTTTTGATTCCTGAAATATCTCGTGTATTTCTTTACAAATATTATTTAAATTCTTCAGAACAGTGTTCACTTAAAAAAATAGTCTCATTATTGTTACTTTTTATTGTTGGTTTTGAGAAATAATTCAATTTCAACTGCAATTTTCTCCAAACCCAGAATTTTGGCTGTGAAGTACATACATCACTGTCTAAAAACGGGGACCAAATGTTGGTGTTCATAAACTGACTAACAGCTCAACTTAACTGAGTACAAACATAAGACATTAAGTTCAGCAGGCCCACAATTGTTATATTGTGTATAATTAATGTTTGTAACTTGGTTATATGTCACTTTGCAAATCAAACCGATTCACTATTTGTTTTTGGTCAAAACATTTTGCCTGGTTGGGCCCAAATATCAGTTAGACAGAAACTTGTGTAAAAATTGTCTACATAATACTTCTTTGTCTATGTTATCTCCTCAGGTGGTTCTTTGTGGGATAAACGTCTTGCAGCCCAGGATACAGACCTCCCCACCTCATCTGACTACAGACTGAGGCAGCGTTACCCAGCCACCCTGCACTCCACCTACCCCGCTCCATCTCAGCGTAGACCCACAAGCAGTGCCTCTCTCAGGGGTGCCACATCCTCCTCGCAGGCGCACCCACCTTCTAGACAACAAGGCAATGTCTTCATGGATGATGCTGAGGAGGTTCGGAGAAGGAGCCCTCCAAGACGAGAAGAGGTAAGAGGCATGTCCTGGCTGAGCGGTCAAACTCACAGGACTCAAGCTCTGGTGTTTCTGACCAGCAGAATGTGGGTTCGGGTCCTGGTCATGACACTTGTGTCCTTAAGCAAGACACTTAACCATTATTGCTTTGACCTTTGGATGGGACGTAAATCCGTAGGTCATGTGTGTTGTGTAATGCACGTAAAAGAACCCAATGACACTTATCGCAAGGAGAAGGGGCTTGCCCCGGCGTTTCTGGTAATGGCTGCCAGGCCTGGGCTACTAGTGATATTTACTACCCGATTTGTCACGCTTCAAATAGTCGCGACTATGACACTAGTGGCGACTATTTTTTATTTCCCAAGATGCATTGCGGTATTTTTTTTCTCCGCAGGCGTAAGATGGTAAAATTCACGCTGAAATGTGAAGTATGCACTTTGATGGGCGCCATTGCAGTAAGCAACTCTTTTGATGCACAAAGCGGACAGTGACAATTTCTAAATAAATAACAAGATATTAGCTTGGCAAATCTTACGCCTTACGGCACAAGACAGCTAGCTATAAACTATAGACTATAAAGATGATGTCACATTTCAACTTTATGGTCTGCACATTTTTTAACGGAGCTTTTTTTAGTTCATTCCTAAGATATTCAATCAAACCAACAGTGAATCTGACCTTTTGACTTGGCGCAGAAATTCCTCTTTGAAGCGATCAAATCCATTTGCTTTTGATGTTCGATGACGTCACGTTTTCAATTTATGCATTTCAAAAGAGTATAAATAAAATGCCATTTTTACACCATTTTAATGTGAGTCTTGAGACTTGTAATTTTTCCCCCTCCTTCATGAGGACTCTCTCAAAATTGAGTGCATCACAAAACTCAATTTGACTCTGGAGCCCCTATTTAACAGAGTTCAAAGCATTGTCAAACCACAGTATCACATCATTGTGAATCTTAGGAGCCCATCTTACCGCCCCGGCCAAGGCGAGTGGCTTTTGAAGACGATGTCAGAGACAGTTCACACAGATCCTTCTTTCGGGAGATCCTCGGCCCTTACACATCTCATGACAGGTAAGTTTTTCTAGAACCCCCCCCCCCCCAATCTCCTCAACTTTCTAACATCACTCGTTTGTTTCAAGTAATATTCCAACTGTGTTAGTCACAAATTTGAGGCTCTGGGAAATTTTCCATTGAAGAACAAATGCAGTGAATGAATAGCAAGCAAAGTTAGCTTTGGATTAAAATAAACAGAAAAAGTTGTTACAAGCATACCCTAAAAGAAAACAATTTTTCCCTCAAAACAGGGTCGGAGATAAAAAATAATTTGTTTAATTGACATTTTTAATAATACTCCCTCGTCAACAGACATGAAAGCAGTGATAGCGAACAAGACTCGGATATCGACGTGTTATCTCAGTGCAGTGACAGTGCTGTTGATTACCAGCGGCTGGGTACCATCCACGATGACCCAGGATACCTTCTCCGGAGAAGCACCAGGGACCAACCCAGCCAGGAACCAAGCAGCAGACCCTACGATCTTAGACCGCGCAGTCAGCGCTCAAAAACAGCGACGCAGCGGCGACACCCTCCGCAGAGACCCAAGAGTGTGCTCCTGCCCGTACCAAGTTCTCGCAGTCACAGAGTGAGATTTGAGGAGGCTCTTGAGGCAGACGCTACCGGTCCGATGGGAAGAATCCGTAAGAAACTCAACAAGGAGAACAGAAATCAATCCAGACAGAAGGAGGTACAGAACTTCTCATTCCTGTTGTTACAACTCAGTATGGCTCAAATGTTTTGAGGAAGTCACACTATGCGTTTGTTTGTACATGCAGAGCGTGAAATTAGACCAAAAACACGCTCAGACAAAATGCAATAACACAATCTATTTTGTTCTGTCGCTCCCAGGTTTTGATCTGCCTGAAGTAAAATGAATGTTGAGTCATTACTTGCACTTTATATCAGACCAATTGTCACCACATGGTTTTTAAAAACTTGTTACCGTTCACTCAATGACATGATGAAGATGCAGGTCAATTTCTGCATGCCACATTCAGAAACACCCCCAGACAGTTTATCCATTCTGATTTGTCGAGAGGAGATCACATGGCCGTGTTTAAAAGCGCGATATAAACAAGTTGAGGAGTGTTATTAAAATTATGTGCGTGACGTGCAAGCTTACTTGCGTGGGTGCTATTTTACTCATTATGCACAAATAAGTATCAGTTAGTTCAATAAGTAAATCAGATCAATACTTTTGTAACCAAATATTATAATTTTCAAATGTTAAGATACACATGTATCAGAAATAATGGGATTTTGGTCAGGTTGGCTGGTTGGTCATGTTGAGTTTGAGGGCAGGCTACAGCGGTATTACAACTGCCAGTCATTCTTCACACATAACTCCTGTTCTGCAACACCTCCACTCGCTTCCGATTAAACTTAGAATCATGTACAAACTCATGGCACAACATCTCCCCCCGGTATCCATGCTACTAGCTCCTCACCACACCAGTCGTTGTTGGTCTCCGGTCAGCAAATCAACAATTTCTTGCTGTGCCGAGACCGTACGGATCTTTGGGGATAGATCTTTTCATGTACATCTACCTTAGTCGCGGGCCTAGGGGATGGCCTTGCTTGGGTGCCGGGCGAGCCCTCAGGGAGGTTGGCAAAGTCTGGTGTAGCTGCCCCTCGCCTGTGGAACAGTTTTCCCCCAATATTCAATCTAGCACATCTTTCAGCTCGTTCAAAATGGCTCTCAAAACTCATCACTACAATTTAACCTACATTACCAGAAAATAATTTCTCCTGCTTGTCAGACCGTACAGCACATGTAGTATACTGCTTTTTGTTAATCTGTTTTGTAGCACCTTTTATTAGGTGGATGTGTGCGCTTCACACGTATTCATTAGTATTATGTTTACAGCTTTTTTTTTCAATTGTCGACTCTTTCCTTTCTCAGGTTCTTCGTTACGTCTATGAAAGCAATCTCCAAGAAGCCAAGAGTGGACTGCAGAAGCAGATGAGTAGAAATAAGAGAGTCTTAGATAAACAAGTAAGTAGCAATTGATGCAGAATGTCCTCGCAGGACAGTCTCAAAAAGTTTTACCTTTTTTTTATAGAGGGCGCTGTTCTGCGGCGACCAGTTGACTTGCTCACTTGTCATGAGCATGCTCGACAGAGCAAGTTTCCTCTTTGTGGACAATAAAACCGAATATAATTTCATGCTAGAGAGAGCATAGCTCCAAACTTAGACTGGACTGCAAGCCCGAGGCCAGTGATTTTAGCGTTGGGTCAGTAAATTTGCAACTGATGTCCCCGAGTGTTTTACAGTGTGGTGCCAATTCTAGGCGATTTCTACAAGCAATTTGACTTCCAAAATGACAAGCGTGGCAGGCAAAAGCGGCTCGTGACAATGAGGCAAGAGGTCATTTCACTCATGTGACGATTACATTTTTTAATTTTTTATTCAGCTTTTCAGATGTGTACGCAATCATGAAACTTTTGAATCTCTTTGCAGGACGCTGAATACAAGAAGGTTTTCAGCGGTCCCAAGACAAGCAAGTACCAGCCAGCCAATAAATACAGTAGTAAGTCTAAATGTAAACCGACAATTGAATGGAGTATTCCCCTCGAAAATTGTTGTTTGTTTTTTTTCCAAGAAAAAGCATTCCCTATTCACAATGCATGTTAAAGAGGAAGGGAAATGATCAAGTCATTTTCGTGATGTACTCATTTTCCAATAGATTGAGTCCTCATGTGAGTGGGGGAAAAATTATACATCTCTAACTTCACGTTAAAATGGTGTAAATTGCCATTGCATGCAATACTCTTCCAGTGCAAAATTTGTCAACATCCAAAACATCTGATGACATCATTCTAAGAAAAATGGCTCATAACTGACTTTCGATAATTGAAAAATTTCTCCTTGGGATGTAAAGATCCATTTAGTTGCTGAAATCCAATGACGTTATGTTTCAAATTTTGCTCAGAAAAAGTCCGGTATGAATCAAAACATCCCCGTACAAAAAATGTAGAGACCCGTGTAGAGATAACATTTTCCTTTGTGACAGTAACTCCTCAAGTCGGGCTATGTCCCGTAGCCTTAAATCTCAGGGGTCTTCCTCAGGATTCTCGCTGTTGTTCTAATTATTGTCAGGCCTCGAAATAACCCACAGCACCCACAGCATTTGCTGTGGTGCCCTGTGCTTTTGCTGTGGTGCCCTTTGTAAAGTTCCAATACAAATTTACATTTTCCTCATAGTGTGCCCCTTGCCAGAGGGAAATTGCTGTGTCCCTTTAAGAGCGAAGTTCAAGGCCTGTATTGTTATTATTGTCTATGGTGTGTGTCTTGTGTCAGTGTAGCTATTGACATGTTCTTTGTTTGTCTGTCCTCTTTGGGTGTTTGTTTGTTTGTTTGGCTGTTTACTACAAGGTTTCCGTTTATCAAAACAGCCCCATGCCACTTATTAGATTCATCTGGGTTCTTGAATGTCTATTTTGTTTACTCCTTAATTACATTTAATTGTCATTATTTCTCATAAAAGTATGGAAATAAATGTGTATCTGAATTGAATTGTTAATATCAATGTGGATCTTACCATTGCAAAGTTCCTAATCAATATTTGACACTGGCCTCTGTGTCGTCACTCTTACAGCCAAGGTAGCAACAGACAGGCTTTCCCGCTCTAGATCCAAGGCTCCAAGCTCCAAACGCAAGAGAAGTGCCTCATCAAGTCCCACCATGCACCGGCACAAGAGATGTAAGTACCAAGACAATTTAACGTTTTGTTCTTTTAGCCCTGATGCAGCTATTACATCAATCAACCCTCTTGTTACAGGATTCTTTTAACATAAACAACCATAAAGTGTATTTCACAGATTAGCAGGGAATTTTTTGCTTGTGCCCTTGTGTACACCATTTTACTGGGCATTCTTCCCTTACACAGATAGCGTAGAAAATGGGTGCAGGGCGGAATTTTACACTGAACTGGAGCCTGAGGCCAGTGATTTTAGCATCAGGCCAGTAAACTCACGACCTGACAAGTCGGACTGTCTTGTGTTGTACAATTGAGTAATATTAAAAGGCCTGCCTCACTGTGTGGTATCTTTAAATTAAAGAAATTATGTTCAACTGTTAACATTGAGTTCGAGTCTGGTAAAATCTTTTACTTCTTTGTTGAGCATCAAAGTATACTTACCCAAAAGACAAGATCAATCTTCGCTCTTAGGGATCGTTCAAAGGAAAACAGTTTACTTGTCAGTCTTTGTAGAAAGTTCTTTCTCATTTAGATTATGGTATTGTAAATTAAATTCTGGTTCGATAAACATTTTTGAGTTACAAGCCCTGAGGTCTTGTGGAATTTTACCCCAAATTTGAGCCCTGCTGCGCTTTCCCTGTATGCGGAGAATGGTGGCTGCAAGCGCAGAATTCAGTGGGAAAGAAGAGCCATGAAATTGGGCTGAGTCCAATGCAGTGGACCACTCAGCAGGAATAACCCTTGTAACTAGATCGACCCCCAAGTGGCTCGGCGTAAACTTCTGTCCCCTCCTTTTCTTTGTTTCTTCCTCCTCAGTAAGCATCGGCGAGGATGAGATGCTGCCCACCGTCATGCAGGAGTTTCCGTTCCTCCACGTCTCCCCTCAGACGGCTCATGATATGTGGGCTAAGCAGATGAGACAGATGGAGCAGCTGACCAAGATGGGGATTGACCAGCAGTACAAGAAGACTAAGACGCAGCTCAAGGTAAAGCATCCCAATTAGCTCTCGACCCCGAACTAAACCCATTGTAGATGAGCCTGCATAGTCTATGGCCTGTGTATTGTTGCTGAAATTGCTGAAAAAGTTTGCGTGTGTGGGTAGGTAGACACATTCAAACTGGAGACCTATAACAAAAATGGACAATAGGATGTCCCCAGTTGCAGGTGTTTACACACTTGGGTGGGCATACGCATGGGTCCTTGTGGGGTCGAAAACACAACGGAACAATGGACCCCAAACCAAACCCATACTTGTCCTATACCACCAAAGACAAGACTAGGGCTAAACCAGCATTACAAGTAAAACCAAGACCAAATGAAAGTTATGCCAAGGTCTACCCATAAACCCAACCCATGTTTGCCAAAATTGCTCAACAACCATTCACTAAGCCTCACCTACAAGATGGAACAGTTCATCAAGATGGTGCTGCACCAGCATTACAAGTAAACTAAGACATTCTTAAGTTTTACCATGATCTTCATGCAAACTGAACCAATCCTTGTCCTGAACCACTACATACTTACCCTACCCCCTCATTCACTAAGCCTCACCTACAAGATGGAGCAGTTTAACAAGATGGTGCTGGAACAGCATTACAAATTAAACTTAGACCATCTCTTAGAGAGTTATGTCAAGATCTTTCCAAAAACCAAACTTGTGCTTGCCAAAATCGCATGACAATTATTCGCAGTTCACGAGATGGTGCTGGACCACCATCACAAATAAAGCAAGACCGTCTTAACATTGCGCTAAGATCATCCCCTGCAAACCAAATCCACATTAATTTGTCCCAATGGTCAGACCAACCCTACGTGGCGTGTCGTGGCCGAGCGGATAAGAGCACCGGACTCAAGCTCTGGTGTTTCCGACTCAGCAGAGTGTGGGTTCGAGTCCCGGTCGTGACACTTGTGTCCTTAAGCAAGACACTTAACCATGCTTGCTTCGTCCTTTGGATGGGACGTAAAGCCGTTGGCCCCATGTGTTGTGTAACGTCTGTGAAAGAACCCAGTGCACTTATCGAAAAGAGAAGGGTTTCGCCCCGGTGTTCCTGGTTTGATTGGCTGCATTTTGCGCCACAGCACCTTGCAAATCATTACATGGTGCTATGTAAAGGAGAAGGTCTCATACTTCAAACAAAGCCCCACATACCTTGCAGGAAAATACTTAATGTTGAAGCGCCTTGAGCGTCACTGAGTGACAGATATGAGCACTATATAAGCAGCCATTATTATTATTATTATTATTATTATTATTATTATTATTATTAGTACCCTTATATTCATGTATTCCATCTGTGTTTTTGTCCTGGGTTAGATGGAGGAGGCAGAAAAGCGTCAAGACATCCTCCTACGGATCATGAAGAAGGAGCTCAGCCACAATCAGAGAATGGTCAGTCCATTATGATAAACACTTTACGATAGACCCCCCCCCCCCTTGCATATGACATCCACAAGCCCAAACAGCGCCCTCACTGAGGTCGATGAAGACCTATAATTGGCTGAGAGTTGTTCGGGGTGCTTACATGCGTGCACGCTTCCATTGTTTGAACTCAGCGATAGCGGCCAATGCAGGGGTCTATTGTTGAATTTAGTAATAACTCTGTATGCTCTACTTTGTAAAATAACATCACTGCGCTAACAATGTGAATTGATTTGGCCCCCCCCCCCCCAAAAAAAAAAAAAAAAAAGGGAAAAAAAGCAAGTTAGATCAAATCAGGAACAAGGAAGTTAAGAAATTTCTAAAATTGTTCAACTGATTTGGCAGACTTGACAAATGTGGGAATATTGTTCTATTCTTTAGTAGCAAAGACTGTGAACTCTCTGTCTCAAGACGACAGAACCTTCACCAGCACACAATGATCATTGGAGATGCTACAAAATGTTTGGTCTGACGAATTGACGTGAACATATGTACAGCGTGTTTGCTTGACGAACATTTCTTTCACGGTTTTGCATACATACGCCGGAGCAGAACAAACCCCCCCCCCCCCCCCCCCCCCGGATGTCAACCTTTGGCTGTGTAATCACTTTGTGAATAAACCACACCCTCTTATATCATGCAGAGGGAGATCAAAGAGACGCGAGCCAAAGATCGAGCGTTCCAGAGCAAGGTACAGGAGCAGCGGCAGGTCAACGCCCGAGCTCGTCGTTACTACGAGGAATTTCGTCTTCGCTCCAAATCACGGATGATGAAGAGGAGGACACGAGAGGAGCAGGTTAGATCAATGATTTTTTTCTCTCGAAAAATAATAGCTCAGTTTGTAGAGCGCCTGTACATTAATCCGGAGGTCGTTGGTTCAAGTCCCGCTCCAGTCAATTTTCTTCGTTCAAACCCAAATCATTTAAAATTTAACGAATCAGTTTCCAGTGTGGTTTAATACTTGGAAAAAATAATAAAAAGCTGTGGTTTTTTTTATTTAATTAAATTTAACTTAATTATATAATTCTACAAATTTAAAAACTGTTTGTGAAAGCTACTTTACTAATCCAACTTTTGTTTCCTGTATACATGTTATACCTCTCCTCAGTATACTTTTTAGCTGTTTCGTAGCGCAGCGCAGCAAAACAGCTCTTGTTTTCGTTAAAGTTTTTTTTTTTTTTTTTAGTTTTTTTTTATTTGTCTGTTTCAGTAAAAAAAGGCTATTGACATAACGCACATTCGGTCAAAGCGGCCTTTTGCATTGTTCCTAAAGAGCAATTGCAATGAAACTTTCAGTGATGAAAGGCATTGGTGCAATAATGATTTTAAAACAATGATGTCATGATGACGTCATCACCTGTCACGTGACGTCATCTTAAAGCTTTCTATTTTAAATATTTGAAAATCAGTAACAAATCAGCCACAAGAGACCGTAGGTTTCTGTTTGCGGGATTGTATAGGGATAAATTAGGTCTTCATTTTATTCAGTGTGCGTGACCTCACATGACCTCTACTTCCGGTCGAAACCGGAAGTGCCTAGTAATTCAAAAGTGCTAAATGTTATGAAAACGCTTTCAACGGTGTTAGTGTCTGGCAAGAGTGTGCATTTAAAAAAAAATACCGATGACGTCACAATACACACGAGCGCCCTCTAGCGGCAGGTTGAAAACTGTTCAAAATGGACTTTTTGAAGATGTGTGTGGAGAAGTTTTGTGTAATCACTTTAAAATTTACACACATGTTGACCATTAGGCAGCCATCATATGTGTGAAGTTTCAGATTGATGACGTCATCGGGGGTCGCGTGACGCGGCATTAAAGGTGCCTTTTTTGAAGTCATATAAGTCCCGAAGTATAAGTGCGATCATGTTGAAACTTGGTAGGCTGTTAGATATTGGCAAGTTCTTGTAAATTTTGAAATGACGTCATGATGACGTCATCACATGATTTTTTATCATTTTTTTCTATTTTTTGCACCTTTTAGTCATAAATTGCTTACAAAACGTGGTATAATCCAAATTCTTTTTTAAACATGCTTGATACGTCATAACTGCTTTAAATACGAAAAAAAAATTCAAATTCAGTTGAGTAATTTGAAAAAGTTTTGACGAAACAGCTCGGCATTTGTGCACAAATGCAATATGTCTAGTTTAATCATTGTTGTTGTTCTGAAGTTAATTATCATTCACTTAAAATAATAATTCAGCAATAACAATAACTTAACTGCTTCTGTTACTCTAGTGTACCTCTTTATGTGTTGTCATTTAGCCTTCGAGAAAGATTCTGCTGGGGTTAAAACGTCAGGCCATTAACTATTTTTCTGCATTTATGTGTAGACCTTTTTTGGTTGGTAATCAGTTTGCAACAGCTAATTCTAATTTCTCATTTGGGACTTTCTCTGTCAGATTTTCAAGCGCCTCTTTGAGGATGGTCTGAAAATCCAGAAAGCTCGAATCCATGACTTGAGAGATTACGCCCGGGAGAAGAGAGAAGAGTCGTCCCGAAGACAGCAGGACGAGATAGACTCATTGGAGAACTAGTATCCTTTTGAAAATCACCGTTTCCAAAGTTTTTTCCCTGGGTACACTGCAGCTGACGGCAGATTGTATGGCTTCTGACTGGCACCCACGAAGTTTATTGACAAAATAGGGAGACCGCCAACATAGGGCTAGACAGCTCAGTTGGTAGAGCGCCGAGCATTAAAATGGAGGTCGTTGGTTCAAATCCCGCTCTAGTGAAGTTTTCTTTGTTTAACCACAAATTATTTCAAATTTACCCAGTCAGTTTCCCTTGTGGTTTTATATCTTGATGTCTATTGTTTTCTGCACACATTTAATTATGACATGTACTGGCCATGCAGTCTAGTGCACCAGACCTCTAGTTCCCATGGCTTAATTATTGGAGTGTGGGTTTGATCACCGATCGTGACTCTTGTGTCTTGAGCAGTTCTCTTAACCATAAATTGCTACTCTTAACCCAGGTGTATAAATGGGAACCTGCGAGGGATGAGACAGCATTGTTAAGGGTAACCCATTAGTGCTAATATTCCATTTCATTTCATATTTATAAAAATACTAAACTTGCAGCATTGAATTAGATTTGAATTGTATTGAATTTACAAAGTGTACAAATTAAAAAATTACAGGAATAAAACCAATAGGGTCATTCTATATAAATTCAAGATGCTTTTGGAACAGATCGATTTTGACTCCTTGGTAAACCCTCTAGAGCTTTAAAATGATGTAAAATTTATCTCCGTAGGTGCTTTAAAATTCAAGGCGCTTTTTGGAACTGACCGTTGCAGATTGAAATGAAATTTGAGGTGCTGATTTGGCACCTTAAAAACAAACCTCAAGAGCTTTAAAACAAATTCAAATTGATCTCTTTAGGTGCTTTACTTTTTGGTTGTCCAAACATAGCAAGTCATTCAAGTTAATCCCTCAATAAGTAAACCAAAGGACATCAAATTTGTACAGGTTCGGGGGGTTTCTCTGGCCGTTAGTTGCAATGACAACATTGAGGTGTAGGACTGTTTGGCGTTCCGCTCGTAGCCACTGCTGAAGCCATTCATTCTGACATTGAGACTTTGTGTGTCATGCGCTTTGTAGTCAAAAAGTGATGCTATTTCTTTTATTATTGCAATATGAACCTGTGATTTGACGTGGCATTGAGCAAAGTTGTTCAGAATTCCTCTTGAGCAAGATTTTAATCGATGCAGTCGACTTCAAATAATTTGCACAAAATGGTTGACCCTTTACGCTGCGCGGTAAAGAAGTTCATGATAACATTGGATCTGGGTTCAGATGTAACAAGCGATCAAGGATAACTTCCTTAGTGTCCACTCTCCAGCTATCGTAACCAGTTTAGCATGCTAGCAGAGGCCATTGCTACTGAGAGGTACGAGTTGCAGGTCAGGGACAAGGCCCAGACCAAGGTGAGTCGTCGCTCTCTCTGATTCTGCACTGTTTTGTTTATTATAGAACCCCTTCAGCGCCCTCACTGAGGCAAAAGGAGGCAGCTCATCGGCTGTTCCTTGGTGCGTAAAAATGTGCGCGTGACCTCAGGGTACCAGCAGCGGTGCGTGGTACGTAGAGGGTCTATCAGAGCTGCTAACTCTCCCTGATTCTGCAGAAAGCTCCCTGAAAATACACCAATCTCTCTATATTCTGATGAACACATTTTGAATATCTCCCTAATTGTGGAAACTTTTTTCCTAATATGTTGAATGTAATTTTAAATATCTCCCTGATTGATGGACAAAATCTTCCTGATGGCAAGATGCAAATGTTGGCAGCTCTGGTCTATCCACCCTTCACAGACCATAGCAGCCTTAACAGGCTTGTACCCAGTCGTCTATGACGACTTGAAACAACATCATAAAAGGTCCTGTCCCTAACTTCTGTTTGGTAACATTTTAAGGCATTTTTATTGGGAAAACTTGACTTTTATTTTGTTGATACATTATTTTGTTCACATCTTGGCATATATAGGCTGAGGTCAAAATACTACTTGAGTCATCTAGGGGTGTGCATAGCCAGATTTTACTTTCTTTTCATTCTTTACTTGACTGTGACAGTGTTTTATTCCCCCTAATATAGGGGTGAGGGCGTCTGATTTAAAAAAAATTGTTTGTGTAATTTTATGCTGCATCTTCATGTACTTGGTACACTTTTGTATTTTTTCTAGGCTATTTTGTATGAATTTTGATATAATTTTCAATTGAATTTTTTTTTTTAATTTGTGCCTTCAAACATTTTCCGATGGAGGGTGGCACTAGAAATGTAATAAATAATCATTAATATAAATGTTATGCTTACATCTTGAAGGTGATGGAGAGGATGAAGAGGGACATGAGACGGAAGATGGAGCAGGAGATCCGAGACGTCCAAGAGCAGATGTACCAAGACGAGGACACGGACTACTTCAGGCAGCTAGAGGCGGATAGGTTGAGAGGGGATCTACAGATGGCGTCTTACAAGACAATGATTTAAGGATTTAGGAGATTAGCTGTGGATGAGAAGGATTAAGGGAGTGTTTCAAAAGTCTGGTATGTTCTTGGCACAAAGGTGAGCTCCCGAAGGCATCCAGTGGACTGACGGACCTTTAGTTTGTGATAAATCACAGTAACATTCCCACACTGGAGATGATGCAGGTGGGCACTTTGAATGTTCCAATGGAATGCCCAGGCGGTCCAACACCAGTGGACCGGGCCATGTCTGGCATCTGGAATTCTTTCTCATGGTTTCTATACTGCAAACTGAACAATTATACGGTGTGTTTTTTTTCTGTCTTCTAAGGTCAGATTTGATTGAAGGCAAAATGCAACAAAATTTATTGAATTAAAGAAGAGATGAAGAGCATAACCATAGCGAACTATTTAACAAGATGCATTCACTTCTCAGAATTGTCAGGATTTTTCCTGATTTCAGAGTTTTTGACTGACCTCGCTTCACCTTCAGATTTTCTTCAAGGGGTCAAACCTGTTATCACAGTGAGGGAAGACTAAATGACCAAACTTATAAACTTATGCTGTACTTAAGGTAATGTATTGTTAACCTCTCGAAAAATGTAACACCCTGTATATTTTGGCCACCATTCGAAAGTCTCCAAGCCCATAGACTGGTCCCCTGTCTTTATTGGTCTTACAAACCCAATGGCTTTATTGGATCAGAATAGGCATCCGATTGACGGGTACGGCCAGAATGTCTCCATCATGCATTTTGCGTAATGCGTATAAAGTGCACATTGCGTGGAAAAAAAAGTAGCTCTAACACTTCAACATCGCACATAATTTGGTTTGCAAACTGGTTATCCATAAAAATTGTATGCATTGCTTGGCGTTTATTTTCACAGGATTGCACACCACGCAAGGTCAAAGTTACATCTGGCAGGATCCTGCCAGGCACTCAAGGCCGGTAACTGGCGTTATTCATGAGCCTTGCAGTGTGACATCAGATGTTCAGGCTACCAATCCCATAAAAACAAATCTATTTCTGTGTAGTGGCCACAAGAGGGCGGTATTTTATTTTTTTCAAAGGTTGAGGATGATGATAAATGTAATTGTATGATTTTGGTTCTTCCTTCCAAAGCGAAGAAATGTAAAACGTTGGGGTTTATTCAACATGAAATTGTAAATACAAATATTTAGTAATTCTTCAATAATATCAGAAAAGTGTTTGTTAATATTTGATGATGATAAAGTGGTTGACTGTAATTGAAACATAGCAGATTTTGTACAGATTTTGATTTTTTTTGAGAATGTTTTCCCTTTTCTGTGCTTTTTTTGTTTTTTTGTTGTATGATTATTTAATAACTTTGATTTCTAGTTTTCTATCAATTAGTTAATTTATTGATTGATTGATTATTATCTTTTGATTTGCCTAAACAACGCCTAGTGTGATAGGCCTCCACTTTGGGGTGGTTGATTTTAAGTATTTTGTTGTTATTTCCACTTGAAAAGCCCTTTCGTTCCCCCCCCCCCCCCACTCACGAAAAAAATCCCGGTCACAATGCCAAGACCACAAGAGGATGGTGGCACCCTGCAGCATCCCCTTCCAAAAGAAAAGCATGACCCCCCCCCCCCCCCATTGACCAACCCATTTCCCCTGCCCCGCCCTCCCCCACCCACCGAAAAAGTCCTTGCTACGCCGCTGTCGAGTGCTCTTTACCAAGTAAGTTTTTATGGTCATTAATTTGTGGACTGATTACCAAACGTATATACATGTACCCTTCCATAAAACGCTTCCGAACGTATATGTAGATGCATTTCGGTTGCCACTTTTATAGGCTTGATACAAGCATGGAGGTAGAATCTAATTCTACCTCCATGATACAAGTGGGGACAACAGCGAAATACTTTTGTCTGAAATAACGTCTTCGGCAAGAAAATGTTTCCAAACTCGTTGAGTTCTTCATTTGGTTTTCAAAATCGAATGCAATCAACAACCAGCCCTTTCCCTTAAACTCTCTTTTATTACTTCTGTTTGCTTCGCCCCTCTAATTTTCTCACTCTTTTGACTTCTTTCCACTTTACGGATTGGAATTTGTTTCAATGATCAGCACTCGACCGTGTAAGAGCAGCAAACACCCCCGTAGATTGAGTCGGCTTTTTGTGTTGGGCTTCTAGTTACTTTCTAATCAACAAGCTTTGGGCTCCTGGTTTCGACTCCGTGTTGGAAGTGAACAATTGTTCAGTCTGTACCTATACCTTATTTCGTGGAATACTGTGCAACTGCAACCCGCCGTGTCACCTTTATATCTTATCTAGCATCGCAAGGCAGCATGAGTGTAAGTGTAACACCAAGTGGAAATCTCTTTTGAGTAGTGTTGGTTATGAAAAGAACCGGTGGTTTAATAACGACTCGACGTTTCGACCAGTATGCTCTGATCGTCTGTCAGATACGTTTTTCAGATTGTGTGTTCCAATTACGATTTATTATTCCTGCGTGGACATATTCCCGCTCCGGATTTTCGGCGATATCTTAAAAACGCGACCACCTTTTGAAATGAAATTTCCACGGGTTATTTGTATTGTATAATGTCTACATTTGTATAGGTTTAAAACCATCGAATGGTTCCAAAAGCCAAATGTATGCTCTTTGCCTTTATTAAAAGGCAGCGTGCGTGCGCTTTTGGTGGTTTCAAAGACCAGTATCCTGATGTAACCGTTGAGGTAGAAATGTATGGTGTATCCCAACATTATGCGTAAAATAACACACTTGTGAAAATTTGGGCTCAGTTGGTCATCGAAGTTGCAAGAAAAAAATGAAAGAAAAAAGACCCTTGTTGCATAGAACTTTGTGCTTTCAGATGCCTGAGAAACGCTTCATGCCTGAATCCTCTCACAGATTCTCTTTCTCTAAAAATTATATTATTTCAAAGGGGGTCGTTTCTAACAATGTTTGATATTATCAACAGCTCTCCAGTGCTCTTTGCTAATAAAGTTTTTATGGTCATTGATTTTTTTAGTATTACCAAAAGTACACCCTACCTTTAAAGCGATGTTGCCTCTTCAGTTTAAACCGTCACATTCAACTTTGAGGCATGCGGATTTATTTTATTTTTGTTTAAATTCAAACAAATGTTTAGGTAAAACTTAACTATGAATGCATTTTCTTGTATGAAACGTACGTGAATTGTCTCGTGTTAACATCACCCTTATATTATTTCATTCATTATTTTCATGTATTTCATCATTGTTATTAACTAAAAGGTCAAACTTGAAGCGTCTTTCGTTGATGATCTGGGAGCCGATAGTCTCGATAGGGTGGAGTTGATCATGGCACTTGAGGAAGAATTTGGTAAATATGATGAACATAATATTTAATGTTGGGGACTCTGCAATGCGTGTGTATTCCCCGCCCAATAGGAAACGCTCATGGCGTACGAAGACAAATAACAAATGCTTTTGTTTTTGCTTTTTTGGCAATGTCAGCTGGAGCCTTACATTGGTGTGTTGATGTTCGTCTTGAATGTTGTGACGGAAGGGTACGATTCAAAAGCCGAACTTGTGTCATACGAAAGAGGAAGATTAACTTTCAAAACAACAACATAATCACTAATTGTAAATACGTCCCTGTCAAAGTTAACCATAAAACAACTTGTTCTCATTTTTTTTTTCAGTAGATACGGTCACAGGTTTTAGTCCCACTTTCATTGAATTTACCATTCAACGGTGTTGGAGGTCCGGGCGGTTATTATTTCATTTCCTCATGAGTTTCTGTTACTTTAATTGTCTTCATTTCATTGTAAAATTTGAACAAAAATATTCCACCAATAGCCCATATGCAAAAGCGCCATCTTAAGACAAATATACCGCAATGCATCTTAGGAAACCGAGTACAGTTCAAAAATAGATCAAACTGCCAATATGGATGCCATGCTGTAGTTGACATATAACTATGCCAGGTTTGATAGTTCAGAACCGTTTTTGCTTCAAAATCGGCGCGCCGTGGTGGTTACCAGAGTGTCGCTTGGACTCTGATTTTACCTTTTTGCCCGCCGATCATGCACATTTGGGACATGTGTAAGGGCTATTATGTTTTGGGCTGGAAAAAAGTGATGGGACAAACATTTCTTCTTATTATTTCATAAGTTTCTCGATTTTATTTGAATTTTATTTATTACAGTTTTAAATGTAATCACGCCACCAGTGAAAAAAAGTGATGTGACAAAACCCTCAAAAATAACCTAAAATTGCACCCACGTTAATCTCCCATAGCTGATGGCTCAGATGTGTCCGGTAGCTCAGTGGTGACATTTTCGTCGCGAGTCTTACACGGTCTAGAGTAGTAATAAGACAAAACATGGCAACATTAATGTATGGTAATTTTTCATGTTTTATTATGCAGATACCGAAATACCGGACGAAGAGGCAGAACAAATTACCACTGTGCATGCGGCTGTTGATTGGTTGGAATCGAAACAGTAACGCACACAAATTTCGCTCACCAGATAAAGTTATCAGCCAAAACACCATGTCACATGTACCTTATGTGACTGGTATCCTGCTTCTTTTTATGCAGAAAGTTGTTAGGCAGCTATAAGCAGCTCTGTGCACTTGGGCCTCGATGTGATGAACTTACTGATGGATCTCTGGGGACTTCAGCTTCACTTTTCAACATGACGTCATACTTGATTAAATTATTTTAAAAGAGAACCCCCCCCCCCCTGCCCCTGTGTTTTGGGAGACGGGAGTCGGGGTCTATGCATTTCCAATGAACAACTACGAATTATACATGGATTTAAAGTTTCTATATAGGATTGGTAAAGAACAAAACATAATTATTTAATTTTAGTCTGAAAGCTATTATGAAGTTCATACCAGAAGCATGTTTCTGTGAAATGAAGTCATATTCGAGAAAACCGAGTCTGAAAACCTACCACAAAAACACACACACACACGCAACAGGATGATTTCCGTTGTTACAACCAAAAAGGTCAACATGTTTAGGCCTACAGTACATACATACTGAAAGTTATGAGTGGTTTTTCATTATTTTCTCCTGACTCACACAACGGATTAAGCCCAGATTTTCACAGGTTTGTTATTTTTTTTTTACGTATATGGTCAATCACACAAAACATGGCCACGGTCTGCGACTATTTTGTCCGCTCTACCAATTCAAACCGAAGTTGCTTGGCTCGTGCATTGCCTGATGTCACTAATGTTTACGGGCATGGCGATACTGGACCTCAGACTTGTGTAAGTCCTCTTTTTGGAAATGTTGCTATCATCCTGCAGTGAATTATCCCAGGATCCCAATAAGTCGAATGGCACATCCAGAGCTCGGTATGAGTCTTATTCTAGTCCAGTAAATCGTGCCTTATCTATTCCAAGTATAAAGCGCTTTTTTATTTGGAATTCAAGTGGATGTGTGGTTTGTAATGTCTATTTTGAGTAAAATAATTTTTTATTTTTTAAATGTAGTAAATTGTTTGTATTTTATTGTATTTCTGATTTTTTAAAATGAATCTGTATGTTAGTATTAAGTGCACAAAAAGAGACAAATATAGCTGCAACTTGTTTTAACCTTTGAAAAAGACTCTGCTAGGGTCGAAACGTCAGGCCACTAACTATTTTCTTGCATTTATTCCATAATAAATGTTCTTTTGGCTGGTAAGCAGCTTACAACAGCTCATTATATATGTATTTTTTCCAGACAATAGTGCTTGTAAGCAAACTCAGCAGGGTGCCAGTCACAGATGGTACAGGTGACATAGTATTTGGCTTGTAACCTTATTCCAGGCTTGTAATTAACTCCATGAAATCGTAAAAAGAGCATACTGAAATTGTTTTAACAAATTTAGTAAGAAAACGTAGGCTAGGGGAAAACAACTTTATTTTGGGTTGAAGACAATAAAGAGCATACATTTTAAACAAATCAGATTGTTTCAGGGCCAGAACTTATTCCCAGAAGAACTTAATACATGGTGCACCAGAAATAAGTTATGAACTACCCCCGGACCCCCCCCCCCACCCCACCCCTCTAAACTCACGGTCTTCATACTTATGGTGCTTACGCTCTTTCTCAGAGATGCTTTGCGCTTACTGCTCTTTCTTAAAGATGCTTAGCGCTTGCTCATCTTTCTTAAAGATGTTTGTGCCTATTGCTCTTTCTTAATTAAGATGCTTCGAGCCTTTGTAAAATCGGTCACCGATGACCGATACAATAAATAATACAAAATTGCTGCATTTGTTTTCCCAAAACCTTGTGGGGTCAAAAATTAGTTAGAAACGTAGCAATGTGTGTAAGTTTTTATAATGGTGTATAATGATAACCGGTTTCTGAGAAGTGGGGGTGGGGAGCAAGTGGTGGAAATACTTCTTTTAGGCTATTTAATTTATCGAACTCTTCACTTGTGCATTTTTTCAATCTCAATTGGGGTGGGGGCAAAAAAGGGGGCAAAGGATATAAGCGGGGGGGGGGGAGAATACAGCTCCATTTGATTGTGCCACTGGGTTACATTGATTTAGAATATGACATTTCTAATGCAATAGTGTAACTGAAATTTACCTTTATCACAATAATAAGACCATCTTTTGCAAGTTTTGTATATACAAATGGCGCATGGAAATTTTGAGGTTCCATATAAAAGCAATGAAAATGATAATAATATGTAGATAAAAAGGGACCAGTCTTTTTTACTTCCAGCCTCGATCTGGTGACAATGATTTGTTTGAAAATAAGAAAATAAATGTTGAGCCATCATGATAAAACCTAATGTGTCCGTTTGAATTTACTGATAAGTTCATATTTATAGGAAGTTGGATCAAAACTCAGACCTCATACTAATACTATAGCCTGTCACGACTTTAAAATCCTAACACGAATCATGCATGATATATTATTAGCCGGGGAAAAAAATTCAAATTCAAATTTGCATTATACCCGCCATAACTGGTTAGAATAAATTTTACATGAACAATTGAGTGAAAGAAAAATAATTTGGGTATGAAAGGGAGATGCATATTACTGATATCAAAATTTATGGGGACGTATTCAAATGAGCATGCCCCCTATGTTCCTTTAGTGGAGGAAGTTCTAACCACCTTTTTATGAGTTTATAAGAAAGAAAAACATTTGCCAACACAGCCCAATTTTAGCAATACCTTCATCTAAAAACACCAGATGACCTAGGCATGCTTGGTGGTAGTTGCGATGATCGTAACCCTCCATCCTCCCGACCGTCGGGAGGATGGAGGGTTACGATCATCGCAACTAGCTTGGTGGTCAGTGGAAAAAAAACACGGAGCCGATCACCAAGCATGAAAGATCCCATCCTCGCCTAGTCTACCGCCTTTAGGTTTCCGTGTTTCAATGGACTCCTGGTCACCCTTTCCAGATTTTGAATTTCCATTTTGTTTTAAATCTACGTAGCTTAGAAGCTTTTCTCATTGTTTGTTATTATTAAAGAATGCCCACGATGAACTTCTCACGACTGTTTATTGGAGTAGGCCACACTTTGAATCATTAAAAAAATAACACTAACACTAAAATTTAGGAATTTATCTGAAGTTGTTATTAAGGCCTTTTGCCCTCTACCGGGTTGTTTTTACCTAATTTGTTTCCTTTTAAAATCCTATTAAGCTAAGTCTCAAGAGAAACTTTGGATTTTTGAAAATGTTTACTAAACTAAATATGTTCGCAGATTTTTTCCTTTACAAACAAACTTTCATCGTAAAAAAAAACTAGCTCTAGTCGTCGATGGATGGAGCATGCACACGACGACAAGTGGAGCACGTGATAGCGCCCTCACACATCGGCTTCTTCGCACATGATGGTGAATTAGCTGTTCAAAGCCTTCGTCTTTTAGTATTTAGGGTTAAGAAAACCTGGTCAAATTGCCAACATGGGTCGTCGTTCGATAAATACAACAAAAAGTGGGAAATATATGAACCCTACTGATCAAGCACGTAAGTTTTGTCGTTCTTTTTTGTAGTGAAAATGGCGTAATCATCATAATTGAATTGTTGAATTAGAATCTTGAAAGTACTAGAACCGAGTATGTGAAAACCCACTGCACTAGTTTCGTGATAAAATAATTTTCTCAAAGCTTGATACCAATCAAGATTGTTGAAAACATCATTGAAAAACCTGTTTGATCAGGATTGTAAAACCACTAAGACATTTTAGATTCAGGCCAAGTTTAAAACCCTTACCCTAAAACTAACTTTAAACTTGAAAATAAACAGGTGAAACTAAAAAAGAAAGCGAGCAAACATTGAATCAAACCATTAAAAACATGTGACCTTGTTGTTGTTGTACACATTTATTAAACCAGTCTGCCAGTGTAACCTCCATGGTGTAACAAACTAGTAAAAGCACTTTAGCTCTCCTATGCCATGTATGCCCCATGGTGATATGCCCCACTCAATGATATGGACCAAAATTTAAAGTTTAAACTCACAAATTTCTCAATAAATCTCAACTATGCAAATTTTTTACAGTCCGCACACTTAAAAGGTGTTTAGAAGTCTGTTCTGTATCATTTGAAACCATAAAATTGGCAAACATTTTTGGACTGAAATGTTGAAATTTTGACCATGCCGGCATGGTCGATTTTTTGGGGGTTTTTTTTCAGACCAAAAATTACAACTCACAAAATTCTCAATAAATTTCAAACTATGCGATTTGTTTACAGTCCGCACACTTAAAAGGTGTTTAGAAGTCTGTTCTGTATCATATGAAACCATAAAGTTGCCAAAAAATTTTGGACCCAAATCTTGAAATTTTGACCATTCCGGCATGGTCGATTTTTTTGTTTTTTCGGACCAAAAATTACAACTCATAAAATTCTCCAGAAATCTAAATTGGCAAAAATATTTGGACTGAAATGCCGGCATGGTCGATTTTTTTGGTTTTTCGGACCAAAAATTACAACTCATAAAATTCTCCAGAAATCTAAATTGGCAAAAATATTTGGACTGAAATGCCGGCATGGTTGATTTTTTTGGTTTCTCGGACCAAAACTTACAACTCACATAATTCTCCAGAAATCTCAAACTATGCAAATTTTTTACAGTCTCACACTTAAAAGGTGTTTAGAAGTCTGTTCTGTAGTGTAATTGTTGGGCGCGATCGGTCAATCTGCACGATCGACCGATAGCGCTGCGCTATCGGTCGATCGCGCTGCGCTATTGAAAGATCTATTGTTCGCGCAGCAATCGGTCGATCGCGCAACAATCGGTCGATCGCGCAACGAGCATCTTTGCGCGATCGACTGATCGCGCTACGAGTATTTTTTTTGCGCGATCGAGCGATCGTACAGGAATGGTTTTGCGCGATCAACTGATCGTGCAGGTATGGTTTTGCGCGATCAATTGATCAGGCTTTGCGCGATCGGCCGACCGTGCAACAATGGTTTTGCGCGATCGGTCGAGCGTGCGAGACGAAACGGTGTGAAAGGCAATTCTGTCCGGCGGGGGATTTTGTCCTCCCGTACGGCGAATTTTGTTCAAATTTTCTTCAAAAAAGATGGAATTTCAAAAATCTTCGTCGATTGGTCAATCGCGCAAAACCACTCCTGCACGATCGGCCCATCGCGCAAAGCCATTCCTGCACGATCAATTGGTCGCGCAAAACCATACCTGCACGATCGGTCGATCGCGCAAAACCATTCTTGCACGATCGATCGATCGCGCAAAAAATACTCGTAGCGCGATCAGTCCATCGCGCAAAAGATGCTCGTTGCGCGATCGACCGATTGTTGCGCGATCGACCGATTGCTGCGCGAACAATAGATCTTTTAATAGCGCAGCGCGATCGGCCGATAGCGCAGATTGACCGATCGCGCCCAACATAATCATATGAAACCATAAAGTTGCCAACAAATTTTGGACCCAAATCTTGAAATTTTGACCATGCCGGCATGGTCGATTTTGGGGGGTTTTCGGACCCAAAATTTAAAACTCACAAATTTCTCAATAAATTTCAAACTATGAATATTTGTTTATAGTCCGCACACATAAAAGGTGTTTAGAAGTCTGTTCTGTATCATTTGAAACCATAAAATTGGCAAAAAGTTTGGACTGAAATGTTGAAATATTGACCATGCCGGCATGGTCGATTTTTTTGGTTTTTCGGACCAAAAATTATAACTCACAATATTCTCCAGAAATCTCAAACTATGCAATTTTTTTACAGTCCTCACACTTAAAAGGTGTTTAGAAGTCTGTTCTGTAATCATATGAAACCATAAAGTTCTCAACAAGTCTCAAACAAATCTCAAACTATTCAAATTTTTCCCTTGTTACCAAATTCATTTGACATGAAACAACCACTGGCGCCCACTGACATTGTCATGAAACCTTTAAATACTCAGCTAGGCATTTCCCACTTTATGAATCAGTGAACGGAATATTCACATGTTCCTCCCTCTGTCATGTCTATCCAGGCCTAATACTTCAAGCATAGTGTCAGTTGCCAGAAAATGCCTCCATGCTCCTTGTCATATTCCTGGTGCCCCTTAAATTTTCGAGTAGAAATTTACTTCTCATCATAGAGGCCTCCTTTATCAGTGAAAAAACTGCCTTGCCCATATAAACAACCAAGCATCAGTTCCTGCCACTCATTCTTGTTAATCTTGTGTGGAGAGAATCTTCCATTAAATTTGTTTCATCACTTTCATTTCTGTTTTTATTTAATTTGTATTCAGGAAAAGAAGCAAGAAAACGAGAACTTAAAAAGGTAGGAAATCTCGGTCAATGAGCTTTGGTCGTTCTGAAAAGAACCTGTGGTGCCGCAACTCAACACTTTGATCAGTATGCTCAGATTGTCTTCAGGAGAGAACAAGAAAGGAAGATGGTCTGAGCACACTGATCAGAGTGTCAGGTTGCTACACCCACCTTTTGTTTTTCTTCTTTAGAACCACAGCAACTTCTTAAAAGAGTTTTTTATGTACATTGTGTAATAATGCTAACCTAGCTAGACGACAACAAATAGTGCTGTGTCAAATAGGTTTACACTACGTTTTTTGTGTGCAGGCCATTTTTTCTTATTTACGTCAGTTACTTTGTGTCAGGGCTCATACTTGGGGTCAAATCATGAAGACCGTAGGTCTTGTAGCTCGAAATGTTTACTGAACAAGAAATCTTTTTTACAAGAGCAGAACCATGTTGAGAACAACTTTTTGTACAGTTTAACATAAACCGTTTTGGTTTGAACAAGCACTCAGAGAATATTTGTCTTACTTGTCGTGTTGTGACAAAGCACATGTACATCATGGGTGGCTTGTGTGTAAAGCGTTCGCCTCTCTCACCAATGGAAGACTTTTGGGGACACTAGGCGGCAGCAGACTTACCAGGTAAATCCTTTGTTCTTGGGACAAGTGACCTTGCTCATAATTACATAAACACCCAAAATTTACCTGGTAAGTCTGCTGCCACCTAGGGTTCCAAAGTCTCCCGTTGGAATGCACAGGTCCATTTGCTTTTGATGTCAGATGAGGTCATGTTTCAAATGTCGCTCTGAAAGAACATAAATTAATAAAATGATGTTTTACTCCATTTTAACGTGAGGTTAGAGACTTGTCGTTTCCCCCACTCTTAATGAGGACTCTGACTATTGGAAAAATAAAAGCTACACAAACCTGAATTTGACCTTGGAGCCCCTCTTGAAATTAATTGCCCCTTCTCTCATATTATAGATACACAATTCGGAGGAACTTTTTGTAGCACTAAGCCAACGAAATTGTCTTGCATTTTTACTTTCAGAATAAGAAGCAGCGAATGATGGTCCGCAGTGCAGTCCTTAAGACAAAGGATCCCAGTGGGATCTTCTCTGACTTGGAGGCTTTGGATGAGTTAGGTAAATATTTCAGCAAACACAATAGTAAAAAAACACCTGAAAAGTACATACAAGCTACACTGTTAACATCAGAGACCAAACTTGCATTGATCACAAAGATCGCACCGGCAGACAAATAGAGTCGCAACCTTTTTCTGTTTTCAAACTTGTAGAAGCCAGATTTGAAGCTAAATTGTCTGAATTCAATTTGTATGAGCTGCTTTAGTCGTGACATTAGGTCTTATTTCTGCAACCGACGGAGTTACATTTTCAAGTTTGTATGGGTAAGGGTACCGGACTCGGGCTCTGGTGTTTCTGATCAGCAGAGTGTGGGTTCGAGTCCCGGTCGTGGCACTGGTGTCCTTGAGTAGGGGGTTAACCCCTGTGTTTCTGGTTCACACATCAAGCAACCTTGTTAACAGATTTTACAGTGATTAAGCTCATTAATGAGGCATTCTTGGTTTCATTTCCAGGAATTTATGATAAGTTATTTTCATAATGGTAGAAAAAAATTAAGTAGGTACAAAATATGAATTTAGATCAAAGACAATCAAGGACAATCAAAAGGGCAAACCAAAAGCAACTTGACATTATTGTTATATAAAGAAGAAACAAGCCAAAAAGGTCTAGGGAGTAAGGGTTTGAATAAATAAGTCTCTTCTGTCTTTCCTCCATCCAGAGTTGAACCCTGAGACAGTGACAGAACTGAACGAGAAGGTGATCAAAGACAAGAGAAAGAAACTTAAGGAGACCTTGGACAGGGTCCTTAAACTTTATGTGAGTATCCGACAGTGATCGGTCACGTCACTTTGTGCTTACACAGTCCCGATACTTCCTTCTTGCAAGAGCAAGGCTGGGTTTTTTTTTTTTTAAGTTAAAGGCACCTTAATGAGGAATTTTAAAATTTCTGCTAGACCATTTCAAAGGGCACCATCGCAACGCAATGACCAGGGGCCGATTTCACAAAGAGATAAGATTAATCTTCAGATGAGTTGTCATTATTACCATAGTGATTTGTATTGTGACATCACACTTAACTCAGTAAATAAGATCAATCTTAGCTCTTTGTGACATCGGCCCGTGGGGCATGGATGCAACAGCCTCCATTGTGTCCATTCAGCCGAGCTTATACACAAATTCCTTTAGGTGACATCATCATTTGTAGTGTAGCTTGCAATTATATCAAAAACTTGGACCACAAGATTTCAAAATTATACACCTGTTGTACAGTTGTACACTCCCTTCTCTGTTTTCTTGTGAAGGCGCCTTGATCATTATTCTGGAGAAATGTGCATATATTTATCAGGGATGCCAGTTTTCCGGCTATTGCCGGAATTCCGGCTTTTTAAAATTTTCCCCAAATTTTTCCGGCGCTCCGTATTTCATCTGGCCGGAAAAAAATATATTTTATTGAAAACAAATTTCCGGTGCTCATTTGGAGCGACTCGTGTTTAAGGATAATATGTTTTGAAAGCGCCCTCAAGCGTTCGTACATGTATTGTAAATGCCGGAAGTATCGAGCGAAGACTATACTTTTCTGTCGAATGTGTGCGTGGTGCCGTATGGTATGTATCGATGTATTTTGTGTGTACATCCATACACGATCTTTGGACCGTACGTGAAATCGCTCTGAGAATTTTGTTTTGCGGACAATTGGTGTTTACATTGAGACATACCGACTGAGTTTTTGGCGTTACCATTGAGTCATTATGGATGTTGAAGAGTTCAGGCATGCAACTCTTTCCGCGTTTCCGCGGATTTCCGCGTTTTAAAAAAAAATGATCAGCGCTAAAATTATTATTTTTTTTTTAAATGGTAGGCCTATGTAAATGTCAAGTTATAAGACTGTTTTTTCTTTTTCTTTTAACCATTATGAGATAAACCATGAAATCAGTGTGTACATACACATTCGACAGGGCGGATCCAGGCATTTTTGCAGGGGGGGGTCAGAATTTTCTTTTTCTTTATGTTTTATTTAAAAAAATCGCTGTTATGTTTTTTTATTGTTTTTTGGTCTGAGCGGGGGGGGGGGGGGGGGCGGTGACCCCCTTTCCTTCGCAGCGAAATTTTTTCAGGCTCTGAAGGGAAGAGTCACTGGCATCCCTGATTTATAAGTGTATGATTATTATTATTTGGACCACAAGTCTTGTACACTGCATCTACACTTGGACTTGGATGTCTTTCTGCATAAACACTTCAAACACTGTTTTTTTTTATACTGCATCTATTTTTTTAACACAGGTGTTGTATACTGCATGAATACTTGAGATATCGTGTTTTTTTTAGACTGCACCTACACTTTGAACATGGGTGTTTTACATTCCATATACTTGAAACACTATTTTGTACACTGCATATATTTTTATACACTTTGAAAACAGATTTTGTATATTTCATAATCTCTGGAGTCACTAGTTTTTGACACCGCATGTACGCTTGGAACACAAGTTTTGAACAAAGGACCAACAGGCAAACTAGTCAGACTCCCATGTTGATGTAGTGGGAACCAGTGTTCATTATTACTGTTCCATGCGGTGAACATGACAAATATTAAAGTCCATAAGCCATTTTGAAATAATAATAATAATAATTTATTGAATTTATATTGCGCTCTCTCCAGGACCAGCCTGTTCGAGCGCGCATAATAATAAAAATTCCAGTAAGAAAATTAAACAAGAAAATTTTAAGCAAAAGCACACCGGTAAAAATAAGCAAAAAAGAAATCAGGAAATATGGTGGACACAGTGCTGTCATAGCTGTGACAGTACTACAGGTTTGGGTAAATTTGTCTGTGTACACCCAAACCAAACAGTGCACTGCTATAGTGTCCACCATATCTCAACATGGCTAATAGAGGTCCTTTATTTGTTATCATATTTTAAATTAATATTGTGAGATGTCGTGGCCGATTGGTCATGTGCGTCCATCACAAGTTCTGGTGGCTAAGTCATCAGGGCTTGGGTTTGAATCCCAGTCGTGACACTTGTGTCCTTGAGCATATAACTATAATTGCTTCTCTTCACTGCACTGTAAATGGCTACCTGTGAGGGCAGAGATGGTTCTTGTGACTGATTTAGCTTGGTGTGCTACATGTACATACTTGGCAGCACAGGCTGTATACTCCCCAGGGAGCTGAGATGGTTACGGCATGCCATTTCTCTCACTGAATTCAAAACGTTGCTTAAAACTCACCTTTATAAGACACATTTGGCTAGTTCCTTTTGTATTGTTGATTGTTGTATGATTTGTTGTCAAGCGTTGTGATACCTTTTTCGCGTAGGAACGCTACATAAGTGCCTGGATTGTACGAAATGAAATAAATGACTCGGTGACCAGGGTTCAATATAATGTGATTGATCGTATTTGGAATTGCACAATATAAGAGCCGTTATTTTCTTTCCTGCAATCGACAGAGACGAGAGGACCCGGATACCTACGTGGAGTTCAAAGCCATGGAGGTTGACTACGAAAAGAAGAGAGCAGAAAAGCTGAGGAAATTTGGTGAGTTGTCAATTCAGATGTGCAGGCCAAGCACTTTGTCGTTGTACGGTCTGGGCAGTTTTTCCTTAGTAAGGGAGCGTCTCAAGAATCTGGCGCGTTCTGCAAATAATGAAAGTTTCATTTGATGTATCTTTGATATCCTTTTTAATCCTCAACATTCGAACAAACACAAATTATGGATACAATTCTCAAGCCAATGCACAATTCTCAAGCCAGTGACAGGTCTTCATTTTCCTCAGTGAGGGCGCTGTTTGTTCTTGTGATGTTATATGCAAGAGGGTTTATTGTGTCCTGTATAGTTTGCTTAAAGGGAAGGTATACATTTGGTAATCACTCTCAAAACTAATGGCAACAAAAACTTATTGCTTAGAATCCTAAATAGCTTTTGATAGTAAAACACATTTTGAGAAACATTTCACTACGAAGTAATAAGGTTTTGACAGGTTAGTGTTATTGTATACATTTATATAGGATTGAAACAATCGAATGGTTCCAAAAGCATACTTTGGTATACCTTTAACAAATTCTGCTAAACGAGTAATTTTTAAATTAATGCAAACCTATTTGGAATTTTTGTTGACGTCTTGTTTTTATGACTACTTCACAATTGACACGTGTTTGACCTCCATGTGTTTTGTTTTCTCTATTTCAGAGGCAATCCGAGATGCTAGACAAGTAAACGTTGAGTCCATTCCACTCCCAGATACACCAGACAGTAAGATCAATTCTTTCTAAACAAAAATAACAACAACAAACAACTAACATCAACAACACAGGGAGCTGTTTCACTGCTTCTTTCATCAGTAGAGACAATTGATTTGCCAGCAGTGCCCCCCCCCTTGTGCCCCCCTAAAGAATTACCTAAGTCACGCAGCTGCCATCAACTTTTTCACTGGTCCATATTTGAAGGTTTTCAACATTATCATTAGCGTGGGACTTGTAACTTGAACTAAAACGAAGTGGTTTACAGCGGACCACTGTTAAGAGAGAACGCTGCATGTCCTTGCTGTGTTTTATCTGAATAAATTCCAACCAAATCAAATTTAAATACTGATGGTTTATCTTCCGATTGAACCTGGTTTGATATTTTTATCAGGGAATTTTTCCGCTTTCCATTAAATTTTGCATTCAACCTGTACGTAACTGTCATGTTTGATATGTATATTTGTATGTAATCATTGTTAATGCCATTCTCTTAATTTGCCTTGGATTTGCCATTTCTACCATTTTAAAATATTTTAATTTAGTATGTACAGTTTGATGATTTTTGTTGGTGGCAACAAGTTCAAATATTAATAAACCGTGAACAGTTAATAATAATAATAACTGTAAAATTCATGTCATTTTTGCAGTGCCATCGTTGATCCCATTACCCCAGGACATCCCTCTACCCGGTGCCCAGCCGCCCTCTATCTTGAAGAGAACCTCGGCCTTTGGGTAATGTACAGATTCTGTTTCAGTTGAATTTTCACTAGCAAGTTTTTCAGAAATAATTCTTAAAGGCAGGGTGTACTTTTGGTACTTTGTCAAAGACCAGTATCCTCACTTGGTGTATCCCAACATATGCATAAAATAACAAACCTGTGAAAAATTGGGCTCAATTGGTCATCGAAGTTGCAAGAAAATAATGAAAGAAAAACCACCCTTGTGTGCTTTCAGGTGCCTGAGAATTAGAAAGGCTTCATGCCTGAAGTCTTTCTCAGATTCAAAATTTTCGGTGAAAAATAACCTCTTTCTCTAAAACTAGATTACTCTAAAGGGAGTCATTTCTAACAATGTTTTATAATGTCAACAGCTTTCCAGTGCTTTTCACCAAGTAAGTTTTTATGGCCATAAACTTGTGGAGTAATTACCAAAAGTACACAAAAACCACAAACATATCCACAAATGTATTCTGCCTTATCAGTTTGCTGTCTTTGCTTACTTCCCTTCTGTTATGGCTCATTTGTGGATATTGGTTTAACTAATTTTGAGCATTTTTTTAGGTTTTGTTAATCTGTTTTACCCTTGGCTTTCTTGTAGTAAGACGTAATGGTTATTGAATGGGTTATTGGTGGTTGGATCTTGGCTGGTAGATTCTCCCTCTGGTTGTTGTAGGAGAGACCTTCAATTTTGTAACCAATCTTGCCGCCTGTGCATTTTTAATGAAGTTTCAATATATTGTCTATGTATTTTTATAATTGTTATTGATATTTTATGTGTAATTTTAAAAGTTTTAATGACGTCGTTGTTCCTGTTGTCCATTTTTTGTGCCTTAGTAGGATTTATTGCCTGGATCACTTTTAGATTGTGATTATTTTTGCTTAATGGTTATCCTCAGGCTTCTCTGAAGTCCTATTTATTTTTTGAGTTCTCTGTATGTATTGTTTGTGTGCTGCCTGGAAAAAAACCCAGATAAATAAATAAAACCCCCAAATTAATTCTGTCCTATTTCCCTGAACTGCAGCATTCCTCTACCTCCGCCCGGACCCCCTCCCGGTCCCCCGCCAAGCGTCATACCAGGTCTGCCTCCAGGGAAGAAACCTCCCGGTGCCCCGCCCGGTCTGCCGCCCTATGCGACCGGCCCGTACGCACCTCGATCACCCCCTCGGGTGTCGTTTGCTGGGCTGGCGCCTGAAGAGGAGAGCGAGCCTTACAATCCGGAACAGGGTGAGCATTCATTTACGTATCATTTGCATATCATTTGCATTTACTTATCAAAATAAGACTGTTTGGTTGAGAAAAAAAATTATTGTCAGTTTGATTTAATTGACTGCTTTGCAAGGCACAACATCGCTTGTTGCTTTTGAAAAACAGTTTTTGGGTTTTTTTTTTCAATCTAGTTAATTAAGCAGTGTTGTTGTTTGAAAGTTGTTTTGTTCTTTTCTGTTTGTCCTTTGTTTGTCCGTCTGTCTTGTCTCTGTCCACAGGCTGATTACTACAAGCCTTAGCTTATCAAATCAGCCTCCATACTGTTTATATTCTTTGCTTGTTCAGCCTAATAACTCAAGTCTACTGCGTGCATTATTACCTTGTGCATGTATATTGTATCACTTTGTTTATGACAGTACGAACATATGTAAATTGAAATTGAACATACTGTATTTCAAGTGCTAACTTTCCAACCACTGACAGGTGAAATTCTCCTTGTAACAGCTGCTTTATAATGAAACATTTGACTTGTATTTGTAGATGTGTTATATTTTACATTTAACTGTGTTAATGGCAATTCAGAACAATCAATGTTTACAAATTTGATTGTTAAATACTGACTTGTTATTCAATTTATCACATATGCTGAAAAACAAAATACTGTTTCAAATGAAGCAGATATTTTTGAACAAATAAAAGTCTCATATCGTATCCGGCTTTGCGCCCCGGTCTTGTCACTCGTGTCCTTAGGCAAGACACTTAACCATTATTGGTTCGTCTTTCAGATGGGGCGTAAAGCCATATATTTCCCGTGTTTTGTGGTGTGTCATGGCCAAGTGTTCAGGTGCACTGGACTCGAGTTCTGGTGTTTTTTATCAGCAGAGTGAGGGGTTCGAGTCCCGGTCTTGACACTTCTGTCCTCATGGAAGATACTTGCTTTTGTTTTGCCATTTTATGGTATTGTTCACACTAAGTTTTGTATTGCTTTCTTCTTGCATTTTAACTTGTTGTTAAGTTTAGTTTGCTTTCGTGCTTAATTACTTGAGACTTGTTATCTGTATACTTTAAGTAACTTATCTTTTTAAAGTATTATTATTATTATTATTGCCTAGGTCTTATAGTTATTATTGTGAGGCGCTTTGGTTTTTGTTTAATAAAGCGCCATGTAAATGCCTTAAATTATAATTATTATGGTTATTATTATTATTATTTAACCATTATTGCTTCGTCCTTCAGATGGGACATACAGCCGTAGGCCTAGTGTGTTGTGTAATGCATGTAAAATAACCCAGTACATTGGTCATTAAATGAAAGGGGTTCACCTCAGTGTCACTGCATTAAGTTTGCTCCACAGCACCTTCAAGACTGTTCCAAAGTGCTACATATATAAATATACATGCACAATTAATGGGTTTCTGCATATCTGTAGAAAAACCAAAAAAATAAGCGCTTTGAGATGCCAATCGGGTGTAAAAGTGCTGTATAAGAACTGCGTACTATTGTAACTGTTAATATTTACCCAGTCAGTTTTCCTTGTGGTTTATTACTTGATATTTATTATTAAAAAGTCGCATCCCCTTAAGGTGATCCCCTGGCTGCCGCTTCCCAGGTTGTATCGTAAACTTGGGTGTGATCCCTGGCTACATGTGGCAGCTTATAGTTTAATGGCTTCTGACTGGTACCCTCGAACAAAAAATATTGACTAATAGGGAGACCGCCAACATAAGGCTAGATAGGTCAATTGGTAGAGCGCCGGTACGTTAATCCGTAGGTCATTGGTTCAAGTCCCGCTCCAGTAATTTTTGTTCAAACCCAAATTAACTATTATTATTGTCTCTTCAGATGTGTCTGACATTGAGGATGAGGAGAACATGGATGACGCCTCCTCGTCATCCTCCTCATCCGGAAGCGAAGAGGAGGAGGAGGAAGAAGAAGAAGAAGAAGAAGAAGATGACGATGAAGACAAAGTTGAGGGTGATGAAGAGAGGCCGCCAGCCATGGAGGATTATAATCAGAGAGAACTAGAAGGTGGGTTCAACAGATGCTGTGAACGCTTTGTCCCCGAAGCCACCCACAAATCTGGAGGTTGTCTTGACTTTTTTAGGATGTCGTATTTCAGGATCAAATAATAATGCTGATCATGGGGCCTGGCATACCAAGCTTTGGAGTCTGAGTAATTCTAGGGGGCACATGCCCCCCCACAATTTTGTCCAGAGTAACGTGATTAAAAATTACCAGAGTAAAATGTTACATTTTATAAGCTTTAATGTGATAATTTCAATGTAATTTTCCGTTTACGCGCAGAAAATATATTTGTTTTTACACTAACGTTAGATTGTTATATAACAAGAGTGCTGAAGTGAAAAGGGTCTTGTTAAAGAGAAATGCAAATGGAAACTAGTTTTAATTGGCCAGAAGTGCCCCCCCCCTAGAAAAAAGCATTCACACCCACTTTCGCCCCCTCCCCTAAAATGTTACCCTAGTATCAGCGCTGGCAATAGCCTTACTTTCTGTGGCATTCTAAGGTTGGCTTTGGAATTTCTGCATTGGCCCCGTAAACACAAACCTTCCACTACTCCCATTTAGGTACATAGATTTTCTGCCACCAAAAAGTGCAAAAGATTTTTCACTTAAAATAATTTTTATCATCACGTTTATTTTGTCATCATTCGCATAAAAATACACAACAAATAGCATGGTTTTCTTCCTGCTTAAATCAGATCAGTTTGTTTTTAAATATCCAGAAAGGACTATAATAGCATAAACTATTTAGCACAGAAAGGGGCCAGCAAATAGAATTTTGCCAAGTACCAAGTATCATGCCTGCCTGGCAGCTTGGAGGGCGGTCATCCCTACTATAAACAAAAAGCACTCTGATGACAGGAGCTTAAAAATGTGAACTAAACCGCTGTTGGCCATCAGGCATTTAGCTCCCACAAGTAACTGATTAATATATTCATTTAAAAGGACACAGAGCTCCGAGTGACATACCGTTTTGAAATTATTTGTTTTACTTCTGTAACAGGACAAACGATAGTGAGGCGCTCAAGAGGTGACAAGGAACGGAAGAAAGAGCCCCGTCTACCGCCAGGGATGACCGCCCTCCAAGCTGCCATGCTGAGGATGGCCGGTCAAGAGGTCCCTGTTGAAGAAGAGGACGACGAGGAGGAGGAGGAGGAGGAGAAGGAGGAAGAACAAAAGAAAGAGGAAATGGAAAGCAAACAAGAAACCCTTCAGAGAGTCCCCGTCCCTTCGGTGTTACCGCCACGGCCCCCTCCAGGTTTACCCCAAGCACAGCCAGGTGTGGTTGCAATACCCGGTGTACCACCCGGTCCACCTCCTGGTCCCCCAGTCCGCCCCCCTCCTGGACCCCCGCCTGGGTTTCCTTTGCCGAACTTTGCACGCCCTCCCCTCCTTCGGGGAATGCCACCCAGGATGCTACCTCCAGGACCTCCACCTGGTAGACCCCGTGCACCTCCTCCCGGTCCCCCTCCTGGCGTGCCGCCGTTGATCCGCAGAGCACTCCCCCCTCACCGACTCCCGCCCCCGCCGGGGTTGGGACCCCCTCCTGGCATGATGCCACCCAGGATGCGTCCGCCTGCTCCCGTGGGTCAGCACGAGAACCCAAACGTACTCAGTGCTCCTCCGAGCATCCACAAGCTGCCCATGAAGCCGGACGACATCATCATCGAGAAGAAGTCCTCGGCGACGATAGAAGCCAAACCGCAGATCCGAAATCTCCAGGCGGACGTCACGAGGTTCATGCCGACGTCACTGCGTGTCAAAAGAGACAAGGGAAAGTCGAAGGGACAGAAATCAGGGCCAGGCATGGAAGACGAGCTCATTAAGTCAGTACCAGTGCCCAAGGCACAGCCCACTGTGGCCACAGCAACCAAGGATGATGCGTACGATCAGTTTATGAAGGAGATGTCGGGACTCATGTCAGTTCAGGAAGAGGAAACATGAGAGGCCTGGAATATTCAATGTAAACGTTTTTATTGTGACTTTTTAAGAAAGTTGTCCTTTTGTTGGGACAAATGAGACTAGTGCGCTGTTGTTGACTGTAAGATCTACCCTCGATTTTATCTTGAAGAGGACGTTCCCATGCTGCAAGTTGAGGTCGGAGTGTAGGAGACCGGGGCCCAATTTGGTAAAGCTGATATTTAAGCACAAAAAATTGCGTGGCACGGAACAATCCTGCTTAGCAGAAACGACTTATTACAAATTACCACATAATGTATATATAGTCTGTGACTGGTTCCTTGCTAATTTTGGCTTAGCAGATAAATTTGTGCTAACCACAAATTTCCGCTTCTCTTGCATTCAAAGCCCATAGAATATTGTGATTTGCAGGGCATCATTAGCGCAGAACTCTGCTGTATGAAGCAGAACCATGAAATTGGACCACGTTTACAATGTCATTTTTTTTATTTGGGCTGATATTATTTCTTGATCAATCATCGCCCAATTTTAAAAATTTTTGAAAATAACTCCATTAAAAAAAAATTGTTTCAGGTTTTTATTTCAAATCATTGACGAAACTAATTGTTTTCATTAAATGGTTAGGTGAAAGTACGAGATCTAAAAAAAAAAATTATGTTCCCCCCCCCACCCCATAAATACTACTTTCGATTGTAACAAGCTGCTTATAGACCTAGTACTGGAAAATGTTTCAGGCGTTGATTTCTGTTCTTTTACAGCATTTTACAAAGTACAACCTGAAAACCCTTTTTTCCTGGACATGACAGTAAAATTTGTGTATCATATTGAGAGTTTTACAGTGAAAGTCTGATGTTTCTTTTTTGTTTCCCCCATACTAGCTTTTTAAATCCAAACCTATTTTCGCCAAAGTCTATTGTAGATTTGTTATTAGTTTTTCCAATTTTAACAGTCGGGCATGCAAGTGCAGTTTATCACAAAGAAAGTTGCATCCCCTTAAAGTGATCCCTCTGCTGCCGCTTCTCAGGTTGTGGGGTAAACTTGGATGTGATCCCCGGCTATAGGGCAGTTAAATGCTGCTGGCCGAATGGCTTCTGACTGGCTCCCCCGAACAAAGATATTGACAAAATGGGGAGAGACTGCCAAGTGATGGATGGCTCAGTTGGTAGAGCGCCGGCAGGTTAATCCAGAGGTCGCATATTCAAGTCCTACTCTAGTCAATTTTTCTGTGTTCAAACCAAGTTGTTTTAAAAAGTTAGAGACTTTTATCGTCCAATCTAGACCCTTAACTTTTTAAATTCGTTGTGATTTTGTTTCGTTTACCCAGCAATGCCCTTATGATGATGACGTAGGCGTTTATGGAGAAAGAATCTATCAAGTTTTTTTATTGATTTAGTTTTTAGAAAGACGGTGTCGTCTCTGTCGTCTCTGTCGAAGGGTTGTTACAGTCCACAAACTACCTAATTGAAGAAGCAACAATTAAACAGATACCTGCAAAAGAAACTTTATGTAGAATTGTTTTCATCTTGTGATATTGTTTTAGTCAGGAATATGCATCTATTATATTTCCATCCTTCATGATTTGGCACTCCACGCATTGCTAGTGTTGAGCCCTTTTCACACGACAGCAATTTAGCAGGGGTCTCTTGCTTAATTTTAGCATGGTTGTGAAACTTTACAGAATTGCACTTCGTGTGAAAGGACAGCAATGTTTGGACTGCCCTAGTGAAATCGTCTCTTGGATTATGTTGTTATTTAGCAAGGTGCTAGGGAAGTTGGGATTGGGATTAACATAATCCGGATTAACAGTTAGCTCAGTGTAATGAAATTACTTTTAGTATATTTCGTGATGCGGTATCAACAAGCCATGCTTCGTGTATTGTCCACTTGCTGGGGTATTACCTGGGGGCCCTTCACGTCATGGTTCCTTTGTTATAAATACTAGCATTCACTGGCAGAACGTCTTGAAGAAAGACGGTAAGGAAAACCAATCAATATATTTACCCATTGTCAGTAACTACGCACGTCACCACGTCACTCTCAAACTAAGAGAGTGCTGGGTAGATACAGAATACGGACCATTTTTCTCCAGGAACGGAACATCGTTTTCGTTTCAATTTTTTAAGACATTCTTCTTTACTAAATTTTGTGAATTATCCCATGCGTCTCAATTGAATTTGTCACAAAAAGCAAATTAAAATGGCTCGCATTCTAAGGACCTTTTCGTCAAACTAGGCAAATGTTTCCATACAACTTTGGAAGAGCCAACTTGACTTCATACCGAATCGATTCCGTGAATTTCGAAAGTGTTTTTGTGAGCTTCTTTAAAAAAATATAGTTACTTTTTTTTAGTATTCATTGTTTTGTCTGTACTTCACAATATGTTTGCAAAAGAGCTGCGTTAGTCTGAACTTTCAGCAGGCACTATTTATATACAGCTCATACTGGAACAGTCACTTGACTGCACCCAATACTCCAGTATACCTCTTTATGGGTGTTGTGTTGTGTTGTGTTGTCATTTAGCCTTCGAGAAAGACTCTGCTAGGGTCGAAACGTCAGACCATTAACTCGTTTTGTGCAAAATATAAAATCTTACTTTTTGTGGAAATCGCACTGTACGATTTTCATCGACTTTCGCAAAGACAAAGGGGGCACATCTCACAAGGTGTTTAGTTGTGACTTTTACAGTTCTTGCTATTTGTGTGTGGGATAACTGATCATTTAGGTTTTGGCACTTGATAACTGATGATACAAAGTGTGTAGTGCATAGACTAGTGTAGTATTTTTGCCTGCCATGAAATGCCTTGGAATACACAAGATATAACTTTCCGGTCGCTCTTTTTGTTAACAGGGTGACTTAAAGGGTGGGTTTACCTTTGGTAATTACTCCAAAAGATCAATGACCATAAAAACTTACTTGGTAAGAAGCACTGCAGCTGTTGATAATGTATAACATTTTGAGAAACAATTCCCTTGAAAAAAAAGAAAGGAAAGCGGGTTTAGAGAAAGGGATTCAAAATCATTTTAAAACTGTAAAACGTTTCTGCATGAAGCGTATCTCAGATTGTGTATTCCAATTGTGGATTATTCTTCCTGCGTGTACATAACCGCTCCAGGTTTTCGGCAATACCTTAAAAACGCTACCACCTACTTTGAAATGAAATTTGCACACGTTAGTTTTAAATATCTCCACTAATATATGGGATTAAAACAATCAAAACCAAAGGAATACGTTGCCTTAAATGGTCTATTTAGAAAGAAATACACTAAATCTCCTCTACCCCGATCTGCTGATGATCTTGCAGAAGCACAGAGCAAACAAAACCATTCTCAAATAAAAACATGTTGAGACGTGTTTAGCATCAAGACGTCAGTAGAACGTCTCAATAAAAAGCTCTCTGCTTCATTACACAATGGAGACAGATGCACCATGGGTCCTTTCACTTAGGGGTGCATCATAGAACACTCCTTCCTACATACACACACAGACGAGTGTCACCTTAAATATTTATATGGATTAAAAATGGCCAACCTGGTGACTCCCGACAACCTTAAACAAATATTAATTATTCATGGTAAAGGCTTTTAAAGTTTGAGCTTAGCTTCTCTTACTTTGCATGTAACGGGTTCGAGTTTACAGAAATTATTACTAAAATGAGTTGTTTGGGGTGTGTGTTTTTTTAAAGATCGAGTTAAAATTGCATAGCACGATTTCCGCTGAAAGAGATTCTGTAAAGATATTTTTCTCTGATCGAATTTTGACAGATGATGCTGTTACTCAAAACAAAAAAACATACACAAACTCATTATACAACGGGCAATGCACACAATAACATGCACAGTTGTTTGTGGCTGATGGACGTGAGTTACATTCTACAACCAATTTAAATTCGTCTTTTAGTTTTAGGGTGAAGTGTTGTTAAACTTTTATAAAATATTGTCCCTTGAAAGTTGTATAGATGTATATTATATCATAAAGTATTACGCCTTTGGGGTTGTGAAAATAAATTTGCTCCGTGGGTTGGGCATCTATGTTGTTTCCAGCCGACTATTAGTTGTTATATCGGACATTGTTTTCAGGGAGTGGACGCGACAAACGGTGCCACTCCCAACTTGGCCAGAACCGCAGACACTTTACACGCCGTACCTGTGCCGCATTGCGTTACCATCACCCTGGATCTGTTCATTTTGTTCTGCTACACACAGCTCTGAACAACTCCCTCCATTGGACCCCGTAGAATCACATGCTAATCGCATTGAGTTGGAAATTGCATCCTCGTGTTTGCAATACATGTTTGATCTTCCATCCATTGTCCGAAGTTATTGACTCGCCACGGAAACTCGTCAGCGTGCCACTGTCAACTTTCTGACGGGTGTTTGCCAGCACTCACGACAAGAGTAAGACTATGTTCTAGAACGAATAAAGCAAAGCTATTTTTACATTGCGAAGCGTTGTGTCTCTATTTGTTGAGGCTACTTTCGTAAGAGTATTATCAACTGGTTGCAGGACACGATGTTTGTTCTTCTCGTAGTTTATACCATTTGTTTTTCTTTAAGAACCAAAGCAGGACGAGTTCTTCTTTGAAATTAGTCTACCAATCGAAAGTGAGATATCACATCTGTCGTATCCAAATCGAAACTATAGGCGCTATTGATATTCCACCATTCAATGCTTCCAATCTTATACCCATAGGCTTATCAATACAAAGCTCAAAATCCACTCTGCAGAAGTAGATAAATAGCATGACAAGTTCTTTCCAGAACTAAGTAGGACGAGTTCAACTATAGGGGCCTATTAATAAAGTGCCCATCACATCACAGGGAAAGTACCGGTCGGTCTACGTGTTAAGAAAAACTATGTAGTAATCTTGCGGGTACAACCATGTATCAAACTTTTTGGGGAGAAGTTTTGGTTCTGAGAAGAACTGGTTCTTTTCAGAACCAACATTTCATCTAAAAAGAGTAGTATACATGGTTATACCTGCAAGTTTACTGAGTTTTTGTTATGAGCCACACCATTCAAAGCTTCAGATACCACACGGTGTTATCACTTCAAACCGAAACAGTGTTTTTTCCACAGACAAAGGAGTGGCATAACTCGGGGGGGGGGGATTCCCCCTCTCATTGATGTCCATGCCCCTCCCATAGATGTCCAAGCCCCTCCCATAGATGCCCATGGCATTGATGTCCATGCCCCTACCATTGATGTCCCGTACTCCTCCCATTGATGTTCATGCCCCTACCACTGATGTTCATGCCCCGCCCATTGATGCCCATGCCCCTCCCATTGATGCCCATGCTCCTCCCATTGATGTCAAAGTCCCTCCCATCATTGATGTCCATACCCGGGTGCCCACTAGAATCCATTGAATTGGCTGAGGACATTTTAAAGACTCCCAGGATAGAATTGATACAGGTTCGGGTCCCGTGGTGCCCAACCCATGTCTGTGTCAGTAGGACAAAGAATCTGTGTCCGAATGACCAAGAATATTGTCAAAATGATGCAAATGCGAATTAAAATCCTTTTTTTTTAAATCACTTTCCGGATCGGCCTGACCTGGAAAGGAGTCAGGCCCAGGTCAGGCCCACTGGAACCCGGACTCCAGGTCAATAATGACCCGTGAGATTTTGGAGTGTACTGTGCGCGTTGTCGCTTTTATTAAATATGCTCACATTCTTTTACTATTGTAAATCGACCCGACGATGAGAAATGAACAAAAGGCAAATAGTTGCTAATTGAAGACATTTCCAATGCTTTGTGGCATTCACCTAACAAAATTTGCTCTTGTCTTGTGCTCGTCAAAATGCCTATTCAGTGTTGCACTCGCTGTTCTTTGCTATCTGCAGTACCAGTACGATTTAGCAACCAATGTCACTGCGCTTGAATTTTGAACATCTCTTCAAATTTCTCTTTCTGAATGTAACATGGACACAATTTTTCTGATGACCGCAGACAAGATATTTCACCAACGGATAGAAAAAGTGCCAGGAAGATTTGATTGTCTGAAAAGTGTCAGGAAGATTCGTTTGTCTGAATTTGCTGGAACTTCAGAAGACGGGGCAAGCCCAGACAGTGCATTTCGTGGGAATAGCCTGCCGCCGTACAGGTGGACTGTGAGCCGTGTTCGAACACATTCGGTCTGCTTGAAATTGAGGTTAACACTACCCAAGAATGGCTGATTTATTCTCCAGATGTTTACCTGCCCCAGTTGACGTTCCAGTGGTAACAAAATGTGCGCGAAATGACTCAATTTCAAACACTGTAACTATGTTTGTTGAAGCTCCTGTTTACGAGCAAGAATGAATGCGGTCACGACAGCCGTGAAGACTGAGGAGTGTACCTGAGTTGCCGATAAATCAACCACCGAACTGCTCAACTGTCTGGTCGAACGACTCCGCCCATAGTAAGAGCGGAACTTTGCACCAATAGGCCCTGAAGTATACCAGAACAACTGAGCAACAGGACAGAAAAACACCGCAGTTCTATGGTATAGTTTTCTGGAACTGCTGATTGGAATAACAGTAACTAGGCTTTAGTTGATTCAGGAAGTCGGTTGCTTCAGTCACGAACTGAGATAGAGCTTCAAGATGGTGCTGTGAGAACCAAAGCCTCTGCCAACTCATCTGCTCTGAATCTGAAGACGCCCTCGAATCAAACCCAGGAGACTTCAACGTCGAGAGAAGGTATAGTCCCTGACCATCTATGTATTCTAATTATTGTGACAATTTGAACCTTTGACATACTTTCCTGTCGATTTCTCTTTAATCTGAAAGCTCGTTTGGTATAAAGTTCGTGTAAAGTTCATCTACAAGAGGGTTCGGTCATGAATAATGTCATCGTCGAGGGCGGTAACTGTCTTTGAATAGGGCCTAGGCCTACCACACTGTTTGCTCTTTACGACTGGAGCAGACAAAATAAGCACCAAATCCTTTGCAAAATATATCCCTAAAACCTGACCCCGAAATTTGAAAATGTTTACAGGTTGGTGGTATATTGTGTGTTAATTGAAAATTGAGAATGGATCTGACTTTACCAGAATTGGGCCAGAAAAAAAATCTTACAATTTAATTGCCCTGATGATCCCAACTGTTTTTCCGGGTGATCGCTATAATTACTTCGGTAGCAGTGAATCAATAAAACAAACAGGATGTTCAATATTGGCTCATCTTACCCTTGCAACCAATAACTGCTGATTGGAATTTTCTCGTTGGATTCATGCAGACTTACCACGGTGGCGTGAAGCCCAATAGTTCATGGTGATATGTTTAAACAGGAAAACAAAACATACATGGGACCTACGCGCCTACATCCCGTGGGCATTGGGTGGGGAAACCATTTTCTCATTAAAAGCCAAGTCAATTGGTCAAACATCAATTAGGCAATATAGACGCTGATTGGTTTTTAATTACTAGGTAGAAATAGCGTGACACTTACAATGATCCTAGTATTCCTCGAAGGACTGTCTTAACTTGGAAGTTCAAATGTATTGAATCATTTAATGTGTGTAAAAAGGTTGAACACTTTTTGGAGGGTTTCATTGTCTATAGCCGACCATCTTTTCTTTGTGCCCTTCATGCCGGCAAGTAGTTAGTAATTATTGAGGAAATAACTAGCTTTAATGTGAAGATTTGTAATACTGATTATCCCGTACTCATAGTATACCAGTTCCAATTCTCAGTGGTGTATGGGGGGCGGGGCATATGGGGTGGCCCCTCTTTACAAATGGAAACAACAGTTTTAATTGGCCAGAAGTATCCCCTAGAAAAAATGGTGCGCCCCCTTGTTGCCCCCTCTAAAATTGCACCCTGCAATTTTTCCTAGCGAATTATTTCCCTCAGTGAAAGTCGCTACACCCCTTTATCAATATGCTTATTTGCAGCAGTCGAAATAACTATGCTTGATATGAGAGTAAAGTTTGTGGCTTTCCCCTCATGTTTTGGAAACAGACTTCAAGACATGGACTTTCACAGTGCAGATAGCTTACATAGTATACCACTGTCAGTATATGGGACTGTTTACAGCATAAACATTCCTTTCAAGAAACCCAGAGTGTAGCACTTGAACGTATTGTAACCCAAGACCTCTAACCCAAGACCTCATCTAAGCCTGGGACTTAAATGTAGCTCCGACCTCAAACCATAAACATATAGCTGCTCAAACCCTTTTTACTATGTAGCTTGTTATAGCCCTTTACTCCCCCCATGCCCCAGGTAACCTCAATCCTCCACTCCCAAAGTTGTTTCACATCAAGATGTTTTGATAAGAATGGAATGCCTGGCCCAGTGATGAACAAAACCTATAGCCCTCAATCCTTAGCAATCCTCCTCAAATTGATAAAGAGGAGTTCAGAAGATCCAGAAGGGTAGGGATGTACAGCCAAGCCTCTGTATCTTAATGTAAGCCCTAATCGATTGCAGCCCCAACCCTGTTCTTGATTGTTGCAAAGGCTAAATACTAAAAGGAATTAGTGCGAGACTACACTTAGATGTGGCCATCAAAACTTAAAACAAAATACACAAAACATTACACATGAAATGCACAGCGGTCATTGCTTATAATCAATAAAATTGGTTTATTTCCTCTCCAGACAATGAATGTATTCATTGTGCACAAAAACCTCACTTGGACGGACTCGATAAAAATACAAAGGCACACGATTAAAAATTATGAAGATTTTGGGATGCATTGCAGTCAAAATTGATAATACCTCATTTTGCACGTTGGTTCCAAATTTATTTGGTCAAATGTACGATAAAATTTCATCTGTCAATTTAATACTATTTTATTCCTTAGACTTTAAGTTGATTTCACAGATATGGCTTCATATTGATACTTACATATCTTTAAAAAATACCTTAGTACTGATGATGACATCACAGTTTGTTTGCCCTTTTTTCAGAAGAATTGGAAACTGAGTCTCTGCACAACTGTCAGAAATGCAGGGCACATTTAAGCGCATTTAAGTAAACGCCTTAATCAGTATTTAGGAGTCTATTTTGTAATGAGGGTTAAAACCATCCAGTCTGTCTGACCATTCAATGGTGTGATTTTGAATCATACATGCACTGTGCCTGCCTTTTATGTGGTGAGTGCAGCCACAATACTCTACATGAGGCAAATGCCCCTGGTCATTTGCCTTGATACCCCTAAATACATTGCATGGATGATGTGAATACATTGATCTAGACAGTGCACAAGTGTGCAGTTGGTTCTGTGCACAGTTGTGCCACCATACACAACCTGTCAAGTTGAATGGTTTTGAATTGTTGGTCAACTCACTGAGAAAATGCTGACAAAGTAGGAGGGTTTTAAATTTCCACAAGAAATTGTACTTAAGGATACTATGTGCTTTCAATAGACCTAATATGCACATGATGTCATTTGAGTAGGGCGCCCTCGGCTAGAGGTTAAAAGAAGAATGCTCATTGGCACATCCTGTGCGATGTGCGTACATAGCTGTGCGTTTCCATTGTTTCATCATCGTTTTACCTCTAAGATGGCAGCGTGATGATGTCAATTGATAATGTCTAGCCCCCTGCTAGGCTTGAGAAGTCCCATGGAACATTTAAACCAAGTTGCATTTTGTCACAGAATTGAACCGCATAGTGGTCTTAATTAATATCACCCAAATATTGGCATTTTATTCTTGCTGACACATCCCATCTCTCAAGAAATAGTTCAGTTTCAAAAACACATTATTGTACAAATTAAACTCCGCCAGACATAGCTTTGACTTGAATGGTGTAACGAATTAGCAAATTCAATTAGCAAACTCAATTAAAATGGTTTCCCATTGACTCCATTGCAAGATATAAATAAAACAAAGTTTAACTCACACTTAGCAAACACAACGGCTGCTGCACGAAATACACACGCTGTACAAGTTTATAATATACTCTATGGTGATTTGTTTTAGGTTGCACCAGGCAAGACGCTATATTTACATATTTTTTGTATTAATGCACCATGCAGTCGGCTAATATTAGAACACCTGCATGACACTATGTGCACACTGCAAACACAGAGACAGAGAGAGAGTACCAGCCTCACTCATAGCATGTCTTTTATTTTACAGAAAAGCTGCCATAGTAATTAAAAGGGAGGAAAATGTCTCTTTTTTGGTCTGATTCCCTCCCCACCAATATGGTGTAAAGCATAGATTTTCAAAAACTATCAAAGGGTAACTGTTTATTTTTCCAAGTAACTGGGGCTTAATTTCGTAGAGCTGCTTTTAAGCACAAAAAGGAACTTATTGTGCCTACCAGAACAAGGTTACCAGCCAAAATACCATATCACGGGCACCATTTACTACTGGTTTCCTGCTAAATATCTTTGCTAAGCAGAATCATTTTTAGGCACTACTGTCTGTTTAAGCAGCTCTATGAACTTGGGCCCTGAATTTTTAGCCCCACTTTTTTATGAAATTGTCCAAATTCAAAGCAATTGAATGAACCAAGATCTTCGCTTAGCATTTTTGCTATAAATGCAAATTATTTGGGTTATGACTATCCTGTAACAGGCCTTGAACTTCGCCCTTGAAGCGGGCGCAGTAGTTTTCCTCCGGTAAGGGGCACTTCTATGAGGAATATGTAAATTTGTGTTGGATCTTTGCAAAGGGCACCACGGCAAAAGCACAGGGGCACCGCGGCAATTGCTGTGGGTGTCGTGGGTTAATTCAAGGCCTGATGTAATATCTGTTAAGCAGTGCAGGCCAGTCAGGTTACTGCTTGTCTCTAATGGATCCCGTGTCGACCACTCTCGGTGGTTAGGGTTGAGATTTTGTTAAAATTCCTACCCATATAAAAGCAAAGATATACTTCAGGAAATGTTTCAGCAAAAACAATCCACAAAGTGGAGATTGATACTTCAGGTTGCTGTCTATTTTGCATTGGACTTATTATTTGCACTTAAATAGCTCTTGATTGTAAAGAAGGGGAAAGTTAGTGCAATTTATCTTGTACTTTAACTTGCATGATTTATAATTGTTAACATGATGGACCGTGAACTTTAGACATGATTTAATTGAAGTTCATGATTGAAAAGATTTTACTGATAGTTAATTTCTCTACAATTGGCACAATCTCCCTGTATAAGATTTTTTCGGCCAGATTGCTATATTGGCCACTTTCAATTTCGGACAACATAATAGGCACTGTGAATAGGAAAATATAGTCTTAAGTTAGTCTCAACGCCCTCATGATGAGGTTAGAGGCTGATGAAGAGATAGATCCCACGGCATGTCTTCACCCGCAATGCTCCTGAAATCAAGTAGATCTTCCATTTCAAAGGAGACAGGACCGGCGGTTTCAGCCCAGGGATGCGATTGTTGGTCGTTGATTGAACTGTCCGGTGATGGCGGCAAGTCAATGTCATCAAAGAGTATGCGCGCCTCCTCCGCTGTATAGTCTAGATCCCGGAACTGATCTTCGAACCACGCAGGTCGTGGGATTTGAACCCCGCTGATTGACAAGTCCAGGCAGTCCTCTAGATTTTGCAAGCCGTCTTCGCCGCCCTCATTAGAGGGCGGGGGACTGATCTGAAGGCATGGTGACATGCATCGGTTTTCCTGAACGTCATCCAAAATATCCTCCGTCTTTACCTTGATCCCATCAATGTCAATCTCCGAATGGAAGATGGAGTTCCATCCAAAGTCATCCTTGAGGACAGCGCTCGGGAGGTTGTCATCGGAATCGGAGAAATCGGCACTCCCAAAGCTGTTGAGCTGAAGCGGTCTGAATTTAAATGAACCGTCCAGGTCATACACCTTCTTCTTGGGGGCGGACTGTTTCCGACTGTGGTGTTTCTCGACGGGATACGACTCGTAATCATCCAAAGGCTCCACCTTGATTCTCTTGATGTTCTCCGTGTTGAAATCTCTGGACGAACTGTTACGGCGCTTCTTGAAAATGCCATTTTCCAGGAGGTCTGCATGGGCGGGGTCAATCTGCCAGAAACCACCCTTCCCTGGCTCGTCTTTCCTTCGTGGCACCTTCATGAAGCACTTGTTTAGGGAGAGATTGTGGCGGATGGAATTCTGTTGAGACAAAACAGAAAATTATCAAATTAAGAATTTGCCATCGATTTGATTGATTCATGGAAAGTTTCCCGATACTAGACCCTAAATAAAAAGACGTCACTCAAAGCTGAGAGCCGGAGAAAGAGACAAAAATTTACTAAATAAAAGGAAAAATGCCGGCAAGTATTTGTTTAAAGTAAATGTACTTCTCCTCTTTTACCGTATCAATGAGTTCTTATATTTAATAAATCATTGGCAAGCATTGTAGAACATGCAACACTGCAACAATCAGAATATTGTATCTACTCCACGCCTCTTTTTTTCTCTCAGTTTGAGCTGTTAACACTCTGCAAATATTTGCACCTTCTCCGTCTATTGACATCATGTTAGGGTTGTGTGAATGCGCCCTGCCTGTATTTTATGTGTGATTCATGGCTGCAATCACAGCTGATTAAATGACAAAATGGAGTAAACAGAGTCACAAGTATTTAATCATGAAAATACAAAATGTCCTCAAAATACCTGAAAAATAATAGGTTGACATGGTTTTTATTTTAACCCAAAGATTTTCTTACAAACATCTACTGATCAACGAAACAGTAGAATGCACAAATGTGTGTACACATTATAAATTTAATTTCCACATAAAGAGGCAGTAAATTAAAATGTTTGTAATCATCAAGTAAAATAAAATCTACATTTACCTAAAGACAACTACAGTAGAAGATTGGCACTCCCTAAACAATTTTTTTTTTAAATTTATCATCATTTTTTTATCGTATGTAATATACATGTAGGATTCTGTACAGCTTTTTAAAAACACTGAATGAAATTGGTTTCCCATTAAAAAAAAAATTCACTGAGACTAATATGAAACAGAACAATTTGAGTAAGAAAAAAACCCTGAATCAAAAAAAAAGGAAGATAATATTTATGTTGTTACCTTGACAACAACAATACTATCAAACGGTCAGGGGTCACACAGACCGCAGATTCTATCTAGGCCACTGTATCACAGCCAGTCACTTGGGAGTTTTCCAGTGTCTACGTGCCAAAAGACAAAACTCCTCAATCCCCCACACCCCCCACTGTGTCAAACTGTAGTACCGCCCCACTACCTCAGCACAAAAACAGCATTACATGCCATCATTAAACCGCGTCCCCCCCCCCCCCCCCCTTCTCGGAGTGGAATTTACTCTTAACTCCACTCTTCCCTTTTTTCCAGGAGTTTTGTTTTCTTTATATTGACAATTCGTCATGGATTGATGGTCTCCAAAAGGCCTGTATCGATGAATGGGGGTGTTAAGGCCCTAGGTAGTGCTTGAGTTGAAAACCAAAACACGAGTTATGATGAATAGACTCGATGCATGCATGAAGGTCACAATTTGTCCCCCGCTAAGATAAGCCTGAATCTTATTAGCAATATGAAAATTGGACTGTTTTTATTGGTCAGGAAAGAAAACATGTGAAAAGCTGCATGCTCAACCCATGTTTCCAGCTGAGTTAAGCACACATTTGTAGAGCTGAAGTAATTGTAAATGCTAGCCACACATTTTGAACACCCGAAGATATTACAGTTTCAAGAATGTTTTCCTCCCTCAGCAAGAAAGGAAAGCAGCAAGTTTAACTTGGCCTTCATTGTACTCCATATTCATAAGTTGAAAGAAATAAAAAGTGGGGATACGTTTTTTTTTTCCCCAACAAAAATAGTCTTTGAAAGGTTGTGCATTGGTGAGATTGTCAACAAATGTTCACTGATTAACACATACAGAAGGTCATGAAGAAATACTTTACTTTTCAGTATTTTTGCCTGAATGCAATAGGCCCTGTATTTAAAAAGGAATGAGTAACAATTAGTTTTGATCTGGCATGTCCGAAATCTGATTTGATATTCAGCGATTAGAGTAATATTTTGTTGTTCTTGTGACTTCAACTGATGATTGATTGAGCTTAAACTTTCAGGGGTTTGTTATTTCACATCTTGGGTCACACAAAGTGCGGATGATACTTGTCTCTGACAAAAACCAGTGTTGGCCTCAAGCTTTAAAAGACTGGAGGAAACATCTTGTTCATAGTTCTTAAACAGAACCTCTTGAAAATGAAATTTGCAAATCTATGAACTTTGAGTGATCTTGTTAGAGAAACACTACCATCAACATTTCTGTGACAGTCCCATTTTTATAAATGGTCTGTACCTGTGTACATTTATGTACAATTTACAAATCAACACAAGGGGATTTAAATCCCCTACCCGAGAAATTTGCATCTGAACAGGCAGAGGACATACTGAACAAACCCCTAATCAATACGCTACCAGCATCAGCTGATTTCAATGGGTACAAGGTACAATAGATTCTGCAGTTTGGCATTCTGTGTCCGAACTCCTTTGTACCTGAGCAAAGTGCAAACATTGGGTCTGGCCATTCATAATTTAATACTGCACATTGTTATGAGTACATATGAAAAGGGAGGGATCTGCAGACAAGTCCATGAATTGAAAATGAATGCCTAAAGATTGTTATGGGTCAGGTGCTAAGGAAATTACTTGAGAAATTGCGTATTTCCTCTGCAGCAATGCTCTGTATTTACGATTTGTTGTTCAGCACAGTCCAAGAGCATCTGTTCATTCAGAAGTGCATGTATTGTGTTAATACCAAGAAGAGAAATACAACATCGATTTGCAATTTGGCCATGGTCGAAGAAAAGAACAAATGGCTTAATTTTCTGATCCGCATGCAGTCCAAGCGAGTTGTGATCCTTCGTCCATGGTTGGACCATGAAGGTATAGTCACACATCCTCCAGGGGCAGACCTTTATAATTTGAGGTGCAAACTTTCTCACATTTCGTTCGAGGTACTGAATTAAGATCTACTCATTTTGACCAGCAACTGTTACAAGTAGTAAAGTCCCAAATATCAAAAACAAATCAAAACATGGTATAAACCAACACTCAGATTGTTAATGTTGTTGCCCACATATGAAATGATTGCTGGGATCATGGGCCATTTGCAATTTTTAAAGATACAAACTCATGAATTCAAAATCACTACATAAGGCCAAGTAAAGCAAAACACCAGTTGATCGTCCTATTTTGTCAAAAAGAGGAGGGTGAAGGCATTTGTATAAATTTATTTTTGACTATTTTTATTTTCAGGAGAAAAGATCCAACTAAAAAAAATGCTGGCTTTTGTAGAACTAAGAAGTCTGAAAATGGGTAAATTAAACCAAACATCAAAAGAATGGTGCCAAGGTGAAGCAAAAATACATTTCTTTTAAAAGTCTTTTGGGGACAAAAAGGATGCAGCTTTCTCTCTTTGACCACATTATACCATGGACGACAAAACATTTTTGCAAAAAAAAATAGTTAATGGCCTGACACTTCGACCCTCACAATGTTTCAAAAAACATTATCCAACTTAACAGGTCAACTAAAACTTTAAGTCTAACATACATTATTCCACAAACAACTCTGATCTGCCTTAAACTATAGTATTTCTACAATTCCAACTGTAAACAACATTCAACAACAAAATAAAATCTCCCACAAGGCATACAATTTAATTTCAGAATATAGGCCTACATCGCTCAAACTGCCCCGACTCAAACCAACTCCCCCAAAAATATCACTTGTCTCCAATTGGTCTCAGGGAACTCAGTTCCAAAGTATGCGAATGATTAATGCATTAATTTGCAAAGAGCAAAACGTAATGGATCCAGGAGTATGAAATATTGTTTCATTTTCCCATTACCCTAGCACAATTTATCACCACAGCCTGGGTGCATTCAAATGCCTACTTTAGTTAGGTCTCCAAACAACAGATATTTGATTTGGAAATTAAAAACAATCTTCAAAGAATGAGGTTGCAATTTTGGGGAAAAAACAGGTCCTCACAGTACAGTTTATTAGCGTCGATTTGAGAATGCAGATAGAGTACAAAGTGCAATACTGTTTCTGTATGGAGTCATAAATTCACTGATAAATGCAATTTACTTCTGCCCACATCCGGAATGAAAATTGCTTAATTCGAGCCATGATTCAACTATTGCGAAGCCAAAAGTAGATTTATTTAATCTGACATCCTGGTCAAAGTAAAACACTGCGGAACAGGTTGATGCGTGTGACTAATTATTCGACACGGTTTTCAAGAAACAATAATAGAAAAGTAGCTGTCATGCTTCAAAAGGATGAACTCATGCATGCTACTTACTGCCACGGCCTTTGATCGTTTTAAAGACTTCCAACAAATTCAAAATTAAACTCTATAAACAGCCCAGCCAGCATTTTACAAGTTCTAATGACAAAGTTCTAATGTTTAATTTTTTGGGGGGTATCTTCCTACATCCCCCTTCGATTATCATTTCGTGGTCATGTTATCAGTGATTATGGTGCAGCTTTTGGGATGGTCAGTTCTGTTGACAATTGATAACGTTATCTGATAAACACTAAAGGAATCCGTGTTTCAGAAAAATAATCCTGAATCCACTTCATAATGCCATCAGCCAGAAGGGTGTCTTTGTGTCTTTTTGAACAAATTTAACAACTTTGTATTTATCTTCCATCTAAAAGTTTTGTGAGCAAATTTGATGCCTTATTTAAAAAAGAAAAGAAAAGCTCATTAATGTGGTACATTTCTGGTTTGGGGGACAGGCTACCATACGAGACCAGACTGACCCGACTTAACCTCACAACACTCAAAGACAGACAGAAGAGGCGCGATCTCATAGAAACGTACCACATCACGACACAAGATGATGACTCAAACACATTGTTTAAAACAGCAGAGCATCACGGAACCAACCCAACTTAGACATTTCCGAAAAAAATTCTATAGAGATTGGTCACAGAGCCGTATATTGGGAGAGTTGGGGGACATACATGTAGAGTGACCAGTTTTCTTCGGTCACGTGGTTGCTAGACACCATTTTCGGTCCAAAAGCAGCAAAACCCAATGGGCAGACTAGTCTGGCAATCGATTCGCCCATGCATTTTGTTTTACACAAAATGGCTTCTAATCACAAGTTGTCGCAACTCTCCTAATATACGGTTCTGCCTAGAACTAAACAGTAGTGTTCAACAGTTTGTCAACACAATGTAGGGTACACACACATGAACCCTGTTCTGTGACTTCTTTGACCTCTGTGTTTAACATCGATATTTGAGATTTGGTTGCAATAATGGCAAGAGACCTTGTATGCATCGAGGTGCAATAAAGCATTTTACATTGATTAATGTAACCGCGCTATGCATGCTGCTCCATTATTCATTTATCATTGATGAATAATGCTTGAGACTTAGAAACCTGATAAGTTTTCTATTGAAAACTTGAACTCACAATTGTTGGTGATTAATCACAAACATACATTGAATTCAACTGCTTGTGTTGATTTATACATGGCTTTTGTCATGCAAGACAACTTTTCCAGGCAACTTGGAGGCAACCAACCACAGTGCCTGCTACAGAACCACTTTGGTAGCACACGAGTAACTTTTCAAACAATGTCTTACGATATGTTTACATTCAAATGTGAAGGCCTTTTTTTTCTTTTTGGAGATTGCCTGGACTGGTTGCTTGTAAATTGCCCTGTGTAACATGGCCCTTAAGACTTCAGTGGCTACATGTATACCGATACAGTATTGGAAACCAAAAATTTAGAGTTAGTATAGAATTCTGCACTGCGTGACAATGCTTCCACATGAATCCTGTCTAAATTTACAAAATATATGATTGTATTTTTATGTCAACATCAACTTGACACAGTTCTGTATTTTAGGACAATGTGGTGCATGTTGACAAAGTGACCCCTAACTTGACATGTGCTGCTTTTCGAGATATGCGTCGTGTGACATGGTGTTGAGCTTAAAGGGCATCTGGGTGTCTGTTTTTTTCATGGCACCGTGTTTCAGATTGGGGCTGCCTACTTTATTATAATGTCACTTAAATGTAAAGGTACTGCAAATAGGCAATTTGGACAAAATGCTCTAGTTTTCAATTTGAGGTGAATTTTGATCATGCGTAACAACTTGACCAAGTGATAGTCTTCCACAAGCAAAGAAGAAAATAATCATATTTACCTGCCAGCTTGGGTCAGCCGTCTGATAATACTTGAAATTGTCCGTTATCCATTTATAGATTGCAGATAGTGTGATCTTGTTTTTCTTGGATGCCTTCATGGCCATCCATATCAAGGTAGCGTAAGAATAGGGTGGCTTCACGTACTGGTTTGTCTTGTAATCAACCTGCTCGATACTCGTCGTGGTGCTATGGTGGGTGCCGATGCGGGAGAACGCTTTGGCCTCCTCCTGCGTTGTCTTGGCGACCCTGACCACCCCATTGGGGTTCTTATGGTTCTGTATGGTGATGGTTGTGTTAAGACGTTGGCACGCGGACGCCAGCGGAGACGGACTGGTCGGGGGAGTCGGCTGCTGGATGCGCATGATGCGCAAATTCTGCAGCCAGTTTAGACTTGTGAGACTGTCATCCAGGCTTTCTGTGGATTCATTGGCGCTTGAGTCGTTGTGTTGCGGAGGGGACGGATGGCCTGAAAGCCAGTTCTGTTTGAAGCGGTTTGCTGCATCCTTGATGGGGACTGTGATCAGTGTAGCGGCCATCTTGCCACACCGTTTCCAGCAACTACTGTCCAATAAAACATTGTAAATAAATTGTATGTTAAGGTGTATCCAACATTGGGTAGATCAGTGCTAAACCCACTTCACATTTCATTATGTACAGCAAGTAAAATTATAACTTTACACATTTTCTTCCTTCAATACTAAATGTCAATAACTTTTGCTTTTGTAAATCCATTAAACCTTTTGATAAGCATTCACGTTGATGTTGTGTCATTAACACAGGCCTGATGCTTTGTTTTAGTATTTAGAAAAAACAAAACGCAAGGGCATCAAGGTCTTTCCTTGGTCTAAGAGGCACTTCTAGATGAAATTGTAATTGGAACACATCAAGGGGCAACAAGGCCAAATGACCAGGGGCAATGGAGGCATTTTCCTCTGTCACTTCCATGTAAGTATCTCGGGCCTGTTGTCTGTTGATACTACTGTTACGATGATTTTATAGCACAAATAAATGTAGTTTAAAATGTAGTGAAGCCATGAACTGTTAAATGCAAATAAGTTGATGGAGACATTTCTTACTTTAATCAAAAAATAGCACTTCACACACTGGCAAAGTATAGCCGGGGGTAGTTGCGATGATCGTAACCCTCCATCCTCCCGACGGTCGCACCGTCGGGAGGATGGAGGGTTACGATCATCGCAACTAAGCCGGGGGACACAGCGCATGCTTTAATCCACAAAGTAAACTTAACGGTATGGTACGCGCCCCCAAAACAAGCACTCTATCAACACGACCGTCACCGAGTAAACACGAACACGGCGGGTTTCAGACGCTACGAACCGTTCCCTTACTAGACAAGCAAGATGGACAAACCCATGTCATAAAACAGATTCCGTTGCAAGCGTGACAACTAATAGTAATGCTGGAATAAACACTTTTTTTAGTTCATGAATCTAGGATACGGAATTTCGGCTCTTATTTTTAAGGCTCTCGCTTGATTTGTTCCCGAACTTTCTGACAGTGACAGCAGAGCCACGCAAAGTCGCAAGTCTGCACTAGCAGTCGTTGCTGGTGTTGTTGCCAATATTGCACAACACTTTCAGTTTCATCACACTCACATCAAAACATTACAATGATTGAATAATGTGAGGATAAATTTTACAATAATGTAAAATATCAGCAGACAGTGAGTATGATTGTCTCACCTGTTTGAGATGTTCTGCTCTACAAGATTGTTATGCAATGCAGGAAGTCGTACAGATCTGAATTGGTTTGCGGTGATAGCTGTCCAAGGTGATGGGCTTGTTATCCGGGAGTTCACTCCTCCACTAGTGTCCAGCGACCCCGAACTGGTGTTACTGAGATGTTTCTGTCTGGACTTGCGACACGCGATCTGACAACATCACTCGAAATCTGATCTCCCTAGCTTTCTGTATGTTATCAATTCTGGCTGATGGGCTTAATCCGATTGCTTTAGCTGTCCCGATGAAGTATTAATTACGTTTAGCGTGGGTACGCTGTGTGTGCCGGGCTTGCTGTCAGCTGGCATTCTAAACCATAACATGTGCGAAACATCGTCAATATACCACGTAAATGAATGGGATCTTCCATCATAGCAACATCAAAACCGATATCAACAACGTCGAACGCGCTGCCATTGGTGGACCGTCGCTAGCTGGAACAATGACCCCTGCGCGCTGTGACCAATGGCATGTCAAGATTGCCTTGCTCATGAATAATAACAAGGTGTTCCTGCAATGATGAATAATAAATGCTGTTTTATTTTCAGTACACGTGTGTGTACATGTACACAACTAACGATACAGCACCATCTAGCGATAAGTATGCAGGTGTGGGGGAACAGTTTGCCTTCGTGTGTGACTTCCTTAGCTTACAGGTGCCGGGATTTCCGTTTTCATATCGGGTGACCTAAATCAATAATTAAACCCAAAATAATAGTGACAATTCCAATATCCAGAAAATAACTTAATACAAAATATGACAATTTTTGTTTAATATTTCGAATCGCACAGCAGGCATTCACTGAAATCTACGTGATTATTGCTCACTGAGATGTGTGACTAAAATATTCTTTAAAATAAGGGAAACTGACTGGGTTGATTTTCTTTGATTATTTTGTCCGTATTGATAATTCTTTGTAAAGTCGTTTTTTCTTTCTGCCAGTGGATTGGGACCGAATTTTCACGCGTACACAAATAAATCACACTCTTTCGCGAAACTAAGGCAAATACCACAAATTCATGAGTTATTGATTTTACTGGATTGATTTGTATTTTCTTTTACGAATTGTTTTACTTAGAGATGCTTTTCACCACGGATTTGTGTAACGATTGTGTGTTGTTGTTGTTGTTTTGTTTTGTATTGTTTTTATCAAGCAGGACCCCTCCCCATAGAAAATATTCATCATCATTTTAAAGGGGCACATTGACTTCAAGTCTGGCTTTAAAAACTGCTGTTTGAAATTTCCCCTTATCTTAAAAAAAAAAAAAAATTGTTCATGCACAAAACACCCGTAGTACCCGAAGAAAACAGACACATAAATTTGTCCCTGGAAATGCAACCAGCGGAATATACGGTCCTCTATTGTGTGGATGGAGTCGAAAATTTGTTCCTTCAAAATGGCAGACCATGTTCTGTCATACACACACACCAACAAAAAACACAATTTGAAGGGACATTTATACGAATCATTCAGATCCATCTTTTAAAAATTAATATCTTTCCAACCATATTCATTTCACAACAAACGTTTTTTTAATTGCCCAACCCCAAAGCGTCCAGTCTGAAGGCAACGTGTCCCCTTAAGATGGGTTCACCCATCGTGCAGGATGTAGCACACTCGATCTCGAAAGCGCCAAGTTCATCTCTGTTGTTCCTTGCTGTTCTTGTCTAACCGTCCCCTGTCACCCTATGGTAGTGGAAATGGCCAGTGCATACTCTTAGTATCCATTACAGGTAGGAATACCTGCATGTACTAATTGGGTCGATGCCACCCGCTGAGAAGAAATAGATGCGCCTGAGATCTGCTGTCTTTCTAATACCAGCGATCTCCCATTATTCGCATTTATCAGTATCTACGTGCGTCATCTCTTTGTATTACAAAAAAATGGTATCGATGAATTAAAAGCCAGTAAGCTGGCTGGCAGGCATCATGCGCTGTTCACATCCACAGGGGGCTGTATGTGTTATTTGTAAAGTAGCTGGAAATTTGGGTTGGGCCTAGGGTGCTTCCCCCATCAGCACCGATTGTTCGGACGCTCTTGATCGCCCTCTCGTGGTCCTACTCCACCACCACAATAAATGAAATGTAACATTAAGAGGTGTCTGTAATATTAGTGGATGACTGAATCACCATGCACAGGGGAAATGGCTTATTTTCAATGAATTGTGCTTGTCAACACATACGTTACAAGCAGACTCTCTATAAAGATATGTCTCTAAATAGCGCCCTCGTGTGGTTTAACCTCAATCTGCGGGGGTTTGGGGGCATTTTGCTTGGCTGATCAGATCAGAGAATTAAGAAAATGACCGCGATCTGAGAACTGAAATCAAGTCCGGAGGGTTTAAAGCTGCTCTATGAAATTGGGCACTAGATTTAATTTCTGCGAAACAGAGGACTTAATTAAAAACCACAGACTTAATTGTAGCATGGAGCAACAAATCTAGTTTATTGCATGCTCTGTGACTGACCATTGTGGTGAAGTCAATAGCCGTTAAAGTTAAAGGTCAAAGTACGCCAGTGAGCTTCATTTCTAACAAACCGGGGGGTCCTTAATTCAAAGGGTAATTAAGTACAGTGTAGTCCCAATGTGCAAAAGTATCTTTTGTACTTCAACGAAGTTGTTATTAGTCATTGGACGGAATAATTAGGGTAGAGTACGGGTGACGTCCAAAGTACATCCATTTCAGACTAATGTGAAATCATCTTAGATGGAGAAAATGGAGAAAAGCGTGACCATAAATCACGGCAAAATCTAAATCACTGTTTGGAAATTACTTGAGTGGAAAGGAGGGTACTAATATTGAGTGAGCTTGTCTAGTTAGGACCAAGGGACTTCCATAAATAAATGCATGGAGTAGACACTAAGAAATCATGGATGCATCATTTCGATAGTTGGTTAGGCCGGAGAGGGAAATGTTGATCGGTGAACCACGCACAGACTGATCCCCTGGATGGAGATTCTGTCCCCCAATATTTCGTCTGATAGCGCCCTCTTTTGACTCAACACTCCCACGACACCGGACGGCTGTTTGCGAGGGTACGGGAGGGGAATATTTTCAGAGTAGAGGTCGAGTTGACATGTGATTTTTCCCTCTTTCAACAGCTAAGCTTTCTGTACATTGTACATGTTTTAATGAACATTTACTGCAAAGAACCCCGGTGGGCCATTGCACCGATTCCTTTTGCATAGTTTGTTTTTCAAAGTGGTTCTGTCGTTCTTGTGCCCCAAGTAATTTTGGGACGGGATTGCATCGTGGTTACACTACAATTTATACGTTATTTAAAAAAGCAAAACATTTAATTTTAAATGACTATGACAAGTACTAGTGTTGGTTATGTTTAGATGAATGAACAGTTTTGAGCACAACCTGTGCTGTGTTTGTTCAAGACGCTTTACAGAAATGCTGTACTTGATTGACAGAAATTGGCGTTTATTACCTTTAAATTATGAATAAACATTTTCAACAACACTTTTTGTTGTATTTTGTTTTTAAATTCAAGAAAAGAAAAAATCAAGCTTTTATTTAATATTTATAACACATGTGCCCAAACAATGTTTATCGAGATCCTATTACGACGAACAAATGAGGTGAGCTTGTACTATACATTAATTAAGGCCAACAACAACAAAAGGATTTTTTTAAAACATATAATACCGTCCATTATTATTTAGCTGTTAATATATTCCCCATTATCCTGCCAGGAACCTAATGAACTTATTGAGTTACGTAAACATTTGTTTGTTAACTTAACTTTATGGCAGGAACTTAGTGAAAACGAGTTACGAAAACATCGTTTGTAACTTGACTTTCGAAAGAAAGTTTTGTACAGTGTTCTTTTACATGTTACTTTTCGTTGTATGATGTTAGAACTTTTGGTTGCTGTATTAGTTCTGTTGAAACTTTTCATTCACTGCCTTCGTCATCAACTGATGCGTGCTCACTGTTATCCTCTCTGATGCCATTGTCCGATACGCCCTCTTCGTCTTCATCATTTGGGGACAAAGAGCCAGTGGAACTCCCCCCACTTGGGTTGTCATCTTGGATGACGTCCTGATTCGATTGGATCGGTTCCTCCTTGACACTCCCGGTACCTATGTTGTTATAGACCACACTCTCTTTGTGTTCGGTGCTAGTGACGTCCTCTTGAGTTTTGTCCGGATCATTTTCTTCCTCATCATCGAGTGCTTTATCAGCGACAGCCTCTGAAAGTTTGGCAACGACGCCACCTATCGAGGCGTGGTGGCTGAATAAGCGGCCGGCATCCTGGCCGGCCTGATCTATACTCATTCGCCTCGGATCTTGGTCAGGCATCGGGGTGGTCTCCCGTACAATGTAATGGTGGCTTGTTTCCAAATCTCTTAAGGCTGTTTCAGACGCTTGATTTGAAGACTTTTCGGTTGCCCGGTTGCTGGCAAGCGACATCATGCTCTGTTGCCAATTTTCACGGACAGCATCCATGTCAACTTCTACCGGCTCTTCTTCCAAAAGTCTCTTTCGGGTGTTGGGTGAATCTAAACCCGGCGGATGATCAGTGTCGTATGATGCCGAGGATTCCCCCTTCGAAACCCTCACACTGCTTGTGGAAGCCTTGCTCAGTTGCTGTCTCTCACGGATGGTGTCGATGTTGACATAAATCGGCTCTTCCTTCAAATCTCCCCGGACTTGGTTGTCACCCTCCTCCAGGAGTATCAAGGGTCCCGGGGAGTCCTCGTCTGTCGGTGGCGCAGAGCCTGCCCTCCCGAGAGAGGACCCTGATGTGGAAGACTCGGGTCTACCGGACACGATCTCGTGAGAGAGGCGTCTTAGATTGAGTTCCCTGTCGCTCAGACTCTCACTTGGACACCGTGTCAGATTCTCGCCTTCAAACTCGACATGAATGCCGTTACTTTGGCTTTTAGATGACGGTCTCTTCCCTGGACTGACGTACTGCGTTGGATTATTCGAACCAGACGTGCCCGGGACTTCATCAGGTTGTGCCAGGATGTACACTTTTGAAATCTTGTTCGATTCTACGTCTTTCCCACCGTTTTTAATATCGGTATCATCTGGTAGATCCATATTTTTTTCTGAATCATACGGGGCTTGGCTTCGACTGAATCTTTTTAGGAATTTTGCTGTCAATGTTTCTTTGCCTTTAGTTTCCCCCTGCTGCATCATTTTCTTCTTCTTTTCTGCCAGTTGTTGGTCAAATTTGATCTTCTCTTCCCGGGCCGAGAAGTCCTTGTGGAAGGTGGCATCGACCATCATGAGGGTGTGATGGTCGAACATGTTCGCATCTCTCAGACACGCCCAAGAGTCCAAACCAAGGTAGAATATGATGGACTCGTACATCATATCCAAGAAGAAAAACCTGTGTGAAGCAGATTTCAAATTCACAAAGTTTTAACTTAGTATGCAGGGCGAGTGGTGGTGATGTGGAGTTGGGATGGTAGAAAGGAATATCTATCTACTTTGCACAATAGACGTAATTTGCCGTATTATTTTCCATATGATAACAGCATCAACAGTGAGAAAACAGTTAGTTTTACTTGTTTCGCATCACGTAAATTTCGTCCACACACGCCCTCACGCGGTCAAAAAAACTGGGAATTGTACTCTCCCCCAAACAGCATTTTCTTTCGTGCGCACTTGTTCTTTTTTTAAAGATGGATTTAGGCTCAATAGACCCCTTACAAATGACGTCTTAAGTCCAAAACATTCCCCTCGCTGAGGTCAACATTGTCAATGACAGTCAAGAGCTTTCATTGGCTTAGAGTCATGCGCAGTGTGCGTACACGCGTGCACGTTTCCAAGTTGTTTGACACCAACGATGGCGGCCAATGCAAGGGGTCTATTTGTGTTTTGTCGTTTCCATTAGCAACTTGTTTATAAAATTCAGGACTAACAACCACATTACCTTATTCTGAGACATCTGAAGCATGACAGGACAGAAATGCCGACGGCAAAACCCAAGATGACGCACATATATCCTATGATAGCATAACCAAAGGCTGAATCCATATCGAAACTCGTTGCTAGAAAACAAAACAGTAGTGTAATGTTACTTACACGGAACTAGCACCATGCTTCAACCTTTGGTCATAAATTTTATTCGTGAACGTAAAAGGAAAGAAAACTTTAAAGAGGGGCTCCAAGGTTAAATTCAGATTTGTGATGCACTCATTTTCCAATAGATTGAGTCCTCATGAAAGTCGGGGAACGACTTACAAGTCTCTAACCTCGTGTTAAAATGGTGTAAAATGTCATTTTATCTGATGCTCTTTCTTAACGAAATTTGAAACGTGACGTCATCGAACACCAACAACAAAATGCGTCTGTATACAATACTAAGAGGACTTTTCTGTACCAGTAAAAATGTCCAATTCGATGACGTTTTCGTTGAATATCCGTACATATTTCGTTGAGTATCCGAATAAAACGTACAAACCATATTTGTTTCTGGATTTTGAAGGGGAAAAAAAGCACTTCAAGGATATCAAACACCGTGGCATTTTACACCAATTTAACGTAAGGTGAGAGACTTTTAGGTTTTTGCCCATTTCCATGGATCACAAAACTGAAGTTGATCTTGAAGCCTCTCTGTAAAAAAAGGCAAAATAGTCGAAGGCTAGATACGTAATTAGGCACAATACTGCATAGCTCGCGATGGCGCTGCTAAAGCTATTGTTAGATATTTAGAATAATAGCGTCCCTTTCAATGTTTCCAGAACCTTTAAAAATGCAGAATAGTGGAGGTACAAGATAACAACCACGTAATAATGAGATAATGGGTCGTAATGTGGAGAAAACAACTCGTAATTACGAGATTATAACTTGTAAGTACGAGATAGTTTAAAATATATACTTTTTTTTTTACAATTAAAACAAATACAGGCCTATATTTGTTAAACAGCGTCGCTATATTTGTATTTTGCAACATTTCGTATTTTCGTCTCTACAAAAACTGTGATAGAAAAAAGTACCTTGATCATGAGCATAGCAATAGCAGTACTTACTGTCTGGTTCGTAGACAGAAACACCAAATGCGTGAGTCGAAATGGCCTTTCCTCTGTACCCGACAACACACGCATACAGTCCCTCGTTACCCGTGTCTATGGAGTGCAGAAGCAACGAGGACACGTAGGGCTGAAACATACTCTGAAAATAATGTCAGTGAAAAAATATCAGTTTCAAATGGTTAAATCTTTATTCAGTTTGCTATCGAGTCTGATCGGAACAGCTGGGCGGGAAAAGCCCTAGTGGTGACGTCACACCCTTTTCACCGGAGATTACAAAGGCAAATTCAAATATAAAATCTTCTAAAATCCTATTTAAATTAGTTAGATTCAATTTCAAATTTCATTTTCATCATACTTTACAAACTTAACAACATGGTCTAATTTAGAGCTGCCTATAAGCACAAAAGGTAGCTATGCCCAACAAAATAAATGCTTACCAGAATAAGGTTACCAGCCGAAATACCATACCATTGTCTAATCTGTGACTGGTATCCGGCTCATTTTTGCTCAGCAGAAAGTTGTTAAGCAGCTCTATGAGATTGGGCCCAGGTAAACAAAGAGTGAACCAGAAAACCTCATAATAACAGCGAAACAAAATACGTTTAGTTCACAAAACTCGCCATTTGCATTTTGTACAGCAATTCAACCAATTTGGTTTATTTTGTATGAAAAGAAACCCTGGATGGACCAAACCGAACTCGTCCTGCAATCCTTGACTCTGACAGAACCCATTGGTTGCGAGCTTCTTAAAATCAACTTCCTATTACCTGAAAAACTTTAAAGTTGCTGCCGGTTTGAATCATTTTATCTCCCATGACCCACGTGACGGTTGGCTTCTCGGTGTGGATGTTGGCGTAGTTGCACTGGAGTGCAACGCTGTTGTGACGCAGTTGTCTCACTTCGCGGTAGTGTGCTGAAAAAATAAGGAAATAAAATACTTGCTATACTGCCGCGTTATGGCCGAATTTCACAGAGCTGCTTACTAAGCAGAAATTATTGCTTAACAATTTTCTGCCTGGCAGAAATGAGCAGGAAGCCCAGTGGCGTAACTAAGGGGACACGGGGCACATGCCCCCCTTGATGTCCGTACCCCGGGTGCCCCCTCCCCCATTTGAAATCTGGACTTTGGGGATTGGAGAATTCCAGAGTGAAATGTTACATTTTTTATGCTTAAATGTGAACTATTTTTCCATTTACACACAGACAATGCATTTGTTGTTACACTAACTCTAGATTATCTTATAACAAATAGGAAATTAAAGGTAGAAAAGGGGCTTGTTTTAGAAAAAAAGGCAAACAGAAACTTGGCCAGAAGTGCCCCGACGAAAATGGTGCACCCCCTTGTGCCCCCTAAAACGTTAGTACCCTAGTTACGGCGCTGAGGAAACCAGTCACAAATGATGCATGATAGTGATATGATATTTTGACAGGTATCCTTATTCAGGTAAAGCATAATTTTGTTGTGCCTGTCTACGTTTGTGCTTAAAGCGGCTCCATGAAATTGGGACATGGTGTCGTTTACGGCTGAGTATAGAACAATGTCTCCATCTTGTCATCTGCTTATTATGTCTCGTATATACAATTACCTTCTTCTTTTGGCTCTGTATCTCTGTTCAATTGACTTGCTCTGTAATTACTTGTACGTACATTTTGCCATGAAAATCATTTGGAGTTGAATTGAATTGAATAAGGTCACTCGATTGGTCAATGGGTGTTTTGAGTAAAACTTCAGACACTTTTGGAACTGTTTTTGACTCTTGTTATCGTTTGTGTTAGTCCTTTTGGACCTAAACACATTGGAGGAGAATGGTTGATTCAATATAACTTGCTGTCAACAAAAACACGCTTTGGCGTAAACCATTTCTTGACAGTTGCTTTCGCACTCATACAGTAAAGTAAACAACACAAGTTGTTTGGATCTGTCGATATGTCACAATGCCCTTGGCAGCGCTTTTAAAATGGATGTTTGGTTCAAATAGTGTGTTTTCTAAATGAATTCCAACACGGAACGGAACACTGACTTGGTGATTTTGAAGTCACTTTATTACAACTACGAGGGCGGGCGTTATTTGAAACGAACCGACGAAGACGTTTGAAATTAAATGTACTTTTTGCCTTTTCTAGTTGTATTTGCTTCAGTACACGGCAATAACCTTGTTACCACCTGTGTCAATCAAGACCAATTAGTTTCTCCCTCAGCATTATCTCAAGCCTACCTGAGACTGTTGTCGTCTCCGAGTCCATGTACACGTCGTCCCTGTTGAGAGCAGCGTCCCGCAGCAAGTATTGCTCAGTGTTGATCGTCACTTCGTAGAGTGCTCCGACGTAGCCCGTGTACGCGTCCGTCGACATAGACAACGTGGCGATATCGGATGCATGAACGCTCCCTATGTCAACTTTGTTGGAAGACACAAAATTCTTCCCTTCGACGGCGAGTTGGATGGCTGGGCCGCCGTTCGTCCGCATCTCAGCGTTCCCGCCCAGGAGAGTTAATTGAACTATGACCCAATGCGAAAGCTGACCAGGAAAAGGGGGGGGGGGGGGTAAAGAATGATAAACGCTGTGTGCAACTGTATAAATGTACGATTATCAACATGTAAAATGAATAATGTATAGTTAAGAAACTACCAATTAAAATTACTAGCCTATTGATGTCAATTTTCAGCTTTTTCTCATCTTTTTATTCACAATCGCTCTATTTCCCATTTGTTTAAGGAACATTCATATATTGAATGCATCTAAAAACACCCCGAACTTACATCTACTTCGGCACTCTTTGCGGATGAGGTCTTCCAGCCAAGACTCAAATACATGGTAATGTGCCCACCAAGCATCGCCAGTGCAACGTACGAGCCCGGAACCACGCCTGGGTGGTACAGGATGAGACCGTCTGGAGCCATCGGTTTGAGGATGACTTTGATGGAGAGCTGAACGTCTGTCGACACGTTACACGGCAGGTCGGTATACTCCTGCCCGGTGAAGATGGTTACTTGGGAGTCGATGTCTGGATGGATAGTCATAATAATATAACAAACGCATTACTCTCCCCCTGTCCCCGTTGTCTTATGGTATCAGTAGCTAGGTCTATATATTGGGGATTTTCTGTCAGTGTTTTCTCTCTTAAACGTCTGCCTCTTCTGTTTCAAGCCTCCACTTTGACAGTCGCCTCAGGTGCCATCGTAAAAATATGCATACTCAATTATAATATCGTTTCCTTACAAAAAGCAACTTGAATTTATTAATCAATGCATTAAAAAAAACTTTGTAATGAAAGTTATTTCAAGCCTGCCTTTTTACGCGTAAACTCACAAAAGAAACTCGTAAACATTGGTAGATTTTATGATTATAGTCGATCCCGAATGGTTCTTTGTGAGCCTATGTGTTTAATTTGAGGGATTTAGGTCTTTAAAATGTTAACGAAAAATGTATACCTTTACAAGTTTGTAGGGAGAGAGACGGGGGGTGGTATAAGTGGAGAACAGGTTGTCATGTGAACGTTTATCTCTGATAAAGATCGCAAGTCGATGTACGTGATCGAGTTCGACTGGCAATGGGGGTTTCCGTGCTTGCGTACGGTACTGTCTCTGATAGTTTTACGGTCTTACCTGCCTTCTCCAAGCCAACGTTAAAAGTCACGAAGGGTAGACCGACTCCAATCCACTCTGCTTTAGTTTCGTGAAGACTGTACACCTTGTAATTCACTCGTAGTGCTGATATCGCGCCCACGAAACCTTATATGCAGAGGGGTGCAAAGAAAATAGTGATTTTACATTCCTTAGTCTTGTCATAAAAGAAAAAATAAATAAAACCAAAATGCAATTTCTTCGATGTTTAAAGTCTGGTCAGCTGGATGGCGAGCCTTTTGAAGATACAGCACCATCATGGAAGGCAACCCGCCCAATGTGCATGAAAAAAAGGTTTATAACCAGTGCATCCTCTCTGCAATTTCATATACGGAGCTGAAACATGGGCACAAACAACATCAAAAGTGAGTAGAAACAGCCCAAGACAACATGGACAGAAGTATATTAAAGATCACGTATGAGGACAGAAAAACAAACAAATGGATAAGGGAACAGACCAATGCTCCTGACATCTTAGAAACAGTAAACAAACAAAAAGAGAGAAAATGGAGCTAGGCACTAGGCAGGACACATCAAAGCCGCAGAACAGATAACCGTTGGAGCTCAGCAATCAAATTACTGGACGCCATATTGGAACAAACGAAACTTGAGGTCACAAGAGAACAAGATGGGACAATACTGGGGGACAGTCAATCGGTATCACTAAGCACAAAGTATAGAGACATTTTGGAGACATCATGCTGAGACCTTCATCCTGCAGTGGATCGATATTGGTTGAAAGGTCAAAGACAAAGTCAACCTTACCTACATATTCGGGAGCTGGCTTTGGGAACAGATGAGGCAACGCACCGCCGATGTACATGGGCTGGTCCCAGTTTAAGTGGGCCGGTAGTGCAAGGGTGAAGTTACTGGCGGTCGGGATGCCATCGTTTAGTCTTAGACGGGTGCTCCCGCCACTGATGGTGGCTTCAATGCGGTTCCATTTATCAAGGAGCTGGGTCAAACATCATCCAAATATTAAACTCAAGTTTAACAGCACAGTGTTCAAATTTAACGCATGAAGAGGTATAGTGTTTCTGAACAATCTTTACTGCATAATAACGAAGCAGCACGTACAACGAAATAGTTGTTACTCTCCAACAAATGTATTTGTTTTACGCCATCATTGTAAACTTACTACTTGTTTTGCGCTGACAACCTCGCTCACCGCGTTACCAATCTTAGTATACATCTTGACGTTACCGTCCGTTATCCCCACGGTCACGGTCTGATCGGAGCTGTCCTCGTGACGTAACACTAGCAAGCCGCTCAGTGATCTGGGCTTGAACTGTATGTACATCAGGAGGTGTTTGGTGGGTTTTGATGCCCGACGGTACATGATGAACGCAGAGCCGTCGAATGTACGGACGATCTCACCAGTGGCTGAATCAAGGGGAGAGTGAAGGGAAACTTGACACACACCACCGTACGGAGCTATGGAATCAGTTTGCCTACAAAAAATATGACCCCTTGCATTGGCCGCCAGCGCCGAGGTCAACCAATGGAAACGGGCATGCGTGCACGCGCTGCCTACAACTCTCAGCCAATGATAGGTCTTCACCAAAATGAGGGCACTGTTTTGGGATTTTGACGTCATAATTATGGAAGGGATTTATTTACATCTTTTGTAAATAAAATAGTTTGTTTAAGGGAAAGTATTGCCTACACCGAATAGAAGAGTCGTTTCAAACCTATAGTTTTCAAAATAAAAAAATTGCTAAACAACGATCTGTGGAAATAAATTAAAACTCGATCAATGTAAAAAAGAAAAGAAAAAAGGAATACCTGGACAGGGTTGTGCATAGCAGAGCAGCATTTCCGTACCGTAGCCACCGCATACCTCGCCTGCGCCCGCAGGAGCAGGGTCGGTACACGTCCGGTCTCGCTTCACCACACCTTCACCGCACGTCTTACTGCAGCCTCCCCATTCTCCCCAACTCGCCCAGTTGCCATTCACTGAAAAATAAAGCCACACAAACAGTCTTATATTAAGAATCAAAGCCTTATGTCTTCCTCCCGGTATTAGTTTATCTGATGATGTCAACATCATGAAAGTAAGTTGTCGACATCCCGAGAGATAAATTACCTCGGGATGTCGACATCCTGAACGCTGAGGATGTCGACTTCCCGAGATAATTCGTCATGGGATGACAACATCCTGACGATGTCGAGAACCCAAGATAAAATATCTGGGGAAGACCACACCCTAATTTCAAGATGTCGTCATCCCGAGATAAATCATCTCAGAATGTCGTCATCTCACGTGTATAATGTCGTCATCTTACGCTTATGATGTCATCATCCTGTAGTTAATTATCTCAGGATCACAACATGTCGGATGGCACTTCCAGAGCACCGTATGTTTGACACCTCAGAAAATAATATCCTCACCTGGGCAAGGCAAGAAATTGCAAACGTTGGTCTGTGTGTTCTCCCCGACACATCTTGGTTTAACTATAGGAGTTCCTTCACCCACCGTGCCGTTTCCTTTCAAACACACCCGAAGCCGTGAATTGGTTCCCCCGCCGCAGGTTGCTGTGCACGGAGACCACGAGCTCCACGACTTCCAAGCAGGGTCGGAGGCTTCGTGATAATGGGGATAAACAAAATACATCGTGGGTAAATTGTTGAATTAAGAAAACACGTAAATACAACAAGAAAGCTGGTTTTCAATTGTGTTTTTTAGTGTTTATTTATTTTGCTAAGAAGCAGATTGATGTAAACGGCACCGTTTACTTTGGAGGCGGGCTTCTGATACATTTACCAGATTAAATGTACGATATTATTTATAGTTATGAATCTTTTCATTGTAATTATTTCTATTTCGCTTTGATTTAAATGCAACATTAATAATGAGATAGTGGGCACGTGAATGAATGAATGAATGAATTTAACATAATCTGCTATACTTGATGAAATTTTTTTCTTGGTACTTTACTTATAACATTTAGTAAAGATGAATAAGAAACTTCTTTTTTTTTGACAACAGTTTTTCTTCTGTTTAGCTCTTCTATTAACCTCACAGAGTTGTGCACTAGGCAGATGCACAAACGTGTATACGACGCCATCATCAGCCCATACAAAAAAGCGCGATGTTCCCTTATTTCGCCCACCAGCAGTGTAGTGCGCACGCGCGATGTGCAATTTTACATATTTGCACGGGAGGGGCCACGTACAGTGTGACTTTGTTTTGACTGTACACAGAACTTCATTTGAACAAGGTCTTAATTTAGGCCTACCTGGACACTCTGTTAAGATGCAGCTTTTCTTCTCAACAGACTCGCCCTCACAGCTCCTGCCGCCGAACTCTGGCCTTGGGTTACTGCATAGTCGAAACCGCTGCATCTCCCCGTCCCCACACGTTACGGTACACACTGACCACTGTGACCACTCGGTCCATCCACCGTCGGCTATTGGAGTCAATTCAGAGTTATCTCGTTGGTTTAAACATTCATCTTTCCATTGAAGAGCTTTCCGATTGAAACTAATATTTTCTTGTTTTCGTTTATTACCAATAGTGTACTTTGATCCTTTGATTCGTTCCCTTTGTTAATTAATAACACTAACTCTACTTGACAGTGATAACGTTTTTCTTTCTATGTTTGTTTTGTTTTGGTGATGTTGTTGTTGTTGTTGTTTATTTGCTTTTTTTTTTTTTTACCTGGGCACGGTATGTCGTCGTTGCAGACCTCCAGTCCGTACAACTCCCCCGAGCATAAATGCTTCTGCTCCGGACAGGTTCGATGTCGAATTCGCATCCCTCCATCGCAGGGAGAGCTACAGCCCGACCACTGGGACCACTCTTCGTGAACTTAATCAAACAAAATAAAAGGTGGATTACCCCCAAAAAAATAACAATAATAAACAAATGGATTGATTTCATTGCAAATGTGCACATCAAGGAGCTTAGCACAACATAATACCAGAATAAGGTAACAAGCCAAAATACTATTCCACATGACTGGTATCCTGCTCATTTTTTCTGAGCAGAAAAATGTTCAAAACATCTGCTAAGCAGCTCTATATGAATTTGGGCTCTGGCCTGTTTTCTTCATTGTTCTCCAAAGCTGCCCGACAAAATGCGGACGTGGCTTTTTCCCCATCATCTGTGCTGCACAGCGTCTCTGGTCTGCTGTATTTAAAGGGACGTTGTCTTTGATTTAAATCAAACAACTAAATGTGTATTCAGTTGATCTTTGATATCATTAAAACATAAATAAACCCTGTAAAGCAGTGGGAATTGGCGAGTGATTTTTAATTAATGAAACATGTAACATATAACATACGTTGCTTTCCTTTTGGCAGTTTCTCGCAGAACGGTGCGTAATGGTCGCATCGCTGCACCATGGCCGCATCCCCGGTACAGTCATTCCCTTCCCCCTGGGGACGAGGGTTGTTGCACGCCCTCTCTCTCACCTGATGTCCCTGACTGCACATGCCTGTGCACACCGTCCATTCGCTCCACTCACTCCAGCCTCCAAGCTCTACCAAGCGAGTCAAAATAGTGAGTTTTCGAACCAAGTTTTGGGGCAAGCGGGGGTAAAAAATATAATGGGGGTAGTGGTGCTATTTAATGTATTGACGACCCATTCAGTTGTGCATTTTTTTCTTCGATTTCATTAGGGGGGCAAGAGGGGCAAGAGTTCTAAGCGTGAGAGGGGCTCTCTCCCTGCACCCTCTAGTCACACCACATTCTCTCTTAAAGTTTTACACTGTAATTCACTCTAATCGATTGAAACTAGATTCAACCGATTAGAATGAATTTCAATCTAAACTGAGAGAGAGTTGTAGGGTTTGTGGAAACGAGGGATACAGCGGGAAAGGGTTGCTTCCTACCCACGTTCCACTTGATAGTTTATCCACCTGTCTTTCTGTAGTCAGACAAACCTTTAAAACCTTTAAAATGGCAAAAAACTGAATCGAAGAATCGAAGTGTTACGAGTTGTACCTGGACACAGACCAGATCTGCACGGTATATCGCGAGTCAGTATCGAGACTTCTTGCCCGTTACCCACGTTACACGCGTCGCCACCGTGACACCGTCTACTCGACGTTTTCACCCCGTCATTGCAGCTGGTAGAACACGCTGTCCAAGGCGACCAAGGAGTCAGGAAAATTCCAACTGTGACCAAAAATAAAAAATTGGGCTCAATTTTGTTGCAGTTTGTATTGTATAGATACTATATCCGTTTAACACAGTTAAATTAATTCCTTATTTATATCAATGATGGTTTACAGAAAATATTGGAAAGTGTATACGGTTTGGACAGTGTACTTTCAGCAAGAATCGTGTGCGCGTTTGTTTTCTACGCCGTTTCTTACGTGTGGCATAGAAAAGGGCTTCAAATGAAAGATGCACTGGCAAACATAATAATACTGCTTTGACATGGTCCCAACATTTTTTTGTGGCTCGTTTGAAGCCCAAAATTCCCAACTAGTAGGCAGAGCTGCGGCTGTAATACGCTTTAACCGTTAAAGGTATAGGGCCATTGTTGGGGGTGGGTTTTTTTTCACCGTAACGCATATATAGGCGAAATGATAAAGAAAGATCAAATGAAAGTCACATGTGAACGTTTAAGCTGAGAAAACATTAAACTGTCACTGTATTTTCACAAGATCTTCGAATATAACATCCACATTCAGCGAGGTGACAGTGGGTACCACGCGCATGGCCGCAGCATTCGAAAACGGACACCAAACCTCAGAAACCTGAGAAACGATTCACGCATGAATCGTTTCTCAGATCCAAATGTTTTGGAGTGAAAAATTATCCAAACCATATTACTTCGAAGGGAATCCTTTCTCAAAATAGTTTAAACTATCAACAGCTGCAGTGCTTTTCAACAAGATAAGTTTTTTGTGGTTATTAATTTTTGGAGTAGCTTACCAATCTACGGCCCCTGCATTTGTCAGTAGGCCCTACTCCCTAACTCACCTCCCAGAACGCACGTATCGTCAAAGCATGCGCCCTCTTCGTACTCGGGTCCCCTGCAATAATGTCCGCCGTGGCGCGGCTGCGGGTTTTTACATGGACGTGATCGGTACGCCTTCCCGTTACCGCATTGGGACGAGCAGCTGCTCCACGGGTTCCACTCAGACCAACCGCCGTCAACTAAATGTTTCGGAGGAAAATCGCTGTTCACAAACTGAAGTTTAATTTTGATACAAACGAGTATAACAACGACCCGTACTTGACGCCATTTTTAAAGTGGAAATGATATCCAAGTTTTCTAATGTTTTAGTGACAGCCCTAAACCGTATAAAAAGGTACTTCGTGGTGAAATAAATAGATACGGTAAAAAAATATATATAAAACGATTTAAAAGCGCTTATAAAAGAACTTTCCTTTCCCAGTATCTGGCAAAGTTTATTCTCACTACGGCTAGTCAGCAAATGTTTTATTAAAATTACTTATCATTGTCTTTCTTCATTTTTCTCTGTTCAACCTGTCTGTCCGTACGTTCTTGTCCCTGTTTATGTTTATGTTTTTCTGTCCGTCAATCATCTTATTTATTTTGGTTCCTATCTTGCATAACTGGATGTATGGTTACTTCTTTAATTCAGTTATTTTTGTTATGTATTGTTCAGAAATGTTCATGGAGTATGAACATAAATGTGAGTTTTGAATAGAACATGGTGAAGGAATTAACGTGCATTATGTAGCACAGATGGTGGCGATTGCTTTTCTAAAAAGAAAACCGCAAACGCCATCAACACTTCCTCCAAACCTCCCAGTGTAAACCTCAACAAATTCATTGGTTGAACGTGATACTCTCCACTCCGCGAGACAACTAAACATATTTTCCAATAATTTTTACAGGTTTATCCTAGAGCCAAAATCTTTCCTGTAACGGATGCATGACGAAGCAACTCACCCGCACACCCTTCCAAATGCTTGTAGCAGTTCAAGTTGGTCCAGTAAGTATCCTGGAAATTTAATGCAAAATTCACATTGAAGTTCAGCCCAACATTCTACAAAAGACATATTAAATTTGCTTCATATAGACATTAACCGTATCTTAAAATAATGATGATACGACCATTACTTTTTGTAACAGAAAAACAAAGTGTGTTGTTCTGTAGAATAGTTGCTTTTATGTGCTTGCACCAAGTGCACTGGTATCCCATAAAAGTAATGATTGTTCTACCATTCATGCTCCTGAACTTAAATAGATGTGACGCTTCATGTAGGCTCCAGTTGTTAACATTACAGAATGACTGAACATTGTGTGTGACTAACTTATAACTTATAAGGGACATAATACAAGTAAATACATGTAGTTGTTATACCGCAAGGTTCCGTGGCTTGACCATTTCCAGTACTTGTTGATAGCTGCATCGTCCAGTCATACACGTGTGTCGTAATTCAGCATCCTTAGTGTTGAATGGCTCCATGAGCTTCAAGGCTTTCTCCTGTACGGAAGATTCGTCCTCTGTTTCACAAAAACAACCCATCTACACGTTAATGTTTAATTCGGTGATGTTGGGGTCTCGCCTTGCCTTTGACATTGGCCAATCATTGACATGGGAGTGGATTCATTCCAGCTAGGCCAAGGTCGTCTAGGATCTGATCCTTCGTGGTTAGAGGATTATTATTTCCTTTGATGGTGTGCTGATCATGTTTTTTTTCTTCCTGGGATCCGTCTTGAGGTCAGGGGGTAATCCCTGCCCCCATGATTTTTGTTCATGTCTAAAACGATTAGTTCTTTAGAGTACAATTTGTTCTGTTAACATTTTAGAGTCTTTATACGGCAAACTGGGCAACAAAACTGACAGACCATGAGTCATGTCATTTCGCTGCATGTAAAAAAACCTAAACACCATTGGCTCTATTAAAGCAAGGAAACAACCACAATAGGGGAGATACTGTACTACGAACTGTAAACCTGCCTATACCGTTCTATTCTTGGTCCCTAGTTTCTTACTATTCTGCGGGCATGCCATGATCACTTTGCAGCTTGTAACGCTGGTGGTCTGCCCGTGACATTCGTAGCCGCCGTTTTGTGGTTCGGGCCGATTGCAGGTGCGCTGTCTCATCTTGGCTCCGTCCCCGCAGGTCGCGTCGCAGTCTCCCCACTCACTCCATGCGCTCCAACCTCCGTCCACTGTAAACCATGATTTACATTGTAAATGTTGCTTGTTATGGTATTGCAGTTTAGAAAATCAACATTTATCGCATTTTGGCTGGTAACCTGCCAATCAAGTGTTCCTGTTAGCATTTCCCCCTACTTATAAGCTGTATGGCCAACGATCACCTTTTGAGCCAAATTTATACTCCTAGGTGAAGAGGAGCAAACAGTTGCCTTTCCCAATGACACAGATCGAACCACAAACAACCCGTGGGTGATTTTAAACCTCAAATGTTACACTGTCGTTCTTCTCGTATCATAAGTAATGTTCACAACTCGCATGAGATAATTTGCATGGCTATTACAAAACCTCGAGTTTAGCTTCGCTATTCTAGTCTGTAACACATTGTATTGCTGTGATCGTAGTAATGATGGGGCATCGTTTTGTCATGATTAATCGACATGTTTGTCCAATGAAATAAATTGACTAATTTGTACCAAGTGTACACACTAATTATGACAAATAATGATTACATTGGATCTTGCGTGGACTGTACAAGAAAGTTTATGGACTGGATTGGACCGGTGGGTTGTTTTTTTTTAAAGCTGGGTCCGATTTCATAGCTCCGCTGTCTCCGCGGTAAACACAGCCACGAAAGTGGACCCTGGACTTTCCTCGGATGTTGACGAAATTAATTTAAAACCTATTCTCAGTCAGACTTTTCACCTGGACACGTGAAGAGATTCTCTGTCCGCGTGCAGGAGTACGTGTGCCAGAATCGATTCAGCACCACAGTGTCCACGGGTTGTTCCTCCCAAATAAAACCGAACAGTTCCGCATGGGTGCAGAACCTCCCTCGCAGGCACAGCAGGGCAAACCGTACTCGTTCTGTCGGCTGCAGGAGCTGCAGGGCGTCCGACATTTCCGGGGAAAGGTGAACAGCGCCAAGACCTGTTTCAGAATCGAGATTGTTTGAGAATAATCAAAGAGGGTTAATGAATCCGATCTCGTCGGAGTTTCTTCGTCATCACTTTTGTTTGTCTCAGTTTTCAAGATTCTTGATAATCATTAATGTCGTCCGGGGCTAGTTTTCACACCAGTGCTGTTCGCTTTACAGTAAGCACCAGTTGACACGTCCATAACATGCAACCTTGTAACGAAAAGGTGAAATGGAAAAAAAAAATGTTTGGCAGGCACTCAAATTAAACCACAGCACCCACAGAGAAGAGCAAGGATTGGACTCCTACGTTGCATGCAACAGTGCAGTGCAACGGAGGCTGGCGTCCTACCCAGGCTACGTGCCCCGTTCACTTTTGCTGTGGTGGCCTTTGTGTATTTATCAATACATGTATATTCAATAGAATTATTACATTTTCCTCGTAGATATACCCTTGTCAGCGGAAAATTGTCGTGCCCTTTCACTAGAGCGAAGTTCAAGGCCTGTTGTTAACCAGTCTCCGTTGCACTTCACTCACTGATTTATGCAACGGGGGAGTCCAACCTTGAATAGCTGACCCATGTGAACAGCCAGTCTATCATTTTGTTGCCGTATTAGGCCCTCACGGTTGTCTACAAACATTTAAACAAGCTAGTTTTTTTTTTTTTTTTTTTAACTGGACTTACCTATCGTAAAGTGAATGACACCAGTAATGATGACGACGTAGAAAAAATGTTGCAACCGCATCTTCCATTCAAATCAATACAGGCTGAACGATCGTTAGCATGCTACCAAATGAGTGTATAGCCCGAAAAAAATGTATAGGCCTGCTAAGAAAATACTACAAAATCATAACTTTTTTTCGAATAATCTCACGACAAAATACAGCGTGTTAAAACTTTGAAACGCTTAACGGTACGTTGACTGCTGAAGCGAACAGTGTGTCCACTCTTTTTCAGCCCAAGCTCATCAAACTTCGCCGTAAAGTGTTGTTAATTTGTGAAGACATCGCAGATAGAATCCAGAATGAGATTTGAAATGAATTGGTAAAGCGGAAATTTAAACTTTTCAACAAAATGTTATGCAAACATGGCGATTGGTAATGTGAAGTCCAATCCACATAACAACGCATAATACATTTTCTTTTTGTTCTGTTTGAATTTAATTTTTCAATGCAAGCGCGCGTTGCCTTTGCGCGCGGTTTATTTTGTTCATTGTAACGCACGCGCAACCAAAACGCAACACTCACTGCGTATGCTTGACCACGCAAGCAACTTAGGTTTGTTTGTTCGTAATAACAGGGTGCGTGTACTTCGCGTTATTCGTATAAGCTGCCGCGCGTACCGGTAAGAAGAAATGATCATTTGTATTTCATGCACACGTATGATAAATGTCTGTAGATTTTTAGACTGGTAGGTTCGCAAGTCCTGCATGGTTTCAAAAAGTGGCGGTCAAGTTGAGACAGTCAAGTTGGCTCGGTGGTTTCTCTCTTTCCCGCCTTTCATCTCTGTGCCACCCCCACGCCCCCTCTCTCTGGTCCGAATCATGTTGAGATTTGCCCATTCATGTCTACCCATCATTAAGTTGGGGAGATCAGTTGGAAGCACCCCGATGTCCCGGCAACTACATCTGTATAGCTGAGCTTTTGTCTTCCCCTCTTTCTCCTTCCATGTTTTAATGACCAGGGTCCAATTTCATAGAGCTGCTTAAGCAGAAAGTATTGCTTAACAATTTTCTGCTAAGCAGAAATGAGCAGAATACCGGTCACAAATTGTACATGTGACATGGTAGATTGGCTGGTAACCTTTTTTTGGTAAGCATAATTTTGTTGTGCTTAGCTACTTTTTGTGCTTAAGCAGCTCTATGAAATTGGGCCCAGGGCCCAATTTCATAGAGCTGCTTAAGCAGAAAATAATGCTTAACAATTTACTGCTAAGCAGAAATTAGCAGGATACCAGTCACAAATTGTACACGTGGCATAATAGTTTGGCTGGTAACCTTTTTCTGGTAAGCAAAGTTTTATTGTGCTTAGTAAATTGTTGTGCTTAAGCAGCTCTATGAAATTGGGCCCAGGTGATAAGCTGAGAGGCAGGTTATCGGTTGTTTCTGTATGAGTGCCCTGCTAGTCTCAGACGACGCTGTTGTATTTTAGTGGATAGTTTTTTTCTTCATTGCCACACAGTTCAGTATTTCTCATAATACTGTGGCGACTTTGGACCTTTGGCCGGCTCGATTCCCTGGTACCCAAACCTCTCATGTGGATTGTGTCCAGTGCTGTCCCTATACCTGACTGCGCAGGATTTTCTCTAATTGCAGTTTCCTCCCACGTCTAAAACTGAAATTTCTTCATCGTCTTCTTTTAAAAAGTTGGCGTGATGTTTCCATTGGGATGCTTTGCCAACTACGGTACATAAATCAAAGACATTCAAGTAACAATTTTCTGAGGACAAACTCTTTGATCTTTCTGTTGCCGTTTATTTCCTAAGTAAAACAAGTATAGAAATGTGAACGATGTTGCCAACCATACACATATAAAACTACACTCAAACCACTCTCTAAATAAAACCTACATTTTTTATTAGTTTGTTTAAAAACATAAACACTTAAGATTGGTTTATACCCAAAATACAATTAATTTGGCCTCTTCAACAATAAAATACTCTGTGTATTCAAAACTGTTCAATCCCGGTGGGAAAAAAGTCACAGGGCTCATGAAGCACAGAGCAAAGGGCGCTGTGTTCATAAAATTTATAGTGAAAACTATAGCTAAATTTTTAGCTATTTATATTGTGTATAAATTTTCCAGCATGATTAATTTACATTAAAACAAAATAAAAACGTCTTCAAACTGTTTCAACACAATATTTCACATAAACCACTAAGAAAAAGTACAGAAATATAGGCCAAAACGAAGCACTTAATTACTTTTTAGTTTACTTTAAGTAACTTTTAACAATAGATGAGAAAATAGAGTTGTCTGTTGCAATCTGCTTACCAACCAAAAGGACAGATGTTATAAATGCAAAAAAAAGTATTTCTCTTAACAATAAAAATACACTATTTTTATTTATTTATTCATTATTTGCATTGTTGTTCGTTGGCTCAGGGCTAGGCCTATAAGGTCTCCAGTGCAAGCTGTATAGATTTCATAAATTTGGTTTGTGCATATTTTGGGCCTCCCCTGGTGCACGGAGTTTGTTGATTAATAGTGGTCTCCAACGTAAATGCTTATCAAAAAGAAACATTAATTTTCTAAGAAAAAAAAATTATTTGCGGATTTGGATTTACGTTTTCAAATTTATACCAGGCATAATATTTAGTCCTTGGAAAAAAAAGTAGAACATTTTTATCGAGAACAAAGGCTGAGCCACAGGCCTTTCAGGCTTTTAAGTAAATTTAAAACTAATTTTTCTCAAGGGTAAAAAAAATCAGAAATTAGACTAAAGTTAGGAAGAATATCATGCCAGTTACACCCATGTTTCTTTTAATCCCCTTTTTCATTGCAATGAAGTGCCTCATAGCACCGTGCCATCACATAGCACTTTTCTACAGGTGTCTAAAAGTGTTATGTATTTTGCATGAGGTATACAGATATTTTGAATCAAGACCCGTTTATGTAGTACCTTGTAAAGCTGTACAAGCTGCTGTAATGCTATCGGCAGCCAACCATGGTAGGAAAAAAATGGGCTGAGCCCCTTTCTCTTTAAGGGAACGTATACCTTTAGTTTGTGGAACTGTTAGATTGTCTTAACCATATATTAATGTAGATTTATACAATAAAACTAACCTGTAAAGATTTCATTTCAAAAGGTGGTAGCGTTTTTGAGATATCGCCGAAGATCCGGAGCGATTATGTCCACGCAGGAAGAAAAATCCAGAATTGGAATACACAATCTGAGAAACGTTACTTTATACTACCGAAAGTTTTTATAGCCATTAATTTTAAGAGTGATTACCAAACGTATACAGACCCTTTAGAGATAAGTGTAAGGGGGTGGATTTCACAAAGAGTTAAGACTGGTCTTATCTCGAGTTAGGACGAGTTACTCGTCCTAACTTAGGACTAGCTTTAAGTTTTTAATAACTCCTAGGACTAGTCCTAAGTTAAGACTATCTTTGTGAAATCGACCCCTGGGTTCTTTACCCTGCATTACACAACACACGGGACCTACGGCTTTACGTCCCATCCTAAGGAAGAAGCAATAATGGTTCAGTGTCTTGCTCAAGGACTCAAGTGCTATGACCCATATGCTAAGACTCTACTACATGTCAACCCTGGTTCTTCTCAGAACAAACACTTCTCCCAGTGGTTGTTACCCAGACTCTTAACTCAGTCCTTTAGAGAAAGAAAGTTTATTCAGTTGTGGTTCCAAGGTTCTGCTTCTTGGCGTACTTTTCACTAGGTTTATTGTGGAGATCAATACATTGTGGTCCGTTGATCACACCGTCGGGGAAACACCTCCAGGGATCGTTCGTAAGATGTCGCCAATCACATATAGCCTTCTGCATCTCACCCAACATCGCCTTGTGGTCCTGCTGGTCGGCCAGGTTGACCGTTTCTTTGGGATCATGCAAGAGGTCGTACAACTCCCATTCCGGTCGGTAGTAGTACTGATCCAGCGTCTTGAACCATTTGGTTGGTTTACCAGCCGCAGTATTGTTTAGAATGTCTACAAACGTCGGGCATGAAGCAAGATCCTGAGCAATGGGATATGGTGCGCGGTAGTTCATGTTATGAATGAGGCGGTATTGCTTGTTTCGCATGACACGCATCGGGTATGACATTGTTATCTCGTGGAAGTCATGGCTGGAGAACACGACATCCCAGTCTTTTACCGGCTCGGCCAGCGTGAGCGGTAACATGGATTTACCGGTCAGGGTGACTTTACGCCCCACGAGACTGTAATCTGGAAACCCCACCCCGAACCAGTCTAGGACAGTCGGCACTATGTCGGTGGTGCTAGTCATCGCGTCACTGTACTGCCCCCAGCGGTTCTTGCTGTAAGGGTTGGAGACCAACATCGGTTCACCCATTCCCGTTTCGTAAAGATTGGTCTTGGCATTGGGGAAGGGGATGCCATTATCGGCAGTGTAGATGATGAGCGTATCGTTTAGGTAGCCGAAGGATTTCAGTTCACTCAGAAGCATGCCAACCCCTGTGTAGCAAAAAGGAAATGTACAAATAATATGTATGAATGTAAGACAATTATGTAGTTTGAATATGATTTAAAAATGTGATATGAGACAATGACTTGAGCAGAATTGCCTCACTTCAGTAACATTTGGTCCAAAAGGTAATGGTTAGTAAAGATAGTTATGAGAATGTATACGTATCAAGATAGAGTCGTTAGAACTAATTTGTTGAGGTCTCGGCTGAGTCTGGGCCCAATACCATACAGCACAAAAAATAGCTAAGCACAAAAAAAATTCGCTCACTAGAATAAGGTTACCAGCCAAACTACCATGTCACATGTACAATTTGTGACTTGTTACTGCTTATTTTTGATTAGCAAAACAATTTTAAGCAATATTTTCTGCTTAAGCAGCTCTCTGAAATTGCGCCCAGGTCTCGATTTTGAGGACTCCATCTCAGAGCAAGGGTCTTGTGTCAAGATCTTTTCAAGACCTTAATTTCACAAATAGAGAAAGGAACCCAAAGGAATAACGAGTCATCAAAAGCGTAATTTTTAAGCTTGCCCTACGATGTGGATTTGTTTTCTCTTGGCAGGTGGCATAGTGCAGTCCACTATTTTCCCATACCACTTGGCTATGTAACACCCATATAGTGATGGCCCAGCACAGCCTTCAAACAGGAAAAAGCAACGGGTAAGCATAAAAACTTATTGAAAGTAAAGAAAATGGCTTTGAATTTTTTTTTATTGTTTACAGTACAGATTTGCCAGAGGTCTTGGACTTGGTCTTGGTTTTGGTCTCAATTGGGAAGTCTCCGACTCAGACATTGTGGTATTGGTCTCGGACTTTGTGGTCTGGACTACAAACACTGTAGACAAGAATATTTCAAATGATGAAGTTCAACATAACAACAAGGGACCATACTACTTGCCATTTGCCCGAGCAATTTCAGATCGGGTAACAAACTAACAATCGTTGCAATGATTTAAGGTGAAATACTCAAGATCTCTGTGACAATGTACAGATTGTGGATGTCATGCAAAACCCTTAATGAGTCCATGCCTTGCCTCCACTGCATACTTCACATTTCAGCCCCATTTTTGCGCCAGTGGCGATACAAGATCTTTGGTTTTGAGTCTGCGATGTGATACACATTGTAAAATGCGATGACGTATTGCAAAACAAAATTACGACTAGTGTTGTAGTTGTGACTAATTGAGGTCTACTACTCGGGTAGTACATTTCACTACTCGCCCAGCACTACTTGTAACCAGTACTAAAGACAACTCAACCAGAAATACCTGCATCCAATCTGCTGATTGAAGTATACTGAGCGCTTATGTCTTGTCTGGTTGCCATGGTATCGGGTAAGTACCACGGTACAATGACATCAGAGGGGCTATACTTTGCTGGAGTCCAATCCTTTATCACCCCCATACCCGCGTCACCATTGCCAAAGCGCTCTGCAAACTGTCCGTATTTTGGGATATCGGTTGGGTCGGCTCGGTGCGAGTCTTTGAACCCAATGTAGAGCAAGAATGGCCTATACGAGAATTAAAAATGAAGAAAACGGAAAAAAAGAAAAAATGACAAAGATTAGATACCTTGGTCCATTCGGCTGATTGATGTATACTGTGCGGCAATATCAATGCGTGTCGCAGGAGTGTCCGGTAGGTACGGCGGAACGATCACGTCCTCGGGTTTATAGATCAGAGGGTGCCAGTCCGGAATGACCCCCTGCCCGGGTTGTCCATTACCCCATTGCTCACAGAATAAACCCAGTTTTAGGTCACCACAGCGATGAGGATCATTGAATCCAACATACAGCATGAAAGGTCTGATGAAGAGGAAATACGGCAGGCTCAAAGACCAATGTTCACTGATTTGTAGTTTATTAAAGGTTTTTATACAGGATTGGTAGAGCTGACAAACTAGTCGCAGACAGTGTTCATGTTTTGTGTGATCAACCGTACATGTACACATGGAAAAACGAACCTGTGAAAGTGTGGGCTTAATCCGTTGTGTGACTCAGGAGAAAATAATGAAAATCCACATACAATTTTCAGTATGTAAACACATTATCCTTGATTTGGGTTGTAACAACCCAAATCAGCTGTTGCATTTTAAAAAAATGTTTTCAGATAGTTTTCTCGAATATGACTTTGATACGCCCCAAGAAGGGTGTGATAAAGCACTATTATAATAATAAACCATTCTTATATGGGGCATATCACCGTGAGGTCCCTATGCGCTGTCAGTATTTTTAACAAGGTATGCAGAGCTACGTGTTGTAATATGAGACCTATTCCTTTACATAGCACCATGTAATGGTTTACAAGGTGCTGTGGCGCAATATGCAGCGAATCAAACCAGGAACACTGGGGTGAACCCCTTCTCTTTACGATAAGTGCACTGGGTTCTTTTACCTGCATTACACAACACACGAACCCAGTATTAATATTTATTATTTCAGAGGGGAAATATTTCACAGGAAAAATGGCTCCAGTACAAACTTCATAATCAGCAAACTTTCAGACTAAAATTAAACAATGATACATTTAAGGCAAATATTATAGTTACGCACCTTGCTTAAGGGCACAAGTTTCATGACTAGTTTTAAACTATTCAAAGACTCTGCCACCTCATGGACATCTTATCCAAATGGCAACTCTTGGCCCGCAATGTTTTACTTAACACCGGGACCTGTCTTGGTTTATTCCCCTTTTTTTTGCCAGGAGTACTCACTTTGTAGGGTCCATGGTGAGAAAGGTCCGCACAAACTCCTTCATCCTGGTGATATTACGCGCACACTGAAGCATACGGTTGTTAAACTCAGTTTCCTCGTAGTCAAACTTGAAGACAGCTGCGGGGGCAACATGCTTTTTGCCGATGATTCCTGCAAAGAGTGCATAATAACAAAATATCAGAGATTATTGAACGAGGAAAGTAAAATCTGGAAGAATTCATTTCATTCAAGTCAAAGTATACCTCTTGTTTTTGGAACCATTCCGATTGGTTTAATCTTATACAGATGTTGACATGCAATAAAACTAACCTGTGAAAATTTCATTTCAAAAGGTGGTAGCCTTTTTTGAGATACCGCCGAAAAACTGGAGTGGTTATGTCCCCACAGGAAGAATAATCTGTAAATTGAAACACACAATCTGAGAAACGTTTCATGCAGAAGGGTTTCTCAGGTTGAAATGTTTTTCAATCCCTCTCTCTAAAACCATATTCCTTTTCCTCAAAATGTTCAACATTATCAACAGCTGCAGTGCTTCTTACCAAGTAATTTGTTATGGTCATTAGATTTCGAAGTAATTACCAAAGGTATACCCTCCATTTAAGGTGTGAGTTAATTGAACCTAAAAACCCAAATCCTGCTAAATATTTCCCTAGTTTTGGTCCAGTTTGTTGGCTTTAATTATGTGTAATATTAGCCCAAATGCTTAACATGAGGCTAGGCATCCAGCAATCTTACAGCATGCAGGCAAAATTGGCTTTGTTTGACCGAACATGAAATAACAAACCTATGAAATTTTAAGCTCAATCACTCATCTGAATCACAAGAAAATGGTAAACAAAAACCCCATCGCTATTTTCACTGGTTAAGGTGTAACGAGATCAATACAAATTAGTTTACTCATTTATCAAAAACTCTTGCATTTCAGGCAAAAATAGTTCAAGGAAAGTTTTCCACCATCTTTATACCGTGCAAGTTACGGGCAAATACTCTCCATCTTACCAGAGTTATGCACATCCTTTAAGCATCAGGCCTTTCACACAAAAGCCGTGGAGGCCATGGCCTCTGTTGCCCCTGGTCTTGGCCTTGATGCCCCTTAAAAGTTTCCAATGCACTTTAAGATTTTCCAATGGAAGTGCCCTTTGTAAAATTAAAAAAAAGGCCTTGCTCCCTCAGAGATGAAATTCCAAGCCTGATGTTTGAGTTTTCATATCATGGACGATTTTTAGTATGGGGCTTAGCAAGAATTATATTAGAAGCCTAAAATCTTTTAACTAGATTCAATTTGTAAACAATTTAACTCTAAAAGTTTGAAGAAATCTACAACTTGTTTCAACAAAACACCTGTTTTGATCCCAGCTGGCTTGAGCATAACAGGTAGAGTCAATGCTTCGTCAAATGAGCGGAAGTGATGAGGACTATGCTCCAGGCCAAACATCCCATTCTGGTGTTGCGGCAAGCCAGTCAGAATGGCTGACCGACTAGGAGAACAGCTACTGACTGACGTATAGGCATGGCGGATGACGACACTGCTGTGTGCCAGCTGGTTGATGTTGGGCGTCTTGCAAACGCTGTTGTTGTACACTTGAGTTTCAAAACCTGCATCATCGGCTGTTTAATTAAAAGAATGATTTAAGCTCAATTGTTTGTTAATCATGGTCACCCCCCCCCCCAATATCACTGGTAGGACGCCAGTTGCTCTGCACTGTCTACACCTTATACGCAACGGGCAACAGAAGAGTCCAACCTGGGCAACAGGTTGTTGGTCTTCTTTTACTGTTTTATTTTGAAACTTGTGTCTTATTTGTCTTGCTAGCAGTTGCATCCTGCATACCCTACCTTAAATTTTTCTGTAAAATCTTGTCGCGTAACAAGATTATTTATGGTACACAAGAGTTTGAAACTGCCAAAATACTCCCAGATAAAATGTCCCAGATAAACACACAAAATCTTATGGAGTCGCGATTCAAAATGTTTGCATGAAGTGTGTTTCGTACAAAATTTAGGTATATATACGACATTGTAGTTGACACAACAACATAAAAATAATTTTTACACTGGATTCTGGTTCATCAAAATTACTCCATCCTAGCCCCACTTGTGTGGATTCAGCTTGGCCACACAAGTGGGGCTAACTCCAAGCCTAGAATTATGACAAGAAGAGGTTCGGTCTACTACATGATAGCAGAACGTACATCATAATAGTTCTGGGACTAATATAATAAAAACAGTCAGTACTAGACCCAGTAACTGGGGCTCTGTACTCCTTTTTTCGAAAGTTTGACCGAAGATGTAAAACTTTCGAAAAAAGGAGTACATTGGCCCGCCCCAGTTACTGGGTCTAGTCAAGTACCTGTATGATGGTAAAAAATTATAACAATAATTCTTTTGAAAAACTGGAGAGTTTTTGCATAAATTATTTTTAATATATGCCTGAGTAATCAAGAAAATAACAAGAAGCCATGAGCTGTGCTGTAATCAGTATCAACATAATTTCTGCCAAGTAAAAACAAATCTTCACAACACAACACAAGCCACATGTTTGTCTGTTTGTGAAGCTACTCATTCTTTCGCATGTAAAGTACACCGGTTTCTAAATTGAATTGAAAAGGCGGATCGAATTAGGGAAATAGAAAATAATGCAAAAGACATTTGTGAATCTGGTTGTTCTACAGTACAACTCACCTATGATGATCAAGGCATTTCTTTTACCAGTACCCAAGGCTTGAGTTTCCAATAGGAAAGAGCACAACACGAGCAAAAATCCACACGCCTTCATCTTTGGCTGTGCCCTGTGCGTTGACTCCTATTAGTATTACTTATTTTTTACTATGAATGATCTACTTTTTCCCAAACCAAAATCACCTGATTCGAATGCCTAGTTCGTTGTACTGCCGGATGGCTTATCAATCATATAAACTGCAGAAGTCACGGGTAGTTCATAAAAGTTCGAGAGCAAGGTCAATTGTCCATTACTGTCTGACAGTGTGTGATCGACAGACATGACAGAGAGAGAGTATACTCAAAATCAAAACATCAACTTGTTTAAGTCGGTGACTAGTTTCGAACCGCCATGGCGCGCCAGTCTCGATTCTCACATTTCCAATGTAGAATTCTATGGACAGAAGTAAAAGGAGGACTAGTAAAAACTTTAATTCATCAACAAAAATAGTGACCATGTTGGGGCGCAATCTTTGAAGTTGTCCTGTTTTTTCAATTCGCGAAGTGTGCCATTTTATTTGTGTGGGCAAATTTAGTTTGGAATTCAAAATTGGCTTGCGCGAATTTAAAAAAGGGCCATCTGCAAAGATTGCGCCCATGCACAACAACCAGATTCGGTTTCGTATGTCGAGCAGAATTGGGAATGATGGAAAAAGTAATATTTGTCCAAAAGGTAATGGAAGGATGTGTTACACAGTAGTTTGTGAAATTATAGGACAGAGTAATTAAAAAAGTACTGAGTGAGAGTAGTTTAAATTAATTACATGCTCTTCAAAAACAAGCCAAAAGAATTAATAGCGGAAATTGTAGTGTTGGTCCAGTTCTCGGACAGCTATCTAGCCCCACTTTCACTTTGTGTAGGTTGCGATGATCGTAACCCTCCATCCTCTGCGACCGTCGGGAGGATGGAGGGTTACGATCATCGCAACTACACTTTGTGTGGCCAAGGAACAGGATCAGGAAACCTGAATCCAGGTTTCCTTGGCCCCTTGACCCCCACATGGATGGATGGACATGGATGGACAAACAATTCATAATTGTGTATCAACTATTTTTCTACTTCTACTAGTAAAAAAAGTAAAACACTTTCTTACCATGCTAAAATGGGACTAGTATTATACTAATTATAGGAGACTTGAGAACACGTATTTCTTAATTACGAATTCTTCAATAGTATAAAGTAAATATTTTATTAGCTACCTTTGACTTTGAGATATAGACACAGTAACTGGGGAACTGTATTTTTATTTTGAGTACAGCCCCATGCCCCAGCATAGTGTTGTCAGTGTTAGCCAGAGCATGCAGAGGGGTGTCTGCTGGGTGTCTTTTGGACACCCTGTTTTAAATTTGGACACCCTGTTTTATCTGTCAGTTTACATGTAAGTGAACAATATGGACACCCAGTTTTTAAATTTCCAGCAAATGTTGAAGTTGACACCCTTTTATTCAGGTTTTTACAAAAGATTCCACCACATACCTCAGTCACGTCACTATGAGTTACTATTATGGATTGTTTCATTTCAGCTGCCGATGATTATAAAGTCAACATCAGATGATGACACTCCCACCCCAGGCTACCTGTACCAAGAATTATCAGGTATGTTATGATCACCCACCGTTTTGAACAGTAAAAACTCCCGTACATGTACAAATTCACACAACTAAGTGTGCAAGAGTTTTTGGCGTTTTTAAAGAAAGGTCAACAAGTCTGAAATGCTACTTTTATTTAGAAATGCTACTCCAGTTATTTTTTAAGCTCTTAATCCCGGTCGCCTTTTTTCTTGAAGTTGTTCATAGAGGTGCCCTCTGACCAAGGAAAACCGCATTGTACTTTCAAGACTGAATCAGTCCTGTGAAAATGTATGGAGTACTGTTGAGGGTAGTTGCGATGATCGTAACCCTCCATCCTCCCGACGGTCGCAGACCAGAGGGTTACGAGACACTAAGCACACAATTCGACCATCAGTGCAATTTCGACCAATGTTGACAGACTAGTCACCAGATTTGCCCAATTTTTTCCACTTGCAAAAAACATGACACAAATTCTAAGAACACGGACTTGATCTTCAATGTCTAATGAATCCATTCATAACACTCAAAACATCATTGAGAAAATATTTTAAGAAAAAAGGACAAAAACTTACCAGAGACCGAGCGGAATGCTCGTGAATCGAACACAGACCATGGTTGAGATTTTGAACCCCGCACTTTCAATATTTCGACGAATCAGTGTAAACCAAGGAAAACCAAACTGGGCGGAGCTTCGGCTGTAGCCTGCTAACCGGTCTGCGACCGTCGGGAGGATGGAGGGTTACGATAATCGCAACTATGTTGAGGGACACAAGGCCATGCAATGGCAGCAAATATCATGGTCTTTGGATGGGGTCGCAGTAAACATTAAAACCACTTCATGATGGTATAAAAAAAAATTGATGTGCTTCTGCGCGTTCTTGATTTTTCAGAACTTTTCGGAATGTCTGGAAAATTTGTTCACGACAATATAGTTGTCACAATGAAACAAAACAAAGTACAGACAGCAGGCATTCTAATAAAATGCACTGGTTTTGTTTGTGCTCTTTCGAGAAAACATGCACTGTCTTCACTGAATCAGCATCTCCATGGTCGATAAGTAAATTGGGCAGGGTATGCTGGAATTTCAGAATTACCTCCTGTTTGCTGAGTACAATGATAAAATATGGTGACAGCCTATCTATCTCGTAATACTCGTTTGTCCAACAAATGAACGAAGGTCTGGAATCAGAGATTACACGATAACTCCTGCAAAAAGGGATATTTCAAGCCTGAATTCCAGTACCATTTGTCCCTCTTTGTATGAGGGAAATGAAGCATAGCACAGTGAGTGCATGCTTGTTTAGCTACACAATGGAATGTCTGGGTGTAATTAAACATCAAGCGATCAATTGACTGCTACCAAAAGAGGATGCTCCAAAATTGTTTCACCATCTCAGTTTGAAAAAAATATTGCATAATAAATTGTTATTCAGTGTGAAGTGGTTAACGGGTGAGCTACCTTTTCTTAAAAATTGGGCTTATTGCAATGGGCCTAATGCTTCAAGGTCACAGCAGAAAAATTGCCTCTACGCCTATACCCGCCCCTTGAACTGTTCCAAAAGAAATGTGAATTTCGCTCATAGCTGTGCACCTCACCAATGAAAACCTGTCCCGCCCTTACAACAATGAAGTGTGAGTCCTGTGAAAATGTATGGGAGTCTTGTTGAGGGACACAATACCCAGCAATGGCAGCAAATGTCACAGTCTCTGGACAGGGAGAGGGTCAGGGTAAACGCTGTGAAGCATGAATTCAAAAGGATTTCAAACCAGTTTTCCAGCACCCCTTCCACCAAACTAAAGTAACAGTCTGTCATTATTTGCACTTTTTATTCTTTCAGTGTTTTAAACATTTTTGCGTGTGTGTGTGTTTGTGAACAATCTTTAAAAAAAATGTTTCCCAAGTTCTATTTCTCTCTTTCAAATTCACATCCGTTGATATTTGATTCCAGATTTGACTTATGTGTCCAGTGGCTACTGCAACTCTTTACTTGACGTTCTTGTGGATAGACTTGACAAGTCCTCCCACCATGTCAAATTCAAGGTAATTCAAAGGATGTGTACTATAATTACTTTTTCATTACGTCATGTCAACGTGTGTTATTAATAAATGATAAATCAACTGAAAATGTTCATGTTAGTATCCCCTTTATAATAAAATAAATAATAGTTTCATGTAAAATAGTGCTCTCTGTGAGATCCCCCTTTAGAAACAAATCATAATTATAACATTAATTAATAAATAAATAAATTGAAATTAAATAAATAAACAAAGAACAGCCTGGCTTATGATGTATTGCATATAGCAATGCTGTTTGAACAAGATACTAAACAAATTGTTTGTCTTCAAAAGCGGTACCTGCCTGTATGGTAGCAATGAAATCCAGATGTTTTGGCTGCGTTTCTTGCTCCACCAGTGTATGAGCAAGGCAGGGCTCAAATTTGACACTGGACCGCCGGCCCGAGGCCAGTGATTTTAGCTTCGGGCCAGTAAACACATGACCTGACAAGTCTGGCGGTCTTGTGATTTTCAATTGAATAATAGCCACTGTGTAATGTCTTTAACAGAAAGAAATCATGTTCAAATGTTGACCTTGAGTCTGGTATTTATACAATTCCGTTGAGTATCAAAATATACTAGCCCAATAAGACAAACGAGAAAAATCTTATCGTAGTGCTTGTTCAATTAAAAACATTTTTCATGTTAAACTGTGTAGAAAGCTCTTTCCCATGAAGATTCTTGTCTTGTGAATTAAATTCTGGTCCAGTAAACACTTTGAGCTTAAAGCCCTGCGGTCTTGTGGAATTTTACCCAAAATTTGAGCCCTGCAAGGCCTGTTTTCTTTGGTGTTCCCAGAGAGCTTTTTTGGTGTTTTATTTCAAATAAATTACAAAATGTATAAAGGGTATAGTAACAGGGTATTTTGAGCTGATTCATTATATATTAATTACAAACTTTTGGTTGTTGAGTTGCCATGATGGTGTTGGATTTCATTAGAATTAGGAAGTATCCTAGTCAATCACCCCAGGGAGTTAAATGCAAGGTGTAATTACTCTACAAGTTAATGACCATAAATACTTACTTGTTGAAGAGCACTGAAGGGCTGTTGATATTAGAAAAACATTGTGAGAAACGACTCCCTTTGAAGTAGTGTTGTTTTAGAGAAGGAGGTAATTTTCACCCTCAAAAATTTAATCTGAGAAAGGCTTCAGGCATGAAGTTTTTCTCAGGTATCTGAAAGCACACAATTCTATGCAAGGTGGGTGTTTTTTTCTTTCATTATTTTCTTGCAACTTCGATGACCAATTGAGTCCAAATTTTCACAGGTTTGTTATTTATGCATATGTTGGGATACACCAAGTGAGGATACTGGTCTTTGAAATTTACCAAAAGTGTTTCCTTAATTTCCGTTAAGGTATTGCGTGTCATGAAGCACGTCGTTGAGAATGGGAGTGTGGAGTTTCGTTCCGGCCTTTTAAGGCGCTCTACTGGAATCCAACATGCTACCAGTAAGTCTTTACTCACCAAAACTACTTCATTGTGTTGTTGCAACCAGGTCGTATCTCCTAATGTAGCGTTTGCGTTAAATGCGAATTTACGAGTGTCAAAAGTTTGTTTTGGGCTTAAAATGGAGGCCAAGATCTGACGTTATTGCTAGAAATGTGTTAAGGTGAGCTACGACGTTGTTGCAGAATCAGCTCGCAACCTTGTTGCACCGACACAACGAATTGTTCTCATTGCTTGAAAAATGGTTTTCATACAATTCACAGGGTGCAAATTTTAAGAAAATATTCATAAAATAATTTCTGTGAGTTTTTGGCCATTTATGAAACACTGGGGTCAAAGCTTTTGGCACGTTGTGAAAGCTAATAGATGGAGTACTCATGTTTGGCACTGTGCAAGCTGTATAATTAGAATAAAAGTATAAGTGGCAAAAAGAATGATAGAACTTCATGAAATTGTAGTTCCCTGTTCTTACGGTTTTTGCCTTTCATCAACTTAGCATAACTAAGAAACTAGATAATTTTGAGACCTGTAACTTCATAAATTGTTAGATTCTGGTCAACTTAGTCAAATTGAGTTTTCCTACCGGTTGTTCATGTTTTTGGGAATTTTTGATGTTGCTGACGAAATGTTTCCATATTCTTTCAGAATTCAGCGGACCACCGGATCCCCTCCATGGTAATGCTCCGTACATCGCAGTCCGATCAGCTGCTAAGGTAGATGATGTCTGCATGGTTGTTAATTCAGTTTACCTCAATTACATGCGATGATTTTTATAGGCCACTCAGAGGCAATCAGAAATGCATTCATAATTAAAACTCTGGTTCCACCAGAGGCATTTTTTTAATGGTTTCTTACTGTCAAAAACAAATTATGTGAAAAAATGAGTGTGAATGTTTTTCCTCTTTAGAGATGACCTGAGACTTGTTTTCTGTAAATTGTCTCTTGTGAGAAGGACTTTAAAGATGACAGGTTTTGGGCTGATTTGATAAAATACAATTTTTTTGATTTTAAACGGCTTTTTTTTCATAGATTCAAGATAGTTGTAAGCTTTCATTTAACCGCTTCGCGTTGGGTGACGTCTTTAGCCGCAAACTTGTTTTGGACAGACTTGCGGCGAAAATTTTAAAGCCCAGAACAACTTTGGATTTTCCTCAATTTGTTGCTGACAGCCAAACTGCTGACATTTTTATCCACCCTGACTTTCCAGTGTGTAGCGTTTTGAGGCCGTCACCTACCCTGATATGCTTCATTTCGACAGTAAAAAGAGCAACAACAGGTTCTGGACAACATGCCTTGTAAAATTCCTTTTTTAGTGTGGGGGGGGGGGTTATTATGTAATCCCCAATTCGAGACCCTTTGTTCTGTTGTTGTACAAATGTTGCATACAAGAATGGACAGGCTGCCACCTTTGTTAGTAATTATATTCGGCTCAATGGGAGGCAAGTCCGAGTGTTCCGAGATTCCAGCATACCATGGCAGATTTTCGGCTGTGGCTCATGGCCGAAAAAAAAAGGAAGAAGCATGGAAAATAATTGTGCTTGAGTGTTGAACAAAATTTGTCAACCATCGATTGTTTTTGTCAAAACAATTTAGTGACAAAAGGGTTAATTAAAAACTGCCAGACTCCATTATGGAGAAGTTCACTTGTCAAATAGTTTTTCATCCCTGAGGAAACAAGAGTTGAAAAAGAATGTCTAACGAGATAACATTATTTATAAATTTCCAATGTTTTGTTCTTGTTTCTTTTCCCCTCAGCAACTCTCAGAAATTTTGTTCGATACGGAGCAGTGCAGAAGCAAGGAAACGTCCAGCCCAAGGAAGGTGGCACCGACCAGCGGACTTGGGTCAAGTAGGTGTGAGAGCACTATGCAAGGGTTTGGCAACACAGTGGCTCCAGTTCACAAACAGAGTAAGGCTGGCCAGACAGTTAATTAATTGTGACCTGAACCCTATTTTTGAGCTGCTTCAGCAGAAAATATTGCTTTAAAAATGTCTGCTAGGCAAAAAGAAGCAAGATACCAGTCACCGATGGTACACGTAAAATGGTATTTCAGCAGGTAACCTTTATCTGGTGAGCATAATTTTGTTTCGCTTTGGTAGGCACTGTATCAAGCGAAATTGTTTCTTATCTCCACAGAATCGTTCACGGAAACCGTCAAAGGTGGTTTCCAACAACTCGCGGAGAGCTTTCGAGAGTCCACAACACCCCCGGCGTACCTCAGGGTAGAAAGTGATTACAAACCGCTGGGAGGTTCGGACTCGGACTCCCGTTCCTCGGCAGTGTTCTCACTTTCTTCTGGAAAGAGGAAAGGTCACTCGGCATCAGAGTCTTGCGACAGACAGGGGGAGTATAAACCTGTCGTTGTTGATGATGGGGAAACCTCGAGGGTCAGGAGCTATCAGCCAGGCAATAAAGATCTGGGGCGAGTTACGGCAGGTAAAAAAATACAGTTCTGAAAATCATTGATAATTCAAATCTGTATCAAAATATTGTTTTTTTGCCTTAGATGTTGGATTATTTCAAAAGGTCTCTTTTTTATTTTGTTTTTTTAAACTTGTGGCATACAATTCCCTGTCACCTCAGTAAACATGGATGGATTTGACTTTCTTGTGAAAATACCGTGACAGGTTTTTTACTGCTTTCTCAGCAAGTAGACACTGTATTCAGCTGAAACTTTCACATGTGACTTTCACTGTATATTCCTTTATTATTTTGCCTGTGAATCAGCGTTACGTTGACAAAAACCAATCTATGACCCTACCTTTAACACTTTGTGGACCTTGGCAAAGGGCGTTTCCCACTATGACCGGTTTTTCATTTGGATTGATCTCAGCCACACTGACTGAACATTAAAAGGAGGAGTTAGAGCAAAATGGGCAGAAATATTTTTAAATACCCGAAACAGAAACTTGAAAATCATTGTTTAATCTTTATCTGCCCAATTACAGGATTTCCCGTAGAATACACACAACGCAAAAGCCTGCCTATGGGGATACCAGGGTTTGAATAAAACATTAAACGTCTTCCTTTTGTAACGTTGATAATATGAGACGGGAAACATGGCAGACTTTATTTCACATTGAAGAGAAATCTGTACTCATTCCAACAGTATAAGTGTTTTTTCATGGTTATTACAGTGTTTATTGTAAAGCAATAACCGCTACATGGGCTTAGGCAGGAACAGTGTTTATTGTTATTTTCAAGTAATAAGCCGCAAGGGAAACTGACCAGGTAAATTGTTTAAATAATTATTTAAAATTTACTCGGTCAGTTTCCCTTGTGGTTTATTACTTGATATTTGATATAAAAAGTCGCGTCCGTTTAAGGTGATCCCTCTATGCTTCCCAGATTGTATTGTAAATTTGGGTTGTGATCCCTGGCTATACGACAGAGGTTGAATGGCTTCTGACACGCACCCCCAAACTAAGACATTGACAAAACAGGGAGACTGCCATCATAGGGCTAGATAGCTCAGTTGGTACAGAACACCGGCACGTTAATCCGGAGGTAAAAGGTTCATGTCCCGCTCTAGTCAATTTTTCTTTGTTCTACCCAAAATCGTTATTATTTTCAGGCGGATATGGGTTTATGATCCTGTTGGTGTTTTTAAGACAATCTTAATTTGATGCTACTGCACTGAGTGGTTCTCAGTACTCTACCACCCTGCATGTACATGTACTCTCAACATGCGTACTGTATTTCTGTACACGCAGGGCATAAGCAAGGTAGACCAGCAGGAGGCTGGGAAGATTGTTCCAGAGGACATGGCAGCAATGCATCAAACAGCGATGGACAACATAGCGGCGACAGTACAGAGTTGTCAGAAAGGTAAATACGTGAGCAATGAAATTTGTCTCCAAATTTAAGAGGAAGGTTTCTCTTTAGATACAAGCAGATCTTGCACATCTGACTAGATAGAATGTGGGCTTGAAATCCAGTCAAATTTGCATCTACGGACAGGGCCCAACTTCATAGAGCTGTTTAAGTAGCAAATATTGCTTAACAATTTTCTGCTTAGCCGAAATGAGCAGGATACCAGTTGCAAATTTAACATGTGACATGATATTTTGGCTGATAGCCTTAACTGGTAAGCAGTTGTTTTGCTTAGCTACTTTTTGTGCTGAAGCAGCTCTATGAAATTGGTGCCAGGACACACATTGCTACCCACCATCCAGAATTTTCGGGGTAACTGATTAGCTACACTTGTATTAACTTGGCCGCTGGGGCTGCTTACTCCCAATGAGTTCAGATGGCTTCTTGAATGGATCAAGTCAGTAGGTGGCGTAACTAGACATTTTCATTGGGGGTGGTAAATGGTGGCACAGACATAATTTGGGCAGCTATTTTATGCATCTAACCATATTTTGTCAATCTCCATAGGTGGGGGAGGGGTCTGAGTGGGGGGAGGGGGGGCTCCACTGCATTTGGGTTAGTACTAGTCCTAAGTGCTTAGTTGAAATTGTCAAAAATATTAACCCTTTCAGGTTGGAGTCTGTGTCAGTGGAAGATCTCTCATTGGAGACCAAGCTAGTGGAGGACTTTGTGAGCACCACCAACGGCAAACCTCCATCAAGAGATGCACTGTCTCAGTTTGTCAAACAGTAAGACAATCTCTATTACTTTACTCTACCTTCCTCCTCATCTTCCATAATCCCACCCCCAGTCTTTGGACCATTTTGATGGATGCACAGCCAAACCACCCATGGTTGTCATAGGCTTGCCATACCAATTGGCCTTTCCCATGAAATATGCTAATTTAATTACATTAACGCATTTCTCAGACACTATAGACTGTGCAAGTCTCGTGCATATTCGAACATTGGGACCCATTAAAGTGTGTGAGTTGCCATTGGTCCTTTGTGTTGTGTAAATGCCTGTAAAAGAACCCAGTGACACATACTATGTATCACTAAGAGAAGGGTTTTCCCCGGTGTTTCTGGCAGTGGCTGCTGAATGCACAACCCAGCACCTTGTTAACCCTAATAAGGTGTCACATAAATGGGTCTCATAAAATAATAATGTATTAATTAAATTTTCAATAACTTGTAAAAAAAAAGTTTCTTTATGTCCAAGCGCCTTGAGTACCTTACTGGTAGATATGTGTGCTATATAAGACTCTAGTATTATTATCCTTATATTATTATTATTGAAAGTGAACTACGTATTGAATTTCTAAAGCTTCAACATTTCACAGTATTTTTTTCTGTACACTTTCTTGTAGCTGCAATACTCTCAATTGTGAGAAGATCACGGAGCTACTAGTTGTGGAACTTCAGTCAACGTCAGATTCGGTCCACTTGGTAAATTCATTCCTTCTGATTGCTGAGATTTTTTTTAATCAAACGGGTAAAAATATAAAAAGCGGTTAAGAGCACCAGACTCAAGCTCTGGTGTTTCTGATCAGCAGAGTGTGGGTTCGAGTCCCGATCATGGCACTTGTGTCCTTGAGCGAGATACTTTACCCTAATTGCTTTGTGCTTTGGGATGGGACATCAAGCCGTAGGTCCTGTGTATTAGTCTTGGTAGTGCGAGTATAAAGAACCAAGAATCAAGGGGCTAACACTAGTGTTTCTGGTTCACATATCAAACACCCCTGTTTACAGGCTACAGTGATTAAGTTCACTTATGAGGCATCCTTGGTTTATCACTGGAAGTAATGGTAACAAAAATAATAGTACCACAGGGAAGTTAAATCAACTATAGATAAACTTCAAGGTAGATATTATTTGTAGAAAATGAAGTAAAACTAAAAACGAAAAAAAAATAAGTAACATGGTTAATCTTTGTAATTCTGAAGTTTCTAAATCCATTTTCTAGAGATGCTTGTGTGCTGTGGAGGCCCTTATGAGAGATGATATAGTATCGTCGGACTACCTGTATGGGATCTTGCCACACACGCTAACGACCCTTCAAGAGCGCTCAACAGACAAACTCATCCAGTCCAAGGCATCCAAGGTATACCTCTCACTGACAAGGTTGCCCTGCCGTTGTCTTTTCTCTCGCTTTGACACTCCTCCAAAGTTATCCTGAGATTCGAAGCACACAATGAAGACACAAAAGGGGGGTACACCATGCCACATATCGAGCACCAAATGATTAGTTGTGCCTTTATTTATTTGCTTTAAATGTACTGTTTTGCAAAGCAGTTTGGTACCTGTGTAAGAGCCCTGCATAAATGCCCGTTGTTATTATTCAAACACTCAGTTTGTTGGTTTTTTTGGCTGTTAAATACACAGACCCTAATTTTGACCTTTATTTGCATATAGGTCACAGCACAGAAAGTACAGCGCTCCTAAAGTGCCATTGATGGGCTTTAATTTAAGTGCTGAGGTCTCCCTGAAAATGCAATCCTTTTTCAACAATGGTATGTTGTGTGGAACAAAAGAAGGAAAAAAAGACATGTCATACCACAATTTAAGCTGAGCCAAAAGTCAACATCATAATCACAATGGTTGTTTAGAATGTTTGCAGAGTAAAGGGGCACACTGCCTTCAGATTTGGCCCTTTGGGCTGTAAAAAGCATTTGTTGTGAAATGAATATTGTTGGAAAGAAATTTTAGAAGTACAGTACAATGATTCACATATACATGTAAAGTATTTCATGACAGAACACGGTCCACTATTTTGTAGAACCAAATTTTAAAATTAGTTTTTTTTTTACTCACTTGTTGCAACCCATTGTAGGTGTTTTAGTGCATGAACAACTCTTAACAAAGAATAATGAGCAATTCCGAACAACAAATTTTGGAGAGATTTGAAGGCAATGTGCTCCTTTAAATTCATGATAAACGTCTTGACAAAATGATTGCAAAGAAGTTTCTGGTTTTACATTTTTGTAAACTCTGTACGTTTTATGGCAGATTTTAAGGCAACTAGAAAGGACACATGAAGAAGCTAACATCGCAAAATCCTCCACGCCGCATCACAACTACCTGTCAAGTCCATTGACAAATAGTGCCGCCGTTAATTTACAGCAATCATCTATTTTGGGTGATTACCAAAGTGAAAACGTGGACAGTCTGGTTTCCTTCTCGCTCCGAGATGAAACAGCTGGAGAGGATCAAACGGTCAGCGTTTCCGACGTTCCCTCACAGAAATCCAAATCTCTGTTCTCTGGTATGGACATAGGGTCACCATCTCTACAGAGAACTCCTGAACCAACATCGGCGCCCGCTGACACGGCTGGACAGAGGTCACATGGGAGTAACCTTGACGATGACGTAAGGCTGACTGCCGGACATCCGCAACTCCTAGATGATTTATTGGACCTTTCATTTACTGACAAGCCAACTCTAGCGCTAGACACAAAGGAATGCCAGAGGCTGGGGATGCATCTACCGCCCTCTGGTGATACACATCAGTCACTTCTTCAATTAAATGCTACAGCTCAAGATTGCCAAATGAGTGGACTTGGGGTCGAGTCTGATGTCTCTGAGAAGCTTTCTAATAATAGCAATGCAATAATCATAGGAACCAGACAAGCAATTTCTGAAGGCGGTAAAAAAGTGGAACTTGTCGACTCAAAAGCTCGGACTGTTCCGAGTAAGCCAGATTCCATCATGTCCCGGCAAGCCAATCTTGACGACCTACTGGCTGCGACTGGCATCACTGTCACCTCTGGAAATATCGGCAAACCCCACCCTGTATCGAAGAAGGACTTGTCCCCAGTACAAGGAACTACCGCCAACCCAGTAACATCTGGTAAACCTTCCGTGAATGCAGAGCAGATATCGAGACTTTACCCTCAGCTAGCTGGGGTCAGTTTGAGTGGATCGAGTGCAATTCCACTGAAGCTTGGCGAAAGACCCCTGGACGGGAAATTTTCCTTCATGGTTACCAAGGATGATGGAGGGAAGGAACACTCGCATAGAAAAGAGAGTTTTGGTTTTGTGAAAGATGCAATGATGACCAGCAAGAAGTAAGGGTCACTTTAAAGGCAAAGTATACCTTTGGTTTTGGAGCTGTTCAGTTTTTAAATCTTATATAAATGTAGATATACACAATACAACTGACCTGTAAAAATTTCATTTCAAAGGGTGGTAGCATTTTTGAGACATCACAAAAAATATGGAGCATTTATTTATAATCAGGAAGAATAATCCGTAACTGGAATACACAATCCGGGAAACGTTTCATGCAGAAATGTTTCTCATATTTAATTTTGTTGGAATCCTTCCTCAAAATGTTATACATCATCCACAGCTGCAGAGCTTCTTACCAAGTAGGTTTTTATGGTCAGTCATTTTTGGAGTAATTACCAAAGCTATTACTGATAAATTGTGCTTTGCCGATGTTTCTTGGAGGAATACAAGTTTCTGTAATATTTGTTTACAACAAATTGTTGTGTTTTGTCAATCTGAACCACGACAGTGTTCAAATGCAAGAGCCTTTTTGCAATTAAAGTGAAGGGACATGTCAAGATTTCAAAACGCTGCTCTACATAGAATTCTCATTGAACCAAAGGAAGACCAATCATTGGCTTATGGCTCATCGCACGTTTCCTTATAATTTTTTGTCCCTGCACTGGCGGAAAATGCTAGAGGTCTTTTACAGGGTCTATGTTTCCCTCATGCTCCAAGTTTATCCCCCAAAGTAAGTAAAATGTATCCAAAAGAACAAAAGAAAGGTAGCCCGTACAATTCTTCAATTCCAAATAAAATAATTTATTACAATTCTGATGACTTGTCTGTGTTGATGTTGTCAGAACAAAACAGTTGTATTTGCATTATACAATCTTTAACATTTTATCATGGGTAACTGTGATAAGTGACACAGCTCAATTCAAGTGTTGTACACCTATAGTTTATAAAGTGAAAATGGACAAACTGTAAACTGCATGACATACTGTTGATCACACCAATAAACCAAATGCAAGGATGCGATCTCTAAAGTTTATTGTAACCTTTCCCTGAGGTTATTACAGTACACAACTTGAAAATTTCACTTAAATGTATTCATTGAACGATTGAAAACCAAATAATTGAGGAATCGGGAGATTGTAAACACGGGGATTCAAAGTTAAGTCTGGATGCTCGTACTTCAAATGGAGGAAAGCGTGAAGACAAATTTGTGGCAAAAGATTTTAAGTCTTAAATGCAGTCATCTTTTAAATTTGTTCCACTTTTCGGTACAAGTATAAAGATAGACCAGGCTCACAGTGAAAATCACTTCAAAGATTGATTAATTTCGCAAACTTCTCTACAAGAATCTGCTGTAAACTCATGAATGTCAATCTAGCCTTTCAAATACAGTTTCGTTTTCAAGCAAGTTTTCAAACTAAAATCCTTAGGTGAGATGCACTTACAATTCAAACAGAACCTTTCTAAAGCAGGTCCATTTAACGAAAGCAAATATCTTCTGAACATAAATGTTTTTCAATAAAACTTCTAGACTTCTCAATTAAATTCTTTAGTCTGAAAATGACGTTTCTCTGTAGAGGGGTGTAGGGACATGAATCTCAAATCACAGCATCGCATCCACACACTGCACACAGGTTGCCAGACTACCAGTGATGCTTCCTGACGCGATGGTGCTCTGTTAAAATAAATCAATGAATTAACAATTACTTTTTAAAAAGTCAACATGATAAGGATCTGATGTAAAAGAGCTGTCTCGAACTTAAATCTCTAAAGACAAAAAAAAAAACAGTTCACCGGCAATTTTGTTGTTCATCATTTGCATCACCTGTAAGTGGATCCATGTTACTTTTTCTATGAAATTGTGAAGTGGAATTTTCTGCTTGAGAGCTTTACAAAAATGGATCTATTAAGAGTTTGACAACATTTTATAATTCCCAGGCCTCATTTATTATTTCACCAAAGAAAACCTATAATAAGTAAGTGGTTTTGTAAGAACTTCACTCTCCAACTCAATATCATCCACAAGGGTTTTGAATGATAGGTAAACTGTGCCAGTCTGCAATACGTTATGAATGCGGTGAAATGCATCTACGCAGTACACAGTTTAATAGGTCTTTGCACAGTCGTGCCACCATACACAACCTACATGCAGCTGAACGATATCAAATGGTTGATCAACTCGCTATACAGCCATGACCTATTCTTGTTGGATACTCACTTTCTCCTTTGTAGCGCCAAGTGTAGCTCAACAGTATAACCATTGCGACGAATTGGCCCACCGGAGCGACGTTGGTCTTCCTCACATTGATGTACTTGTTAAAGTATCTGTCCCTGCCTATATGGTGCACAGTAAAAAAAATACATATAGTAATTGATTAATGTCATGCCACAATTGGCTTGATACTGTCAGGTATCTCTACATTACTGCTGGTAAATATGAGCGGTTGGGTGGGTGACTTTGGAGTAATTTGGTGCAAAAGGGGTCTGCAATAAACTGTTATCAAGTTCCAACTATTTACTTCCCCTTTGACTTCAAAGCAATTGGACCAAACCAAGGCTTGAAGTTAAAATCGTTGCACCCCTTTATTACTTAAGTCATCATCATTGTTGTGTGTAGAGGGAATTTATTGTTTTTAATAGCTGCATTACAAAGGTCTGAAGTACATTATTTTTATCCGACTAGAAATATCACACACAACTGGATTTTTCATACAGAATGTTGTTTTCAGTAAGCTTAAATCTAATGTCAGTGATGTAGTTCTCCATGGAATGCCAGGCAACATTTAGAAGTTGTTGTCTTACTCCCATAGAGAGCTATTTTCTTTAGCACTACTGCTTGGCCCGTACTACAAAGAAACGATAGCACAGGTTCAAAAATAGTGCATCATGATGTCTTGAAGAAGACTTCTTTCAGCTCGCCCTTTTTTTTCTTTTTTTCCTTTTAATTACCTCGGACAATTGCACGCCCAATTCCACCAGGTGAGAAGTTACAGGAGGATAGCCATCGGCCAAGACTCCCCAACTTTACTTCACTCAGTCTCAGCTCTGCAACTGTATTTAGAATAGAAACAAATTTATATTACACAAAACAAAAAGAATAATATAATTTAGGATGCAGCAGCACGGCGTAAGTGCAAAATTCCACAGTAATAAAGCAGGGTCATGAAACTGGTCCCAGGTTGATTTAAACTAGTAAAGCCGTCGCCACATTTTAATTTTCATGGCGTTCATTCAATTTGAAACATCATCATATGCCAATGAATTGAAATTGAATGCATGTTGATTGGGCACACTGTTTTCTTTAAAATGTGCTGTTTCTGTCAGAGCTGGCTTTATAATGTGAACAAATGCCACCTGATCAGAATATACAGAATACTGGATTAATAAAACAGTCATACAATTTACAAAAATACACATTTTTCATCTCCAAATCAAGTCTCTTCTTTTTACAGTTAGGTTCCCAGACGGCACCAACACTGAGGGAACACCGCTCATATGGCACCAGTCTAATTTTGCCTACTTCTGAAACAAATGTTTGCCATTGAAGCAATTACGGATACTTTTCAGGTATATAAACAAACACAACATTTCAGTAAATAGCAAGCACTAACAAACAAAATACAATTGATCATATAAATGTACAGTCAAGAACAACTGACAGGTAAATGTATATTTTTAAAGTGAATTTGAAAGGGGAAAAATAAGTTACCGGGTTTGTCGGCCATGTTGGAAACGGCGGTGCTGAGCGGATGAATATATGAACTATAAATTATTTTTAATTGCTTTAAATATCAAAACTTATCATTTCTCCCACTATTAAAATAATTCTCTTCATAATGTTCCTGTTAAGATTTCCTTAATTATAACGTGGCATTTATCAATTGAAACAAATATAATATAGAACTACTTTTCATATTAAAAGAGCGCCCTCTATTGGACAAAGCCCAAACATCGTGGGACTTAATTAATGCATTTGATTTTGAAAGGAAAATAAATTACCCATGGTTGTTTATTTTGAACGAGAAAGTTTAAAAAAAAAGAATTGGGAATCAAGTCTAACAAAATTTAAACATGGCCTGTGCAGTCGATGTTGTTTACGCTAATTGCCATTTTGTGGGGTTTACCGCGAGATTTCAAGGCGCAATGTTACAGTTTTTATTTGAAAGAAGTGAAGATCCAACTTGGGAGCAAACTTGGAAGCCCCCTAAAAATTCGAAAGTTATTCTTTCATATTGCTGTATACATAAAAGAGGAAGAAAGAAATGTCAATAGTTTGTTTTTGTAATTCGCAGCAGAACACATATTTTCAAAACGAAATTAATTGTGCCAATTGACACTAAATTATTATTTTAAAAAACCAATTCTACTAAGGCCTAGGTTTTAAGTATAGTCTCACTATATTTGATATTCTTTTGCCTTAATAGTCAATATTTGCTGGGCAAAAACAGCAACTCGTGCAAAAAATGTTTCAAGTAATCATTAAGGCGTTCTTGATAGGGTTTTTACATCAGAACTTCAACTAATTGGGACTACGGAGCCAAACTCGTGAAAAAAGAGTCCACTGACGCCTTGCTGAGGACTGGAGCACATGCATCCTATTGGAAGAAAAGGTCTTGTCTCATGAACATTTTAATACAAGTCAGATTTGAGAGCCAAATAATAGGGGTACAGCGTAAAAACTTGGCACAATTGCTTTCTTGGGGTTGTTGACTTCTAACTTGAAGTGTTTTGGATGACAGACCCTGAAAAATGGCCCCTTGCTGAGAAGCAGGCGTGCAGGACTATATTTTGCATTTTCACTGGTCAGGCAGGCTTTCGGAAATTATACACAAGTGTAGGAGTGTTTTTATTTGGACGGAGAATAACTCGACTGGCCTTGGAACAACCAATGTCGAATGAGTGGAAATTTAGATGTAAATGCACACTAGTCTTCTCTTTCTGTAAAACTTGGCATTGGATGTTACTACACGAGTTAGTGAATGACAATTTGTACGCCCTCTGTTGGCCATGGCTGGCTAATGGATCTTTCATTGTCTAACGTGTAGATGACGTCTAAATAATGTTAATACTTGTATAGTGTTCAAAGAAACTTCACCTACATGCTAGTATAAACTATGATAGCTAATGGCCGTCTGCTACGAACGGGGAAATTTTTCGTGCGCCAAGAAAACGATTATCTACAATGATTTCAGTGCAGTTTTCACATTATTGTTCGATGCCAGAATTCCTGTAAATGAGCCAAAGGTCGTCCAGCCGTAACCCAGGACGTCTGGACAAGAGAGGCCATAGTTCTGGTGGAGGAAGTGACAGCAAAACAACGGGAAGGTCAGAGCGAAGTTCTCCTGCGGTCGACAGTTCCCAAAATGGCAGGGCACCTGGTCGTCGCAGGCGGGATTATGACGACGGTAGGCCCGGCAGGCACTCTCAGAAAAGTGATAGTAAATCAGCAAACATCAAGACAAACTCAGGTAAAAACTTGTTTGAATGCGTTATGAGTTTATGATTTTTTGTGAAAGGAAAATACAAATAAACATTTTTACATGCAAAGAAAAACTGCAAGCCTCCCAAAAGAATTTTCTATTTAAAAATTAGAAATTAGTAACAACATTAATTAAATTTTCAAATTTAAAATAGTCTATTAAAACTCTACTCCCTATGAAGAACAAGTAGGTCAGCCTGTGTACTCAATAACAATTTCTCAACTTTTTTCTAAGGACCAATCAATTATCATGTCTGTTGAATGCACTATATTGTTCAGGGGGCAGATTTGTTCATTTCGAACATGCGTTGCTTGCCTGTGACTCGGCTCTAGAATTGCAGGCATGATTCTGGAAGGTGTGTGGAAGTTCCTGCACTGAGTTGCAGATGGCAGCGGATTTTTGAAATAAATAAATCTGCCCCTTGAACAATATGGCGCATATAACCATGAAGTAGGTGCTTTACTGTTTTTTAGAGTGTCCAATTCTCTCAGTTCGTGCCACTTTAATTTTACCACCCTGCATGCTGTGCATAGCAACCAATAGTGTTATTATCCTTTGTTCTTGTCAACTTATCCACATAGATTAATTAACAATTGCTCTGCCAATGACTGGCATGAGCTTAAGTACACGTTCACATTGTAGTTTTTGTAAGTTTTGAGTGATCCCATAATAGTGGTCTGCTAGTTAAAACAACTAAGGACAAGTGAAAGTTATCTCCAAGTGGTCCGGCTGGCTAGATTAGTGTTGAAAAGCATCTCTATTTCATTTGAAATATGGACTAGTGAAAAAGCTGGTTCTGGACCAGTGAAAAGACAAAGCTTTCAGGTCCTGCTGGCTAGTCACTGAACAGGCCCGAGTCCAGTGATTTCAGCCCCGGGCCAGTAAACTCATGACCTTACAGGTCCGGCAGTCTTGTGTTTTTCAATTGAATAATAATACCCCACTGTGTGATATCTTTAACAGAAAGAAACGATGGTCAAATGTTGACTTTGAGTCTGGTAAATACAATTCTGTTGAGTATCAAAATATGCTAATACCAATCAGACAAATGAGATAAATCTTCGCTTAGTGGTTGTTTAAATACAACCAGTTTACATGTTAAACTTCAAAGAAAGCTCTTTCTCGTTATAAATTCTGGCCCGTTAAACATTTTGAGCTTTCTTGTGGAAATCTACCCCCAAACTTTAGCCCTGTATTGCACTGTACCAAGCACTGATTTTCTTGTTTTTTATGTTGTACATCTTTTATACTGTGTTTTTAATAGAATTATACGGTGTTAGATATCAGTATGTGAAGCATCTGTTGCTTGAGGAAAGAAAAGTTGAGGATTTTGAACAAATGTTTGATGACTTTTTATTGCTCTCCTCAGATACCTAATTAGTATCAAGCCAAATAGCCCCAGACTGTGTAACGTTTGAGTCCAATGGGGGGGGGGGAGGGGGGCACCCCCAATTGATGTCACTAATATGAAACGGCGTTGGTTTCATTACTAGAAATATATATAAATATCAACAACAACAACAACAAAAATATTGTAGGCTTGCAAAGTGCAATGTAGTGATTTAATAGTGCTTAATTATTTCTCATTTTCCAAGGTTTTTGTAAAGTAGCCCACTGGGCTAGTAAACTGTGCGTTTTACTTGCCCACAGGAAGTTTTAGTAGCCCATATTTTAAACATGTATTGTCATAAGTGTATCTTTCTGATATATAATGGTAGTCATCACAATCAGTTTAATGGTCAAATGAAGTTACATTCTCACAATCATTCAAAAATAAATCAACACATTTAAAATTTTTATTATTCACATCTGAAAAGGAAGATGAGCATTTTAAACAAGTAGGTTGCACAGTTCTTAGTAGCCCACAGGGACAGTTGAGAAGTTGTGTTTACTAGACAATGTATGCCGGGCTAGTGTTAAGGGTGAGCCCTGTTAGATGTTTACTCATTTTTAAAAACCCTAATTGATGTTTTTTCTTTTGTGTTTCTGACTCCTTTTTCCAGGTCGGAAGCTGTTCTCCGATAACTCCCACCTGTCTTCCCTGGTCAACAAGGCACTACACGAGGATGACAAGGAAAGACGGGTCACTTCCCTGAGGAATCTTAAGGAATACGTACTGAGAAGCGATCACATCAAGGTTGTTAAATACACCGTAGAGTTGTAGATGCTGAAACCACAAGGAATCTGTCAGATTTCATCCTCATTTTTTGTCTTCTTCAGATATTTATTAATTAATTCAAGTAAAGCCAACCAAAAAGACAGGCATTTAATGGGGGCTAGCAGAACAGGGGTTGATTTCACAAAGCCTTAAAATTCATCTTAGCCATTCAATCAATCTTTACAAAAATGTAATGTCACAACTCAGATCACTATGGCAATTGTGACAACTCATCTTAAGGCAAATCTAGTCTTGGACCTTTGTGAAACTGACCCCCGGCATAACAATGTTTGCAGATTACAACATTTTTGAACTTAAATATAAGCAAACACTTCAAAGTACTAAGTTTTAGAACTTGAATACGCAAACACAAACACTGAAGAAATCAGAGTCCTCAGTTTTTGGACTTGAGTTAGCGAACATGGAAGGATTCAGAGTACTATGGTTTAGAACTTGAGTTAGCAAACATGGAAGGATTCAGAGTCCCATGGTTTAGAACTTGAGTTAGCGAACATGGAATGATTCAGAGTACTATGGTTTAGAACTTGAGTTAGCAAACATGGAAGGATTCTGAGTACTATGGTTTAGAACTTGAGTTAGCGAACATGGAAGGATTCAGAGTACTATGGTTTAGAACTTGAGTTAGCGAACATGGAAGGATTCAGAGTACTATGGTTTAGAACTTGAATTAGCAAACATGGAGTGATTCAGAGTACTATGGTTTAGAACTTGGGTTAGCAAACATGGAAGGATTCAGAGTACTATGGTTTAGAACTTGGGTTAGCAAACATGGAAGGATTCAGAGTACTATGCTTTAGAACTTGAGTTAGCGAACATGGAAGGATTCAGAGTACTATGGTTTAGAACTTGGGTTAGCGAACATGGAAGGATTCAGAGTACTATGGTTTAGAACTTGAGTTAGCGAACATGGATAGATTCAGAGTACTATGGTTTAGAACTTAAATTAGCAAACATGGAAGGATTCAGAGTACTATGGTTTAGAACTTGAGTTAGCAAACATGGAAGGATTTCGAGTCCTAAGGTCCGGAACTTGCATGGAGCTTGAGTTAGCAAATACTGTAGGATTCAGAGTACTAAGGTTTAGAACTTCAGTGAGCAAACACTGTAGGATTCAGAGTCCTAAGGTTTAAAACTTGAATGAGCAAACATGGAAGGAGGGATTCTGGTTGATTCAAGAGGGGTCCTTGTCAGAATTCACGGAGAGCTAGTGTTCAAATTGTACCCCAAACCCTGAAGAATTTCTAGTGTTTGTGCCCTTTGCAGTAATACAATGACCTTGCCTTTGAAAGAATGAACATCCAGACTTGAAACAAATTAATGTTTTCTTTAAGTGTTCTAATGATTTCTTTTGTCCTGTTTCTCTACTCTACAAGGAGGTGCAGAGACAATCAGACAACTTGCTTTATGTCCTAAATGATGTCATCACCGAGAGGTTAGTAATCCCCTGCTCAGTGCAAAGATTTCAAACCCATGTCAGCTTGTAGGTCACTGCATACAAACCCTTGGTGGCAGCTGATGCTGTCAGTATCAGACCGTGTCCAATCTTTTTAATGAGCGTCAGGTCGGTTGTTGAGTCATGTTCCAGCTGTTAGTATAATTAACTCGGGTGTTAAAGTGGGCCAAAGAAATTTCGTTTGCTTCACTTCCCCTGTGAATTCTTGTGCACCTTTTGAAAATTACATTCAAAAAGTCGCATTTATCTTATTTTAAATGATTTGAGGTTGAACAAAGAAATATTGACTGGAGTGGGACTTGAACCAATTACGGGCCGGCGCTGTACCAACTGAACTCAATTGGTAGAGCGCCGGCCTGTTAAACCGGAGGTCATTGGTTCATGACCTCGCTCTAGTCAATTTTTCTTTGTTCAACCCCAAATCATTAAAAAATGTACACAGTCAGTTTCCCTTGTGGATTATAACTTGATGCTCATCTTATTTTAATATCATTCTGTCAAAAAGCTAGAGTAAAACTTTATATCACTAGCTTGTTCAAATTACGCTTATTTTCCACAATTGTCCTAGTGTAACATAGGTAATTGTCAAAGACCAGTATCCACACTTGATGTGACCCAACATATACATGAAATAACAAACCTGTGAAAGTTTAAGCTCAATCGGTCAAAGGAGCCACAAGAAAAAAAGTGGAAAAAACTTTGCATGTATTCACTGTTTTGCAAACACTGAGTTTTGGACTTGCGAGATCAAAACTAACTGTTTGACTCATTTCTCAAAAACTACTGCATTTCAAGCAAAAATGACCATTTTTATACCATGTACGTTGTATGCAAATCTCTGAACATTGATATTTTGTACTCTGACCAATGTTATGCACACCCTTTCAAGGGATAACATTGTCTTGCACCAAGACAACCCCCAACTTGATAATTTCTCCTGTGTCTTAAAGGGAAGGTATACGATACGTTTGGTAATCACTCTTAAAACTAATTGCAATAAAAAACTTACTTGGTTAGAAGTACAGCTTCTTTCCATAGTATAAAGCCTTTTGAGAATAATTTCAATTCGAAGTAATGTGATTATGGAAAAAAGATATCAGTTTTTATCCCCCCAAATTTGAATCTGAGAAACGTTACTGTCAGTGAGGTTTCTCAGATTGTGTATTCCAATTGCGGATTATTCTTCATGTGTGGACATAACCGCTCTGGATTTTTGTCAATATCTCAAAAACGCTACCACCTTTTGAAATGAAATTTTCACAGGTTGGTTTTATTGTATATACCTACATTTATATAGGGTTAAAACAACTAAACGGTTCCAAAAACCAAAGGCATACTTTGCCTTTAAAGCAATAGCGAATTCTGATTTTCTGAAAAGTGTCGGACTAATTTTCCCATCAGCTGTTGATAAATCATGGTGGAAGGAGTTTTAATTATGTTGAATTACTATTAATATATACTTCTGACAGTTTGGGCACTCTGATTGGCCAAAGACTGGTCACGTGGGGTTGTAAAACATGTGGTACTGGCTCTGTGAACTAACGAATGCATGGCCCCTAAACAAATGTATTGTTTTTAAAAAGTAGGTATGCACTATGCATGTGCAGGGAACTATTAAATAAACTGTTTAGACCTTAATCATGGTGCAGCCATCTTATTTAATTTCTATTCAAACCAACAACACCAAACTGAGGCTGGAAGGGAAAATAGTCGGGTCCCTTTTTTGCCTAATGAAAATCAATAGTCATGATTGATAGGGTTGACAGGGGACAAGACAGAGATGGCGGTAACAAGATAAAGGTTCTCTAGCTAAGATCATGGTGCTGTTCCTCATGCAGTCAATACCATTTTGAATCTGAAAAATAAAACATCAAAATAGGCTGAAAATTGAAAAACAGTGCATTCCAATATTGTACATGCAAATAAAAGACAAAGAATGGTGTGCAAATTCAAAACTGTGTTTGAAAAACATGCAGGTGCCCTCTAGCTAAGATCATAGTGCTGGTCCTCATGTAGTCAATACCATTTTTTTGTCTATCCGTATGCTGTAGGGTTAGTAGTGATGTCCGGGTGGAGGCAGTATTCTGCATTGCAGCAGTGGGAAGTCAAATGGGTCTGGAGCTCAGAAAGTAAGTACATTTACATGAATGTGAACGAAAACAGCTAAATTTAGGCATTGTCTGAATTGGCGGCTACGTCTACAGCGATGGCTGGATCACCGTGTCATCATGCGTTGAAGTATATGATGTCCTTAGCAACACCCTTAGCAAATAGCTGTAGCTGTAGCCACTAATTCAGATTCGGCCCTAGTTAAGACTTAGAACAACTGATGGAAACTTGTTTCCCTTTTCTGCCATTAAAATTTGTGCATGTGACTTCACTGGAGTAGGGCGCCAGACTAAGAATCCTTTCACAGAGCTCAAAAGAAGGTTGCCAATTGGCCCATTCTTTATCTAGCTTTGTGTTTCCTGTCTTGTCATCAATTTACCTTTAAGATAGTGGTGGAATGATGTCAATTTGTAGTCTTGTATAGCGCACCCATCTACCAATAAGGTACTCAAGGCGCTTGAACAAACAGAAACATTACAAAGGCCATGTCACAGGTGGCAATTTACATGTACAGGCAATCAGTTCCAAGAAGGAAATCCATTTACATTTCAGTCTGCTCACTATTTCCTTGGGGAACGTAAGTTACAGCTAGAAGAATGTCTCTTGTGCTGCTGAAGTGTTTCTTTTTTGCATAAAGTGCAAGTGGTTGCCTCCAAGATGCCTGAAAAATTACCCTGGTTGACAAGGCCTTAAGACAGGTTTTTTGAAATTGTTAAATTATGAGACCGATTTATGTAGCATTTCATAAGGGTTTACAAGATGCTGGGTTCACACAAGAGGTCAATGGGCTCCCAATAGACCGTGCAAGCCTGGCCCAGATTCAAGGATCTTGGCAACTGTGGTTTCCCACTTGCATTGCTTGGACATGTGAAGGAAACAAAAACACTAACTTTTAACAGCTGGGCCCAATTTCATAGAGCTGCTTAAGCCGAAAGTATTGCTTTACAATCTATGGCTAAGCAAACATGAGCAGGGCACCAATGACAGGTGGTATGTCAAATTGTGGTTTGGGCTTTTAACCTTATTTTGGTAAACATAAATTTGTTGTGCTTGGCTACTTTTTGTGCTCAAGCAGCTGTATGAAAAAGGGCCCTGGTCCAAACATTCAGATACATCCCAGACTTGCATGTTCTGTAGGTGTGTTTTATTTACAGCTAAATTCGCCGTATTTTTGACCACGTGTGGGCGTATGTGGATAAATTTCACATGATGAAAAACAAGTACACAAACACGTTTTTTTCACTTTTTTAATTCTATTTTTTATGTATTTCTTCATTGGTGCAAGAAAACTACAAACAGGCAATTATAATAAGCTAAAACTGATATTGACAAGACATTCCCTGTTGACAGTGCCCTCATGCAGTCAAAAATATGGCCAATTCTCCTTGTAGTAATCTCATTTGCTTATGTATGTATTATTTTATTTTTGTGTAGGTTCTTTCAGTGGATCTTTAATAAGGTGCAAGCTGCGTCAACAGACGATGTCAAGTCCCTTCTTTTACTAGCTGTAGTACAGGTAAATTTGGTTATCACTTTGAATCAGTTTTCATTATTTCTTCTTGGCGTTTTTTTTCTGTAAACCATTTTGTTAGAGTGTCTCATTATAACTGAACAACTGCTACCTGTGGGCACTACTCAGATTGGTTTGCGTGAGCAATAGTCTAAGATCCATTAAGATCCGGCGAAATTTAGGGCAGGGCATGGAATCTAATTGATTTTGTATCACATCCAACAGCACAATTAGAGCCAATAACTGGATGAGTAGGAAAGGAGAAGAACTGTTCTGTTTTAGCTGTGGGAAGAAAACCCCAAATAGAGAAAACGCCCCCAATCAGGAAGGGACTGAAAACCCAATCCACATGCAAGGCTCCCGTCTGAGTTGGGATTCAAAACGGGTCCACAGAGGTGAAAAGCAGTGAAAGAAACCACAAAACCAACCAAATTCCCTACAGCACTGATATTAAAAAAAAAAAACTTTCTTGGAATTGGAGTTTAAAAACAGACCTTCACTTTGGAGGAAGATACTGAAAATAATTCCCCTACAGCATTGGAATTTTTTTTAGTTTGAGCTCTACACATAAATTTACTTTCTTGGAATTGGAGTTAAAAAACAGACCTCTGGAGTAAGATATTGAAAACAACAGTGTACTAATTTGATTGAAGTCATCATTGTTGTGCTTTTAAAAAAACCAGGTAGATTTTCTTCGTAATGCTGTACTCATTTCTTTTGTAGGCTTTCGGATACAAATTATACAGTTTCTTTTTGGGCTCATTACCAAATAATTATGACCCTTTCTTTAACAAGAGTATTTGTTTTTTGTTGTAGACTTTGAAGCGAGACAATGAAAAGCAACAGTGTAAGAATTTGATCTCATTCATCATGACCAACATACAGACAACCTTGGAGAATGCCGACTCCCCAGGTATGATTGACAGCACATCTTTAATTTATTCTGTTTACACTTCCTACGATTTCTCCTGAAGATGAGCAGGGTGCACTGTTCAGGAATGAGAAATTTCAGGCTTTTATCTGAATTCAGAATTCAGAATATGTTTGGTGTTACAGACGACATTATTTTGTTGTGGTAACTTCTCATAAAGCCTTTACCAGTCATAATGTCAACTTTCGTGTGCTTAAGATGAAATATTAGAACCTTTTATGGATTCGTACAGTACATACTACATATATACATAAATACATACATGTATCAATTTATTGCTGTCAATCAATGGGAGGACTTTCCTTTGTCCCTCTAACTTAACACTGTTAAAAAAATGTGAGGACATAAAAATACCATGGATTTCAATGTGAGGGCAGCATTGTCCCTTTTGTATTCATTTGTTCTACTGTCCCCTCTCTTCTGATAATACCATGGCAACATTATGTTAATCATAGAGAGAGATTTTTAGGGATACATACAGTACATGCATACACAACATTGTGGGAAGTATAGTAAGATTCTCACAATGCAATAAAATTCAATCAAAGTTGTTTCTAACTTTCTTTCTCAACAGAGTTGCTCATTTCCTCAGTGAATGCTATTCACTACATTTGCCAGTTTTATCCCGCTGCATTCGACGACCATTTCAAGGTGAGCTAAGTTTACATTTTACACTCCAAAGACACGTTCACACGGGCACCAGTAACAAAGGTCCTCGGTAATGTGTCCCGGATGTCTGTCGCCTCGTTCGATTGCGATTATTTAACAAGCTTTCACAGGACTCTTTTACCGGCGTCCCTTGTTTTTCAGGGTGAGGGTTAAAGATTATGATTGTTCATTCTATAAAACAGATCAGCACTTCAATAATAAAAATTGAAAAATTCTTTTTTTTTTAAAAAGAGACCTATGAGTAAAAAAAACCCCCAAATGATGAGCAGCAAGGTCATGCACTATGTTTTCCCGACAAGTTCCCAACAGCTGCACATTGGACTTACCTACAGTAACGTTCTCTTTGTGACTTTTTGCTGTTATTCTTTTCATGTAAAATAAACATAGCTTCACACTTGCTTGTTATTTTATCCGCCTGACTGGTCACAGTACGTAAACACTGTTCCTACCTGGGCCGATGTAGTGCTTATTGCTGCATTACATTCAACAGTCATTATTTACTGCCTTGCAAATGAAAATGCCCCCCCCCCCCCGACAAACTGATATTCCCATGAATAACCTCCTTTTGACTTCTAGGCGAGGGCGCCCTACTCAAATGACGTCATGTGCATAAGGTCTATTACCAATTTTGACCACATGTTTTAAGAGGTTGATTAATTCAACAAAAAAGAAGAATAATTAATGTTAATAGCAATGAAAAAGGTGAGATTTTTTTGACTGACAATAATTAATGTTTTGGTTTGAACAAAGAAAAATTTACTAGAGCGGGACTCCGGATTAACATGCAGACGCTCTACCAACTGAGCTACCTAGCTCTATGTTGGTAGTCTCCCTATTTTGTCAATACCTTTGTTCGGGGGTACCAGTCAGAAGCCGTTCAACCTCTAACTGCTGTATAGCCAGGGATCACACCCAAGTTTAAGAAACAACCTGGGAAGTGGCAGCAGAGGGATCACCTTTAATAAATCACAAGCGAAACTGAATGGGTAAATTTTAAATAATTCTGCGTCAAACAGAGAAAAATGGACGAGAAATAAACAAGTGAGATTTGTTTGGACTGATTATGATTAATGCTATTATTTTTTTACAAAGTTGTTATTGATTTTAACTTTAGGACACTGTTGACATTCTGGTTGGATGGCACATTGACACATCACAGAAACCTTCACTCATCAAATACTGTGCAGGTAAGAGTGCTGTCAACGTTGAAAATGTTAACTTCAATATTTGGGTGTGGATAATGTCTGGAAGAAATTCTATTTGCACATGGTTTAATTATGAAAAGGAAATAAATGATAAATTTATGCAAATAGGATTTGTTTTATTAATTTAAAGAGGATTTAACGGTAGGGTCTTAGATTGGTAAATACTCCAAAAGTTAATGACCATAAACACTTACTTGGTGAGAAGCACTGCAGCTGTTGGTAGTATAAAACTATTTTGAGAATGGATTCCCTTCAAAGTAAAATGGTTTTTATAATTTTTCACCCAAGAATAATTGAGTCTAAAAAATGATTTATGAATGAATCGTTTCTCAGATTGATCGTTCCCTGGTGTTTGTTTGCAATTGCTGCGGCCTGATATGTGGTTGGTACCCACTGTCCTCTCACTAAACGAGGATGGATTCTGCAATCTTAATAAAAACACTGCTAGTTTTTTTGTAGTTTTTGCTGTAGAAACTGTATTCAGCTGTAACTTTCACATGTGACTTTTATTGTATCTTTCTTTATAACTTTGCCTATAAAGCAATATTACATCAGACACAAAAGCAATCTATGACCCTACCTTTAATATGCGGCGTGTCGTGGCTTAGCGGGCTAACTCACCAGATCCAAGCTCTGGGCCCAATTTCATAGAGCTGCTTAAGCAGAAAATATTGCTTAACAATTGTCTGCTAAGCAGAAATGAGCAGGATACCAGTCACAAATTGTACATGTGACATGGTAGTTTGGCTGGTAACCTTATTCTGGTAAGCATAATTTGGTTGTGCTTAGCTACTTTTTGTGCTTAAGCAGCTCTATGAAATTGGGCCCTGGTGTTGTCAGCAGCAGAGTGTGGGCTCTAACCCGGTCATGACACTTGTGCCCTTGAGCAAGGCACTTAACCATAATTGCTTCGTAAAAAGTATGGGCTGGTAGTGCACTCTGCTCTGCCAACTAGGCTCCTAGTGGATGATACCCTTGCCTACATCCTCACGGACTGTGAAGGGGGTTAACCCTGTTTCAGCCCCAGGAGTAGGTAGCAACATGCCCCTGGTGACAGTTGATTCAGGTCCACAGCCCCAATCAGTACAGCCCTCATCTTGAAGAGGCCGTCTAGCTGTCTGCATTTCAAGTGGTGTGTCTGACTTCACTCATGTCCAATTTTTACTGACACTGCCCCGTTCCTCACCAGATTCTCTGATCAGCTTCCATGTATACTGGCTGGCAGATTTCAACTTCTCCATCACTCTTCTTGGTCAGTTCCTGGAAGATATGGATGCGTATTCAGAGGTAAGAATCCTGAATGTATGTTTGGTATGCAGTAACACCATATGATAGTATAGAAATACTGACTGCTTTGAGTGCTTTGGTTAAAATTTACAACTCTCGAGGTGATCCTCTCCGTGGGAAAATAGAACGCTCCTGGGATCACAGAGGGAGTCGTAGTTTTAACCATAGCATGAGTAAAAGCAGTCAATATTTGTTTTATAACACCCGATACATATATTGTGCCTAGACGTCACGGTACGATGAAGCTGCTGTTGCTATTGGTATAGTACATTGGTTGGTATTGGATAATACATCGGTTGCTAAGGGATAGTACATTGGTTGCTAAGGGATAGTACATTGGTTCTACGGATATAGTACCTTGTTCGTGAATACTGGCATGCACCGAGGGCTTCATAGTTTTAACCTTTGCACTAGTAAAACCAATACACTACCATGGACTTCTAGGCACCAAGAAGCTGCAGTTGCTACGGGTATAGTACACTAGTTGCTATGTGTAAAGTACATTGGTTGCTATGGGTATAGTACATTGGTTACTGTGTGTATAGTCTATTGGGTCCATGCGGCTTTCTAGTAAAAAATTTGACATATCGTGTGACGGGCTCTAAACCAATCACAAGGCAGAATCTATTGTAGGAGATACAATGCTGTCACACTAACACAACGACATTATTAGCATCTCACACCAACACAGTTCGTGCATAGACTTCTACCAAGTAATTTTCTCTTCCTCATTTTGTCTGTCAGGATCTGAGCAACTGTTTCAATGGCGCTCCTGGTTCAGGAGACGGTGGTCGAGGAGACGACGATGAACAGCAAACCCCTGAGGTCTGCCGGAGTAAGATCCTGGCACTCATCAAGTAAGTTCCTCTAGATGTTAGCAGTTGGTTCGGCAAAGATTTTATAGACAAAATTAACATCTATTAAAGGTTGAAGTTGGTGACTAAAACCCAGCAGCACTTACCAATTTGAACTGACTGTCCATTGAAGTTGTCTTTTAAATCTCCGCATCTTTGATCTGACTTTATAGTGTGTTCACCACAGTGGTCAAGTGTCTTGGAGACGGATTCAGCCCTCGACCGGGGTCTCCCATCACCATCGACTACATGTCTGAGGTAAAATCAAGCCTGTGATTTGTCTAGAGGATTTCACTGATCTCACTTACCTTCAGATTTTCTCGAAAACTGATGGCAAGAAAGGTGTAGCCCCTGTTACAACCGAGCCTCTAGATTTCTGTTTGTAATGTTGTAGAGAGTCTGTATACACTGCCCGATATGTTGCAGAGGGTGTCCCCCCTAATGTTCCATTCTTGAACAGACTCTTCCTCTTGTACAAAAGTACCCCCCCAAAAAAAATCTTCTACAGAATTCCTGAATGAAGACACACAACAGGAGGGGGGGGGTACACCATGCTACATATTGAACATCAAATGAGAGTCTAAACATCTAAAATGTAACATTTTGTACATTCAGAGCTCGATTTCACAAAACACTTGTCAATATTGTCATAGTGATTAGTATTGTGACATCACACTTAGCAATTAAGATTGATACGTAGTTAATATCAATAACTCTTTGTGACATTAGCCCCGGGAGGTTCGCCCCTAGGCTAAGAGGATACTACTGTCCATCGCTCATGGTGTTTCATTTTTGTGCAATCACTCCCGTATTAAAGTATGTTATTTATAAGTTATGCCCCAAATAGAATATATATGTATACATTTTTAAAGTAATTTTTTGGATTTAAGATCAATTTTACAAAAAACTTAAAATAAAAGCATTTAAAAGAGCTCCAGATTGCACAGTAGAGTAAAACCAAACATAAACAACAAGTGGAAAACATTCCAAGGGAGGACCTTGTTTCAATTCAGGGTGATTCAGCCAAACTTGCAAAACTTGGGTCCAAAACTTTAGAAAAAATCCAGAATTTTTGTGTCCAAAACACCTACAGGTCTTCAAAGGAATCATCCAATGCGTGGAAACTGTCCGCACAGAGAGCAAAGGGGACGGTACTGATGACATCATCGTATCAGCAGCCAATGAATGCCTCTCCATCCTCTGTGACAGTATGAGGTCCTCCTTAGTCCAGTGTCGTCAAGAGGTTTTCAGCTTCGCCTTGAGGCAGGTTGAAGAGGCCCTAGAGGCGCTGCTCCCCCGGACGTCCAAGATCCTTTCACCGCTTGGATTGATGTACAAGGTGAGTTTAGATGACGACTGAAGAGAAGTAGGAGTTGAAACTTTGCAGAGTGGGGAGAGTACAATCAAGTCAGGTTTGCGGTGACACCATGCGCATAAATCTCTCGTGAGTAGTGGTGGTTTGGTTCCAAAAGGTTGTTATGCCAGGGGTGGTATCTGGGGACAAGCTCCCAATGTCTATAAAGTGCTCCCAATGGTGTGTGTCTCTTAAAGCCTCCGAGAGGAACCAAAGATGAAATTCCAGGCCGGTTCTACATTTGTTCTCTCGAAGCACACGACCAGCATTGGTAGTTGTCAAAGACGCGGCCAACATTGGTTATTATCAAAGATCAGTATAAGCACTTTATGTGACCCAACTTAATCATGAAAAAACAAACCTTTAAAACGCAACGCTCGATCGATCATTGGAGTTATGAGAAAATAGTGAACAAAATCCTCGTATGTTTTCACTGTTTTCAAACATCAAGTTTTGGATTTGCGAGATCCAAACTAATTGCTGTGCTCATTTCTCAAAAACTACAGCGTTTCAGGCAAAAATGTTTCATGGGAAGTTTTCCACCATGATCAGGCATGGTGTTCTTCCTGTTTTGGTCTGTTTTCTGATTTTTTGGCCCTAAAAAAATCAGCAATTTTTTTATTAATAAGCCTGAAAAGTCTGTAAAATCTTGTACCATAGGTACGTGTAGGTCAGCACTTGTACTTATAGATGCTTTCCTACTTTTCTCCAAGGGGCCAAATGTCATTTCTGCATGACTGTCGTTATACCATGTAAGTTGTGCAAATCTGTGGACATTCATGTTCTCAATCCTCCCAATGTTGTACACACCCTTTAAAGGTACTGAAGCATCAAAGCAGTGGTTTGCCCTCTGACCTGGTGGAGATGCTCTACGGCCCGGCATCAAAGTTCAAGAAGCTACGCTTCCATAACAATAAGGAGGTAGGTATAAACCAATAGCCCAGACAGCCATCTGGCCTTTTCTTTCCATTCAAATTGATGCTGACTTTAAAAATGACGTTGCTAAAATTTGATGCTGTCGAGTGAATTGGGTTAATAGGTTTCTTATTTATTGATTGTAATTTGTTACCATTGTGCTTTCAATATGTAGCGATCTGCTTGAGTGCCTGTGAACCGCATTGCACCTGCAACAGTGATGTATACATGCACCTGTTGTTGGCACGTATCAAACTTGCACTGTTTAGCTGCGCTTGCACCCTCTGTTGGTGAATGTGAACGTGATCGCTTTGCTTTACGCAAGGGCTAGAATTTCATTTGTTAATATTGTCATTAGAATTGCGTTAAAAGTATACGTAAAATAATAATTGGTAATTGGGATTCTAGGTGGCAGCAGACTTACCAAGTAAATCCATTGTTCTCAGTAATGTGCGCATGCTCAGAACTACATAAACAATGGAAATTTACCTGGTAAGTCTGCTGCCACCTAGTGTTCCAAAGTTTCCCATTGTCAGATGTGTTTCCAGCTTCATCCAAACTAAACTTGTTATTTGGTTCTTGCGATAAAGAGTTACGGTCGTCAGACCGCACACTATCCCCAAAGTGACGTTTGTCTTGGGACTGAGAGCCACAAGAATACTATTCCTAATCATTGGTGTTCTTCTAACTGGTTGGTTTTTAGGTCCTAGCCCTGTTGCTGAAGGTATACCAGAAGCTTCTGTGTATCAAAGACGTGCCCATGCTAGAGGCAATATACAGGTAAATAGTTGTAGCCACATTCGCATAACCGCTCCAATTTAATCTGTTTCATCCCGATAGTTAAGTTTTTAAAACCCTACAAAAAACCCAGAAAAATCAAATTTCTGAAAACGGGTAGGAAAAGAAAAGAGAGCTTAAATGGGTCTCATAATTCAAAGCATAGCGTGGTAAAGGGCTGCGATATATAAGAACCAGTATTATCATTACTACAATTAATTGATTCATACTCTGGATTGTTCTCACTTGCAGTTTCCTCCTAGCCGATCTAGAACTCGCCTACGATACCCTCCTCTCCTACGCCGGCTCAGAGACCAGATGCCAGCTGGTCGCAGATGACCCCCTGAGGGACTGTCAGCTGGGGGTAAAAGAGGCTGAGATCATGGTGGTGTTTGACCTCAGCACGCTGTCTGAGATCGGGAGCACTAAGAGCTCTATCATCGTGGTATGTACATCCACCAGGATTGAGAAATTCCAGACTTTTCATTTGAAGTCCGACTTTTTTCATGTCTGCCCGGCGGAAGAAGAAACTGTTATTTTGTTCAGATATAAATAGATCATGCTATTTGATTATAATAATAATAACTTCTCATAAAGCACTCAAATCTGTCACTCAGTAACACTCATGGTGCTCCAACATTGTTACCCCTGGTCACTGGGTCATTTATTTCATTCCTTAAACCATCTCAGCTCCCTTGGGAGTATACAGCCTGTGCTGCCAAATATGTAACGCACCAAGCTAAATCAATCACAAGAACCATCTCTGTCCTCACAGGTACCCAAATCACCCAGGGTAAAGAGAAATAGTAATAGCTAAGTGTCTTGCTCAAGGATTCAAGTACCATGACCGGGATTCGAACCCACATCCTGGTGACTCAGCCACCAGAACTTGAGTCCGATGCACTAAACCGCTCGGCCATGACACGCCATATTGATGTACTTCTCTAGTGCTCAGGATACTGTTCCTGAGAGTTTCTTGAAATCTATAGCTCCTGGGGTTACCAAAAGGTGGACATTTCATCATTTTTGGCATACCTCCTGAAATTTGGATCTTATTTTCAGACCTTTTGGTCAGCAATAACTCTTACCCCTGATGTACAAGAAACACTGATTACCATGGGAAGAATCAAGTTATTCTGTTGCCATGTCAGTGCACATAGTTGTACGTCGCAGGATTTTTTGAGAACCTTCGTCGTCGTTCATTTATTTATTTTTTTTAATAACTCATTTTGTGCACAATGTTTATACAAAGAGAGAAAAGAGCCATTGCATTGGCCACCATCACTGAAGTCAAACAATGGAAATGTTCACGCACGTACATGCTAAGAATAACCTTCAGCCAATGAGAGGTCTTTCTATGGCTTCAGTGAGGGCACTGTTTGAGCTTGTGACTGTTGTATGCGTGGGAGTCTATTATTTTTTCATTGTTTAAGTAGCCCACAATGATGACGTGTATCCTCGATCCACTAAGCAAAATTATTAGGTCCACCGATTTCCTACTTCCCAAAGTATCACTTGATAACAGGACAGAACTAAAAGTAGTCTCTCGAATTCTGAAATCTACTTTGCAGAAGTAGATATATACACATGGTTGTTACCGCAAACGGAATATCCAAATTTCATGTTCTCTCACAAAGGCATGTGAAAATCAGAATTTGATTGTATAATCTCATGGAAATAAAATCAGCAGGTTCAAATACTATTTTTAACTCATTTAGATGAACCTCTAGTTTTTTGTCTCTTCCACAAACCAACTCTGTCCACTTCAATGAAATAAAATAAAACAAATATCTAAAGATCTCTTTCTTGTTTCCGTAGATGTGGGCGTTATCACCGAGTCTCTTTGAGCTTCTGACCAAGTACCTGAGTGCTACTCACTGGTTGATTGCTGAGTGTTTCCCAGCTACTCACTACTCGCTACTCAATACTCTGTGCGCTCACAGTGAGAGGTGAAGTATCACATTGATTTTATCATAACTTTGTCAAATTCAATCTCACCTTGCTTGTCATTTTCCAGTTTCCCAAACCTTGTTAACCCTGATGATTCTGACGGTAGGGATGGTTGTGTGCCAGTCCAAGATGTAATCTTTTCGCCCTAAATTTATTAAATTTTTTGTTTTGTGTTCATTGTATTTTCAGGTTTGTGTTTTCATCCCTTGTAAACCAATAATGTACTATTTTCTATTGTTTGTGAAAAATATATTCTTAATTCTTTATGTAATGTATATGTGGACATTTCAGGATAAACGATCCTTAAGCACAGAAAATATAATGTCTAGGTTTGTCTCGCCTTCACCAACCTCCACGACAGATTGTCCAGCCTAAATCATGAATAAATATGAGTTTGAATGAATATTCATATATCTATGCTCTTTTCATCTCCAGTAGATTTGGTCTCCCCTCCACCAACCTCCATGACAGATTGTCCTGTCTAAATTATGAATAAATATGAGTTTGAATGAATATTCATGTATTTATGCTCTTCATTTATAGCAAAGCCCAATTCATTTCAAACAGCCTTGGTCTCCCCATCAACCTCCATGACAGATTGTCCAGCTTAAATCATGAATAAATATGAGTTCAAATGAATATTCATGTATCTATTTTCTTCTTTTATAGCAACGCTCACTTCATCTCAAGTAGCTTCGGTCTCGCCTCCACCAACCTCGGCTCGGGTTCCTCCAAGACCAGCAGCTACTTCCGTACAGTTCTCAATCTACTTGGCACTGTACTGCCCCACCCAGCTGTGTCCAACGATTGCAGGTAAACATCGCCAACCATTCATTTGCTTATATTAAGGACAAAGTAAATGATTGGTACTTATTACCCGCCCCCCTTTAAACATTTTAGTCCCAACACCTGTTTAAGAAGTGCCTGATCCTTTTTGTGTGTGTGACTCACAGGCGCCTGTGCTTGCAGTGGTTTTACAGCATCCTACAACACCTACAACAAGGAGATTACAAGATTCTGTACGTCACAGCTCCATTCAACCTTGCTATCCAGGCACTCCTCCCACTCGGTAAGTCATAAACAATAACAAGGTTGATCAACACCACCCCTCAAAATGGGCGAATCACAATACATTAAAGGTCCCAAACTGCCCATTTGGTGCTGAGTTGTGAATGTGATTGTTTTTAGTCGACTACTCTTTAGGAAAAATGGCCTCTCCGGGTAAACTGCAGAGGGTGCACTGCATTTTCTTCTTGTAGCCCCTTAATGAGAGTGGATTTTTTAGCCTTGTTTGGGGTGAACTAATATACAAAAATAATATAAAAACATTGTGACTCACCCGTGTTATTCTTAACTTGTCATTAAGGTACCATTGCTTTTAATAATACTCAACAGTGATCCACACAATTTGTTTGAGTGGAGCAATTAAAATGTGAAATGTCTACACAACAACAAGTTTGCAAACTGTTTGCAAAAACAAACCAGAACAAAGAAAGCATGACGATCAACTGTAATTTGTTTCCGCAGCTCACAGTAAAGAACTAAACATTTGCCTGGGGGCATGTCAGTGTCTTCAGTTGGTACTCGCCTGCGGGGAGCCGTGCACGGACTTCTTACTGGGGTAAGTTAACTCCAATCTCTTGATGACAACTGGAGCAGACAAGTTGAATCAATTAGATCAAACCAAACTGCTCTTTTGAGAGCCACCACTTTTACCAGAAGAGATAAAAAGTTTCCTATTACTATCGATATACTCTCCTGCCCAACTGGTTCTTGCCACAAAATACCACAGGAGGCTGTATACAAGCCATTGGGTTTCTACACAATACCAGCTGTACAAACTGAAGAAACCCATGTACCCAATACTAGCCTGGAAGGTATGGGATTTTGTGGCAAAACCCTATTACTATCAGTATACTCTCCTGCCCAACTGGTTCTTGCCACAAAATACCACAGGAGGCTGTATACAAGCCATTGGGTTGCTACACAATACCAGCTGTACAAACAGAAGAAATCCTTGTACCCAATGCTAGCCTGGAAGGTATGGGATTTTGTGGCGGTCTGTGGCACCAGTGTGTAGTTGCTTGTTGTGTCTGAAAGAATTAGAACAATCTCCACCATGCAATGCCTCACATTCTACATTAAGCTCTCATAATTTATTGATTTATATTGTGCCCATTCCATTTAATGTGCACAAATGCATAACAATCAAGAAAAAAACGAAATTCTAAAAGGAACACTAATAAAACTGCTAACAACATTGGTAAAATACAATAAGAACACAAATTAATCAGTAAAAAGGCATTATCAATTAAACAATACATAACATTGTCTTAAGTGAGCATCATTAAATAGCAAAAAGAAAACATCCAGTAGGGCTGGATAGCTCAATGGTAGAGCGCCGGCAGGTTAATCCGGAGGTCTTTCATTCAAATCTCGCAATGGTTCTTTGTTCGACCCCAAATTAAAGATGGAAATAGAGCTAGAAAGGTTTGAGTAGCACTGTGGACATATTGCTGTTCCATCACATCAGAGGAAATGTGTTTGTGTGTGTGTTTTTTTTTAATCAAATAATTTGGTTGAAATTTAGGTGCTTTGAGATGTGCAAAGTGAAGCTACTCAACACCAATAAGATCATCAGGAAAGCCTACACATCTCTGCTAGCCATGCTCCCATGTGACATCCTCCTCAGGTATGTGCTGACATGAGGCTTCAGTGATCATGTGTAACATAACCACTTCAGGACGGTATTCTGAAAAAAAATGTGTGTCCACACGTAGTATTATTTTCCAGAACTTTTAAGAGCGTCGAGGAAACTTTTTTCTTTGAAAATATTGTTGCCACAATGAAACCCTGACATGATGTTAAAAGGAAAGACATAAAAGGTTCTCATAATTAGTTCCGAGGTTCGATGTTGTCCCGTGAGAAAATTGAGTAGGCACTCAGCATGATTTGTAGGACCTAGGCTGTGAGCCAAAGTCGAAAATCTGCCATGTTATGCTGGAATCTCAGAAAGCTCAGACTTGCCTCCCATTGAGACGAATTCAATGATACATAAGGGTGGCTGCCAGTCCATTCTCGTATGCCCTATTTGTACAACAACTGGACAAAGGTCTGGAATCGGGGGGGAGGGGGGGGTTACACAATAACCCCGGAAAGGAATTTTACAAGGCAAATTTTCCCAAACTTGTTGTTGCTCTTTGCACGGGTAAAACGAAGCGTATCACGGTCGATACACAATGGAATGTCTGGGTGGATAAAATTGTCAGGCGTTGGGCTGTCAGCAAAAAATACAATAAGAAGGAAAATTTGAAGCTGCTCTCGGTGGTAAAAAACGTCCGCCATAAGTCTACTATTTATTGAAATTAGTGCAGAGTGCTGTTACTGACCACAGTCAATGGTGCTTAACTTTGTACTATTCTATTGAGCTAACTGTCTTGAATAACGGACTTAATACTGCATTTCCACTATCTACTGTTTATTGAAACTAGTCTGGAGTACTATTACTCACCACAGTCTATGGTGCTTAAAGGCAGTGTGTACTTTTGGTAGTTACGCCACAAGTTAATGACCATAAAAACCTACTTGGTAAAGAGCACTGAAGAGCTGTTGTAATTATGAAACACGGCTAGAAATGACCCCCTTTGAAGTACTGTAGTTTTTGAGAAAGGTAATTTTTCACCCCCCAAAATTTGAGAAAGGCTTCAGGCATCTGAAAGCCTTTTTCAGGCATCTGAAAGCACACAAGTCTATTAAAAAAGGGTGTTTTTTTCTTTCACTATATTCTTGGAACTTCGATGACCAATTGAGCCCAAATGTTCACAGGTTTGTTATTTCATGCATACGTTGGGATACACCAAGTGAGTATACTGGTCTTTGACAATTACCGAAAGTACACCCTGCCTTTAAGTTGATGCGCTTCCATTGAGCTTACTCTCTGATACCATAGACTTCACTCTGCGTTTCCACTCTCTACTTTTGATTGGAACTCTAGGAGTGAAACTTCACCTCTGACCCAAGACATTGAGCTTACTCTCTGATACCATAGACTTCACTCTGCATTTTCACTCTCTACTTTTTATTGGAACTCTAGGAGTGAAACTTCACCTCTTACCCAAGCCAAGCGCCTCAGTGAGCGAAAGCAAGCCACAGTGACCTTCTCCGAGGAGGATCCTCAGGGGGTACAGGCCTTTAGGCTGGCCAGACGTAGCCACATCAGTAAGACACCAATGGGTACCTTCCACTCTCAAGATTTCCGCACCGTCATCTCGTTCATTCTCCTTGGGGAGGCACCGAGGTAATAAAGCAAGCCTGTAATTTGTCCAAAACAACATTTGCCGGCTTGTTTCTATCAACAAATCTGGCTTTATAAACCTGTCTAAAAAGGCATTGTTTTTTGTTTTTTTTAGAGTAAATTCATTTCTATCCTTTAGTCTTGAATGAAACTCATCCTTTTATTTTTGGGTTTGAGCAAAGAAAAATTGACTGGAGTGGGACTTGAACCAACGACCTCCGGATTAACGTACCGGCGCTCTACAAACTGAGCTATCCAGCCCTATATAGGCAGTCTCCCTATTAGTCAATATCTTTGTTCGGGGGTGCCAGTCAGAAGCCATTCAACCGTAAGCTGCCGGGTAGCCAGGGATCACACCCAAGTTTACAATACAATCTGGGCAGTGGCAGCAGAGGGATCACCTTAAGGAGATGCGACTTGTTATTTCAAGTACCAAGTAATACATCACAAGCGAAACTGAATGGGTAAATTTTAAATAATTCTGCGTCGAACAGAGAAAAATGGACGAGAAATAAACAAGTGAGATTTGTTTGGACTGATTATGATTAATGCTATTATTTTTTTACAAACTTGTTATTGATTTTAACTTTAGGACACTGTTGACATTCTGGTTGGATGGTCTTTCTCTAATACCCTGAAAAGGGTCTATACTTTGGTACTGGCATTTTTGTGTGTGACTGACCTCATGACCTCTTTAAAAACCCTACAGCGATCCTGATTGGCTGGAGAAACTTTACCACAGCTGCCAGCGTCCAAACAAAAGATCAGACATCCAGGGAGAGATCAGACTGCCCGACTTTGTAAGTATTGACCCGTTGCACTGATGTCAGGAGCAGCTAAAGTCTGCCCATGGTCGGCCGTTTTGGGAGGCAAAACACATGTTAAGATGTTGAGTGCGTCGCCTAAAATGCTCACTGCGCAGTAACACACAGGGAATCCGACTTGGAAAATGGCGCAAGCAAGACTTAGCGTGGTTGATGATGTTGAGTTAATTGGGTCAATACACTGTAACTAACCTGCTCCACATCATTTCATCATGTGCATGGAGGAAGGCCGTAATAAAGTTTTGCCGAATAAAGGCAGAAGAAATTAATGTGCAGAATTGTGTTTCAAGAAAAGTGAGCTTTAAAGTTTAATCGGTTTTTCTGCCATTCATAAAGTAATTAAAGGAAGGTTCAACTCTGCATAGGAAAAGGCGAAACATCTTTGGGGGTAATTCTAGCAACATTAATGTACCAGTAATGTCATATTTTCTGTCGGGAGCCTTTTTTATTACTTACTAAATCAATTAATTTTTTTAATTTCAAGTGTCAATCTCAAGTGTGTTTTATTTCTGTGAACCAGATTGATGGCAACATTGGTCTGCAGTGGTTCTGGGCGACGTGGGAAGCAGCTCAATTCTGCGTCTTGGTTAAACTCAGAACGCCGATCGGTAAACCTCAAGAGACGTTCAGAGCCATTGAAGGTGAGGAAAAAAACCACATATATAAGATTTAAACTATTACAATATTGTCTGGTAATGTTGCAAAATGGATATCCCTTACGCATGTCCCAATGCGCACGATCAGCGAAAAGGATTCTGGGTGAAACCCGAGTCAAAGCAGCACAGACAACCATCATGGTGTGCTGATATTGAAGCAATGCAGTACTGAACTATAAAACCTGGAATAGTAACGTGTAAACTACAGGATGGCATCCATCTTGGCTGCTTGATTTATTTTGTAACTGTACTCGATTCCCGAAGATGCATATGGGCTATTGTTGTGTGGTAGATTTTTGAAATATTTCTTGACATCTTGAGGACTAGAATTTCATTGTATTTCCCCAAACCTGTCTCACCGAAGTATGGTAAGGCACGACATTTTCACCTGAAAGCAAAATATGGTTTGTTTTGAATTAAACAAATAAAATAAATAACCGATCAAGTAATAAACCACAAGGAAATTGACTGGGTAAATTTGGTTAATATCTTTGTTCTGTATTTATCAATACCTTTGCTCTAGTGAATTTATCTTTGTTCAACCGCAAACTTAAACAACTTATGTAAAGGTTTCAGTTTATGTATACTGAATTTAAGCCAAAATTTGAAAAGAAGAAAAAGAGCACAGTATTTCACTGTTTTTGAGTCAACCTGTGTCCTTCCTGTGAACCTGTCTTTGCATCATTTCTTTTCTTCACAGCTGCTCTTCTAGAGGTTGGACGAGATCCCAAGCTGCAATCAGACGGCAATCCTGACTCTTCTTGTAAAGGTAACCAGATTGTTTGTACTACACCTCATACATATTCATGATCCAGTGGCGTGCAAGCTTACGCGCACACTAATAATGTGCAGCGCAATCAATACATACAGTACTCAATGTAAAATCTTTCAGTCATGTGAAGCACAGCTATGAAGTATCCTATATTTATCAATATGGGACGCCTGTATTACATTTTGGAGTGTCAGAACAATATACATGGCAAAACACGTGTTCCACCAATCAAATGACAAACCACTGTATGGAATAGTGCCCACCCAGTAATGGTGGCATACATTGTTGTCCAGTGACGTGTGTAGAGGTTAGTGCTAGATGCATTGCTGTAACCCAGTCTGATTTTTCTCCTACCCTTAGTACTGAGCCCCGCCTACACCCTCCATCAGCTGAGACCAGTTCTTCTGCTACAGTTTCTGGAACATCTAGAGAAGCTGATGTACAATGCGTATGAAGGATGTGCGATCGCTATGCCTTCAACTCCTAAGGTAAGGAGTAGGATTTTAATCTTTTTTATAATGGGATATCGCCTAACATCACAAGGCCTGACCACCACTCAAGGTGAGGGCTACACTTAACTGATTTGGGCTGGCGACCCAAATCAACTGTTACCAGGGGCACGTTGACCCCTACAGCTCTTGAAAAGTCAGGCATGCAACTTCAGCTGATTTCCTCGCTCTTGGTTTCTCTGCTTTACCATTGAAAATTGAAAAACACAGTATGAAATCTTGCTATGCTTGACACTTTCCTCTTCTTTTTTTTTTTTCATTCCTGACTGGTGCTTTAAATGATATCTATCAAGTAATAAACCACAAGGGAAACTGACTGGATAAATTTTAAAAAAATGTTTACCCAGTCAGTTTCCTTTGTGGTTTATTACTTGATATTTAATATTAAAAAGTCACATCCTCTTAAGGTGATCCCTTGATTGCCACTTCCCAGGTTGTATTGTAAACTTGGATATGATTCCTGGCTACATGACTAATAGGGAGACCGCCAACACAGGGCTAGATAGCTCAGTTGGTAGAGCGCCGGTATGTTAATCCGGAGGTCATTGGTTCAAGTCCTGCTCCAGTCAATTTTCTTTGTTCAAACCTGATTTTTAAAATGATATCTGTGTAAAGCAGATTACTAAAGTGTCACCTGGTATTGTGTTTGACTGAGACTAAGTATTTTTACATATGAAATCCAGACAGAGGATACTAAAACACTGTTGTTTTTTCTTGTTCAGGCGGTGAGGACGTTTTTCCGGACCAACCGTGGTACGTGTCAGGATTGGCTGCGTAACATACGCCGTCTCGCTGTAGCTGCTGCAGTCAACTGCGGTCAGCACGCCATCGCTCTCAGACATGGACTGATCATGCTCAGTGACCTGACAGTCAAGAACAACACAACTGTAAGTTGTAATTCACTTCTAGAGGTCATTTCCCTTTTAATATAAATGACATTTGTTGCATTTTGATGATGCTTCTGTAGGGTCTTTCGGGTAGGTCCATGTAGGTTTTGAGGCATTGCGCTGGGAGTTTTAAATAGTAGTGTGGGTTACAGTAACACCCTGTGATTGTATCTACTTGCTGTGTAGATTGTTCTTGCTGTTAGTCTACTATTATGGAGTAGTAGTTTGGTGTGGGGGGTGACTTCTTAGTTTTGACAAGAATTGTCCTGCTTACTAAGTAGTACCTGGAGGTAGGTAGGCAAATCTGCCTGGACTACTACTAAGCTTAGTGGATCCAGGGGACTTCTTGTTATTAACTTCACTGCTGTGGACTTAGTAGTTATTGGTCTCAGCGTTTCGACTAGCTTGCTCTAGTCATTGTCAGGAGACTGTAGGTATGCAACAATGCATTTTAAAAAAATAGCCTAGACAGAAAAACCATGCCCTTGGCTAGATTTCACGAAGCACTAAGATTCATCTTAAGATGAGTTGTCAGTATTGCCGTAGGGATTTGTATTGTGACATCACACTTTGCTTAGCAATTAAGACTGAATTGCAGTTCAGACCAATTTCAGCTCTGTGTGAGATCGAGCCCTGGCGTCTCTTGATTGCATAATGCACCATCTCTAAACGTGAGTGTTGTTTGTATGTGATGGGCATTTGAACATATGGAGTTCACAATATAAATTAATTATTATGATAAAACCATTATGAATTGTGTTGCCAAGTACATACTCTCTGCTTTTAAGTTAAAGGAAAACCAAGGAGACTGTAATGTTTGTTCATGCTAACCTCTCCTTCTTTGCAATATAGATAGGTTCCAATATGACGTAAATCGGCCATCTTTACGGGCAATTTGGAACACACAAGTCATGCGTTTCGCGTGAGAACGGCGCCCAACACGCACACATTTCACAAAACTCATTGCACGATTGGTTAGTAAACAGCGCGGCTGCGTTAATAATTTGAGCGCTTGGAGCGCCTGCAAGCCAAACTGCAATTTGCTCGTAAAGAGGCGTCTATTGGGAACTATCTATTGTCAAACTTAAGGTTTTTTAAAAATTACTTTGTTGTTACCCTTCCCCCAGGGTATGGGGTTTGTTCTGATTTTGGAAATTTGTTTTATACAATACAAAAAATTGATGATTAGGGTCACCTGTTTGAGGACGCAGCCCTGAGGGTGTTAGTGAGCTTGGTGAAGCTACGCTGCCCCCACGCCATCACAGGTCTGCATATCTGGATACAGGAGGAAGCAGGGAGGTCCTTGGGCTGGCTGACGGCATGCTTACCTGCTGCTGACGGAAGGTACGTACCCATGGCGTTTTTCCCAAACCTTTGCTTAGGCTCCGTCTCGGGCTCTGGGCTCTGTTTGACGTTGGAAACACTGTGCAAAATGTACTCTGCTCCAGAATGGATGACAAAGCTCAAGCCGAAACCGAAGTCCAAGCCAAGGTTTGGGAGAAGGCCCTGCACTGATTCAGACCCAACGGGAGACTTCAGAGTTGCTAGTTTGAATCACTAGGTGGGAGCAAACTTGTAAAACTTTTCTTGAAAACTATACGCATTTCCAGAATTATGTAAGCAGTGGAACTTTACCGGTTATGTCTGCTGCCACCTTCGGTCTCAAAGTCTCTATTTTTGATGAAAGGGTTTATCCTGTTGGTAAGTCATTGCCTCACACACTCGCGCATCTGCTGCATGCTCTAAGTTTGGGCTACTCTCGGCTCCAAAGCAGGCATATGTTTGGGGGTGATAGTATCATTTCATTGTTCAGTGTGACAGAAACTTCTCATTTTGATAAGACCTTGGACTTTGAAGAACATGTGTAAAAGTCAAGTCCAATAAGGGACTCAAGATCATGTTCAGATTTTTGTGATCCACTTATTTTCAAATAGAGTCCAATTCTGATTGTTTGTCTCAGTGATTTCATCTGAATTTCTTTCAACAGACATGAAGCCTGCATCAATGAGACCCTCCTAGCCATCAAGAAGTACCTGCAACTAGACGAGATCCCACGCTACGCCCATCTCCCAAAGACCACGCCCTCCACAGACCCTTGCCCTGGCAGCCCGAGGTCAAAAGCCACTGAGGGTCAACAACCTCCAACGAAGGTCTTGACCAGAAACTCCGAGATGGCATCCCAGGCAGTCACCCAGAGCCCAAGAGTTGTTGAGTTTCTTCTCAACCAGGTAGCGGAAATATTTACATTTTAAGATTATGTTTACATCAACCTTTAAGGTCATGTTGCCTTCAGATTTGTTTTTGTTGTTGTTGTTATAAAAAGCATTTGTTTTGAAATAGATATGGTTGGAAAGATATTTTAAAAGCAGAATATAATGATTCACCTACAAATGTTGATTGAAACTGTGTGGTTTTTGTGTAATTTTATGACAGAACACAGTGTGCTATTTTGTAGATTTGATTTTTTTGTTTTTTTACTCCACAAAATGTTCTGCTTATTGTATTTCAAGAGGCAAATTTATGTTTTTTAGTCACATATCACTAATTAAAAACCACTGAAGGTGTTTTTTTGCATGAACAACTCCTCAAAAGGATAAGGAGTAATTCCAGCAAAATTTATTTGAGACAATGATAAAAACAATGGTGGCAGCCTATCAATTCCTCGCAACCAAAGGACGAAAGTCTAGAATTACACAATAACCTCCAGGACACCTGTTTAGTGTGAAAAAGGATTTACTATTTGTTTAATTTGTCAAACAAAAAACTTTGTAAAAGGGTAATTGAAAACACTTTTATTTATTTATTTATTTTTTTTAAACCACAAACCCTTTGAGAGTGACTTTCATTAACATCTTATTTGATCTAATGTTTATACTTTCAGGTGACGCAGTCATACGTTTCAGTGTCTGACTGGAAATCAGCCTTAAAGTGGCAGGAAGCCCTGGTAGAATTACGGGTGATGGTCCCTGATGCCCTACAGAAGCATGTAGTACTGGGCCAGGACATCAATGTGGTCAAGTAAGACAATGTTCCTTTAATTCTTTCCAATTCTTGATATCAGTAATAATTTCCTTCCATCGCTACAGACTTAGGCCAAATAAAAAAAAAATAAGCTAAGCACAACAAAACTATGCTTACCAGAGTAAGGATACCAGCCAAAATACCATGTCACTTTGTACCATTTGTGACTGGAATCCTCCTCATTTCTGCTAAGCAGGAAATCGTCAAGCAATATTTTCTGCTTAAGCAGCTCCATGAAATTGGTCCCTGCTCCAAGAAAGTGAGAGTAAAAGTGGCATCATCTAAAAAGATAAAATCGAGTTGTTGGACTTTGAATTCATTCTGGAAGAGATTTCTTGTTAATGTCAAGCACTTGGGGATGCAAACACAGGTCATGATGTCAATAGTGGCCAAAATGATGCCCTGCCGAGCTTGGTCGCAAACACTTCAGTAAGTCAACCCACCTGGGCCAAATTTCATGGGGCTGCTTACCAAATAATTCTGTGCTTACCGCGCCCTGTTAGGGGAGGGCATAAGCGCAGAATTCCACGCTAAGCAGTGCCATGAATCTGGGCCCTGATCATGTTTGGATCAAGGACAACTTTATCAGGAAGACAAAAATCAGGCATGTAATTTTTCCTGAATTCAGGATTTTGTTCTCAACCTCCTTGGGTCTTCACCTTTTCTTGAAAGAGGTAAAACAGTCATCGATGGAAGAGGGAGACAGTCCACATTGTTTTCAAACCTGTAGACTAGTATTTCTGGTGATTTACAGAGTCCGTAAAACCTCCTGAATTGTAACATCTCGGATGTTCCAGATCTACAATCCCGGCAAAAATGCTTGGGCCACAGGGAAATAAACATACCCTCCCCCAATCCCCGTGCAATGTAGCGCAGACCGCGCAATGAGAGCCAACATTGAATGGGGGCCGGAGGGTGAGATATGGCCGGGATTGCAGAAGGGGGAACCCGGGCTAGCAAGCCATTTTCAGGAACTTTCACAATTGGCAAATGTCCTCCCTGACAATTGCTACTGGTATAATTTCTTTAAATAAATATTGAATTATGGATATATGGTCGTTAAAGATTTATTTATTTTTTTCTTTCAAAGGAATAATTTTTGTTTTCCCCTTAGAGCACTGAGCCATTTCGACGACAGAGAGTTCACCGCCATCACCAACCACTTGGACCGCATCCCAGGTCTGTCCCCTGACTCAAACAATCCTGATGACATCTCTATGACTCCTGAGATGATCCAGAGTCCGGAGGCCGTGCTACTGAGAGGAGAGCTGGAATTAGTGCGAGGGTTGACCCACTACCATGTAACGGGATGCATCAACACTCCAATGCCTGCTTTCAATAAGGATGTCTCGTGCCAGCACCCTGAATTGTGAGAAATGGTTTCTTAAAGCAGTCAGGACATTCGTCCGTACTTGAATCTGATTTTCCCAATTGTTTTGCCCAAATATTCTCCCAAAAAAATTGACATCTATTGAATTCTCACCATTGCACTCACATTATTTGCACAAACGTTCATTATTTGTACAATGTTCTGCATCAAGACCTTTGGATGTTAATACAGACAAAAAAACTGCAGCGTACAAATGCTATGCTCTTGTTCTACGATCCTAGGTCTGCGTTGATTAAAATCCTGGAACGAGCTCATCAGATGGCAGAGGGTAGCCTGGCACTGTCCTGGCAGGATTGGCCGTCGCACACACCATCTGGCTGCGCTATGCTCATGCAAAGAGCCAGGGCAGTGCTTCATACCATCCATGGATACATGCAGGTTAGTTGAGAGTCCACTGTTATGAAGATCACGTTTAAAGTTTGGCTGAGGGTATAAGTTAATCAGATTATATATTTCATCCAGGACAGGTAGTCCGATAACGATTCTCTGATGTCTAATTTTTGTTGGATTTCCTTCAGGCTGAATTTCTATGAGAGACATTGTTTTACTCGCTGAAAGGCACACAGTTCTCCACTGCATTAAAAACATGCCCTATGCCAATGCACCCCGCTGGGCGCTCTCTGTTTGACTGGCTGATTACATGTAGTATAAACAAACTTGCGTTTTTTGAATGATCTGGACTTTTGAGGTCATTGTATTTAGCTAGTGTAAGTGTGTAGTGTGTTATTTAGTGAGACTAGTAAAGAGACCCCTGCTCATTTTCCAGTAGATAGCAATCTAAGTCGCCGCTGTTTGTTAACAAATGTAACCCCAGGCACTGTGAACTTTTCCCATGTTTTCTCCGACACCCATTTTCAAACAAGGTGAATTAATGGCGGGTAAAAAAACCTTGTCTTGGACAGTACTTCTCGGCTGGTTGTCCTGAACTAATGTTGACAAGGTCCCTTAGTGTTTATCATCTGAAGTCAACACCACTACACGTCTTTAGCAATCCTAACCTGTGCTTGTTGTTTCCTTTTTAGTTTTTTTTTTCATATGAAAAGTCCTGAAACATCTTCACAATCTATGCTGGTTTGTGAAAAGAACTTATCTTAAAGGCACCACAAATCCATCCAAAGAGTTAATCAGTTCATTGTTTGCAGTGCCTTTTGACCATGGCCACCGAACCATGACCACATGGATTCAGTGAGACAGGTGACCATTTACACGCAATCCGCTTCAGTGCCTCACTACACGTGGCGTGTTGACATGACCACCACCAACACACACAGACTCAAATGCCAGTTTAAACTGCGTGTTGCATGAAGAGTTTTGCGTGTTGTTGCATCCTCTCAAGCAAACTGGTGAATTCAGTGCTTTCCATCTGTCTTACCCCTAGGACTGCATGATACCCATTTCTGAAGGGCTGAGGTTCGAGGCCTCCCAGCATGACATCAGTACCGTAGGTCAAGTGTCAAAGATTATGACCTACCAGTATGGGCTAAGCCAAGATAACCCAAACTGCTCTGGTATGTATTCATGTTTTTGTGGAAGGTTGCTTATCAGATTTTTCAGATTTGTTTATAAAGAAATCCGGCGCTCTTTCTTTGCATCGGGTCGCAAAGAAATTCCTTTTACGCATGCTCAGATACATCATCTTGGGTATAAAGACGCTCGTAAAAGAAAAATTGTCAATGCAATTGCGTAAAATGCGTTAGTGTGTATTACTAGCAGAGGGCGTATGCTCCCATTTTATGATCGTTGTGAAGCGCCCGCTAGCTCCGGCTCGGGAGCAAAGAGCTACTGACATGCCTGCATTCAGGAAGTTGTCTGACACTGGGATACATTACTGCAGGGTCACATAACAATTCATAGCATTGAGAACAAGGCATAACCAATCCTATCTGAGTCCAAATATTTGGAAGTTTGAGTTACCGAAGAATGGAGTGTTTGGGAGGATATGGGAGGGTCTCTAGCCAAAGACACTATTGGGTAGGGTAGTAATCATAATATGCAGTTCTGGTATCACACTCTATCACACCTGAGGGTGTCTCAAAGCGCTCATTTTTTAATCTTTTAACAAGGTATGCGAAGCTATGTTCGAAACATAAGACCCATTTCTTTTACAAGTTTTAACTTGTGTTATTTCACGTAAATACTTGACATATGTGTCCACGGTCAAAAAATCGTTTTTTTTAATACTTTGTAGGTCGAAGGGCCTTGGGGTGCAAGTAAACAAAATCGAACTTTCAAATCAATATATAGCCCGTTGCCATGGTAACAGCTCATTTTGTGTTTTGGGCATTTTAGGCCGATTTGGAGGTCTGAAAAACTGTTTTTTACCTCATGTTTATAACTCCACCCTACCAAAATGCAAAATTATTTCATAAAACCTTTTATACCACTACAAAGTATCATTCTTGGCCTTACTTGAGAAACAAAATTATTGCTATAAATTTTACCCTTATGCTATTTTTGCATCAAGCATTAAAGCATGTTTTTACAACTTGCAAAATCGACATTTTTACCCTATTTTTGGCCCTAAAAATTTCAATTTGCCAGGGGTCTCAGAAAAATTTCCTTTCGGTTGTGATTAGGGCCAACATTGGTCTTTCCATATCTGGTGAGGAAAACTTGGGCAATTGTATCCTGTTGTGACAATACTGCCTCAAAAACTGATTTTTTTCCAAAAACAGGAAAAATGCATTTTGAAGTTTTTCTCTCAGTTTGAACCAGTATCATTAAAAAAGAACACTTTAATCAATCAGGCAACTTTTCCTGAGCGTTCTGTAGGCTTGTTGAATACCCCACATTGATGAAAAACTTTTGATGACTTAAATCTCAGACTTTACCCCCCCCCCCCCCCGAAGCGTATTATGTTACATTCCCTTACGAGTCATTCCGTGCCAACTCACCTGACGGGTTGGCAGGCCCCGTATCAGATTTTGCTATTTTTGTTTGTAAACATTCCCCTATGGGTGTCATGAACACTCACCAAATTTTAGAAAACTACTCCTTAACATTTCTGAGGTATGGCCCCATAAAAGTTTAAGCCCCGCCCCTTCAAATTTACTTTTTGTGTTTTGGGCATTTTTAGAGGCCTATATCTACAAATTGAGAAAAGATATGTAACTGCAAATTAATATACAGGGTACCTGGTACCCCATCAACTAGAATATACTGTCAAAAGTAGCATAGGACATTCTTATATCAAGGCATAGGTCTATGAAAACTGACATTTTAGCCCGCGGAATGATTTTTCATCATGTTTGAGACCCCTGGTGCTTAAAGTGAAATGTCAGATTGCTTTTGTATTACATTTGGTTATAAACTAGGTGTCATGAACACTCACCAAATTTTTGAAACCTACTCCTTAACATTTCTGAGATATGACCCCCTAAAAGTTTAAGCCCCGCCCCTTCAAATTTACTTTTTGTGTTTTGGGCATTTTTAGAGGCCCTATATCTACAAACTGAGATAAGATGCAACTACAAATTAATATACAGGGTACTTGGTACCCCCATCAACTAGAATCTACTGTCAAAAGCAGCATGACATTTTTATATCAAGGCATAGGTCTATAAATCTGACATTTTAGCCCGCGGAATGATTTTTCATCATTTTTGAGACCCCCTAGTGCCTAAGTGAAATGCCTGATTGCTTTTGTATTACATTTGGTTATAAACTAGTTGTATATGTGTGACCTGCTATAAGGATAGACCAACCCCCCCCCCCTTTGATTTATAAATATACTTTGTGTCCAGTCTACTTGTGTGAGAAATAAACAAAAAAATGACTCTCTATACTCCTTCAAGTAAAACAAAAATGAATATGACTAATTTAAGGTTATTGTTGTTTATGCATGCAGTTTAGTGAAATCACTTGTTTACAAAAGAGCTGACAGAGCCTTGACTTCCTGCAGGCATAGTTTGTACACTACGGAAGTGTAGTGCCGCCACATGAAAAGCAATCCTTCTCTTACATGTCTTAATGTGTACATACACAATAACTATCATGTACGTCAATAAACATACATAGTAACTATCATGTATAGTACACAATTACTTATCAACGTACAAAATAACTACGGACTTACCATGTACGTATAGACGACAATTATGATGTCGTACATGATAATTATCATGTACGTAATTGTACACTACACAAAAGGTTATGTGTACGTACACAATAATTATGATTTATGAACACATCCCCTTAAGACCAGCTGTATAAAAAGATTTTGTGAAGCATCTCCATGTGAAATAATATTCTTAAACAAGCTTGGTACAAACTGTTAGTTAACATCCTAATAAAATCCAAACAAAGCCGTGTTTCGGTTGCCATTTTAAAGTATTTCATCTCTGTATTCATAAGCCACTATCTCGGGGTTGTTTGAGAGTACTTTTTGCATGGAGATGCTGCACAATATTGTGTACTATACATGATGCGTCTGAAGTTGATCGTGAATCATCATTATTCTGTACATACACTAAACATGATAATTATTGTGTATGGGGGGGATGACAATTATCATGTACGAACATGATAGATATGTACTAACAGGATAAGTATCCTCTGTACACGATAAGTCCGGAGTTACCGTGTCAGTGATAGTTATTTTGTACATCCAATAGTAGTAATGTACGTATGATAGCTATAATGTACGGACATGATAGTTATTGTACACATATACACAAAAAGTTCAGATTTTTTTCATTCAAGTGGCGGCACTACGCTTCCATGGTCTGCAGGAACTTAGTCTAGGTTCTGTGGCTCTTTTGTAAACAAGTGATTTCACTAAAAACTTCGATGTACAACAATAACCTTAAATTAGTCATATTCATTTGATTTTTTTTTAAATGAAGGAGTAAAGAGTCAATTTTTTTTATTTCTCACACAAGTAGACTTGATACAAAATATTTTGGGGGAAAATTTGTAAATCTGTAAGAAATGTCCCATGTTGTCAAATAACCACTTGAAAAAGGCGGTATTTTTTGCAATTTTACAGCCAGACCCACATTCAGACCCCTGCTAAATACCCATCAAAAGTGTGATTGGTCTATCCTTATATCAGGTTACACATATACACCTAGTTTATAACAAAATGTAATACAAAATCAATCAGACATTTCACTTAGGCACTATAGTGGTCTAAAAAATTACGAAAAATCATTCCGCGGCCTAAAATTTCAGTTTTTACAGACCTATGCCTTGATATAAAAATGTTCCAAGCTACTTTTGACAGTAGATTCTAGTTGATGAGGTACCAGGTACCCTGTATATTAATTTGCAGTTACATATCTTTTCTCAATTTGTAGATATAGGCCTCTAAAAATGCCCAAAACACAAAAAGTTAATTTGAAGGGGCGGGGCTTAAACTTTTATGGGGCCATACCTAAGAAATGTTAAGGAGTAGGTTTCTAAAATTTGGTGAGTGTTCATGACACCCATAGGGGAATGTTTACAAACAAAAATAGCAAAATCTGAGACGGAGCCTGCCAACCCGTCAGATGAGTTGGCACGGAATGACTCGTAAGGGAATGTAACATAATACGCTTCGGGGGGGGGGGGGGGGGGGTAAAGTCTGAGATTTAAGTCATCAAAAGTTTTTCATCAATGTGGGGTATTCAACAAGCCTACAGAACGCTCAGGAAAAGTTGCCTGATTGATTAAAGTGTTCTTTTTTAATGATACTGGTTCAAACTGAGATAAAAACTTCAAAATGCATTTTTCCTGTTTTTGGAAAAAAATCAGTTTTTGAGGCAGTATTGTCACATCAGGATACAATTGCCCAAGTTTTCCTCACCAGATATGGAAAGATCAATGTTGGCCCTAATCACAACCGAAAGGAAATTTTTCTGAGACCCCTGGCAAATTGAAATTTTTAGGGCCAAAAATAGGGTAAAAATGTCGATTTTGCAAGTTGTAAAAACATGCTTTAATGCTTGATGCAAAAAAAAAAATAAGGGTAAAATTTATAGCAATAATTTTGTTTCTCAAGTAAGGCCAATAATGATACTTTGTAGTGGTATAAAAGGTTTTATGAAATAATTTTGCATTTTGGTAAGGTGGAGTTATAAACATGAGCTAAAAACCAGTTTTTCAGACCTCCAAATCGGCTTAAAATGCCCAAAACACAAAATGAGCTGTTACCATGGCAACGGGCTATATATGGATTTGAAAGTTCAATTTTGTTTACTTGCACCCCAAGGCCCTTCGACCTACAAAGTATTTAAAAAAATGATTTTTTGACCGTGGACACATATGTCAAGTATTTACGTGAAATGACTCTTAATTATTTAATTTGGGGTTGAGCAAAGACAAATTTTAACCAACAGCCTCCAGGTTAATGGTTGGCATCGACCAACTTAAATATCTAGCCCTATGTTGGCGGTCTCCCTATTTTGTCAATATCTTTGTGGGTGCCAGTGCCAGTCAGAAGCCATCCAACTGTTAGCTGCCGGCCGTGTAGCCAGGGATCACACCCAAGTTTGGCGATACAACCTGGGAAGCGGCAGCCAGGGCTATTTAGCTCAGTTGGTAGAGCGCCGGCTTGTTAATTTTTGTTCAAAGCCCACTCCAGTCAACTTTTCTTTGTTAAACTCCAAATTATTTAAAGTTTACCCAGTCAGTTTCCCTTGTGGTTTATTACTTGCTACAAGATAATTATTGACAAGTAAACAGAAAGGGAGGTCAAGTCTTATTCTCAGGTTTTCTATATTGTTAAATTGTTAAATATATTTTACTCTCATATATTTCATTGCTACAATTTTCATTCCAAACAACATAATATAATTTTCTTACCCACAAACTACATTGAACTAAAGTATTTGAAGAAACAAAATCGCATAATTGATGTTCGGAGAAACAAAACAAATGTGTTCTCAGACAACATTTTAAAAGGAATTGGCTGAAACTACTAATAAAGGTCCTTTTCCATTGATAATGCAGAGCTTCAAACTTGAAACAGTTGGCTAATTTACTTTTAAAAAGCACCTCAAACTTCTTCAAGACTCGAAGGATGCAGGACTGGCAGTTAAACTGTGAAGTTCCTAGCTTACAACAAGAAACTGTTTAACTTTCAGGTATGACCTCTGAGCTAGCAGCCCACCTCTCAAGGGTCCAGCTTGCCACCGTGCAGCTAGCTCGGAAACAGGGCAACCATAAGTACGCTCAGCAACGCCTCTTGGAGTACCTAGACCTTCTAGCCCCATCGGCAGAAAATTCCACCGCAGCAGCGTCCATGGGTCTTGAGATCCACAACAGCTCGAAGAAGTCCGCGCAGCCGCTTCTGACGGCGCTCGCTTCGGTCGGTCACCACGACAAGACGTCGTCTGAGATGCAGAAGGTCATCCGTGAGAGCGCCAAGCTCCTCCAGGCCATGGGGTGTCACCTGGAGGCATGGGACACCCTGTCGACGAGCAGCGTCAAGTACGCAACGCTAATCAACACCAACATGGTCCTGGACGGCGACGTGGAGATCAGGGATACCAGCGCCCGTTCCCTGCTCAGCTTTGTCAAGTGGTTCACTGCGGATCATCGGAATGCCCTGCCGCATCTTAAGATGGCATTTAGGGTAGACTCTGGTGAAGTTTCCACGCTGGCTAAGAATGTCTCCATCTTGTTGGATATAGAGCATGCTGGGGCTGGGGAGGGACTTGGTCTTGGATTCGGAGAATCAGTTGATGTATCAAGACAAGAAGGTAATGTTTTACAACTTAAAAAAAGGTTTATTGATTTGGTGCCTTTTAAAATGTTTCAGTATAAATTTGTAATTTCCCTTGTAGAGGTTCTCTATACTAAGGACTTTGTTGTGCTTTGATTAAACACAAAATTTAATAGAAGTTAATTGAAAAATAAAAAAATCATTCTGATTAAGGATCACTAAGGAAAATAATAGTGAAGAGTAAAGTATCGGCCTGCATCAAGGTGGAAAATTAATGGGTAGGTCTATTGGATGCTTGGATCCAATATTGATAATCCCTTTAGATATATAGGTTAATTACACTGTCAAGAAAACAATTGAATTTGATTTGATTTGTGTGTGTGTGTGTGTGTGTGTGTAGTTGTTGGTAGTAGTCCAGCCATCAGTGAGACCGATGCTGTGTGCGGACGTCTGCTTCATCTTAGCACCATGCAAGCACCGTTACTCACCAAAGCTTGGTCATCTCTGGCCTCATGGTGCTATCGATGGGGACGTAAAGCTGTAGATGTTGCAAGGTGAGTAGCGAGCTGAAACCAAGACATACCAAGAAGACAATTGACATATTGTCAGTGCAAAAACGTTCCCCTAAAACAGCCCTTACGTAACCTGTGAGTTGTCAGAGCCAGGTCTGTTCAAAACGCTTTATTTCCTCACTTTTAATAGTCCGGATGTACACACAAAACAAGTCTGTGCTGAAATACAACGTTTTTGCACGGAGCAAATGACATGAACGACTTCAGGAGAAAACCAAGAGATTGACAATTGTTTGTTACAAAGTTGCATCCACATTCTTGAGAAAAATTAGTCTATAAGATTCGCTGTTAACCACTTGCTTGTTGTCTACATGCAGTTCTGAGGGCGGAGTCCAGTTGACTGAGGAGGAGAAGGCGGAGGTATTGACCTCCCTCCCAGCTGAGATAACAAACAGTGAGACGGACGCCATCTTGTCCATCCTGAGCCAGGCTCACTGCAGCGCAACCAGCATCCATGAAGAAGATATCCTGGAACAGATGCAGGTAAAGCTACAACCAGGGCCTAATATCATAGAGCCAATTAACAGCTGATTTTGTGCTTACTGTGCGATTTCCATTTCATAGAGCTGCTAACCGTAAGCACACGAAAAGGCATGCTAACCTTCCGGTGCTTACTGTATGAAAATGAATGACGTAACAATGCAAATCCATGGTTAAAACGCGTAGGATGTCTGCCGAATTTTCTTGCTAACCTGTGAAATACGCTTAACGCTTAAGCAAATTTTTCTGCTACAGTTAGCACGAAAATTTGCTCACCGTTAAGCAGCTCTATGAAACTGGGCCCCGATCAGTGCAAGTTGGAACAGCAGCATCTGTGGTTAAAAGGACATGTGTAACATTGGTTACTGTCAAAGACCAGTATCCACACTTGATGTGACCCAGCATGAACATGAAATAAACAACCTGTGAAAGTTTAAGCTCAATCGGTCATTGGAGCCACAAGAAAAAAAGTGGAAAAAACTTTGAATGTATTCACTGTTTTGCAAACATTGAGTTTTGGACACGCGAGATCAAAACTAATTGTTTCATTTCTCAAAAACCATTGCATTTCAAGCAAAAATATTTCAAAGGGAGTTCTTCACCATGACCATTTTTATACCATGAACGTTATGTGCAAATCTCTGAACATTGATATTTTTACTCTTACCAATGTTATTCAAAGGGGTACAAAAAGCGTTTGTTATGAAATGAATATGGTTGGGAAGATATTTTAAAAGTAGAATATAATGATTCACACAAATATGCCATAAAATTGTGTGGTTTTCCTTTTATTTTGTGAACTAACACAGTCCGCCATTTTGACTCCCCAAAATGGCAGACTGGTTAGTTCACAAAGTAACAGGAAAACCACACAATTTTATGGCATATTTGTGTGAATCATTATATTCTACTTTTAAAAACATCTTTCCAACCACATTCATTTCAAGTAATTTCATAACAAACACAATCCTGTTTAATACCTGGAAGTGTTGATAAGTCGACCACATGAGTGGTATCAACAAATTGTAATTTGCCATTTTTGATTTTTCTCAGTCCGACTACCATGACGGTACAGAGACCACCCGTCGGCAGCTTCTGAGTGCCTGCCCCTCCCTACAGTCTGCCCACCCTAAGGTAGTGAGTAGCCTCCTGGAGGTGTGGAACAGCGTCTGCCGACGGATCTTCAGTCACTACCGTCTAGCTGCCAGAAGCTACTTCATATTCCTCAAACTAGCTGGCGAGGTGAGAAGCGTCATGTACTCCTCCTTTACAAACTCTTTTCTCACAAGGTTGTTGGGATAGTCCGACCAAAAATTTGGTGTGTCTTTTGACTTTCTTATCCCATGAAATTGCTTCCCATGCCTAAGAATAGGCATCTTGTTATGCCCTGACAACGATGCCAAAGGGACATATAGTGTTTGTCTTGTCCTGTGTGTTTTAATGCTACTCATGAAGTGTGAACCTGAGAACAAAAGAGGTCCACATAATGTAGGTACTTGAAACACTATGTGGACTTACACACATCCACACAGTATTTTTTTACAGTGTTGAAGAACGGGATTTTCCTGAAGTGTACAGAAAAAAAGGAATGTCCACAGAAACGGTGAATTGCCTTTGAATACTATTTCCGTGACTTTGACAGTGTCTGAGACAAAGAGGTTTGAATAATCGGTGAGCTTTCAGATTGAAACTGAAATTTACCAGTACCTTACTTAGTCTAATTAGAAGTAGTTTTTTTCTCAGGACTCTGCGGAAGTACTGAGTATACAGTGCTTTACACACATCTGTGTATGGGTTGAACCAAATCATATTCTTTATCCCTGATGCAAATTTATTGTCTATTAAATTGTTGTGGAAACCGCTGCTAAAATATAGGATTCTAACTAAGTCTAGCTACCGGGCAATCTTGGTGGTCTAGTATTAGGACATCTGCTCTAGAATGACAAAGGTTGTGGGTTTGAAGCCCATCTGAGTAATATGCCTGTGGCTTTATGGGTAAAACCAAGTAATATTCTTTATCCCCAATGCAAATTGATTGTCTATTAAATTATTGTGGAACCCGGTGCTAAAATATATAGGGTTTGAACTGCCTCTAGCTATCGGGCAACCTCGGTGGTTTAGTGTTGAGACATCTGCTCGAGAAGGGCAAAGGTCGTGGGTTCGAATCCCATCCAAGTAATATGCTGTTGGAATTCGGAAAGTGTTTAGTGCTTTACACACATTGTTGTATGGGTAAAACCAAATAATATTAAAATTTAACATCTATTAGAAATACTTTGTAGATAATTTGTGATCAATTTTTGGGGGAAATATTATTTGCTCAAACAGCCCTCCAAGAAGCTCTCTGTGAGTCACCACATTGACAGCGACACCCTGAGCAGCCTGAGAGACTTTGGGGAGACGGAGGCTGACTCAGCCGAGGCCCAGGCCACCCACGAAGACGGTAACATCACCGCCACACTGCGTCTACTCCGACTGCTCGTCAAGTACGCCGGCGAGCTCAGAGATGTCCTGGAGGATGGCCTGGCACACACGCCGACCGGACCGTGGAAAAGTAAGGGTTCAGGGTTTGCCCTAAAAGTTGTTTATAGTGACTGGCCAGCAGGACCAGTGAGCTTGTCATTTCACTAGTCTATCAGGTTTTTCACTGGTCCATATTTCAAATGAAATAGGGATGCTTTTCAACACTGAACTAGCCAGTTTGACCACTTGGAGTGAGTTGTGACTGGTCCTCTGGTGTTTTAACTAGCATTTGGCAAGCGGACCAGTAATAAGGGAGAACGGTTAGATCTTGGTTAGCTTCTCTTATACTTTTACTCTACTTTTTAATTTCATCCATTTCTGTGGTAGTCAAGATTCTTCTAAGAATCAATTATTTGATTGAAGGGTTTAATTGGAAAGAAGGAATTAAGTCCTCTTACCCTTCCAGCTCTGCCTACTGTACCGTAAAATATAACAAAGAAAATGAGGATTTGAAAAGAGCTAAGATTGATCTTAACTGCAAATCACTCTTATATGCTAAGCAAAGTGTGATGTCACAATACAAATCACTGTGGCAATGTTGGCAACACATCTTAAGATGAATCTTAAGATTTGTGTGAAAATCGAGCCCTGATTCTTTTTTTTCCCTCAGGTATCATCCCACAGTTGTTCTCTCGTCTGAGTCACCCTGAAGCCTACGTCCGTCAGAGCATCTCAGATCTCCTGTGTCGTGTAGCTCACGATTCACCTCATCTTATCGTCTACCAGGCCGTCGTTGGATGTCCTTCCACCACGGCCGAAGAGAAGAAGAGTAAAGATGGTAGGTTTGGATAACATTGTCAATTTCTGAGCAATGAAAAAAGGATTCACAATACAGTGCGCCCTCTACAGTTTACCCCAGATTGTCCACAAAAGCTGTCGACTAAAAACCAATCACACTCACAACCCAGCGCTCCACGGGCAGTTTGTGACCTTTAATTTTGAAGTTTTTTAATAATGAGACCCATTTATGTAACACCTTGTAAGGGTTTACAAGGTGCTGTCCTCTATTCAGCTGCCACTGCCAGAAACACCGGGGCAAACTCCTTCTCTTTGCGATAAATGTCACTGGTGTTCTTTTATGTGCATATACCTAACACACAGGCTTTACATCCCATCTGAAGGACGAGGCAATAATGGTCATGTGTCTTGCTTAAGGACACATGTGTCAAGACGAGCACTCGAACCCACATTCTGTTGATCAAAAACATCAGAATCTGGGTCCAGGGTGCTTGACCCGCCTGGCCACAACATGCCAAGAGTAGGGATTATCTAGAATTTCTGGGTCAGCATGAACCAATCAGTAATTTTATTTCCCTTGATCTCTCTTCAGTCGTGCAACAGGGAGTAATCTCTAAGCTCCTCAAGAGCCCCAGCAAAGACGCAACCGACGAAACAGACCCATCAGACGCACCCCCATCAGACCCCGAGGCAGACCCCAGCCTCCAGGAGACTGACGAGGAACACAACCGCTCCATGAGTATCCTGGAGGACTGTCTGACGGCCATCGTGGGCACCCTGAGCCAGCACAGCCCTGAGCTGGTCGGAGAGATAGAGGTCTTGGTGCAGGAGCTGAGGCGCATCACAGTGCTGTGGGAGGAACTGTGGTTAGGAACCCTCAATCAGCTCCACGTGGATGTCACAAGGTGACTAGTCGTTGAATGCTAACATTTTGATATTTTTCCTTGGAAATCCAGAACTAACAAAAAATTATTGAAATTTTAACCACTTCACGTTGGATGGCGTGTATACACATTTAAACTGACTTACAGTAGACGATTTGTGGTCGCCCAGAAGAACTTCGGAGCGCCCTCAAATTTTTTGCAGTTAGTCGGATGGCTGACGTAAATATCCACCCGGATTTTCCCTTGTGTAGTAGCACAGGCATGCACCTACCGTGCTGTGCTTCGTTTAACCCGTACAAAGAGGAAAGTTTAAGTAGTTTGGCACATCAATGTTGCTGAAAGTTCTGGCGTTGCGGCCGTATACCCACAGGAACGTTCCTTTGCGACTAGAACGTGCCAAAAATTTGAGACGCTCCTTTAGTTTAAAGGTTAGTTTGCAGGTGTTTGCTTTGTAAAATATAAAAATGATGGACTCTTCCAATAATCAATGTTGTGCTCTTCCTTTGAAGACGTCTTCACCAGCTGGAGGAGGAGGTAAAGAGAGTTCAGAGGAATGACGGACTGTCTCCCGCAGAGAAGAAACTGATCATTGCTGAGAAGCACAACGCCATCATGAAACCGGTCAGTCAATGTACTTATAAATAATAATAACTAGTTCTTATAAAGCGCAGTTTACTCGCGCGTATCATTACGCTTTACATTAGTGCCCTGGTCATTAGGCCAATAACATTTCTCCTCTTGGCTGCCGTGGGGCTTCAAAGGATTTTTCAAACACAATACCAACCTCTACCCTCGCAGGTACCCATTTGTAACTCCTGGGTGAAGAGAAGCAATTAGAAGTAAAGCATCTTGCTCAAGGACACAAGTGTCATGACCAGGACTCAAACCCACACCCTGACGACATAACCACTTAAATTCAATGTGCTAAACCGCTCGACCATGACAAGCAACAACCCAAACAATCGGTTAAGTTCAGCTCAGTCCATTAACTGCGGCCAACCACCAACCCAGTCATTACCATGCAGTGAAGATCGGCTCCTAACACTGTTATTCCCTAAATAATAATAATACTATAAATAATATTAATGATTCAAGTTTAGCTAAGCAGTGGTCCATCTATACTTAAACTGTCATTCTTCGCATAGGTGGTGTACTCACTGGATCAGGTGCATTCCATCACCAGCCAGGCAGCTGAGACCCCCAATGAGAAGGCCTTCCAGGATGCTTACAAGGAGACCATTGAGAAGGCCCTCAACTCACTTAAGAACCCAGAGACCCCTAACAAGCCCCAGTCCAGCTGGACACTCTTTAAACAGGTTAGTAGTAAAACTGAGATATGTTCAGGAAACATGTCAACTTTTTTTTATTTAGAAGACAAGCTACAAACCTGGGAAACTGACTGGGTAAATTTGAAATAATTAGGGGTTGAACAAAGAAAAATTGACTGGAGCAGGATTTGAACCAACGACTTCATGTTTATTGTGCCGGCACTCTACCAACTGAGCTATCTAGCCCTATGTTGGCGGTTTCTCTATTTTGTCATTATTTTTGTTCAGGGGTTCCAGGCGGAAGCCATTCAACCCCCAAAATTTAGATAGATGATCGGTCAGATAGTTTGCTCATTATGTAAATAAATGATTAATCTTATGGGACTATCTCTTGTCACGATCTCTTTTAAAAGAGGGAGCTGTTCTGAAGAGAGCCAGTTGGTCTCAATGTCCTAACAAGAAGGGCCACTCTCAACTCTAGCCCAGCAGACATTGTCTACCAAAAACGTATATGGGCTAAGAAGCACCACTACCCAACTTGCCCTGTGGGCTATTACAAAAGAAAAACCCCAAAAAGTGAAAGTTTAAATTTATTTGTGAGTGCAATTTTTTTAATGGCCTGACGTTTCGACCCTAGCGGAGTCTTTTTCGAAGGTTAAATTTGAGGCTTATGTAACTTCATTTGACCATTGAACTGGTTGTGATCGCTACCATTAATACAGGAAGATATATTTATGAAAAGACATGTTAAAAATCTGTGCTACTAAAACTTCTGGGGGGAAGGGGGCAAGTAAAATGCAGTCTACTAGCCTGGTGGGCTACTTAACACAAAGCTTAAGTGCAAGGCCTGGACAAGTATGCTCTAGCTATTGTATTGAGTTGTCATTAGCTAGCTGCCAATCAGAGGTGTTAACTGTAAGCCACACCTGTTAAGTTTTTGTTTGTTTGTATTTACAGCTTCACTCTGCACTCCAGCAGAGAGCAACCAGGAAGGCAACCTTCATGCTGCAGATGAAAGACATCAGCCCCAGGCTGTTCTCCATGGAGAACACCACCATCCCACTACCAGGGCTGGTGTGCCATCGCAGTCAGGTAGGTGTGGCATGGCCCCCAAGATCTGGCTAAACATAGAGGCTATGTCACACAGGGCAATGTACAGGGAAGCAGTCCCAAGCAAGAAAATAAGAAAATCTATTCACATTTCACAGTTTTCTCAATATTGTCTCGTGAATCGTGAGTTACAGCTAGAACAATGTCTCTGTGCTGCTGAAGTGTTCCGTTTTGCATACAATGCAAGTGGTTGCCTCCAAGTTCCCTTAAAAAATTGTCCTGTGTCACATGACCTTGACTGATGAATAATCATGCCATTGCAAGAATAATAATAATAATAACTAGATGTTGTGTGTCTTTCTGATAAACAGAACATTAGGCTTTTCTGACCTATATTTAAATTCAGCTCATAAATCAGACTAACATAGCGTTATCTCAATTTTCACCTATAACGCATCTCCGACAAACCAAGATTCAACTCACTCAAACTTTCTGGCCCTTAACCTCAACAGGTGGTGACCATCGCCTCCTTTGACAACTCAGTCAACATCCTGCCGACCAAGACGAAGCCCAAGAAGTTGGTGTTCCACGGAGCTGATGGAAAGAGGTACCCATACCTCTTCAAGGGACTGGAGGACCTTCACCTGGACGAGAGGATCATGCAGTTTCTCTCCATCGTCAACACCATGTTTGCCAGGAACAAGAGGTAGGTGCTTCCCTAGCCCTGTGCAGATCACCTCCTCTGTGCTGGACACAGATACAGAGTCCTAGATATGAGGGTCCATTTCTTGGGCAGAACATTTTAGAGTTCGATAATTCTTATCTCATATATTTAAGAAACTACTAGTCTCACTGGATTAACATTCCAAGGCCGCATACATTTTTTGGCAGTGGGTTTTGAAAGTCAAATATTTCTCATAAATCTGTCATTTTCGTGAAATAATTCAGCTCTCGATGTTAAACATTTCTGCAAACTTTGAACACAGTTCGTCAGGCAAACCTAATATGCGTGGTTTGTGTGGCCGCTGATAATGCAGCTCTCTATTCAAATAAACGCCCGCACCTAACACGCTAGTTTGCGCGTTTTGCGCGTATATCCAGGATGTCACTGTAGTATCTATAGTAAAGGTGAAGATAGTGTTCTTCTCATTTTTTTCCCGGTCAAAACAAAATTTCTGGTCCAGTGAAAGTTTTGAGCTGCAAGCCCTGCAGTCTTGTGGACCCCCCCCCCTAAAAATTTGAGCCCTGACACTGATTAAATACTGTTCCCCATAGAGCCATTGTTATGTTCCTCTTACAAATGGATCAGACGCATCGATTCATGGCCTAACGCTCACTCTACTATTTCTTTGTCAACAGACAAGAGGCGTCGCTGTACCATGCGTGCCACTACTCGGTGACTCCTCTAGGCCCACGCTCAGGACTCATACAGTGGGTGGATGGAGCCACGGCGCTCTTTGGACTCTACAAACGCTGGCAACAGAGAGAGGCCATAGCTGCAGCCGCTGCAAAGGTAAGTAATATTAGTCAAACCAACTTGCAGATTCTTAAAAAATTGTGCATGTCATCATAAATGTCTCTCTGTGTTTATTATTATCATTTTGAAAAATTTACAGTCATAACTTTCTGTGGTCATCAACATTTTGCTATTAATTTGTCAGTGTACTCATTACCATGTCCCTCGTTTGTGATTTGCTGTTTTCTATCAAATTTAGCTGAAGGCGCCCTTGCATGCCTGCTGCCCAAACACGTTGTAGCCGCGTCCTTTGCAATTCAGCTTCTCAGCTGCGAGTAAGGATGATTATCCTCCCAAATTATATTATTATTATTATTATTATTACTATAATAAAAGTAGCTGAACAAGAAATCATGCTCTTTGGTTTTTCATCTCTAGCACTGAGAATACTGTTCCCAAATCCTTCTTAAAATGTATGACTCCAGAGGTTATAAAAAGGTGGGAATGTCATCATCTCAACATGCCTCCTAAAATGTTGATCCTTGTCTCGGACCTTTTTGTTAGCGATGCCTCTCAACCCTGTTTGATCATTTACGGAAATATTTGTGTTCACTTTTTCCTCAGAGCAACAATTCGTCAACTGCTCAGCCTCAAGTACCACGTCCCAGTGAGGTGTACTACAAGAAGATGAAGCCAGCCCTTGAAGAAAAGGTACAAAGAGAACCATAGCTCCAGTGTCAAGATTCAATTGTACCACCTTTTTAGTAGTGTTGTCCGTTTCAGGGCTCAAAATAAACACTGGACCGCAGGCCTGAGGCCAGTGATTTTAGCGCCAGGCCAACAAACTCATGACCGGACAAGTTCAGTCGTCTTGTGTTTCTCAACTGAATAATAAAACCTCACTGTGTTACATTTTTTTGTTAAAAAAAAATGTGAAGTAATAAACCACAGGGGAAACTGACTAGGTAAATTTTAAAATAATTTGTTGACTGAAGCAAGACTTGAACCTTTGGCCTCTGGATTGAAGTAGGGTTAGATAGCTCAGTTGGTAGAGTGTTGAAATTTTAGTCCTGGGGTCCCAGGTTGAAGTCCCAAATGCTGCGGCCAAAGATGCAGTCGGTAGTCGCTGTCACCTCTCTAAACATGGATGGATTTAACATATTTGTGAAAATGCTGTGACAGTTTTTTGCTGTTTTCTTGGTAGATATTGCATTCAGCTAAAACTGTCATATGTGACTTTTATTGTATCTTGCTTTATAATTTTGCTTATAAATCAGCTTTAAGTTGACAAAAACCAATCTATGACCCTACCTTTAACAGCGCCTTAGTATCACATTTTCTTTACTGTATTCATTTCTTTTACTCTTCCTGTGTTTCACTTGTTTTCAAGTAAACTTGAAAAGGTGAATCTTTTCTTAAAAGAAATCTTACAATTGTTCAAGTGAATCCGTCACCTTCTTTATCATTTCTCTGGTCAGGGTTTGTCTGAGCAAACTCCACGTAAGGACTGGCCTCTGAACGTCATGCGTACCGTCATGCAGGATCTGATGAAGGACACACCCAGCGATCTCCTGGCTAGGTAAGATAGCTGTTTCAACATTTGAGTATACATTTCTCTCAGTCCCGAGAAGACGAAAACACTTTTCATGAGCAATTTTCCGTGATCAAGAGTGCTGTTTTGAGCTTGCTTAGTCATATCCAAGGAATGCTTTAGTGAAAATACGACTTTCAGATCAGTTTACTCAAAGAACATTTCCGAATCCTTGGACAAAAATTGATGGAACTGGCCCTGGGTTGTTTTCATTTTAGGGAGTTGTGGTGCTCAAGTGGTAGCTCTTCAGAGTGGTGGCACATCACCCAGGCGTACTCTCGCTCTACTGCCGTCATGTCAATCATCGGTTACATCATCGGCCTTGGTGACCGTCACCTCGACAATGTCCTTGTCAACTTCCTCACTGGCGATGTAAGAAAAAACTGAGTGTGATAAGTTGGTATTTAAAACTAATCTGGTGTACGACTACTTATTGGTATAGTTTTATTATATTGAAGCCTACTCATTTGTCTCTTTAATTTTATCAATGAACCCCCCCCCCCGCCACTCATTGTCTGACCATTCAATATTATCTTTGTGGTTTTGAATGAAAGATGCACTATGCCAGCCTACAATATGGTGTCATGGTGAATACATCTAAACAGTACACAGTCGACCCTCCTACTGTGTGACCGCTCAATATTATCCTTGCGGTTTTGAATGAAAGATGCACTATGCCAGCCTGCAATATGGTGCCATGTGGTGGATGCATCTACAAAGTACATGGGAAACCCTCCTACTGTGTGAACATTTAAAACATCCATTGTGGTTTTGAATGATAAACTATACAGCCTACATAATGGTGTCATGTGGTGGATGCGTCCTCACAATATGCAGTCAACCCTCCTACTGTCTGACCATTCATTATCATCCACGGCTGTTTTGAATGATAGATAAACTATGTCAGTCTATGACATGGTTTCATGCGATTGTTGCAGCCACACGATACACAGATAGTTGGCAGATGGATTAGATGTTGTGCCCCCGGCCACCTGGTCATTCTGTTTCTAGGTTTTTTCCTTGCACATCTACATTTCTTCACTGACTTCTTCTCGTAGAAATCTTAACACCAACGGGACTAGACTAAATGCAGAGTGCTTTTGAAGATTTCTTCGTTAATCAAAGTTACAATAAAGAATGCTGATGAATGTACCTTTTTGTTTTCTATTACCAGGTTGTTCACATTGATTACAACGTGTGTTTTGAGAAGGGCAAGAATCTACGAGTCCCGGAGAGAGTACCGTTTAGAATGACTCAAAATATCCAATCAGCTCTTGGAGTTACAGGTGTAGAGGTAAATTGCAAACAGGTTGAATCCAAAGGAGGCCACTGCACGAAGACATATCATCGTGTCAGTGCAACAAAGTCAGATCTTGATTGTAAAATAGAGCTTTATCACGGTGTCGCCATCTTGTTTCTCTTCCATACCAATCAGTGTGACCAAACTGAGGCTGGCACCCTTTGGCGAAATGGCAATTAGAACTATTTTTACCATTCAGTATTCAGAGAACCTGACCAAGATTGCGGCAGAGTAATAAAGGTCCAGCGAGGCACTCTGTGCCGGAACGTCTACTTTCGGCACCTATAGTTTTTGCGTGTACATCTGGGGTATTTTAAGTGAGATTCAACATTTTTGCACTTTCAAACTCTTTCGCAATGTAAACGCTATTTAAGCAGAGATAACAGTGTTTCACTGACAAGTATATACTTTGTTTGAATCGGATCTTATATCTGTATTAGAAATAGAATTTCAAGGAAAAACAGTTGTTTTTGAAAGAATTTTTCACAGCCTTGAGATATATTTTTTTAAACGATTAATTTACTTTGAAAAAAATAAAAATAAATCATGATTTTTTTTTAAAAGAACACTACAGATTTGCAACAGGGCAGACTTATTTACTCTGTCTGCTCTGACTTCTTTTCTACAGACTGAATACACTTTGTAATTAGTTGTGTCCTGGCCGAATGTTTTAGTGCACTGGACTCGAGCTCTGGTGTTTCTGATCAGCAGAGTGTGGGTTCTTGTGTCCTTAAGCAAGACACTTTGCTATTATTGCTTGGTCCTTTGGATGGGACGTAAAGCCATTGGTCCAGTGTGTTGTGTTAGGCACGTAAAGCACCCAGTTACACTTAGCGCTAAGAGAAAGGGGTTTGCCCTCCAGGTGTTTCTGGCAGTGGCTGCTGAGTGTGATGCAGCACCTTGTAAACCCTGATATAGGGTGCTATGTAAACGGATCTCATAATTCAAACATAGCTCTTTTTATCCTGTTGAAAAACAAATAAAGAGCGCCTTGATAAGTTCCTAGGGTTGGGATAAAGCGCTATATAAGAATACAGTATTATTATTATTATTGTTATTATGTGTGACAAGTTATTGAGAGTTGTACTCCTCCATTTTACTATTTCTTGTTTTCAGGGAACCTTCCGCCAGTCAGCAGAAGAGGTATTGAAGATCATGAAGAAGGGACGGGAGACACTCCTGACCCTCCTGGAAGCCTTCGTCTATGATCCCCTGGTGGATTGGACTACCGCCAACGAGGGCGGCTTTGCCAGTGCGGTGTACGGTGGCGGGCAGATGAACCCTGTGGTGGCCGATGGCGGGCAGAGTAAGAGGGAAATGGAGAAGGCCATCACCAGGAGTTTATTCTCGTCCAGGGTGGCGGAGATGAAGGCTCCCTGGTTCAAAAACAGGTAAGGTGCAGCCGTTCCTGATTTAGCGTCGACTTAATCCATTTCAGCACAGGGCTCTAATTTTATAAAGCTGTTAAACAGAGAATGGAGATTAGCAACATTTTCAGCTAAGCAAACATTAGCAGGGAACCAGTCACAACAAATTTACATTCCATGGTAATTTGGCTGGTAACCTGTTTCTGCTAAGCTAGATTCTTCTGTGGCAAACAATTTGGGGGGGGCTTAACATCTTTACGAAATGGGGCCCTGTTCATTTCATTGCATCCTGGTAAATGCGTCAAGAAACAGCAAGAAGGAAATTCAAAGTCCATTCACTGTAAGAAGATCCATCATCTGGGGTGGGGGAATTGGGGGAACCCACTCATTACCCATTTGGGTGGCATGAGTGGCTACTACTTGAAGCACTTGCCTCTCACCACTGTGGCCCTGGTCTGATTCCCGGCTAAGGCCATAAGCGAGTAGAGTTGTGTGCTGGTTCTCTCCTATGCCATGAGGGTTTTTCTCTATCTTCCTCCCTCCAGAAAAATCAAGCAATTTTGATCATGGGCTGTGCTCTGTGGTCATAATGGGTTGATGTGGCTGGCTGTCAAAGGTGCCCTTTGTGGCTTGAACACGTAGCAGCATCCTTAGAAATTCAGCTTCTCAGCTGCGAGTAGGGATGATTAGCCTCCCGAATTGTTATTATTATTATTATTATTATTATTATTATTATTATTATAAGTTGTGCTTTGTTGTATAATGGGAGATTTTGGAATGCTAGGTGGCAGCAGACTTTACATAGTTCTGGGCATGCGCACATTACTGAGAACAATGGAATTACCTGGTACGTCTGCTGCCACCAACATCCCAAAAGTCCCCTATTGATACCTTGATTTACAAAGGTTTTGCTACAACCCCATAGCAAAAATACAAATGCAAAGAACATTTTAAGCAAAGAGTGGAAATGTAATACAGACTCATAAGCCCGGTTCATAGTTTACCAGAAAGCGAATGTGAAGTGACTTGTGACCCAAACCACACTCATTTTGATGCGCTGAAACTTATTTCCCGTTTTGTAATTCATGTGAAGTGTGAGGTAGGCTTTAACATCGAGTGAAGGCACTTGGTTTTAAAAAAAAACTTTTTAAAATGTATTTTTGTACCCCCGTGTTTGGGTGTTGCCATTTTATATTTTCATCTGTGCAATTTTTAACTCGTCTTTCTTTCCTTGTAATGCCACATAATTCAGCTTTGTGCTGCCGGTTGGTTTTTCAGTTTAAAAAAATGAATTAATGAAATGAATGGAATGTACGCCAAACTCTGGAAATAATTGTAACTGCCAAAACCATTGTTTTAAAAAACCTTCTTAGTCTTCTCTAAATGGTGTGTCATTGTTTAATGCCCCTAGAGATGACATGCTGGAAGCTCTCTCCAAGCTGGAGGATCAGTTAACCACCTACCTGGAGGCTGTGAGCGACAGTAAGACACTAGAGAGCAATACAGACGAGTACACCCATCACATCAGTACCCTACAGGCAGCTCTTAACGATAAGAGCCATTCATTGCATACACTGCAGACCAGGTGAGACAGACTACCAGACTACAGACTACCTTTTCCAAACCTTTGCAGGAGATTCCGTCCCCCCATACGGCGAATTGTGTTCAAATTTCTTCCGATAGCGCCCTCTTTTGAATCAACCTCCTCCAGCTCATGTTAATTTCCCATATGGGGGACAGAATATCCAGGGGACAGATTTCCCTATGACACCGGCTTAGACTCCGTCATCAATTTTGGAGCAGTGTACATTCTGATGGTGCTTTAACATTAACTAATCCCAGAAATGGAGCCAACGTCCGAGTCGAGGTTTGGGAAAAAAAGTCCCAAATTGCACAAAGCTGTTAAACACAGAAAATTGATTAAGCACAGAAAAGTCTTGCTTAGCCAAAATGGTTTACCAGCCAAAAATGTTTTTTAATGCAAATCTCTTTTTCACTGGTTCTCTGCAAGTGGCGTGTTGTGGCCGAGCAGTTAAGAGCGCCGGACTCAGGCTCTGGTGTTTGTGATCGGAGTGTGTGTGCTTGGGTTCCCATTGTGGCACTTGTGTCCTTAAGCAAGATTGCTTTGTTCTTTGGATGGGACGTTAAGCCGTGGGTCCTATGTACTAGGATTAGTAGTGCACGTTTAAGAACCCAGAACACTTATCATGAAAGAGTAGGGGTTAACCCCGGTGTGTCTGGTTCACATAGCAAGCACCCTTGTTTGCAGGTTTTCTCAGGCTTCCACCATAAGTCAGTGAATTAATGGTATATTGTTATCATCATGTGCATATAGTAGTTATAAATAATGTTTACAAAATTGTGTTACTAGATAAACAAAGCCCTGTACACAAAAAGGGGGAATTTAAAGGGTTTTTTTTGGGGGGGGGGAAATGAAGGATTTTGAGAAGATTCCTGCGTATGGTTGAGAAGTGGAATTGTAGATATAAATGGAGATTTACAGCCAGTAGAAAAGCGATCCAAAATGGATTAAACTTCTAAATGTTTTGGTCACATGCACTGAGTATGGTAGAGGAGTGGCAATGTAGATACAAATGGGTAAAGAGTTCAACAATTTGGGCCACCTGGAAATTTACAGCCAGTAGGAAAGCAATCCCAAATGGAATAATCTTGTTACGATTTGGTCAGATACGCTGAGTGTCACCAGGTAGATACAACCACGACGGCTACACTCCAAGTTGTCCAGGAGAAACTGCGAGAGTTAGAGCATTGGCACATCCAGCACAAGCTGGCCCTGGAGACGGCTAGGGGTAACCACCTGACTGGTATCAGCCAAGAGACCGAGAAAGATCTGGACTTGGGTAAGGACTGCATAGTTACCAACTCTTCCTGATTCTGCAGAAAGTTCCCTGAGAAATAAACCAATCTTTCCGTGTTCTGATGAACAGATTTGAAAATCTCTCTGAATTTGGAAACTTGTTCTGTATTATGTTGAATGTAATAATCTCCCTGAGTGTTGTACACCGTCTGTCTCCCTGATTACAAGATGCAAATGTTGGCAGCACTGGTACAGCATTGCTATCATGTCTACAATATGTGGGATGAAAATGAGACCAATCATACTTGAACAACAAAATTCTTAAGTGCAAAAAGATCTAAGCTTAGCAGAAATAGTTTACCAGTCATACTGCCATTTGGTTGTTGTTGTTGTGGCTGGTGTCCTATTTTCTGCTTGATTCCTTCATGAAACAGCACTTTGAACTAACACTAAAAATAGAAGCTCGGTGCCCAGATCTCAGACATGTCAAATTTCACTAACGTACACGTGGGTACATGTCAAAGCTTTATATTGACTCGCGTGTACTGACTGTACTAATAAGGTCTGGCATGCCGATGTGGTGATCGCGTGAGTGGAGGAAAGTTTGTCTGACATCCTGGAATTTTGAGCAAAAGAGACGTCATTAGTGGATATCATACTGACCTTTATGTTGGTTAATAGCACTGGGATTGTAGTGACAGACAGGGTATTTGACCAGATGGCCAACTGTTGATTTTTAACCTTCAGTAATGTGTAAAACTTGATATTTGAAAAAAAAAAAAACTATTTTAAAAAGTCACATTCCATTAAGGTGATCCCTCTGCTGCCGCTTCCCAGGTTGTATCGTAAACTTGGCTATGCATGAATTCTGACTGGCACTCCCAAACAAAGATATTGACAAAATAGAGAGACCACCAACATAGGGCTAGATAGCTCAGTTGGTAGAGGGCCGGCACATTCATCCGGAGGTCACAGGTTCAAGTCCCACTCTTGTCAATTTTACTTCGTTCTACCCAAAACTATTTAAAAAGTTTACCCAGTCATTTTCCCTTATGGTTTATTACTAGATATCAGAAGTGAAAAACTTAAATCAAATACACGTCAATAGCTCTTAGTTATACTCCACAATTCCCGTCTTAGAACAACCACATTTTGCTTGTGGTCATTGTACTTCGTAACCATATAAACGTAAGAAATTATCAACCATAAAATATACTTCTTATGTTTATTGTCTTTCCACTATGCAAACCTTCAAGTCTTATTTATCTTCATCGACCCGTCCTTAGATTTTACATTCATCTTGCGAGAGTCCAACATTCCTCCCTGAATATCATCGCGTGAATTTTGTTTTCAATATTTTCTATCAAAATTCATCTTGGGGCGGGATCATCAACGTAGAGTTTTTTTTTTTTTTCAGGTACTCCACCCTATGCTCTTTGTGTGCAGTTCCTGACCACTGCAGGCCAGACCCAGATTATTGGACAGGTAAGACAAAAGGCCGTTTTCAAAGCTTCATTTGTTGTTGGTCCTACCATGGAGGTAGTCCAACACACTAAAGCCGCATTCACAGTGGATTAATACTTAACCGAGACCAGCGGTAACATTCGGAGGGGTAAATCTTACCGATGTCCACACTTGGAGTGTTTGACGTAGGTAAACTAACCAAGACGATGGTGGAACAAACCAACGAACAAAGTTTGAAGAGAAGCACAACAAATAAAAGTAAGAAAAAACAATGAAAGCAAAAGGAACGCAGTATCTGAGTTCTGTATACTGCCATGGGCGTAGTTATTACAGTGGAATTACTTCACTCTTTCCAACAAGATTATAGACCTAAAGACCAGTTAGATGTTGTTCGTTTCCTTTATTTTTGCTTTCTGCGACCCACTTGGTCATCTTGGATGGGTTTTTATGTTCTTTCCCAGTGTGAGCATCTGGAGACGGAGCTCAGCGGTCTCCTGAAGCAGAGACGTACAATGCTACGTGGATGTGTAGAAGTTCTACAGACCTACTGTAATATGGCGGGACAGGTAAGTTTGAGTGATGAGACCATCTCAAAATCATCAAATAACTAATGAACAATTCGCATGGTTTCAAGAACAAAAATATTGACAAATTATACTGGTCCCTAGTTTTAACTTTGTTTCAGTCAATTTTACCATATTATTTGTATTATATAAAAACTGAAATTATATATTTTTTTAAATTGCTGTACTTATATTTTTAAGAATTTTGTACATATGGAATTTTAAAAGAAGATTTGATTTCTCAGAAAAATGAAGTCTGTTCGAGTTGTTTTCTCATTTCCGATACGTGCAAGACTTGCACATTCTATGGTTTGAAACATTGCCAAACATCTTAACAAACACCACTGACTTGGGCTAAGTTTGTCTTGTTTGTATGTTTTTCCCCGATTGCAGTTCCCGGCCAATTTTGCTGAGATGAACCGGGCCTACGTGTGGCAGACATGGCTGCAGGAACTGATCAGTGATCTTACATCGTCCACGTAAGTTCGACAACAACCTCAAACAATTGAAGGCCTAGCTTACCCGGAGTTAGAACAGTGTGTTAGAACAGGGTTTGATATGGACCGTTTAGTATGGGTTTTTATTCTACCCCTTACAAAGATTCTGCCTCTTGGTTGGTTAAGAGCGGGTCACATGGAACGCGCTATACATGCAGCACACAAGGTACTATCGCATAGCAACCAATATACTATACCTGTGTACCCATAGCAACAGCAGCTTCTTGGTATCTAGACGTCGAGGCACAATATATGTTTGGGGTGTAATAAAACAAATATTGACTACTTTTACTCAAGCTGTGGTTAAAAACTACGACTCCCTCGATGATTCCTGGAGCTGTCCATTTTCCCTTGACTTGGCCTCGGCAAAATAGAGTGCACTGAGGGTCACCTCATGAGCTGTAGTTTTAACCATATTTCACTCAAAGCAGTCGATATTTGTGTAACATAACACACTTGTTGCTATGGATCGACCAGTCAGAATCGAGGATTCAAGTTTGCTGGAAGATCAAATATGATATTGCTTTTTTTCCCTACCACAGATGCAATGATATACAAGCTCGCTTCAAAGCCAAGTACAGCACCCCAACACCAGCTCACATCCAGGGAGTGGTGGCCACTGAGCTAGCCCTTAATAACATGATGACAGAAGCTAACAAGAAACTGCTCAAGACAATGGACAGCATGGCCCAACCAGACATCGCTCAGATGGACACGACATTGAAGCAGACGCATATGCAGATACGCAGCTTTGTTAAAGGTGACTGCTTTACCTTTAAACACTTCACAAAAGTTTTTTTTTTTTTTTAAAGTTTCGTGCCCACCCGTGGTACTACTTTTTGGAGCTTCATGGGTAATTGTTTTCCTTTGAAAATATTTATGTCCCAATGAAACCCTGAGTTGACAAAGGAAAGACAACAAAGGCGCTCATAATTAGCTCCCGGATTTGATGTTGTCCTTTGAGAAAATTGAGTAGCACCGTGATTTGCAAAACCTTAGCCATGAGCCACGGCAGAAAATCTGCCATGGTATGCTGGAATCTTTGTACGCTCAAGACTCGCCTCTCATTGAGTATAATGATGAACAATGGTGGCAGCCCGTCCTTTCTTGTATGCCACATTTGTACAACAACAGGACAGAGGTCTGGAATCAGAAGTTGGTAAGGGGTTTCACAAGTCATGTTTTCCAGAACCTGTTGTCGCTCTTTGCACGGGTGAAACAAAGCCATCGCAGTAGGTGCCTGCCTTTGCAGCACACTACACACTGGAAAGTCTGGGTGGATAAAAATGCCAGCCGTTCGGCTGTTTGCAAAAATTGAGGAAAACGTCCGCTGTAAGTCTCCCCCAAAACGATTTGCCGATAAACACAGCATCCGATGTGAAGTGGTTAATGCGTGACATACTGCATTTATGAAGAGGTCAACTACAAGAATCCTCAGTTTTATCAAAAGCAGAATTCCTTCATCAGTAGCTAAGCCCCAGCATCAGCAGCAGACCTCATACTTCAAGGAGGCAACAGAGGCAATTTCCACCATGCTCCTGATCAGTGCCTTGCTGCCCCTTGTAACACATATTCTTCCGTCTTCTAAAGGAAGCTTGAAACGATGAAGCGATGCTTGGTTCTCAAATCAAGACGGTTTCATTTTTAACTGACGTGACTGTGTCTGTACTTTCTGTTTTTAGAGAATGGTGATACTGGGGTCATGACGTTAGCGGCAGTCCTGATGAATGCGTTATGCTCATTCAGTCAACGCTCTCTCATCATGGAAGGAGCTGTGGCAGGTAATTCATCACAGATTCAGACACCGAAATTTGTTATAAATTAATTAATTAAGGACCAAAATTGTTTATTATATTCTTAGGCCATTGGCTTTGTGTGTACATTTATTTTGAAGCAGGTTGTGGGCGAGCTGTCTAGTGTACCAGATTCAAGCTCTGGTGTTTCTGATCAGCAGAGTGTGGGTTCGAGTCGCAGTCTTGGCTCGTTGTGTCCTTTAAGCAAGACACTTAACCATTATTATTTTGTTTTTTGGATGGGGCTAAAGTTGTAAGTCCAGTGTGTGATTGCAGGAAGTTTCAACATGTTATACCTGTTTTCAATAATTTGATGAAATAAAGAATAAAAAACTCAATTAATGCAGATGATAATTATAGTTAAAATTATAAATGGTTCAGTTATTAGTTTGTCGCAGGAATACAAAAATTGGCATGGCTACCCAGGGGCTGACCTACCTCCAAATTAAAATACAATAAAAAAAGCAGAACATTTTAAAGGACAGACATTGGGTTTAAAAAAATGCCTTTTTAACTGCGCCTTGCCGGTGTAACAATTGTATTATTATACTATTCAAGGTGCTGGGGACTCTTTGGTTGACTTTGCATCACGCAATGGGAATTGGTTCCTGGAGGAGCTATGTAGTATGATTGCTAACCTGGATATCATCGTCAAGCTTATTAGTGGATGTCAATTTGTGAGTATAGACCTCAATATGGCCCCCTAACCCACCCCATTTACCCCAACCCTTCACCTCGCTCCCCTTTTACTCCACCCATGCACCCTATCCCTAACCCAACCCCTCACCCAGTAAGTGGATGTCAATGGGTGAGTATAGACCTCAATATGACCCCCTAACCCACCCCTTTACCCCAACCCCTCACCTCACTCCCCTTTAACTCCACCCATGCACCCTATCCCTAAACCAACCCCTCACCCAGTATGCCCTTAGCGAATTAGATTTGTATGATGTCTGTTGCAATATCTTGTTGGGTCTCAAGAGATTGCTCAATTTAAATTCCTCAGACTTAACTTGATGGTTTTTTTTTCATATTGTGGGGGGGGGTGGGGTGGGGTGGTGGACAATCTTTTACAGGGCTCAAATTTAACACGGGACCGCAGGCCTGAGGCCAGTGATTTTAGCATTGGACCAGTAAACTCATAACCGGACAAGCCTGGTGGTCTTGTGTTTTTCAATTGAATAATAATAGGCTACCTCATTGTGTAATATGTTTGTGAAGAAATGTTGACTGTGGGGCTAATAAATATCTTTCAATTTATTGAACGTATCAAAGTACTACACATGAGACAAATGAGATAGATTTTCTCTTAGAGCTTGTTCAACCCATTTTTATTCTGGCCTTGTAAAATAAATTCTGGTGCAGTAACAATTTTGAGCTACAATCCCTGCAGTCTTGTGGATATTTCCCCAGAATTCGAGCCCTGTTTTACATTGCAAGCTGCACTAGATCAGCATTTTCATTTTGTGGGGTGATGTTTTTTTTAGCATTGTAGTGTTTCAGTAAACATTTTGTTATCGAGTGTATTTTAATCCAACCATTTTTATCTTGAGGTTGCAAACAAATGATATATTACCGTAATACTAATAAAACAGAACAAAAACCTGTATACCTCCTTCACACTGTCATTCCCTTCATAATAAAACATTTAAATTGTGTATATATCCAGCCTCAGGAATTTGACAGCAGCCCCATCATTGCTTCCTTGGAGTGTTTCAAACTAATCAGACTCGTCTACGAGAGTCTCCAAGACATGCACTGCCATTTCAGGAAGACCATCCTCCCACGGACAATCGCCAGCCTGCAGTCCATTGACGACTCTGTAGACAAGATGATGATGGAGCTGAAAGCCATGTGTAATGGGCCGTCCCTCTTGCCGAGTGTATTGTACCAGATTGAACAGGATTTGACCAGTGTCACTCTGGGAATGAAGGTACGTGGTTTTATACTCTCTGGGTTTTTTTTTCATTCACCGATTTAAGACTTCTAGCTTGAGCGTCGATATTAGTTTTGGGTTTGTGTTTACACCATTGTCACTATGCATGGTTTATTATATGTGACCCTACTTTGGAGAAATGTAGCTAGTAGTTTGGGATTGTAGCTAGTTGGTTTTGTATGGACCAGTTTTATTTTCACCCAATCTTGACAAATAAAATAAAAATGTCTTCAGCAGTACATTCTGTATCATTTGAAACCAAAAAATCACTGTTTTTTTGAAATTTTTACCATGCCGGCATGGTAGATTTTGTCCTTTATTTTTTTATCAAAAAATTAAACCTCACGACATTCTTTGATATATCTCAAACTATGCACAATTTACCCAGTCCGCACGAGTAAACTGTCTTCAGTAGTCCGTTTTGTATCATTTTAAATAAAAAACTTGCCACAAAATTTCGGACCCAAATCTTGAAATTTTGACCAGGCCGAAAACATGGTAATGTTTTGGGTTTTTCGGACCAAAAATTTTAACTAAAAAAATTCTCAATAATTCTCAAACTATTCATTTTTGTCACAGTCCTCACACATAAAAGGTGATAAGAAGTCCATACTGTATCATTTGAAACCATAAAGTAGCCAGCAAATTTCGGACCCAAATCTTGAAATTTTGACCTTGCCCACATGGTCGATTTTGTTGGTTTTTCAGACAAAAAGTAAAACTCACAAAATTCCCAATATATCTCAAATTACTGCTATTTAACCCAGTCTGCAGAAATAAACTATCTTCAGTAGTCCGTTTTGTATCATTTCAAACCATAAAATTGCCAAAATATTGGGACCCAAATCTTGAATATTTGACCATACCGGTATGGTAGATTTTTTGTTGTTGGTTTTTCGAACCAAAAATTTGAACTCACAAAATTCTCAATAACTCTCAGACTATTCATTTTCTTTGCAGTCCGCACATGTAAACTGTCTTCAGTAGTCCGTTCTGTATCATTTGAAACCATAAAATCTTACAAAAAATTCGGACCCAAATCTTGACATTTTGACCATGCAGGCATGGTCGATTTTTGGTTTTTTTGGGACCAAAAATTTGAACTCGCAAAATTCTCAATAACTCTCAAACTACTAATTTTTTTCGCATTCCGCAAGAGTAAACTGTCTTCAGTAGTCCGCTCTGTATCATTTGAAACCATAAAATTGCCAAAAAATTTTAGGACCCAACTCTTGAAATTTTTTGACCATGCCGGCATGGTTAATTTTGGGGGTTTTTTGAACCAAAAATTTGAACTCGCAAAATTCTCAATAACTCTCAAACTATTCATTTTCTTTGCAGTCTGCACAAGTAATCTGTCTTTAGTAGTCCGTTCTGTATCATTTGAAATCATAAAGTTGCCACAAAAATTTGGACCCAAATCTTGACATTTTGACCATGCCGGCATGGTCGATTTTGGGGTTTTTTGGGACCAAAAATTTGAACTCGCAAAATTCTCAATAACTCTCAAACTACTCATTTTTTTCGCATTTCGCAAGAGTAAACTGTCTTCAGTAGTCCATTCTGTATCATTTGAAACCATAAAATTGCCAAAATATTTTAGACCCAAATCTTGAAATTTTGACCATGCCGGCATGGTCGATTTTTTTTGGTTTTTCGGACCAAAAATTTGAACTCACAAAATTCTCAATAACTCTCAAGCTATTCATTTTCTTTGCAGTCTGCACAAGTAAACTGTCTTCAGAAGTGTGTTCTGTATCATTTGAAACCATAAAATTGCAAAAAAAATTCGAACCAGAATCTTGAAATTTTGACCAAGCCAGCATGGTAGATTTTTGGGTTTTTTTGGACCAAAAATTTCAACTCACAAAATTCTCAATAAATCTCAAACTATTCTTTTTTTTTGCATTCCGCAAGAGTAAACTGTGTTCAGAAGTCTGTTCTGTATCATTTGAAACCATAAAATTGCCCAAAAATTTTGGACCCAAATCTTGAAATTTTGACCATGCCGGCATGGTCGATTTTTTTGATTTTTTTGACCAAAAATTTCACCTCACAAAATTCTCAATAAATCTCAAACTATTCATTTTTTTTGCATTCCGCAAGAGTAAACTGTCTTCAGTAGTCCATTCTGTATCATTTGAAACCATAAAATTGCAAAAAAAATTCGGACCCAAATCTTGAAATTTTGACCATGCCGGCATGGTCTATTTTTTTGTTTTTTTGGACCAAAATTTCAACTCACAAAATTCTCAATAAATCTCAAGCTATTCATTTTTTTTGCATTCCGCAAGAGTAAACTGTCTTCAGTAGTCCGTTCTGTATCATTTGAAACCATAAAATTGCAAAAAAAATTCGGACCCAAATCTTGAAATTTTGACCGTGCCGGCATGGTCGATTTTTGGGGCTTTTTGGACCAAAATTTCAACTCACAAAATTCTCAATAAATCTCAAACTATTCATTTCTTTGCAGTCTGCACAAGTAAACTGTCTTTAGTAGTCCATTCTGTATCATTTGAAACCATAAAATTGCCAAAATATTTTAGACCCAAATCTTGAAATTTTGACCATGCCGGCATGGTCGATTTTTTTTGGTTTTTCGGACCAAAAATTTGAACTCACAAAATTCTCAATAACTCTCAAACTATTCATTTTCTTTGCAGTCTGCACAAGTAAACTGTCTTCAGAAGTGTGTTCTGTATCATTTGAAACCATAAAATTGCCCAAAAATTTTGGACCCAAATCTTGAAATTTTGACCATGCCGGCATGGTCGATTTTTTTTGTTTTTTGGACCAAAAATTTCAACTCACAAAATTCTCAATAAATCTCAAACTATTCATTTTTTTTGCATTCCGCAAGAGTAAACTGTCTTCAGTAGTCCATTCTGTATCATTTGAAACCATAAAATTGCCCAAAAATTTTGGACCCAAATCTTGAAATTTTGACCATGCCGGCATGGTCGATTTTTGGGGCTTTTTGGACCAAAATTTCAACTCACAAAATTCTCAATTAATCTCAAACTATTCATTTTTTTTGCATTCCGCAGGAGTAAACTGTCTTCAGTAGTCCATTCTGTATCATTTGAAACAATAAAATTGCAAAAAAATTTCGGACCCAAATCTTGAAATTTTGACCATGCCGGCATGGTCGATTTTTTTGGCTTTTTGGACCAAAATTTCAACTCACAAAATTCTCAATAATTCTCAAACTATTTATTTTTTCCCAGTCTGCACAAGTAAACTGTCTTCAGTAGTCTGTTCTGTCTCATTTGAAACCATAAAATTGCAAAAAGATTTCGGGCTGAAATCTTGAAATTTTGACCATGCCGGCATGGTCGATTTTTGTTGCAAAAAAAATTCGGACCCAAATCTTGAAATTTTGACCATGCCGGCATGGTCGATTTTTGGGGCTTTTTGGACCAAAATTTCAACTCACAAAATTCTCAATAAATCTCAAACTATTCATTTCTTTGCAGTCTGCACAAGTAAACTGTCTTTAGTAGTCCATTCTGTATCATTTGAAACCATAAAATTGCCAAAATATTTTAGACCCAAATCTTGAAATTTTGACCATGCCGGCATGGTCGATTTTTTTTGGTTTTTCGGACCAAAAATTTGAACTCACAAAATTCTCAATAACTCTCAAACTATTCATTTTCTTTGCAGTCTGCACAAGTAAACTGTCTTCAGAAGTGTGTTCTGTATCATTTGAAACCATAAAATTGCCCAAAAATTTTGGACCCAAATCTTGAAATTTTGACCATGCCCGGCATGGTCGATTTTTTTTGTTTTTTGGACCAAAAATTTCAACTCACAAAATTCTCAATAAATCTCAAACTATTCATTTTTTTTGCATTCCGCAAGAGTAAACTGTCTTCAGTAGTCCATTCTGTATCATTTGAAACCATAAAATTGCCCAAAAATTTTGGACCCAAATCTTGAAATTTTGACCATGCCGGCATGGTCGATTTTTTTGGCTTTTTGGACCAAAATTTCAACTCACAAAATTCTCAAATAATCTCAAACTATTCATTTTTTTTGCATTCCGCAAGAGTAAACTGTCTTCAGTAGTCTATTCTGTATCATTTGAAACAATAAAATTGCAAAAAAATTTCGGACCCAAATCTTGAAATTTTGACCATGCCGGCATGGTCGATTTTTGGGGCTTTTTGGACCAAAATTTCAACTCACAAAATTCTCAATAATTCTCAAACTATTTATTTTTTCCCAGTCTGCACAAGTAAACTGTCTTCAGTAGTCTGTTCTGTCTCATTTGAAACCATAAAATTGCAAAAAGATTTCGGGCTGAAATCTTGAAATTTTGACCATGCCGGCATGGTCGATTTTTGTTGCAAAAAAAATTCGGACCCAAATCTTGAAATTTTGACCATGCCGGCATGGTCGATTTTTTTGGCTTTTTGGACCAAAATTCCAACTCACAAAATTCTCAATAAATCTCAAGCTATTCATTTTTTTTGCATTCCGCAAGAGTAAACTGTCTTCAGTAGTCCGTTCTGTATCATTTGAAACCATAAAATTGCAAAAAAAATTCGGACCCAAATCTTGAAATTTTGACCATGCCGGCATGGTCGATTTTTGGGGCTTTTTGGACCAAAATTTCAACTCACAAAATTCTCAATAAATCTCAAACTATTCATTTCTTTGCAGTCTGCACAAGTAAACTGTCTTTAGTAGTCCATTCTGTATCATTTAAAACCATAAAATTGCCAAAATATTTTAGACCCAAATCTTGAAATTTTGACCATGCCGGCATGGTCGATTTTTTTTGGTTTTTCGGACCAAAAATTTGAACTCACAAAATTCTCAATAACGTTCAAACTATTCATTTTCTTTGCAGTCTGCACAAGTAAACTGTCTTCAGAAGTGTGTTCTGTATCATTTGAAACCATAAAATTGCCCAAAAATTTTGGACCCAAATCTTGAAATTTTGACCATGCCGGCATGGTCGATTTTTTTGTTTTTTGGACCAAATATTTCAACTCACAAAATTCTCAATAAATCTCAAACTATTCATTTTTTTTGCATTCCGCAAGAGTAAACTGTCTTCAGTAGTCCATTCTGTATCATTTGAAACCATAAAATTGCAAAAAAATTTCGGACCCAAATCTTGAAATTTTGACCATGCCGGCATGGTCGATTTTTTTGGCTTTTTGGACCAAAATTTCAACTCACAAAATTCTCAATAATTCTCAAACTATTTATTTTTTTCCCAGTCTGCACAAGTAAACTGTCTTCATTAGTCTGTTCTGTCTCATTTGAAACCATAAAAATGCAAAAAGATTTCGGGCTGAAATCTTGAAATTTTGACCATGCCGGCATGGTCGACTTTTTTGGTTTTTCAGATCAAAAATTTGAACTTACAAAATTCTCAATAAAATCTCAAACTATTCTTTTTTTTTGCATTCCGCAAGAGTAAACTGTCTTCAGAAGTCTGTTCTGTATCATTTGAAACCATAAAATTGCCCAAAAATTTTGGACCCAAATCTTGAAATTTTGACCATGCCGGCATGGTCGATTTTTTTGGCTTTTTGGACCAAAATTTCAACTCACAAAATTCTCAATAAATCTCAAACTATTCATTTTTTTTACATTCTGCAAGAATAAACTGTCTTCAGTAGTCCATTCTGTATCATTTGAAACCATAAAATTGCAAAAAAAAATCGGGCTGAAATCTTGAAATTTTGACCATGCCGGCATGGTCGACTTTTTTGGTTTTTCAGATCAAAAATTTGAACTTACAAAATTCTCAATAACTCTCAAACTATTCTTTTTTTTTGCATTCCGCAAGAGTAAACTGTCTTCAGAAGTCTGTTCTGTATCATTTGAAACCATAAAATTGCCCAAAAATTTTGGACCCAAATCTTGAAATTTTGACCATGCCGGCATGGTCGATTTTTTTGGCTTTTTGGACCAAAATTTCAACTCACAAAATTCTCAATAAATCTCAAACTATTCATTTTTTTTACATTCTGCAAGAATAAACTGTCTTCAGTAGTCCATTCTGTATCATTTGAAACCATAAAATTGCAAAAAAAAATCGGGCTGAAATCTTGAAATTTTGACCATGCCGGCATGGTCGACTTTTTTGGTTTTTCAGATCAAAAATTTGAACTTACAAAATTCTCAATAACTCTCAAACTATTCTTTTTTTTTGCATTCCGCAAGAGTAAACTGTCTTTAGAAGTCTGTTCTGTATCATTTGAAACCATAAAATTGCCCAAAAATTTTGGACCCAAATCTTGAAATTTTGACCATGCCGGCATGGTCAATTTTTTTGGCTCTTTGGACCAAAATTTCAACTCACAAAATTCTCAATAAATCTCAAACTATTCTTTTTTTTTTGCATTCCGCAAGAGTAAACTGTCTTCAGTAGTCCATTCTGTATCATTTGAAACCATAAAATTGCAAAAAAAATTCGGACCCAACTTTGAAATTTTGACCATGCCGGCATGGTCGATTTTTTTGGCTTTTTGGACCAAAATTTCAACTCACAAAATTCTCAATAAATCTCAAACTATTCATTTTCTTTGCAGTCTGCACAAGTAAACTGTCTTCAGTAGTCCATTCTGTATCATTTGAAACCATAAAATTGCAAACAAAATTCGGACCCAAATCTTGAAATTTTGACCATGCCGGCATGGTCGATTTTTTGGCTTTTTGGACCAAAATTTCAACTCACAAAATTCTCAATAATTCTCAAACTATTTATTTTTTCCCAGTCTGCACAAGTAAACTGTCTTCAGTAGTCTGTTCTGTCTCATTTGAAACCATAAAATTGCAAAAAAAATTCGGACCCAAATCTTGAAATTTTGACCATGCCGGCATGGTCGATTTTTGTTGGTTTTTCAGACCAAAAATTTCAACTTACAAAATTCTCAATAAATCTCACACTATTCATTTTTTCCCAGTCTGCACAAGTAAACTGTCTTCAGTAGTCTGTTCTGTCTCATTTGAAACCATAAAATTGCAAAAAAAAATCGGGCTGAAATCTTGAAATTTTGACCATGCCGGCATGGTCTATTTTTTTGTTTTTTTTGACCAAAAAATTCAACTCACAAAATTCTCAATTTATCTCAAACTATTCATTTTCTTTGCACTCTGCATTAATAAACTGTCTTTAGTAGTCCATTCTGTATCATTTGAAACCATAAAATTGCCAAAATATTTCAGACCCAAATCTTGAAATTTTGACCATGCCGGCATGGTCGATTTTTTTGGTTTTTCAGACCAAAAATTTGAACTTACAAAATTCTCAATAAATCTCAAACTATTCTTTTTTTTTGCATTCCGCAAGAGTAAACTGTCTTTAGAAGTCTGTTCTGTATCATTTGAAACCATAAAATTGCAAAAAAATTTTGGACCCAAATCTTGAAATTTTGACCATGCCGGCATGGTCGATTTTTTTGGCTCTTTGGACCAAAATTTCAACTCACAAAATTCTCAATAAATCTCAAACTATTCTTTTTTTTTTGCATTCCGCAAGAGTAAACTGTCTTCAGTAGTCCATTCTGTATCATTTGAAACCATAAAATTGCAAAAAAAATTCGGACCCAACTTTGAAATTTTGACCATGCCGGCATGGTCGATTTTTTTGGCTTTTTGGACCAAAATTTCAACTCACAAAATTCTCAATAAATCTCAAACTATTCATTTTCTTTGAAGTCTGCACAAGTAAACTGTCTTCAGTAGTCCATTCTGTATCATTTAAAACCATAAAATTGCAAACAAAATTCGGACCCAAATCTTGAAATTTTGACCATGCCGGCATGGTCGATTTTTTGGCTTTTTGGACCAAAATTTCAACTCACAAAATTCTCAATAATTCTCAAACTATTTATTTTTTCCCAGTCTGCACAAGTAAACTGTCTTCAGTAGTCTGTTCTGTCTCATTTGAAACCATAAAATTGCAAAAAAATTTCGGACCCAAATCTTGAAATTTTGACCATGCCGGCATGGTCGATTTTTGTTGGTTTTTCAGACCAAAAATTTCAACTTACAAAATTCTCAATAAATCTCACACTATTCATTTTTTCCCAGTCTGCACAAGTAAACTGTCTTCAGTAGTCTGTTCTGTCTCATTTGAAACCATAAAATTGCAAAAAAAAATCGGGCTGAAATCTTGAAATTTTGACCATGCCGGCATGGTCTATTTTTTTGTTTTTTTTGACCAAAAAATTCAACTCACAAAATTCTCAATTTATCTCAAACTATTCATTTTCTTTGCACTCTGCATTAATAAACTGTCTTCAGAAGTCCGTTCTGTATCATTTGAAATCATAAAGTTGCCACAAAAATTTGGACCCAAATCTTGACATTTTGACCATGCCGGCATGGTCGATTTTGGGGTTTTTTGGGACCAAAAATTTGAACTCGCAAAATTCTCAATAACTCTAAAACTACTCATTTTTTTCGCATTCCGCAAGAGTAAACTGTCTTCAGTAGTCCGTTCTGTATCATTTGAAACCATAAAATTGCCAAAAAAATTTCGGACCCAACTCTTGAAATTTTTTGACCATGCCGGCATGGTTAATTTTGGGGGTTTTTTGAACCAAAAATTTGAACTCGCAAAATTCTCAATAACTCTCAAACTATTCATTTTCTTTGCAGTCTGCACAAGTAAACTGTCTTTATTAGTCCATTCAGTATCATTTGAAACCATAAAATTGCCAAAATATTTTAGACCCAAATCTTGAAATTTTGACCATGCCGGCGAGGTCGATTTTTTTTGGTTTTTCGGACCAAAAATTTGAACTCACAAAATTCTCAATAACTCTCAAACTATTCATTTTCTTTGCAATCTGCACAAGTAAACTGTCTTCAGAAGTGTGTTCTGTATCATTTGAAACCATAAAATTGGAAAAAAATTTCGAACCAGAATCTTGAAATTTTGACCAAGCCAGCATGGTTGATTTTTGGGGTTTTTTGGACCAAAAATTTCAACTCACAAAATTCTCAATAAATCTCAAACTATTCATTTTTTTTGCATTCCGCAAGAGTAAACTGTCTTCAGTAGTCCATTCTGTATCATTTGAAACCATAAAGTTGCAAAAAAAATTCGGACCCAAATCTTGAAATTTTGACCATGCCGGCATGGTCGATTTTTTTGGCTTTTTGGACCAAAATTTCATCTCACAAAATTCTCAATAAATCTCAAACTATTCATTTTTTTTGCATTCCGCAAGAGTAAACTGTCTTCAGTAGTCTGTTCTGTATCATTTGAAACCATAAAATTGCAAAAAAAATTCGGACCCAAATCTTGAAATTTTGACCATGCCGGCATGGTCGATTTTTGGGGCTTTTTGGACCAAAATTTCAACTCACAAAATTCTCAATAACTCTCAAACTATTCATTTTCTTTGCAGTCTGCAATAGTAAACTGTCTTCAGAAGTGTGTTATGTATCATTTGAAACCATAAAATTGGAAAAAAAATTCGAACCAGAATCTTGAAATTTTGACCAAGCCAGCATGGTTGATTTTTGGGTTTTTTTGAACCAAAAATTTCAACTTACAAAATTCTCAATAAATCTCAAACTATTCTTTTTTTTTGCATTCCGCAAGAGTAAACTGTCTTCAGAATCTGTTCTGTATCATTTGAAACCATAAAATTGCCCAAAAATTTTGGACCCAAATCTTGAAATTTTGACCATGCCGGCATGGTCGATTTTTTTGTTTTTTTGGACCAAAAATTTCAACTCACAAAATTCTCAATAAATCTCAAACTATTCATTTTTTTTGCATTCCGCAAGAGTAAACTGTCTTCAGTAGTCCATTCTGTATCATGTGAAACCATAAAATTGCAAAAAAAATTCGGACCCAAATCTTGAAATTTTGACCATGCCGGCATGGTCGATTTTTGGTTTTTCAGACCAAAAATTTGAACTCACAAAATTCTCAATAAATCTCAAGCTATTCATTTTTTTTGCATTCCGCAAGAGTAAACTGTCTTCAGTAGTCCGTTCTGTATCATTTGAAACCATAAAATTGCAAAAAAATTTCGGACCCAAATCTTGAAATTTTGACCATGCCGGCATGGTCGATTTTTGGGGCTTTTTGGACCAAAATTTCAACTCACAAAATTCTCAATAAATCTCAAACTATTCATTTTCTTTGCAGTCTGCACAAGTAAACTGTCTTCAGTAGTCCATTCTGTATCATTTGAAACCATAAAATTGCAAACAAAATTCGGACCCAAATCTTGAAATTTTGACCATGCCGGCATGGTCGATTTTTTGGCTTTTTGGACCAAAATTTCAACTCACAAAATTCTCAATAATTCTCAAACTATTTATTTTTTCCCAGTCTGCACAAGTAAACTGTCTTCAGTAGTCTGTTCTGTCTCATTTGAAACCATAAAATTGCAAAAAGATTTCGGGCTGAAATCTTGAAATTTTGACCATGCTGGCATGGTCGGTTTTTTTTGGTTTTTCAGACCAAAAATTTGAACTTACAAAATTCTCAATAAATCTCAAACTATTCATTTTTTTTCCCAGTCAGCACATGTAAACTGTCTTCAGTAGTCCGTTCTGTATCATTTGAAACCATGAAATTGCAAAAAAAAATTCAGACTGAAATCTTGAAATTTTGACCATGCCAGCATGGTCGATTTTGGGGGTTTTTCAGACCTAAAATTTGAACTCGCAAAATTCTCAATAATTCTCAAACTATTCATTATTTTCCAAGTCTGCACAAGTAAACTGTCTTCAGTAGTTTGTTCCGTATAATTTGAAACCATAAAATTGCCGGCATGGTCGATTTTAGGGATTTTTTGGACCAAAAATTTTAACTCGCAAAATTTTCAATAACTCTCAAACTATTCATTTGTTTTGCAGCCCTCACACATAAAAGGCAATCAGAAGTCCATATTTTATCATTTTAAACCATTAAATCTCCCAAAAATTTCGGACCCAAATCTTGAAAATTTTGACCAAAAATTTCAAATAACAAAAATCTCAACTTGTAAGAACCACAATTTGGATCTTGTAAGATCTACATCAATCACTGTCTACAATTTAACTGACATACAAGGTATACCTCCAAACCAAAGTTTTACTTTGTTCTTTTTAGCTCCCACTGTTTGAAACTGTAAAAGGAAACTCCTCTGGGCTGTACACTTATATTTTGATTGTTTTTTAATTTTGTGAATTGAGGCTTTGGTTTGAACTGATAAAGTGTAGATGAATATCTTGAAGATTTCTTCAAATTGTCAAATGTCTCATAATTACAAGTGAGGTTCTGTCGTAGTTTGTCAATTGTTATTTAAGTACATATATTCCACCGCATGCGAAATTCCAGAAGTACTAATTTTTTACAAAGATGGATCAGAACACTGTGATACGGCAGCTCAGTTGTTCCGGTAGCTATCAAATGAAGCGATGAGTGGCTGGAGCCATGGGCCGTGGTGTGGCTGACTCTGATCCTTCATTATGAACTCACGTCTCAGTGTTTTTATGTAAAGACAAATTATATTTTTGTGTTTAAATATGTAAGATTATTTTTGGTACATGTAATTACATTTATTCTTTTCCCTTTTGTTACTTGTCGGCTGTATTGTTTATGTAAACTGCTCATTCTCAAGGCCATTTTAATTTCTTCTGAGGGACAACAAGGTTTGAATCTAATCTAATCTAATCTTTACCCACCCCAGGGTGATTTGGTCTCGGCCAGCATCGTAGATGCCCTGCGGACCAAGTACAGAGCCCTCCTGCAAACCCACGCTACCGACCCTGCAGAGACAGGTCAGACACCAAGCACCCAGGGACAGGTCCTTCTGGCGTTGATCAGCGCACCCTTTGCCAAGGTGGAGGCCAGCATCGCTGAGTTTGTGCTCAAGATGGAGCAGTTGGTAGTGCCGACACAGTGGCGGAAAGTGGACGTGATCCAAGAAGCTAAAGGCTTGCAGGTAAAGATTTAAATGTAAAGAACTTTACTAAAAAGTGGAAAACCCCTTCCTAAAAAGGAGGCCTGCAACCAGGCAATTAAGTCTGTGTGTTTACAGTTACTTTTGTAAATGTGTAACCGTTTTTGAACAGTTCGGTTAACAGAAACAAAATTCAAAGTTTAAAGAAAAATGGTTGCGCATGTGATAAAAAACATTGCTTCTTCATCACAGCATTTTGAATTCGAGCAATTGACCCCCCCCCCCCTCCCCGAACAAAAAATAAAACAAAAACACACCAACAAAACAAAATCAAGAAGAAACAAATCTAACATTGTGCAGTAAATTAACATTATTGTTCATCCAGGGTGTCCTAAATATTATCATCCTAGGAAAAAAAAAAGCCTACACGTTGTGTAGTTTTTTCATCAACTGGAATGTGAAAATCCTGGAGTTTTTGACAACGAATCATGTTAGAATCTGTGTCACTGTCGGTGGTTAGGGGAGCGTCACAAAAGTCTGATTGGTAGGAACATTCTAATTGGATTGGAAAAGTATTGTGGACCGTTCTGTTGGACTGGCGAAACAACCCATTAAAACGTTCAAAATACTAATGCACTTATAGATAGTTCCCAATAGACGCCATCTTTATGGGCAAATTGCATTTTGGCTTGCAGGCACGTCATGCGCTCAAATTATTAACGCAGCCGCGCAGTTTACTAACCAATCCTGCAATGAGTTTTGTGAAATGTGCGCGTGCTGCACGCCGTTCTCACGCGAAACGCATGACTGTGTGTTCCAAATTGCCCGTAAAGATGGCCGATTTACGTCATATTGCAACCTATCTATTGACTGGTATATGATGGCTCCCATACTTCAGCCACAGTCCAATGGATTGCGTGGGCCCACGAGAACATTCTCTTGGGTCTAGAACGTGCCCCACCTTTGAGACGCCCCCAAAGTTTGATCTGTAGGAAAGGTTTATGCATTGACGGGTTTGTTTTGTTGTGATCCACAGTCTACTGTGCTGAACGCCAACACGCAGCAGCTCCTGAGAGACTGGTCCTTCATCAAGCAGCTTGAAGCCACCCAGGAGTTTCTGCTACAGTGCCAACAGTTTGCCAAAGCTACTAACGGTTGGTCTCTCATTGTCACTGAAACCAATAACCACTAACGTCAGGACATGTTTAGCTACTCTTGAGATAGGCAGTGGTACTTTCTCTTCTTTTTAGCCTATTTCACTGCTGGAGGAAAGCCTCTTAATAAAAATAATAATAAACTTTATTTCTACAGTGCACATCTCCTATGCTCATGGCGCTTAACAAATATACCATTAAGCCAAAATTATAAATAAAATGAACAAGCAATTTTCAATACTATAATTACAAAAAGTACATTTAGTACTAGAAAAAAGAAAAATATAGACAAATGACAATAGACAAAAGAAAAAATTAGCTATTAATGATAAAACGAATGAATAAAGTTAAAACATTTTACAAGGAAATCAAAAAGCAATGGAGAAAATATTTAAATAGGAGGGTCATAAGGCCCCGTTTAAAAAACTGACCATGGAGCTTGCTTTTCTAAAAAATTCAATAAACACTAGATAAGAAGTTGAAATAGACAGATGGCACTGTAAAAAAGTTAAAATTATTAACTATAGATAAAAGTACAAAATGAGAAGGATACAAATATTTACAAGCAAAGCGAATAGCTATCGATAAACTTCTTGAAAAGGTGGGTCTTAAGACCTCGTTTAAAACTGTCCGGGGAGCTTGATTTTCTCAAGGGTAAAGGTTAACTATTCCAGAGTCTTCACCAGCCTCTTAGTTCAGAAACTAAAAGACCACTCCACTGTGTCAAATTGTTAACCCAACTGGCTTGAGGCCGTCCTGGTCCTCTCTTTGTATGCGCTGGAAAACGATCACTGCAGCTGGTAGATCAGCACTTCGCATGGCATGACCACATCAGTTTACTGTGCGCTCTGGCCTCTGGTTTAAGTGTAAACAATGTGACACTCCCTATTAACCTATTCCTTCAAGCTTGTTTCAATATCATAAGCTTTTTTTAGATATGGTGGACACATTACTTAGGCACCATTTGGCTTGGATGGATCTGTCTGCTTACACCCAAACGAAACAGTGCACTCGTAAAGTGACTGCCATGTCTCAAAAAGTTTTGTGCTTGCAGCCAACAGAAATAAGCATTTTACAGTGCACTGTAAGGGCACAAATTTGTGGTAAAGTGACACCATGAAATCTGTTCCTGAGCATCTTTAAAGCTGTCGACTCTTCATGACTCTGCAGGAAGTTCCTTGAAAATATACCAATCTGTCCATGTTCTGATGAACAGTTTTGAAAATCTCCCTGATCATGGAAACTTTGTCCCTATTATGTTGAATGTAATTCTAAGTATTTCTTTGATTCTTGTACAAAATCTCCCTAATTGCAAGATGCAAATATTGGCAGCTTCGCATCTGCGATGAGCTAAAAGTTGATATTGATGCTCAGCCAGATTGTTGGTTGGAAGCTAGAAAGATTTTCAAGAGGTCTTTTTTCCCCATCAGGGTTTCCAGATGACAAAGCAGATGTCCAGACAGCTCTCATATCAGAGGCTCAGTTCATCAAACCCATCAAGAAGTTCATGGCTGGCTTAATCAGGAAGCAGGTAAAAATATAATCCAAAGTTATTCAAGAGTAACTTGAATGAAACCACTCAAACTAATTTGACTATTTCTCCTTGTTTATTTTGTGTTATTGCGACGTCACAGTGCTGTTTTAATCCCTAGGCACTTAGGGGCTCTTTGTGAAACTTTTCAGTTTGGCCAAGGGTGACACTAACCAAAATGTTGGTTTTTTTTGGTACTCTTTGAACCCATATTTATTGAGTTTTACTCAAAATGTAATCATTTCACACTTTACCTTCCCGTAACAACACAACAACAATGTTAATTTCGTTCAAGTTGATCTATAATGGATTTGCTCCAATTTACCCCAATGAACTAGTGTGTCTATACTCATTCCAAATATCACTTTAGTAATCTTCTTAAGGATTCCTGAAAGTACTTATTGCCAGAACTAAAGGCCGTTGCTTTTGCATCCCCAAATTTTGTGAGAATTGAAAGAGCCCCGTTTTCAAACTTGCGTATTGATTTAATATGTATGACTTTGGATGGCATGGGTGGCGTGTGCATAAAGCACTGACCTCTCACCACTGTGACCCTGGTTTGATTCCTGCCTAAGGCCATATGTGATTAGAGTTGTGCGTTGGTTCTCTCCCATGCCAGAAGGGTTTTCTTCTGGCCCTTCCAGTTTTCCTCCCTCTGGAATAATCAAACACTTCCTATCTGTGGCTGTGCTCCTATGTCATACATGAGTCAATGTGGTAGGCTGCCAAAGGCACCTTTAAATGTCTGCAGCTCGACCATGTTGTCAGTTGTAAGGATTATTAGCCTCTCAAATGATTATTATTATTATTATTATTTTTATACTTCTTGATGTTATTATGATTTTTGGTATTGTTACTCCTATTTCCTTCTAGACTCCTGTTATTTGTATTTCTCTAAAATTCAGATCATTGATTTATTATGTTTCATTCATTGATTCTGCTCTTGATGTCCTTTTAGACCATCGGTATCTTGTCACAGACCATCGGTATCTGTACATGCACCTTGATCCACCAGCTGGGCCTGGACACCCTGGCAGAGATCAACGCTAGGGATGTAGGAGCCAACTCCAAAGCGTCCCTGGAGGATATGTGCAAGAAGACCATCGACCTGACCGTGCAGAACGGACGGGTGCAGTCACACCTCTATGGGGTCTTGAATAACTACACCAAGGCATATGATGCAGGCTGGAGGGCACTGGCACAGGCTAGGTAAGGGCAAACACTGAATGGAGAAAGGGTACCTGACCATGCAGTTTGGCTGGTTACTTTAGGTTTGAGGACTCTGGGTCGGGCTAGGTGAGGGTAAATACTGGATTGAGTTGCAGAAGGGGGTACCTGACCATGCAGTCTTTTCATGAGACACAGTTTCAAGGGTTTTGGCTCAGCTGAGGTTTTGAAATTGTGTTATATATAAAGGAAGCAGAGGCACTGATGAAGAGAGCTCTTAGAAGTCAGCTTTTGTCTGTACATCCTGTTGACCTTATGGACCACTGACCTTTTCTTTGTATGGCCATGTTCAGACAGTGTACTAAAGTTAGACCCGAACCGGTTTAACTTTACGAGCAGCGGGGGGGGGGGGCGGTCGTCAAAATAAAACTACCTTGCGTTCAGACAGTTGAAGTTAAACCCGATATGGTTTATCTTTGGTTTTAAGAGGTCAAACAGCACCGTGACCCAATACAACAACATCCGGTTTATTCACAAAAGCACACGCACGGCCCTGTCTACGTCTATATTGTATACTGCAAGAGCTGGCAGCATTCAATTTTGCAATTAGATTGACTTTTTTAAACAGGAATTTTTTAAACAGAGCGGGTGTTAAATACCTTGCAATTTTAGATGCGTTTTTCTCCAGTGTCCTGATGCCATCAGATTGAGTCTCGTGAGTGTTGCAATGCGTCGTTTTGTCCCGCAGCCATTCGTACTTCTACATGATATCGGCACTGCAAACACTGCAAAATGCGCAACAATTTCCCCTGTTTGAACTCCTTATACATGGCCATTTTGCATGATATTTCTCCTTGTATTTCTGCTGGCATTTCCATATCTTTGTCGTGATGACTTTCAACATTTGTTTTCACAATCAACTTTGTTGTCGATCGATGTACAGAGCATGTGCGTGAAGGTATTTCTCCCAGGCTATAACGAATAACGAATTTTCCAATTGGTTGATGTGTAGGACATGGATATTATTGGCCAATAGGAAAATTTGTTATGAGCTGCATGTTTTAATAGGGGAAAAATGGCAATCTGGGAGACTTTATACGTGTCGGGAGATTGACGCATTTTTCGTGATCTGTAAAGTTCTGGATACTCCTCAATTAAACGTCAGGTCATTTTCGTTTATTGATGTGTTGATTTTCAAGCAGGAATCAACAGACGTGGCTGAAAATGTAGCGTTATTGAAAATTTATACACGATTGTATTCAGAGAGATTTTGATGAAAACAGACCTAAATTACAGGTGAGCAAGACAGAAATAACCAGAACGAAAGACGCACACTTTTTCTCATTACTATGTGTTCATTGAGGGGTACGTAGGCAAATTTACTTAGCGACCTTACACAGGTCAGCGGTCATCTGTTGTGAGTTAAAACGGATGTGGTCATTTTTATTCTGTCCACACACCGAGCTAAAAGATAAACCAAAAGTGGTTTAGCGTTAAACCACCCTCGCCGAACCGATTTAACTTATTCGGGTTCAACTCGATTCGGTTAAGTTTTAAGAGCATTCAGACACATAAAGTTAAACCCGAATGAGTTAAAACCGCCTTAAAACCAACTTTAGTACTGTGTCTGAACGACCTCTATGTAACCTTTTTCAGGCAACAGCTGACTGCAGTGACGGCAAACCAGGAGAGTCTGCAGTATGCTCAACTGCAGTTGGTGCGGTACCAGTGGTTATATGAAGACGTCTTACAGCAGGCTGGCACACACAGGCAAAACATGCCATTCCTGCCTCCATCAAGGTACATCCGGTGTCCCAATTAACACTGGACCACAGGCCCAAGGCCAGTGATTTTAGTGTCTGGCCACAAACGGACAAGTTTGATGGTCTTGTGTTTTTAAAATTTTGAATAATAATACATCACTGTGTCAAGTCGGTAATAAACAAAGTGAAGTTCCACTGTATAGTTGGTAGAGCATTAATCTGGAGGTTATTGGTTCAAATCCTGCTCTAGTCAGTTTTTGTTTGTTCAACCTCAAATCAAAATAACAAAATCTATGAAAAATTTCAAATTATAAAATCTGTCTTCTAATAATGAAATCCTTGTAATTTTGTATTCCTAAATTAAAATGCACAGATCAAGCGTCATGTCTGATCTACGCAAGCGCACTCAGGTACTGTCAAAACTAGAGGGCGCCATAAAAGCGGTGCAGGATCGTGCCGACGCGCAGCAGAACAGCGTGAGCCAGCGGCTGAAGTGGGCGGCAGGTGCCAATCCGACATTGCACAATGTGATGCGTGAGTTTGAGAAGGTGGTCCATGACAGGTCCAAGAACTATGCTGTAAGTAGAGACGTCGACTGAAGCATGATGGACCTAATATTTAAAAAAAAAGGGTTATGCATACCTGTTTATTTTCCTGAACGATTAAACGGAGCTTGTGACTGCCAGTTAACCGTTCAACCGATTCTACCGATTCCAGTCTGAGCTATGAGCCTAACTTTAAAAGAAGCAAATATCAACACACTTTTCAGGATCCACCAGGATTCAAAATAAAACACTATAGCCAGTCTTCACAGTCAGAAAAACCACAAACCACAGGCACAGGGGCATCATACAAAGCAAAATGTATAACAAATTGTAGGGGATTGAAAATAAAGTTTTACATTTTGCAGGGGATTGAGATCTGACATTCGACCAACAAATGGGATGTCAATCATTCTCCCTGGACAGCATCTGGGCCTAACATTTTCAAGAAAAGGAAGGTCCCACTTTTTGTTTCACTATCTGCTTTGTTCATTAGTTAAGGCAATGTGGAAATGGATTTCAATGGGTTTTTTTTATAGTTAAACTTCCCAGCTCTAATATAAGTGTGGCACTTCATGTCAAAACCCAGGCACTTCCTGCCAAAATTCAAAAGTGAATTATTTCTTGTTCATCAATTAGATGGGAATAAGATCTTTTGCATGGCACATTATTTAGGCCTAGTTAGCCCTTGCAACAAAGTCATACATGTCATACACGCCATTTTGAGAGTCAAATAACGCGTAAGAAATTTGTAAGACTAATGTCTGAAATGCACACTACACTTCATAACACATGTGCATTGACTTCCAAAATGGCCCAACCAAGGTTATTATTGTCATGATGACGGCAGGTAAATTGGGTCAATCAGGTAAGTATTTGTCAATATTGACCCATTTCACAACATGCAACGCCCTTACAAGGGGGCCTATCATGTCTGCCTTCTTGGGAGTCAAGATGAATAATACTGTGTTCTTATATAGCGCTTTATCACACCCCTAGGGGCGTATCAAAGTGCTCAGTATTTTTTTCCTGCAAGGTATGTGGAGCTACATTTTTAAATATGAGACATATCCCTTTATAGCACCATGTAATAGTTTACGAGGTGCTGTGGTGCAATATGCTGCCAATCAAACCAGGAACACCAAGGCGGAACCCTTCTCTTTTTGATATGTGCACTGGGTTCTTTTACGTGCGTTACACAACACACAGGACCGATGGCTTTACGTCCCATCCGAAGGACGAAGCAATCCTGGTTAAGTGTCACAACCGGGACTCAAACCCACACTCTGCTGAGTCAGAAACACCAGAGCTTGAGCCTGGTGCTCTTATCCGCTCGGCCACGACAGGCCAATATGAACACAAAGGAATTGACGGCCAAAGTGGCAGAAATGGTAGTCGTGCGTTCTAGGGAGGTGCAGTCTGCATCGTGCAAGGGTTTTATAGAGAATGTATAAAACATCATATCAAGTTGATTCCATGGCTGATGTTTCAGTTGTCTTTAGGGATTCCAATGAAGAAAAAGGTTTGACAAAATCAATTCTAACAGCATTTTCTTCTTCTATGAAGTTGGAGAATAAAAGATCGGCTGAGGTGGCAGCGCTGAGTAACGCCATTCTACACTTCGAGGCACTGAGGACCAGAACCAGCGAGGCCATCAGTGCTGAAGCTAGCTTTGCTACACTCCTCACAAGGTGAGTGGTCAGGAAGGCGTCCATTGGAAGGGACAGGGGACAGTGACTGCATGACAGATTGGCAGTACATTATTAAATTATGCGTCACCTGATTTTTTGCCAAGTTGATGGGAAAAAATAATTTCAGTGATAGCTATTTTCCTTTAGTCGAGGAAGCTATAGACTTTTATTTGACACAATAATTGGAAAATATCCTTCACAGATTACTGATAAAGGTAAAAAATAGTGGTGATGAGGTCTTAAACAGCCGTTTACAACCGGCAGGGTTGTGGCTGTGCAAAAAAAGCAACGAGCCGGAGGCGAGGTCCTCTAATCCAGGCCATTACCCCAGGATTTCTAAACTTTGTAGTTACATTTCAATACATAAGTGCATTCAGGTTGGCTCATTGGTTTCTTCCCCTGCCTTTCACCTCTGTGACCCCAGTTTGAATCAAGGAGTGGAGCCTATGTGGATTGGCTTTTCAGACCCTACCTGACTATGTGGGTTTTCCCCTATTTGTGGGTTCTGATCATCCCACATCTAAAACTGAACATTTCCTGAACATCTTCTCTACACAGGTGTCTTCAGGCCTACGGGATACAGTGCAAGGCACTTTTGAGGATCCCTTGGTTTCATTACCAGAAATATATAACACTAGTAATCATAATAGACTGTGCAAGTCTCGCGCGTATTCAAACATTGGGACCCGTTAAAGTGTGTGAGTTTGTTTCCTTCACGCGTTAAAATGGTCGAATACGGGTCGAATACGGGTGAGGCTTGCGCGATCTATGATGATGAGACCTGTAATCAAATTACTGTTGTCATCATACAGATGCCAGGAGAGCTGCAACAAAGCTCAGCTGTGCACCACTAGCATCTCAGATCTGGAGCAGACCTTCGTTGACTTGAAGTCCCCGACGGCAGAACTGCCCATTGGTAGGAAATGGATGCGTAGTTTACTGGAGCTACTGGAGCAAAGGGAAGCTGACAAGGAGAGCGCTGTAGCTGAACAGGAGGTCATGGTTCATAGTGGGAGGGTGAGTTGGGGAGGAGAAGGTGCAGGGTTGAGGTTTGGGTAGGGGAAAAGGAGTTGGGGATACTAAACAGGGGTGTGGGTGCGTAGTTTACTGGTGGCCCAAGCATTTTGGCCGGGATTGTAGCTTGGCTGGGGGTTGTGGTTCACAGTAGAAAGGATGAGTAAAATAGGGTTAGGATTAAGGTTAGTAGGAAGTGGATTCTGAAACAATATCAAAGCGTTTAATGACGTCCAACATTGTCTTAACAGGATGCCCTCCATTCTCAAATTGACGCCGTTAAGAACACACTGTCCACTCATCACAAACTCATGTCGGAGGTCAAGACACACCTGAAAACGCTAGCCAGGGGGGAAGAGGACGAGGTCGAAGACGGTGGCCTTGGTAGTGAGGGAGTGGTCAAGACGTTCATGGTCGAATACAAGAGCTATTCGGAGGAGTTCACATCTACTCTTAAGACGTTGTTGGTTGGTGAGTAGCTGTGGGGGAGACGGATGTTCAGATTAGTAGCTTTTAACTAGGAGTATTACCATCTGCAGGGTTGAGAAATTTCAGTGTAAGCCTGGTGAAAAAATGATGTTCTTCAGATACAAAGAAAAAGTGCTCTCCAATCTACTTGTCTAGGGCTGAGGTCGCCGTTGGTTTAAAACCCTTCATGCCGGCATTTTTACAAAAAATTCAGTGCCCACCCGCGGTATTATTTTTCAGAGCTCTTTTGAGCTTCTTGAGTAACCATGTTCCTGTGAAAATATCATTGCCACAATGAAACCCTGACTTGACAAAGGAAAATACAACATAGGTTTTCATAATAAGCACTGGGATTTGATGATGTCGTGTGAGAAAACATGAGTAGGCACTCACCGTGATTCACAAAACCTCGGATGTTTGGATTAGTAGTTTTGATTTATGAGTTTATACCATCTAGTCAGCTAGTCAATGCAAAATCTCAATAGAGCCTTTGTAAATGCCCAAGTATGAAACTGTACCAACGTCATGTCTCTCTTACTATGCACTTACTATTTGTCGTCATCATTGATTGCTTGCCACAGGTTCGTCCGAGGAGGATAAAGAAAACATCTTGAAGTTATCTGAGATCGCTCCCAAGATGGAGATCCTTGAGGATCAAACCAAGAGGTTGGTTTCTCCATTAAAGAAGTATACAGTCAGGGCCCGAATTGGGGAGAAAAATCCACAAGACTGCATGACTTGTAGCTCAACATTTTTACTGCATCAGACATTTTTGTACAAGACCAGAATCAAAATGAGAAAAACTTCCTGAGTCCTTACACAGTTTAACATAAATGTAACTGTTTTTGTGTGGGATTAAAAAAAAACAGTGAAGCACCAAGACATGTAGGAGAAGATTGATCCCATTTGTGTTTTGGGGTGTGTACTTCATTACTCTCAGAATTGAAAGGTATTTTCCAGACTCAAAGTCAACATTGGAACATAGTTTGTTTTTGTTTAAGATGTTACACAGTGAGGTATTGTTATTCAATTGTAAAACACAAGACTGCCGGACTTGTCCGTTTTTTTTCTGGTCTGACATTAAAACCACTGGGCTTAGGCCTGTGGTCCAGTGTAAAATTTGAGCCCTGACTTCAAAACTCTGACAAGAACATGAGTTCATCAGAAAACTTTCTTTCTGGAACACCAAGGGTTGGTAATTATGTTTCTCTTGTGTCCACTTATGTCAACATTTGTTTATAATCTGTCCCTGTTTATGGTGGACCATTCTCATGAAATATGGAAATTGCACATTTATAGTGTGCGCATTGACACTACTGGTGGCAAAAACGAGAGAATATCTCGTCCGAGGAGGTAATCCTGTTTCAGCCCCAGGAGTAGGTGGCAACGTGCCCCCCTGGTGGCAGCTGGTTTGGGTTGACAGCACAAATCCGTTAAGTGTAGCCCTCACCTTGAAGTGGTCGTCAAGCCTTGTGATGTTAGGCGATTTCGCATACAAAAAAAGTTTTACAACTTTTTACTGCCCAAAAAATAATTGGATGCTGAAGATTCAAATCAAGCGGTTTTTTTTTTCTTCAAAAAATGACATTTAGTAACATGATTCTTTTAAAACCTAAAAAGTGATGCTTTATAATTTTATAGAAACAGCATTTAGCCGACCCTCGATATAAAGAAAACTGTTAAAAAGAGGCTCTGCTTATAAAGAGTACATTCTGAAGTCCTGAATCTCATTTCTGCTTTGGTTTTTTGTTTTTTGGGTTTTTTTATTTTGCTGTCCTCTCAGGGCCATGTCACAGAAGGAAATTTACAGGAAATTTACAGGCTACCAGTTCCAGGCAATCTCGAAAAGGAAAACCTTCATACCTTTTTGGTTAAAATAATATTTGGGGGTTTAGTATGTCAGTGTTAGAAAAAAAACTCATGTTCTACCGAAGTGTTCCTTGTGCATGCAGCGCAGTTGGTGGCCTCCAAGTTGCCTGTAAAAAAACTGCAGTGTGTGACATGACCTTTGTAACAACGCTCCTGTGGTTAAGAGGTGTTTTGGCCAGTCCAAGCGATCTTGTTATAACCAGAGTAGACTGTACCTATTGTGATCAAATTGATTAGCAGGCTGGTGTTAACGTATACTTCCTGAAAACTCTCTTCCCTAAAGGTTGTGTGATCAACTGGTTGGTTTAGCTGCTCCACTGGTACCCAGACTACCCTTACTTGACCAAGGTAAAACCTTCAAATTGACTTAGTTCATTCTGATTTAATCTCTCTTTATTTAATAGATGTTATAATTGCATCGGGGATAACGAATATTATTTGGGTTTTACCTGACACTGATGTCTGATAAGCACTGTGTACTTAGCACTCCCGAGTCCTGCAGACTCGAACCTTCGACCCCGCATTGGGTCTGTATCACGATCCTCGCAGCTTAGCATAAGTCAAATCGTGCTATTCTCGTTTCTGGTTCTGAATTGCCAATGAAGTAGATTTTTTATTCAAAAGACGAGAGTTTTACAGGCAGTGGGGTCTTATGTAATCAGTCAGTTTAATTAATAAATACGCACAGGGCGGGTGTTGCTTCTGATTTAACAGCCTCAAAGGCATCGGAGGTGATTGCCTTGTTGCCCCTGGTCATTGCCTTGGTGCATCTTGAAAATTTGCAATTTTCTCATAGCAAATTACAAAGGAGAAAACACCTTGGTGCCCTTGCTCTTTCAAAAACAATGCTTCAGACATGGTGCATTCCATGTCCGCACAAATAAAATGTCTTCAGTAGTCCTTTCTGTATCATTTGAAATCATAAAATTGCCAAAAAATTGGGACCCAAATCTTGAAATATTGACCATACCGGTATGGTCGATTTTGTTGGTTTTTCGGACCCAAAATGAAAACTCACAAAATTCTTGACATATCTCAACTTTTGCATATTTTACCCAGTCCGCACAAGTAAAATGTCTCCAGTAGTCCTTTCTGTATCACTTGAAACCACAAAATCGCCAAAAAATTTCGGACCCAAATCTTGAAATTTTCACCATAACGGTATGGTCGATTTTGTTAGTTTTGTTAGTCCGGTTCGGACCCCGGTTCGGACCCAAAATGAAAACTCACAAAGTTCTCTAAAATCTCAAACTTTGCATATTTTACCCATTCCGCACAAATAAAATGTCTTCAGTAGTCCTTTCTGTATCATTTGAAATCATAAAATCGCCAAAAAATTTGGACCCAAATCTTGAAATTTTGACCATACCGGTATGGTCGATTTTGTTGGTTTTTCGGACCCAAAATGAAAACTCACAAAGTTCTCTAAAATCTCAAACTTTGCATATTTTACCCAGTCCGCACAAGTAAAATGTCTCCAGTAGTCCTTTCTGTATCATTTGAAACCTTAAAATTGCCCAAAAATTTTGGACCCGAATCTTGAAATTTTGACCATACCGGTATGGTCCATTTCGTTGGTTTTTCAGACCCAAATTGAAAACTTTCAAAATTCTCGATATATCTCAAACTTTGCATATTTTACCCAGTCCGCACAAGTAAAATGTCTCCAGTAGTCCTTTCTGTATCATTTGAAACCACAAAATCGCCAAAAAATTTCGGACCCAAATCTTGAAATTTTGACCATACCGGTATGGTCGATTTTGTTAGTTTTTCGGACCCAAAATGTAAACTCACAAAGTTCTCTAAAATCTCAAACTTTGCATATTTTACCCAGTCCGCACAAGTTAAATGTCTTCAGTAGTCCTTTTTGTATCATTTGAAATCATAAAATCGCCAAAAAATTTGGACCCAAATCTTGAAATTTTGACCATACCGGTATGGTCGATTTTGTTGGTTTTTCGGACCCAAAATGAAAACTCACAAAGTTCTCTAAAATCTCAAACTTTGCATATTTTACCCAGTCCGCACAAGTAAAATGTCTCCAGTAGTCCTTTCTGTATCATTTGAAACCTTAAAATTGCCCAAAATTTTGGACCCGAATCTTGAAATTTTGACCATACCGGTATGGTCCATTTCGTTGGTTTTTCAGACCCAAATTGAAAACTTTCAAAATTCTCGATATATCTCAAACTTTGCATATTTTACCCAGTCCGCACAAGTAAAATGTCTCCAGTAGTCCTTTCTGTATCATTTGAAACCACAAAATCGCCAAAAAATTTCGGACCCAAATCTTGAAATTTTGACCATACCGGTATGGTCGATTTTGTTAGTTTTTCGGACCCAAAATGTAAACTCACAAAGTTCTCTAAAATCTCAAACTTTGCATATTTTACCCAGTCCGCACAAGTTAAATGTCTTCAGTAGTCCTTTTTGTATCATTTGAAACCATAAAATCGCCAAAAAAATTTGGACCCAAATCTTGAAATTTTGACCATACCGGTATGGTTGATTTTGTTAGTTTTTCGGACCCAAAATGAAAACTCACAAAGTTCTCTAAAATCTCAAACTTTGCATATTTTACCCAGTCCGCACAAATAAAATGTCTTCTGTAGTCCTTTCTGTATCATTTGAAATCATAAAATCGCCAAAAATTTGGACCCAAATCTTGAAATTTTGACCATACCGGTATGGTCGATTTTGTTGGTTTTTCGGACCCAAAATGAAAACTCACAAAATTCTTGATATATCTCAAACTTTGCATATTTTACCCAGTCCGCACAAGTAATATGTCTCCAGTAGTCTTTTCTGTATCATTTGAAACCTTAAAATTGCCAAAAAAAATTTGGACCCAAATCTTGAAATTTTGACCATACCGGTATGGTCGATTTTGTTAGTTTTTCGGACCCAAAATGAAAACTCACAAAGTTCTCTAAAATCTCAAACTTTGCATATTTTACCTAGTCCGCACAAGTAAAATGTCTCCAGTAGTCCTTTCTGTATCATTTGAAACCACAAAATCCCTAAAAAATTTTGGACCCAAATCTTGAAATTTTGACCATACCGGTATGGTCGATTTTGTTAGTTTTTCGGACCCAAAATGAAAACTCACAAAGTTCTCTAAAATCTCAAACTTTGCATATTTTACCCAGTGCGCACAAGTTAAATGTCTTCAGTAGTCCTATTTTTATCATTTGAAACCATAAAATCGCCAAAATAATTTGGACCCAAATCTTGAAATTTTGACCATACCGGTATGGTTGATTTTGTTAGTTTTTCAGACCCAAAATGAAAACTCACAAAGTTCTCTAAAATCTCAAACTTTGCATATTTTACCTAGTCCGCACAAGTAAAATGTCTCCAGAAGTCCTTTTTATATCATTTGAAACCACAAAATCGCCAAAAAATTTCGGACCCAAATCTTGAAATTTTGACCATACCGGTATGGTCGATTTTGTTAGTTTTTCGGACCCAAAATGAAAACTCACAAAGTTCTCTAAAATCTCAAACTTTGCATATTTTACCCATTCCGCACAAATAAAATGCCTTCAGTAGTCCTTTCTGTATCATTTGAAATCATAAAATCGCAGAAAAATTTTGGACCCAAATCTTGAAATTTTGACCATACCGGTATGGTCGATTTTGTTGGTTTTTCAGACCCAAAATGAAAACTCACAAAATTCTTGATATATCTCAAACTTTGCATATTTTACCCAGTCCGCACAAGTAATATGTCTCCAGTAGTCCTTTCTGTATCATTTGAAACCTTAAAATTGCCAAAAAAAATTTGGACCCAAATCTTGAAATTTTGACCATACCGGTATGGTCGATTTTGTTAGTTTTTCGGACCCAAAATGAAAACTCACAAAGTTCTCTAAAATCTTAAACTTTGCATATTTTACCTAGTCCGCACAAGTAAAATGTCTCCAGTAGTCCTTTTTGTATCATTTGAAACCACAAAATCGCCAAAAAATTTCGGACCCAAATCTTGAAATTTTGACCATACCGGTATGGTTGATTTTGTTAGTTTTTCGGACCCAAAATGAAAACTCACAAAGTTCTCTAAAATCTCAAACTTTGCATATTTTACCCAGTCCGCACAAGTAAAATGTCTCCAGTAGTCCTTTCTGTATCATTTGAAACCTTAAAATTGCCCAAAAATTTTGGACCCGAATCTTGAAATTTTGACCATACCGGTATGGTCCATTTCGTTGGTTTTTCAGACCCAAATTGAAAACTTTCAAAATTCTCGATATATCTCAAACTTTGCATATTTTACCCAGTCCGCACAAGTAAAATGTCTCCAGTAGTCCTTTCTGTATCATTTGAAACCACAAAATCGCCAAAAAATTTCGGACCCAAATCTTGAAATTTTGACCATACCGGTATGGTCGATTTTGTTAGTTTTTCGGACCCAAAATGTAAACTCACAAAGTTCTCTAAAATCTCAAACTTTGCATATTTTACCCAGTCCGCACAAGTTAAATGTCTTCAGTAGTCCTTTTTGTATCATTTGAAATCATAAAATCGCCAAAAAATTTGGACCCAAATCTTGAAATTTTGACCATACCGGTATGGTCGATTTTGTTGGTTTTTCGGACCCAAAATGAAAACTCACAAAGTTCTCTAAAATCTCAAACTTTGCATATTTTACCCAGTCCGCACAAGTAAAATGTCTCCAGTAGTCCTTTCTGTATCATTTGAAACCTTAAAATTGCCCAAAATTTTGGACCCGAATCTTGAAATTTTGACCATACCGGTATGGTCCATTTCGTTGGTTTTTCAGACCCAAATTGAAAACTTTCAAAATTCTCGATATATCTCAAACTTTGCATATTTTACCCAGTCCGCACAAGTAAAATGTCTCCAGTAGTCCTTTCTGTATCATTTGAAACCACAAAATCGCCAAAAAATTTCGGACCCAAATCTTGAAATTTTGACCATACCGGTATGGTCGATTTTGTTAGTTTTTCGGACCCAAAATGTAAACTCACAAAGTTCTCTAAAATCTCAAACTTTGCATATTTTACCCAGTCCGCACAAGTTAAATGTCTTCAGTAGTCCTTTTTGTATCATTTGAAACCATAAAATCGCCAAAAAAATTTGGACCCAAATCTTGAAATTTTGACCATACCGGTATGGTTGATTTTGTTAGTTTTTCGGACCCAAAATGAAAACTCACAAAGTTCTCTAAAATCTCAAACTTTGCATATTTTACCCAGTCCGCACAAATAAAATGTCTTCTGTAGTCCTTTCTGTATCATTTGAAATCATAAAATCGCCAAAAATTTGGACCCAAATCTTGAAATTTTGACCATACCGGTATGGTCGATTTTGTTGGTTTTTCGGACCCAAAATGAAAACTCACAAAATTCTTGATATATCTCAAACTTTGCATATTTTACCCAGTCCGCACAAGTAATATGTCTCCAGTAGTCTTTTCTGTATCATTTGAAACCTTAAAATTGCCAAAAAAAATTTGGACCCAAATCTTGAAATTTTGACCATACCGGTATGGTCGATTTTGTTAGTTTTTCGGACCCAAAATGAAAACTCACAAAGTTCTCTAAAATCTCAAACTTTGCATATTTTACCTAGTCCGCACAAGTAAAATGTCTCCAGTAGTCCTTTCTGTATCATTTGAAACCACAAAATCCCTAAAAAATTTTGGACCCAAATCTTGAAATTTTGACCATACCGGTATGGTCGATTTTGTTAGTTTTTCGGACCCAAAATGAAAACTCACAAAGTTCTCTAAAATCTCAAACTTTGCATATTTTACCCAGTGCGCACAAGTTAAATGTCTTCAGTAGTCCTATTTTTATCATTTGAAACCATAAAATCGCCAAAATAATTTGGACCCAAATCTTGAAATTTTGACCATACCGGTATGGTTGATTTTGTTAGTTTTTCAGACCCAAAATGAAAACTCACAAAGTTCTCTAAAATCTCAAACTTTGCATATTTTACCTAGTCCGCACAAGTAAAATGTCTCCAGAAGTCCTTTTTATATCATTTGAAACCACAAAATCGCCAAAAAATTTCGGACCCAAATCTTGAAATTTTGACCATACCGGTATGGTCGATTTTGTTAGTTTTTCGGACCCAAAATGAAAACTCACAAAGTTCTCTAAAATCTCAAACTTTGCATATTTTACCCATTCCGCACAAATAAAATGCCTTCAGTAGTCCTTTCTGTATCATTTGAAATCATAAAATCGCAGAAAAATTTTGGACCCAAATCTTGAAATTTTGACCATACCGGTATGGTCGATTTTGTTGGTTTTTCAGACCCAAAATGAAAACTCACAAAATTCTTGATATATCTCAAACTTTGCATATTTTACCCAGTCCGCACAAGTAATATGTCTCCAGTAGTCCTTTCTGTATCATTTGAAACCTTAAAATTGCCAAAAAAAATTTGGACCCAAATCTTGAAATTTTGACCATACCGGTATGGTCGATTTTGTTAGTTTTTCGGACCCAAAATGAAAACTCACAAAGTTCTCTAAAATCTTAAACTTTGCATATTTTACCTAGTCCGCACAAGTAAAATGTCTCCAGTAGTCCTTTTTGTATCATTTGAAACCACAAAATCGCCAAAAAATTTCGGACCCAAATCTTGAAATTTTGACCATACCGGTATGGTTGATTTTGTTAGTTTTTCGGACCCAAAATGAAAACTCACAAAGTTCTCTAAAATCTCAAACTTTGCATATTTTACCCATTCCGCACAAATAAAATGTCTTCAGTAGTCCTTTCTGTTTCATTTGAAATCATAAAATCGCCAAAAATTTGGACCCAAATCTTGAAATTTTGACCATACCGGTATGGTCGATTTTGTTGGTTTTTCGGACCCAAAATGAAAACTCACAAAATTCTTGATATATCTCAAACTTTGCATATTTTACCCAGTCCGCACAAGTAATATGTCTCCAGTAGTCTTTTCTGTATCATTTGAAACCTTAAAATTGCCAAAAAAAATTTGGACCCAAATCTTGAAATTTTGACCATACCGGTATGGTCGATTTTGTTAGTTTTTCGGACCCAAAATGAAAACTCACAAAGTTCTCTAAAATCTCAAACTTTGCATATTTTACCTAGTCCGCACAAGTAAAATGTCTCCAGTAGTCCTTTCTGTATCATTTGAAACCACAAAATCCCTAAAAAATTTTGGACCCAAATCTTGAAATTTTGACCATACCGGTATGGTCGATTTTGTTAGTTTTTCGGACCCAAAATGAAAACTCACAAAGTTCTCTAAAATCTCAAACTTTGCATATTTTACCCAGTGCGCACAAGTTAAATGTCTTCAGTAGTCCTATTTTTATCATTTGAAACCATAAAATCGCCAAAATAATTTGGACCCAAATCTTGAAATTTTGACCATACCGGTATGGTTGATTTTGTTAGTTTTTCAGACCCAAAATGAAAACTCACAAAGTTCTCTAAAATCTCAAACTTTGCATATTTTACCTAGTCCGCACAAGTAAAATGTCTCCAGAAGTCCTTTTTATATCATTTGAAACCACAAAATCGCCAAAAAATTTCGGACCCAAATCTTGAAATTTTGACCATACCGGTATGGTCGATTTTGTTAGTTTTTCGGACCCAAAATGAAAACTCACAAAGTTCTCTAAAATCTCAAACTTTGCATATTTTACCCATTCCGCACAAATAAAATGCCTTCAGTAGTCCTTTCTGTATCATTTGAAATCATAAAATCGCAGAAAAATTTTGGACCCAAATCTTGAAATTTTGACCATACCGGTATGGTCGATTTTGTTGGTTTTTCAGACCCAAAATGAAAACTCACAAAATTCTTGATATATCTCAAACTTTGCATATTTTACCCAGTCCGCACAAGTAATATGTCTCCAGTAGTCCTTTCTGTATCATTTGAAACCTTAAAATTGCCAAAAAAAATTTGGACCCAAATCTTGAAATTTTGACCATACCGGTATGGTCGATTTTGTTAGTTTTTCGGACCCAAAATGAAAACTCACAAAGTTCTCTAAAATCTTAAACTTTGCATATTTTACCTAGTCCGCACAAGTAAAATGTCTCCAGTAGTCCTTTTTGTATCATTTGAAACCACAAAATCGCCAAAAAATTTCGGACCCAAATCTTGAAATTTTGACCATACCGGTATGGTTGATTTTGTTAGTTTTTCGGACCCAAAATGAAAACTCACAAAGTTCTCTAAAATCTCAAACTTTGCATATTTTACCCAGTCCGCACAAGTAAAATGTCTCCAGTAGTCCTTTCTGTATCATTTGAAACCTTAAAATTGCCCAAAAATTTTGGACCCGAATCTTGAAATTTTGACCATACCGGTATGGTCCATTTCGTTGGTTTTTCAGACCCAAATTGAAAACTTTAAAAATTCTCGATATATCTCAAACTTTGCATATTTTACCCAGTCCGCACAAGTAAAATGTCTCCAGTAGTCCTTTCTGTATCATTTGAAACCACAAAATCGCCAAAAAATTTCGGACCCAAATCTTGAAATTTTGACCATACCGGTATGGTCGATTTTGTTAGTTTTTCGGACCCAAAATGTAAACTCACAAAGTTCTCTAAAATCTCAAACTTTGCATATTTTACCCAGTCCGCACAAGTTAAATGTCTTCAGTAGTCCTTTTTGTATCATTTGAAATCATAAAATCGCCAAAAAATTTGGACCCAAATCTTGAAATTTTGACCATACCGGTATGGTCGATTTTGTTGGTTTTTCGGACCCAAAATGAAAACTCACAAAGTTCTCTAAAATCTCAAACTTTGCATATTTTACCCAGTCCGCACAAGTAAAATGTCTCCAGTAGTCCTTTCTGTATCATTTGAAACCTTAAAATTGCCCAAAATTTTGGACCCGAATCTTGAAATTTTGACCATACCGGTATGGTCCATTTCGTTGGTTTTTCAGACCCAAATTGAAAACTTTCAAAATTCTCGATATATCTCAAACTTTGCATATTTTACCCAGTCCGCACAAGTAAAATGTCTCCAGTAGTCCTTTCTGTATCATTTGAAACCACAAAATCGCCAAAAAATTTCGGACCCAAATCTTGAAATTTTGACCATACCGGTATGGTCGATTTTGTTAGTTTTTCGGACCCAAAATGTAAACTCACAAAGTTCTCTAAAATCTCAAACTTTGCATATTTTACCCAGTCCGCACAAGTTAAATGTCTTCAGTAGTCCTTTTTGTATCATTTGAAACCATAAAATCGCCAAAAAAATTTGGACCCAAATCTTGAAATTTTGACCATACCGGTATGGTTGATTTTGTTAGTTTTTCGGACCCAAAATGAAAACTCACAAAGTTCTCTAAAATCTCAAACTTTGCATATTTTACCCAGTCCGCACAAATAAAATGTCTTCTGTAGTCCTTTCTGTATCATTTGAAATCATAAAATCGCCAAAAATTTGGACCCAAATCTTGAAATTTTGACCATACCGGTATGGTCGATTTTGTTGGTTTTTCGGACCCAAAATGAAAACTCACAAAATTCTTGATATATCTCAAACTTTGCATATTTTACCCAGTCCGCACAAGTAATATGTCTCCAGTAGTCTTTTCTGTATCATTTGAAACCTTAAAATTGCCAAAAAAAATTTGGACCCAAATCTTGAAATTTTGACCATACCGGTATGGTCGATTTTGTTAGTTTTTCGGACCCAAAATGAAAACTCACAAAGTTCTCTAAAATCTCAAACTTTGCATATTTTACCTAGTCCGCACAAGTAAAATGTCTCCAGTAGTCCTTTCTGTATCATTTGAAACCACAAAATCCCTAAAAAATTTTGGACCCAAATCTTGAAATTTTGACCATACCGGTATGGTCGATTTTGTTAGTTTTTCGGACCCAAAATGAAAACTCACAAAGTTCTCTAAAATCTCAAACTTTGCATATTTTACCCAGTGCGCACAAGTTAAATGTCTTCAGTAGTCCTATTTTTATCATTTGAAACCATAAAATCGCCAAAATAATTTGGACCCAAATCTTGAAATTTTGACCATACCGGTATGGTTGATTTTGTTAGTTTTTCAGACCCAAAATGAAAACTCACAAAGTTCTCTAAAATCTCAAACTTTGCATATTTTACCTAGTCCGCACAAGTAAAATGTCTCCAGAAGTCCTTTTTATATCATTTGAAACCACAAAATCGCCAAAAAATTTCGGACCCAAATCTTGAAATTTTGACCATACCGGTATGGTCGATTTTGTTAGTTTTTCGGACCCAAAATGAAAACTCACAAAGTTCTCTAAAATCTCAAACTTTGCATATTTTACCCATTCCGCACAAATAAAATGCCTTCAGTAGTCCTTTCTGTATCATTTGAAATCATAAAATCGCAGAAAAATTTTGGACCCAAATCTTGAAATTTTGACCATACCGGTATGGTCGATTTTGTTGGTTTTTCAGACCCAAAATGAAAACTCACAAAATTCTTGATATATCTCAAACTTTGCATATTTTACCCAGTCCGCACAAGTAATATGTCTCCAGTAGTCCTTTCTGTATCATTTGAAACCTTAAAATTGCCAAAAAAAATTTGGACCCAAATCTTGAAATTTTGACCATACCGGTATGGTCGATTTTGTTAGTTTTTCGGACCCAAAATGAAAACTCACAAAGTTCTCTAAAATCTTAAACTTTGCATATTTTACCTAGTCCGCACAAGTAAAATGTCTCCAGTAGTCCTTTTTGTATCATTTGAAACCACAAAATCGCCAAAAAATTTCGGACCCAAATCTTGAAATTTTGACCATACCGGTATGGTTGATTTTGTTAGTTTTTCGGACCCAAAATGAAAACTCACAAAGTTCTCTAAAATCTCAAACTTTGCATATTTTACCCATTCCGCACAAATAAAATGTCTTCAGTAGTCCTTTCTGTTTCATTTGAAATCATAAAATCGCCAAAAAATTTTGGACCCAAATCTTGAAATTTTGACCATACCGGTATGGTCGATTTTGTTGGTTTTTCGGACCCAAAATGAAAACTCACAAAATTCTCGATATATCTCAAACTTTACATATTTTACCCAGTCCGCACAAGTAATATGTCTCCAGTAGTCCTTTCTGTATCATTTGAAACCTTAAAATTGCCAAAAAAAATTTGAACCCAAATCTTGAAATTTTGACCATACTGGTATGGTCGATTTTGTTAGTTTTTCGGACCCAAAATGAAAACTCACAAAGTTCTCTAAAATCTCAAACTTTGCATATTTTACCCATTCCGCACAAATAAAATGCCTTCAGTAGTCCTTTCTGTATCATTTGAAATCATAAAATCGCAGAAAAATTTTGGACCCAAATCTTGAAATTTTGACCATACCGGTATGGTCAATTTTGTTGGTTTTTCAGACCCAAAATGAAAACTCACAAAGTTCTCTAAAATCTCAAACTTTGCATATTTTACCCATTCCGCACAAATAAAATGCCTTCAGTAGTCCTTTCTGTATCATTTGAAATCATAAAATCGCAGAAAAATTTTGGACCCAAATCTTGAAATTTTGACCATACCGGTATGGTCGATTTTATTGGTTTTTCGGACCCAAAATGAAAACTCACAAAATTCTCGATATATCTCAAACTTTGCATATTTTACCCAGTCCGCACAAGTAATATGTCTCCAGTAGTCCTTTCTGTATCATTTGAAACCTTAAAATTGCCAAAAAAAATTTGAACCCAAATCTTGAAATTTTGACCATACTGGTATGGTCGATTTTGTTAGTTTTTCGGACCCAAAATGAAAACTCACAAAGTTCTCTAAAATCTCAAACTTTGCATATTTTACCCAGTCCGCACAAATAAAATGTCTTCTGTAGTCCTTTCTGTATCATTTGAAATCATAAAATCGCCAAAAATTTGGACCCAAATCTTGAAATTTTGACCATACCGGTATGGTCGATTTTGTTGGTTTTTCGGACCCAAAATGAAAACTCACAAAATTCTTGATATATCTCAAACTTTGCATATTTTACCCAGTCCGCACAAGTAATATGTCTCCAGTAGTCTTTTCTGTATCATTTGAAACCTTAAAATTGCCAAAAAAAATTTGGACCCAAATCTTGAAATTTTGACCATACCGGTATGGTCGATTTTGTTAGTTTTTCGGACCCAAAATGAAAACTCACAAAGTTCTCTAAAATCTCAAACTTTGCATATTTTACCTAGTCCGCACAAGTAAAATGTCTCCAGTAGTCCTTTCTGTATCATTTGAAACCACAAAATCCCTAAAAAATTTTGGACCCAAATCTTGAAATTTTGACCATACCGGTATGGTCGATTTTGTTAGTTTTTCGGACCCAAAATGAAAACTCACAAAGTTCTCTAAAATCTCAAACTTTGCATATTTTACCCAGTGCGCACAAGTTAAATGTCTTCAGTAGTCCTATTTTTATCATTTGAAACCATAAAATCGCCAAAATAATTTGGACCCAAATCTTGAAATTTTGACCATACCGGTATGGTTGATTTTGTTAGTTTTTCAGACCCAAAATGAAAACTCACAAAGTTCTCTAAAATCTCAAACTTTGCATATTTTACCTAGTCCGCACAAGTAAAATGTCTCCAGAAGTCCTTTTTATATCATTTGAAACCACAAAATCGCCAAAAAATTTCGGACCCAAATCTTGAAATTTTGACCATACCGGTATGGTCGATTTTGTTAGTTTTTCGGACCCAAAATGAAAACTCACAAAGTTCTCTAAAATCTCAAACTTTGCATATTTTACCCATTCCGCACAAATAAAATGCCTTCAGTAGTCCTTTCTGTATCATTTGAAATCATAAAATCGCAGAAAAATTTTGGACCCAAATCTTGAAATTTTGACCATACCGGTATGGTCGATTTTGTTGGTTTTTCAGACCCAAAATGAAAACTCACAAAATTCTTGATATATCTCAAACTTTGCATATTTTACCCAGTCCGCACAAGTAATATGTCTCCAGTAGTCCTTTCTGTATCATTTGAAACCTTAAAATTGCCAAAAAAAATTTGGACCCAAATCTTGAAATTTTGACCATACCGGTATGGTCGATTTTGTTAGTTTTTCGGACCCAAAATGAAAACTCACAAAGTTCTCTAAAATCTTAAACTTTGCATATTTTACCTAGTCCGCACAAGTAAAATGTCTCCAGTAGTCCTTTTTGTATCATTTGAAACCACAAAATCGCCAAAAAATTTCGGACCCAAATCTTGAAATTTTGACCATACCGGTATGGTTGATTTTGTTAGTTTTTCGGACCCAAAATGAAAACTCACAAAGTTCTCTAAAATCTCAAACTTTGCATATTTTACCCATTCCGCACAAATAAAATGTCTTCAGTAGTCCTTTCTGTTTCATTTGAAATCATAAAATCGCCAAAAAATTTTGGACCCAAATCTTGAAATTTTGACCATACCGGTATGGTCGATTTTGTTGGTTTTTCGGACCCAAAATGAAAACTCACAAAATTCTCGATATATCTCAAACTTTACATATTTTACCCAGTCCGCACAAGTAATATGTCTCCAGTAGTCCTTTCTGTATCATTTGAAACCTTAAAATTGCCAAAAAAAATTTGAACCCAAATCTTGAAATTTTGACCATACTGGTATGGTCGATTTTGTTAGTTTTTCGGACCCAAAATGAAAACTCACAAAGTTCTCTAAAATCTCAAACTTTGCATATTTTACCCATTCCGCACAAATAAAATGCCTTCAGTAGTCCTTTCTGTATCATTTGAAATCATAAAATCGCAGAAAAATTTTGGACCCAAATCTTGAAATTTTGACCATACCGGTATGGTCAATTTTGTTGGTTTTTCAGACCCAAAATGAAAACTCACAAAGTTCTCTAAAATCTCAAACTTTGCATATTTTACCCATTCCGCACAAATAAAATGCCTTCAGTAGTCCTTTCTGTATCATTTGAAATCATAAAATCGCAGAAAAATTTTGGACCCAAATCTTGAAATTTTGACCATACCGGTATGGTCGATTTTATTGGTTTTTCGGACCCAAAATGAAAACTCACAAAATTCTCGATATATCTCAAACTTTGCATATTTTACCCAGTCCGCACAAGTAATATGTCTCCAGTAGTCCTTTCTGTATCATTTGAAACCTTAAAATTGCCAAAAAAAATTTGAACCCAAATCTTGAAATTTTGACCATACTGGTATGGTCGATTTTGTTAGTTTTTCGGACCCAAAATGAAAACTCACAAAGTTCTCTAAAATCTCAAACTTTGCATATTTTACCCATTCCGCACAAATAAAATGCCTTCAGTAGTCCTTTCTGTATCATTTGAAATCATAAAATCGCAGAAAAATTTTGGACCCAAATCTTGAAATTTTGACCATACCGGTATGGTCGATTTTGTTGGTTTTTCAGACCCAAAATGAAAACTCACAAAATTCTCGATATATCTCAAACTTTGCATATTTTACCCAGTCCGCACAAGTAATATGTCTCCAGTAGTCCTTTCTGTATCATTTGAAACCTTAAAATTGCCAAAAAAAATTTGGACCCAAATCTTGAAATTTTGACCATACCGGTATGGTCGATTTTGTTGGTTTTTCGGACCCAAAATGAAAACTCACAAAATTCTTGATATATCTCAAACTTTGCATATTTTACCCAGTCCGCACAAGTAATATGTCTCCAGTAGTCTTTTCTGTATCATTTGAAACCTTAAAATTGCCAAAAAAAATTTGGACCCAAATCTTGAAATTTTGACCATACCGGTATGGTCGATTTTGTTAGTTTTTCGGACCCAAAATGAAAACTCACAAAGTTCTCTAAAATCTCAAACTTTGCATATTTTACCTAGTCCGCACGAGTAAAATGTCTCCAGTAGTCCTTTCTGTATCATTTGAAACCACAAAATCGCCAAAAAATTTCGGACCCAAATCTTGAAATTTTGACCATACCGGTATGGTCGATTTTGTTAGTTTTTCGGACCCAAAATGAAAACTCACAAAGTTCTCTAAAATCTCAAACTTTGCATATTTTACCCAGTCCGCACAAATAAAATGTCTTCAGTAGTCCTTTCTGTATCATTTGAAATCATAAAATCGCCAAAAAATTAGGACCCAAATCTTGAAATTTTGACCATACCGGTATGGTCGATTTTGTTAGTTTTTCGGGACCCAAAATGAAAATTCACAAAGTTCTCTAAAATCTCAAACTTTGCATATTTTACCTAGTCCGCACAAGTAAAATGTCTCCAGTAGTCCTTTCTGTATCATTTGAAACCACAAAATCGCCAAAAAATTTCGGACCCAAATCTTGAAATTTTGACCATAGCGGTATGGTCGATTTTGTTAGTTTTTCGAACCCAAAATGAAAACTCACAAAGTTCTCTAAAATCTCAAACTTTGCATTTTTACCCAGTCCGCACAAATAAAATGTCTTCAGTAGTCCTTTCTGTATCATTTGAAATCATAAAATCGCCAAAAATCTTTGGACCCAAATCTTGAAATTTTGACCATACCGGTATGGTCGATTTTGTTGGTTTTTTGGACCCAAAATGAAAACTCACAAAATTCTCGATATATCTCAAACTTTGCATATTTTACCCAGTCCGCACAAGTAATATGTCTCCAGTAGTCCTTTTTGTATCATTTGAAACCTTAAAATTACAAAAAAAATTTGGACCCAAATCTTCAAATTTTGACCATACCAATATGGTCGATTTTGTTAGTTTTTCGGACACAAAATGAAAACTCACAAAGTTCTCTAAAATCTCAAACTTTGCATATTTTACCTAGTCCGCACAAGTAAAATGTCTTCAGTAGTCCTTTCTGTATCATTTGAAACCACAAAATCGCCAAAAAATTTCGGACCCAAATCTTGAAATTTTGACCATACCGGTATAGTTGATTTTGTTAGTTTTTCGGACCCAAAATGAAAACTCACAAAGTTCTCTAAAATCTCAAACTTTGCATATTTTACCCAGTCCGCACGAGTTAAATGTCTTCAGTAGTCCTTTTTGTATCATTTGAAACCATAAAATCGCCAAAAAAATTTGGACCCAAATCTTACAATTTTGACCATACCGGTATGGTTGATTTTGTTAGTTTTTCGGACCCAAAATGAAAACTCACAAAGTTCTCTAAAATCTCAAACTTTGCATATTTTACCCAGTCCGCACAAATAAAATGTCTTCTGTAGTCCTTTCTGTATCATTTGAAATCATAAAATCGCCAAAAAATTTCGGACCCAAATCTTGAAATTTTGACCATACCGGTATGGTCGATTTTGTTGGTTTTTCGGACCCAAAATGAAAACTCACAAAATTCTCGATATATCTCAAACTTTGCATATTTTACCCAGTCCGCACAGATAATATGTCTCCAGTAGTCTTTTCTGTATCATTTGAAACCTTAAAATTGCAAAAAAAAAATTTGGACCCAAATCTTGAAATTTTGACCATACCGGTATGGTCGATTTTGTTAGTTTTTCGGACCCAAAATGAAAACTCACAAAGTTCTGTAAAATCTCAAACTTTGCATATTTTACCTAGTCCGCACAAGTAAAATGTCTCCAGTAGTCCTTTCTGTATCATTTGAAACCACAAAATCGCCAAAAAATTTCGGACCCAAATCTTGAAATTTTGACCATACCGGTATGGTCGATTTTGTTAGTTTTTCGGACCCAAAATGAAAACTCACAAAGTTCTCTAAAATCTCAAACTTTGCATATTTTACCCATTCCGCACAAATAAAATGTCTTCAGTAGTCCTTTCTGTATCATTTGAAATCATAAAATCACCAAAAAATTTTGGACCCAAATCTTGAAATTTTGACCATACCGGTATGGTCGATTTTGTTGGTTTTTCGGACCCAAAATGAAAACTCACAAAGTTCTCTAAAATCTCAAACTTTGCATATTTTACCTAGTCCGCACAAGTAATATGTCTCCAGTAGTCCTTTTTGTATCATTTGAAACCATAAAATCGCCAAAGAAATTTGGACCCAAATCTTGAAATTTTGACCATACCGGTATGGTTGATTTTGTTAGTTTTTCGGACCCAAAATGAAAACTCACAAAGTTCTCTAAAATCTCAAACTTTGCATATTTTACCCAGTCCGCACAAATAAAATGTCTTCAGTAGTCCTTTCTGTATCATTTGAAATCATAAAATCGCCAAAAAATTTGGACCCAAATCTTGAAATTTTGACCATACCGGTATGGTCGATTTTGTTAGTTTTTCGGACCCAAAATGAAAATTCACAAAGTTCTCTAAAATCTCAAACTTTGCATATTTTACCTAGTCCGCACAAGTAAAATGTCTCCAGTAGTCCTTTCTGTATCATTTGAAACCACAAAATCGCCAAAAAATTTCGGACCCAAATCTTGAAATTTTGACCATAGCGGTATGGTCGATTTTGTTAGTTTTTCGGACCCAAAATGAAAACTCACAAAGTTCTCTAAAATCTCAAACTTTGCATTTTTACCCAGTCCGCACAAATAAAATGTCTTCAGTAGTCCTTTCTGTATCATTTGAAATCATAAAATCGCCAAAAATCTTTGGACCCAAATCTTGAAATTTTGACCATACCGGTATGGTCGATTTTGTTGGTTTTTTGGACCCAAAATGAAAACTCACAAAATTCTCGATATATCTCAAACTTTGCATATTTTACCCAGTCCGCACAAGTAATATGTCTCCAGTAGTCCTTTTTGTATCATTTGAAACCTTAAAATTACAAAAAAAAATTTGGACCCAAATCTTCAAATTTTGACCATACCAATATGGTCGATTTTGTTAGTTTTTCGGACACAAAATGAAAACTCACAAAGTTCTCTAAAATCTCAAACTTTGCATATTTTACCTAGTCCGCACAAGTAAAATGTCTTCAGTAGTCCTTTCTGTATCATTTGAAACCACAAAATCGCCAAAAAATTTCGGACCCAAATCTTGAAATTTTGACCATACCGGTATAGTTGATTTTGTTAGTTTTTCGGACCCAAAATGAAAACTCACAAAGTTCTCTAAAATCTCAAACTTTGCATATTTTACCCAGTCCGCACGAGTTAAATGTCTTCAGTAGTCCTTTTTGTATCATTTGAAACCATAAAATCGCCAAAAAAATTTGGACCCAAATCTTACAATTTTGACCATACCGGTATGGTTGATTTTGTTAGTTTTTCGGACCCAAAATGAAAACTCACAAAGTTCTCTAAAATCTCAAACTTTGCATATTTTACCCAGTCCGCACAAATAAAATGTCTTCTGTAGTCCTTTCTGTATCATTTGAAATCATAAAATCGCCAAAAAATTTCGGACCCAAATCTTGAAATTTTGACCATACCGGTATGGTCGATTTTGTTGGTTTTTCGGACCCAAAATGAAAACTCACAAAATTCTCGATATATCTCAAACTTTGCATATTTTACCCAGTCCGCACAGATAATATGTCTCCAGTAGTCTTTTCTGTATCATTTGAAACCTTAAAATTGCAAAAAAAAAAATTTGGACCCAAATCTTGAAATTTTGACCATACCGGTATGGTCGATTTTGTTAGTTTTCGGACCCAAAATGAAAACTCACAAAGTTCTGTAAAATCTCAAACTTTGCATATTTTACCTAGTCCGCACAAGTAAAATGTCTCCAGTAGTCCTTTCTGTATCATTTGAAACCACAAAATCCCTAAAAAATTTCGGACCCAAATCTTGAAATTTTGACCATACCGGTATGGTCGATTTTGTTAGTTTTTCGGACCCAAAATGAAAACTCACAAAGTTCTCTAAAATCTCAAACTTTGCATATTTTACCCAGTGCGCACAAGTTAAATGTCTTCAGTAGTCCTTTTTTTATCATTTGAAACCATAAAATCGCCAAAAAAATTTGGACCCAAATCTTGAAATTTTGACCATACCGGTATGGTCGATTTTGTTAGTTTTTCGGACCCAAAATGAAAACTCACAAAGTTCTCTAAAATCTCAAACTTTGCATATTTTACCTAGTCCGCACAAGTAAAATGTCTCCAGTAGTCCTTTCTGTATCATTTGAAACCACAAAATCCCTAAAAAAATTTGGACCCAAATCTTGAAATTTTGACCATACCGGTATGGTCGATTTTGTTAGTTTTTCGGACCCAAAATGAAAACTCACAAAGTTCTCTAAAATCTCAAACTTTGCATATTTTACCCAGTGCGCACAAGTTAAATGTCTTCAGTAGTCCTATTTTTATCATTTGAAACCATAAAATCGCCAAAATAATTTGGACCCAAATCTTGAAATTTTGACCATACCGGTATGGTTGATTTTGTTAGTTTTTCAGACCCAAAATGAAAACTCACAAGTTCTCTAAAATCTCAAACTTTGCATATTTTACCTAGTCCGCACAAGTAAAATGTCTCCAGAAGTCCTTTTTATATCATTTGAAACCACAAAATCGCCAAAAAATTTCGGACCCAAATCTTGAAATTTTGACCATACCGGTATGGTCGATTTTGTTAGTTTTTCGGACCCAAAATGAAAACTCACAAAGTTCTCTAAAATCTCAAACTTTGCATATTTTACCCAGTGCGCACAAGTTAAATGTCTTCAGTAGTCCTATTTTTATCATTTGAAACCATAAAATCGCCAAAATAATTTGGACCCAAATCTTGAAATTTTGACCATACCGGTATGGTTGATTTTGTTAGTTTTTCAGACCCAAAATGAAAACTCACAAAGTTCTCTAAAATCTCAAACTTTGCATATTTTACCTAGTCCGCACAAGTAAAATGTCTCCAGAAGTCCTTTTTATATCATTTGAAACCACAAAATCGCCAAAAAATTTCGGACCCAAATCTTGAAATTTTGACCATACCGGTATGGTCGATTTTGTTAGTTTTTCGGACCCAAAATGAAAACTCACAAAGTTCTCTAAAATCTCAAACTTTGCATATTTTACCCATTCCGCACAAATAAAATGCCTTCAGTAGTCCTTTCTGTATCATTTGAAATCATAAAATCGCAGAAAAATTTTGGACCCAAATCTTGAAATTTTGACCATACCGGTATGGTCGATTTTGTTGGTTTTTCAGACCCAAAATGAAAACTCACAAAATTCTTGATATATCTCAAACTTTGCATATTTTACCCAGTCCGCACAAGTAATATGTCTCCAGTAGTCCTTTCTGTATCATTTGAAACCTTAAAATTGCCAAAAAAAATTTGGACCCAAATCTTGAAATTTTGACCATACCGGTATGGTCGATTTTGTTAGTTTTTCGGACCCAAAATGAAAACTCACAAAGTTCTCTAAAATCTTAAACTTTGCATATTTTACCTAGTCCGCACAAGTAAAATGTCTCCAGTAGTCCTTTTTGTATCATTTGAAACCACAAAATCGCCAAAAAATTTCGGACCCAAATCTTGAAATTTTGACCATACCGGTATGGTTGATTTTGTTAGTTTTTCGGACCCAAAATGAAAACTCACAAAGTTCTCTAAAATCTCAAACTTTGCATATTTTACCCATTCCGCACAAATAAAATGTCTTCAGTAGTCCTTTCTGTTTCATTTGAAATCATAAAATCGCCAAAAAATTTTGGACCCAAATCTTGAAATTTTGACCATACCGGTATGGTCGATTTTGTTGGTTTTTCGGACCCAAAATGAAAACTCACAAAATTCTCGATATATCTCAAACTTTACATATTTTACCCAGTCCGCACAAGTAATATGTCTCCAGTAGTCCTTTCTGTATCATTTGAAACCTTAAAATTGCCAAAAAAAATTTGAACCCAAATCTTGAAATTTTGACCATACTGGTATGGTCGATTTTGTTAGTTTTTCGGACCCAAAATGAAAACTCACAAAGTTCTCTAAAATCTCAAACTTTGCATATTTTACCCATTCCGCACAAATAAAATGCCTTCAGTAGTCCTTTCTGTATCATTTGAAATCATAAAATCGCAGAAAAATTTTGGACCCAAATCTTGAAATTTTGACCATACCGGTATGGTCAATTTTGTTGGTTTTTCAGACCCAAAATGAAAACTCACAAAGTTCTCTAAAATCTCAAACTTTGCATATTTTACCCATTCCGCACAAATAAAATGCCTTCAGTAGTCCTTTCTGTATCATTTGAAATCATAAAATCGCAGAAAAATTTTGGACCCAAATCTTGAAATTTTGACCATACCGGTATGGTCGATTTTATTGGTTTTTCGGACCCAAAATGAAAACTCACAAAATTCTCGATATATCTCAAACTTTGCATATTTTACCCAGTCCGCACAAGTAATATGTCTCCAGTAGTCCTTTCTGTATCATTTGAAACCTTAAAATTGCCAAAAAAAATTTGAACCCAAATCTTGAAATTTTGACCATACTGGTATGGTCGATTTTGTTAGTTTTTCGGACCCAAAATGAAAACTCACAAAGTTCTCTAAAATCTCAAACTTTGCATATTTTACCCATTCCGCACAAATAAAATGCCTTCAGTAGTCCTTTCTGTATCATTTGAAATCATAAAATCGCAGAAAAATTTTGGACCCAAATCTTGAAATTTTGACCATACCGGTATGGTCGATTTTGTTGGTTTTTCAGACCCAAAATGAAAACTCACAAAATTCTCGATATATCTCAAACTTTGCATATTTTACCCAGTCCGCACAAGTAATATGTCTCCAGTAGTCCTTTCTGTATCATTTGAAACCTTAAAATTGCCAAAAAAAATTTGGACCCAAATCTTGAAATTTTGACCATACCGGTATGGTCGATTTTGTTGGTTTTTCGGACCCAAAATGAAAACTCACAAAATTCTTGATATATCTCAAACTTTGCATATTTTACCCAGTCCGCACAAGTAATATGTCTCCAGTAGTCTTTTCTGTATCATTTGAAACCTTAAAATTGCCAAAAAAAATTTGGACCCAAATCTTGAAATTTTGACCATACCGGTATGGTCGATTTTGTTAGTTTTTCGGACCCAAAATGAAAACTCACAAAGTTCTCTAAAATCTCAAACTTTGCATATTTTACCTAGTCCGCACGAGTAAAATGTCTCCAGTAGTCCTTTCTGTATCATTTGAAACCACAAAATCGCCAAAAAATTTCGGACCCAAATCTTGAAATTTTGACCATACCGGTATGGTCGATTTTGTTAGTTTTTCGGACCCAAAATGAAAACTCACAAAGTTCTCTAAAATCTCAAACTTTGCATATTTTACCCAGTCCGCACAAATAAAATGTCTTCAGTAGTCCTTTCTGTATCATTTGAAATCATAAAATCGCCAAAAAATTAGGACCCAAATCTTGAAATTTTGACCATACCGGTATGGTCGATTTTGTTAGTTTTTCGGACCCAAAATGAAAATTCACAAAGTTCTCTAAAATCTCAAACTTTGCATATTTTACCTAGTCCGCACAAGTAAAATGTCTCCAGTAGTCCTTTCTGTATCATTTGAAACCACAAAATCGCCAAAAAATTTCGGACCCAAATCTTGAAATTTTGACCATAGCGGTATGGTCGATTTTGTTAGTTTTTCGGACCCAAAATGAAAACTCACAAAGTTCTCTAAAATCTCAAACTTTGCATTTTTACCCAGTCCGCACAAATAAAATGTCTTCAGTAGTCCTTTCTGTATCATTTGAAATCATAAAATCGCCAAAAATCTTTGGACCCAAATCTTGAAATTTTGACCATACCGGTATGGTCGATTTTGTTGGTTTTTTGGACCCAAAATGAAAACTCACAAAATTCTCGATATATCTCAAACTTTGCATATTTTACCCAGTCCGCACAAGTAATATGTCTCCAGTAGTCCTTTTTGTATCATTTGAAACCTTAAAATTACAAAAAAAAATTTGGACCCAAATCTTCAAATTTTGACCATACCAATATGGTCGATTTTGTTAGTTTTTCGGACACAAAATGAAAACTCACAAAGTTCTCTAAAATCTCAAACTTTGCATATTTTACCTAGTCCGCACAAGTAAAATGTCTTCAGTAGTCCTTTCTGTATCATTTGAAACCACAAAATCGCCAAAAAATTTCGGACCCAAATCTTGAAATTTTGACCATACCGGTATAGTTGATTTTGTTAGTTTTTCGGACCCAAAATGAAAACTCACAAAGTTCTCTAAAATCTCAAACTTTGCATATTTTACCCAGTCCGCACGAGTTAAATGTCTTCAGTAGTCCTTTTTGTATCATTTGAAACCATAAAATCGCCAAAAAAATTTGGACCCAAATCTTACAATTTTGACCATACCGGTATGGTTGATTTTGTTAGTTTTTCGGACCCAAAATGAAAACTCACAAAGTTCTCTAAAATCTCAAACTTTGCATATTTTACCCAGTCCGCACAAATAAAATGTCTTCTGTAGTCCTTTCTGTATCATTTGAAATCATAAAATCGCCAAAAAATTTCGGACCCAAATCTTGAAATTTTGACCATACCGGTATGGTCGATTTTGTTGGTTTTTCGGACCCAAAATGAAAACTCACAAAATTCTCGATATATCTCAAACTTTGCATATTTTACCCAGTCCGCACAGATAATATGTCTCCAGTAGTCTTTTCTGTATCATTTGAAACCTTAAAATTGCAACAAAAAAAATTTGGACCCAAATCTTGAAATTTTGACCATACCGGTATGGTCGATTTTGTTAGTTTTTCGGACCCAAAATGAAAACTCACAAAGTTCTGTAAAATCTCAAACTTTGCATATTTTACCTAGTCCGCACAAGTAAAATGTCTCCAGTAGTCCTTTCTGTATCATTTGAAACCACAAAATCCCTAAAAAATTTCGGACCCAAATCTTGAAATTTTGACCATACCGGTATGGTCGATTTTGTTAGTTTTTCGGACCCAAAATGAAAACTCACAAAGTTCTCTAAAATCTCAAACTTTGCATATTTTACCCAGTGCGCACAAGTTAAATGTCTTCAGTAGTCCTTTTTTTATCATTTGAAACCATAAAATCGCCAAAAAAATTTGGACCCAAATCTTGAAATTTTGACCATACCGGTATGGTCGATTTTGTTAGTTTTTCGGACCCAAAATGAAAACTCACAAAGTTCTCTAAAATCTCAAACTTTGCATATTTTACCTAGTCCGCACAAGTAAAATGTCTCCAGTAGTCCTTTCTGTATCATTTGAAACCACAAAATCCCTAAAAAAATTTGGACCCAAATCTTGAAATTTTGACCATACCGGTATGGTCGATTTTGTTAGTTTTTCGGACCCAAAATGAAAACTCACAAAGTTCTCTAAAATCTCAAACTTTGCATATTTTACCCAGTGCGCACAAGTTAAATGTCTTCAGTAGTCCTATTTTTATCATTTGAAACCATAAAATCGCCAAAATAATTTGGACCCAAATCTTGAAATTTTGACCATACCGGTATGGTTGATTTTGTTAGTTTTTCAGACCCAAAATGAAAACTCACAAAGTTCTCTAAAATCTCAAACTTTGCATATTTTACCTAGTCCGCACAAGTAAAATGTCTCCAGAAGTCCTTTTTATATCATTTGAAACCACAAAATCGCCAAAAAATTTCGGACCCAAATCTTGAAATTTTGACCATACCGGTATGGTCGATTTTGTTAGTTTTTCGGACCCAAAATGAAAACTCACAAAGTTCTCTAAAATCTCAAACTTTGCATATTTTACCCATTCCGCACAAATAAAATGCCTTCAGTAGTCCTTTCTGTATCATTTGAAATCATAAAATCGCAGAAAAATTTTGGACCCAAATCTTGAAATTTTGACCATACCGGTATGGTCGATTTTGTTGGTTTTTCAGACCCAAAATGAAAACTCACAAAATTCTTGATATATCTCAAACTTTGCATATTTTACCCAGTCCGCACAGGTAAAATGTCTCCAGTAGTCCTTTCTGTATCATTTGAAACCACAAAATCCCTAAAAAATTTCGGACCCAAATCTTGAAATTTTGACCATACCGGTATGGTCGATTTTGTTAGTTTTTCGGACCCAAAATTAAAACTCACAAAGTTCTCTAAAATCTCAAACTTTGCATATTTTACCCAGTGCGCACAAGTTAAATGTCTTCAGTAGTCCTTTTTTTATCATTTGAAACCATAAAATCGCCAAAAAAATTTGGACCCAAATCTTGAAATTTTGACCATACCGGTATGGTCGATTTTGTTAGTTTTTCGGACCCAAAATGAAAACTCACAAAGTTCTCTAAAATCTCAAACTTTGCATATTTTACCCAGTCCGCACAAGTTAAATGTCTTCAGTAGTCCTTTTTGTATCATTTGAAACCATAAAATCGCCAAAAAAATTTGGACCCAAATCTTGAAATTTTGACCATACCGGTATGGTTGATTTTGTTAGTTTTTCGGACCCAAAATGAAAACTCACAAAGTTCTCTAAAATCTCAAACTTTGCATATTTTACCCAGTCCGCACAAATAAAATGTCTTCTGTAGTCCTTTCTGTATCATTTGAAATCATAAAATCGCCAAAAATTTGGACCCAAATCTTGAAATTTTGACCATACCGGTATGGTCGATTTTGTTGGTTTTTCGGACCCAAAATGAAAACTCACAAAGTTCTCTAAAATCTCAAACTTTGCATATTTTACCCAGTCCGCACAAGTAATATGTCTCCAGTAGTCTATTCTGTATCATTTGAAACCTTAAAATTGCCAAAAAATTTTTGGACCCAAATCTTGAAATTTTGACCATACCGGTATGGTCGATTTTGTTAGTTTTTCGGACCCAAAATGAAAACTCACAAAGTTCTCTAAAATCTCAAACTTTGCATATTTTACCTAGTCCGCACAAGTAAAATGTCTCCAGTAGTCCTTTCTGTATCATTTGAAACCACAAAATCCCTAAAAAATTTCGGACCCAAATCTTGAAATTTTGACCATACCGGTATGGTCGATTTTGTTAGTTTTTCGGACCCAAAATGAAAACTCACAAAGTTCTCTAAAATCTCAAACTTTGCATATTTTACCCAGTGCGCACAAGTTAAATGTCTTCAGTAGTCCTTTTTTTATCATTTGAAACCATAAAATCGCCAAAAAAATTTGGACCCAAATCTTGAAATTTTGACCATACCGGTATGGTCGATTTTGTTAGTTTTTCGGACCCAAAATGAAAACTCACAAAGTTCTCTAAAATCTCAAACTTTGCATATTTTACCCAGTCCGCACAAGTTAAATGTCTTCAGTAGTCCTTTTTGTATCATTTGAAACCATAAAATCGCCAAAAAAATTTGGACCCAAATCTTGAAATTTTGACCATACCGGTATGGTTGATTTTGTTAGTTTTTCGGACCCAAAATGAAAACTCACAAAGTTCTCTAAAATCTCAAACTTTGCATATTTTACCCAGTCCGCACAAATAAAATGTCTTCTGTAGTCCTTTCTGTATCATTTGAAATCATAAAATCGCCAAAAATTTGGACCCAAATCTTGAAATTTTGACCATACCGGTATGGTCGATTTTGTTGGTTTTTCGGACCCAAAATGAAAACTCACAAAGTTCTCTAAAATCTTAACTTTTGCATATTTTACCCAGTCCGCACAAGTTAAATGTCTTCAGTAGTCCTTTTTGTATCATTTGAAACCATAAAATCGCCAAAAAAATTTGGACCCAAATCTTGAAATTTTGACCATACCGGTATGGTTGATTTTGTTAGTTTTTCGGACCCAAAATGAAAACTCACAAAGTTCTCTAAAATCTCAAACTTTGCATATTTTACCCAGTCCGCACAAATAAAATGTCTTCTGTAGTCCTTTCTGTATCATTTGAAATCATAAAATCGCCAAAAATTTGGACCCAAATCTTGAAATTTTGACCATACCGGTATGGTCGATTTTGTTGGTTTTTCGGACCCAAAATGAAAACTCACAAAATTCTTGATATATCTCAAACTTTGCATATTTTACCCAGTCCGCACAAGTAATATGTCTCCAGTAGTCTATTCTGTATCATTTGAAACCTTAAAATTGCCAAAAAAATTTTAGACCCAAATCTTGAAATTTTGACCATACCGGTATGGTCGATTTTGTTAGTTTTTCGGACCCAAAATGAAAACTCACAAAGTTCTCTAAAATCTCAAACTTTGCATATTTTACCTAGTCCGCACAAGTAAAATGTCTCCAGTAGTCCTTTCTGTATCATTTGAAACCACAAAATCCCTAAAAAATTTCGGACCCAAATCTTGAAATTTTGACCATACCGGTATGGTCGATTTTGTTAGTTTTTCGGACCCAAAATGAAAACTCACAAAGTTCTCTAAAATCTCAAACTTTGCATATTTTACCCAGTGCGCACAAGTTAAATGTCTTCAGTAGTCCTTTTTTTATCATTTGAAACCATAAAATCGCCAAAATAATTTGGACCCAAATCTTGAAATTTTGACCATACCGGTATGGTTGATTTTGTTAGTTTTTCAGACCCAAAATGAAAACTCACAAAGTTCTCTAAAATCTCAAACTTTGCATATTCCACCAGTCCGCACATATAAAATGTCTTCAGTAGTCCTTTCTGTATCATTTGAAATCATAAAATCGCCAAAAAATTTAGACCCAAATCTTGAAATTTTGACCATACCGGTATGGTCGATTTTGTTAGTTTTTCGGACCCAAAATGAAAACTCACAAAGTTCTCTAAAATCTCAAACTTTGCATATTTTACCTAGTCCACACAAGTAAAATGTCTCCAGTAGTCCTTTTTGTATCATTTGAAACCACAAAATCGCCAAAAAATTTCGGACCCAAATCTTGAAATTTTGACCATACCGGTATGGTCGATTTTGTTAGTTTTTCGGACCCAAAATGAAAACTCACAAAGTTCTCTAAAATCTCAAACTTTGCATATTTTACCCATTCCGCACAAATAAAATGCCTTCAGTAGTCCTTTCTGTATCATTTGAAATCATAAAATCGCAGAAAAATTTTGGACCCAAATCTTGAAATTTTGACCATACCGGTATGGTCGATTTTGTTGGTTTTTCGGACCCAAAATGAAAACTCACAAAATTCTCGATATATCTCAAACTTTGCATATTTTACCCAGTCCGCACAAGTAATATGTCTCCAGTAGTCCTTTCTGTATCATTTGAAACCTTAAAATTGCCAAAAAAAAATTGACCCAAATCTTGAAATTTTGACCATACCGGTATAAGTGATTTTGTTAGTTTTTTGGACCCAAAATGAAAACTCACAAAGTTCTCTAAAATCTCAAACTTTGCATATTTTACCCAGTCCGCATAAATAAAATGTCTTCAGTAGTCCTTTTTGTATCATTTGAAATCATAAAATCACCAAAAAATTTGGACCCAAATCTTGAAATTTTGACCATACCGGTATGGTCGATTTTGTTGGTTTTTCGGACCCAAAATGAAAACTCACAAAATTCTCGATATATCTCAAACTTTGCATATTTTACCCAGTCCGCACAAGTAATATGTCTCCAGTAGTCCTTTCTGTATCATTTGAAACCTTAAAATTGCCAAAAAAAAATTTGGACCCAAATCTTGAAATTTTGACCATACCGGTATGGTCGATTTTGTTAGTTTTTCGGACCCAAAATGAAAACTCACAAAGTTCTCTAAAATCTCAAACTTTGCATATTTTACCTAGTCCGCACAAGTAAAATGTCTCCAGTAGTCCTTTCTGTATCATTTGAAACCACAAAATCGCCAAAAAATTTCGGACCCAAATCTTGAAATTTTGACCATACCGGTATGGTTGATTTTGTTAGTTTTTCGGACCCAAAATGAAAACTCACAAAGTTCTCTAAAATCTCAAACTTTGCATATTTTACCTAGTCCGCACAAGTAAAATGTCTCCAGTAGTCCTTTCTGTATCATTTGAAACCACAAAATCCCTAAAAAATTTCGGACCCAAATCTTGAAATTTTGACCATACCGGTATGGTCGATTTTGTTAGTTTTTCGGACCCAAAATGAAAACTCACAAAGTTCTCTAAAATCTCAAACTTTGCATATTTTACCCATTCCGCACAAATAAAATGCCTTCAGTAGTCCTTTCTGTATCATTTGAAATCATAAAATCGCAGAAAAATTTTGGACCCAAATCTTGAAATTTTGACCATACCGGTATGGTCGATTTTGTTGGTTTTTCAGACCCAAAATGAAAACTCACAAAATTCTTGATATATCTCAAACTTTGCATATTTTACCCAGTCCGCACAAGTAAAATGTCTCCAGTAGTCCTTTCTGTATCATTTGAAACCACAAAATCCCTAAAAAATTTCGGACCCAAATCTTGAAATTTTGACCATACCGGTATGGTCGATTTTGTTAGTTTTTCGGACCCAAAATTAAAACTCACAAAGTTCTCTAAAATCTCAAACTTTGCATATTTTACCCAGTGCGCACAAGTTAAATGTCTTCAGTAGTCCTTTTTTTATCATTTGAAACCATAAAATCGCCAAAAAAATTTGGACCCAAATCTTGAAATTTTGACCATACCGGTATGGTCGATTTTGTTAGTTTTTCGGACCCAAAATGAAAACTCACAAAGTTCTCTAAAATCTCAAACTTTGCATATTTTACCCAGTCCGCACAAGTTAAATGTCTTCAGTAGTCCTTTTTGTATCATTTGAAACCATAAAATCGCCAAAAAAATTTGGACCCAAATCTTGAAATTTTGACCATACCGGTATGGTTGATTTTGTTAGTTTTTCGGACCCAAAATTAAAACTCACAAAGTTCTCTAAAATCTCAAACTTTGCATATTTTACCCAGTCCGCACAAATAAAATGTCTTCTGTAGTCCTTTCTGTATCATTTGAAATCATAAAATCGCCAAAAATTTGGACCCAAATCTTGAAATTTTGACCATACCGGTATGGTCGATTTTGTTGGTTTTTCGGACCCAAAATGAAAACTCACAAAGTTCTCTAAAATCTCAAACTTTGCATATTTTACCCAGTCCGCACAAGTAATATGTCTCCAGTAGTCTATTCTGTATCATTTGAAACCTTAAAATTGCCAAAAAAATTTTGGACCCAAATCTTGAAATTTTGACCATACCGGTATGGTCGATTTTGTTAGTTTTTCGGACCCAAAATGAAAACTCACAAAGTTCTCTAAAATCTCAAACTTTGCATATTTTACCTAGTCCGCACAAGTAAAATGTCTCCAGTAGTCCTTTCTGTATCATTTGAAACCACAAAATCCCTAAAAAATTTCGGACCCAAATCTTGAAATTTTGACCATACCGGTATGGTCGATTTTGTTAGTTTTTCGGACCCAAAATGAAAACTCACAAAGTTCTCTAAAATCTCAAACTTTGCATATTTTACCCAGTGCGCACAAGTTAAATGTCTTCAGTAGTCCTTTTTTTATCATTTGAAACCATAAAATCGCCAAAAAAATTTGGACCCAAATCTTGAAATTTTGACCATACCGGTATGGTCGATTTTGTTAGTTTTTCGGACCCAAAATGAAAACTCACAAAGTTCTCTAAAATCTCAAACTTTGCATATTTTACCCAGTCCGCACAAGTTAAATGTCTTCAGTAGTCCTTTTTGTATCATTTGAAACCATAAAATCGCCAAAAAAATTTGGACCCAAATCTTGAAATTTTGACCATACCGGTATGGTTGATTTTGTTAGTTTTTCGGACCCAAAATGAAAACTCACAAAGTTCTCTAAAATCTCAAACTTTGCATATTTTACCCAGTCCGCACAAGTTAAATGTCTTCAGTAGTCCTTTTTGTATCATTTGAAACCATAAAATCGCCAAAAAAATTTGGACCCAAATCTTGAAATTTTGACCATACCGGTATGGTTGATTTTGTTAGTTTTTCGGACCCAAAATGAAAACTCACAAAGTTCTCTAAAATCTCAAACTTTGCATATTTTACCCAGTCCGCACAAATAAAATGTCTTCTGTAGTCCTTTCTGTATCATTTGAAATCATAAAATCGCCAAAAATTTGGACCCAAATCTTGAAATTTTGACCATACCGGTATGGTCGATTTTGTTGGTTTTTCGGACCCAAAATGAAAACTCACAAAGTTCTCTAAAATCTTAACTTTTGCATATTTTACCCAGTCCGCACAAGTTAAATGTCTTCAGTAGTCCTTTTTGTATCATTTGAAACCATAAAATCGCCAAAAAAATTTGGACCCAAATCTTGAAATTTTGACCATACCGGTATGGTTGATTTTGTTAGTTTTTCGGACCCAAAATGAAAACTCACAAAGTTCTCTAAAATCTCAAACTTTGCATATTTTACCCAGTCCGCACAAATAAAATGTCTTCTGTAGTCCTTTCTGTATCATTTGAAATCATAAAATCGCCAAAAATTTGGACCCAAATCTTGAAATTTTGACCATACCGGTATGGTCGATTTTGTTGGTTTTTCGGACCCAAAATGAAAACTCACAAAATTCTTGATATATCTCAAACTTTGCATATTTTACCCAGTCCGCACAAGTAATATGTCTCCAGTAGTCTATTCTGTATCATTTGAAACCTTAAAATTGCCAAAAAAATTTTGGACCCAAATCTTGAAATTTTGACCATACCGGTATGGTCGATTTTGTTAGTTTTTCGGACCCAAAATGAAAACTCACAAAGTTCTCTAAAATCTCAAACTTTGCATATTTTACCTAGTCCGCACAAGTAAAATGTCTCCAGTAGTCCTTTCTGTATCATTTGAAACCACAAAATCCCTAAAAAATTTAGGACCCAAATCTTGAAATTTTGACCATACCGGTATGGTCGATTTTGTTAGTTTTTCGGACCCAAAATGAAAACTCACAAAGTTCTCTAAAATCTCAAACTTTGCATATTTTACCCAGTGCGCACAAGTTAAATGTCTTCAGTAGTCCTTTTTTTATCATTTGAAACCATAAAATCGCCAAAAAAATTTGGACCCAAATCTTGAAATTTTGACCATACCGGTATGGTCGATTTTGTTAGTTTTTCGGACCCAAAATGAAAACTCACAAAGTTCTCTAAAATCTCAAACTTTGCATATTTTACCCAGTCCGCACAAGTTAAATGTCTTCAGTAGTCCTTTTTGTATCATTTGAAACCATAAAATCGCCAAAAAAATTTGGACCCAAATCTTGAAATTTTGACCATACCGGTATGGTTGATTTTGTTAGTTTTTCGGACCCAAAATGAAAACTCACAAAGTTCTCTAAAATCTCAAACTTTGCATATTTTACCCAGTCCGCACAAATAAAATGTCTTCTGTAGTCCTTTCTGTATCATTTGAAATCATAAAATCGCCAAAAATTTGGACCCAAATCTTGAAATTTTGACCATACCGGTATGGTCGATTTTGTTGGTTTTTCGGACCCAAAATGAAAACTCACAAAGTTCTCTAAAATCTTAACTTTTGCATATTTTACCCAGTCCGCACAAGTTAAATGTCTTCAGTAGTCCTTTTTGTATCATTTGAAACCATAAAATCGCCAAAAAAATTTGGACCCAAATCTTGAAATTTTGACCATACCGGTATGGTTGATTTTGTTAGTTTTTCGGACCCAAAATGAAAACTCACAAAGTTCTCTAAAATCTCAAACTTTGCATATTTTACCCAGTCCGCACAAATAAAATGTCTTCTGTAGTCCTTTCTGTATCATTTGAAATCATAAAATCGCCAAAAATTTGGACCCAAATCTTGAAATTTTGACCATACCGGTATGGTCGATTTTGTTGGTTTTTCGGACCCAAAATGAAAACTCACAAAATTCTTGATATATCTCAAACTTTGCATATTTTACCCAGTCCGCACAAGTAATATGTCTCCAGTAGTCTATTCTGTATCATTTGAAACCTTAAAATTGCCAAAAAAATTTTGGACCCAAATCTTGAAATTTTGACCATACCGGTATGGTCGATTTTGTTAGTTTTTCGGACCCAAAATGAAAACTCACAAAGTTCTCTAAAATCTCAAACTTTGCATATTTTACCTAGTCCGCACAAGTAAAATGTCTCCAGTAGTCCTTTCTGTATCATTTGAAACCACAAAATCCCTAAAAAATTTAGGACCCAAATCTTGAAATTTTGACCATACCGGTATGGTCGATTTTGTTAGTTTTTCGGACCCAAAATGAAAACTCACAAAGTTCTCTAAAATCTCAAACTTTGCATATTTTACCCAGTGCGCACAAGTTAAATGTCTTCAGTAGTCCTTTTTTTATCATTTGAAACCATAAAATCGCCAAAATAATTTGGACCCAAATCTTGAAATTTTGACCATACCGGTATGGTTGATTTTGTTAGTTTTTCAGACCCAAAATGAAAACTCACAAAGTTCTCTAAAATCTCAAACTTTGCATATTCCACCAGTCCGCACATATAAAATGTCTTCAGTAGTCCTTTCTGTATCATTTGAAATCATAAAATCGCCAAAAAATTTAGACCCAAATCTTGAAATTTTGACCATACCGGTATGGTCGATTTTGTTAGTTTTTCGGACCCAAAATGAAAACTCACAAAGTTCTCTAAAATCTCAAACTTTGCATATTTTACCTAGTCCGCACAAGTAAAATGTCTCCAGTAGTCCTTTTTGTATCATTTGAAACCACAAAATCGCCAAAAAATTTCGGACCCAAATCTTGAAATTTTGACCATACCGGTATGGTCGATTTTGTTAGTTTTTCGGACCCAAAATGAAAACTCACAAAGTTCTCTAAAATCTCAAACTTTGCATATTTTACCCATTCCGCACAAATAAAATGCCTTCAGTAGTCCTTTCTGTATCATTTGAAATCATAAAATCGCAGAAAAATTTTGGACCCAAATCTTGAAATTTTGACCATACCGGTATGGTCGATTTTGTTGGTTTTTCGGACCCAAAATGAAAACTCACAAAATTCTCGATATATCTCAAACTTTGCATATTTTACCCAGTCCGCACAAGTAATATGTCTCCAGTAGTCCTTTCTGTATCATTTGAAACCTTAAAATTGCCAAAAAAAATTTGGACCCAAATCTTGAAATTTTGACCATACCGGTATGGTCGATTTTGTTAGTTTTTCGGACCCAAAATGAAAACTCACAAAGTTCTCTAAAATCTCAAACTTTGCATATTTTACCCAGTCCGCACAAGTAAAATGTCTCCAGTAGTCCTTTCTGTATCATTTGAAACCACAAAATCCCTAAAAAATTTCGGACCCAAATCTTGAAATTTTGACCATACCGGTATGGTCGATTTTGTTAGTTTTTCGGACCCAAAATTAAAACTCACAAAGTTCTCTAAAATCTCAAACTTTGCATATTTTACCCAGTGCGCACAAGTTAAATGTCTTCAGTAGTCCTTTTTTTATCATTTGAAACCATAAAATCGCCAAAAAAATTTGGACCCAAATCTTGAAATTTTGACCATACCGGTATGGTCGATTTTGTTAGTTTTTCGGACCCAAAATGAAAACTCACAAAGTTCTCTAAAATCTCAAACTTTGCATATTTTACCCAGTCCGCACAAGTTAAATGTCTTCAGTAGTCCTTTTTGTATCATTTGAAACCATAAAATCGCCAAAAAAATTTGGACCCAAATCTTGAAATTTTGACCATACCGGTATGGTTGATTTTGTTAGTTTTTCGGACCCAAAATGAAAACTCACAAAGTTCTCTAAAATCTCAAACTTTGCATATTTTACCCAGTCCGCACAAATAAAATGTCTTCTGTAGTCCTTTCTGTATCATTTGAAATCATAAAATCGCCAAAAATTTGGACCCAAATCTTGAAATTTTGACCATACCGGTATGGTCGATTTTGTTGGTTTTTCGGACCCAAAATGAAAACTCACAAAGTTCTCTAAAATCTCAAACTTTGCATATTTTACCCAGTCCGCACAAGTTAAATGTCTTCAGAAGTCCTTTTTGTATCATTTGAAACCATAAAATCGCCAAAAAAAATTTGACCCAAATCTTGAAATTTTGACCATACCGGTATAGTTGATTTTGTTAGTTTTTTGGACCCAAAATGAAAACTCACAAAGTTCTCTAAAATCTCAAACTTTGCATATTTTACCCAGTCCGCATAAATAAAATGTCTTCAGTAGTCCTTTTTGTATCATTTGAAATCATAAAATCACCAAAAAATTTGGACCCAAATCTTGAAATTTTGACCATACCGGTATGGTCGATTTTGTTGGTTTTTCGGACCCAAAATGAAAACTCACAAAATTCTCGATATATCTCAAACTTTGCATATTTTACCCAGTCCGCACAAGTAATATGTCTCCAGTAGTCCTTTCTGTATCATTTGAAACCTTAAAATTGCCAAAAAAAATTTGGACCCAAATCTTGAAATTTTGACCATACCGGTATGGTCGATTTTGTTAGTTTTTCGGACCCAAAATGAAAACTCACAAAGTTCTCTAAAATCTCAAACTTTGCATATTTTACCTAGTCCGCACAAGTAAAATGTCTCCAGTAGTCCTTTCTGTATCATTTGAAACCACAAAATCGCCAAAAAATTTCGGACCCAAATCTTGAAATTTTGACCATACCGGTATGGTTGATTTTGTTAGTTTTTCGGACCCAAAATGAAAACTCACAAAGTTCTCTAAAATCTCAAACTTTGCATATTTTACCTAGTCCGCACAAGTAAAATGTCTCCAGTAGTCCTTTCTGTATCATTTGAAACCACAAAATCCCTAAAAAATTTCGGACCCAAATCTTGAAATTTTGACCATACCGGTATGGTCGATTTTGTTAGTTTTTCGGACCCAAAATGAAAACTCACAAAGTTCTCTAAAATCTCAAACTTTGCATAATTTACCCAGTGCGCACAAGTTAAATGTCTTCAGTAGTCCTTTTTTTATCATTTGAAACCATAAAATCGCCAAAATAATTTGGACCCAAATCTTGAAATTTTGACCATACCGGTACGGTTGATTTTGTTAGTTTTTCAGACCCAAAATGAAAACTCACAAAGTTCTCTAAAATCTCAAACTTTGCATATTTTACCCAATCCGCACAAGTTAAATGTTTTCAGTAGTCCTTTTTGTATCATTTGAAACCATAAAATCGCCAAAAAAATTTGGACCCAAATCTTGAAATTTTGACCATACCGGTATGGTTGATTTTGTTAGTTTTTCGGACCCAAAATGAAAACTCACAAAGTTCTCTAAAATCTCAAACTTTGCATATTCCACCAGTCCGCACATATAAAATGTCTTCAGTAGTCCTTTCTGTATCATTTGAAATCATAAAATCGCCAAAAAATTTAGACCCAAATCTTGAAATTTTGACCATACCGGTATGGTCGATTTTGTTAGTTTTTCGGACCCAAAATGAAAACTCACAAAGTTCTCTAAAACCTCAAACTTTGCATATTTTACCTAGTCCGCACAAGTAAAATGTCTCCAGTAGTCCTTTTTGTATCATTTGAAACCACAAAATCGCCAAAAAATTTCGGACCCAAATCTTGAAATTTTGACCATACCGGTATGGTCGATTTTGTTAGTTTTTCGGACCCAAAATTAAAACTCACAAAGTTCTCTAAAATCTCAAACTTTGCATATTTTACCCAGTCCGCACAAGTTAAATGTCTTCAGAAGTCCTTTTTGTATCATTTGAAACCATAAAATCGCCAAAAAAAATTTGACCCAAATCTTGAAATTTTGACCATACCGGTATAGTTGATTTTGTTAGTTTTTTGGACCCAAAATGAAAACTCACAAAGTTCTCTAAAATCTCAAACTTTGCATATTTTACCCAGTCCGCATAAATAAAATGTCTTCAGTAGTCCTTTTTGTATCATTTGAAATCATAAAATCACCAAAAAATTTGGACCCAAATCTTGAAATTTTGACCACACCGGTATGGTCGATTTTGTTGGTTTTTCGGACCCAAAATGAAAACTCACAAAATTCTCGATATATCTCAAACTTTGCATATTTTACCCAGTCCGCACAAGTGATATGTCTCCAGTAGTCCTTTCTGTATCATTTGAAACCTTAAAATTGCCAAAAAAAATTTGGACCCAAATCTTGAAATTTTGACCATACCGGTATGGTCGATTTTGTTAGTTTTTCGGACCCAAAATGAAAACTCACAAAGTTCTCTAAAATCTCAAACTTTGCATATTTTACCCAGTCCGCATAAATAAAATGTCTTCAGTAGTCCTTTTTGTATCATTTGAAATCATAAAATCACCAAAAAATTTGGACCCAAATCTTGAAATTTTGACCATACCGGTATGGTCGATTTTGTTGGTTTTTCGGACCCAAAATGAAAACTCACAAAATTCTCGATATATCTCAAACTTTGCATATTTTACCCAGTCCGCACAAGTAATATGTCTCCAGTAGTCCTTTCTGTATCATTTGAAACCTTAAAATTGCCAAAAAAAATTTGGACCCAAATCTTGAAATTTTGACCATACCGGTATGGTCGATTTTGTTAGTTTTTCGGACCCAAAATGAAAACTCACAAAGTTCTCTAAAATCTCAAACTTTGCATATTTTACCTAGTCCGCACAAGTAAAATGTCTCCAGTAGTCCTTTCTGTATCATTTGAAACCACAAAATCGCCAAAAAATTTCGGACCCAAATCTTGAAATTTTGACCATACAGGTATGGTTGATTTTGTTAGTTTTTCGGACCCAAAATGAAAACTCACAAAGTTCTCTAAAATCTCAAACTTTGCATATTTTACCTAGTCCGCACAAGTAAAATGTCTCCAGTAGTCCTTTCTGTATCATTTGAAACCACAAAATCCCTAAAAAATTTCGGACCCAAATCTTGAAATTTTGACCATACCGGTATGGTCGATTTTGTTAGTTTTTCGGACCCAAAATGAAAACTCACAAAGTTCTCTAAAATCTCAAACTTTGCATAATTTACCCAGTGCGCACAAGTTAAATGTCTTCAGTAGTCCTTTTTTTATCATTTGAAACCATAAAATCGCCAAAATAATTTGGACCCAAATCTTGAAATTTTGACCATACCGGTACGGTTGATTTTGTTAGTTTTTCAGACCCAAAATGAAAACTCACAAAGTTCTCTAAAATCTCAAACTTTGCATATTTTACCCAATCCGCACAAGTTAAATGTCTTCAGTAGTCCTTTTTGTATCATTTGAAACCATAAAATCGCCAAAAAAATTTGGACCCAAATCTTGAAATTTTGACCATACCGGTATGGTTGATTTTGTTAGTTTTTCGGACCCAAAATGAAAACTCACAAAGTTCTCTAAAATCTCAAACTTTGCATATTCCACCAGTCCGCACATATAAAATGTCTTCAGTAGTCCTTTCTGTATCATTTGAAATCATAAAATCGCCAAAAAATTTAGACCCAAATCTTGAAATTTTGACCATACCGGTATGGTCGATTTTGTTAGTTTTTCGGACCCAAAATGAAAACTCACAAAGTTCTCTAAAATCTCAAACTTTGCATATTTTACCTAGTCCGCACAAGTTAAATGTCTTCAGAAGTCCTTTTTGTATCATTTGAAACCATAAAATCGCCCAAAAAAATTTGACCCAAATCTTGAAATTTTGACCATACCGGTATAGTTGATTTTGTTAGTTTTTTGGACCCAAAATGAAAACTCACAAAGTTCTCTAAAATCTCAAACTTTGCATATTTTACCCAGTCCGCATAAATAAAATGTCTTCAGTAGTCCTTTTTGTATCATTTGAAATCATAAAATCACCAAAAAATTTGGACCCAAATCTTGAAATTTTGACCATACCGGTATGGTCGATTTTGTTGGTTTTTCGGACCCAAAATGAAAACTCACAAAATTCTCGATATATCTCAAACTTTGCATATTTTACCCAGTCCGCACAAGTAATATGTCTCCAGTAGTCCTTTCTGTATCATTTGAAACCTTAAAATTGCCAAAAAAAATTTGGACCCAAATCTTGAAATTTTGACCATACCGGTATGGTCGATTTTGTTAGTTTTTCGGACCCAAAATGAAAACTCACAAAGTTCTCTAAAATCTCAAACTTTGCATATTTTACCTAGTCCGCACAAGTAAAATGTCTCCAGTAGTCCTTTCTGTATCATTTGAAACCACAAAATCGCCAAAAAATTTCGGACCCAAATCTTGAAATTTTGACCATACCGGTATGGTTGATTTTGTTAGTTTTTCGGACCCAAAATGAAAACTCACAAAGTTCTCTAAAATCTCAAACTTTGCATATTCCACCAGTCCGCACATATAAAATGTCTTCAGTAGTCCTTTCTGTATCATTTGAAATCATAAAATCGCCAAAAAAATTTGACCCAAATCTTGAAATTTTGACCATACCGGTATGGTCGATTTTGTTAGTTTTTCGGACCCAAAATGAAAATTCACAAAGTTCTCTAAAATCTCAAACTTTGCATATTTTACCTAGTCCGCACAAGTAAAATGTCTCCAGTAGTCCTTTCTGTATCATTTGAAACCACAAAATTGCCAAAAAAAATTTGGACCCAAATCTTGAAATTTTGACCATACCGGTATGGTCGATTTTGTTAGTTTTTCGGACCCAAAATGAAACTCACAAAGTTCTCTAAAATCTCAAACTTTGCATATTTTACCTAATCCGCACAAGTAAAATGTCGCCAGTAGTCCTTTCTGTATCATTTGAAACCATAAAATCGCCAAAAAAATTTGGACCAAAATCTTGAAATTTTGACCATACCGGTATGGTTGATTTTGTTAGTTTTTCGGACCCAAAATGAAAACTCACAAAGTTCTCTAAAATCTCAAACTTTGCATATTTTACCCAGTCCGCACAAATAAAATGTCTTCTGTAGTCCTTTCTGTATCATTTGAAATCATAAAATCGCCAAAAAATTTGGACCCAAATCTTGAAATTTTGACCATACCGGTATGGTCGATTTTGTTGGTTTTTCGGACCCAAAATGAAAACTCACAAAATTCTCGATATATCTCAAACTTTGCATATTTTACCCAGTCCGCACAAGTAATATGTCTCCAGTAGTCCTTTCTGTATCATTTGAAACCTTAAAATTGCCAAAAAAAATTTGGACCCAAATCTTGAAATTTTGACCATACTGGTATGGTCGATTTTGTTAGTTTTTCGGACCCAAAATGAAAACTCACAAAGTTCTCTAAAATCTCAAACTTTGCATATTTTACCTAGTCCGCACAAGTTAAATGTCTTCAGAAGTCCTTTTTGTATCATTTGAAACCATAAAATCGCCAAAAAAAATTTGACCCAAATCTTGAAATTTTGACCATACCGGTATAGTTGATTTTGTTAGTTTTTTGGACCCAAAATGAAAACTCACAAAGTTCTCTAAAATCTCAAACTTTGCATATTTTACCCAGTCCGCATAAATAAAATGTCTTCAGAAGTCCTTTTTGTATCATTTGAAACCATAAAATCGCCAAAAAAAAATTTGACCCAAATCTTGAAATTTTGACCATACCGGTATAGTTGATTTTGTTAGTTTTTTGGACCCAAAATGAAAACTCACAAAGTTCTCTAAAATCTCAAACTTTGCATATTTTACCCAGTCCGCATAAATAAAATGTCTTCAGTAGTCCTTTTTGTATCATTTGAAATCATAAAATCACCAAAAAATTTGGACCCAAATCTTGAAATTTTTACCATACTGGTATGGTCGATTTTGTTAGTTTTTCGGACCCAAAATGAAAACTCACAAAGTTCTCTAAAATCTCAAACTTTGCATATTTTACCTAGTCCGCACAAGTAAAATGTCTCCAGTAGTCCTTTCTGTATCATTTGAAACCACAAAATCGCCAAAAAATTTCGGACCCAAATCCTGAAATTTTGACCATACCGGTATGGTTGATTTTGTTAGTTTTTCGGACCCAAAATGAAAACTCACAAAGTTCTCTAAAATCTCAAACTTTGCATATTTTACCTAGTCCGCACAAGTAAAATGTCTCCAGTAGTCCTTTCTGTATCATTTGAAACCACAAAATCGCCAAACAATTTCGGACCCAAATCTTGAAATTTTGACCATACCGGTATGGTCGATTTTGTTAGTTTTTCGGACCCAAAATGAAAACTCACAAAGTTCTCTAAAATCTCAAACTTTGCATATTTTACCCAATCCGCACAAGTTAAATGTCTTCAGTAGTCCTTTCTGTATCATTTGAAACCACAAAATCGCCAAAAAATTTCGGACCCAAATCCTGAAATTTTGACCATACCGGTATGGTTGATTTTGTTAGTTTTTCGGACCCAAAATGAAAACTCACAAAGTTCTCTAAAATCTCAAACTTTGCATATTTTACCTAGTCCGCACAAGTAAAATGTCTCCAGTAGTCCTTTCTGTATCATTTGAAACCACAAAATCGCCAAACAATTTCGGACCCAAATCTTGAAATTTTGACCATACCGGTATGGTCGATTTTGTTAGTTTTTCGGACCCAAAATGAAAACTCACAAAGTTCTCTAAAATCTCAAACTTTGCATATTTTACCCAATCCGCACAAGTTAAATGTCTTCAGTAGTCCTTTTTGTATCATTTGAAACCATAAAATCGCCAAAGAAATTTTGACCCAAATCTTGAAATTTTGACCATACCGGTATGGTCGATTTTGTTGGTTTTTCGGACCCAAAATGAAAACTCACAAAATTCTCGATATATCTCAAACTTTGCATATTTTACCCAGTCCGCACAAGTAATATGTCTCCAGTAGTCCTTTCTGTATCATTTGAAACCTTAAAATTGCCAAAAAAAATTTGGACCCAAATCTTGAAATTTTGACCATACTGGTATGGTCGATTTTGTTAGTTTTTCGGACCCAAAATGAAAACTCACAAAGTTCTCTAAAATCTCAAACTTTGCATATTTTACCCAGTCCGCACAAGTTAAATGTCTTCAGAAGTCCTTTTTGTATCATTTGAAACCATAAAATCGCCAAAAAAAATTTGACCCAAATCTTGAAATTTTGACCATACCGGTATAGTTGATTTTGTTAGTTTTTTGGACCCAAAATGAAAACTCACAAAGTTCTCTAAAATCTCAAACTTTGCATATTTTACCCAGTCCGCATAAATAAAATGTCTTCAGTAGTCCTTTTTGTATCATTTGAAATCATAAAATCACCAAAAAATTTGGACCCAAATCTTGAAATTTTGACCATACCGGTATGGTCGATTTTGTTGGTTTTTCGGACCCAAAATGAAAACTCACAAAATTCTCGATATATCTCAAACTTTGCATATTTTACCCAGTCCGCACAAGTAATATGTCTCCAGTAGTCCTTTCTGTATCATTTGAAACCTTAAAATTGCCGAAAAAAATTTGGACCCAAATCTTGAAATTTTGACCATACCGGTATGGTCGATTTTGTTAGTTTTTCGGACCCAAAATGAAAACTCACAAAGTTCTCTAAAATCTCAAACTTTGCATATTTTACCCAATTCGCACAAGTTAAATGTCTTCAGTAGTCCTTTTTGTATCATTTGAAACCATAAAATCGCCAAAGAAATTTTGACCCAAATCTTGAAATTTTGACCATACCGGTATGGTTGATTTTGTTAGTTTTTCGGACCCAAAATGAAAACTCACAAAGTTCTCTAAAATCTCAAACTTTGCATATTTTACCCAGTCCGCACAAGTTAAATGTCTTCAGAAGTCCTTTTTGTATCATTTGAAACCATAAAATCGCCAAAAAAAATTTGACCCAAATCTTGAAATTTTGACCATACCGGTATAGTTGATTTTGTTAGTTTTTTGGACCCAAAATGAAAACTCACAAAGTTCTCTAAAATCTCAAACTTTGCATATTTTACCCAGTCCGCATAAATAAAATGTCTTCAGTAGTCCTTTTTGTATCATTTGAAATCATAAAATCACCAAAAAATTTGGACCCAAATCTTGAAATTTTGACCATACCGGTATGGTCGATTTTGTTGGTTTTTCGGACCCAAAATGAAAACTCACAAAATTCTCGATATATCTCAAACTTTGCATATTTTACCCAGTCCGCACAAGTAATATGTCTCCAGTAGTCCTTTCTGTATCATTTGAAACCTTAAAATTGCCAAAAAAAATTTGGACCCAAATTTTGAAATTTTGACCATACCGGTATGGTCGATTTTGTTAGTTTTTCGGACCCAAAATGAAAACTCACAAAGTTCTCTAAAATCTCAAACTTTGCATATTTTACCTAGTCCGCACAAGTAAAATGTCTCCAGTAGTCCTTTCTGTATCATTTGAAACCACAAAATCGCCAAAAAATTTCGGACCCAAATCTTGAAATTTTGACCATACCGGTATGGTTGATTTTGTTAGTTTTTCGGACCCAAAATGAAAACTCACAAAGTTCTCTAAAATCTCAAACTTTGCATATTCCACCAGTCCGCACATATAAAATGTCTTCAGTAGTCCTTTCTGTATCATTTGAAATCATAAAATCGCCAAAAAAATTTGACCCAAATCTTGAAATTTTGACCATACCGGTATGGTCGATTTTGTTAGTTTTTCGGACCCAAAATGAAAATTCACAAAGTTCTCTAAAATCTCAAACTTTGCATATTTTACCTAGTCCGCACAAGTAAAATGTCTCCAGTAGTCCTTTCTGTATCATTTGAAACCACAAAATTGCCAAAAAAAATTTGGACCCAAATCTTGAAATTTTGACCATACCGGTATGGTCGATTTTGTTAGTTTTTCGGACCCAAAATGAAACTCACAAAGTTCTCTAAAATCTCAAACTTTGCATATTTTACCCAGTCCGCACAAATAAAATGTCTTCTGTAGTCCTTTCTGTATCATTTGAAATCATAAAATCGCCAAAAATTTGGACCCAAATCTTGAAATTTTGACCATACCGGTATGGTCGATTTTGTTGGTTTTTCGGACCCAAAATGAAAACTCACAAAATTCTTGATATATCTCAAACTTTGCATATTTTACCCAGTCCGCACAAGTAATATGTCTCCAGTAGTCTATTCTGTATCATTTGAAACCTTAAAATTGCCAAAAAAATTTTGGACCCAAATCTTGAAATTTTGACCATACCGGTATGGTCGATTTTGTTAGTTTTTCGGACCCAAAATGAAAACTCACAAAGTTCTCTAAAATCTCAAACTTTGCATATTTTACCTAGTCCGCACAAGTAAAATGTCTCCAGTAGTCCTTTCTGTATCATTTGAAACCACAAAATCCCTAAAAAATTTAGGACCCAAATCTTGAAATTTTGACCATACCGGTATGGTTGATTTTGTTAGTTTTTCGGACCCAAAATGAAAACTCACAAAGTTCTCTAAAATCTCAAACTTTGCATATTCCACCAGTCCGCACATATAAAATGTCTTCAGTAGTCCTTTCTGTATCATTTGAAATCATAAAATCGCCAAAAAAATTTGACCCAAATCTTGAAATTTTGACCATACCGGTATGGTCGATTTTGTTAGTTTTTCGGACCCAAAATGAAAATTCACAAAGTTCTCTAAAATCTCAAACTTTGCATATTTTACCTAGTCCGCACAAGTAAAATGTCTCCAGTAGTCCTTTCTGTATCATTTGAAACCACAAAATTGCCAAAAAAAATTTGGACCCAAATCTTGAAATTTTGACCATACCGGTATGGTCGATTTTGTTAGTTTTTCGGACCCAAAATGAAACTCACAAAGTTCTCTAAAATCTCAAACTTTGCATATTTTACCTAGTCCGCACAAGTAAAATGTCGCCAGTAGTCCTTTCTGTATCATTTGAAACCACAAAATCGCCAAAAAAATTCGGACCAAAATCTTGAAATTTTGACCATACCGGTATAGTTGATTTTGTTAGTTTTTCGGACCCAAAATGAAAACTCACAAAGTTCTCTAAAATCTCAAACTTTGCATATTTTACCCAGTCCGCACAAATAAAATGTCTTCTGTAGTCTTTTCTGTATCATTTGAAATCATAAAATCGCCAAAAAATTTGGACCCAAATCTTGAAATTTTGACCATACCGGTATGGTCGATTTTGTTGGTTTTTCGGACCCAAAATGAAAACTCACAAAATTCTCGATATATCTCAAACTTTGCATATTTTACCCAGTCCGCACAAGTAATATGTCTCCAGTAGTCTTTTCTGTATCATTTGAAACCTTAAAATTGCAAAAAAAAAATTTTGGACCCAAATCTTGAAATTTTGACCATACCGGTATGGTCGATTTTGTTAGTTTTTCGGACCCAAAATGAGAACTCACAAAGTTCTCTAAAATCTCAAACTTTGCATGTTTTACCTAGTCCGCACAAGTAAAATGTCTCCAGTAGTCCTTTCTGTATCATTTGAAACCACAAAATCCCTAAAAAATTTCGGACCCAAATCTTGAAATTTTGACCATACCGGTATGGTCGATTTTGTTAGTTTTTCGGACCCAAAATTAAAACTTACAAATTTTTTAGTGAATCTCAACATATGGCTAATTTACCTTGTCCGCACAAGTAAAATGTCTGCAGTAGTCCGTTTTGTATCATTTGAAACCATAAAATCGTCAACAAATTTTGGACCCAAATCTTGGAACTTTGACCATACCGGTATGGTAGTTTTTGTTCGTTTTTTGGACCCAAAATGAAAACTCACAAAATTCTCTAAAATCTTGAACTTTGCATATTAAACCCAGTCCGCACATTTTACAGGTTAGCAAGAAATTAGGCATCCAGCTTTTCATGTTTACCATAGATTGCATTGTTGCATCAGTCATTTGCTTATAGTCAAGCATGATTTTTCTGTGCTTGCGGTTAACAGCACTATGTAGTAGAAATCACACAGTAAGCACAAAACCGGAGCTCTTTGAAATTGGCCCCTGGTATTACCACAAACTGAAACTAAAACAATTACTGAAATCGTTTCTCACCTGTCTATTTTTCCCAGCGCCCAAAGTCAGTGATGGTGCCACCCCTGTGGATGAGCCAAAGGATAGTGCTAGCGGCAAGGGAAGTAAGACAGGCTCACCCATCAGATCTTCTCTAATACTTGGTAGAGGTGCTGAAGGGACCCCAGCCACGCCACCCACAGCCTCCAAAGCTGCTTGTGAGTTTCCTTATCAACCCCCGCCCCCCAGCCCCTTGCTTTTAACATCCAGGAAAGGATCAATCAGTATTCTTCTGATTTTGCTTTCTTTCTTTTCTGTACAGTCATTTCATTATTGTTTTTCTTATTCACTTGTTATTTATAGTTCTCTTTTTTTCCGACTATTTGTTTGTCCTTTTTTTGTTTTTACCTCAACCAATCTTGATATCTTCCCCATGTAGGGCTCACCCTTAACACTATCCCGGCATACATTGTCTAGTAAAAAACTGTTACAGGCTAGTAAAAACTACTTCTCAACTTGCCCTGTCGGCTACTAAAAACTGTGCACAACCTGTTTGTTTAAAATGCCCGTATTTCCTCCTTTTCAGATGTGAACAACAAATCTTCTAAATGTGTTGATTTATTTTCGGAGAATGCAACTTCATTTGACCATTAAACTGATTGTGATGACTACCAATATACATCAGAAAGATACTTTTATGACAAAACATGTTTAAAATCTGGGCTACTAAAAACTTCACATTTTACTAGCCCAGTGGGCTTCTTTACAAAAAGCGTAAGCACAAGTCCTGCCATGTGTTTATGCTCTTTGTACAATAGCCAACTTCTACCACCCCCATCTCCTTTCTGATAATGCCTCTTTGTCCACCTTCCACATCTTCTGTCTGCTCTCTGCTCTTTGCTTTTCACTTCATAGCGATTTTTTTCTCCGGACTGCTCCTGTGTCTGTTGTGTTGTCATGTTGCCTTTGGGCAAGAGTCTACCAGGGTCAGACCGTGAGGCAGACACCACTGAAAATAAAAAAATTCAAAAACCCTTGTGTTTTATTGCTTGATACTGTCAATTTGAATCTTTGCTTCTCTACTTCATTTCTTGAATAAAGCTGTTAAGCAGAAATTAACTGCTAAGCAAAAGTAGCAGGGTACCAGTCGCAAGATTTTTAATGACATGGCCTTTTGGCTGGTTACCTGTTTCTGTTAAACAAGATTCGTTGATTGTACTCAAATTTTGTGATGTCAGCTCAATGAAATTCGCCCATGTATGGTATTAGGTGAAAAGTTTTACTAGTTTTGGTATTTTCATTGGTTCTTCTGATGTAAGTTGCACTCATTTTATTTCTCTATTTCTTCTCTGCAAACTAAGTTTCTCGCTGTTTTTTATTCCTCAGTCTTAGCACAGCAGCCCAAAGGTTCTCCGTCCGTGATGCGCGATCCGCGGACCGGTAAGGTGATCCAAGTGCGCAACACCCACGCCATCAACGTGTGGCGTCGTGTTAAGGGGAAGCTTGATGGCCGAGACCCTGACCCTTCAAAGAGACTTAGTATACCAGAACAGGTGGGTTGGAAAAGGATTAGAGTAGGCTAGTGGATTAAGAGAGATAATCTCTGTAGGGGAGCAGATGCTGAGAGACAATGTCTGTGGTTCTCAAGAAAGCTTCGAACCATTACACAACTCAACCGCTGTAAGATAGAAATTAACGTTGACTAGTAAACTTGCGGGTACAATCATGTGTAAATATTTGTTGAGAGGAATGTTGGCTCTAAAAAGGGCCGGTGTGGTCTTGACGTTTGGAACGGTATATTCTGCTCGTCTTCAGGACATTGCTGGGACTGCTGTTGATACTGAGGCTTAAGTGTTCTGAGTATGTGGTGGGTTCTGAGAATGTTGGGCGTACAAACATAAGTAAATCTCATTGGGGTAGAGTGTTGGCTCTGAGAAGAGCCGTTCTGTGGTCTCGATGTTTCAAATGGTATACTCTACTCGTTTTCAAGAGATTACCGTTCAGAGTATACTGTTTGAAACGTTGAGACCACAACTGCTCTTTTCAGAGCCAACACTCCTCCCAAAAGAGATTTACACATGGTTATACCTGCAAGTTTAGTAGTAGTTGTTACTTTCTACTATCCACACCATGAAATGCTTCAAACACGATTTAGCAACGTGAGACTTTGGAAAGTGGCAGCTTAAATACCAGGGCCCAATTTCATAGAGCTGCTTAAGCACAAAAAGTAGCTAAGCACAACAAAATTGTGCTTACCAAAGTAAGGTTACCAGCCAAGCTACCATGTCACATGTACAATTTGTGACTGGTATCCTGCTCATTTCTGCTTAGCAGACAATTGTTAAGCAATGAGCATGCACACGTTTCTGAGAACCATGGATTAAGCTGGTAAGTCTGCTGCCACCAAGTGGCGCAGAAAGTCTCCGATGGTATGGTTCTTGATAAAGCTACTCACTACTGTACAACCCAAATCCCTGACAGTGATAGGTGGCCAGTAGCTATGACTTTGTCAAGTCATTAGTTAAGATTCATTTGTTTTAGTCGGATTATGATAGTTGTTCTTCTAAGTTTGTGACTTCTTATTCTCACTGTCTTTGTTGTAATGGCTTGCTGAGATAATTGTATTCTGTGCGCCTAAATTAATAAATGACTAGATTAGATTAGAATAAATTAGATTAGATCCCACTCCAAATTTATGAGCTCTCTCTGGTACATCAAGATCTTAAACTATGCATTAAAAATGTGGAATGCTTACAGTCGCATTATAAAACGGACTATTCACAGTTTTTTTCAGACAACTCGGTGAAAGTATTGAGTAAACAGTGTTTTAACACACATCCGTGTATCTGTGTTCACAAAATAATGTTCTTTATCATCTATTAAAATCGCTGCTAAAATATTGGATTCAAACTGCCTCTAACTACCGGGCAATCTCAGTGGTCTAGCAGTAAAGACGTCTGCTTTAGAATGGCTAAGGTCACAGACTTTTTTCTCATGGGACTCGCGGAAAGTGGATGAGCATACAATGCTTAACACGCATCGGTTTGTGGGTAAAACACAAAAATATAGTCATCCCAGTTGTCATAGGGTTCTTATTTTTTTTATATTAAAGGATACTCCACCTTTTGTTGCAAAGGCCATATATGAATTGTACAGCTACGCCTCCATTGTTGCTAAAGGTGATGTTAAGTACGTCCTATACTTCAACGCATGATGACACAGTTATCCAGCCTTAGCTGTAGCCGTCAATTCAGTCACGGCCTTATTTCCATTCTTGCTCTGATCCTCCTCCCCGTTTAGGTGGACTTTGTGATCAAGGAAGCTACAAGCCTAGACAACCTGGCTACACTCTACGAAGGCTGGACAGCATGGGTCTGAACAAGACACCAACAACCTGTGGTGTTATGAAAACAAAGTACAAATGGATACAGACAGTCTCCCCCAAGGAAAACCATCCAGGTGGTCACATACAGCCGGATCAAACTTGTTCCAACCGGTTCCAGCTAGGTACCACCTCAACATAAAGTTACAAAATCCCCGACAACATGCCTAGCTAGCTATGGAAAGTGGCAGGAGGCGGTTGTCCTAGGGTTGTATAACAGCAAGGTACTTGGGAGGATTTATAAAAAAAAGGTAGAGTGGCGTCCCCTCTTTAAAGGTATGTCCGCAGTTATCAAAAGCATTTTTAGTTGTCTCATCTGGAGGCCAGACAGTCACTTTAAAGAGCGGGATGTGATGGTCGGATTGCAACCAATTTGGCAAGACCCAAGTTTGGAATATCGTCTATCCATCCACAACAAAATTAGACAATTCCGGGGAACCATACATGAACAAAATCAAGTGCGTTGGTCCCCCGGGGGGAATCCGTCCCCTTGTCTGATTAGTAAAGGGCGTTGCAGAGAGAGATTCAAATCTGATGTTTGTTCTTGTTATTTTGGGAACAGTGTTTTCGTCAGTTGAGGTTTTTTTTTGTTTATGACACGAAAAACTGGGTTAGTTTTAGCAGTTAAAATATGTTGAACATTTATTCCGACGCTATATTACTCGGGATTCTAGTCATTTGAATCGATGAGAAACATGTTTACATTGGATGAGTAGAGATTGGAAGGTAACTTTTAGATTCCAGAACTCGAATTCTAGGGAAGAGTTAATATCTTGCTCTCTTGCCTGCTAGTTTCTTAGCATGGAGAGCTGTTGCTGAGTGGATAGTTGTTACTAGCCAGAGTGATGCGTTAAATACATTGTTGTGACTGGTGCCCTGGTAATTTCTTGCTTAGTGAATAAAATCGCTAAGCAAAATGATGTCCTTAAAATTGGGCCCATGTCTCTGTCTCCCATAGCAGCTTCACCTTAGGGTTAATATCATCTGGAAAGCCTTCAAGCTAGTTGACAAAACTAGAATAGGCCAAAAGGTTGGCGTTCATGATTGTTTAGAAACGGTCTTTTGTTTGGTTTCAATCGCTACCATGGTTTACTTGCCAGAGGAATGTCAGCACATTGTTTTTTGTACATCCTACCTTTTTAAATTAAAACTTACTCCCTTGGCCTTTTTTGCCTAAAGAAGTCCTCAATCCTCTAATATCGTCCTCTCCTATGTCACTCCAAATTGTTTGAACTTGGATAAGATTGGAATGCCTGAGCCAGTGATATGCCCTTTTTATTTGGGCCTACAACCCTCAGTCCTGAATCCTTAATTTCAGCAAACAGGATATAGAAGGATTTGGAAGGGTAAAGGTTAATCCCATCTTCCTTGATTTACTGGGGTCCTTCATCGCCCTGACAAAACACAACTCCAACTCAACACCCAAACTGTTGGACTCTTGATTATGGTGGTATCCCTGATCTAATGTAAAGCATGATAAGTTTTTACTAGTGCGGTCCTAAGACAAACACAACCCAGCGCAACATGCAGTCGGATTTAGAAGGGTTTTCGCCCTTGGATTGACTGGGATCCTTACTCACTCTGCCAACTCCAACTCAACACCCAAACTGCTGGACTCTTGATGGTAGTATCACTGATCCCATGTGAAGCATGATTTGCCAGTACAGTCCTCAGTCCAACAGAATCCAACATAACATGCAGTTGGATTTGGAAGGGTATTCTCCCATATCAAACTGATATCACTCATCAAGGCAGTGGAATGAATTAACCCTCTAGATGTACACACATTGTCTGATATTTCTGGAGCTGTATCTTGATTTACAGATGAAAGCAAGAACTACAGAGTGACTCAAAACTATTTAATTTAACATTAAAAAGTGTAAGTGGACAGTGGCGTAGCAAGGGTTCCTGGCATACCAAGGGTTCCTGGCATAGCAATAATTCCTGGTAAAGCAAGGGTTTTTGGCATAGCAATGGTTCCTGGTGAAGCAAGGGTTCCTGGTGAAGCAAGGGTTCCTGGCGAAGCAATTGTTCCTGGCATAGCAAGGGTTCCTGGCATAGCAAGCATTCCTCATTAAAGCTAGGGTTCCTGGCGAACAGGGGCAAGGTCAGAGAACGATGCCTGTTCACTTTACTTTGTTTTTAAAAAAGGTAGCATTGTTTTGAGATATGAGTCAAATCCATAGGGTTAAATATAAGTCACAATTCTGAGAGGCACTTTCATTGCAAGGTGGATATCATCCTCCTAAAACAAGTGGTTACAAAAGATTTGGAAGATATGGCACCCAAGGAGGCTGCTGGGAGCATGGAGGTGACACCATGTTGTTAGATCTGTTTTGAGTAACTGTGGTTCCGAAAAGAACTAGTGTGGACCCAACGTTTCGGACAGTAGGCCTATACTCTGTCTGTCATCAGGAGACATGCTAAACAGGAAATATCTGAATCAAGGAACACAGATGTCTAATGAAATTTAGACCTGTGCGACGCAGCGTGTAATTCTTTGGACCGTATGTTAAATCAGAGCCGTGAAATTGTCCGCTGGTCTTTCCGACTCAGCGCTAGTCCAGGCAACATTCACAGGGCGTAACAGCATGTAACCTCTCTCAGGTGGAAATGTGGAAATCTTGAAATGTCCTTGAGACGTTTCGGTTTTTGTCATCTTTTCCATTCCTAACCAGGTGAGCAAATCAAGAGCTTAGCCTCTTGTCTGTCCAATGTAAACATGGAATAGAAAAGGGGTTTTCCCCTTGTCAATCTTTGTTATTTCTTGTCATGTTTTTTTTCTTCCCATGCTTGATGGACAAAAAGTTTCAAACAGTTTACATTTTTGAGTTAATAATTTTGATCGATTTAAAACATTCCAGTGACGTTCCTGAAAGGGCTGATTTTAAAAATCGATGAAAATCTAAGAGTATTTTGGGAATGGGTCCAAAATGTTTTCTCAAAAGGGAAGACATATAAAAAAAGGTTGAAATGTGCAGATGGAGCTTTGAGATGAATTTTAAAATGGAGCTAAAATGCGGTGTTGATGAGGAAAAACCAATACAGTGGAAAGAAACTAAATTTGTTTTGTACATTTTCTTAATGGATCTGGAAAGATAATTTGAATGTTCTATTAGCCCGAACATCCCCAATTCCTCCAAAATCCAACTCTTAGTTTTGATGAATCAAGTTCATCAATACTGTAATGACCATGGTCAGCTCTGGCCAGGCTCTGGGCCGGGCTCTGGGCCATGCTCTGGGCCGGGCTCTGGGCCATGCTCTGGGCCGGGCTCTGGGCCATGCTCTGGGCCGGGCTCTAGGCTAGGTTCTAGGCCAGGCTCTAGGCTAGGCTCTGGGGCAGGCTTTGGGGCAGTTTTTGGGAAAAGCTTGGACTTCTGTTTGGTTAACCATCAGCTGAAGGATTTTGATCGATTCAGGAATGTTTAACATATTCAGGGAGTTTTGGTTAAACTGGAATATGTCTTTTGCGAACTGAGATGTTACTCGGGTAGCTTTTGCAGAAAAGTTCAAAGGGCACAAAATATTCTTGATTGCTAATAGTAGCAACAAATTCGTGTTTTGTCATCATATCGTAATATAATACGTGTAGTTGGTGTAATTTATGCATGGCTTTAGATGTAGCATCACATTACAGTGCAAGTTAAAGGCATTGTTTAATTATTATGTTGTAATGTTTATGGGTAATGTTGGGAGGATACACCTGTCTGGTTTAATCCATTCTTTATTTGATAGAAACATCAAGCACCTGTTCCAAACACCAGCTCTGGCTGTGGTTTAGTCTCTGTCAGTTTTACTGAGGTTCATGCTGAAAGTCCACAGTCAAAATAGACAGCAGTGCCACCCAGGGGTGTGATTTTTCAGGTTTTCTTTCTCCAGATTTCAGGTTGTTTTTACAAGTCTCCTTAATGTTTTACAATTTCCTTGAAAGACATAAAGCAATCACTAGGGAGAGAGAAATAGTCCACACCTTGTTTTTTTTACTTCAAATGAAACATGGATGCTTCTCAACACTGAACTGGTCGGCCAGACCACTTGGAGTAAATTATGACCGGTCCTCTGGTGTTTTAGTCCTTGGTGTTTTAACTGGCATTTGGCCAGTGGACAAGTGTTAAGGGAGAATGGTGATTTGGTCACTATGCTCATCATGATGTACAAGGTGACACGAGGTTGACATCAGATAGTGCATGTATTAAACTGGACAGATTGTTTAGTAATTCAGATGTTAGATTAAGTAAATTAGACCTGGTGGTGGGAACAGAGTTGTTGTTTTGTGATTGTGATGTGGGGGAGGGAATGTGTTCATACTAAATGCAAAAATTTATGTGAAGGGATTTTTCTGATGTTGACAGCGAAATAATTTCTTTGTTCTATTGTTGAATAAATGGACTTGGCTTCGCACTGGCCATTTAGAAAAGTGTGACCTGGTTTAAAATGTTCAAAACAATTATCAGTTTAATCAAATCATTTTTGAATTTCAAAGAGTAAATATTCACAGGATGCATTCATGATGATGTCAAGAGGAAGCAAAGGCAGGGCATTTTAAAAAATATGACTCACTGCGAGTTCGCATGGCATTTGTTATTAACTGCACTACACAACGTGACGAAAGGCTGGTTAAAAACCTGTAATCCTATTCTTTATTCCCAAATGCAATTATTAAAACTGTTCTTGTTTGAGTCTTCACAATATACTATTACTCTTGATTGATTTAACCAGAGCCCAATTCCATAGAACTGCTTAAGCAGAAAATATTTCTTACCATTACATGTTCTGCTAAGCAAAATAATCAGGATCCAGTCACAAATTGTACATGTGACATGGTAGTTTGGCTGGTAACCTTATTTTGGTGAGCATAATTTTGTTGTGCTTAGCTACTTTTTGTGCTTAAGCAGCTCCATGAAATTGGGCCTAGGTCCCGATTCCATAGAGCTGTTTAAGCTTGAAGATGTTGTTCGGCTGAGCGAAATTGAGCAGGATACCAGTCATAGGTGGTGCATGTGACATAGTATTTTGGTGGCTAACCTAATACACTGGTAAGCAAAACTGTTTTGTGCTTAGCTACTTTTTGTGCTTAAGCAGCTCTGTGGAATTGGGCACTTCTAACCAGCTAAGTAGGTTGTACCCATTCTTATCCAACAACTGGAATTTTTGGGAGGAGATTTCTACTTTGAAAATGAAGATCACTTTGCTGTAACACTGGACAGAAGTTATAAGTTGAAGGGGTCATGCAACAGTGTCTTGGCAGTGTGCAATTTAACTGCACTTTTGCTACTTTAGTCTCACCAACCTGTTTATTCATCGTATTAGTTCTTTGTGACAGATTTCTTGTGTTTTTTGTAAGGGCACTACAATCACATGCCAGTTGGTGTTGTAATCAAGAAAGTTTGTTCTATTTTTTTCCCTGGCTTCCATTTTTTCATTTATTTATTGTTATTATTTATTTATTATTTATTGTTTATGTTTTGTTGTTTTTATTTTATTTTATTTATTTTATTTTATTTTATTTTATTTTATTATTTTTTAATTTTATTTAATTTATTTTTTTTTTTTTGGAGGGGTGCCAAATTACTAATTGTTACTCATTAACACAACAAAATCAAGTCCCATTAAAGATAACATTTGTTATCACTTAATTCTTTTGTTTTCCATTCAATCAAATTGTTCTTCATCTCCATAATCGGCTTCTCTGCTATTTCAATAGTTTACCTGGAAGTTTTTGGAAGTTGTGATTGCAGTGCCCCTTGATAAAAAAAATTAGTTGTAATTTTGTCCATTTAAAGTTAGATTGTTTAGCTGTTACTGTTCAACTACATTATTGTTCATTAAAATGGTATAATAAAGCAGTGAATGGTGTTAAAATTTTATTACTTATTTCATTTTAGTTTATTTAATTCCTCTGTTTTTTTCTGTAGAGCTATCTGTCTTTGTATCCATCTGTCTATAGATACACTGTAGAGTTAGGCCCTTTATAATGAGCTTTAAAAGAAAAAACTGCATCATCAGATGCAAGTAGTTTATTGCTTTGGGGAAAGCTTGTCTAGTATTTTTTCTTTAAGTACTACCACCATTTTAAAAAATATTTGTATCTATCTGTCGGACTGACACGGCTATCTTCTTCTTTGTCTGTCAAAGAGGGAGCACTCGCGAAGTTATGCACGTAATCGTGCTGTCCCACAAAGCGCTTTAATCCTTAGGGGTAAATCTCATATGACTATTAGCTTAGAAAGTGTTGATTGTGTGTACTGATATGTAATCTGTGTTGTTGGAAGGCAGGGGTGTAACTGGGGGGGGGCACGCTACCCCTCCCCCTTTTGAAATCTGGACTTTTGGGATGGAAATTTCTAAAGTAAAATGTTACATTTTATACACAATGTGATAATTTAAATGCTGTGAAAACTTTTTTGTTATTTTGCCTGCAGACAATGTACAAGTTTTTGCACTCACGCCAGATTAGCTTATACAAAATAGTAAAAAGGGGCTTGCTAAAGAAAAAGGCAAATGGACAATTGGCCAGAAGTTCCCCCCCTAGTAAAAAATAGTGCACCCCCTTGTGACCCCTAAAATTTTAACCCTAGTTACTTGCTGTTGGAAGGTTTAGCAACAAACCAATTGAAGTATTTTATTCCAATTCAAGTCAAAGTCATAAGTCACAGCAATTGGTAATTCGAGTAGGACTCATTGTATTGCCTTTATTTATGCTATACACTTTCTTATGTATTGTTAAACAGAGGTGATGTTTAATGTTTTTAATGTAATCTCTACTTTTTAATCTAATCTAATCAATTTTCAATGTAATATTTAACCTCCCTTACTTTTTATTTTCATCTGATCAATTTTTGATATTTTTTGCTAACCAAGATACATATTTCACTTGTTGCGGTCAATTACTGAACAGACTGTGCAAGTCTATCAAATTGACAGTAAAAATATGACCCACCTCTGTGTCATGCACCATACCCCCCCCCCATGACATCACATAGGGCCTCCACCTCCAACAGGTCACCTGTCACACCTGGCTACCCTCTCACAATACCCCTGTGTAAAGCGGGTACAATAGGGTACAGGTATATGGGTGTTGTCATGTACCCCTTCAGTGGGTACTAATGGTACACTTCAGTGGGTTTCCCTCCATAGTTCATGACGTGTACGTGGATATGGATAATTCTTGCTAATTCAAGTTGGGTTTTATTCAACACTAGAAAGTCATTTGCCATCTGAAATTCTTGGAAAACTTACACATTCTATCCACTCCATCATGGACTGTCATAGTGAACTAAACTTCATTTTATCTGAAGTGAAAACCCTTGTGAAATAGTCCATGATTCATGACTTCACTTGAGTGATACAGTGAAATGACTTTCACTTTAGCCAGCACATGTGTATTCTATATTGATGGGTATTCTAACCGACGTGTTGGTGTCCATGAGCATTTGGATTTATAGAAGCTGGTTGGTTTGCGTTTGGACGATCCAGAACAAGTTTTTAAAAGACTTGACGAGAGAGCACCAAGATTGATTAGAGAGTGACGCAACAAGAAACTAAAACACAAAAAAGAAGAAAGAAGTTGGATGCGAACTTCTGACTTGCCGCACTCTATCCTCTCTCTCTCTCTCTCTCTCTCTCTCTCTCTCTCTCTCTCTCTCACTTCATATCATCAAAGAGTGCCATCGTCATCAAGGGGGGAAGATTTAAAAGTTGTTATTCCAGCATGAGTTGCCAAACTTCTTGTTGTGGTGTTTGTCAAACATTGCTGATGTTGCTGATGTTTGTTTCTTGTACTATTGCACAGAACAATACAGAGGTAAGTTTGCCATTGCTTTATCATTAAATGTTTAATGTTTAAATGTTTATCTCCTCGTAGTGGTCAAGAGAGGCAGTAATTGTAGAAGATGTTGAAATGGGGCTAAGATGTTCCAATTGCCACTTTTCACATACCAAAAAAAATAACCTTCATGGAAGTAATATATTTAATTTGGGCGGAAACGGGTCAACTCGTAACCAGGTTAATTTGTACCAAGGTTAACTCTTACCCATGTGAACTCATAACCACGTCAACTCTTAACCAGGTCAACTCAGACCCAGGTTAACTTGTACCCAGGTTAACTCATACCAAGGTTAATTCTTACCCAGGTTAACTTGTACCCAGGTTAACTCATACCAAGGTTATTCTTACCCAGGTTAACTTGTACCCAGGTTAACTTAGACCCAGGTTAACTTGTACCCAGGTTAACTCAGACCCAGGTTAACTCAGATCCAAGTCATTTCATATCCTAAGGTCAATTTGTATCCAAATCAACTTGTACCGTGTAACGTACAAATTGCATTGGTGGAGAGGTTTGGTGCAGCGTGAATTTTCCATCTGCATGACGATCTTAAGTTAGAGTTAAATGATGTTCTATGATAATTGATATACTTTCCTCTTTAAGGGGCGTCAAATACTATAATGAGTGGAAAAGTGGCAATTGGATTTATCACTTTTTTTCCTGAAATAATTCTAAGCTATTCAGACATTGTTTATATTTGTGTACTTTATTTTAGAATGCGTTTCATTTATAAATTGTGACCTGCTGTTTATTCCACATGTACAATATGTACTTGTACTTCATTTCTTTTTGTCATCACTCCAAACAGCACACCCACTTGGTTCCACCACTGGGTGACTGATAGATAGCACTCTGGCTTTGAAAGATGGGGACCAGTGTCACTTGAACAGAAAACATTAATGGGAAGTTAATTTTCACATCTTGCCTGAATTGAAAATGAATTTGCCCAATTTCAAAAACATGTTTGTTTGAAAGATCTGAAAAACTTGAACAAAGTTCAACCTGCATTTATCATTCCACTCATGCTTTGCACCGGGCTTATTCAAAGGCAAGGGTGTTCCACAAGTGCACCATACTCCCTTAACTGTCTGGATTGTTTCTGAAAAATATTTTGGGTCAAATCTCTGTGTTTTATGTAAGGTAGTTTTCGGTAAAATAAAACCAAGATAGCTGTTGCGAATGATTTTAAACCAACCAAAATAACGCGTGGTATAGACTGCAAGTCTTGCGCGTATTTGAACATTGGGACCCATTCAAGTGTGTGAGTTGGTTTCCTTCATATGTTAAAGCAATGTACGTTGGACCAAAATGGTTCCAAAAAAATGTTTGAATACACGCGAGACTGTAAAATTGCCACGGTCTGTAAAATTGGTGATGCCCTCATGTTTCAACCCCAGCAAAGTCTTTCTCAAATACTAGAATTTAATATATGTAATTTTACGCTGTGTGTGCAATATGACCCAGAACTTGTACAGTTTCTAGTATGGCAGAACAAAATAGGATCAACAGTACTTACAAAGAAATAAATTGTTCTGATAAACGCCTCCATATATAAAAGACAACACAAACATAATGCTAAAATTGTTAACTGTACTGCATCATTAATTGCTGCACACCCATCACAAGCAGACTGAATCTGCATTAATTCACATGACACAAGGAAATTGTTTACATACCTCATCAAGGTTATGTAAAACCTCCCACTGATAAGCTGGCATTGAACGGTAAGCCCTTTGGATATTTCCATTTTGTATGAATTCATTCAACCAAAGGATTTTGAAACTTTCACACGGTTCGTCTCTATTTTCAGATTTCTACCGTTATTGCACTCATTTTAAGTAATAAACCATAAGGGAAACTGACTGGGTAAATTTCTTATTTATTTATTTATTTTTTTTATTTTATTTTATTTTATTTTTTTTTTGGGGGGGGGGGGCAAATTCACTAGACTGGCACCACGAACAAAGATATTGACAAAATAGGGAGAACCGCCAACATTAGGGCTAGATGGCTCAGTTGGTAGAGTGCCAGCACGTTAATCCGGAGGTCAAATGTTCAAATCCTGCTCTAGTTAACTCATTGTAATATATATGGTTGTTGGTGAAACTTTCAATGTAACGGGCGTGACCAGGTAGGACAGACGTAGCCCCATATTGCAGTTTGGGCAATGGGCTGAACCAAATTTCATAGAGCTGCTTAAGCGTAAACAGTGGCTAAGCACAACATAATAATGCTTACCAGAATAAGGTTTCCAGCCAAAATACCATGTCACATGTACCATTTGTGACAGGTATATTGCTTATTTCTGCTAAGCAGAAAAAATGTTAAGCAATATTTTCTGCCTAAGCAGCCACTTTGTCATTCAATGAGTTGGAAGGGAGCAATTTATAGACCACTTTTTTTTTTCTTCTTTTTTTTTCAACAAATTTCAACAGCGAGATTTCAAGTCCTGGCTGATAGCTATGTTGTTATAGTTGGCTTTTTTCATTCAGATGAGTGTATGATCCATTGGCAACTTTTTAATTTTTGTTTTGTTTTGTTATTTAACTCATGTAAAAACAAATGTCACAGAATGTATTCAAAATGCATGGTTTCCTGAGTTGATTGGATTGGTGCACACTTTCTGCCTGACAGAGCTTGGCGTGTCGTGGCCTAGCAGCCAAGCGCACAGGACTCGAGCTCTGTTGTTTCTGACCAGCAGAGTGTGGGTTCGAGTCCCGGTCTGGACACTTGTGTCCTTGCTTTGTCTATCGGTTGGGACGCAAAGCCTTTGTGTTGTGTAACGCACATAAAAGAATCCAGTACACTTGTTGTTAAGAGAAGGGGGTTTGCCTTGGTGTTTTCTGGTATGGTTTGCTGCAGATTGCACCACAGCACCTTGTAAACCGTCACATAGTGCTATGTAAATAAGTGGGTCTTATATTTGAAACATAGCTTCGCATACCTTGTAGAAAACTAATGACTGCTTTGAGATGCCCTTGGTTATGATAAAGCACTGTATAAGAACTGTGTGTTATTAATATTCTTAAACTGTGCCCTCGAATCAGACAATCAGCTGACAGTTTCTAACCATTTGAAACCAAACAGGGAGATCAAGGTGTGCAGAGTGTGTGTGCGCTAAGCTCCGACCAATCAGCAACTATTGTCACAACGGAAGTCAATTACGAGAATAAGTTCCTCATCACGGCATCCATAAGCAACTTGGAGTATAATTCACGGTTCGCAAATCCGGATGACCAACTTTTTAAAAGTACAGCCACTACTTTTGAAAATGAGGTAAGATTGATCTGTTTAGTGATAATAGTAGGCATTTATTAGATGCTTTCAAACATTGTATCAAAGCGCCCTTACACTTACTCCCCCTGTTCATTTGGGCCTTAAAACATCTCAACTCCTTTGGAGTATGCAGCACCGACAACAGGGGCATAAGGGTTACTAACCATTCACATCAACAATCTCTACCCTCCCAGGTACCTGTCAACTCCTGGTTGATGAGAAGCAATTGACCATATTTTTGACCGCATGAGGGCGCTGTCATCAGGGAATGTCTTGCATCACAATAGCAGTTTTAGCTTATCATGATTGCCTGTTTGTAGTTTTCTTGCACTAATGAAGAAATACATAAAAAATAACGATAAAAAAAGTGAAAAAAACCTGTTTGTTTACTTGTTTTTCATCATGTGAAATTTATCCACATACGCCCTCATGTGGTCAAAAATACGGCGAATTATAATTAAGTGTTGTGCCCAAGAAGAAGTGTCACAACCGGGATTGGAACCCACACTCTGATGACTCAGTCGCCAGGATTTGAGTTTGATGCTCTTGCCCGCTCGGCCATGAAAAGCTCCAATGTACAGCTTTTGTCATATAATTTATTCCCCTAATAACATATCCTCCTTCGCATTTTACATCTGCAGACATGTTGTGTTTGAGAGAGCAGTAGGCAACTTGAGAGCATCAGGCAACTTGAACACCCCCCTCTTATTAGGTGTTCGGCAAACAGCCGAACACCTATTGTTATTGTTCTGTTTTTTGGGGGGTTTTTTCCTCGTCTTCTTCTTCTCAATGAAACTTCTCGCGCAATTTTGAACAAAAGTAAAGCTTGTATAAACTTGAAGCTTGTCATGAAGATCAAGCTTGGTGGGTAGACAAAGCCGCAACCTTTTGGGAATGGTGACGTCATCGATGACGTAATTACGTTAAATAAACGTTAAATAATACAAAAAATCATACCTTGAGAACCGAAAATGCTACGTACAAGATACTTGCATAACATAACAGATTTTGTAATGATTTACAAATGTCGTGCAAAACGTGACCTTATTTGACCTTTACTTCCGGTTGAAACCGGAAGTTGAAAATTTCAAAAATTTATATCTCAAGAACTTCTGTTTTTTTCACAAATATTTAAATGCTAGTTTGAAGCTCGTTTACCCTGCTCCATTTTTTGCACAGATATGGCACCAGTTTGACCTTGTCCTCTGGTCATAAAAGTGCGCGTTAAAAAAAAAAAAAAAAAAAAAAGAAAAAAAAAAGTGTGTTGACCTCCATTCATAGCGCGTAAAGAAAAGTCCATGTGGCTGTACATAACGTGCATAATATGATGTAGAGGGTGTGTACACGTGGCTCTGATGCTCTGCGCAGGCGGAGCATCGGGCTGTATGCACCATTCCGTTTTCAACGCTATCAATGTTCGAATGGTACCAATGTTGTGTGCGACGGCGTCCTTTTGTTACTAATACTTGCTTGCGCTTTTACAAAGGTTTATGAAATGGAGAATGGATGTTAGTACGTTCCGTGCAAACCTGCAACGTCACTGATTATTATTATTTAATAGGTCCGTTTGTGTAACGTTACTTTTGACACTCAATCCCGCTAGGATCAAACTCTCACTAAAATAATTTGGCTTAAATCGTGTGAACGGCCATCAACAAAGAGGTTGTTCACAATGTTCTTCCTTTTAAAGCTTTTGTTTACTTACATGGAACTGTGGACACATCGAGGGATCCACTAATATTACACTTATTTAAAACTAAGCTAGGAAATATTCAATGAGTACATTTAGAATATGGAGGTTCCCCACTATTTCGTTTTATCAGCACGCCGCCGTAAAAACACTTGAGCTAACCATAGAGCTATGAACTATAATGAGTTTATTCCAGTAGCTGAGTTCCACATGAAATGACTAAGGTGAACAAATCACATACAACAGAAAGGCTTCACATAGTAAACTTGGGAATAACAAGGATCAAAATACGTAAATTGGTATTTTAATGACATCACATAATTTTAAAGCCATTCGACGAAAGCCATTCGTCTTTGACAACATTTGACCAAATCGGAAGTTGAAGTTTCAAATTTGAAAAAGTTGTAAACGAGGATTAACAAAAGCTACAATATTTGCATCTACTTTCAAAGCACGAGGAAAGCAAAAACTTGTACACAGAGTTTACCTTCTTTTGAATTACGTCATCAATTTACGTGGAGGTCCATGGTTCAACCGAACACCGTGAGTTTGTTCACAAACTCTATTTCTAGTTCTTGTTGTTATTATCATGATTTGTTTCCTTTTCTCCTTTGTTTACTTCCAGATTGTAAGCCAGCTTCTTCCTCTGATTCAGCAGCCACCCCCATCCAGCGTTAGGGTACTCCTCGATGCTTCAGTTATTCAGATGAAACGTACTCCCACGGGGCAGTCCACTGGAACTACCATAGAATGCATCTTGAGTACGGATGATGATCTGATCACAGCCTCATTCCTGTCTTCACAGCTCAGGACAGTGGCTATAAGGTCTTCAGTGTATCCAGGGTTTGTCTCCAGTGTGTCAAACTCAGGTAAGGACCAATCACACACATACCCCACTGTGTGGTCAGCAATTCTTTGCTGGGGCTCAGCGTGCCGGGCTCAGCGTGCCGGGCTCAGTGTGCCAGAGGCACCAAACTCAAGCTCTGGTGTTTCTGATCAGCAGAGTGCGGGTTTGGGTCCCGGTCTTGTCACTTGTGTCCTTCAGCAAGACACTTCCGTGGCGGGTTGTGGCCAAGTGGTCAAGCACACTGGACTCGAGCTCTGGTGTTTCTGACCAGCAGAGTATTGGTTCGGGTCCTGGGTCTTGATACTTGTGTCCTTAAGCAAGGCACTTAACCATTATTGCTTTGTCCATCAGATGGGATGTAAAGCCAAAGGTCCTGTGTATTGTGTAATGCATGTAAAAGAACCCACTTACACTTACAGCTAAGAGAAGGGGTTTGCCCCGATGTTTCTGGCAGAATGCGTCGCAGCACCTTGTAAGCCCTTACAAGGTGTTACATAAATCAAAAACTTCAAGACAAAGTGCTAAATAGAAATTACTTATTATTATTATTTAGAAGGTTAATGCAAGCACTGTTGTTCATTTCTCAGTGAACTACTGTCTACGTGAAGTAATACTGACGCAGTTTGGTATGCTGACATGGCCTTTAACGCTAGTAGGGACAATTACAGGAACTGAAGAGCAGTGTCCAGTTGGAACCAAATACGGTAGGTGTCGTTCATTATAAAACTCTCTGTAAGGCCTGTGGCCGATCCACTCTACACGTGCACTCAAGTTTGGTATAAATGTTTACATGTGTATGTATGGTTGTAACTCATTGAGGGTAATTGAGTGTTGTTGTTTTTGTTTTGTTAAGTAGTATGTAAATGATGATGTCATTGTTTCATTCTCGGGGAGAATTGATTGAGATCTTTCAACTCCGATTTGAAGAGGTTGCAAAATAGCAATCTTATTTTATTTTACCGTCATTGGAAAGATCCGATCTTTCTCTTTCCAATGATGGTAAGCTTGGGTATGGGAGGGTGAACATGGACAAAACTACAGCTTTATTACAAATGGCCTTTGTGCTCAGGCTTTGTGTAGAGCTTGGTTGCTGGTTTGCTTTTATATGTGAATAGAACCTGAGAACAGACTTAAAGTTATCCCTGTTTCCCTTGTCATTTATTGATATATAACAACGACGTACGAACACAACAGTAAATGCTAGATAAACAATGCCTAATGAAGTGCCAGAAATGGCAAGAGAAAATATATACATACATGTATGTATGTATTCACACTGAATCTGTTTCTTGTTATGTTACAGTTGGTGAGAGGACACTCGGCCGTCGGTCTTGCAGTCGATCTCCAGCAGCTCCTGGGCATGCTCAGTGGGAGCCATATATCTGCCTGGATTGCGGGAAGATCATTCAGGTAGACGATGCTCTATCAGCCATCTATAACGAGGTGAGTAATCAAAAATCATCCAAGCACCCAGTCCTGAACCCCCCCCCCCCCCCTGGTGTCTCTTGCCAGAGAATCTACCATCTCAAATTTTTCCACTTTATAGTAACTCAACAATGATGAACATTAATTGTATGACCCTACAGTAAGCCCAGGCATGTTCGTCCTACTTTAGTCTGGTTTTCCGATTGTTATGCCCTCAGAAAGGTCAGCAAAATGGTTAGTAGATATAGCCTGAGGTCAACAGGTGAAAATACTACTTGAGTATCCTAGGGGTAGGATGCTGCACTCTTTTGGTGATTGTGCCTTAGTTTCTGCTGCTACAAAGCTTTTGAATGCACAACCTCCTTTTTTACATGGGGTTAACTTGCTGGGGTCTTTCAAGGCTAAATTAAAGACTCGCTTGTTCAGGGAGGCTTACTCTGTAATTACATCTGTTGTTGATTATATTTGTGTGCTTAGCCAGATTTTACTTTCTGTTCATTCTTTACTTGACTGTGTTTATTTTAGTGTTTTGTTCCCCCTTATACAGGGGTGAGGGTGTCTGCTTCTAAAATATTTTATTGTGAATTTTATGCTTCATCTGTTTGTAATTGGTATATTTTTTTAATATTTTTAGGCTGTATTGTATGTGCATGTATTTTGATGTAGTTTTATTGTTTGTATTTTGATGTAATTTTTTGAGAAATTGTTATTGTAATTTGTGCCTTCAAACATCCTCGGATGGAGAGGGTGCACCAGAAATGTAATAAATTGTTATATTTTGTACTATTTAACAGTATGAAAAGTATATAAAAACCTATAGCATATGTACATGTGGGCCAGCCTTTGTGCTACTTTTGTCCTACTTCTTTTCCGAACGGGCCAAATAGCCTACCGGACAAAGTCAGACAAATTTCTGAAGAGGATTTTGGAGGCTTTGGGACTTTAATGGTTTCAATTACTTTTCTTAGTTCTGATAGATTCAATACCTCCATACTGCAGGCTTTGACTAAACCCTTGTTACCCACACTGAGGCAACTGTCATGACATGTGGTAGTCTTGGCTCCAAGATTCTCCAGACTTTGTAAGGTCACGAACACGTAGTCACGAAAACTTAACTGCTATCGCCCCACAAACAGCTCTCCCCCAGAGGGCGCTATCATAGCAGTTCATGGGGCGAAAGCGGTTACAAAACGATAGCATCCCTCTAGCAGTGACTACTATTCGTGATTAGACAACTGGAGCGTCTTGGAACCAAGACTATACTCGTGGATGCCCCTGCTTTTGCCAGGGATTGCAGTGGTGCTCTTAGTAAATTTGTACAGAAATTTTACGCTTTTGACGTAGAAGGTAAATCGCCGTTTTAAGAAAAGTTTCAAAGCAGCTGCTGCTACCTCTATAGGCAAACCGTCTCATGCTAGGCTTTGAAACTTGGGACACCAATCGTTCCGTTCTCTAAATTCTAGACTGTTGAATTCACCCAATTTTATAGAGCTACTGCTAGTTTTGAATAATGATTTTCCATGACTGTAGATTCTGCTGAATGGTTCTGTTGTATTGGATGGAGTCAGCCGAGGCGGCCTCATACTTAATGAGGTAGAAGATATCACGGAGTCCGGCTTGAATTCAGTGGCACTAATCCTGGAGTATGTAGCTGAGCTGAGCGTCATCAGCACACAGGTAATGTGAAATGAAATCTCCCTCTACTCTCAATTCTAGACGTTGGCTCTGGCTCTGGCTCTGGCTAAGGCGGGGAATTCACTTGTGGCTGTTTACTTTGTGCAAGATCAATTATCCATAGAGTGTATAGATCTTACTTTCACAATGTCACATACAGCCGCAATTTTTGCCAACCAATGGTAGAGAAGACTATTAATAAATGTCAGTTTAAGATGTCGGGGGAAAACCCTAAATAGGGAAACCCACACAACCAGGGCCCAATTTCATAAAGTTGCTTAAGCAGAAAATTTTGATAAACATTTTGTCGCTTAGCAGAAATGAGCAGGATACCAGTCACAAATTGTACATGCAACATGATAGTTTGGCTGGTAACCTAATTCTGGTAAGCATAATTGTGTTGTGCTTAGCTACTTTTGTGTTTAAGCAGCTCTATGAAACTGGGCCCAGGTTGGGACTTAGCCCTGTTAGGACATCTGTCTCCATCACACTGTTGATGTCCAGGCCTAGACACTGTGAAAAGCCAATCCACATGCAAGGCATGAGATTTGAACCAGGGTCCACAGAGGTGAAAGGCAGGGAACGAAACCACTAAGTCAACCTGATTGTCCTGATGCAACCTCTTATACTAAACTAATTCAATCCCATATTTCTCTCTCCTGTGCGTGTATAAATAGCTCCTGGATGCAATCCTAAGGTTGCTAAGCAACCTCTTACAACAAGACACCTTAGCCTTCAGGTCAGCTGAGGAACAGTTCAGCACCTCCACGCGTATCGTCGGATCACTCCGTGCCATCTTAGCAAACACTGCCCTCACTGGTTCAACCTTTGAGTACGTGTCAGTTCATCAAAACATTGCCGCATCGCTACTGGACACACAGCAGTCTCAGATTCAAGATGAATGGATAAGTTTTGGGTCTGTGGTCGGTCCGATTGTAGACGCGCCGTTGACAGAGGGCAGCGTTGGTCTGTTTACCGGCAGGACACTGGTACTCTTACCTAACAGTGAGGCGTACGTCCACATCAAGGTAGAGGGACCGGTTATTACAGGTAATTCAAATATATTATCATTGCACCCTCAGTGTTCCTTCGATAAAGGCAACTTTACGATCTGCATATTTACTTGAAGTTTGTGGGATAGTATCATCGTTATTATATTGTACAATGCCATGTGTTGACCTGTGACCTTTACAATATTACTGTGCTATTATATTGTGTACTAATATGTAGATTTATTTTCTGTGAATGCTCACCCATTTTTGAGAGATTTGTATTTTTGAGGGAAAGCGTCATCATTATTGTATTTTACAATGCCATGTTTTGACCTGTGACCTTTACAAATACTTTTGTATGACTGTAACTATTATATTGTGTACTGCTACTTTTAAGAATGCATTATTTACTTGAGATTTATTAGTTGTTCATATGTTGATAAAGTACATCAACATTAATGTGAAGTTCATGATTAAGAATTTTGAAAATGTCTGGTTAGGCTACAGTATAATGTAAGCTTACAGGCAGTCATTCAATCACCCCTACTGATCCATTGCACAAAGCGCAGCGCACTTACATGCGCCTATTCTGCCCGCCATGTTGGGAGTCAAAATTAACACAAACGAATCGACCCGGAAATGGTGGACACACATTGTGAAGAAGTGCGTTCCGTGTGGTGCAAGGGGTCAGTATTTTGTGTTGAAGTTACTTCCTTGCTGATTTACAGACTCAACCACTGTGAGGACAATGTTCGTCGTATACCACAACGGCAAGCTCTTTCAGTCCATAAACGCGGATGTAACGTCGGCGTCAACCATCAATGGGCGGGTTGTAACGGCAGACATCAGAGCAACTCAATCCCCTCGGCTGACAGTTATCACAAGATTCAAACCGGTAAGAGCAAATCAAGTTTTGAAAAAGGTCAAAATTTCCCCCTTCAACCCCACCCCAATCACCCAATTTGACCACCTCTGTTTGGTAATATCAATGTGTTTGTCAACTATCAATATGCTTGCAAATGCAAGTGTGTGTGGAACATAATGATTATATTCATTATTATTCATTCATTTCTTTATATTCATGTTATTGCATTTTAGTGTTTTCAATGGTATGTTATTTTGTGTCTTTTGTTTGTCTTTCTTCTTTGGTTGCCTTGCCAGTTAGTTTAGATTCTTTACGTATGTAGGGTTATAGAGGCGTCTGTTTCCTGAAAAGATCAAAACATTACCGATGCCAGCAGGGATAGGCTTAAGTAATAAGTTACTATTAGTTCTCCGTTGGCGGACAGACATATCCCCAAACTGTGGTTTGGGCACTGGCCTGGTGCCCAGTCTTGTGAAATAGGTTCAGTACATCAACTAATTTAATGAATACTATGTTTAAACTTATTTATGTTTTGCACTTCTTGACACCCCCCCCCCCTGCCTGCCCCCAAAATGAAACGTTCTGAAAACGCCACTGCTGATTTTGGTATTGTGAACCAATATAACTTATCCTCTATTATCAAAGTCAAGCCACCTGTCCCATCTAGCCTAATGATACCACTTCTTCAATTCTTTACTATAGTTGGATCCTCAAGTGACCAATGTGGGGTGCCGTTCTTGGGATCAAAGTCTTAACAACGGGCATGGTGATTGGTCAGCCCTCACCTGCATGCTGAATAACACAGAGGCAGGCGACAGGGTCAAATGTCAATGTGACCAGCTGGCTGCCTTTACAATCTTTGCTGTGAGTTCAAAACACCTTAACTAAGGGACTGCGCAAGTCTTGCCAGTAATTGATCATTTTGTGACTTGGGAGATGGTCCCACATACATTGATTTAACGTGTGAAGGAAAAAGAAATTGTCTCATAAAACAATTATTCTTGTACTTCTTAATACATCTTTGTTCAATTGATCCTCTCTATTAACCGTTTTCCTTATCATTTTTTTTTTTTTTTTAGTTTTGAAACATCAAATTCATGATTACCAATTAATTATTAAGACCGTTGTCTGACCACTGACGTAGACTAAATTGGATTTGACCAACACCTAACCTGAATGTTGAATATTTCTCTTCAGGATTCTAATGACAATGGGCCGGCCGGTGGCAACGGTGTGAACGCTATTGTCCGGGTTGGTGCCGTCATCTGCATAATATGTCTTCTAGCTGCAGCTATACTCTTTCTTATTTTCGAGTAAGTCAGGACACCAGTCTAAGTTTCTATTAACTATTACTAATAGATTTAAACTCGGCCTGTCATCCAAACCTTTTTGTACTCCTTTCTTTTCTTTTATGTTTTTCAAAATAATATCTGAGCAGAACTTATTTTTATTAGTGCTGTTAAAAGTGTAATAAATAATGACTGAGATCAATTTTATTTCACTGTCAATCATTTAAAATTTAAATATTTTTGCTTTAGACAAAGTACAGGATTGGTAAATACCCAAATAAAAAATGAAATCTGAAAGCTCAATGATTATAAAGTTCACACCAGTGCAAGTCAACTAGAGTTCTGTCGAAAGTAAGGTCAAAAGAATATAGCATTTGAAGACCCTCAAAATAGCCATTGCTTATTTTGATTGCTGCAATTAAAACAAGAACAGTGCTCTTATTACAAAATGGACCACCCAATTTGTTGTCAATTTCACAAGTTGGTCGCATGGTGTGTTTATTGAAAATATATGATTGGAGTAAACTTTCTCTTTCAAAACCAAAGATGTCCCTTCCCCTAAACGTAGGGTCATAGACTGGTTTTTTGTCAACGTTATGCTGTTATATAGGTACAATTATGAAGAAAGATAGAATAATATTCACATGTGCAATGTTCAGCTGATGATAGTGTTTACTTGCTGAGAAAACAGCAAAAAAAAGTCACGATTCTTTCACAAAAATGTTGAATCCATCCATGTTTAGCGAGGTGACAGCGGGTACAACCGCATCTCCGGCAGCAGCATTTTGCGATTGGACACCAACCCTCAGAAATCTGAGAAACAATTCACGCATAAAACATTTCTCAGATAAAATGTTTTGGGGTGAACAATTATCTTAACCACATTACTCTGAAGGGAATCCTTTCTCAAAACAGTATCTTCTATCAACAGCTGCAGTGCTTCTCACCAATTAGGTTTTTACAGTCATTAAATTTGGAGTAGTTACCAATCTATAACCTACCATTAAACGATACATCTTCTATTTGATTTTCACCTCCAGGGAGTTCAGAAGTCGCCGGGAGTTACAGATCCTATGTTGTCTTTTCTTCACCCTTGCCACATTCTACCTGATTCTAACAGCCGGGGTTGATCAGACCGGGGCGGGTTGCATCATCGTTGGGTCGCTCCTTCATTACTGTCTCCTAGCGGCCGTAGGATGGATGGGAATCGCTTGGGTTCATCTGTACGATCTGTCCAGGAGGAAGCCATGGGTCATAACTTGGTTCATGGTCAAGGTGTCTGGAGTAGTATGGGGTACGTTCCACTGCTTTGAAGTACATTTATCACTTACAGGTAGTTCCCCGGTAGGCGCCAACTTTACAGGCAAACTTGGGTTTTGGCTTATGAGCTGCAGTGAGCATTCTAACCTTTTCTCTGCAGCCCATTGGCAAAACTATGGGGGGGGTAGGCACATACTACCCCCTCCCCCAATTGATTTCCGTGCCCTCAATTTGAAATGTTGGCTTTTGAGTTTTAAAATTATCAGAGGAAGACTTTACATTTTATAAGCTTTAATGTGATGACTATTTTTCCATTCACTCTAAGACGATGTTGTTGTTTATTTTGCACTCACGTCGGATTATCTTGTACAAAATAGTAAATGACATAACAAAGGGACCAGTCATTAGTGAAAATGGCAAACAGAAACTTGGCCAGAAGTGCCCCCTGTGCCCCCCTAAAATGTTACCCTTGATTTGGTGCTTTCACAGCCAGTGATTCACTGACGGATCCTACTCGGAATTTGATCAAACTCCCATGTGCCACACGCGGTATATTAACGCAAAAAACATAGCTGTGTGTTCAAAAAAGATGATTGTTTTATTTTATTTTAAAATTCAAGTGACAAGGATCTTTATGAGTTTTATCAACCAAATATGAAATGCATTTGAGTCATTCCTGCATTGTTGCAGAATACAATCACTCGGTGAAATTTAGTTTTTTCATTTCACTTGGCTTTGATCAGTGAAATGAATATGTCCAGATTTCACCTCCTGATTTTAGTCTGCGACAATGCACTCATAGGCAACCAAAAATAATATACACAGGTCCCCAATGGAAATCAGTTATAACTGTTTGGGCATATCACATGCGCTCATTTCTGAGAACAATAATATTAACCTGGAAAGTCTGCTGCCACCTCATTTCCCGGTCACATTTCCTTGGGCTTCTGGCCCCCGTTCAATGTTGGCTCTCATTGCGCGGTCTGCGCTCCAGCTAGGGGTAACAACATGGAGCAGCGGGGGCGGGGGCGGGGATTGTTATGTTTGTTGTCACATGGCCCAAGCATTTTGGCTGGAATTTTGTAGCTTTTCCTGATTTTTTTTGTTTTGTTTTGTATTTTGATGTGTTTTTTATAGAATTGTTATTGTAATTTTCGCCTTTGAACATCCTTGGATGGAGAGGGCACTAGAATTGTAATAAATTCTTCTTCTTCCATTTCTCTTTCTTCTTATTATACAAGTCTGCCTTTGACAGTATTTTTGTATTTTGATATAATTTGTATGGAATTTATTTTTAAACTTGTGCCTTTGAACATCCTCGGATGGAGAGGGCGCACTAGAAATGTAGTAAATGACTATTATTATTATTAACATTGTTATTATAAATGTCTACCTTTGACAGTATTTTTTGTATTTTGATATAATTTTTGTCGGAATGTCTATTGTTAATTTGCACTGTAGAAACATAGTATATTATTTCTATTGTTATTGTTATGAGTATTATTATTATTATTATTACTATCAAAGTTTCCCTTTGACAATATTTAATCAAAAATTGAAGGTACTTAATATTAGCAGTTTGGAATTTGACGATGTCATTATTACCATCTCCATTGAAGGTTTCTGTGTAACTTTCAGCAATTTTTTTATTTGTTTTCAGGTTTCCCGTTTCTCTTTGTAATCATCACAGTTGCTGTAAATCCAAACCATTACATCACACCAACCCAAAGGTAAGGGTTCATTTAGGTCAGTCAATAGTGCAAGCACCATATTGGTGGCATCTTTGCATATATTTAAATAAATTTAAATAATAACAGCCTTAAATTAAAATATTCAATGTTTATGATGTGAAATTTTAACCAATGAAATCATTGTGTCTGTGGATGAGACTATTAGAGGACATGTGTTTTGGTGAAAAGGCAAAATTTTTGTCGTATTTTGATTGGCATGCTCTTTGGTCATTTGACTGACCTTGTGCATCATATTGTTCAGACCATAAGCCACGGCTTATGAATTGATTTTCAGGCCTTGCGGAACATCTGCTGTAAAAATGACATGCTTTGTGGTTAAACAAGAAGGACTTGTAAGATTTGAAAATTGTGTTTTTCCCTCAGATGTTTTCTATCCTCCGTCCCCATCTACAACCTCATCATGACAGTGATCCTTCCCATCCTAGCCGTGCTCATTGCCATGGGCGTGGCCTTCGGATTCACAGCCCGCAATGTCATCCTTGATGACGAGGCCAAACCAAACTTTGAGGAGGAGGAGCAAGGCGGCAAAGCTGCTTCCAAATTCTGGAAATTGTGGAAGTATTATATTCTTTACTCGACAGCCATCGCCATGATCATCCTGACGTTAATCTTCTTTATCGTCATGGTGAATAGCTCCTCGGACGGGGCTGAATACATCTTTGGTTTTCTTGCCATCCTCAAAGGCATCCTCATCATCGTAATATTCTGCATCTACCATAGGGGAGTGCGAGAGACGCTCAAGATTAAACTGGGTTACATAAACGGGCCGAACAGCACCAAGTTCCAACCGTATTGGTCAGCGTCCAAATGGAAATCCCGACAAGGGGTGATTCCGGAGATGGCGGAAGAGGACAACTCCAAGAAACTATACCTTGACAATACGCAGGCGTCAGGGACGTTGACCAATCAACGGTTTGATCCAAACTCTGTCCCGCTCTCGTCGATGGAGATGCAAAGGATGGGTCAGAACGGAGTGTCTGCTCACGTCAATCACGGGATGGTCGTTGAGGCTGATTATCACACGCCGCCTGCTAATGCAGATGCTAGCGTTTGAAATACACAGAAATATTGACAGAGATTATTTACACTATAAGCCTAAATCGGGGATGCTGCTTAATGCAGCATATCCATATTTCAATTAATATTGAAGGCACTTCTGTAGTAAGCAGCAGTTTTGTGCTTAGCGAGTTTTTGAGCTTGTACATAAACAAACTCAAAGGACACAATTCACAGGGCCCAATTTGTTAAAGCAGAAAAATGGTGCCTTGCAAAAGTTTCTGCTAAGTAAAAATTAGCAGGGAACCAGTCACAAACAATATACATTACTCTGTGTTTTGGGAGGTAAGCTGTTTGTGCTAGGCAAGTAGTACAAGTGCTAAGCCATTTCTTGTGCTTAACAATAGATGCAGCACATTGCTGCATCCTATATTTGTTGATAAATATACCAATACAATAAAACCGCATATACGATTTTATTGATATAATAATTTCATCAGGAATATCAAGCAAGATGACCAATGGTCAAGCGCAGTGGAATCAAGTGTGCAGTGTGGGTTTGGGTCCTGGTCTTGACACTTGTGTTCTTAAGCAAGACACTATTATTGCTTCGTCCTTTGGATGGGACGTAAAGCCGTAGGTTCTGTGTGTTGTGTAATGCACGTAAAAGAACCTAGTTACATTTATCGTGAAAAGGAGGGGTTTGCCTTGGTGTTGTAGGTTCGAATCCCACCTAAAGTGCATGTTGATTTATTTGTTTGCGGGACTTGAGTTTGTGGGACAAGCATCTAGTATGCAGTGCTTATCACACACGGACACGTCGTAGGATAATACCAAAACAATGATCACGTGATACAAAGTTGTAACTTTATTTTGTATATGAGATATTGCCTAACATCACAAGGCCAGACGGCCATTTCAAGGTGAGGGCTACACTTAACTGGATCCTGTGAACTAGACCGCTCGGCCTTGACATGCCACAAACTAAAATTTGGAGTGAGCATGTTTGGGTAGAACCTACAACGGAAAGAAACTTTTACACCACTCGGAAAAAAATACCTATATTTACATAGATTGCAATAAGATAAATAAAACCTGATATGAAAAACACTGAAATATACAGACATATTTATCATTAAAAAATAATAATAGAATACAAATGAAGATATGGGAATTATTTTATTAGAGGGTTTATCGTTTTGTGGTAAACAATTAGTGACCAAGTCGTAGTTGTAGAGTGATCCTAAATTTAATAAAGGAAAAGAAATAGTATTATTTGAATCAAATGTCATGGTATTTACATCAGTACTACGTAGATGGTTTATGCTGAATAAATATTAAACAACTCAAGATATATGTGTACAATTTGCAGGCTGGTGATTTGTTTTTGTTTTGTGGTTCCCAAATCAACTAAATAATGTGGCATGAACCCCATATGCTGTTTAGGAAATATTGAAAAGGGAAAGTGGAAACAATAATGTGGAAGCGGTAAAAGGATATTGAGAGAGAAAGAAAAAGAAAATCATAATTTTACGACTTACATCTCATAATTATGACTAAGTACAAGTCATAATTGCAATTGTTAGCAGCAGCATATGTTTTATTTTTAAGTAATTCACTTTTTAAATTGACTTGTATCTAATACATAGGCCTATACATTATTCAAAACATTTTTCATTCAACTTGTAAAAATATTTATACATTATTTTTCCTTTGCTTTTAAAATTTCCCTTGTAAGTAATTTTTTATGCGTGTTACTTCAAGGTTGTCCTTTATTTTCTACTGTTTTGGGCCAACTTTAGACAATAATGCAAAGGCTATGCTCTGTCTTTATTTGGTTGTTTTTCGTTCATGTACAAATTAGGTCTAATGTTTGTACACTCTTTTCCACCAATTATAATTATCATATTGTTTTAAACCACATGTGCCGCCTTCATTCTTTCTTTTTTTCCCCCCTTTTTTTGACGTCACATTTTTTATAATTTGTTTGCACTGCATTTTTTTGCGAGCGTTGCATTTTTTTCGTTGCGTTTGTTTTTTTGCGTCACATTTTTTGTGTACGTCACATTTAAAAGTTTGTGTTTATTTACTTATACTCTGGGGGACGTACCATTTGTACTTGCTGAGCCTTACTTCCTAACCTACTGTAAATATGTTCAAATGGAAAACCATACAATAGGGCCTACTGAATTTGGAAGTTTCTATATGTGGGGGGGGGGAATGAAATGTTGATTTAAATTTGTGCACATGCCACTTCTATATATATTGTGGCCTTATAAAATTGTAAGAGTTGCTTAATAAGTAAATAACAAGCCACCATCTTATCATGTAGGTTTCAAACTGTTTCTACTTAATGATGGCAATAGTTATTTTAAAACTGACAACAGATGAACCTCTGGGTATGAGCCCCTGTGAGCAAAATGAGTCTGTTGAATTTCTCACCGACTCATTTACCTAGAGCCTTAGTCAAGAGGCATGTGGTGAACGGTGTGACGAACATTACATCCCGCTTGAAAAAGGGAGACAAATAATACCAACATTATGGTTTAGAAACATCTATTTACCCATTTGTGGAGTCAATATATTAAAATTTTAATCAGATTGTCAAAAAAAATGTATTCATATATACTTTAACCAGTCATAACCGTCCGGCATGTTGGTGAGGCAGAAATATTCCTGCATTTCTTATTTTATTAGCTTTATGTCTTTCTGTAAAGCTAAAGACCCTTTGAAAGTTACTGATACAGAAGACATAAATTTAAAAACATTTAATTTTTGTTAACATCAGCGTTGGCACAGACCTGTTAATCCGGGGGGGGGGGGGGGGGTTGCAAAAGGGGCAAGCTTAAAGTATTAAGGATTACAGGATTGGTAAGTTTATCACATTCTTTTCTTTAGTCTGAAAGCTTACTGGTTATGAAGTTCATACAATTTTTTTTCTGTGAAATATTACCCTCTGAAACAGTCATATTCGAGAAAAATGTGTCTGAAAATCGAAGAAAGTATTTTAGGGATGCTGTTTAACAAGTTACACTGAAAGTCAGTAAAACCCAGCTCATTTGCCATCGTATATCCAACATTATTTATTTCACCGATGTAATTTATTTTATAACACATTTCCATAATAAGAATTTACTAAATTTCCCGAACAACAGGTATTTAATAACTGATTAACATTCTATAACATTAAAACAAAACCAACTTTGAACATTGCACTTGACTGATTAAGAGCAACTATGTCTGAATATAGAATTCTCTCTTACTTATCACAACATTTTTGCTAATGAGTTGATCAACAAACCAATCAGCTGCACGGTGGGTTGAGTAAGGGGCCGGCCATTCAGAATAGTCAATGTTTTAAAATGTTGATTTTATTTTTATTTATTTAATTTAAAAAAAAATTGTTTCGATTTAATTTTTATTTATTTATTTAATTTAAAAACAAATTGTTTTGACCCACCCACCCACCTACCCCAAATTTAGATTTTTAAATTTTGAATGGCGTCATAATATAATCTATACACTGAAGAACAAAGTAATGCCTCAAATGAACCAGATATTTTAGACCAAAGGTCTCCAACATCAGTAGTTGTCAATGTTTTTTTCTGGGTTAAACAAACTACTTTAAAGTTTATCAGGAACTAAATTGACGATCTTGGCCAGATGAATACTTTTTCTTCTTCCGACAATTTCCGGGAGGAAAATTTTTAACATTTTTTGACTATTCTGAATGGCCCCTAAGGGTTAAACCAAAATAGTATGTGTACTGTGCAAATGCATTCAACACATGAATCATAACGGAGGCTGACATAGTTTATCTATCATTCAAAACTACATTGGATGGTATTGAATGGTGAAACAGTAGGAGGGTTGACTGTGTGAACTTGATAGCTGTATTCACCACATGATATCATATTGCATACTGCATCCATCATCATTCATTGTAACTTGCAGATTTGTGAAATAATTTTAAAATGATTATTATTGTAACAGATTATTATTTTAAGTGATTATTTTAAAACGATTATAATTATTTTAAAACGTTAAAATGATAGTGAAACATTTTTTCCCCCATAGTTGAACTGCACTCAAACTGTAATGAAGAATAACACAAGAAGTAATGAAAGCCACAGACTATAAGTGGGTCCACACGCTTACCATATCATTTTGATGTGCAATTTTACCCTCAAAATGGCGCGCGTGGCAGACAGTACCTGCGCGTGTCGTTGGTGCATGGGGGTCAATAGTCTCTTATATCAGAACAGCCACAGACATTTAAAACAATGTCATTTAACACAAACTCCATCTACTGAGGCTTTGAGGGTAGTCTGGTCACATCTTGGTGTAATGGGGAAACAGTGTCCACAATTGACATTGAACACAGGGAACCTAACAATCCAAAACCTGTACATGTCTTTCTCATTGGGGACCTTTTCCAAACATCAGCTTTAGGCTTCAGCTTCCACTTGTTGGTGAAGCACCGTGCAAAATTGAAGACACAGCCCAAGCCAGAGTCAGAGACTAAGCTGTTTAAGCAGAAATGAACGTTTAACACATTTCTGCCAAGTGCAATTCAGCAGGAAACCAGTCACAAATTGCATATGTGAAATGTGTTTTGGTCGGTAACCTTATTCTTATTCTTATATGAAAATGGGCCCTGATTAACATCAATCGAAAACAATTCTTGTGTTTCAACTATATCTACCTTTGCACAAATCAACTTTTTAAAAATCTGATTATCCATCTAAATTTTTTAATAATTTCAAATGTTCAAACTAACCTCTGCCCCCAAATAATTTCTCAATCCCTTTTTTAAGCTTAAAAACAGGACCATGATACCATGGGCAGGAAGAAATGTATCGTACACACACCAAATAAAATCTTATAAAAAAACAAAAGACATCCATTACCGCTGAATTCACACCTGGTCAAATATGATTCTGTAATCAAAGTAGCATTTCTTAGAACACAGATTTTTGTGAAACATATCCAAAACTTTCAGGAAACCTGGAGTATAGAATGTTCAAATCTTATGTACATTCGAATGCTGGTACCCGTTTAAGGATGACTGCTCTAGAACCCCATGAAGAACCCTATGAAGAACCCTATGTTCGGAATGTGTTTCATTGCAAAAGAGCAGACTTTCTGTTAATATATTAACAAATATTTGTTTCGCTTATAGTAAATAAGTGCCATGAAATTGGGCCTGGTATTCAAATAGTGTTATCAAGGCTCGAAATTTACACTGGACCGCAGGCCCGATGCCAGTGTTTTTAGCATTGGGCCAGTAAACTTACGACTGGAAAAGTCCGCTGGTCTTGTGCTTTTGAATCATAACACCTCACTTCATCTTTGATGTACATGTAACCATTTATGTTCAAATGTTGACTTTGAGTCAGTTGAGTATGAAAGTATACCTAATAAGATCAAATAAGAACAGTTTGACTGTGACACTGTGTAGGAAGTTTTTTCTCATAATATGAATCTAGTCTTGTAACAAATTTTCTGGTCCAGTAGAAATTTTGTAGTACAGTAGTCTTGTTGATTTTGTCACCAAATTCAAGCCCTGGGTATTAATAATTAGGCATCATTTGGGCCCTAAACACCCGATACATATTATAGTAGCCCTTTCAAGATTAAAATATTTACAGTGTAAACATTTTCATGTACAGGTATATATTTAACCAGGTTTAAGTGTTAATTATACTAGTTATAAATACTATAACTAGTTAAATTGCTGTTAATATCTGTTAACCGACATTAGTGCCCAATAACTAGTTAATCCAAATGTAAATGGTTCCCCCAATTCATTTGCCACCAAGTAACATAAAAAGACAAACATTAACTGATACTTGAGACCTTTTTTGGAATCAAGTAGTCTACTACTAACATATTTACAACTGGATAGTATATATTCTATATACATAATTGATTACCCCTGAAATCTGTCTTGCACTGATCTTACCATCTGGTCTTTTCACTCCAAAGACCCAGTTAAGTATGTGCAGGGATATTATACCGACCTCATTCCCGTGGGAGCTGTATCAATCTTGCCACGCAGATGCTTGATCATAACCCCTGGAAATGTGTAATAAAACTATGCAAACGGGCTTCCAGTCTATTCCACACATTTGGTGCTCAATATGGGGCTCAATATGGGGCATGGTGGACCCCCCCCCCCCTTGTATCTTCATTGTGTGCTTGGAATCTCAAGAATTCTTTAGAGGATTTTAGGGGGAAAATAGTGTGTTAAAGTATGGGAACATTTGGGTGGGGGGTACCGTCTACCCCATATCGGGCATGGTGTACACTCCTGCGTGCTTAAACCTGGTGCCCAGCAAAAGAAGCATCAAGTCATTGAACAACTGGTCCCCTATCATTTTTATTATATTTTGCTACATGTTAAATTGGATGCAGTCTTGGAGCGACTGCACAAACACATTCATTTGAGGTGCTAACATGTCAAAATACTTGCAATTTGACACGCGAATACTAAGTGCCTAGCTATAGCACTCAAAGAGTTTCCCTTGTGTGTCAGTACAAAACTACTGTTAATATCAATAAATAAGGGGATCCCACTATCTATCAGGCTGCCTTGCGGTTTCATCACAAGTATATATTTGTACTGATGAGCAAGACAGCAACGGATTTTGTTAATAAACAGCTTGATACAAGCCAGCCATTTAGTATGGATTACTTTACACAACGTGACTGAAATTAAAAGGCCAGAAGCAGAGTTTCAAAACTATACTTTCCAGAATAAGGTCACCAGCCTAAATACCATGTCACATGTACCATCTGTGACTGGTATCTTGCTTGATTGTGCCTTGCAGAAAATGTTAAGCAATATTTTCTGCTTTTAAAAGCAGCTCCATGAAATTTGGTCCCGGTTGACAGAACTTGGTGCTGAGAGAGTTTATCTACTCAGCAAAACCATGCGGAAACCAGTTACAAACAATATATAAGTACATGAGGTTTTTTTGCCTGGTAACCTGCTTCTGATAAGCAGTTTTAAAGCTTACTAAGCAATTGAATGACATACGGTCAAGTTCATTCAACCTTGACCACGAAATACAGCGTAGAGCAAATACCTAGGTAAATACAGCAAGTAAAAAGAGTACAATTACATTTTAAGAGCTTAGTGTTTCAGAAAACCTTACAATATTTTGAAGTCCAGAGAGACTTAAACCATCGAGTATCCAGCTGTCAGGGTTACAACCCTTCACTTGCCATCATCCACCCTAATAACAATCAAAACCACCATCATCCGTCTGGGTGATTGCTGGGATGAGGTGGTCCCAACACCACCCTCAAAACTTCCATTGAACTGAATACAGGAATGTGCAGTTCAGAACTTTCCACTGCTATGCTCGGCAGGCAGGGTTGGGCTAGACTCATCAAGTCATCACAGTTCCTGTGAATAAACGAATAACCGCACTGCCCACTTTCTTACAATGAACAAACGCAGGGGTAAGCAACTCAAATGCCCATTTCCCTTCTCTCTTTTTTGTTGCCTGCCAGCCAACATATTAATCAAGTACTAGGCTGTGCCTGAGAGAGAGAGAGAGCGTTTTACTCGAACACCTCTGACACAGTGTCTGGAACACTGTTGTCGTGTGTCTGTCTCTCCAGTTTCTGCTGCCTCTCAACTTCTTCAGACTTCCTCCTCTCCAGCAGCTGTATCATCTTGATTTCTTTCTCTTGCTTCTTCTTGTTGCGTTGCTGGTAGCGAATCCTAAATAGGATCGGAGACAAAGACAACATTCTCTTTGAAATGCAAGCGTAGATTTTGATGATTTAGTACATTTAGTATTTCTCCCAACACAGCACGGATTGTAATAAATGCACTCTTCCACAAAATGAGGAGATATCTCTCCTTGAAAAAAAAACCTGAAGCAGGTATCTCTCTTGGTTTTGATATGGAGCATCAAAAGAACACATTTTATGAAAAATAGTTTCTATTTTCACCAAGGGTTTTGCGCATAATTGTGTACAAGCTTATTTTGATTTCTGCAATGAAAATAAGCAAGGGTGTCTGTCTTCAAATGCCATTTTCTTTACTTGGACAGCAATCCATACAGAAACACTCTTCTGGAGGATTGGAACTGGTACACCAGTACCCATCCTCAGAACTAAGAAGAACTAAGAACTGAAAAGTTCATACCATGGGGTTTTAGATTGAAACTGGTAGACCAGTCTCAATCCTCAGAACTAAGAAGAACTAAGAACTGAAAAGTTCATACCATGGGGTTTCAGAGTGAAACTGGTAGACCAGTCTCAATCCTCAGAACTAAGAAGAACTAAGAACTAAAAAGTTCATACCATGGGGTTTCAGAGTGAAACTGGTAGACCAGTCTCAATCCTCAGAACTAAGAAGAACTAAGAACTGAAAAGTTCAAACCATGGGGTTTTAGATTGAAACTGACCATTCTGTCATTTGATGATGACCCTTTTCTTTAAAATATTTGATGAATATATAGAGTGTTCCTATGTTTAACCTATTGTTTTGGGGCTTTTTTTCTGTCCGTGTCATGTTCTTTGACACTGACACTTCACACCCATTGTAACTGGAATTTTTCTAGTTTTCTTAAGCATTTATAATGTGATTATCTTAAATTGTTCATTATTTCTTAATTTATTCCTATTATTGTTATCTTCTGTAAAGCGCCTTGGGATCCTGTTTTGGGATAAGGGCGCTATATCAAAGCTGTTTGATTTATTCATTTGATATTTTTACCTGTTTTCAATGATGCGCTCGACGATCTTTGCCGTTGATAAGTCACTGCTTGAATCCACAAACTTCAGTATACCACGCTTCTTTGGCTCCTACAAAATATCCGCACATTGGTTACAGTTGAAACAAATTCAAAAGACCGTGCAAGTTTCGCGCGTATTTGAGCATTTTGGGGACCACTTTGGTCGCACATAATTTGCTTTACAGCGTGTAAGAAACAAACTCGCGCGCTTTAACGGATCAAAATCTTCAAACACCCACGAGACTTGCACAGTCTACAGTTTATAAATATTTGGACTAGTTAAAATAGTTGCTGACAGTGTTCATGTTTTGTGTGCCTTGATCAACCATATACATGAAATAATAGGTCTACGAAAATCTGGGCTTAATCTGTAAGTGTGAAACAGTCCTAAACCACTCCTACTATATCTTTATCTGTGATTCACGGTACGTTTCAACCAATCAGAATTCATAAACTCTCTAAGCTATTTATGAATCTAGGTTAAAATATTTGAGTTCTTTATAACTTACGTTTATATCTTACTGTTGTGTCATTCATGGGAGGTTCCTCCAAAGAAACTAAATTAGTTCATCACTAAGTATAGGTCACTACTAAGATATTATTTGTTTTTTTAATGATAGGGAACAAGTTGATGCAAAATTGTTACTGTACCTCATATGGGTCGCTGCCGTCGCTCACCGGGTAAATGTGGGTCATTCCCTGTATAACAATATTGACCTTGAAGTGGTCTAGCAGACTGTTGGTAGTTGTACTTGGGGTACCAATGATGACCTCATCAACGTACTGCCATGGCAACAAATTTAATACAATATTTAGGCACTTGAAAACAATGGAGGTAAAAAGCAAAACTCTGTCCCAGAATTTTGTGCATGTTTGTTAAAGGGTGTTATACAGGATTGGTAGAGCTGACAAGATAGTGTGATCAACCATATACATGAAATAACAAACCTGTGAATATTTTGGCTCGATCCGTTGTGTGAGTCAGGAGAAATTAGTTTAAAACTATGCACACTTTTCAGCATGTAAACACATTATCCTTAGTTTTGGTCGTAGCAACCACAAGCAGCCAGTGCGGTTTTTAGGTTTTCAGATACTGTTTTCACAAATATGACTTTATTTCATAAGGAAATATTTCACAGAAAAAATGTTTCTAGAGTGAATTTCATAATCAGTGAGTTTCAGACTAAAATTAATCCTTTATCTTTAATCCTTACCAATCCTGTATCAAGCCCTTAAGTTAATTTTGTAAATACCGTTTTTACCACATGTATTTCAATGCTATCATACAATACTGATACTTCAATTGACAATACACAATCAAACCCATGCAATTAGGCAGGGACTGACAACCCATCCACATGCAAGGCTCTGGTCCGGGACTCGAACCAGGGTCCACAGGCATGAACTGCAGGGAAGAAACCAGGAAGTCACAAAGCACTAAGATTCATCGTGTGATGAGTTGTCAAAATTGCCATAGTGGTTTGTATTGTGACATCACACTTTGCTTAGCAATTAAGATTGATACACTCTTGAGATCAATCTAAACTCTTTGTGAAAATCGGCCCATCAAGTCACTCATGCATGGCTCTTATTAGTTTTTTTTCTTCTACCCTCTTCACCATAATTGCTTCTCTCCTTTTGGGAGTATAATACCCTTCCATAAAGAGCTCTACAATTCCTTACCCTGCATGCCAGTACACTCAGCGTACGCTCATGTAGATTCATGATGGGGTAGTTGCCACCATGGTAACGATTTACTTCCTGTAAAAACACAGGTGTGAAAAAAAAAACCAGGAAAATTATTATCATTTGGAGTGGGGTGCAAATGATGGTCAGATTGCAAAGGTTATTTAATATTTGAGAATATAAAACGTTCAATTTGGAGAGTGGGGGTGGGGGTGGACGGACAAATTGATAATGTTATGTATGTAAGGTTTGGCATGACACCATGTAATTCTCTGTGTGTTGTGGTAGTTCTGGAAAGAGCCGGTGGTGTTGATGTTTCGATCAGTATGCTCTGATGGTCTTCATCAGAAGCTGGTACACGCTTTGCTGTTAGAATGTTTGATCATTTTGTAGCTAAGAGCATTTGAAGTAATTAACATTTTGGTTTTACCATACACTGATTTGTGATAAGCTCTGTTTACTCGGTGCTTTCCCGAGTCCTGCAGAACAAAATCTGCAGGCATGCTACTTGGGTGGGATTCGGACACAGGACCCCTGCATTGTAGATCAGATATCTTACTGGCTTGACCACCAAGCGTGACCAGGGCCGAAAGGTTGTTTGAAGTAAATGTTTTATACTCTTACGCTGTCTGTGTGAAGCCCAACAATCAGGTAGTCACCAAGTTTCCTAGCCTGCTCTAGGAAGGCTACATGCCCAGCGTCTGATCACGGGTAGTCAAGGAATAAGTCTAAGACAATGCAATATACAATGTGACCACTATGATGATTGCTCAGTGTGGTAACTTAAGCAACTTGGCAATATAGTTTCCGTCAAATCTTCTTCTTTCAAGATTAAGGTAAAATCTTCAAGGGGATTAAACAATTGTTTTTGTATGTGATCCCTGGTTAGATGGCAGTTACAGGTTGAATGGCTTCTGACTGGCACCCCTGAAGAAAGATATTGACAAAATATGGAGACCAGCAACATAAGGGCTCCGTTAGTAGAGCGCCGGTACGTTACTGCGGAGGTCGCAGGTTCAAATCCCGCTCTAGTAAATCTTTCTTTGTTCAACCCCAAATTAATTCAAACTTACCCAGACAGTTTACCGAGTGGTCAAGATTACTTGAGATTAAAAAAAGCTTACATTTGCTTTTACTATCTACTCTATGGCATGTCATGGTCGAGTGGTGTAGTGCATTGGGCTCAAGTTCTGGTGGCTGATTCCTCAGAGCATGGGTTTCAATCCCTGCCATAACACTTGTGTCCTTGAGCAAGACACTTAACTATAATAGACGGCAGAGTTGGTTCTTGTGATTGAATTAGCTGGGTGCGCTCCATGTGTGGCAGCCCAGGCTGTATACTCCTAAGGGAGCCGAGATGGTTTACGGAATGAAATAAATGGCCCAGAGACCAGGGGTAATAATGCGTCACAGAGTGACGAACTTGAGCGCTATATAAAAAACCACTGTTACTATTGTCATCACAAAGTCAAGGATACGGAAGAGGTCGAAGGCTCCTGGGCAATAGATGATCTTATCACCAGGTCTTGGTTCCTTGCCTTCTGCAAACTGAATGATCTTACGTGTTGTGGGAAGAAATTGTGACACTCCTGTGTACGGGCTACTCATACTGGAACACTGAAACAAGAAAATACAGGTGCTTTTGTCAGGCATGGTATTTGGTTCTTCGGTTAAAAAGTAGCACCATTTTATTTGGTACAAGGGCTGACCTACATGTACACATGGGGAATAGGCTTTATTTGATTTTTCAAGCTGTTTAATGACAGTTTTCTGACTTTTCTCAAGGGCAAAAAATCAGAAATCAAACTGAAAATTGCATCAAATTCCATCATCTTTTTTAATAGTGAAAACAACAAGCAACAGTTTTTGTTATGCCAGGGATTTAGCCATAGCCAAAGTAATTACCATGGCTGGACTATGGCTTGGCCAGACTATGGCTAGACCATATCTGGACTGTGTACACATGAGTCTTACTTACATCAGCATTATCGGTTGCCTTGCTATCTGATGGTACGTCAGTGCCGGTGATGTGATGTGTCTTGGTCATCAGCAGCATTCTGTAACCGTAGCATTTATGAAAGTATTTAAAACTGCTTAACACCTTGTGTTTGTCCTTTTTGTCTTTTTACCTTCTTTTTCTTTCTAGCCTTGCTACACCTAGGCCATATACTAAAAATACTGGACTTTGGCTAAGATTACTGGACTCTGGCCAGTGCTTATTTTTTTGCCCTGGGGGTTACTGGCCCAAAGCTAAAATTACTGGACTCTGACCAGTGGGTTTTTCAAGCCCTTGGTGTTACTGGCTCATTACTAAAAATACTTGACTCTAGCCAGTGGGTTTTTCAAGCCCTGGTGGTTGCTGGCCTAATGCTAAAACTACTGGACACTGGCCATTGCATATTTCAGGCCCTGGTTGTTGCTAGCCTAATGCTAAAATTACTGGACTCTGACCAGTGGGTTTTTCAAGCCCTTGGTGTTACTGGCTCATTACTAAAAATACTTGACTCTAGCCAGTGGGTTTTTCAAGCCCTGGTGGTTGCCGGCCTAATGCTAAAACTACTGGATTCTGCCCAGTGGGTATTTCAAGCCCTGGTGGTTGCTGGCCTAATGCTAGAATTACTGGACTCTGACCAGTAATTGTCCAGTGGGTATTTTTTAGCCCTGGGGGTTACTGGCCCAATGCTAAAATTACTGGACACTGGCCAGTGAATAGTTTTTAGCCCTGTGTGTTACTGGACACTGGCCATTGGGTATTTCAAGCCCTGGTTGTTGCTGGCCTAATGCTAAATTTACTGGACTCTGTTTAGTAATTGTCCATTAAGTATTTTTGAGTCCTTGTGGTTACTGGCCCAATGTTTAATTTACTGGACTCTGGCCTGTGGTCCAGTGGGTATTTTCAAGCCCTCCTAACCGCTCATTTTACAAGCATTTGGAGATATTTTACCTTCCTACAAGGTCTGTTGTTGAGACTCCAGCAGTTCTCTGACATTCCCTGAATTAGAAATAAAACATCACAATCGGTTAACTCTCAAAATACACTCACATGGGAAAGTCTCCCCCATCATTGTTAAATCAGTAAATCCTACTTACTTCAAAGACTTAGAGGTCAAAAGATTGCCAGGGGTGTAGCGAGGACATTTTGTTTTGGAGGATTATGGGCCGTCAATGCTCATTTTGTGGCTTAATTATTAATGAAAACATAGTAAATTATAACAAAGATGATAATTGGTGTAAGAGTGACACAGAATCCGAGCTAAAATCTCATTATCCGGGAGTTTTAAGAGTGTCTAAGCACACAGAATACCTGTTTTATATTTTATGCATTTACAATGTGGTCTCTTTGAGGTGCTTTAGTTCCTGATGCTTTTGATAGGCTGTTGTTACAAATCTGTACAACATCTTTCATGCATAAACAAACAAGTCTAATACATGTAATAATTGATTGCATCAGAGACAAAGAATGTTATTTCGGTTTTTAACCCATGCACTGATGTGTGATAAGCACTGAATAATCGGTGGAAAAAACGCACCACAGGATTCATGGATGGGATTCCAATTTCAAGCAGGCAAGAAGCCTGTGATTTTTTCTACCAGGCATGGAGAGCACGGAGTATCCAGTGCTTATCACACATCGGTGATAGGGTGAAACTACCAGTAAAGTCTAAACATTAAGTCTATGCTAAGACATTCCAAACTAAGCAACCACTGTCGAATTTAGCTTTTGCTTCAACCATTTCTGTGGGGTAACTTTTTCTTTTTCATGTACGCCTTTTCTTTTAAGGGAGACAAAGTTTCTGTGTGGTTGGTGAGAAGGTGACTTACTTGTATCTACCGGCTTCTTTGACATGACGATATGTATCGTTTCCATCCGCATCCAATGTGATGTCATCTTTAAAACAAATAAAATAAATTGAACAGTGTTTCTGATCAGCAGAGTGTGGGTTCGAGTCCCAGTCATGGCACTCGTGTCCTTAAGCAAGACACTAAACCATTATTGGTCCTGTGTGTTGTGTAGTGCACTTTAAAGGACCTGGAACACCTATCATTAAGAGAAGGGATTTGCCCCCAGTGTTTTCTGGTATGGTTGGCTGCAGATTGCTATGGGTTTTATATGTCAAACATAGCTCCACATACCTTGTAGAAAAAATAATAACCGCTTAGAGATCTGCCAGGTGTGATAAAGTGCTATGGCCTATAAAAGAATTTCGCTTATTGTTTATTATTATTTTGAGGAAAACTGCCTTGCGCTTATATAAACAAAGTATATGGCCTGCGTTTGTGAAATTTTAAACGCAATTTTTTAAATGTTTTTATTGATTTCACAATTTTCTTTACATTATAACAACCCTTGGACAAAATGTCACTTACTCCCGTGGACACAGAAGTCGCAATTGTATTTGTCCAGTGTTTCTATTTCAGTCACATAGGGGGCATCCTCGACCACCTCATCTACCCATTTAATGGCGCGCACCATGGCGTAGCGTTCTTTCTCCCTGATGACTGGAGGCCCTTTGTGCTTCATGATCTCCGCTGTCAAAAAAAAACACCAAATCAAGAAATACTTGAAATTGAAAAATATAAGTCAACATTTGTTTTTGAAAGAAAGGCCTTCAGTGTATTGAGTGGAGGTAGGCTTGGTGGTTTCTTCCCTGCCTCAATGGACCCTGGTTCGAATCCTGGACTGGATGCCTTGCATGTGGATCGGGTTTTCAGTCCTTACCTGCGGGTTGTCCCCAGTTGGGGTTTTTCCCCCACATCTAAAACTTGACATTTCTTCCTCATCTTCTCTACACAGGTATCTTCAAGCCAACATGTAACAGTGCAAGGCACTTTGGAGGGTTCTTTAGTTTCATTACCAGACAGATATAAAAACAATAATAAAGATGAGGGCAAAATCTAATCTAACTGACAATTCTGTTGATGAAGCCTGTTTTTAATTTACAGGTTTTAATCTTTTTAAAATTGTATTAACATTATTGCCCTGATTTATTTTGCTACCACTTAAAAATCAACTTTGTTAAATTTGGGGTCAGGTGAGGTCGGACTTGGAGGAGCTAGAGGAGTAAATGCTTGGAGGAGGTTTCACTGGGGGAGGTTTTACTAGTTACTAACTTACTACATACCATCAGAGTGAATTCCTACAATCAGATAATCTCCCATGAGTTTGGCTTGTCGGAGAGAGTTGGCATGACCAAAGTGCACCAGATCATAGCTGTAGCAAAATACAAGTGTCAAAAAAACAAACTTAAGGTTAAAGATCAAGGCATAAAAAGACAGCACGCTCCTACATATAAAAGTAACAACAGATAATCTTATTTTGAAAAGCCACAAATTTAGCAAAATTATGTTTACATTCACAACCACAATGATGCAAATTTATACGTCTATTGTCTGTGGTAAACGCTGCTAATTACAGGATCCGAACTGGCCTCTTATCACTGGGCACACACAGTGGTCAAGTGGTTACAATATCTGCTCTTGAATGCTGTGGTCGTTGGTTCCAATCCCACCAGATGTCTACAAAAAGCACTGAGCATACAGTGCTTATCACACGCCAGTGTAGGGTAAAACCAAATCATTACTCGTTATCCCCGATGCAAGTATGACATCTATTGAATTGTTTGCAGTAATGCCTGTTGATGACAGGATCCAGACTGGTCTATCGTCAACGGGCACGCACGGTGGTCTAGTGGTCAAGACATCTGCTCTAGAATGTGCAGGTCATGGATTCGAATCCCACCTGAGTAGTAAGCCTGTGGATTTATTATCTGCCTGACTCAGGGAAAGCACTGAGTATCCAGTGCTTAACAATATTATTCAAAACCTAGGCAGCTTTTTATCTGCTGCATTTGAAAAAGATCATCTGAAAAAGACAACAAGTTTTGCAGTAATTTTTTTCTTTACTAGTTCAGAATGTTACTATCAACTTACCAACCATCACACCAAACTCGCACTATGTCTTTCCGTGGCCTCTTAGAGGCAGGTGCATTCTGACCGTCCCCTCCATCCCCTCGCTTTGCCATTGCTGCGACACCATTAGATGCCATGTTGGTCTGGGTACCAGATGCCGGGCCGATTATGGAGAAAGACCGAGTGTGTCCTCACAAATTATATCTTTTCCTGACTGAAGTCTTTATCATCTAAAGCTGTGATTAATAGACAAGTTGAGTTTGTGTCATTTTTTGCACCATTTGTATTAGAACAAGTCAAACTGTTCACAAACAAAGTGGACAAAACCATTTCTTCATGGGGCTGAAGTTTTGCTGAACCCCACTGCAGTCACCCAGACTTTCCCCTCTGTCTCAGTGCTTTGCACACACCGGGATCGGACTATCCTGAGGACATAGGCAAGAGGTCTAGTGGCAATATATAAAAAAATAAACACACCGTTTTAAAAACAACCTGTGAAAAATTCATCACATTTTAGTGAATAAAAAAAAAGGGGTTACATGTTATGTTATCAGGAATCTTTAATGCATGCATTCATATCAGGCTTTTATTTTTGCCCTTGATCTATGTTCTGAATGTGGCAATCAAAATAAACAATGGTGGTTTGTGGGGCCGTCAAATGCTATTTCCTTAAATTTAGGTTGCCATATTTCTCTAAAGAATTGGCAACAGTATGAAACTTTAGTGAGCTTTCAGAATTGAAACTAAGCTACTTTATCCCTTTACTGATCTTAGTCACTAATTATGATTTGAGATACAATTGTTCGCTTAGATATTTTAAATGAGTCTAGACCCAGTAACTGGGGCGATGTACTCCGTTTTTTCAATCTTTTTACATCTGCGGTCGTACTAGCTAAATACAAAATTTAAAAAAAAAGGATCTTATATATTTATTTTATCCTAGGCTACCATCTGATAACCCCATTGTTCTGTTCACTATTGTTCCATTGTTCAAATCAAGACTAAAGGTTCATTGTAGTAATACCTTGAGTACATCATAATTTGATGAAATAAGCAACAAAGACAATTAATTGCAATGACCTGGGTCTCCTTAAAAGAGTTGATTTCAGTTGTCATGATCGTAACTGTAATGCCAATTGCAGATCCACAGCAGGTTGCTCAGCTATCTCAGGATTAAATATTTCTACAACATGGAGCTATAAAATCCACTGTGCTTATATAATCAACTGTCATGTCAAGAACAAAGTCCAAACATAGCATCCCATTGATTTGCATACATAAATGAAATTGGTTTTCGGAGTGCCAAGCATTTCACTCATTGATCAAAATTAGTAGCGTGCTAATCCTAACCCCTGACGCTCCCAAACATAAGGAGGATCAAAGGTTGTCAAGAGGATGGAGGTAATAAGGGTTGACAGGAGGATCAAGGGTTGTTGGGAGGATCAAGGGCTGTCAGGAGGATCAAGGGTTGTCAGGAAGATCAAGGGTTGTCAGGAGGATCAGGGGTTGTCGGGAGGATCAGGGGTTGTCAGGAGGATCAAGGGTTGTCAGGAGGATCAAGGGCTGTCAGGAGGATCAAGGGTTGTCAGGAAGATCAAGGGTTGTCAGGAGGATCAGGGGTTGTCGGGAGGATCAGGGGTTGTCAGGAGGATCAAGGGTTGTCGGGAGGATCAAGGGCTGTCAGGAGGATCAAGGGTTGTTGGGAGGATCAAGGGCTGTCAGGAGGATCAAGGGTTGTCAGGAAGATCAAGGGTTGTCAGGAGGATCAGGGGTTGTCGGGAGGATCAGGGGTTGTCAGGAGGATCAAGGGTTGTCAGGAGGATCAAGGGCTGTCAGGAGGATCAAGGGTTGTCAGGAGGATCAAGGGTTGTTAGGAGGATCAAGGGTTGTCAGGAGGATCAAGGGTTGTCAGGAGGATCAAGGGTTGTCAGGAGGATCAAGGGTTGTCAGGAGGATCAAGGGTTGTCAGGAGGATCAAGGGTTGTCAGGAGGATCAAGGGTTGTCAGGAGGATCAAGGGTTGTCAGGAGGATCAAGGGTTGTTAGGAGGATCAAGGGTTGTCAGGAGGATCAAGGGTTGTCAGGAGGATCAAGGGTTGTCAGGAGGATCAAGGGTTGTCAGGAGGATCAAGGGTTGTTAGGAGGATCAAGGGTTGTCAGGAGGATCAAGGGTTGTCAGGAGGATCAAGGGTTGTCAGGAGGATCAAGGGTTGTCAGGAGGATCAAGGGTTGTCAGGAGGATCAAGGGTTGTCAGGAGGATCAAGGGTTGTCAGGAGGATCAAGGGTTGTCAGGAGGATCAGGGGTTGTCAGGAGGATCAGGGGTTGTCAGGAGGATCAGGGGTTGTCAGGAGGATCAAGGGTTGTCAGGAGGATCAAGGGTTGTCAGGAGGATCAAGGGTTGTCAGGAGGATCAAGGGTTGTCAGGAGGATCAAGGGTTGTCAGGAGGATTAATTGTTGTCAGGAAGATCAAGGAGTATTGGGAGGTTCAAATCGTCAGCGTTTTCACGAAGTAGCACGCACTGCTATACCAGCAAAAAATAACAATCAGAGAAAACGGCCTCTGAAGTTGAACATTTTTTAGAAACCCACTTTCCTTCAAAACTTCAAAGTATTTCTATTTAAATTTCTCAATGTAGATACTTGATGACTTGAACTTCAAAATTAATCTTATTTTGACTCATTTGCATAATTAATTAAGAAACTAGACACGAGAGAAGCTCCGTGCTACTTCGTGAAACCAAAAAAGTGCGAAATATGTCTTTTTGCGTTTTCACGAAGTAGCACGCGCCTATACTACAACACAGCATTTTGTGTTACTTCATGAAACTAGGTCAGCGCGCGCGCGCTCACACAAGTTGCGTGCTACTTCGTGAAAACGTTTTTACCTCACTTTGACTTGAGTGCGTGCCGTGCATTACAATGGTAAACAGAAGTTGGGTGCTACTTCGTGAAAACAAAAAATGCCACAATTGTGCAAAAGTTGAAAACACTCATTAGCTTAATTAAAAAAGTAAAGCTGTCTGAGCTTTGAAACTTCATGGAATTGTAGATCTTCATGCATTATCAACAGAAATGTAAAAAAATTAAAATGTAAAAAAAAAATCCTTAAGCACGTAGCGTGCTACTTCGTGAAAACGCTGACGAAATGTTGTCCAGAGGATTGAGGGTTGGCGGGAGTATCAAGGGTTGTCATGAGGATCAAGGGTTGTCATGAGGATCAAGGGTTGTCATGAGGATCAAGGGTTGTCATGAGGATCAAGGGTTGTCAGGAGGATCAAGGGTTGTCATGAGGATCAAGGGTTTATGGGAGGATCAAATTTAGTTATTTAAAATAAACTAATCGGAAAACTGTGTATCAACTACTATCAACCATTATCAATTATCATTCGTGAAGATCACATAGACTGGAGGGAGGGAGGATCGGGAAAACTTGGGGCACATTTGGGGCACATTTTTATACAATTAGATAAATAAGAACCTTTCTTTAAACCATACTCACCTTATTTTTGCTAGTAATGCAAAGACGGCCGAGACTGCACCGACCGGCACTGTCTGCTGTCTGCTGGGGGTTACGATTGCGAGCTCACTTCAAAAATTCGCTAATAGTGCAATAGCAACCAAACAATCGTCTAAAAATTAACAATAACAAACAGTGTTTTTAAAGGCAAACTTTCCGCTGCTCGCCACCAATTTTTTTAAACGCCAAAAAGCTGGTGGCTGAATGCGGAAATTTTTCCTTTAAACATTTACCTCTTTTGTAGAACTAGAAACCCAACTTGTTCGACAGATTCAATGGTACTGCACTAGCTTTTGTATTATGATATTTATGTTGACAGCATGGACTAATCACCAAAACCACACAGTTTGAAAACTCACGTCCCATCCATGCACACAGTATTTACTCACGCCCATATATAAATATCGTACGATATTTACAGTAGATTTTTCTTAATAGCGCCCTCAATAGATCAACAAATAAAGCAAAGGAGCTAACTGGAATGATGGCCGATGAACGAGTTGGCGCAACTTTCAAAGTGGTTTGTGCATTATTTTTCAAATGAAATTGAAATATTTTGGCTGTATAATGATTGTATATTCCTTAAGGAATAAATATAGCTTCTGAACAAGTTGTAGGAACTTTGTTACAGCATGAAACGAACAATGAAGCGGAGTTTGTCAGTGTTGCTGTTCTCCTCTGGTTGCCTGGCAATTCACAATTCGTGTACATCATGTACATGATAATTGATGGTTATATAGCAAGGGGGCTGGTCATCTCGCCCCCTAGCAAGCTCGCCCCCAACAAAGTCGCCCCCTCACCGGCTCGCCTCGGGTTGTTACAAAGTAGCCCCCAAACAATGCCGCCCCCTAGCAAAGTCGCCCCCAGACAGTAAATGTCGCCCCCTAGCAAAGTCACCCCCAGATGTTATTTTAGTTCGGGAAATAAGGCTTCTTATTTTTTATGGTGGTAATCAGATTTTATTTGAAAGGAATATTGAGTAAAGCCTAATTATAGCCTGTATGTTTAGTTTGTGCTTGGGTAAAAAAACGTCATCAAGTAATAAACTCCATGCCCCAACATGCCCAAATTTATCAATGATTTTATTAACGTCGCTCAATTTATCGTAAATTATAACACCCAACAAATACTTAATAAACGTTATAGACATTTATTGTACAAATATAATACCTAGCAATTACTGAATTACAGATATAACATTTAAAAAATCATTAGCCTACTTGTTATTATACTAATAGACTTTTTTTTTTGCAAATAAATAAATAGTAATACATAAAAATTAAAACAAAACAATCATTAAATTTAATGATTATTGACATCGTTATTTTTGTCATCCTTTTAATTTTCTTTATAGTGGATACTTGGTGGAAAGCTACATATTTTATTAGGGTTTCTGAAGTTCAAAACTAGAAATAGCCTCCCCCATTTGGGGACGATCCGGGGGTCTGGCACGCCACCCAAGTGTCTATTCAAATTAGTGGTTCGAAAGAGTCACCTTTTGTATAAAAAATACTAAATGTGGCCGACAATGACCAGGAAAACCTGTAGTAAATTTAACATTAAATTTATAGAGTAGATTTTCAATGTTGGGGGGGGGGGGGATGAAAAACGATATAGGCCCTATTTAGACCTTTCACAAGCACATTACTTCAAATGGAATCTTTTCTGAAAAAGATTTCAACTATATCTTTTTTCACAGCTGCTACAAGTGGATCTTTCTGGGTCTGGCCAATTCAAAACTGTTACCATAAGAAGCCTTAATTATTTTCCGAACTAAATAACATCTGGGGGCGACTTTGCTAGGGGGCGACTTTGTAACAACCCGGTGCGAGCCGGGTAGGGGGCGACTTTGCAGGGGGCGACTTTGTTGGGGGCGAGCTTGCTAGGGGGCGAGATGACCAGCATCCGCTGGTGTCATGGTTGTCATAAAGTTGTTTGTATTTTTTTGTAACTGTGTAAACTTGTTACTTTGTAACAACGACGAACTTCTTTCAATTTTGTTAGGAGACCATTCAAAAGCTTCTGCAGAGCACTTTTCAGGATGACAAAACAAAGAGTAAGTGTTTAGTCAGAATGCATGTTATAAATTATTTTAAAAATTATTTATAGACCAAGTAAAGTTACTTAAGACTAGAGTCTAACTCTACCTAACATTAACATTAACAAGACCGACCATGCAAATGAGAAGTTAGCGTCATAGCTAGTCAGTCACTGGGTCTAACTGTAAGTTATATAGACCCAGGGACTGTGCCTTGTGCGTTATTCTACTCTTTTGTAAATGTTGACTTCAACAGTCATACTTCAACGGGCAAAAGCGTACCATGTGTGTCCCCCGTGATTCTTTGATTTGCTTTGATTTTCCACACATCCCCTTCCAAAAATTGCTTAAATGATGAAAAAGACATCTGAAAAATTAGCTGGAAAATCATCTTCTGACTTATTGTGTTATTTATAATCTAAATAAATTAATAGTCAAAGATGAAATCCCGGCATTTAATTCAATTGTAATGTAAGTTACTCACAAACATTTTCTGTAACTCCAAATCGATGTTTTTAGGACCAAAGTCATGCAACAACGGTTACATTCATGATTGCTCTGTATTATGTATTCAAACAGGACACTGTGCCTTTCTTGGATGCATTCTACGGATCTGCCAAGATTGTGCACAATTTTGCCCAATCTGCAGATTATGAGCAATCACTGACTCATTTTGACCTATTGAGAAACCAGTACCAATAAGCAATTTTCCCGATGTGCATGTGTGAACGACAGGCATGTTTGAGATATCAAAGAAAACAGAGGTTGTTTGATGTTGAGAGCTGAAATATTTCACAAAAATGACAGATTTGTGAGGAAAATCTGACATCCGGAACCTACGGCCAAAATATATTAAAGTGGAGTTTGCAAAAATATTTGTCATGTCAGACTGTCGTGGCAGAGCGATTAAGAGCATTGGACTCAAGCTGTGTTTTTTTTAATCAGCAGAGTATGGGGTCGAGTTCTGGTCGTGGCACTTGTGTTCTTGAGCTCGATACTTTTTCATAATTGCTTTGACCTTTGGATGAGATATTAAGCCGTAGGTCCTGTGAACTAGGATTGGTAGTGCACGTAAAGGAACCCAGAACACTTATCGTGGAAGAGTAGGGGTTAACCCTGGTGTTTCTGATTCACAAAGCAAGCACACTTGTTTACAGATTTCCTCAGGCTTGTGAGCTACATTAAGTTCACTTAAGAGGCATCCTTGGTTTCATTACCAGAAATATACAATAATAAAATATCTCATCTGTGGTTTTTGTTAATCAATTTTATGAAATACTGCAGAATCAAAAACGATAAGCCAGTGCTCAAAATTTACACTGGACCGCAGGTCTGAGGTCAGTGATTTTAGCGCTGAGCCAGTAAACTTACGACCGTACAAGTCAGGCAGTCTTGTGTTTTTGATTATGATAACATCTTACTGCATTTTTTATTTAAACTGATAAATACAATAATCTTTCAGTTCTGTTGAGTTGAAGTATTACTCATAAGAAAAATTAGATAAATTTCTCTTAGTGTTTGATCCAAAACGACTCAAATGTGAAACTGTGTAGATAGCAATCTTCTCATTTTGATTCCAGTCTTGTAACCAGTGTTGGAGGTCTCGAGGCCGGTCTCGAGGCCGACTTTGGACAGCCTTGGTCTCGGCCTCGGCCTCCCCTTGTCATGACTCGGTCTTGGCCTTGGCCTCGGCACCTTCTGGCTTCGAAGAATAAGCCGAGGCCGGTTCGAGGCCGCCAGTTTCTACTCAAATTTCCCACCATTTACTTTTCAAAAAAAATGTTCTCGTGAAAAAATACAATTACTGAAGCGGACTCCTGAGGTTTCGCGGAACGAAATTGCGCATACTTTACGAGCGCAAAAGACACAACTAACGTGCGCAACCGGACCCCAAAGATTGCAGATTTGAAATAGACTGGCTCCTGCTCGTTACCGGCATTACCGAAAGTAATGACGCGGCATAGAAACCAGCCCAATGTATTTAGATACAAATGCTTTGGAACCCTTATGTTTTTAAAGTGTAATGAACACAAACTTTGAGGAGTGGAGATACAGTACTGGTAAAATACATAATACAATCTATGATTTGGAATGTTAAAGGGACACGTTGCCTTCGGATTGGGCGATTTGAGCTATAAAAGTGTTTGTTATGAAGTGGATATGGTTGGAAAGATCTTTTAAAATTAGAATATAATGATCAGACTGATAATGATCCAAACAAATATGCCTCAAAATTGTGTGGTTTTCCTTTTACTTCGTGAACTATTAAACACAGTTTGCCATTTTGTGGAGTCAAAGATTTGGTCGTACAAAATGGCGGGCCGTGTTAGTCCACGAAGTAAAAGGAAAAATCACACAATTTTGAGGCATATTTTGTTTAAATCATTAAATTCTACTTCTAAAATATCTTTCCGACCATATTTCATATCACAAAAAACACTTTTTTACATCACAAAACTGCCCAATTTGCCCAATCTAAGGCAACGTGTCCCTACATGTAAACGCTCGCAGTTTGTCAATCTCATTGTACCTTCATGGTGAAATAATAAAACCGTTTCAAAGTATCACTTTTGCGTAAACGTTTGCTTTTTTTCTACCCGTATGTGTGTGCATAATATTATAATAATTTAACTGGCCTTGGCCTCGGCCTTGGCCTCGGACACTGTGGCCTTGGCCTTGGCCTCGGCCTCGAGTGCTGTGACTCGGTCTTGGCCTCGGCCTCGCAGACCCATGACTCGGACTCGGCCTTGGCCTCGAAGGTCATGGACTCGACTACAACACTGCTTGTAACAAACTTCCTGTCCAGTAAAATTTTTGAGCTATAAGCCCTGCAGTCTTGTGGATTTTCCCCCCAAATTCGAGAGCCCTGTCAGCCCACAATAGTCCATGTTTTGTATTTCTTTTTTTCTTTCTTTTACAGTCAGCAAAGATGCTCTGAGGTTGATGGTGGAAATGTTGAGAGTTTTTGCTGCAGGTAAGCATGTCCAGTTCAACCAATTCCTGTTGGAATTTTAAAACAAAATCTCTACGCTTAGCTTGTTGCCACGGACAGCGCGCCGTATCGATACCTCTCATCACTAACCCCTACAAGGGAAACACTGAAAATCAACGTTGATTGGCTGACCAGAAATAACTGCTCTGCGCACATCCTTGTTAAAAACGTTCGAGCGCATGTTGGGCGATTAGTAAGCACGTTTAAAAATGCACGTATTTCTACGCAATACATTTCAAATGATTCATGTTTTTATGTGGTCATCCTAAACAGCATTCGAGTTAGGCGCATCACAAGATCGAAAAAGAGTGAGAGGGAGCCAGTTGCTCTGTGACTTGCCTTGATACGTCTTTTGACAGCATACTCTGTGTACGTCTCTAATACAGATTGGATCAACCACAGAACTAATTAAAATATCTAATATTTTGGGACATTTTAAAGTAACACTTCCAGGGGTTACGATCGAGCAAGGCATTCTGGGAAAGAGAAAAAATAGCGTGGCAAGATCCTACACCACTGGGAACAAGGTTGTATCTACATGTACTGTTATCTGTAAAGGGTGCCCTCTTGTGTTCGAATACACACCTTTTCTCCTCTCAATAAACAGTGATGGCAATCCCCTCGTAAACTGCTTACCGGTACCTGTTGTACAGCTAGCAAGGTTCATATGTAATTCAGCTTTCATATTTATAGTCAGTTTTCTCCCACCTATTGTGATGCATGATGAAGCTCCTCAAGACTGCCCTCAACTTTATGCAGCGGACAGTTTTGTAAAGTGTTGCACCCATAAAATGTTCCTTCAGACAACCAATTGTTCACATAAATGCCATTCACATGTTTTGTCTCTGTTTGCTCCCTTGAGCATCTCTGTTTTTTTCTTATTCTCCTTCACATTTGGTTTCCTTGAGCATCTCTTGTTTTGTCTTATTCTCATTCTCATTTGGTTCCCTTGAGCATCTCGTTTTGTCTTATTCTCATTCTCATTTGATTCCTTTGAGCATCTCGTTTTGTCTTATTCTCCTTCTCATTTGATTCATTTGAGCATCTCTCGTTTTGTCTTATTCTCATTCTCATTTGATTCCTTTGAGCATCTCTCGTTTTGTCTTATTCTCATTCACATTTGGCTCCCTTGAGCATCTCTCGTTTTGTCTTATTCTCCTTCTCATTTGGTTCCCTTGAGCATCTCTTCAATTTTTTTTTGGTCCTATTCTCATTTTCATTTGGTTCCCTTGAGCATCTCTCGTTTTGTCTTATTCTCATTCACATTTGATTCCTTTGAGCATCTCTCGTTTTGTCTTATTCTCATTCTCATTTGATTCCTTTGAGCATCTCTCGTTTTGTCTTATTCTCATTCTCATTTGATTCCTTTGAGCATCTCTCGTTTTGTCTTATTCTCATTCTCATTTGGTTCCCTTGAGCATCTTGTTTTGTGTTATTCTCATTCACATTTGATTCCTTTGAGCATCTCTTGTTTTTCTTATTGTCGATCCTCCCTATTACCTTTAACCTTTTTGTTTATTATTTTTAAAAGCAGTCCCTGCTGTTTGTTTGTTATTGGAAGTTTGTTGATTTTCATGCAGTGTACTTCAGGCCTGATGCTTTGTTTTTGAAAGAGCAAGGGCACAAAAGCATTTTCTCCTCGGTAAAGGGCACCTCTACGATGAAATTGTTTTCTATTGGAACGTTTCAAAGGGGCACCAAGGCAATGACCAGGGACAACGGATGCAATTGCCTCCATGAAGTATCAGACCGTGTACTTATTGTGTACCGTAGTTGTTTTGATCTTCATTGCTAGTGGAATTGAATTTCGATGTTTTTAAAATGTGGAAAAATAAATGTGCAATATCTCTAGCTTTATTTCACAAAATACTGATGGGTGGAGAAGGATGGACTTTCTCCACCCATCACGGGGCTCTGTTATTGTTAATCTTCTTCCATGTTAAAAGAAATAGAAAAGAAGGAAGTAGGAAATTTCTGACTACTGGCAAATGATGGTTTGATTAGACCAAATCAAATGGATACTTAAAAAAAATATCCTCCCTGATGCAAAGCTGTACCTTTTTTACATATCAGTAGAGAAGTGTTGAACTCTAATTATGCTATAAAAAACAAGTTTTATTATCATTGTTTATGTATTTTTTCTTCATTTTTCAGAGGGTGCAGCAAGAGCTGCCCAGCAGGCCAAGTCTGAATCTGGAACTACTGTGGAACCAAGACACTTTGAGAAAGTCTTACCGCAATTGGTAAGGGCTGTCACCCGTCAGAAAATCAATCAAACAAGGTTTTTAACCCTTTAGAGACCATGGCGGCCACAAGACTTGACCTTATTTCCCAAAAGGTCAAAGTAAAGCTCATTTCCTGAATTCACATTCTGCAATGTTTCTTATGTCTCATGTTTACATAATATCATTTTATTTCTCACCAAAACGTTTCGTAAATTACGCACTAAAATGTACAAGATTTAGAAAATAATCACTGTAAGAAAAAAGAGAATACGGAAGTATTTACTTATTAAGACTGACGAGGCAAATGGTAACAAAAATTCATGTAACCAGAAGGTTCAGTCTGCTGATAAAAGTATGTACCTGTATACAAAGTTTGGACAAGCATTATACACAAAATATTTTAAAAACATTAACTATTAGAAACTTCAAGCTGTATCAAAACCAAATGCCTGTTTTGTATTATTTGTTTAGACATTTTTGCTTAAACAATTGTGACATTGGAAATCAACAATTTTAGTCATTTGGGCATATGATGACTATGATGGTGTGATGATGATGATGATGATGATGATTTAGGTTGCACTTTGATATAATAATAATAATAATAATCAGTTCTTGTATAGCGCATAATACAATAAAGTCTCTATGCGCTTCTGTTATTAAAAAGATGGGTTTTAAGTTTAGATTTAAATTGTTCTAGCGTGGTACAGTCTTTGACATTGTTGGGAAGAGAATTCCATAGTTTTGGTGAAGCATATTGGAAGGAACGTTGACCGTTGACCGATATAAATCGGCCATCTTTAAGGGCACTCTAGAACACACAGTGATGCGTTTCATGTGAGAACGGCATGCAGCACGCGTTCATTTCACAAAAACTCATTGCTGGATTGGGATTGGTCAGTGAACAATGCGGCTGTATTAATAATTTGAGTGTTTGACGCGCCTGCCAGCCAAAATGCAATTCGCCAGTGAAGATGGCGTCAATTGGGAACCATCAATAGAGAAATGAATAGTCTCTAAATGGTATATGAGAATACAGAATGACATTGTTTGTTTGTTTGGTTTTTTATTTCAGCTTCTTGACTTCTGAGTTGAGGATTCCTCCATAAACACAAACCAAAGGATGCAGTGGACGGACGACAGCGGCTAGTGCTGCGTGACTTTTCTTGAAGCAGAAAAGGGAATCTGCCATATGCTCATATTTTAAGTTCTTTACCTGCCTGTCCTGTGTTATTCTCTGTGATGGCATATGAAATAGGGTAACTTACATTACTAGTAGGAGATGAAGATGAACCTTGAAGTCCATTCTGTAAATTATTACAACACCCCCCCCCCCCCCCAAGAGCTGATTTCGGTTGTAACAACCAAAATCAAGGACAATCAATTGCAGAAAATTGTGCCTGTTTACAAAAAAAAAATTCACTGTCTTCTCCTGACTCACACAACGAATTAAGCCCAATTTTTCACAGGTTTGTTATTTTATGGATATGGATCACACAAAACATGGGCACTGTCTGCGACTATTTTGTCGGCTTTACCAATCCTGTAAAATACCATCAAGAGTATGGAATCAAGGTACACTATGTTTGACAAGGGGGGGGGCAAAAATAAGTATTGCTTGTTAAAACACTTTGCGACAGTGCGACTTAGCTTTCTTTTTGATGGAGTTGAAATGGGACTAGGAACAAGTCTACGGTTTGTATTTTTAAAAGCAAATTTTTGTCCATTCTATTCAAAACAATATGACATATTGATAAACCTACTTTTTCCTCAAGTACATATCTTTCACTAAACAAAATTTTGGTGCCCAGAATGTAGAGGACAAGACAGTGTGATATTGACATACCTTTGCTCAAATGAAACGTTCCAAACTTTATATAGATTTGGTGAAAGAAAACTAATTGTTGGATGGGATGAAAGTTGAGACGTTTTCAAACCAAAATGCATTACTCTTCTACTTTAAACTGTACTTTTTCTGCAGTTTCAAACAAATTTTCAAAACCTATTTGCAACCACACTACATGTATAAGTGTAAATTTAGACTGGCTCATCCGAAAGTGTTTTGTATTGTAAAATATTGTCTTCAGTGTACAAAATAAAAACATTCACAACATTTTAGAAAAAAAGAGAAGATATATGTACCGGGTATGTTTTTGCTGTTTATAAATTTATTGTTTTTATTGTGTGTTTTTTTGGTTATTTATTCAGCCATTGCAAACAAGTACAAAGAAAACAAAAATTCAGCATAGGCGCTACACAGTACTGAATTTGTCACATCATGGTCACATGAACGGCAAGTTTGACATCTTTTTGCAATGATTTTTATCTTGAGTTGTACAAAATATTAAATTTCTATGGTCATAGTCAAGAAAAATACATTTATCATTGATATTTTTGTGTACAGGATGCTCATAAGAACTGTACAAAGAAGCAAACCACTCCGCTCTAGCCTATACACGTGTAGTGCATGCACTAAGACGACGTGTGATCTATAAGATGAGGTTCGGATAATACAAGGAAAACGGGCCAGTCCGGCAGACCTCATATTAACAAGAGTCGACTGTATTAATGTGTAGTTTTTGTACCCCCGCCATCTTGGTATGATACACCTGCAGCTGGAAACTTTGTCATTACACCTGGGCATCCATCAGAGACCAGGGCCCAATTTCATAGCCCTCTTTAACGGCTGATTTTGTGCTTACTGTGTAAGTTTTTATTTCATAGCGCTGCCAACCGTAAGCAAACGAACAGGCATGCTAAACCTTTCAGTGCTTACTGTATGAAAATGAGTGACGCAACGATGCAAATCCAAGCTGGTCGCCTAATCTATGGAATACGCTTATGCTTAAGCTAATTTTTCCGCTAAAGTTGACACGAACATTTGCTCACCATTAAGCAGCGCTGTGAAATTGGTCCTTGCACGCGAGCTGGGGTTGTGGTCGCTGACACCATGGCAGACATGAGTATCAGATGATGGCTAACCAAATGCTCTCGTGTAAGATTACTTACACATGTAAGCTAATCGAACGCACCCATTTAAAAGAATGATTGGCCGCGCCTAGGGCGGCGTCCATGGCGGTGTCCAGGGCGGCGTCCATGGCGGTGTCCAATTGCGGCATGCATTGCAGCATTCATTGCGGCGTCCATTGCACCAGACATGGCAGCTTCCTGGGCGGCATCAATGGCGACATCCATGGCGGCGTCCGTGGCGGCGTCATAGACAGCGTCAAATGCGGTGTCCATGGCGGTGTCATAGGCAGCGTCATAGGCAGCGTCCATGGCAGCGTCCATTGCGGCTTCCATTGCAGCATCCATGGCGACTTCCATTACGGCTTCTATTGTGGCATCCATTGCGATGATTATTGCAGCGTCCATTGTGACATCCATTGCTGCGTACATGTCAGTGTCCATGGCGGCTTTGAAGGCAGTGACCGTTGCGGCATGCGTTGCGGCGTCCAATGCTGTGTCCATGTCAGTTTCTATAGCAGCGTTGAAGGCAGCAGCCTCTGCGGCAGCCATTGTTGCGTCCATGTTTGCGTCCTTGGCGGCATCGAAGGCAGCGACCATTGCGGCGTCAATTGTGGATTCTGTGACAGTGTCCTTGACGGCGTCGAAGGCAGCGTCCATTGCGGCGTCCATTGTGGCATCCACTGCTGCATTCATTGCGGCCTCCTCAGCGGCCTGCATGGGGGCGTCATTGGCTGGGTCCATGGCAACGCCCATGGCGGCATTTATTGCGGCGGCCTTGACTGCATCCATGGCGGCATCTATTGCGGCTTTCGTTGTGGCGTCTATTGTGGTGCTCATTACAGTGTTCTTGGCGGCATCTTCGACAGCGTCCATGGCGGCATCCTTGGCGGCATCCTTGGCAGTATCCCTTGCGGCGTCTACTGCAGCGTCTACTGCGGCGCTCATTGCAGCGCTCTTGGTGGCATCCTTAGTGACGTCTCTGGCGGCGTCTATCGCTGCGCTCATTGTGGCGCTCATTGTGGCGTCCATGGCGGCATCTTTAACGGCACTCATATCGGCCTTCTTGGCGGCATCCATTGCGGCATCCATTGCTTAACAAGCGTCTAGAATCTAGAGCAAGAACAGTAAAATGATAGAATTATAATAGAATAATAAATAGAATAGCCAATACATCATCAAATTTCCTGTGCGACAGGAAACCTTATTCATTAACGACAAATGCTGATGTGAAAGCAATTTAATTTTTCTGTGATTTATATTTTATTTCCTAAAACTAATCATTTAATGTACAATCCATCATCGGGTCAATATCTCCTGAAAATTCAGAAAAAATAATGAAAGTGGGAGCAATGCCTCAATGCTATGCCTAAAAGTAATGCGCCTTCCGCCCATAGTTTCAGAAAATCAAAAATTTCAGTTTAGCGCCCCCTATATGGTATTATTTGTTTTATTATGTTCATGGCTATGTTCACATACCTTGCCTTGCGTCGTTGTTGTGGTGTGTGGATGTGTAAGAATTCATCAATTTTTCTTCTGCAATTAATCAATGAAGACTTCAATTTTATAATACATATAATTAAAAAAACAGTTTTAAATGTAAGACAATCGATAACAGAGAGAAAGTTTTAAATGGAGCTAAAGGAAAGAAAATGCTTACACTGTACTTTACACTGGCTTATACTGGCTTATATGTAATCAACTATCATGTAAAGAACAAAGTCCAAAATTAGCATCCCATTGATTTGCATACATTAATGGAAAAGAGTTTGAAGAAAATGTCGAATTGGACTTCGGAGTGCCCAGCATTTCACTCATTAATTAAAGTTAGCAGTGTGATAGTCCTAACCCCTGACTCTCCCAAACATCAGTAAGATCAAAGGTTGTCAAGAGGATAAACAGTTGTCAGGAGGGTCAAGGGTTTTTGGGAGGATCATGGATTGTCAGAAGGATCAAGAGGATCAAGGATTTTTGGGAGGATTTAGGTTTGTCAGAAGGATCAAAGGCTGGAGGTTCAAGGGTTGTCAGGAGGATCAACAAGAGAAAAATTTCCGCAGCAGGCCACCAACTTAATGACGTTTTTTTTTCATTGTATAATAAGAACCAGTAAAATACACCTGAGGATTGGTTGAATTTTGAAAATGTGAAATAAATAGTTTTCATAGGAGGACCGGTTTAAAAACAATGGATATTTGGTTAAATCCTAAAATTTGGAACATTAGCAATCACACAAATAATGCAATGTGCTTACTGGGATTCGAACCTGTAACAAGAGAGAAATTTTACACATAAGAGAGCATAGCCTACCTTTATACAGTGTACCTGTATACTTAAAAGTTTATCACATTTCCTGGTTCACTAAAGGTCACAATGAATATGTAATTTCTATGAATGTTAAAATATGCTGCGATTGTCCATTGGTTTGCATAAACTGAATATTCATAACTTTATGAATAAAAAACTGAATATGAAACTGAATCTGGATCTGAATCAGAATCTGGAACCAAGACACTTTGAGAAAGTTTTACCGCAATTGGTTTCACAAAAGGGGGTGGGGCAAAACACCGTTGGGATGGTGTGGCTTAGCTTTCTTCTTAATAGAGTTGAAATGGGACTAGGAACAAATCCATGGTTTGTATTTTTAAAAGCAAATTTTTGTACATTCTATGCAAAACATAATGACATATTGATAATCCTAATTTTTCCTTGAGTACATTTCTTTCACTAAGACCAAAAACAATAGCTTGGTACCCAGGAAAGTACAAGGACACTCTTGTTGTACACATGAAGGTGGTTTATACTATAATTTTTTATATTTAATTAATAAATCACAAAGGAAACTGAGTGGGTAAGTTTGAATTAATTGGGGTTGAAAAAAATATTTAACAGTATGTGTTTGCAAAGCATTACAATTGATCACCCAAACTTATAATTGAATTCGAAATACTCGTCGTTTGCGCAACCTTTAGTTTTTTTTTGTGATAGGACAAAGTGCATGAAGCAAACAAACAGAAAACAAATGATAACAGGAATGCTGAAAAGAATCATTCATGAAGCCGAAATCCAACTTAACAACAATGTGCAACAAAGTTTGCTTGAGTTTAATTGCACGGCCGTGGTTTAAAGTTCGTTTGGTTCTTGTGAATTATTTTTCCAAGGTGAAATTACAAAAATCATCCAACCTTTTGGGGTAAGAATTTGAAGGGGGAAAAAGGGGAAAGCCAAATTAAACTTGAGGCTATTGCAAGTTCCTTTAAAATATTTTTTTTTTTAGGCATTCGTTTTGAGTTCCTCTATCCTTTCATGATTCCAGTGAAAAATGCAGATGCCTCCTTCCTTTGTTCTTTGCTTTGCCGCTATCGAATTTGCGAAAATTACTTCCTTTAAATGTTTTTGTTCTTCGATTAATCAAGTTAAAGCCTTTAGTTTTACAGTATCAGTTTTTAACTTTGAGAATTCGAATAACCAAGAGAAAATTTGCAATGGAGCCAAAGGAAAGAAAACGTAATGGAAATGAGTGATCCTTACTGCGGAGGGGCCATGATGCATTTTTCAAATTTTATTCAAAATTAAATGATTTCTTGTATTATAATTACTACATAAATAGGTAAAGGACGAGTTGTTTTTGTTTTAATATAGGGGCCTTTATTAAGGTTTGGAAAGAAATTTATTTCAGTTTGTAGGCCCTACAGCGTATCATCCCAGTCTACACACACCGTTATCAACTTCCTTAAGCTTGAAACCTGTGACATTAACCATGATGTCACAAGTATTTTTGTGGTAAACCTTATTTTTGGTAATCCTACTTTTGTTGCGTTTTTTTTTTTTTTTTTTTTTTTTTTTTGAGCTGCTTAAAAATTGCGCCCTGGACTTGTGGCATGTGACATCAACCTCGTTTCGTAACTATTTTTTGATCGAGCCCAGGTAACGTCTTAGCCATTTATTCCAAGTCGGAGTACGGGGACGAACTACATGTAGTCGTCGTAAGCTAGACTCACCGGACTGGTACCCAGTTCTAATCCACAAGGAAAGCACGTGAATGGTGCATGTAAATAACGGACACCAGTTGAAGTGAAAAAGTAATAGCGAAGTGGCACGAGCACTACATGTACACGGCGGAACGACGAGTTGAGACCGAGAGATCAATCATCAGGTGCACTCTTTCCTGCCAATTTTGACACAAAGTGTGGAAAAAGAAGCTTCTCTAGAAAGGACAATACCCACATTTGAGCATCACCATGATGGAGGATTTAACAACTGATTTGGAAGAGAGTGATTTGCGCGACTGGCAGCTACCGCTGGCCTTCATGAAGAAACGTCATACGGAACGGATTGAGGGAAGCAAGACAGAAACACACACATGGAGAATGAAGGAACGAGTGAGTTAAAAAAACACACCCTTGCCTTGATTGCTTCGTTCTTCCTTCCAAAAAAAGCGAGAAGTTTTACAGTATTTTGCTGTCTTTTGTTTTCCAGGTTGACGGGCACTGCTGTGTGCTGTATATGTTTTTGGCAGAAATATTGTCTTTTGATTTGTCCATTGAATGTCCTGATGATGATGATACAATTTTATTTGTACACAAACATACATGGCAGAACACAATTTCAGAATCTGATCTACATGTAAGCAGCAGAGCAGATGAGCCATGGAATGGACTAGTACACTGGTTTTGCTGGTTTTCTGCCTTGAGTCTTATAATTTATGAACCAGTTAATGAACTCAAAAAATGCTCATGCTAATTTAAACTATAATCGTAACCCTCAATACTCCCGACAGTCGCATACCAGAGGGTTACAAGACAACCCCAGAGAGTAACGAATCACCGTATTGGCGTATGGGGAATTTCAAAAAATTTTGTCAGACTATAGTGACTAGATTTGCCAAATTTTTACCACTTTCAGAAATCATGACACACATTCTAAGATTACGGACTTGATCTACAATGTGTAATGAATCAATTTAGAACACTTAAAACATTCTTAAGAAGAAATCCCGACAAAACCACGTGAGAAAATAGAATTAGCTGTTCCAAACTGCTAACCAACCAAAAGGACCTATGGTATAAATGCACAAAATAGTTATTGGCTTGACGTTTTGACCCTAGCAGTTCTTGAAGCTAGTGTCCAAACGTCAGGCCACTAAAACCAATTTTGTATAGTAAACATGGTAAATACCGTAATTCAGATGCTTTGAGCAGGTGTGCAACTTTCATTTGATCTGCTTGTGAACAAAAGTGACACGGAAAACCGAAAAACACTGTACAAGGTTTAGTGTGTTTGGAATTTGAAATTCAAAATTGCAATTGTCTGTCTGAGGTCCCAAAATTACAACTTAAAACATATTTCTAAGCAAGAGCAATATCTTTTCAAAATAAGTGGTTTTATAAGGCCTAATAGATGTAAAGTGGATATGGAATGAAAATATTAGGCCTACTGGTCTCATTTTCATATTTTGTTCTAAGAAGAAAAAAAAACTATGGTGTTTGGTGACGGAGTGAAAACAAACTTGTTTGTTATAATAATGGCAAGTAAAAAAGTAAAAATTTTAAAAGAATTGAATATTGAATGACTTCATCGTTAAATAATTGTTGAGCTTAGTTGCTCAAGTCTAAATTTAGAAAAAGTTACAGCTGTAACTATTTTTATTGTTTTTGTTGAATTTTAATGATTTTGGTATATTTATCCCCCAAAAGTACTTTCAGGTCATTCCGGTCACCAAATTTTTATTTTGAGTACATATCCTGAAAATATAGATTTTCAGCTTTAATTTGGTACAAACTTTGTTAGAATATTCTAAATTGAAATTTGGGGTACTTTGTCCCATTTGGCTTGGAGCTGCCCCATTTGAGGTAATGCTCTGTAGATATGGTAGACGAATAGGCCCTAATGTAGACATTTGGGTTCTAACAATGAGCAGAATGTGTAATCTATTGTCTTTATTTGTATCCCAAACTGTGCATAGAGGCAATTTTTCTAGTAGTTACAATGACTCTAGAGTGTTGAGGTTGTGGGTTCAAGTCCTGCGGTTAAGTATGCCAGTGGAATTTGTTTTTGTCAGCAGGACTTAAGCTTGGGCGGTTATACGGTATTACCGAGTAGTCACGGTATTTGTTCAATACCGAAAATACCGAGAGCCGTTTTAGAAATACCGTCCCGCACGGTTTTCAAATTCAACACCACAATAAAAGCAAAACCATGATCGCATGTGCTTTAGCCATTAAAAAAATAAAAATAAAAAAATCTGTTAAGCCATAAATGAGGAGAATACAAAGCCAAATTGTCCATCCCGAGCAGACTGTTTATTGTTTGCGGTTTTCGGCAGTTTCCTGCACAAGTGGCTGTGCGGGTACCACCAAGATACCGACAGTGCGTGCAGCATGCAATCGAAAATAGATCACAGAAAATAGATCGCGGTCAGTATTTTCACCAAGTTATCAACCATGAGAATTTCCTACCGCTGCTGCACGAACAGTAAGCTTATTTTGATTTTATGTTGAAAACGTCAATCTATTTGTCCTATTAAATAAAACATAAAGTCAAACTCAGCGCTAACCTGTTGTAATAACAATGATTGTCTGGCCTCAATTCAATGCGTGGTGTTTGTTGTGCTTTTTTTGGGGTTTTTCCCCATCCAAAAAAAGTTCCCGGTTATACCGATAACCGCGGTATTTTGGCGACGGTATACCCTAAAATAAAAAAAACGCCCAAGCTTAGCAGGACTAACTGCTTAATCACTCAGATAGGAATTTGGTAAAACCAAATTATTATTACGTGTTTTAAGCCTGATTAAATTTATAGTGTACACATTTTATTCGAAAATAACACAACCTTTAGCAGATCTGAAATCAAATGGTGGCCTAATTCATTCGCAATTTTGGACTTTAAACTCAGTTGATAAAGAAAAAACACACGTTTAAAGAAACAAGTTAGGGAGCCTTATCACTGACATCAGACCAAGATCAACTCTCACTTCCTCGTGTGTGCATGTAGTACAGTAGACATGTACCTCATGTTCTCGTACCGTTGCTGTGTTTTGACACAGTATGCTTTGGTAACACTAGTTACAGACTATGCACACAAATTATTCATGCTTAGTGTATTACTGCCATTTACAATAGGTATGGAATTTCATCCATGTCAAATGCCTGATGGATCAAGGCAAGTTCTACAGTTTCAACTATTTTCAGAATTTCTATATGTGGATATTTTAAAGGAGTACAGTGGCCAAGAGCAAGGCAGTGGGCTTATTTCCCTCATGGCTCCGTACATTGTAACTGAAAAAAAAACCCTTACCAAGTACATGTCAGGGTTCTCCACAGGTTTTTTCAAAACTGTGGGGCATTCTGGACCAAAACTTTTTGATGTTTGGCCGAAGCACGCTAAATTGAAACAACATCTTCGGAATGTTTTCCATTTGGTGTTTATCTTGGTGTTAAAAGCTCTACTGTGTAATCTGGAGCATTCTTTATGGTTTTCTCTCTATATTTTAAAGAATTACAAGTTGTGCTTGTATCGGCCCGATACGCTAGCTTGTACATGGGGAGAACCCTGCATGTGTGCAGAATATTGGTGTGGTTTTAACTTAAATGGACTTAGAAAAGTGGTAGCGAGGTCTTAAATGGTGATTTAAAACTGGCAGGGTCGTGGCTATGCATGTCCCCGAGGTCCTTTATCGCATGGCCACAACCCTGCAAGTTGTCAAACGGTTGTTTGAGAATGAGTCACCACTCTTTTATACCCATATGTAAATACACGTGTGTACCTTTCCAGTAAAAAACATCCAAAGGCCAAAGTTGAGAACAAATCTGACAGTTGGCCTGAGCTCACCTGGACTCTGCGTTGAATTTCTATCGCTGTTGAGCGCTAAGTAGCTCCTCGGACAAGTTTCAAACTTGCGCTTTTAAGTTTCAACGTATTGCAAGCAAGTTTCAAATATCAACCTACATGTACCAACTCAAGCTGGGTCATGAAATTTGTATGCTCTGCGCAATCGTCAGATAGCACCCTCTTTTGGTATTTCCCCAGGCCGTGTTTAAACACTCTTGACTGTGTTTACATGTACATGTGTATAGATAGGTTCCAATATTACGTAAATCGGCCATCTTTACGGGCAATTTGGTACACATAGTCATGCGTTTTGCGCGAGAACGGCGTGCAGCACGCGCACATTTCACAAAACTCATTGCAGGATTGGCTAGTAAACAGCGCGGCTGCGTTAATAATTTGAGCGCTTGACGCGCCTGCAAGCCAAAATGCAATTTTGCCCGTAAAGATGGCGTCTATTGGGAACTATCTATATTGCCAATGGTGATGTTTCTGTGTCTATTGCATTTAAACTCACTATTGTCTGCGCTGTTTTCAGCAATCAGTTTCTGTTTAGTTGCAAATATTCATGGTCTGTTATATACATTATAAATGTCATGCTGTCCTGCCAGGGAAATTGTGTAAATCGTTGAGAAAGACACCCAAATCACACAAATAGTTAAAAGGAAAACTTTGGATTTTTTTCTCTTTTTTTTCTCATGTCTTTGTGTACAAAACCTTGCGCTGCCAGCATCCCAGCAATGGCGGTGCAGCATGCAGCCCTTGGGCATATGGATCGGTCCATACAGACAGGGCCCATTTTCGTGGCTCTGCTTACCACAAAATTCTGTGCTTTCGGCTCCCTTTAAAAGCATGTGATTCTATGGGCGGCGAGCGTAGAAATTTGCATGTGTACGCATGTATTTTACAGATCGAATGTGTTGGGTCTATAAATACATACAAATCGAAAATACACTTGTCTTGAACAAACTGAAATTAAAATTATCCAACTGTAAGGTCCATAACAATTTTGTGTTCATCAATCATAAAAAAATATTGTCATTGGCCTCATGTTTCGACCCTAGCAGAGTCTTTCTTAAAGTCTCATAGTCTTTCTCAAAAGATTTAGCCTTTGAGAAATACTTCTGCTAGTGTCGAAACGCAAGGCCAAGAGCTGCCAACTCTTCCTCCTGATTCTGCAGAAAAACCCCTGAAAATAAATAAATCTTTCCATGTTTTGATCAAACAAATTAGAAAATCTCCCTGATTGTGGAAATTTTTCTCTAATGTTGATTATATCTCCCTGATTGTTGGACAAAATCTCCCTCATTGTTGGCAGCTCTGCAATTAGGTCATTTTGATTGGTAAGCAGTTTGCAACAGCTAACCAGATTTTGAACCCTCTTGACTCTACTTAAAACAACAGTGACTGATCTAGGACTTGAACACAGTGCACGACACTGCTCTGCCACATATTGAATTTAGAAATGCCAACATAATTGGGTGAAAAGTCACATAAAAATTTCTTTTAACATTTGTCTTATGGGTTGGATTGGGCTTGCATAGTGGTTTCTTACTTCGCCTTCCACCTCTAATACCCTGGCTCAAATTCTGTCAGGGGTCACTATGTGGATCGGGTTTCAGTCCCTAGCTGATCACTTGGGTTTTCCCTGGGTATGGTTTTCTGGGGTTTTCCTCCCACATCTAAAACTGAAACTTTCTTCCATGTCATCTCTCCATGGGGGTTCTTGGCTAGTATAAGTGTATAATTTCACTTTTCTGAGAATCCTAGGCTTTCACAACCAGAATTAATTGAATAATAAAAAAAAAATTAAAAACATAAATTTCATTATTCAACTTTAGATGAAGACAGTCAGCGTTGCCTTAGTGATGTGCCTAAATGTGGGTGTCGACCCTCCGGATGTTGTGAAGACCTCACCATGTGCTAAGCTTGAGTGCTGGATAGGTAAGCAGACCCCCCCCCCCCCTTCCCAGCCCTGGAATTACATGGAGGCCATGACCTCTGTTGCCCTGGGTCCAATTTTACTAGAGCTGCTTAATCACAAAAAGTAGCTAAGCAAAAGTGAGAATATGCTTACAAAATTAAGGTTGCCAGCCAAAACACCATGTCACATGTGACTGGTATCCTGCTTATTTTCTGCTTAGGCAGCTCAATGAAATTGGGCCCTGGTATTGGCCTTGGTGCCCATTGAAGAGTTTACCAATGACTTTTTCTAGTTTTGGCCCTACCGGCTCAAAGATGAAACTCCATGCCTGCTTTCCCTTCTCTTCCCCTCTCCCCCTCTCCCCAACAGCCTTTTTACATTATCATTATCATAAAAAAAACCTGATTGTTTATGGGCTTGAGCACCAGATAGGCCTACATTTGTAAATCACTTGAAGCATTCTGGAATGATTGTCTTTTTTGGTTGCATTATTTTTTCAAAATGTTGGTTTCGTTCATGATTGTGGTATGCGGCTGCCAACACATTGTGTTCAAATATGTTTTGGAATCAGAGTCTAACCTAAAATGCCTCATGGTCTGATGCAGAGCAGTTCTTGTCATGTTTTATAAGTGATACTGTAGTGTAAGGGTTTCAAGATTTAAAGACAGAGGCCATGATTTCTAATTAAAACGAAAACAAAAAATAATTGGTTCCAATCTGACAGCTCACCATTTTATTTAGTCCATATAACAGCCAATACTATATAGGACATAATTCCATTTTAAATACCATTAAACATCGGAAATAGGGAATTTGAAGACCACCTAAAAAATCACTTTTGCTTGTCTCGATTGCCACTAGCCAAACATTCCACCTCGAGCTCTCATGCGATCACTGCCTCAGCATGCCAGACAGCATTCAGTACGCGCGAGTAAACATAAAGCTTGGACATGTATATATGCGCGCGTACTACATTGGTGAAGTTTGCTGTTGTCTGAGAGCTTCTATTTTTAGCATTAGTGCAGAGTGCTATTGATTCTCAAGTTGGTTAGTGAGTGCTCTTGAAACATGGCTGCTATTGGATGGAAAGTCCGGGAGTCAATTCATTCTTCCAGAAACCAGTAATTTTTTTTGTCATATTGGTAATATTACTTTTGTACAGACCCACTGTCTACCAGTCCACAGAAAGCACTTGAAGCAATTGGCAACAATCTCCAGAAGCAGTATGAACGATGGCAGCCTCGGGTGAGTCACTCTGACACCTTGCTTCAAGGAACACTGAGTCTTGTTCAAAAATTGTTTTTTTAAACATCTGATACTTGAGTTTTTGACCAAATCGTATACTTACCAGCAAGAACTTTCACTTTAATATTCACTTTAATAGATGTAATATTCCCATCAGGGTAAGTGACTCTGACACCTTGCTTCAAGGAACACTGAGTCTTGTTCCAAAATTTTGTAAAGGTATCTGACAGGCCTCAAACTTCATCATTTTTAGGGCAAGGCCACTTTGGCCTTGGAGCAAGCCAAATTTTGGAGGGCACCAAGGCCAGTAGATTGGGCACCAAGGCCAAAAATGAAATTTTTAAAAAGGCACGAAGGCCATTAATAAACTATGAGTTGTAAATCAAAATAACACCATAGTGCATTAGTTACCCTGAAAGTTTAATACACAAAATTTAAAAAATATAAATTTGAAAATTGGCCAGAGATTTCCCTATGGGTGGTTAACCCGATGAAACAATTTGCATGAACAAAATATTGATAAATCATATCTTATTCATAAACAAACCGTAAAACTGTAAGCCACCAGATGTCAACACACTTTCCAGGTTTAAAAGAACACACCACCCACTCCTTTGAGTCACAAAACCACAAAGACACCGCACGCGGGCGGTTTGTCTTTTGAGTGAAGCAAGAATATTGCGAACTAAAACAATTGTATATCAAACTGTAGAGGATTAAGATAAGAGTATTTGGGAGTCAATAGGAGTGTCAATCATTCTCCATGGTGAGGCCTGGATAGTGTCTGGGCTACACTAAATAAAGAAAAGGATCTCCAACTGTCGGTTTCGTGTGTGTAGAAAAGTTTGTTTTTTCGTAATCATTGACAACTGGGTAAAAAGGTTTCATAAAATCGCGGCAGCTGGTGCTTCTGGACAACACTGAAAATGTATTTAACTTCTATTAAAAAGGGCACGACGGCCAACGGGAATTTAGGGCACGGCAATTATGGCTTTGAAGAAGGTAATTTTTGGAGGGGCACCACGGCCAGTTACAAGGGCACCGGCGGCCATGGCCGTCGTGGCCGCCGGGAACTTTGAGGCTTGATCTGATACCTTAGTTTTTGACCAAATCTTATACTTACCAGCAAGAAATTTCACTTTAATATTCACTTTAATAGATGTAATATTCGCATCAGGGGTAACAAATAATATTTTGGGGTTTTACCATACTTACTGGCCTGACATCACCAGGCACGCTCAGTGGTCTAGTGGTTAAGATATTTGCTCTTGAACGTACATGTAGAGATTGTTGGTTCGAATCCCACCTTAGTAGTATGCCTGTGGATTTGTGTTCCCATAGGACTAGGTAAGCACTGAGTATGCAGTGCTTGTCAGTCATCAGTGTTGGGTAAAACCAAAGTATTATTCTTTCACCTGTTGTTTGTTGCATAACAGGCTCGCTACAAACTATGCCTCGACCCTACGGTGGAAGAGGTCAAGAAGTTGTGTACATCTCTGAGGCGTAATGCCAAGGAAGAAAGAGTTCTGTTCCACTACAATGGCCACGGTGTGCCCCGACCCACAACTAATGGAGAAATCTGGGTCTTCAACAAGGTTCGTGTATAAACAATCTGTCAACTTCCTATCATTATGTAATAATACTTGGTTCTTGTGTAGATTACATACATGTATCCTACATGTAGTAGCAGGAATTTACACTTGAAATTTACACTCGACTTCAGGCCCGAGGCCAGTGATTTTAGCATCGGGCCAGTAAACTCATAACTGGACAAGTGCGGCGGTCTTGTTTTCCTTCAAATGTTGACTTTCACGTTCAGTCTGATCAAAATCTTTAGATTCTGTTGACTATTGAAGAATACCTACATGTACATGTATCCCGTAATACAAATGAGATACATCTGCTCTTAGTTCTTGTTCAAATTAAAACAGTTCAAGTGTCAAACTGTGTAGGATTTTCTTTGCTCATTTCAATTCTGGTCAATTGTAAAAAACATTCCGGTCCATTGAACATTTTGAGCTACATACTGACATACAAGCCTTGCGCTCTTGGGGATTTCCCCCCCCTAAATTCAAGTTCCGAGTTGCTCGATCAATGCATGTTACAATATTATTATCCCTGTTCATCAGGCATACTTTGGACAAATCCTGGAACTTTCTCAAATCTGGAGCGTACAACCTCAAGCTGCTTAAACTAGCACTAAATAATGAGAGAATGAGATTTGAATTGACTGCTAACTGCAACAAAATACAGCAATTTTCGCCATTTGGTGCATTTTGTTGTATTTTGGCAGAGATAGGGTTAAGCTGCGAGGGTTTAACTATTACGAATTCTCACCGCAGTGATAACTGTAAGATTCACAATTGCCCTGTGAATGACGTCAAACAAACAAAAACATTCTATTATTTCATGACCATCGCTTTAATTGTTAAAATATTTGTACTTTGTAACCAAAGTGTCCAAGAATAGTCAGTAAACAGACTTTGGCAGAGTTTAATCTGTTATTCCAAACAAAATACCATGGTGTAACATCCTCTTCGCAAAGGTCAACATCAACAAGTAAACACAATCAACCCAGATAAAAATGCGTGTACCCGTTAGATCCAGATAAACACAATTGGAGTCGGTGTTTTTTGACACTTGCGTAAGAATGATTGTATTGTGAATCCAAAGATCCTGCACGGTACGCCGTACGTTACACAATCTGTCAATACCTGAAAGTGGCAATAGACTGTGCAAGCCTCATGCGTATCGAAAATGAGACAACTGGGACAAAGTCACACTTTTCTATGAAATCAAATCTTCTTTTAAAGTTGTACTTTATTTCTTGAAATACACGTATATTTAAATACAGCCTCAATTTGTATACAATACAAATAATTTAATATTAACATTGAAACAGAATTAAGACTTGGAACTAGGATGCTTTTATTTTTTAGAAACCCCATTTGCCAATCATGCTCCAATTTGTGCCACCATTACATAGGTTTAATGATAACATGATCGTTACTTGGGCACACTTTTTGATTGTGCACAAGTAACCGGAAATGAACGTCAAATCTTATTGACCAACTTGGTCACAGAAGTTCAAATATGTGCAAGACGTGCACTGTCTATTTGCAAAGTACATATGGAATATTAATAAAAAAAACAGTGAATACCATAAAGGGATCACCATAAAGGGATGCGACTTTTAATTAAACCAAAAGGGAAACTGACTGGGTAAATTTTTAATCAAGTTTGAGCTGAACAAAGAAAACTTGGCATGAGCATGATTTAAACTGGCTTCTTAGTGGTCACAAACTGCCCATACCGGTGCCGAGTTGTGAGTCTGATTGTTTGTTGTCGACCTCATTGAGGGAAAATGGCCTGTTTGGTATAATCTCTAGAGGGGGCACTACATTATAAATCGTATATCGGCCGTTTTAGCAGGTACTGACATAATATAAATTCCCATATTCTGTATGATTCATATTTTGAATGTTTCCGTTGCAGAGTTACACACAGTACATCCCTCTCTCCGTTTATGACCTGCAATCATGGATGGGAAGCCCATCGATATTTGTCTACGACTGTTCTAACGCTGGACTTATCCTAGAATCATTTGAGCAGTTTGCCTTACAGAAGGAGCAGGAGAGAGAGGTACAGGAAATCTGCCTTTTGCGTTTATTATCCTGACGTGCTGTACAAAATAACAAGAAAAAAGATCTGAAGAAAGTGCGCCAGTCTATTATGGACATGTGCCTCATTTTGACCCTCATTGAGATGTGCAACAGAGAACCAAAATGTCTGTCTGCTGGTCTGTTGATAAATAAAATAATTTCTTAAAAGGGTATGGTCATAGATTGGTTTCTGCTGTCCTAGTGCTGCAGGCCAAATTATCAATAAAGATACAATAAAAGTCACTTGTGGACATTTCAGTTGAACACGGTGTCTAAATGTTGAGAATTTTTTTAAAAACTGTCACGTTTTTTTCATCAAGAATGTTGAATCCATCCACGCTTACCAAGGTGACAGCGGGTACCAACCGCATCTCTGGCCGCAGCATTCACAAACAGACACCACAGAAATGTGAAATTTGAGGCACTTCAGCTGAAATAACTTTGCAGGATGCTTCCTACTATTACCATCTCTGTAACAAGTAGGCTTTTCGAATAAAAATTACACATTTTCCCCTGGTCCACTACCACAGTATGACCCTACCTTTAACCCATACTTGGATTTTTACAAACTTATGCAATTATATACGCCAGCTTGACGGTCTAAAAATCTTCCATAGCTATCAAAAATGTTGAAACTGTTGTTTAATTTTGCACAAAAACATCTTGAATACCAAATGTTGATTCCCTTCCTGTCCTCTTGTAGCTAGCGACGATGAATTCACACACCATGTCAAGGTCACAAGCACCCCTTCCTCCGTCGGCCAAGAACTGCATCCAGCTAGCGTCTTGTGGCCCCAGTGAGCAGCTTCCCATGAATCCGAGTCTTCCAGCCGACCTTTTCACAGCTTGTCTATCTACGCCCATCAAAATAGCTCTAAGATGGTAAAGTAGATATTCATTGCTTGAGAGTGTTTTGAAGAGGAATTCACTGTGTTGTTTCAGGCACTTGTGTATGCCTGTGGTGACATGTTATGCGCTTAGGATTGAAGAAGTTCTGTAAACCCAGTAGCCTGGCTACCATGGGCAGCGCACTGTATTGATTCGTGCACTGCTTGTCACTAACCAAAGGGCGGGAGGTGCTGATACACAAAGCTGCTCGGCTAACCCAGAGCTGCCACCTCTCCCTGATTCTGCAGAAAAACTTCCCTGGAAATCAACCAATCTTTCCATGTTCGAATGAAAATTGTTTTAAATCTCCCTGATTATGGAAACTCTGTCCTCATTCTGTTGAATGTTCTAAATATCTCCCTGCATGTTGTGCAAAATCACACTGATTGTAGGATGCTAATGTTGGCATCTCTGGCCAACCAAAACTGACTGCTCTGGGGGCACGCTTGTTAAAAACATTCAAGCGCTTGTCAGTGCTTAGCAGGCCTGTGTCGAAATGCAAGTATTTTGACGTAATTCGCTTCAAATGAAACATGTTTGTTCATGATAACCCTAAACTGGATACAGTTAGACGTATCACAAGATCAACTGAGAGGGGACCAGTTGCTCTATGACTTGATGCCTCTTTTGACAGCAGGCTGTCTGTATTGCGCTAGGAGCACTGACCAATGGAATGGTGCCTTAGATATTGAACAGCTGATGGATTGATTGATTTTATATAAAAGTTGAAAGCCAAGTTTCATTTGATAAAAGTTTAATGCCCTCTGATATTCAACAGTTCAAGTTGAAGTTCAGTTGTTATCAGATCTTCATTACGGCAGTGTTGCCAAAGGTTATCTATTCTCTTAAGAAGCGACCCATTTACAGGAGATAATCTTTCAGACAAACAGGTTTTGTGTACAACATTTGAAAACAAACTATGGCAAGCCAACAAGGTGTGAAGGGTGTTTTTGTTTACATGGATTTAAAGATGTTCACATTATTTGTTAAAACTTCCGAAATGTTGTTTGGGAATAGACCGATTGATAAAGTCCGCACACCATAGCGACTGTCTATCAACAGTTCACACCTGGAAAGTGCATTATGGTACATTTGGGTGCGATCCCAGACTATAGATCAGTAACAGGTTGACTTGCAACCCCGAACAAAGATAATGACAGAATAGGGGATGGCCAACATAGGGCTAGACACATGTAGCTCAGTTGGCAGAGCGCTGGTATGTTTATCCTGAGGTCGCAGGTTCAAGTCCTGCTCAAGTAAATGTTTTCTTCGTTCAACCCAAAATGACTTTGAAATTTACCCTGTCAGTTTCCCTTGTGGTTTATTACTCAGTTACTAGTCACAATTTTGCCAGACTTTGGGTCGTTCACATTCATGATCTATCATTGCTTGGAGCTTAGTGGATTTGTTTGATGCAACTTGTCGCTCTGGTGAACTTGGCCAAGTTATATAAATACTGCTAACTGCAGAGCTAAACTGCTGGCTACTGGTACCTTGCAAATTGTTGCTCAGCAGTACCTTCTCCTCTGAAGGTCTTTATAATTTGCAGTGAGGGCGTGTGTCAACCAATACGTGATGCAAAACGAGTAAAACAAACTTCTTCTTTTTTTCATTGTTGTTATTATTATTTGTTTGGCAAGTGATACTAGAAAGCAACGAACTGGTAGTCAAAATAAGATAAAGCTGTCATTGTGATGCAGGGAAATTCGCCGTCGAAAAACACCCTTATGCTTTCAAAAATACAGTCATTTAGGACACACATTACATTTTCAAACCAATGTAGTATTTCATGAAATCATAATCTCATGGTGTCAGCTGCGACATTCTGCTCTATACACTTGTGCAAATTTGAACTGCAAGAGCTCTGTATGAAAAGAATTTTAAAAGAAGATTTGATTTCCTAGAAAGATACAGTCCTCTTTCGAGTTGTTTTTTTATTCTTCTCATTTTCAATACCTGCAAAGCTTGTGCAGTCTATTGTGTGACATCCCAATCGTAAGCCGTTGGCGACCGCTGTTGCTAATGATGTTGCTATGGGCCCCCTATGTTTCAACACATATTCACGGCGCAATCAAACGACAGCCATAAAATCAGACACTACATTAGTTTGTAGAACTGTCCTTTGGCCAAGTTTTGAAATAATCACTATGCCATCAATTACTGTTTTCCTTTACAAATACAGATCATGAATGTTGGAATTGCTTTCTTATTGCAGGTTTTGTTTCCAGAAAAGCAGTGAGCTTGTTCCAGGTGTAACGATAGAGCTTGTAGATAAGTAAGTGACAGTCTCAATCCTTGTAGTCACACCAACAACAAAAAATCTCCAAGTTAAATTTTTCTCCCCGTAGATTTGTTCTGATGTCACTGTGTTTGAATGGTAATATTGAAAAAGGAACTAGTAATAAATAATAATAGTGTACATTTATAATGGGCCTGTATTTTATGAGACGAAGCATCCATGTTACACCACCTTAAAAGATTTAAGTCATATTGCAATCTATCTATTGGTATTCATAATCTCTTTCAATCAAGCACAAAACAGCACAAATTTTGTTTTTATGGTAAAGTTGCCCTTTGAGTCAAGAAAAGGTACACAGCCTCTAAATGTTGACATACATGTACCTACCACTACTCACTAATTCACAATTACATCTGTTTTTCATAATCAAAATACTGTTTTGTTTGTAATTCCACTATCAGCCATTCTTCTTTCACACAAACTGGCTCCGATGGTTACCAGAAGACAGTTAGAAATGCATTGAAGTAGTGTTTCCTTAAGGTTTTATGTGTGGGGGAAAAAATGAAATCTTGAACTTGCCTTTAATAATAATGATATATATTTTTTTTTGCATTTGTCCATGAAACATGCTCCTGGGTACTTAATAATTTAAGAACCATACAACATCCATACAAGTTTCACTTTCACTCATGTTTTGCGGTCTCAAGGTCTTTCAAGAGTTGTCATAAGAAATGCCATTGAATGTTGAAACAAGTAATTTTGTGTTAAACTACACTCAAAGGTATTCCAGCTTCTGAGCCTAAAGTAGCCAAATCCTTGCATGCCAGGCAGATGTGTACATACAGGGCTTGGAATTTACACTGGATCGCAGGCCCAATGCCAGTGATTTTAGAGTAAGGGCTGTAAACTCACAAACAAACACGTTCGGTTGCTTTGTGTTTTTCGATTGAATAATCAATTTGTTTCAATCGATATTAATTTTGCATCGGGAAAGAGAATGTAATTTGTTTTTACCCTTACACTGATGTGTATTAAGCACCCACTACTGGCTGCTAAATCATAAAAATTCAAACTGCCTCTAGCTGCCGGGCTAGCTCGGTAGTCTAGTGGTAAGACATCTGCTCTAGCAATGCAAAGGTTGTGAGTTCGAATCCCAGCTGAGTGATTTGCCTGTGGATTTGTTTTCATAGAACTCGGGAAAGTACTAATTATACAGTGCTTAATACACATTAATGAAAGGGTAAAAAACAAATTACAGTCAATTTGTCTGTCAAGAGATGAATCCTTTTAATTTGATGTCATTCACAGTAAGACTCATATGATATACATGTACTTTTACCCATATGACAAGTGAGATAAATATTCACTTTGTGCTTGTTTAAAAAAGTTTATTATGTTAAATCGTGTGTAAAGTTTTTCTCATTGTGAATCTCTCTTTGCTCCATTTCACAAAGCACTAAGATTTACCTAAAGATGAGTTGTCAGTATTACCAGTGTGTTTTGTATTGTGACATTACACTTTGGTTAACAAAATTGTTCAGCAAGTGTACCAATCTTATTTTTTGCTGAGAGCAGTCTTAACTCTTTGTGAAATCCGCCCCTGGTCTTGTAAAAAAAAAAATTCTGGTCTAGTGATCATTTTGAGCTACAAGCCCTGCGGTCTTGTTGATTTTGACCCTGAACTCGAGCCCTATGTATATGCTACAATGACTTACCTTAATCAATTTAATGGTTGCAGGTTACCAGGTAGACTAAATGATAGGAGGACACCACTAGGGGAGCTGAATTGGATCTTCACTGCAGTGACTGATACTATAGCATGGAATGTCCTGCCTAGAGGTAACGTCAGCAATTCCAAACATTTCTCACGATATTGAACCTAACTCAAAAGCTTTCTTAAACCTTCGTACTGCCTGACCGTTAAATATCATCCACATGGTGCACTATATCAGCCTACACTATGATATCTTGTAGTGAATGCATCAATGCAGTACACAGTCAACCCTCCTACTGTCTGACCCTTCAATATCATGGTTTTGAATGATGGATGACCTATACCAGCCTGCACTGTGATTTCATACAATGAGTGCATCTACGCAGCACTCAGACATCCCTCCCACTGTCTCACATATACAGTCTATGACCGGTATCCTGCTCCTTTTTACTAAGCAGAAAATTTTTAAGGAATATTTTTCGGCTTGAGCAGCTCTATGAAATTAGGCCTTGCTCCCAGATGTCTACAGTGTGGTGAAATAGTGACGGAACACCAACAAATGTTATCTCTGATGAGGTACATACATGTATGGCCCCCTTGCCAGTCATGACTGATTATAGGCTGAGCAAAAAGCCACCTGAATAATATAGTTCAATCAATGCATTTTTATTCCAGAACTTTTCCAGAAGCTCTTCAGGCAGGACCTCCTCGTCGCAAGCCTGTACAGAAATTTCCTTCTAGCAGAGAGGATCATGAGGTCGTTCAACTGTAAGCCACTCTCCAGCCCTAGACTACCTCCAACCTACCAACACACCATGTGGTAAGTTTCAAACAATGAAAAAAGTTGACGAGAAAGTATATTTTCAAATGTGTCAGTGAAAGCATTCGATGTTGAAAGTAGACAGAGGGAGGGTCTTTCTTTTTTCAAGAGGCGAAATATCATAATGTTGATAAAGAAAATACAGATTTACTGAGGCAGGCCTAGATTTTCATCTCTGAGAGAGCAAGGCCACTTTCATTTTGCAAAGGGCACTTCCACAGGAAAAATCTTAAAATTCTTTGGGAAACTTTTGAAAGGGCACTGAGGCCTGCTGGGGACAGATCATATTGGCTGAACAGAAACATGTTACAAGACTAGAAGTATCAATATATTGTTTGTGATTATTTATTGTCTGTTTATTTACTGCCCTCCATAGATATCTTTTACGTAGTATTTCCTTCTCAACGGTACATTTTTTATTGTGATTGGGGGATAGGAGTTGCCTCAATTGTCTTAAAAGAACTCCCCAAAGGCCTTTTTTTGTTTTTCACCTGTGTAAAGCAGCCGTTTTATAGGGAAAACTCCAGGGCTCGATTTTCACAAAGAGATTCATCTTAAGATGAGTTGACAATATTGCCGAAGTGATTTGTATTGTGACATCACATTTTCATAACAATTAACATTGATACAAATGTTCATTCTTGGTTCTTGGAATGGGATGCATGCAATTAAAAAAAAAAAAACCTCATTTGAATCCCTGTTGTTTCAGTGAGTTTTCACAATCTTTTCTACTTTTTCAGATAAACATGGAACCTAGCTCACTTAGGTGGAACTTAAACACAATTTAAATGCAGCAAACAAATAGCAACCTTTAGCAAATCCTATTTCAACGTGCACAACTGAGTTTCAAATCAGTTTTCACTGTCCCTCCTTGTTGACAGGCAAGCATGGGACCTAGCCCTAGATGTGTGTCTTGCCCAGCTCCCAGGCTTACTAGAGGGAGAGGAGTACGTCCACAGTCCGTTCTTCGCTGAGCAGCTGACAGCCTTCCAAGTCTGGCTCACCATGGGTTCCAAGAAGCGGGAACCACCAGAACAACTCCCAATCGTACTACAGGTCAGTTATTTTCAGGTTCATGGCACTGTTCATCGCTTACCGTAGAATTGCGAACTTTACTGGAGTTTCTATGGTAAGCAGCGCCATGAAATAGATGGAGTGGCTGGAATCACATGACTCTGAGTGGGTATAGGATGTAAATAATTCAAGCAAGTAAAGCGTAGTTTACATGAAAAAGTATGGCAGCTTCCCACCTTACAGTAGAAAAACTCGGAAGCAGCCACACTATATGCACACTGCGCGCTGCCTGCTTGGTTTGTTAACTTTGTAAACCCACTATGAGTCACGTGATTCTGGTTGCCGTTTGAGTCTATTGGCCCTGGTTTGATTGTGTGGAGTTTGAAAGGTTGGAAATGGTTTGTCAGAGTTTGCTGGCGCACACCATGGTGGGAAGGGGGGGGGAGAGGGTTGGATTTAAAAAATATGCTGACTGTAAGCCAAACATTTTTATCTTACAGGAGTAGAATGTTCTGCTTATTTAAGGCATGTTATAGTACAAAGTTTTTTAATGGCCTCACGTTTTGACTGTACTATTTATATCGCAGGTCATTTTGGTTGATAAGAAGTTTGGATTGTTATTGTATCGGACCAATTTTAAATAAAATGTAGATCAGTTTTACAGAAAACATGAATAAATGCAACCAGGTTTGTCCGTCTTTGACATTCCTCAATGTTTTGTTTTTTTAAGTGTAATCATTAATAGAACTAAAATTACAAAAAATCCTGCCCCTTAAAACATTTCATGATAATGAGACCATGTTTTTGTTTTGAGGTTAACAATGTTCATGCATTATTTATTACAGGTGCTGCTAAGTCAAGTTCACAGGTTACGAGCTTTGGATCTACTAGGGAGATTTCTAGACCTTGGACCATGGGCAGTCAGCTTGGTAAATCTTGGCTTTAGTTGCTTTAGAAAAATGAGTAATATATCAAAGTTTCCACAGTGACGGTGTGTCGTGGCCGGGCGGTCTAGTTCACCGGACCTAAGCTCTGGTGTTGTCAGCAGCAGAGTGTGGGTTCGAATCCCGGTCATGACACTCGTGCCCTTGAGCAAGGCACTTAACCATAATTGCTTCACGAAAAGTTGGGAAGGTAGTGCATTCTGCTTTACCAGCCAGGCTCCTAGTGGATGATACCCATGGACTGTGAAAGGGGTAACCCTGTTTCAGCCACAGGAGTAGGTGGCAACGTGCCTCTGGTGACAGTTGATTTGGGTCGACAGCCCAATTCAGTTAAGTGTAGCACTCACCTTGAAGTGGCCATTCGGCCTTGTTAGGGGATATCTCATTAGAAATTAAAAACAGTGTATTTGCAGGAAGTACATGATGTTGTATTAGTGCAAAAATGTATCTCCTAAAATAGCACTTATGTTACGCGCAAGATTGAAATTGTGAAAATGTTGAATCTCTTATAAAATAGCCTGGATGTCCACACAAAATAAGTTTGAGATATGGTGTTTTTGAGCGGAGCTTTTTTTGTGCAAGATACAACATTTTAGCAAAATTGAGACACCACGTTTTTGCACTGATGCCGCGATGTATTTCACTCGATTCTTTAGGAGGAAAAACCATTGTCAAATAGGAAATGTCTTTTTTTCAAAATGAAGATTGGAAGTGGGGGGAAAAAGGTTTTTAAAAAAAGGTGTTAGATTCTGCCAACATAAACCATGGTTTTTAAATTTTTGATTCCTTCAATCTTTAGCACCCGTAACTACTTGCTTGATATGGAGGCAGTCTTGGAGTTCGAAGGGTCAGAGAAGAAGAATTATTTTTTAAAAAGAACAAAAAAAGAAGGGAAAGTTCTTATTTTATTACTGTCCAATAAAGTGTAACAAATGCACCCAATAGACACTTTCATTGTTTGAATCACCCCAATTTTGTATGCTGGTATTCAAACTCAAATCACTTTATTGTTGTTCTTTCATACACTTGAAGGCGTTATCTGTAGGGATCTTCCCATATGTCTTGAAGCTTCTTCAGAGTTCAGCCCGGGAGCTCAGACCTCTACTAGTCTTCATATGGGCAAAGATTCTAGCTGTGGATAGGGTAAGCTCTAATCCATTGTGTGCCCGGCAGAGGGGTGTAAGGCTCTACGCCCCTCTACCGGCCACCGTAAGGTTAAGCAATACAGTGGCTCCTCTGAGAAAAAAAAAATGGCATTAATGTTGCATTTTTGTTGCTAGAATTATTACCCCATAGACATATTAACCATCCACTAATGACTTATGAATAGCAGAAAACCGATCAAACTTTTACACTGAGTTTTCTTGAAATGCAATGTTGTACATCAACTGCTTACGCTCCCTTTTCTCCGCTAACTTTTCAGGGCACGCAGAAATTTTCTTCTGGGCACGCGATGAATTATTGAGCTTATTTATCAATGTATTATCATTGTAATATTTGGAGTTTGGTTTGCATACTGTTTTCATATGAATTGGATGAACTTTTTACGACATTTGTGTCAGTTTAATTTCAAACCCTGGTGTTTATTAAACTCAACAACTGTACGAATTTTGTTTCTTGTTTTGACCTGAGGAAATGTTTCAATAATGCTATGAGACATCTATCTATTTATTTTTGCAGTCTTGCAAGGCTGATCTTGTAAAGGACAATGGCCACAAGTACTTTCTGGCTGTGCTAGCTGACCCATACATGCCAGTAAGTATTTAAGCTTTAATTGCGGTAATTTGTGTCGTGTCATTGCCGAGCTGTTAAGAGCAACGGACTCAATCAAGCTCTGGTGTTTCTGTTCATCAGAGTGTGGGTTCGAGTCCCGGTCATGGCACTCTTGTCCTTGATTTTACCATAGTTGCTTTGTCCTTCGGATGGGACATAAAAGCCATAAGTCCCATGCACCTGGATTGGTATTGCAAGTAAAAGAACCCAGGGCTCAATTTCGCAAAGTGTTAAGATTGATCTTAACTCCAAACCACTCCTAACTGCTAAGCAAAGTGTGATGTCACAATACAAATCACTATGGTGATACTGACAACTCATCTTAAGATGAATCTTAGTGCTTTGTGAAATCGACCCCTGAACACTTATTATGATAGAGTAGGGGTTAACCCTAGTGTGTCTGGTTCACATAGCAAGCATCCTTGTTTGCAGGTTTCCTCAGGCTTGCGAGCTACAGTGATTAAGTTCACTTATGAGGCATCCTTGGTTTCATTACCAGATATGTATAATAATAATAATCCTGCTCATAAGTGTAGTATAATTCCATGGTAAGCCACGCCCACTGATTACCAGAAGCTCATAGGAGCTGCATTGAGCTAGTTTTCCATTGATGATTTATATAAGACAAGTTTAATAATTTGACTTTGCTTTTAAATGCATTCTTCAAACGGGTGAATTGTGGTAAAATTACACACCAACGTATGAAGGCTTTGGAGCCAGAAGTTGTGAAATCTTTGGGCATGCAGCATATGCGCCTGTACGTGACGCAATGACGTACCAACAGGATAGACTACAGGGATAAACCTATGTAACTTTCTCTCTAGTGCAAAGGGACCCTCTTGGTAATATTCACTAAATAAGAACCGCGTTATTATTATTATTGTTTCTTTGTTTGTATCCCCCTTTTCCGTACAGGCTGAGCACAGAACAATGGCAGCCTTTGTCTTAGCAATGATTGTCGAGGACTATCAAAATGGACAGGTAAAAACTGTACACTTGACTTACATCTTCTTTTATACTTTACCTGCTATCAAAGAAAATGTTTGGAACGCAGCTTTTTAACCATCAAATAGAGATATGCCTCATGCAAGCTAGCATCATCAAATGGTAAATCAAATTCAAACTTGATGGATAAATGCTATGACTATTTTGGTTTTACCCTTAACACCGATGTGTGCTAAGCGCCGTCTACTTGGTGCTTTCGGTGCTTTTGGTGCTTTCTGAGTCCTGCAAGGGAAAAAAACCTACAGATACCTCTAGTGAGATTTAAACCCATGGCTGTGCATTAAAGAGCAGTGTCTTAGCCTTATAGATCATAGAGCCCACCTGTTGACTTGAGACCAGGGCCCAATTTCATAGAGTTGCTAGCAGGAAACCAGTCGAAAATGATTTGTTTGACAGCATTGTGTTCGGTAACACTTTAGTGGTAAGCCCAACCGTTTTTTGCTTAGCTTAATTTTGTGCTTACATAGAGTGGCTTATAAGCAAAAAAGGAAGCTAAGCACAATGAAATATGCTTACCTTGTAAGGTTACCAGCCAAAATACCATGTCACTTGTATCATCTATGGCCGGTATCCTGCTAATTTTTGCTGAGCAGAATGTTGTTAAACAATCTTATCTGCTTAAAGGTATTACACAGGATTGGTAAGGATAAAAACATCATTATTTAATATGAGTCTGGAAGATTAATGGTCATGAAGTTCATACTAAAACCATTTTTTCTGTGAAATATTTTCCTCTGAAATAAAGTCATATTTGAGAAAACTGAATCTTGCAACAGCTGATTTCAATTGTTACAACTGAAACAGTGGACAATGTTTTTAAATGATAAAAACTGCATGTTTTTTTTAAACCATTTTCTCCTGACTCACACAATGGATTAAGCCCAAAACCTGTAGAGCAACTACTAATGCATTTCTCCCTAACCGACAGGTTTGATTCGCAAAGAGTTTTTTGTACACACTGACGTCCTCTATGAACCTACCCACAATGCCCTGCGGCCCCGCCGCCATGCTATCTTCCTCTTTTCTCTTAGCGCCGATTCAAATATAAAGTAGTTAGGAAAACAAAATAAAAAGGTTTGATTCTTGCTTCACAGGAAGCAGCCCTCCAAGGTAACGTCATCGCCATCTGCCTGGAGCAACTCAATGACCAGCACCCTCTCCTCAGGCAATGGTTGGCGTTGTGTCTGGCCAGGGTCTGGACGGTATTCGACGCAGCACGGTGGTGTGGCGTGAGGGACAGCGCTCATGAGAAACTGTATCAACTACTCAATGATCAGCTACCAGAGGTAATTTGCTTGTATTTGTTCTGCTTTGGAATTTGTAAGTTTTAGTTGGTTTTTGTTTGATGGATTCTTTTGACCTGTAGACCTTTCTCAGATAATGTCACTGTTTCATTGCTCGCCATTCTGGAGTCTTTACATGTGTTTGAAACGCAGGGTAAACCCAAACATGACAAGATCGGGCCCAATTTCATGGCTCTGCTTAATACCAATAGCAAAGCATCAAAGCTTATGGAAGCAGAGAATTCTTCGTTTACGTCAGGCGTATTTCACGGGTTGGCAGGGAATTTTTGCTTGTACCTGTGCGTACGCCACGTTTCTAGGCATTCTTCAAATACACAGCTAGCGCAAAAATTCTGCGCTTACACAGTAAGCGGAGAATGGCGATTGCAAGTGCAGAATTCGGCAGTAAGCAGAGCCATGAAATTAGGCCCTGCTCTGTATCTGCTCTGAAATTTTACACCCAAAACTGTCAAACGTAACCAAAACTATTATCCTTTTTGAGATGTGGCGGACACTGCCGAAGTGCACTGTTTGGTTTGGGTGTGTTCAGACCAAACCTAATAGTGTCGTCAAAATGAGTCCACCATATCTCAGAGTGGCTAATTGCATTTCAGACAAAAATTTATGAAGAGAAGTTATTCATCATGACTATCTTTTTATCAGGTGAATGAAGGGCAAACCTTTGAGCCTCTATATTTTCAGTCTCATCAATGTTGTGCACATCCCTTTAAAGGCAGGGTATCCTTTTGGTAATTGTCAAAGACCAGTATCCTCACTTGGTTAGCCCCAACATATGCATAAAATAACAAACCTGTGAAAATTTGGGCTCAATCGGTCATCAAAGTTCCAAGAAAATAATGAACCCAAAAAAAACACCCTCCTGGCATAGAATTGAGTGCTTTCAGATGCCTGAGAAAGGCTTCATGCCTGAAAAATGACTTCTTTCTCTAAACTACATTACTTCAAAGGGTGCCGCTTCTAGTTTTTTTCTTCTTCTTAATATCAACAGCTCTCCAGTGCTTTTTACCAAGCAAGTTTTTATGGTCATATAATTTTGGAGTAACTACAGAAGGTGTTCCCTCCCTTTTTAACAGAGGACCATTAACAAAGTTGTATTTTCATCTCGCTTTTTTCTAGGTGCGAGCATCAGCAGTGATAGCACTGGGGACTTTCATTGGAACTGGGACTACAGAGAGGACGGATCACGCCATTAATATTGATCACAACGTAGGAATGACACTCATTGGCGTGGTACAGGATGGCAGCTATATCGTCAGAGAGGTATGATTATTCAGTGGTTTATTCATCAGTATGCAAATATTCATGAATGAAAGTGAACCTTATCAGTGTGATGCAGGGTGGAAGTCTAGTTGTCAGAGGTTTGAAAAATTCAGCAATTTGTACATATATGAATATTCATGTATAATATATGAATATTCATGAGCAGGAATGAGCCTTATCAGTGTGTTTCAGGAGGAGGGTCATATTGCCAGTGTGGTATGAATATTCTTTGATCTTTTCGTTATTATAAATATTCATGTGGAGATGACACTTTGCCCTGCAACGGGTTGATTAATATGACAGCTGTTTCTCAGATCAACCAATCAGACAAAGTATATTTTTACCACACAAAACTCCACACTGTGCTTGTGTCAACAACGGACCTCGTAATATTCCCTTGTATCGTTCTGATCAGCGGAGTCAGGGCTCAAGTCCTGGTCTTGACACTTGTGTCATTAAGCAATGTTGAGACCAACTTCTGATACCAATTAGTAACTCATTTCACGGCAGTGATGTTAATAACAAGAAGTCCCCTCGATCCACTAAGCGAGAGTAGTAGTCCCGGCCGATTTCCTGACAGTTCTTTTCAGAACTAAGTAGTCTCCCGAATTCCGAAATCTACTTTGCGGTTGTAGAATTAATAGCAGGACAAGTTCTTACAAGAACAATCTACACATCAGAGTAGATACATCAGGGCTCGGATTCAGGGAAAAATATCCACAAAACCGCAGGGCTTGTAGCTCAAAATTTGTACTGGACCAGAATTTAATTTACAAGACCAGAATCAAAATGAGTTGAACAAGCACTAAGTGAAAATCTATCTGATTTGTCTTATGTGTAGTACTTGGATACTGCAGAGAATTGAAAGTTGTTTATCAGAGTCAACATTTTTTCACAAAGATTTTACACAATGAGGTAGCCTATTATTATTTAATTGAAAAACACAAGACCACCCGGCTTGTCCGGTTATGAGTTTACTGGTTACTTGTTTCATGTGTACATCTGGGCTATCTTAAGTGAGATATAACGTTTTGAAAATTTCAAACTCCTGTGTTGCATAAGTGCTAATTTAGGAGATAGAACATTTTTGCACTGACCTGACGATTTAATGTTGATATATTGTTATTATTTTTCTCTCGACAGCAACTCGTGGTGGCGTTATATCAGCTGATCAAGCAGTTTGAAACACAGTTTGCTTCCATCGCCAGGCAGATCCTAGAAGAGGACCAGCGAGCTGATGACAACATGACCCCCGTGGGGGCGTGCGTCACGACCGGTGGGTGGATGGTAGTTCACGACCTTGGAGCCAATGGTATTGTCAACATTGCATTTGTCTTTGTCTGGTGTTTGTGTTGTGTTTTTTGTTGTTGTTGTTGTTGGGGGTGATGACACATCTTTCAGGGAAGTTCTTTAATGGGATTGATCATGTGGTGCACCTGACAGACCTTTTTTGACTGGGGTTCGAGTCCAAGTTGAGACACTGTCGAATGTTCAGACAATCAGACTCAGTCATCATCTACTGTGAATCTGAGTTGGTCTTGACTCTTTTTTTGACTCCATTCCTACTATTGACCTAATCCGCCTGCAAGCGATTTCACATGCTAAGGGCTTTAAGCAGAAAATGTTGCTAGGCGCGCTTTATGAAATAGAAGTAGTGCTAACGGCCGCTCTGTAAGAACAAAACGACTGCTTACATGCTTTATGAAATTGAGCCCTGATGTCATCACAATAATTTTGGTTGCACTGTTTTTGGGAGTCAGTATTGCAGTGTATTATACGGTGTAATGTGCATTTAGGAGACATGGCGTTTACACACTTACTGGTTTTTGAACGTGCAATTGGACTTACAAAATGGCGAGCATGCCAGAGAGTAGGGGCGTGTGACCTGGTGCAAGGGGTCATTTGTTCTACTGACAAAGTTACTGTGTACAGTGGAACTACCAAACCAGAGTCCTGATGTCGGGTTTTTATTGACAATTTGCTCAAAAGCTCAATTTTCCAAAAGACTCATTGATTATGGCTAAACCTTCAGGACTTGCTACTCAAGGCTCAAACTATGATCAGTCGATAAAGAATAGCAGAGAGAATTTAAAGAGAAGAATTGAGTTCATTGAAAAGCATAGTCTTCGATCGAGTTGTTACAGGTCTTGTTTTCGGTACGCGCATAGTCTATTTTCTGGTACCAAGAATTAGCATTTCCAGTATGCCATACTACCGTTTGTTAACTCAATTCAACTCAACATTTATTTCCATCAAGCATAATGTACATACTAGTAATTACATGAGTTATGGAGAAGGTCAATTGAACAAAGATGTATAAAGAACTACAAGAATAGCCATTAAATGAGACACAATGAAGCAGAGGCAAATATGGAGGCATATTCAAAAGACAAAGTCTTCTCTAGAAATGCCTTTATAAAACAATAGACTGGACTTCTTAACAGAAATGAAGTAATACAACAGATCGCACAGGACAGACAGAGGACGTAACAGGACAAACAAACAAACAAACAAAGCTGACGCGACCCAATAAGCTAGGACGGAACAAGAAGTTAAATTAGATCGATTGTCATTAATATACATGTGTTCAAAACTTTGATTTGTGTCTTTTTTTCTGCAACAATGACAAGTAGGGAAAAAATACTTGTTTGAAAAATATTATTTTTTTGCGCAACTGATGCTGCTGGGGGTAGATGCCATGCGATATGGTGGACACTATATGAGTGCAATGTTCAGTTTGGGTGAATACAAACAGATATACCTCAATCCGAATACTGTCCTCGTTATGTGACCCCCATACACCAGAAAGACTAATTTGCAGTTAGGCTGGTGCCATTCATCCGAGGGCTTGATCAGTCTTATTTGTGTTGTGTTAATGTCCTGTGTCTTGGCTTCCATGCACTCATTAGACACATATTAATAATCTATAGATGGCCAGGAACTTAGGATATTGCTGATGCTGTGGAACTGTGAAAACCAAAAGTACAAACTCTAAATTGATGACCAGTTGTTGACACAATGTAGAGAGACAGAGTTGCGTCTCTTTCTGTAATATCTTACCACCTTGCCTGAGGATGTAGGACTAGCCAGTCTGGTCTTTTTGTCCATGATATACGTCGATCCCTGGCCATCTGTAGATTATTTTTATCATTGCCTTTCTTTGCCTTATTCATGGTTTCCTGCCGTACCCACTCCCTCAAATTTCCCTTTTCCTTCCTTCATCACACCTGTCCCCACTCTTCCCCATTACCTCTTTTACCCATACCCCTTCACTCCCTTGCCCCTTCCCTGCCCTTATCCCCACCTGCAAATACCCACCTGCCTTATTCCCTTTCCACATCCTTGTTCTTTACTCCTTCCATCGGCCACTTAACTCCTTCCTCATTACCCTTCCCATTACCCCTCCTGGCTTCTGCCTCTACCCACTTCCTACCCATACCCATGCCCACTTCACTCCCTCCTCGTTACCCCTACTCATTGCCCCTCCCATAGCCCCTCCTGTGTCCTGCCCATACCCATACCCACTTCCAACTCTTACCCACACCACTTCACTCCCTCCTTGTTACCCCTCCCCATTGCCCCTCCCATAACCCCTCCTGTCTCCTGCCCATACCCACTTTCCACCCTTACCCATACCCACTTTCCACCCTTACCCATACCCACTTCACTCCCTTTCCATTACCCTTCCCATTACCCCTCCTGGCTTCTGCCTCTACCCACTTCCTACCCATACCCATGCCCACTTCACTCCCTCCTCGTTACCCCTACTCATTGCCCCTCCCATAGCCCCTCCTGTGTCCTGCCCATACCCATACCCACTTCCAGCTCTTACCCACACCACTTCACTCCCTCCTTGTTACCCCTCCCCATTGCCCCTCCCATAACCCCTCCTGTCTCCTGCCCATACCCACTTTCCACCCTTACCCATACCCACTTTCCACCCTTACCCATACCCACTTCACTCCCTTTCCATTACCCTTCCCATTACCCCTCCTGGCTTCTGCCTCTACCCACTTCCTACCCATACCCATGCCCACTTCACTCCCTCCTCGTTACCCCTCCCCATTGCCCCTCCTGTCTCCTGCCCATTCCCACTTCCAACTCTTACCAACACCATTTCACTCCCTCCTCGTTACCCCTCCCCATTACCCCTCTTATAACCCCTCCTGTCTCCTGCCCATACCCACTTTCCATCCTTACCCATACCCACTTCACTCCCTTTCCATTACCCCTCCCATAATCCCTCCAGGCTCCTGTCCATACCCACTTCCTACCCTTACCCATACCCACTTCACTCCCTCCTTGTTACCCCTCCCCATTACCCCTCCCATAATCCCTCCTGTCTCCTGCCCTTACCCACTTCCTACCCTTACCCATACCCACTTCACTCCCTCCTTGTTACCCCTCCCCATTACCCCTCCCATAACCCCTCCTGTCTCCTGCCCGTACCCACTTCCTTTATGTGTTCTATGTTGCATATCGCAGGGCATTGTTCATACACAGCTGTTGGCTCTATAGTCCCATTGCATTGTTCAAAATGTTATCCCTCTATAAAAGCATCGAGAATTGTTCTGTTGCTGGTTCATAGAATGGTTTTCTGTTGTTATTTATTTTTTATCAGGAAACTTTATTGTTTTATTTCAGTTATTGGTATTTTCTTTCTTTCGTTTGAGATAGTTTACTAGAACCACTAACAATCATGCTATGTTATATAATTCATGTCATTCTGATTTCTCACACATTGCTTTGGGTTTACTTAAACATATTTTGTGAGAGTTTTTTTATTTTTATTACGCCCATTAAACAAATAATTTGTGAAGCAAACAAATTGGTATAAAATGATAAAAACAAAACAGTACAATTATTATCATCTACATGTATAGATGTATTTACACTTGATGCGCTTTCATCTATTAAGAAAATGACAACCAAACCAAATTTTTTCCAAATTTTATTGAAAAATCATTGCTTAATTGCCTTTAGTTTTGGCTGATGTTTTTCATTAAAACAGAAAGATCTTCATAAAAGCTTCTAGAATGCTAGAGACTTCCTGATGCCTGATGTGCTGTCTGAAGTCAGGCATAGATCAGGCACAGGATGGTTTTGGTCAGTGGTGGGTGTACGCATTCTCAAGCCTCAAATTTGTAGGGGAATATTCACTAGACTGCGGGGTTTGTACCTCAAAATTTTTACTGGACCAGAATTTCCTTTTTTTTACAAGACCAGAATCAAAATGAGTTGAAGAAGAACAATCTCATTTGTCTTATGTGTAAACTGTGTACGTCAGTACTCAACAGAATTATTTATCAGACTCATTGTCAATATTTTTGTCACAAAGATATTACACAATGAAGTAGCCTATCATTATTCAATTGAAAAAAACAAGACCACCGGGCAGGTCCGGGTGTGAGCTTACTGGCCTGATTGTGAGCTTACTGGCCCGATTGTGAGCTTACTGGCCCATTGCTAAAATCACTGGCCTCAGGCCTGCGGTCCAGTGTTAACTTCAGGCCCTGATTCTGTTTTGCATATACTTGGCTTAGCAATGACATTGAAAGTTACATTGCTGTGGACAATGTGACTTGCGGCAGGATGCACGCTCAGAACCCCCTGGGCAGAACATTTTGCTTTTAATCTTGGCTACAAAGACTTGCATTCTTTTTTATTCTGTACAGAAAACATTATTGTTATCGTAATATCAAACTACTGGTTTTTCACTCTTTTAGATAGGGCGGCAAATTAAACACTGAAGACCTCATGCGGTCAAAAATATCACATACCACTGTGTCACTTTGGAGCAAGTTCGGGTGCTAACCTTTAGTCAGTTAAAACATGCATGCGTGGTTTGTGGGTCACTCGAGCACGCTTAGTTGATTGATTCGTCAAAATGTGGCATCCCAACGAGGCGACGATGACGTATTGAACAGGAAAAAATTTAATGGCCGTTAAAGCAATTTCTTGCATTTAAGAAATGTTTCATTGGCAAAAACTTACCATTTATTGTTCAACCAACTTTTTGCGTGATTACAAAACTTTACAAAACTCTCTCCACCACGTAACATAACTGTCATCTTGACAAAGGGACATAACTTTTGTTAGTTGACTAGAGAAACAGTGCTCAGGGGGCTAAGTTGATCCAGTTGTTCTAGCTGGTCAAACCACTCGACATTCGAGTGACATCTAGATCGACTAAGGTTAAGTCAAGTCGATTCTAGTCAGCCAATGGAACTTGCTCTTAGAGGTCAAAATTGTGGTTATGTTGAATTTTTGTTATGGGCGCTGGGGTTAAAAGCACTACTCCCCATACGCTTCTCAAAAAATGTGTAACTACTTGGCAGGCAATAATGCAAGAGCTTTGAGATAGAGTGTAAATTCCAAAAAGTTTGACTGTTAAATTGTGTGCATGTGTTGTCATGTAGCTGTATCCAATCGGAGAATGTCGTTACAGCAGACTCCCAGCAGCCGGCGGACCTCCCATCAGCTACCGCACTCGACGAGCATGGGGAACCTCCAGCAAGCCGTCAATGGTATATGCTCCTCTCCCCTAAATCACCTTCCTGCAAACATGTCAGCCATCATATATCGTCTAGAGGGGGGTTGACCCTTTGTAGTTTTTCAGTCGTGTCATACTTGTGTACATTTTCAGCCCAGATTTTGGGAGTTGTTCTTGTCCACCTCTTTCCTCATCTGTGCAAAATTTCATGGCATTGCTGTTCTTGACACTGTCTTGCTTCAGTCAATCTTCCCTGCTTTCAGGGTGCGGTCTAAATTTCTGCGCGAGTAGAGTTCTCTTCAGGATGTTTCAAAACAGGGCGGAATTCTGGACCCAAATTTTGGCAGAGTTTGGCCCAAGCATGCTAAAATGAAATAAGATCCGCGGAATATTTTGTACGTGATATTTATGTTTGGTTTTAAAAGTTTGAACTCTGCAGTCTTGAGCATTTTGAAAGGTTTTAATACATGATTTCTGTGGAGTGGATCTATACAAAAAAATAGTTGTGCCTAGCTGCTACAATTCACGTGTACTGGCCGGCAATTAATGCATATCGGCTTCGATACACTAGCTTGTTCTTTAGAAAGAGCCATGGCTAGTTATGTGAAGTAAGCACGTATGTGAACTCAACTTCTTTGCTGAGTGGTGAAAGATGCTAGTCCTACTGTGGTAGTTTTCTGCTTGCCTCGTTTTCTCGCTTACGGTAAGCAATGCCATGAAATTTTGCCCTGTTCTAATCATTTTGCAACGGAGCATTCCCAGTATCAACAAGGAACAAAAATACATTTTTGTGCTTGTTATCTTGTTCACTTCTCTTTGAGATTATCTTACCTTTTGAACTGCCACCATTTTGTTTTTCTTCAAAACAAACTTCCATGGATTAATCCTCCTACTGTGGCTGACCAATCAATACCATTCACTTGTTTTTGAGTGATACATAAACTATGCCATCCTGCAAAATGACATCCAATGGTGAATGCATCTACACAGTGCACAGTCAAACCCTCGTGTGTCTGACCATTCAATGTCATCCACTACAGTTTTGAATGATAGAAAAACGCTGCCAGTCTGTGATACATGATATCATGTGGTACATGCATTACACAGTTAGTTGTATGCACCGCCCTGTGCAGTTTTATGGTTTCAAGTGGTTTGTCAACTTGCTGGAAAGTGGTACTAAGAGTAGGAGGGCTAACACTCAAGCTGACACCTTTTCATTCTGAAAAGTTATTGCCACAACTGTTTCTGAGAACATGGCTCTCAGACAAAAGATATACTCTGCCTAAAATAGTCTGTCAAGACGGCCATCTTTGGGTTTAAATTAATATGTTTTACAAATTTGAGAGTCTACCTTTTAAAACTCTACCACTAACATGTAGCTAACATCTTTCTTGTAGTTCATTGCCTTTTGTGAAAATCTTTCGCTAATGGTGAATCTTAAACTAACACAAACTAACAATGACTTCTATGATCAGTAGCATAAGAGGCGAGCAGCATAAATGAACTTCAATTAAGAAACATGGAGTTGATTTCACAAAGAGCTAAGATCGATCTTGAGAAAGGGGTGTGTTGTTCTTACCTGCCAAGCAGAGTGTGATGTCACAATACAAATCACTATGGCGAAATTGACCACTCATTTTAAGATGGATCTTGGTGCTTTCTGGAATCAAGACCTTGCCTTCCTCATCGGAAGCACTGGCTTTCACATTCTTCACACACTCACACACCTTTACGGATGGTGGCTTGTGGGGTCCTGCTATTGTTGTTCACTGGCTTTCACATTCTTCACACACTCACACACCTTTACGGATGGTAGCTTGTGGGGTCCTGCTATTATTGTTCTATTATTCCTTTTTCTTAAGTTAAACAAAGAATTCCCGTGTGGGGTCCATTGTTCTGTTGTGTCGTGGACCCTCCTTTGTTCAACCCTTTGTGATAACAACCATGGCCCTATTGTCCCTTTTGTTATAGGTCCACAGTTTGAATGTGGATACCTACCCACTCTCACACACAGCTCTGTGTGGACATTCCTTTGTTCTATACACTTACAGAGGATCCTATTCCTCAATACTGTAAATAACACTGTGTGGACGTGTGTAAGTCCACATAGTGTTTCATGTTCCTACATTATGTGGACCTCTTTTGTTCTCAAGTCCACACTTTTTATGTAGCGTTAAAACACACACTTGTGTTTGTGAACCCCATAAATCAAGGACTTCACTTTGGCTCCCATTGTTTGGACATAGTTTCTTTTAGCGATGTCCCCAATGGTTTTGTACACAAAAGCGAAGTGAGGACTGCTTTGCTCTGTCAAACACCCAGATACCTTTTGTTAAAGTCCTCAAATTCAACGAGTTGACACGCTCACACACACAATTTTTCCTCAAGAATTCTGTCGAATTCCCACATAGCCTGCAGTCCAGTCTATAAAGGTATAGCCTACTAAAACCTTTTACCGACCTTTCTTGCTCAACTCATGTTGCATTTCATGCAGAAATAATTCTCAAGAATTGTTCCCAATTGACATCTTTGAATCTCATTCATTTTGTTTTAATCTCTTCCTTTTCAAATTTGCTGGTAATTTTTTTTTAAAGTGCTCATTAATTTGTTATTTCTGCCACAATTGTACTCTTCATTTAGCTAACACATAGTTTAGTGAAGCACAATGCATTGTGCCATGTACAAGTTGTCGCATGGTTTCAATTTGGTCTGGCCAAATTTTCGTTGTTGTTATTCATATGTAAGTTTGACTTTTTGTTACTAATTTTCAATATTTATTGCAGTTGATTTCAATCAATCTTTAAACATTTGTTTGCAATGATGATCAATGAGTACTCGGTATCTAAACACAACCTAATTAGGAGTGTTTATCTTGATAATTTCTTTGTCAATAGCTTTTTTTATTTAAAATCTGTTATCTTACAAACAAAACACTAAAATAAACTTGTTCAAAAATCATTCTGTATGTGAGAGGCACTATGCCTGTATGCATGTATATTGTGTGGCAATAGCATTTGAAAGTCAGTTAATTATTTGCATAGTTTCTCCACCACTCAAAACATGGCATCTGTGTGGTTTTGAAGGATCAAGCAACTAACTCATTAATAATATTAAAAGCAGGAATTGATTCGGTGCAGGATTACAGACTATTTTAATGACTTCTGCAATGCACATGCATGACCTTGTCCTCATGATAAAAGCCCGACTAAGTGAACTTTATTCATTTTGTGTGCACTATCGCAATGACATAGAAAAGGAAACCAGACTTGTTTGGCCATTATTTTTCGAAACCGCTTTTTCATCTTGGGTTCTGGCTCTGGCTAGTTTTTTTTGCAAAGATGTGCTTTTGTTAAGGTGGCCAGAGCCTAACTCCGAGCCCAAGCATTGGTTTCGAAAAGTGGCCTAAAGCCTCGTCTGGATCAAGCACTTTCGGCTGCAGCTATTGCCGTTTGGCAGCAGAGACAACTCCAAAGAATGATTCTTGCTTAGCAATCCGTTCATAGCCGCTGCCAAAGCTGTTAATTCAGACACAGCCCAAGTCTTCCATTCGTATGACTGCATGTTGTTTTGAGCAATACATTTGTGATGTGGACAGTTTGATAGATTCAGTTTGCTGTGTGTCAGATTGCTGTAAGGTGAAAGGCAACTTTGAAAAAGCTGTTCAAGCACACACAAAATTCTCGGCAACGTAAAGGTTTGCACGGCATTGATAAAAAAAACAGTACAAATGCAATGTAAGGTGAACTGTTTGCACCTGAAAATCTGTTATAAAACGGTTAATTAAATAAATGTGTTTTAAGGCCAGGTCCAAATAAGCCAATGGCTTGATAGTTACAAGATATGCATTAATTTGAATTCCTCAGACTTTACAGACAGTTTGCTATGTGAAATGGTTCGGAGCAATGCTTTGTACAGCAACCTCCAGATGAGCAAACCCTGTTACCATTGTGCCAGACACACTCATTCAAAATGATGTAAGGGTGTTTGCCATCTCTTATGTAACTACGCAAAAGCTTGCTGTCTCTATAGTCTCTCGGGAATTCAAACTTTAAGCGGTAACTGTGACTGTGCAAGTCATTGTACCAGACTTTATTCAAAACTAACTCGCCAATGGCTTATTGGCAGCTGTCGCTGTTGCTGAGGATGTTGCTATTGGGCATGCTATGCTTCACTGCATGTTAACGTGATGATCAAACGGCAGCTGCAGATGCTGATTTGGACACTGCTAAAGCATACATCGTTTATGCTAGAGCAGCAGGTTTCTTTTTGCATCCTCCTATTGTCTCTGAGTCTGTTTCACAACCATGGCTTCTACACCGACTCTGGCTGAGGTTTTGGAAGCCATTTTGGCGCCTAATGCAAGAAGAGCATGTGGCTTCTTTATGGTTAGCAGATCCTTAGCCAATGTTGTTTAAATAGGACCAATATAAACTGTTTATTTTGCATGGCAAGCACTCATTAAAACCAAGTATTGTTCCATGTTTCATTATGCAAAAATAGAAAAGAAAAACACAAGAAGATAAGTACAGCACAAGTCTTTTTTTGAAGTGTTTTCTTCTTCTTTTTTTACCATGATTGAAAGCCTAAAATTATGGCACTACACTCCCAAAGAGTGTTTTAATCTAGAAAATCAATAGCAAATTTGCTGGGTGCAAAATTTCTGACTTCTTTTCTGGTACATGTATTGTGTCCTTTTCAAAGAAACATGAAATGATGTGAGATTGCTGAGAACATGCTCTATAAATATATTTTTAAAACATGCAATCTGTGGAAATGGTTTTGAAAACTTCAGGTCAAGTGTCTAGATCACCCAACAACAGTAGCTCCGGTTCCTCAGGGTCTAACGGCTTCACGTCGTCTGGAAGCGGGGACGCCTTCTCGGGTACTGGCCCGGTGCTGTTTGATAGAGGGCGCCGCAGCGGGGCCACGGGGAGTAGCCAGAGCAACCTACTGAAGTCCAGCTACAGCAACGTGTACGTGCAGATATGGAAGACGATGCTGACGCTGGCCTCTGATCCCATGCCTTGCGTGAAGAGACTCGCCCAGCAACTCGTCAACCAGATCAACCTGAAGGTAAGGCGGTGTCCATATTGGCGGCTATGGCTATATCTATGACTGGATGGCAACTTTGTCATACAGTGGAATATAGGACATCCTTAGCAATATCCTTAGCAACAAAAAACAGTCGTAGCTGTAGCGATAGCCACCAATTCAGATACAGTGCATCAGTGTTTTCAAATTTGTCTTTTTGTACAGCTTTTTGTTTAGTAGCTTTCTGTAGAGTAGTGTGACTTTGTGCATTGTTTACAAAACAAACAAACATCTATGCGTCTTATCTTTATTCTGCCTGCAGCTTCCCTGAGTTATTTTCTTCTTTTAGCCCTGAACCAAGAATGGCTTTAAGCCGGGGCAAACTTGCATTTAAAAAAAATGATAGTAAAAATTACAAGTCCAGGCTGCTTTATACGTTGGCCGCCTTGGAGACAACAGACTCTCTTTTATATTACAGCGTCACTTTCATATTGACCAAGAAAAACACTCGTCACTTTACATTCAAGTTATATCATAATTATTTACCATCAGGCAACTGTTATGGCCAAGCCCCAGCTCGTTCTTGATGCAACAAGAAGATCATCAACGTCAGCACCAAACAGTCCATCAACAAGAAACGAGAACGCCTTGCCCCTAAACCTCAGGTAACCAGTCCCTCATCCCTACAGATATATTTGACACTGCACTTTCAAAATCTTTTAGAAAGTTGTTTTCAGTTCCAGCCATCTTCTCTTTCCTTTCAGTGACTCGCCTCCACCGACCACGCTGAACATCCCCAACGAGATAGTCAAACCGGTGCCCATCCGCGCCGGCGAGCAGCCCCCTCCAGCGAGGCCGCAGAACCCTGGTCCAATCGGTTCGCAGTTTCCTCACTCTCAGAATTTCTCCAGGTCCAGGAAGATATTCGACAAAGGTCCAAGCATTGTGAGTGTTGTCCAGATGCTTTGAATTCAGACACTAGCCACTTTTTTTACCAAAGTTGGAACTTTGGAAAAAGCGTCCCTAAATTTAGTTTAAAGAAAATAATTGTTCAATTGTGCCCCTTTCTTTGAGATAATATATCAAAATATTACTAAATAGCCCTCTGCACTAATGACATCACTTTTGCTCAGAATAGCCGGCTGTTAGACAAACATTCCACCACTTACGCGATCACCGCATCTTTGATGCGTCAAACTGCACTGGCAGAATAGTCAGTACTTGCAAGGAAACATAAAACTCTGACATATACATGAGCGTGAGTAAATGAAACTCGACCGGTTGTCTGAGATCCAGGCACTTTGCTTTTATTTTTAGCATTAGTGGGGAGTGCTATTTTTGCTGAATTCCAGAAAGCCACACATTCGTTTGTGTTCATGTGTGTACTTTTCACCTGCTGATGTTATATCTCTCTTATTATTCTACACAGCTGTCGACTCTCCCTGATTCGCCAGAAAGTTCCCCGAAAATGAATCAATCTTTCCGTATTCTGGTGAACACATTTGACAGTCTTCCTGATTGTGGAAACCTTTTCCCTGTTATGTTGAATGTAGTTCTAAATATCTCCCTGGTTGTTGTACACACTCTCCCCGATTGCAAGATGCAAATGTCAGCAGCTGTGCTGTGACATGCGGCATCAAAATGAGTTTGAACTTGTTTTTTTCTGGATTTTTCCTGATTTCGTGATTTTCTCAAAATTACCAAAGGGAGAAAGAAATAGTCCACCTTGTGTCCAAACCTGTCATTTTGTATTTCTGGTGAAGCACGGAGTCTGTAAACCTCCTGAATTGCAGCATCTTGAAGGTTCAAGCTGTAATTTATCATCGTATATTCTCATGCCTGGTAATGTTAAAGGCGAACCCCCACACTGCATGCCATTTTAGGAATTTTCACAGACATCTTAACTTCATCCCCGAAAAGCCACATATTCATTTGTGTTCATGTGCATTATTTTGACCTGTTTATGTGGCATTTCTCTTATTATTCAACTGTATTTGTTTTGCAAATCTCCCAAACCACAGACATACGGGGAGGCGGACGCAGTCAATATCACCACTAAGGATCTCAACATCTCTAGCAAGTTCACGGATTGGTGCTGCAAGTATTTTGCTCAGTCTGTCATGAGGGTAGGTGATGGCAATGCTGAGGTAGCGGAATTAACTTTAGGATGGGGAAGAGTTGGGGGCGGGGAAAGTTCATGGACACAGATTTGGAATGTCTGAAGTTCTCCTGTAATTGTGTAATTCTTGCATCTGGAATAATTATTAAACAAATTACATTTTATTTTAATCATGAAGTATGAGACTCCAATCTTTTTCAATCCTTTGGTGGAAATAAAACCATATCCTTTAGCTTTTCAACAAGGGCTTGATTTCACAAAGAGCAAAGTTTAACATTCAATTAGCTTCCTCGGGTCGTCCCAGGTCTGACCCAAGTGTATTTAAGTAGCCTTGACATCATGGTCAGGGTACCAACTGCCTCTCTGGCCTCGCATTCGCTAACGGACACCAACCCACAGAAATCTGAGAAAAGATTCATGCATGAATCAGTTCTCAGATTGAAATGATTTGGGGTGAAAAATTATCCAAACCATATTACTTCAAAGGGGATCCTTCCTGAAAACAGTTTATACTATCAACAGCTGCAGTGCTTCTCACCATGTAAGTTTTTGTTGTCATTAATTGTTGGAGTATTTGTTAACCTTTGACCCTACCTTTAAACCAAGCTTGGTATTTAACGGAGCAACTTTTGGATCACATTCTTGTCTTGAACAGGCGCCTGAGGAGATGGACCCCTACAGCACATTACATCAGGAGCGGGAATGGCGATTTCTACGCAACGCCGTGGCGAGGAAAGCAGCGAGGAAACCATTACAACGAGCTGGTAGGAAGCTCGTTCAATTATCTGTCAGTTCTAGTTCTGGTCCTTTTTGTCTGACAGTTCCAGTCAGGGTTTCTGCAAATCTTTAGGAAGTATTAAAAAGTCTTAAATTGAACTGTCCAAATTTAAGGCCTTAAGAAGCATTAAAAAGTATTCAATTCAGTCATTTGAGGTTTTAAAAAGGGATGAAGCGTGTAATGAATTTTCCTATCAGCTTTGTGTAAAAAAATAATATGAAGTGTAAGCGGGTACAGCTGTTTTCCCTGCATTATTGACCTATTTTTAGTCTTCAGTTTTGTTAAGGGTAGCATTTAAAGGGTCTTAAAAAGTTTTCATATTTAAATTTTTAAAGTGTGCAGATACCCTGCCAGTTCTGGTGTGGGTGTTTGCATTATCGTTTTTGCAGACATCTCTTTTTTTCTATCATTTAAATTGATGTGATGAGGCTGGATGGACAAACCAGTCTGCCTGCTTTTTGGTATAATGAGAACAAGTAATTCATGTTTATAAGAGCAACAGGGAGAACATTTTCATGAGGTCAGTTCAACAAGGCGAAGTCAAGTTGGATTGGATACATACTATTGAAAACTGCTAAATTGACAGGTGCAAAGTGGTATTGTGTTTTGTCTCTTTGGAGGCCAAGGAATTAAGACAGTAATGTTGGACTTTAGCCTGAGCTGCTGTTTGATAGTTTTTGTGGATTTTGTGCGTGTGAATTTTATTTTTTATTATTATTATTATTTTTTATTTATTAAAAACACATTTTTTTGGGGGGTCTTTTTATGTCAAGCGCTCAGAGGCCTTCTGGCATTGGGGGCTATTTTAAGTGTTTTATTAATTTTATTATTCTTTTCCTACCTTGCCACAGCCACAAGTCGTCTGGATGACCAGATTTTTATCAACAAGAACCAAGGGATTCCTATTGCACTCCGCTTCCAGCATTTCAGTCCCCATATCGTCGTGGCTGACAAAGAGGGCGTATGGTAATGACAGAAACACTTGTATTTTCACCAATTTCAGAGGGAATTTCACCCTGAAGTATTTTTGTTTGTGGCTAAGACTGTTAGCATTGTACCAACCATTTTTCATCTTTCTAGCTGATTTGTGGAATTCGTCATTTTGGTCCAACCATGGCCCCATGTCATGGCTCTGCTTTTTCCAGAATTCTGCACTTACTATTACCTTTTGCTGCTTACAATGTAAGTGCCAAATTTCTGCACCAGCTGTGTAAGGGAAGAGTGCAATGTAACACGACAAAAACAGCAATTCCTTGCTACCTGTAAAATTGTAAAATAGCTGATGCTCTAAAGTGGTAATTTTTCTGCTACTGCGATGGGATAATGTATTTACGGTAAGCAGAGCCATGAAATCGGACCCCAGGCCAAAATTGCACAAAGCTACTAAGCAGAATAACTTTCTTAACAGATTAACAAAATGAGCAGGGAACCAGTCACAACAATGTAAATGCATAGGGGTTTTACTTGGTAACCTGTTTCATCCAAGTAAATTTTTTCTGGACTTACCAGGGCCCAATTTCATAAAAGCTTGTAAGCAGACATTTTCTGCTTACAGCGCAGCCCTTAGCAGAATTTCTATTTCATAAACACTGCTGACTGCAAGCAAAGCAAAATGCCCGCTAGTTTGGCGGCGGTTTGTGTAATCAGATGAGTGGCACAACAATGCAAATCCATTGTGAACACACACATGTACTCTCAAACCTTCTCGATCATTTATGAAATAACGCATTTGCTTGCAGATGTTTTTCTGCGACAAAAAGTTTGCTTATTGGTAAGCAGTTTTATGATATTGGGTCCTGGTTTAAAAAATTGCGCCCTGTTTCTTGTAAGCTAGGTTTTACTGTGCTTAGCAAGTTTTGCGGCGCTCCACAGTTTCATCAGTTTGGGCACAGATCAGAAATAAATGAATGATTGATTTGTTTCTCGGTAGTGTGTGGAACTGGGAGAATGGAGAGCGAGTCAACACGTTCTCACATCTCAACCATAAAGACACCAAGCTGACGTCAATGGATATACTCAACTCACACGACATCTCACTCCTCATGACTGGTAGTGGTGAGTATTTGATTCCCTGGTATCCTGCTAGCAGCTATGCACTGAACTGCAGATACGTCTGTGATAAGCCATTTGAATAACTTCCGATACAATGACTTGCTTAAATAATAATAATCGGACTTGTGATTTCTCAGGACTTTCCCTGATTTCAGAATTTTCTCAAACCTTGAGCCTTCTTTCACCGTTAGCGCTCGTGCACAAGTAAACATCGAGCCATGTACTCTTTGAACGCGGCACGGAAAGTGACACAACTTTCTACCTCTGTACCTAGAAATCCTTAGATAACTTTTGTAGTGATTATTTTCATGTACTACAAATTGATTTGTTTTGTAGAGGACGGAAGTACCTTTCAGATGATTTGCACATTTGTTTTGTTTACTTATTGAAGCTTTGAGTTTGAAAACAAGATCAACTGAAATTAGGAAACACTGTTTGTGTATGGTGTAAACATTGGAGTTACTTGGGAAGTTCTGCTCAGGAGTTTGCTCAACTGCATTGTCATCTCAAAGAAACAAGTTCTTAGAAAAGTGATTGAAAATATTCAAAACATGCTTTTGAAAATGAAAACTAATGACTCTACTACCTACAGATCACTTTACCTGTAACTCTCTGAAATACCCTTTCCAATCATGGCATTTCCTGTGTAACTTAAATCACCCATAAGTTTATTGTGAAAGCAAGTGTGGTCGCCATTTTTGTGTAACAAAATGGCTCAGTCAATGGCTTGGTCACAGGTTTCAGCTTAGATTTGAATTCTTCAACTATAAAGACAAATGCTACGTCACATGGTTTGGGGAAAACTTTTGTATAGCAACCTCCAGATGGGCAAAAGCCTGGGTACCATTGTGCCATACTCGTTCATTCAGAATTGTGTCTAGGTGTTCACCGTCTCTTATGTAACTATGCAAAAGCTTGCCCCGAATCATGTGACGTAGCAACTGTCGATATAGTGCCCAGGTCAGTCTAAAGCAATCTATTAAAGGTGATTACAAGATGGTCGTTCATGTCTGTTTGTTTTATCTTCAGATGATGGTGCTGTACAGATATGGCGTAACTATTTACCCAATAATGACAGCGGTGTGGAGCTAGTGTCGTCATGGCATGCCCTATCAGATATGCTACCTTCGGTCAAAGGTATGTCAAATACATTTTATTTTTAAATCATAAAAGACCGGGTGGCATGGGTTGCTAGTGCATAAAGCACTTACCTCTCACCACTGTGGTCCTAGTTCGATTCCTAGCTGGGGCAGTATGTGAGGAGAGTTGTGCGTTGGTTCTCTCCTATGCCACGAGGGCTTTTCTACAGGCTCTCCGGTTTTACTCCCTCCAGAAAAATCACTCACTGTTTGTCTCTGGCTGTGCTACACGGTCATATGGGTCAATGTGGCTGGCTAACGGAGTTTCCCATGACATCAGTTAACCAGCATGTGTTGTACCTTGTCTTATTTTGTTTGAATGATGTGGTAGCTATGAGTGCCCTTTTGGGTAATTTCATTGATAGGCAGTTATAAAAAGAATTCTTAAGTACTGTATTTGCGCATGTACCATAGCTGCCAGTGTCGAGAGTCTTTCTTTTTGTCCCTTTCTTTCTATCAGTTCACCTCCTCTCCTCCCTCTTTCCCCAACCCCTTCCCCAACCCCTTCCCCTCCCCTTCAACTGTGGTAGGAAGGCTCTGTAGAGGTGCTGGTCACCTGCTCCATCTTGCCACCCACTGGCGATTTGTTGTAACTTGTTTTGTAACTGTTATGTTATTGTATAATACAATATTTTTTTAAATTGTCTATCTTAAAAAAAAAAATATGTTTCTTTTTGTAGCATTGCGCCAGTGAAGAAGTGTAATAAAATAAAAGTTGAAACAAACAAACTTGTCCTTTTTATAATGTTTCTACTGTTTTCTTTGTACACATGCTGGGACCCATGGGACACCAGTGGTTGCCACTGAGCGTGCCACCCAGTTTAAAGCAGCAGAAAGAAGTCAATAATAAAATGTGTGTATCTTATTTCAGGTTCTGGTCTTGTCTTAGACTGGGAGCAGGAGTCTGGCATGCTATTAGCATCGGGAGATGTTCGTATTATCAGGGTATGGGATACTCAGAGAGAAATCAGATTACAGGTGAGTGCGCATCTTATGATTTATTATGCAAGCACGAAAGACCTCGGCGTTTTTTTCTCCACAACTCCAAATGTAAAAATTACAAGTTCACTCAGTGCATACTAGTCCATGAGCCAGCCCCACTTGCTGGTACCAACTGGAGGGATCGATTCTAGTTTTTTCTTGTTGCAGATAATCCAAAACTTACCATAAACTATAGCTTTGCCTCATTAAAAGGTCAAATAAATGTTTGTATCTTGCATTTCAGGATATCCCAACAGGTGCAGATAGCTGTGTAACTAGCCTGGCCTGTGACAATGTAGGTAGATCTCTACTCATAGCTGGGCTTGGAGACGGCAGTGTCAGGCTATATGACAGGAGGCTGGCCCCAACGGAAAGGTAAATTAAAAGGAAATAGGTACACTCTTGACAACTTACTAACCAGTTGATGCCGGTTCTAGTGTCAACATGCCAGTATTTTCGTGTCCAATCGGATGATCGTAGCAAAGATTGCCCATATTTTACACTACGGAGTGTGGTCAGAACATGCTCTCCCCGCGCAATGCTTTGTTTCACCCATACGAGGAGGGCAGTTGGTGCCTTTGTGCTGGGGTAATCCTCAATGTTAGACCTCTGTTCTTTTATTGCAAAATTACGGGTCATTTTGAGGCTTCCACTGTTGTATTTCATTGTATTTTTGTCTCAATGGAGGTAAATCTGACTGGGTCGAGATTCTAGCTTTGGTTCCAGCCAATTGGCGACCATGTCTCGCAGCCGAAGTTTGCTGTTCACGTTGTGTTGATATGGTGCTTTCTCAAAAAAGAGCAACACATCCCAGTCCTTCAAATAGAATATTTGTTATCTTGGCTTTGTCAAGTCATGGTTTCTTTCTACCAGTGGTACTCCCAAAAAGAAACGGTTTTAACAATGCTGCTAAAATTATCTCGCTGGGCTGGAAGGAAAAAAAAAAGGAAGATCCCTGGTGGTAACTGTTTAAAGGGGAAGGTGATTCTGCAAGTGAACCTATTGTAATTATCTTAAAACCATCTTAACCCTCTTACTGCACGGGTTGTGTATGGTGGTGCAACTGTGCACAGAACTACCTGTGTACTGGGTAGATGCATTCACCACATGATATCATATTGCAGGCTGGTGTAGTGCTTCTATTATTCAAATCCAGTCAGTGATACTGAACGGTCAGACAGTAGAAAGGTTAAATCTTGTTTTTGTAACTTTAGTAGCATCACCTCAAAAGGCCTCTTTGTTTTATCTTTTGTTTGTATTTATTTTTTTCCAGTCGAGTGTTGACGCTAAGAGAGCACAATAGCTGGGTGGTGAACGTTCACCTCCAGAAAGGATCAGGGGATGGCAAGATCATCAGCGCAAGGTAAATCAAAATCATTGAAACTCCCACTCCTGGTTATTTGCTCCAGTGATTGAAACCATTTAACTGCACGGGTTGTGTAAAGTGGCACATGTCTGATGTGAAGCATCAAATGCTGCTACAAAAGGGCTTTTGAACCCTTCACTCATCAATGCTTGGGACAGTTTATCCAGTCTGATTGGACAAGAAGAGCTCACAGGGCCATGATTAAACGTGCGATATATAAACACGGTCACAGTCTGTTTAGACATGACCTGACGACATTGAGTAAAAAAGGGTGCTATTAGATGATTGTGCGGAGCAAATTTCATGGCCCATTTTAAGTTGGTGTGTCGCGTTTGGCTCTCGACACTTTATATGTATAGTTTTAAAGAAATGATTAAAACAATTCGTTTTGTCAAAAATCCGATTTCCTCTTGACTCTCGTGAGAGATTGAGCTTACCATATGTTTGTTGTTCCAAGATGTATATTTACAGTCTCTCAAAGTGCGGATACTGGTCTTTGACAATTACCATTGTTGTCCATGCGCTTCAACCCAATCCACCTGACGTCATCGCCCACAATAAATCTTGAGTGCACCATTTTCTGGGAGTCGGATTCCCTGTGTGGTACGGTGCAGCGTGCATAGTACCACACAGTACCACACAGGGAACCTAAATCTCTGTGGTACTGTGCAGAGTGCATTTTAGGTGAAGCACTTTCGGAATAATTGTGTTTGAATTGTGCTAGAATTTGGTTGAGATGTGGCTGACTCACCTATCTTAGCTATGTGTACGGCACAGACAGTAACTAGTGGTACAGAGATAGTATGGGGCCTCTCAACTGTCCACGGTTGTTGGTCTTTTCTCTTTCCCATCTTACAAACACAAATTAATTTTATTCTCGTAAAAACATCATTAATAAACGAAAACGTTTTGTAAGACTTCTGTCTTCTTCTAGAAACTATGTGCAGTAGTAAGTGGGGCAGATAGGGGAAATATATGGGTCGGGGGGTTGGGGGGAGGATTGTGCCTATTGATGGTACAAGTATGAAATTTGGCGCTTCGAGTATGTTATGAGAAAGATCTTGGGCTATAGGACTATTGCAGATTTGTCATTTTAAAAAGATACAGGTAGACAAGGACAAGCAATGGCAGCCATTTGGAAAAGTACCCATAAAACAAACACGATGACATTTTTTCTTAGTGCTTGTTCAAGTAAAAGCAGTTTAGTACATTTTTTTCTCAATTTGATTGTGGTCTTGTAACAAGAATTCTGGTCCAGTAAAAATGCTGAGCTTAATAGCTCAATGACTTTTCACCCAAATTGTAGCCCCACTCTTGTCAACTAAATTTTACCTTTATTGTTTGAAGAACCTTTTAAGATTGTATTTACACTAGCTTTTACAATTTTTGTGAATAGCTTTTGCTGATGCACGCAGGAACACTGATTTTGCCTTTTATCTAACCTACAGCGTGAACGGCGATGTTCGTTTCTGGGATCCCCGATTCTCAGAGTCCGTCAAACTGATCCAGCCCAGCTTCAACACACTGACTGCAATGGCCGTTCATCAACAGGCTAATATATTCGCATGGTAGGCAACAAAAATTGCATTACATCATCTCCTTAAGGCCCAATAAAATTTGTAACTGGCTTAGTTTTATTTTATTTGTTTTACCTTAAAATAAATTTGGAATAAATTTTCCATATGACCAGTGTAGTATCTTGCCTGCTAGACAGGCCCTGGAATGTACATTTTGTATTAAACAAATGTTACATTCTCTATACTGTGGACATACAATTCATTCAATAGTTTCCCCGCACAATTCTAGTACGTACACCCCCGTCTAAGAAAATCAACCAATTACTTTCCACAGTGGCTCCGCCAATCAACTCATCAGCGTCTTCAACATGTCCGGTGACACACTCAGCAATATCAAGTACTATGAAGGGTTCATAGGTCAACGGATCGGCCCAGTCAGTTGCCTTGCTTTTCATCCACTTAAGGTGAGTTTGAGCAATAAATAGTTTTAACAAAATGTAACTGGCATCAGCGCAATTTTTGTAACTAAAAGGGAAGTGTTTTCTTAGGATTTGTCCTGATTTCAGGAATTTCCCAAAACTTCCTTGAGTCGTCAATTTCTTTGGGGAAGAACATAAGCAGTCACCAAGGGGAGAAAGAAATAGTCCATAATAATAATAATAATAATAATAATAATCTAAGCATTTATATAGCGTTCTTACACAAAAAGGTACTACAACGCTTTACAACAATGATTACAAGCAATCAAAAATTAACAATACAAAGCAATGAGAAAATAAATAAATAACCTAGGAAGCAAAATAAGTATGGAAAAGGTGTGTTTTGAGTGATATTTTGTGTCCAAACCTGTAGTTTTGTATTTCTAGTGATGCACAGAGTCTGTAAATCTCCTGAATTGTAACATCTGGGAGGTTGCAGGGCTAGAATAAGGGGAACCCAGGCCAGCGAGCCAGTTTCCAGGAATGTTCACATTCATCCAATCTCACCCCTGAATTAGTGTGAATGCACTTGTTTAAAAGCAATAGCCCATATGCACAAGCGCCGTCTTTAAAATGTACTGCAATGCATCTTGGGAAACCAAGTTCATTTCAAAAAATAAATCAAGCAGCCAAGATGGATGCCGTGCTGTAGTTTACCTGTAACTCAGCCAGGGTTTTGAAGTTGTGTAACGCATTGCTTCAAAATCAGTGCACCATGATACTATTTGAAACAATGGTGTAAACTAAAAAGAGGCTGTATATTAATGCTGTTTTTATTTATTTATCAACAGACACATCTGGCATCCGGAAGCAGAGATTCCTTCCTTTCTATCTACTCAACAGAGAAGAAAGGCAGATGATGATGATGCATTGGGGGGGGGGGAGGGAAAGGGAGTTATGTTGGATAGCATAGGGATTCAATTGCCTAGGAGTGCTAGCGTTCATATCGTTCATGGAGTATTTACAGCTACTGCAGTTTCTACACAACATACACACTAGTATAGATAGTTCTCACTTGCAGTGTCAAGTCGGCGAGAATGGAGAAATCAATAATTTTTTGCTAGTTCTCAACCTGCATCAACAATTTTTTGAATGCGCACCTGTGCATTATACGTAAACACCATGGACAGCTTGCTGCATAGAAAAGTTGGACGCAGCTGGAAGCCGAAACCCAAGTTGCCCAGAAAGATGGCGGAACTGGAACTTTTTATAGACTGTGCCAGTTTTGTGCATATTCAAACTTTTGGGAACCCTTTTGAGAACCCTTCTGGGCACCCTCGTTTGAACCGTTCTGGGAACCTTGTTACTGAGTATCCATGTGAAAGCAACCAAGATTGCATACTTTAACATCAGGCCTGGAATTACATAGCGGCCATGAAGGCCATGGCCTCTTTTGCCCTGGCCCTGGCCTTGGTGCCCCTTCAAAAGTTGCCCGCTGACTTTAAGATTTTCCAATGAGAGCACCCTATACAAAATGAAAATGACCTTGCCGTCTCAAAGATGAAATTCCAGAACAAACATGTCCACATTTTTGAATATCCGCAAATCTTACACAGTCTATTGCACTCAATAGAGCAGCCATTTCCATCGTTCATGTCATTGTAGCCAAACCAAGGTTGGGGGCTCAAAATAGTCAGATTCCTTTCTGGATATGTTGAGAACCAAAATCTACTATTACTCCTGCACACAGGGACCATGACAGTGGTGCAGCCATTTTGAATTCCTCCCATTCGTGTCAGTATAGATGCTCAAAATAGTTGGATTTCTGTTTGGCTACATTGAGAACCAGCATTTGTTATCACTACTGCCCACAGGGATCATGACATAGGTGGTGGCATTGTGTTTTGGTTCGCCATATGAGGCCTGGGTGACTAGTGAAGTTTACTACCCAACAAGTCGTGCTTCAAATAGTTCTGGCTTTGACACGAGTGGCCCATGCCTACTCCATATCGTCATGTCCTACGTTTTAGTGCATTTACAGTAACTCATTCTTGTGAGAATCCTTAATAAATGTGTTCTCAGATACTTACGAACCAATCATAAGGAAATGTTTGTAGAGATTTCGTCTCACACGTTTCTGGAAAACTGGAAGGTTGGGATGAAATCTCTCTTCAGATGTTGTGCCAAGCTTTTACAATGCAAGTCCATTTTGCTGGGTATGTTGGCTGATGGACCTTGTATGTAACTACGCAAAAATCTTACGCCAACCTTCAAACATCCTGTTGCCAAAATCATGTTGATAGATACTTGGAGTGCCAATTGAAATGTCAACAGAAACATTTGGGTTTGTTTTAAAATCTACAGGACTGTTGCAGCTTCCCCGTTAAGACAGTTTTTATCTGGGTTCAGTATATCTACATACAAGACTCTGACATTATGCTATATAAAAGCAATAAAAGAGGCTGGTCTTCTTGATTTTCACCACAAAATAGATTATAATGCCAAGGTTGTTTTCCAGTACTTTTATTGATATACATTTGCTTGTATTTTATGTGGATACTTAAAAAGTCAAGAAACAGACAGATCTGGATGGGACTGTTTTTTTCCTGCCAGAGTGCATTGTGATATAACCAACTTAAAAATGCTAAATGCTGTTCCCGACATAAATTGCTGTAGGTCTTCTTTTGAGTTAGTTATCCACCTAAGTATTTGCTGCATGGAATTCGTTAACAACTTGCCGCAGGGAATTAAAAAAAAATTTGGTGCGCACCCGTTTTATAACATGCACCAGGATTTCTTTTTCTCTTATGAGAAAATGTGGTATTTGTTTGCCGTACGCCACAGCTGATAATCGGCCACGGTATGCTGGAATCTTGGGACTTGCCTCTTAATCCTCATTTGTACAACAAACGGACGAAGGTCTGGAATTACACAATAATCCCCGGAAAAAGGGAAATTGTGAGCACGAATTCCAGTACCCTTTGCCGTTTGTGTATGGGGTAAAAGAAGCGTAGCACATTGAATGCATGCCTTGTGCACGCCACACAATGGAATGTCGGGGCTTGTTAAAACGTTGACCGCTGTTGACCTAAAAAAAAAACACCCCAAATTCTTCCAGCGTGTATACACGTCTGTTGACGGCATCCTGTGTACAATTGAAAAAGGCGTTAATCAGTTTTGATTCTCATTCAAGAAGGTTGTGGGTGTGTACATGTCTTCCAGTGCTAACTCATTAAGTAGGTTCAGTTTGCCATCTTGACCAATGCCAATTGTGCTTATGTTCTGTGTTGGCCTTGTCAGCCAATGAAATCAGTTGTTTCATACCCGTGAACATTTATGCATCCTATTTTTACAGTATTTTAAAGTCTGACGCACAAGGAGCGGACACAACTTGTACCAGGGATGTAAATTTCATTTTTGTTTTCCAAAATTTTTGTTGTAAGTAGTCATTATGTAAATATGACCATATGTACATGACAGATAAAAGTATAGAAAGTATTAATAAATAACAAATTTTATTAAAGAAAATCTATACAACTGTAAAAATAAACATGCAGTATTTTGGGGACTATTTTACCATTTATTGTATAAGGCTGTGAGACTTCAAAGGCCAACAAAAAAGGATTGTTTAATAAACAATGAAAACAACACACAACTTAATGTAAAGCATTTTATAACTCGACAAAATATTTACAAAGGAGACGAAATGAAATATGCAACATGAATACAAATATATAGGTTTCTGGAAATTTAATAAATTATTGTTTTATTATAACAAACATATATTTTGTGCATTTTGTGTTTCTTGACAGACAGTATAAATGCTCTTTGAGAAATGCAGACCAGAATATTAAAGACCCGGGCCCCAATTTGCTTACCACAGAATTCTGTGCTTATGCAGCCATTTTAATTGGGTAAGTGGTTATATCTCTACCCTGGGTGGAACAAAGCTCAGGAGGGATTCTGACTTGGGTAAACTTCAGTTGTAGATCAAAATCCAAATCCTGGCCTTGTTAGCCTGGTTAGTGGATTCATCAGATTCATTACCAAGAAAATACAAAATAACTCGGAAGACAAACAAGAAATACCAGTTCAATTTCGTAAGAGCTTTTTAAGAAGAAACCACTGCTTCTTAACAATTTACTGCTAAGCGAATTCACTGCTAGGCAAAAAAAAGCAGGATACCAGTCACAGATGGAACGTGACATTGCTGATAACCATATTCTGGTTAAGCATCATTTTGTTGTTCTTAGCTACTTTTTTCAGCTTAAGCTGCTTTATCAAACCAGGGCCTGTGCAATGATGCCTCATGTATTCTGGAAGGGAGTTCTTCTGGTTGAGCACTTAATCTTAGGTTGTCTGTGAACTCGGTGTGTACTCTGTGATCTTATGAGTGCCAAGAGTTCTTCCAGCAGAGCACCAAATCTTCAGTTGGCTGTGAACCTAAGGAGTATTCAATGATTGCCAAGAATCATGTCCCAATAATGGACGATTTCGCTCCTACAGAATGAAATAAGTATCTCTTAAATCCTCGCCCAAGAAGGAACACTTCCGCCGACTCTTTCCGGCTGGCGTCGGGTTTCACAACCCTCACCCCTCGGAATCCTGCTGCAAGTTCCTCCTTCAATTGTCCAGTTTCTTGGCCTTCCCACAACTTGCACAGGAAATTGCCGTCCTCTCTTAGAACTTTCTTCGCGAATCCGAGAGCAGATTTGCAGAGTTCTATAATCACCTCGTGGTCCATGGAACGGACTCCGGTTGAGTTGGGCGCCAGGTCGCTTACGACTGTGTTGACAAGTTGACCATTGAGTAATGTCAGAATGCTGGACTGCGTTGACGACAGAGTAAAGTCTGCATTTGGGAGGAGAACAGCGCCCTCTATAGGTTCTATATGTTGCAAGTCAACACTGATCACCTTTCCTGATGGCATATTTGAATCTAAGAAACAGATACAAAAATATATATAGAAAATAAATAAAGTGTCTAGCTTTGAAGTTTGTTACAATTTCACCAGGCAAAAAAAAAGGGTTAATTCTGATAAAAGTCTGATGTTTCTCATTCCTGCAACTGTAAACAAAAAATGTCTAAAAGTCTCATTTATCTTTCGCTATTTACCTTTTCCAAGTGCATTGACTCTTTCCACAGCGACCTGTGACCAGGACCCAGGAGCAGCCCCACAGTCGACGACCACATGTCCCGGCCTGAGGAGCCGATGTCTGTCATCTATCTCCAGCAGTTTGAAGGCACTACGTGCTCGATAGTTGTCAACCTGCAACAATAAATAGTTTAACATTTTCAAACACTCTGGATAAGTCATCTTTATTTATGTGATGCGTTTAGAAAACAATTTCACATCCGACGATTTATACTTAACCCAAGATCTTATTTCAGTCTTTTAAAAAATGTTGATATAATGTGTGTCTGACATTATTCAAAATAATTTACATGATCACTCCTGATTATGCACATTTTTAGTGTATGGCGAATTGAATAATGGGACTAGCTAGTTGTACTTCAGCCATAGATCCGGTGTGTTGTGGATGAGCGATCAAGCTCAACAGACTCAAGCTCTGGTGTTTCTGATCAGCAGAGTATGGGTTCGAGGCCTGGTCTTGATACTTGTGTCCTTAAGCAAGACACTTAACCATTATTGCTTTGTTCATTTGGATGGGGCATACAAGCTGTAGGTTCCATGAGTTGTGGCATGTTGTGGCATACCAGTCAAGCGTACTGGACTTAAACTCTGGTTTCAGAGTGTGGGTTTGAATATATTAGGCAAGATACCTGACCATTATTGCTTTGTCCTTTGGATGGAACGTAACCCCATTGGAGCATGTAAAAGAACCCAGTACACTTGTCGTTAAGAGAAGGGGTTCGCTCAGGTGTTTCTGGCATGGTAGGCCACATTGTTCATGCCATAGTACATAGATGCAGATACTTTGGGGCAAAAAGACGACACAAGGTACCAATGCAACTCCATACATAGGTTGTACCTTGGAGGATGGCCCCAATCATAATATTATGCTATGAATCACAACAGTCTTGCTTTACTATAAAACCAAGCATCAGAAATTAAATATAACCTGAGCTTGTTTGACGTAGGGGTCCCTGAACTGACGACTGAGCCACTGCTGAGAGCTTGGACTCCGACCTGTCATTTTAATCGGTTTCTTCTTCCGCAAAATCGCTGAAGCATGGATGTATCTCCTTCCCCATATTGAAAATGGAATCATCTCAAAGAATCGCAAGAGTGCCTGGAAATGGGAAAAAATGCAATTGATTGGACAAAAGTTGGAACTTGGGGCATTCTATTTTAACAGAAGGGGAAATTGCTTACTGCATTTTTTTAAAATTCAGATTAAAACTTCTGTTGGCCATTGGAGACATAAACCATGGAAGCAATGCCCAATGCATAAACCATCCTTTTTCTATGCATAACCTAATCTAATTACTGCAACAAGTGCAAGCAGTTTGAAGTTTACAACAGCACTGTGTAGTGTATACTATTAGTAATACTAGGCCTACCTCCTGTGTAAAATTTAATCGTAAATAAATGACATTTCACATTGTTATGTTTTTGAAGATGACATGTTTCTTTCTTTTCTTGTCTAATTAAAAACTAAGATTTTAATTGAAGTAAATCAATTAACTATTCAATATAGTATGTAGATACAAAAACTTACACAGGTTTTTGTTTTGGGGATTCCGATTGTTGACACTTCACAAATCACATGTACACCAGTCTTTCACGTGCTGTTTAAAGGGAATCCCTTTTTAGATGGTAACTAAAGTATTTGACTTGAGAACACAGAGGTTTTACCGGGAACCAGTTTCTAACCGGCAACAAAAATGACGTAATCATTAGACTGGTTCCGTCCTGTTTAGAAATCACATCAGTCTTACCATATGAAACGTACAGTAAAAGACTACATCCAGCGCAGTCGACATGTTTAGGAACACGATTTCTCGTTCGCTTCTTTTGAGGTTAAAGAAGCTCGAAAGGACTTTGCAAAAACAGAATTTGTCGTGCAGGTTATGTTCTTCGGGTAAGAATTTCATTTTCTTTTCGAAAATGGCCACCCAATTTGGCTAGACTATGGTTACAAAGGGTCAGTGAGTAGTTGAGTTGACTGTGACAATTCCGTCGCGCGCGCAGGGCCACTTGCTTGAATAGCGCGAACTTGAAACTTACACTCGGCAGTTACAATTTTGAATAAAAATATTGAACAGCAAACACAACTTTCAAAAATGCATGCATGAAGGAAGAAACATTACTGTGGAAAATTCCCGGAAAAGGCTTGTGGTTGCAATTGGTAAATGCAGAATGGGGGCGGTGCTGATTTATATTGAACAGTCATTTCAATCATGGAGTTCCGACTTCCCTTGCACTGCAAAATCATGGAGGTACTCCATGGCAAAATGTACTGCACTGGTACGTAGCCCCACTTGTGTGGCCAAGGAACAGGAAACCTGAATCCTTGGCCACACGTCAGGACCCATGTTTTCTTCAGCTCACCGATTAAAAAATAGAGGCGCATTCCCTACGGGCGGGTCGGCGGTTTAAACAACCACCTCAAATCAATGTGTTTACTTACCTCTTAGTCTTAGCTTGACCTGGGTGTTTTGGGTGATTAGATAAATAACAATTTTAAAAGATATTTCAATTCAAAACTTCCTCCTACTTACTTTTCGCGACATGTACTGAGCGTGGCCATTTTGGATTGATTCTAATTGTGCCAATCAATTCATGACGTCACCGACCGGCCGGGTTGTGGGCGGAGCGAGGATGCAAACATTGCAATGGTTGTTTTCTGTATCCGCTCCGCTTGTGATCAATTAGAAATTAGAAATGTGTGGTATATGTATTATGTTTTTTAAATCCTTGCAATTCTTTGGAAATTGGTTCGCAGCGTACAAGCCAGCTGAAGACAAACCAGTTGAAACTTTGGGTAATTCCTTAAGACCTTCAGCTGGGGAATTAGCAGAACAGAAGCAAGCAGAGCTCATCAATAGCTTCCGAAATGTCATGAGGACAGTTCCAACCCCAGGTGGGTAGAGTAATAGAAAAACTATGCACACAAATGAAAAACAAACAAACAAGCAAAACAAACAAACAAAAGACAGCAAACTTGTAAACAAACAAACTAAGGCTACATTTACCTGTAGATGTGACGCCTTTAATAATGGCTTTAGAAATGTCATAAGAACAGTTCTATTGATCATTTGCAGGCACATCACGTGCAGTGAGTTTACCACACTCACCATATTGGGCGTCTACTAAAATTTACACTACACTGTACAACACACATAGACATTGACTCCCAAAATGGTGCTGCCAAGATTATTGTGTGGATGACGTCAGATGAACTAGGTCAATATCCAAATTGCAATTAAAAGTCTGTGAGCGAAAACCTAATAAATAACAAACACTCGAACAAACAAACAGACAATAAGTGTGGCCACATGAACTGTATGACTTTAGAAACTTCCTGAGTACAGGTCCACTTTCTGGTTGGGGCAACAATATGCAATTTAGAGTCTTGAGCACAGGAAAAAAGATTGAACAAAAATACAAAACACACCAATGAGTTTAGCGCTGAAGGTGCTACATAAGGTGCTACATAATTTCATAATTCAAAAGTTTAAAAAAACTTGTGTTAAAAAAATGATTCTCTTTGTTCAAGCACCTGTAGTACCTTATTGGTAGATACATGCACTATGCTATATAAGACTCAGGTATTAAAAATATAATATAATATAATATAATATAATATATTTATATTTTTTTAAACACTATTTAGAAGGCAAGGTAATATCCTTGTTAAAAGTTCTACTTTAAATTAGAGTGACATATATGTTAGTTAACCCTAACTGCACCAAACCCTTCAAAATCCAACTTCTTGTTTTCTTTGATTCTGTTGGACTAAGGACTGTGCCAGTAAACTGATTATGCTTAACATGGGATCAGGCATACCACCATAATCAGAGTAGTGCAACAGGTCCAACAGTTTGAGTGTTTAGCTACAATGAGATGTTGGATCTTGTTGGTGAGGAGGGATCCTAGTAAAGTCCTTCTAGAGTTAAAGAAGGAAACAGTTTCTGAGATTGGTAATAATTTCATTTTTGCTTTTCTCTGCAGTTGTTGTAGTAACAGCAGCAAGCTACATAGACTCACAGTGCTGTTTAAAGAGAGGTGTGACGTGTAGCTCCTTTACCAGTGTGTCCATGCACCCTCCAATCATTTCTCTGTGTATTACAAGACCAAGGTAAGACTTAAGTATAGCTTCTTCTTTTTTTAACCGTTCGATTGTCTAATCATTAATAAATGTAGATATATACTAACCTATAAACTAACCTGTGAAAATTTAATTTCAAAAGGTGGTAGCGTTTTTGACATATTGCGGAAATTCTGGAGCAGTTATGTCCACACAGGAAGAATAATTCATAATTGGAATAAACAATCTTTCATAATGAAGTTTGTTTTAATCCCTCTCTCTAAAACCACATTCCTTGGAAGGGAATCGTTTCTCAAAATTGTATACATTATCAACAGCTGCAGTGCTTCTTACCAAGCTTTCCTGGTAATTAATTTTAAGAGTAAATACCAAAGGTTTATCCTCCTTGTAAGAATCCTCATTCATCATTCTTTGGCCGCAGCGAAGATCCACAATGTCTGTCCAGGCATTTCTGTCAGGGGTCAGGCAGGCTACATTGTAGGTCATCTCGGTCTTGTTGTGTACCCCTGGTCGTCATCATCAGTCTGCTGCACAGCAGGCGGACACGAGCTTCCCCATTCTATCCTGTCTTGTTCTAGTCTACGCATCTCCAGCGAGGGAAGCAGAACATCCTGTGACACTAATCTTGCGATGTACTCTGCGTAGAGTAGGTGCTGACGATCTTGTCTGCGCTGGCCATGAGATGGGGAGTAAAGAGCACAGATATTGAGTGGCGCATTAAACAGGTTTCCAAAGGATGTACCCCACCTGTCTAAGTTGTCATTTTTTGATGGTTTGTGTTAATGTATTTTGCTGGCTGATGTTGTACAATTTGGTGTTGATAACCTTGGCAAGACGTTTTATGCCGAGTATGATCTGGAGGCAGTTTGTGTGATAGCTGTTGAGATATGCAGCAAGGTGCTTGGTAATGACCCATGACTCACAGCCATATAACAGTATAGGTAGGCAGGTTGTCTTATAGTTTTACGTCTTGGGTCACATTGGAGGACTTCCATATCCTTCCTAGTTTCCAGAAAGCCCCACCCCCATGCAACATATCTACTTCGTCGTATGCCACTCTCTGATGATGCCATCATTGACCCAAAATATTTAAAGTCTGTCAGCATCTGACTAGATCTGAGATCATCTGGTCCTTTGCACTGAAACAATGGCCAACAAAACAAGCTCTTAATTTTGCAACAGTGACTGAGAATGGTTCCATATCGCCATTGATTTTTATATATATATTTTTTCATTTAAGTTTGCCCCAAACAAGGCTAAAAGCCACTCTTGGTAAGGGGCTACAGGAAGAAAACGTTTAAGATGAAAATAACTCAGGGGGGGCTGAAGGTACACAAAAATGTAGGAATTGATATTCCTCTTAAAACAGTCTAGATTGTAGGATGGAGGGAAATATGCACCAGGCAAGGAGTTTCAAAGAGATGCAGTACGTGGAATAAAGCTATTGGAATGGCTCTCTGTTCTACATCTCAGCAAAGCAAGAGTGTATGGGTGAGAAGAAGCAGAAAGCCTGTTTCACACTCAAACCTCCCAATAGATACCCATCATGTACTTTGTCTTTAAGACTATGTGATCAAAATTTCTATTAACTTTTATTAAAATATTTGTTATTTTATACTTTTAGTCGAATGCACTCTCTCTTGAAAGATACAAGACATTTTGCTGTGAATGTTCTCGCTAAAGATCAGGTATGTTTATTGCAATCTTTGTTTCAAGATTTTTCCGAATCTAAGAGAATGGATTTTCTTCATCCCAAACTACTAGTATCATTTAGGTAGCACATTAGCATTTTTAACATTCCAATGGAGCGCTCCGGCAGTCCATCAGATCAGTCCATATACACCTGCTGGAATTTTTAACCGATCCAGTCGGGCGTTCCTACCGTTTGGACTTTTGAGACGGTCTGTAAGCAGATGGTTTGAATTTTCCCTGCATCATCGTTGTTCCCATCCAGCAGCTCTTTTAGTGTTTAATATATTTCTCAGTCTTAGTCGCTTCTAGGCGAGTACATTATTGAATTGTCTTTAACCTGCAGACTTTACAGTTTATCAATTTTGTGGCAAAGCGATGACAGTTTACAATGATTGTATTCGTTATTGAAGACTCAGTAAATTTCTACTTGCTAACAATAGCATGAACAAGTCATCACGTCAATGCGAAAAGGTTGTATCTCCTAAAATAGCACTTACCAGTGTTGTAACCAAGTCATTTTTGCTCAAGTCAAGTCAATTCACAAGTCACATAATGATGTCCCCAAAAATGCCTACTCCCATGATGTTGTTATGTTACAAACTTTTCCAGCCTCTGCGGCGCTACTTCTGCACAAGCATAATGATACACCCCTACACAGCTGTCATGCAAACTATATGAAAGAATACACTCTTTCTATGCGCAAACAAGTACATGTATACACTGTGTATGTAACGCCCATAGGCAGGTGCACCCAAATGTCTGCATACCCTTGCAGATTTAATGTTTGGCCTTATGTCAAGAGCACTTGAACACATCGGGATCGTCGGCAGCGGCGTCAGCGCCAAAGACTTGATTTTGCCACATTTACTTTAGACAGTAATTGCATTGTCGTAAAATCAAATTTATTCAAGTCAATTCTCAACTCTCAAGTTATTGTTGCGCAAGTCAAGTTAAGTCACAAGTCATTTTCCCTCAAGTCAAGTCAAGTCAAGTCGCAAGTCAATGAAATTGGAGACTTGAGTCTGACTCAAGTCCAGGTCAATGACTCGAGTCAGTAACACTGGCACTTATGATACGCGAGTTTGAAATTGTCGTCTATTGGTTAAAAAAGCCTGGATGTACACACAGAACAAGTATGCACCAAGGTACAATGTTTTTGCACACTGGGAGTTATTATGGACAAGCACCTCACTTTCAACAAACACATCAAAAAATATCTGCCGCTCAGCTTCATGGGGCATATGTAAAATTGGGAAGATAAGAAAGTATCTTGACAAGACATCCACCGAGCGTATTGTACATGCTTTTGTTTCTTCCCATCTAGACTACTGCAATGGTTTACTGGCAGGTCTCCCAAACTCTCATATCGCTCCTCTTCAAAGAATACAAAATTCCGCTGCCAGATTAGTCACCCGTACGAAAAAATCAGAACACATAACACCCATCATTCGCTCTCTTCATTGGCTTCCAATTCACCAACGCATCCACTTCAAAATTCTTCTTCTTGTGTATAAAGCTGTTCATAATTTGGCTCCTGTGTATCTCCAAGACCTCATAGCCCTTCGTTCTTCTTCACTTTCATCAGCTACCCGACGCCTTCAATCTTCTTCAATCGCTCATTTCCAGCTTTCCCCGAGACCCCGCACTATGACACGCTATGGCGATCGCGCCTTTTCAGTAATAGCTCCAACACTTTGGAACAAGCTACCCACCCACATTCAAGCAGCTCCTTCATTGGACATTTTTAAATCTCTACTTAAAACCCATCTGTTTTTTCATTCTGGTCATAGCGCTTAGAAACGTCCGTATTTAGCGCTCTATAAATGTTGTAATTATTATTATTATTATTATTTTCTTGCGAGATACAACTTTTTTGCAAAATCGAGATAGTCAATTTTTTTTTAGTGATTCGATGAAATGTATTATTGTTAAAGATAATATGATTCTCTTATTAAACAGGTGCATTACGGAGTTCATTTCTCCAAGCCAGCAAGGGAGGATGAAGACCAGTTTAATGCTGTTCCCCACAAGCTGGGATTATCTGTGAGTAGTCATTTTTAAAAAATGTTTAAAAAAATATAGGTACACCCATACCCACCCCGAGTTGCTAGTTTGTTTGTTTTTTACTGAGGAAATTGATGAGTAATCAGTGATTGTCACAAAGGTAAAGCTGAAATTCAAATATCTTGTTCTTTGTGACCAGTGATGCAAATAGAACATCTGTTAAAACTAATTATTCTTTGTTATTGGTGTTTTACCATTTTACCACACTGATGTGTGTTAAGCACTGTATACTCGGCTCTTTCCCCGAGTTCTGTGAAAAAAATCAACAGCCATAATCATACTACTTAAGTGGGATCCAAACGCACGACCTCTGCCATTCTTACCACTAGACCAATGAGCTTGCCCCGTCACTAGAGACAATTCAAATCTTACATAACCCTCCAATCATTCGTTTATACATTGCTCTTTTCCTGTGGTAGGGTGTGCCGATTATTGAAGGTACAGCAGCAGTACTTCAGTGCCAGGCCCATGCCACTCATCTCATTGGTGACCATCATGTGTGGTATGGTGAGGTGTTAGATGCTAAGTTAGATCTTGCTACCAAGGGACAACATCCTCTGCTGTACTTTGCTAGGTATGTAGTAAAGCCACTGTCTTCCCATACATGTTTTAGCATCCCATAAGGGATCTTTTAGGCAAAAGTGAGCATGGCCCAGTTTCACAGAGCTGTGGACAAAAAATATGGCTAACTTTCAGGGCTGTTATTTGTCTTGTTTTTTTTACCATGGCATACTATATCGGACTTACCTCTTATACCATCAGACAACCTGTCAATCTCGCATAATCCTTGTTTGTCCAACAATAGGATAAAGGTCTGGAGTTGGGATTCCACAGTAATCCCAAGAAAAAGGGAGATTTCGAGTATGAGTTTTTTGTCCCACTTCGTTACTGGAAATTCTTTGTTACTGGCAATTTTTTTTAAACAGGTTATCAAGCTTCTGTTTGCATGCCCGTGAATGTTTTTGCATGTTTTCACGTTTTTGACGATAACTGGAAGTGTTTTCATGGTTGTTTGTGTGATAATAGTTCCTTCAGGTCGATCGGTGATGAGGCATTCATGAAGGCATTTGAGGACACAACGTTATTGTTTGATGATTGGTCTCACGAAGCTCATCTTAGAATGGCTTGGAATTACATCAGGAGAAACGGCAAAGAGGATGCTCTACCTCTAATCAGGTGAGGTTGCCTTTAATACACATTGTGATTTCATCATGTACAGAGAGGGAAACAAATCCAATTACTTGGAAAAAATCAAGTTATTTAGTTTTAATGTAATCTTGGGTGTGATCCCTGGTTTGATGGCAGTTACAGGTTGAATGGCTTCAGACTGGCACCCCTGAAGGAAGATATTGACAAAATAGGGAGACACCAACATTAGGGCTAGATAGCTCAGTTGGTAGAGTGCTGGCACAATAATCTGGAGGTCGCAGGTTCAAGCCCCGCTCTAGTAAATTGTTCTTTGTTCAACCCAAAATTAAAACAAATTTACCCGGTTAGTTTCTTTGTGGTTTGTTACTTGAATACAAACCAGCTAGATAAAAATGATGCCCTGGGAAAGTTTACCCCCAAAAATTGTTGAAAGAATTTAAGAGCATTTTTGACAAGATTACAGCAAACCTTGTAGACATTGTGAGTGTGACTGGTGATTGTGTAGAAAAAACTATTCTAATCTAAACACTGATTTGGAATATTAAAATGTGGATGGACATTTGTACAGTAACTTACGTAACCAATGGTCTTTCTTTTTTCTTTTAGAAATGGTATCAAAAAGTACAACTCACAGCACAAAGACAAGGTATGTCATGGCATATATGTAGTGATTTAATTATGAATGTACTCAAAGACAAGACCAGGGCTTGAATTTGGTGGAATCAAAATGAGAAAAAAAATTTCCACACAGTTTAAAATGTAAACTTTTTATGTTTGAACAACCACTAAGAGAAGATTGATCTCATTTTCCACTTGGGTAACTATACTTAAAACACTCAGCAGAATTGAAAGATATTTTACACAGCAAGGTATTATTAATCAATTGAAAAACACATGACTGCCAGACTTGTCCAGTAGTGAGTTTGCTTGCCTGACACTAAACTCACTGGCCTCCGGCCTGTGGTCCAATGTTAATTTTGAACCCTGAAGACCAAGGGTTTATTGCACTGCTTCAGTTGAACACGGATCTCTTCCATCAGCATAAAATATTGTTGGTATTTTTTTCACCAAACCATACATGCAAATGTATTCCGAAAATCTACTCCATGGCAGTAGAAAAAATAGCAAAACAAGTTTTTAAAAGAACACAATCTACACAGCAAAGTAGAGATTGTGTTACCGCAAACCAAATATACATTGATACCTCGCCATGCAATGTCTCAAAAACCACATGCACTAGTATGCTTGTTTGATGAACTGTCAGCTTTGTGCACGGAAGAGTTTTAATTAATTGACTACCTGTTTTGTTCCAAATTCAGGAACATACCCCTTAGCCCAGGGGGAAGGGTAAGGCTGTGTCTGTATTGGTGGCTACGGCTATGACTAATGGATCGCCATGTCATCATAGGATGTCCTTAGCAACAGTTGTAGCCGTCTGTTGCCACTAATTTGGATACAGCTTTACAACAATGATATACGATATATAACAACATTGATTAATATGTGGAAGTGTTTACACGATTGTACCTTGCATAGCTTTTAAGAATACTGAAATTAATTTTCTTTTGCAGCTTAAGTACTTCTGGGTGTGCAATGTTTTGCTAAAAGTTCTTTGTTGTTATTGTCATTGGGCTTTCTTCAACTTAAATACTTAATTTTATTTTTAATTTACTTGCAATCTGGCTGATGCCAGGATTTGTAGATGTTTTAAATAACCATTAATGAATGAATGAATAAATGTAACAATGATTGATAAAAAAACTCACTGTAATCTTAAACATTTTGCCCCTCTTTCAGCTCATTAAACAGGAAAATCTATTTTTATATGTATTATTAATCATTTGTGTACAATTTCAGTCAGTGTTAAGTTGTTCAGACAGGTCTACCAATAACACATAACACATGCCTGGGGATTTTTTCCCAAAATTTTGCTTACTGTGGTGTTTTTAGACACATTCGTCACTTCATGAAATCGATGACAAAATGCCTAAACAAACTCGCTCTTTGCAAAGTTCTCTGTATATTATTTGCTGATATTAAGTTGCTCTTCACAACTTCCCATGACATAAAACTAAATCTTTAGTCACTTTACCCAGCAATCTTAAGTCATAGTAACTTAAATCCTTCTAGTAAATGTGTTTTTGATTACAGTTGTTAACTTTTTTGTATGTGTTTATTGCCTTCTTCTTTTACATCATTAATTTCGTAAACCGCCTTGAGCATCTTTTTAAGGTGGATTTTGGTGCTACATACATATTAATTCTTATTGTTATTACTCTATTCTATTCACTTTAATCTTCTTGAACTTTTCTATCTAGGTACAAAGAGGCTACCATGAGACAATGACCATGTTCTTTTCCCATGTTGTGGCTGAAGCAATAAAACAGGTACAAACAAATAACCAACAAAATTGAAATAATGACCCTTGAGTATCCCTAAATACCAGTATACTCTCCTGCCCAGCTGGCTCTTTCCACAAATGTCCACAGGAGGCTGTGGAGACTGAGTCCACAGTAAATAAAACCATAGTAATTCCACATAAAACCAGCTGTACAAGAAACCCATGTACCCAATGCTAGCTTAGAAGGTATGGGACTTTGCGGCAAACCCCCCTTACTATCTATACTCTCCTGTCCAACTGACCCTTGCCGCAGAAAACCACAAGAGACTGTGGAGAATAAGTCCACAGTACACATACCTGGTAACACTGTATTATTTATTTTTGAAATCAATTATAAATTATATAAAAAATACAAAATGACAAGGATCTATGTGTGTGATGTACTAAAAAAAGGAGAATGCATTTGGTTCATACAATAGAGCAGAATATAATCACCCTTTGAAATTTGGACTGTTCCATTTCACTCAGCTTGCCTCGTGAAACGGAACAATCCAGATTCACCTCACGATTATATTCTGCTATATTGTAGTCATATACTGTACATTTTTTGTCATAGGCCTATTCATCTCTGCATCTTTGTGTTTGTCATAGGCCTATTCATCTCTGCATCTTTGTGTTTGTCATTTTAATAGTTAGGTAATGTATTTTCCATCTCACAGTTAGTAGTTATTATACCTCTCACTTGACCTCTGAAAGGTGACCGGCTTTGATAGTATTTTGTGTGTACTTTGTGGTACCCTAGCCAATCAGGTTGGATTCCCCCCCCCCCCCCCCCCATTGCAGTGCAACGGACACTGGTGTCCTACCAGGGCTAGTACCCTACCCATTGTGATTAATTGTTTTTGCATTGTGGTGAAATAACTTCATTCATTTATTCATGGGGTATCAACCTAAAACCAGCTGTACATACAGATGAAATCCATGCACCAATGCTGGTCTAGAAGGTATGGGACTTTGTGGCAGTCTGTGATACCTGTGTATGGGAGGGTGGCTGGAACCCAATTTAGCTTGTTTACCAAGTTATGTTGTTTGTGAAGAGCTTGTTATAACTTGATTAGTATACATGTACTGTTTTCTATTCAGGTTATTGCAAATTATATTTATCTTACGTATCTTAAGTATTTATCTTACAAAAATAGTCAATAATTTAGGGTTGAACAAAGAACAATTTACTAAAGGGGGACTTGAACCTGTGACCTCTGGATTAACGTGCCGGTGCCTACCAACTGTGCAACCTAGCTCTAATGATTGTGGTCTCCCTATTTTGTCAATATCTTTGTTCAGGGGTGCCAGTCAGAAGCCATTCAACCTGTAACTGCCATATATCCAACATTAGGGCTAAATCAGTTGGTAGAGAACCGGTACATTTATCAGGAGGTCGCTGGTTCAGTTCCCTCTCTAGTAAATTTCCTCTGTTCAACCCAAAATAAGTAAAAATTTACTTCGTCAATTTTCCTTGTAGCTTATATAGAGTGTGTGCTTTGCATAGTGGATCAATATTGGTTTTGGTTTGTGTTCCCATTTTGATATCTGTACTATTTCATAGTGTGAAATATCAAAACGATTTCCTACAGGAATATTTTCATTTTTCTCAACACTTCAGCATGCCAGCTCAAAAATTCTTTACTTAAAAAATTGTGATCCATTTTTGATTTTCCCATTTGATCGGGCAGTGTGAGAATGTGGATATCACCTTTGAGGAGTTTATCTCCCAACACAGTCATCTGACTGATCCCAGTCTCATAACCAATTATTACTCCAAGGAGCTCATCAGCTCACCGGCAGCTAGATTCAGGTGAGTAACTCACACTCGTTTAGAATTGATACTTCTTTCAAATTAAGGATTGATAAAACTGGTCGATAGAGGACATAAGTTCAGGTGTTATTATTATTATTTATTTTTGGTAATGAAACCAAGGATGCCTCATAAGTGAACTTAATCTCTGTAGCTCTGTAAACTCTTCCATGATAAGTGTTCTGGGTTCTTATATGTGCATTATCAATCCTAGTACACATGACCTACGGCTTATTGTCCCATCTGAAGGACAAAGCTATTATGGTGAAGTACCTGGCCCAAGGACACAAGTGCCACAACTGGAACTCGGAAACACCAGCGGAGCTTGAGCCCATTGCTCTTAACCGCTCATGGCACTTCACGATAAACACTTCACGATAATGGCTTCAATCTTGGGATATGGGACACACAGCCGTAGGTTTGTGTGTTGTGTAAATGTATGTTAAAGAACCCGGTACACTTTGTAGTTTCTGGCATGGTTGGCAGTAGATTGTATTGTATCTCCTGGTAAACCCTTACAAGGTGCTCTTTAAATTGTTGTTAATCATCCAAACTAGCACGGTAAAGTGATATTTTATATTATGTGTAGGTATTATGTATTATTAATAAATATCTCGGAGAGTTTATGCACTCTGATTGGTTGAAGACTGGTCACGTGGGGGTGTATGAACATGTGATATAAAGATTGGCTCTGTGAACAAGCGAATAAATTGCCCCTAAACAAGCATATTGTTATGCACAATGTCCTTGTTGTGCAGAGAACTCAAATCAGCTGTTTTCTTTTTGTGTATTTTTTTTGTGTTTTTTGGCAAGGACAGATGGTGTACGCACAGAAAATGTATCAATATAAGGTAGCTGGTACGCACACAAAATGAAAATAATGCAAAGCATGAAGCTGAACACCAATCAAAGTATTTCTATTTATGGTGCTTTTAATATTCGTAGCTCGTGGTCTGGTTCTTGAAAATTTGCCTTAATAGTTTAGTATATGTGTAAGAGATTAGGTGCCATACAAAAGCCTAATGAGTGGCCCTTGAATATGAGTAGAACATTTCTCAAAATAGCGGTGACAGAATCACAAATTCTGATAGCTTCTAGGCAGTACCCTTTTTGTTTGTTAAGGTATTTATGAATGGGAAAAACAGTGTGTGGAGCCTGTCTTCACTGCGTGGTTATGCCCCTTGGTTGGTGGCTGGCTGCTGTTAATGGGAAGGCTCGGTCCATTATCACTAACAGCGGCCAGCCACCAATCTGTTCATTACCGCACAGTGAAGACCAGCTCCACACACTGTTATTCCTTTATTATTGCCATTGTTTAATGTAATCTTCTTGATTGTTTGATATTGTCCTGTAGGTTTGAGCCACCTGATCTGCAAGACCTACCAGGACTGGAGAGATGACACAAGGGTTTTGATCAGTGAATATAAATGTTGGTGTTTGTGTTATATCTCCGAAAAATAACCCTTTGCACAATGTATGTGTGAAAATCCACAAACTACGAACCTTGCTGAAGCTATACCAGGCATAAACACAAATCGACGGCATCGAGATCCATTTTTTGCTTGAAACCTCTCTCATTCAAAATACCACATTTTTCACAAGTTCGAGATGCAAGGTTTTTGCACTGACGGGATGAACTAATAAACAAATAAGGCATGCAACATTTCATTAGTAAAGAGGGTGACAAACATGTTTGTTATACACGAAACATGGTAAGTAGATTGTGAATTTTATTGGACAGGAACCAATCGCGTGATGTGCTACAAAGACGCATGTACATGACTCAGGGGGGATCATGATTGATGTACCCTAGTCATTTCTATTGCCTTGTTTAAAATAGAAATTGCCCGGGTATAAGGTTGTGACTACGCTGGTACTAGGTAAATTGCTGTATATTCCTGTGCGATGTGCCGTAGGGAACAGTGAAGCCATTGTTTGTCTGCTTAACTGCAAATTTCATTGTTATAATATTGGAAGATGACAAAGACGAGATTAGAAATTTGATATTCGACCAAAGTTCATTGCATTAATTTAGGTCATTTCCTGTTAAAATAATTGAATTTGTTTAACTAAAACAAAATGCAATTAATGAAGAAATACAATTTATTTCACTTTTTAATGTTTGTGTCTCCCTCCTGCAATCTATTTCCATAGTATAACAAAACAATTATTATATCGGGAGAAAATGGCATCCTCAGCTTCCCAAGGTGCCATTTACCCTCTCGTGTGTACAAAACACCGGACCCCCATCACAGCATGTTTGTCTTGAAAGAAATGGTAGTTCCTCGCCCACTTCCTGTAAAAAAAACTTTTTGAACTTTCCAGAACTTCCGAGGCAATTTTTGTAGTTGAGAATATGATTGTCCCAATGAAACCCTAACAAAATGAAGTAAAGACAACAAATATTCTCATAAAATGCACTGAGATTTTGTATTCTTTCGAGAAATTATGGAATATATTACCATGAACAGGTCTGAACCTTGACTGTAAGTCTTGACCGATAAATTGGCCCTGATACGCTGGAATCTCAGACTTAACTCTCCATGGCCGAATACTATGAAAGCAACGGTGGCAGCCAGTGGCAGCTGATCGATCTCTCATAATCCTGGTCTGTACAACAAAAGGACGTAGGTCTGGAATCGGGGATGATACAATAACCCCCCGAAAAAGGGAGGTTTGGAGCATGAATTCCCGTACCCTTTGTTGCTCTTTGTACAGGGAACGAAGCATAGCACAGTAGGTGCATACCTGTGCACGCTTCATAATTGTCTGGGGGTGTGTATTCCCACCATTGTAATCTTCATCGGGTATAGTTTACATAGCTTGGAATTCCAATGAGGTCTGGATGCATTTTAATGTTTGACCCAACCTGACCCTGCACTCCTATGTGTGCATTGCGTGGATGTTCAGCTTTATTTATGTAATATAAACACCTTAAACTATAGACCCCTTGCATATGACGTCACAAGCTCAAATAGCGCCCTCACTGAGGTCAAAGGAAGACATGTCATTGGCCGAGAGTTGTGCGTAGCGTGTACACACTTTCATTGTTTGACCTCAGCCATGGCAGCCTATACAATGGGTCTATTGTTCAGTCATGTTGAGGGGGACGCTGCTTACAGATGACTGAGAAAGCCCACAAACCCCAAATAAAACAAACACCAACCAGAAATTTCAAAATTGATGTGACTTGATTTTTACTTTTTAAAGCGCACACAAAAATGTTTACACCATTTCATTGTACATTGTACTTGTTGATAGGATGAACCTATACTGAAATAAAGTGATTGTAGTATTTACAGTTTATTAAATGTACAACTGAATTTTTAAGGGGAAATAATTTTCTAAATGTTACATTTTACTTTCATTTAAGCCATACTAACATACATATACGTGATGTTCTCTCCAAAATTCAATACTGAGCTTGTATTTGTAGCATTAGTGTGGAAAGCTATTGTAAAGTTCAGGTTTGCATGATTCGTAATGAAGTCAACCAAAGATTTCCACTGTATGGTCACCAACAGCCCAACTACTTCTGGCTCTGATGCCTGGTCCTATAACAAAGGCTTGTTTGTTAACCCATGCAATACTAAAATGTGTATTTAAACAAAATTGATTATCCATATGTTGGATTATGGAATTGTAAAGTTCAGGTTTAGGTGATGTTACCATAAACTCAATGAAAGATTTCCACTGTCTTGTTACCAACACCATAACTGCTTCTGGCTCTGAAGCCTGGCCCTATACAAAGGCTTGGTTGTCAAGCCATGCAGTACCAAATCCTTCCAATTTGAGCGAGAGGATGTGTCTTGGATTATGGATGGAATTGTACAGTCCATGTTTAAATTCATAACGTCTCCAGGAATTCATACGTGTGTTTGGTTGCCTGTATGAGCATCGGTGAGACATCGTGCTTGAAGCCACTGCTGACCTCTGTGAGGCAAAGAAGCTTCCTGGCCAGACACTTTCTTGGGCTCTCATCCTGCGTACGAAAACAAATAAATTATCTCTAATAGTTACGCCCATTGAAGCACTGGGGCAACATTGGTAATTGTCAAGGGCAAGTACCTGCTCATTATGTGACCCAACATATACATGAAAACTTTGGAAATTTAAGCTCAATCAGACATCAAGGTCGTGAGAAAATAGTGAAGAAAACCCTTAAACGTTTTCACTGTTTCAAACGTCAAGTTTTGGATATGATTGGAATGCCTAATCAAGTGATTAAAGCATTTGTTATTTAAGAAGTAACTGTAAGTAGTAAACTTGCATCTACAACCAGGTGTTGTTATATGACCTTAAAGCCCTCAGTCCTTTATTTTGGCACAGGATTTGGAAGGGGTAGGGTTACTTAGTAAGGACCAACCTTTAGATTTGCACACAGCATCGGTGAGTCGTAAGCATCACACAGCCCTGTAATGTCACTCATATCAGCACAGTGGAGGCTGTCGCTGGTGGCATTCAGTACCACAAAACACGCCCTTCCCAAGTAATAACTCGCATCTAGCTCCTTCGCTGAGGCAACTGTCTTACTTATGCTGCGAAAAGAAAGTACAATTTGCTACATGTTAAAGGCAGGGGCATTGTTTGGTTGTTGTCAAGGTAATACTGATTATCTAGAATGATACAATATAAGTCACCGGTGACTAAAATTTCAGCTGAATACATTGTCTACTTGTTGAGAAAACGGCAAAAAACTGTCACAGTGTTTTCATCAAGATCGTCAAATTCACCTGGTTTAGCAAGGTGACAGTTGGTACCAACCGCATCTCTGGCCACAGCATTCACAAACGGATACCACAGAAATTTGATTCAGCAAAAAACTCGCCAATTTTTTGATATACTTTAATTGTTTTCTGACCAACGGGAGCATTTCAGACGGAATAGTTTTGCAGAATGCTCACTACCACTTCCATCTTTATAACAAGGAAGTGGATAGACATTCCCAAAAAAAAATTGGGGGTCATTACCAAAGTATGACCTCACCTTTAACCTTGTATTTTAAGAGGTTGGACAGCATATTTGAACATGTGTCGACACATTTGTTGAAATTTGTATTACCCATACAACCATGTGTGTTACCACTGTATACTTGGTACTTTCCTATGAACAAAATCCACAGGAACATTACTTGAGTATGATTGGAACCCACGACCTTTGCCATTCGAGAGCAGTTGTCCCACAACCTGCATGACCTGCGTCGCAGAGGCAGAGAAATCGAGAAATCCTGAAATCAGGAAAATTCCTGGTAAATCACAGATCTTTAGGATGAATACCTGAGACTGTTACTGGCATCTAGGATGAAGACGACAAAATCAATCTTTGGTCGACTCTCGCTGTTTTCTGGGGGCAGAGGGAGATGGGTTGCAGTCCGACTAAAAAATTGGAACATTAAATACAAGATATTGATATTATTAAATGTACATTATAAGTTCCAGATTTGAAAAGAAAAATTCACTGCATTTGACAAAAGAGATCAAAATGGAAAATTCATTCTTCTACTGCAAGAAGCAAAAAACGTCACAAGACGGTTAAGATATGATGATTATTGACTTACACTTGAAGGGAGTATAAGGTGTTGAGTTCCAGTAAAGTCTCTGCCAGTTTGTGTTTGCCAATCCCTTGTCCTCCTACCAACTATTAAATGAAACAACGAAGTGGAAAACGAAAGAAAACTGAATTAATTGATGCAATTAAGACGACGAAACCAACTGTACCCCCCCCCCCAAAAAAAGTATGGTATTGGTAGCAATGGACTTGACATCAGACATGGACTGGACAACTGATGAAGGGGGGGGGGCTGGATACTGTGTGAGGACACATATCCTGCCTCCCCTCACCCGTGCCGCCGAAGGTCCCCTAACTATTCTAGCCACCCCCTCTTCTGGTCCCCTAACTAGCCTGGTCCCCCAGTCCCCTAACCTAACTAGTCTAGCCCCCCCCCCCCCCCCCGGTCCCCTGGTATATTTAAACTAGCCCCCACAATAGCCCCCCCCCCGGTTGCCGCCCTTTTGTTGTGTAAACAGGGAATACTCAAAATAAACTTTTAAAAAATATTCACAAGAATTGTAGCTGTGTTCAATTCTGGCAGCTTGCTGTGTGATGAAAACAACGCCATTCTTCTCAATCAGACAATACTATGACATTTCAATAGACTCCACTCGGCCGTCACAACAACACAGTCAAAAACTTCGCCATAAATGAAGTCTAGTTTCCACTAATTTATCGCACTTTAAACGAATACGTGTACAAAGCACCAGTCTGGACAATGTTTGCACTTTTGACCAGTTGAAAATGTACCAGACTGAAGTCAGCGCTAAATTTAGTGCCAGCACCAAATAAAAAAAAAACCTTGTTAACGACCGTCATTGACAGTGCGAACGGAATCCTGAATTCTCGTGTAATTAATTGCCTTGTTTTCAGTTGCAATGTTTTTGTTGTAAAATCGTGAAATCTTTTTTTTTCTTTACAGATGTCTTCCTTACATCCCAAGTCATAATCCATAGGCGTCCTGATTAAATTAGTTTACTAAGTAGCTCAGCATAACAAAGTAAACAAATGCATAGTTATAGCCCGTGTGCGAATTTACTGCAAGTGTTGTATGTTAAACCATGGAGGTAGAATTAGTTCTACCTCCATGGTTAAACACGCAACTTACCTATTTTTCATTTGAAAAGTAGTCATCGAAAATCAATGGAATCTTCAGGGTTGTTTTCATAGGTGTCTTATTTCCCGAACCATCATCCATAGGCGCCCCGATTAAATGCGCCGTACCGTGGCCGCACCGTGGGCGCACTGTGGCCGCACCGTGGCCGCACCAGCTAGTAATTCCAGCTATATAGCTCCATTATGGGCCGGCCGCACCCAGACTATGATCTTTCGAAACGCCTACTTTCCCTTTTCAGCCCGGTTTAGCCAGGTTTTAAAAAAAATACTACTAAAAGCATGTTAATTCTAGTGTGCCAGTTCAAAAATATACTGAAAAAATACTGAAACCTGGTAATTCAAGTCCGCCGTTTCGAAAAAAACCCACTCAAGGTACTTTCGAAACGCAGGCTTTCCCTCTTCAGGCTTTGAATTTTTTTTATGAAAGCCTGGTAAGTCCAGTCCGCCGTTTCGAAAATACCAACTTTAGGGTATTTTCGAAACGCAGGTTTTCTCTGTTCAGGCTTTGACAAATTGTCAAAGCCTGGTAATTTCATTCCGCCGTTTCGAAAATACCCACATAAGGGTATTTACGAAACACAGGCTTTACCTGTTCAGGCTTTGAAAAAATACTGAAAGCCTGGTAATTCCAGTCCGCCGTTTCGAAAATACCCACATTTGAGTATTTTCGAAACGCAGGTTTTCCCTGTTCAGGCTTTGAAAAAAAAATTGTAAGAGCCTGGTAATTCCAGTCCGCCGTTTCGAAAATACCCACCTAAGGGTATTTTCGAAACGCAGGCTTTTTTTGTTCAGGCTTTGAAAAATACTAAAAGCCTGGTAATTCCAGTCCGCCGTTTTGAAAACACCCACAGTTGCGTATTTAATATAGGAAATTCGCACACGGCCCTATTTTGTGCAATAATTTATTTAGTTGGGCTGAGCTTACTAGTTAAGCAATTTGACCGGGGCGTCTAAGGATGATCGTTTGGGATATAAGGAAGACATCTATGGAAAAAATAGCTGAAGATTCCATTGATTTTCGATGACTACTTTTCAAATGAAAAATAGGTAAGTTGCGTGTTTAAAAATTAACATACAAATTACAACTCTTGCAGATTCGCACACGGGCTATAACTATGCATTTGTTTAATTAGTTGGGCTGAGCTACTTAGTGAACCAATTTAATCAGGACGCCTATGGATTATGATTTAGGATGTAAGGCAGACATCTGTCATAAAAGAAATTAAGATTTCACGATTTTACAATGAAAACATTGCAATTGAATACAACGCAATTACACGGGAATTCAGGATTCCGTTCGCACTGTCAATGACGGTCGTTGACAAGGTTTTTTGAAATTTGGTACTAGCACCAAGTTTCTCGCCAGCACCAATTAAAAATAGTCTGGTGAAAATATGCCCGATTAAAAAATAGCTTTTGAAAATGAACTTAATTAAACCATCGAAACATTTAAAATATAATTTTGTATAATTATTTTGTGAAGATATTTCTATATTTTGTTCAATTACAGTATGTTGGGTCATTGAATTGACATTTTGAACAGCTTCTTATTTCTACTTGGGTGATAATTCCAATTTGGTTCAGTATTTTATTATTGATTGGATGCGCAGCATGGCGAAGAAAAACGTGCCCGTCGATTGTGCAACAGTTTTTGAATGACATCTTGCGTTATTTACAAAAGAGGACAATGTTGAACAACAAGGCTGAAATATATTTAATTCAAGAATCGCTCTGTAAGTTAAAACATAAAATATTTAGTATCTGTTTTCTTAAATTTGTCAAAAACAAAGTGCCATTTTGATTTTTTCATATCTCAATCTGCCTCGGTCGGGCGATGTGACTGTACTGTGGTGACTGCGTGTGCAGTGTGCCTGTACACTGCATGTACACAATACAATGCACTGATATCACTGATGAGGGCGTGCAGTAACTTTACAAGGAAATTATGATTGAATGAGTAAATCTCTGTCTAAAACACTAGTTTTCCATTAGTCTTGTTGTGCGCAATCTTTGAAGTTGTCCTTGTTTTAAATTTGCGTAGTGTGCCATTTTGATTTGTGACGGCGCAAACTTTGTTTCCTTGCAATTGCATGGTATGGTATGGTTTTAAAATTTGTGCAGGATAGCTCGGGGCGCTAACTTTGAACACCGCGCGATCTTTGTCGTTCAACCATAATTCTCATCATTTGTCGTGAAATATATGCATTTATAGGGAATATATGTTCAAAAGTCTGTTACAAATTTGCTCAGTGCACCCAGCACGCGCCGCTCAAGGTTTTGTGAAGTAATTTAAATGACTGTAATGCGGTGCGCATCTCACACCAGTCTGCCAAATTTAATAAAAATTGTACCTATACAGTGATTTTTTACTGGGGTTGTCTCATAACCCTCCATTCTGCGACTGTCGGGAGGATGGAGGGTTACGATTCTTGCAACTAACTCCTACTTTGTATGCGATAATCCGGCCATTCCATGCATAGCTCCGTGCACCCCCGTTCGAATCGCGCATTGACCAGCTGCTCTGTGGGTTGGGTCATCATTTTGCGCACATGTAGTAATCGTATTTTAGGAGTACACATTGTGCACAGGTATTTATGACCTAGTTAGTACACACATCCCTCTGTATCATGGTCTTCAAACTTTTTAAGGGGTCGCAAACATTTCTGTCAATGGCAAAACTTGTTAAAATGGCTGGATTTCATACTGGCAACGCTTTATGTCAGCTACTATCACTGCTTTTCAAACAACCGTTTGGTATAAAAATAATACTACTAAAATGAGATTTATAAATGTCTTGGTGATATTCGACAAGATTTGTTTAAATCATGCCTGACAGACACCGATGATTCAGGATTTAGATTTGCGCTTTTCCAATGATGCCAAGGTTTCCATGAAGCTGATGTGGTTTTTTTTTACAGTGTTTTGATTATATCCATGTTGTGTTGTTTTAATGGTTCAGTTTGCATTTTTGATGGATTTGTTTTCATTTATTTTTTTCTTCTTTTAATTTACAGGCTTATGAATTTATGATTTACAGCAAATTTAAACTTTTTCATGACACTTTTTAGGGCTGGGGAACAAAAACACTTTTGTTTAATTTTTCGCTTGTTTCCTCCATGGTTTAATAAGATTACAAGGTTACAAAAGTTCCTTTTTTTGGCACCTCACACACACCTGAAAACGAAGGACAATGCTTACTGTTTTTTAATTATGCTTACTGGGTAGGCTATACATGTATATTAGAAGTGGTTTTTACTAGCCCCCAGCAGGTTTACACTGGACGATAATTGCTAACAGGGTTTGCCCATAACTCTTTCAGTGACTAGCCAGGGGGCTAGTTAGCTTTTTATTCACTAGTCTGCCATTTTTTTTTCCATGTGTTTGGGTTCCCTTTAAGCACTGTGTCACTTGTAACTTGATACAAAGAGGGACAATGTGAAGGAGGGTGAGACATAACAACGACGATGCAGAAGACTTTGACATTTAAGTATAAAATTGAAGTTGACTTGGTCTGTGGGGAATTTTAAGATAAAAATACTTTCATAAATATAATTAGATTGTGAGTGAGTAAGATGCTTCATGTTTTTTTGTTAACATAATGCTCAAGTTGTGCGATTTTGTGTTTTTTTCCTATTGTTACTGAAAATGTGTTGCTTATAAATATATTGGTATTTAAAATTGAAAATTAAGGAAGTGTTGTTCCTGTGAAATTAGTGAAAATGTTGTGCTTTAGTATGACTTTCTTCACTGAAAATTGTGACACCTTTTAGTTCCGAAAATGAAACGGTTCTTTGTTTTTTAATACAATAAAGCAATACCAAATTAAGCCCGTCAATTACATCTTCAACTATTCATAGATATTTACTCACTTGCAGTGGGCGCGATCTGTGAGGACTTATTACTATTGCTAATACTATTAACTAAGACAACTTTGTTTGTCATTTTCACGAAGTGACGTATGTGTTTATGGAATTAATAACTAAAGAATAGTTGCATGAATGACAACACAACTCTGCTCGATTGAGGTAGTCAACTTTATTTTTGTCTTAAAAAAATAATATAAAAATTGTAAGCAGACTCCGAAACATTAGTTTGAAAAATAGTGCTACTTCAATCGTGATTGTCCCCAAACACCTTTTGTTTTGGCTGTGGACGTCACTTTGTCATATTGGAAGTGATTAAGGTGCTACATAATATTAATAATAATGACGTCTTCTATAGCACATGTACATGTTGTTTCAAAAACAGAATACTCCAATTTTGCGATTTTGTGTTTTTACTTTTGTTACTGAATATGTATCGGTTATCAATATCAATTATTAAAATTAAAAATCTGGGGAGTTGTTCCTTTGTAATAAGAAAAAACAGTTGCAAAGTGTTGTGATTTATTACATCTTTCTTCACTGACAATTTTATTATAAAATCTGTTGGATATTATGCCTAAGTTGTGTCATTTTTAAGATCAGAACTGCCCGTAGCACAAATAGCACTGGCAGGCCTTGAAATTTGCTCGAGTTGAGGGCAGAAAGACACTTGTTAAACGTTTGTCGCGATGATAGCATAACAGCTCTCTGACTCTCCCTGTACTGTCTGGGAGACTGCTCTCGAGCGAGGCTGCTGGCTCCCCACTACTGCCATGTTTGTGGCTGTAGTCACGAGAGCAGTTAGTCTCGCAAGCCGGCACTCTTGCGAGAACATCACCAGTGTCGCAAGATTCGCAGAAAGAGTTGGTACGTTATCACTGCGGCAAACATTTACTGGTTGGTTGTTTTGTTGTAATACACTTTAAAATGTAAATAGCCGATATGCATTTCCCATTGCGCTTTATTGGCTCGCAAAGGATTCTGGGTGAAATCCGAGTCAAAGCTAAACCTGTAGGCAACTGTCACGGCATGCTGATTTTGAAGCCATGTTTAGACAGCTAAAAAATAGGCATAGCTATGTACATTTAAACTACAGCATGGTGTTCATATTTGCTGCTTGATTTATTTTGTACCTGTACTCAGTTTCCCAAGATGCATTGCGGTATATTTGTAAGATGGCACTTCTGCATCTTGCCTATTCCGTTTATGGCAGTCAGTTTCCCTTGTGGTTTATTACTTGATTATTCTATATGTGGAAATAACTGTCCAGATTTTTTCCGATATCACAAAAACGCTACCACCTTTTTAATTGAAATTTTCACAGGTTTGTTTCGTGGTGTTTCTACAATTGTGTACTATTGAAACATACATATTGTTCCAAATACCAAACCCATACTCTGCCCATACCCTGCCTTTAAAGCCAACATTGCCTTTGCCCTGGCAGAAGCACAAGTTTCTCAACTTTATTCTTTGATAATTTTTCTTTACAGTTTGAAGTACAACTTGTTGGTTTTGAATCACGTCACATTGGATTGGCAATGCCAGAAAGACGCTCATCGGCACCTCTGAGGTCCACCGATTCTGTTACTACCATGGCTACAGATAGGCACACCATAGAGAAGTCCCGAACTTCTGAGGGGGAAATGAAATCAATCATGAACATTCTGCAGGATTGTCAACAGGTGATTAGTGGGAAAAAATGCTCATTCTGAAGATTTAAAACAACTATTTCAGGCCTAGAATTACACGAAAGCCACAGGGGCCATGGCCTCTGTTGCCATGGCCTCTGTTGCCCCTGGTTTGGCCAAGGTGCCCCTTCAAAAAATTTCCCATAGACTTCAAGGTTTTCAAATAAAAGTGCCCTTTGCAAAATGAAGATGGCCTTGCCCTCTCAAAGATGAAATTCCAGGCCTGTACCTCTCCCTTGAAATATATTTAAGATGTTTAGAGATAATGTTTAATGTCAGGAGACATGACGATGGACAGAGTGTACTGTCCGAAACGTTGAGTCCTTTTGTTCTTCTCAGAGCCACCAATCACTCAAAAGAGATCTAACAACATGGTGTCACTGCAAATTTGGTATGTTTATTGTCTTTCCACCATGCAAAACTTGAAGTGTTTTGCTTAATAAGAATGTAGTGACTCTATTGACTTGTTTGCTTTTATTTGTTTCTTAAATCCAGGGTTCGCAAGCAGATTACCTGCAACTACTCCAAGCCATAGCAAACCCCTGTCTAGATGTAAGTATTGGGAATCTCAGCTGTGTTTGTGGATACTTTCTTTAGAAAAAACAATTGTGTTCTCTCAATGTTTAATCACAAAATCCATGTTGTAAGAAAACAGAACTCAATTTTAAAATGTATCATGGCAAAACTCCAATTGTCAGTAAATCATTTTGTAGCCAATTTGAAAATGTCAAATGTCAAATGCTGCTTGTGTTATGACAAGTGTTTATGATCACTGGATTTGTAGACCCCTAGATCGCCAAATGATTCAAGACACTTAAGAGAAGACAATAAAGGCAGCAAACTTCAGTGAGCAATCCCCGTGTGAATTGGGTGAAGAGATTTGAACAATCAACTTTAGGGAGTGTCCCAAAAGTCTGGCACGTAACATTCCAACACATTCCAACAGTTTGGACAATGTAAACGATCCAATCAAAACGTTCCCACCATTCAGACTTTCCAGATGGTTCCTCAATAGTCCATTTAGTAGATATAACTCTAACCACCCCCAAAACTCCAGGGCTCGAATTTGGGGGAAAATCCACAAGACTGCAGGGCTTGTAGCTCAAAACTTTTACTGGACCAGAAAAATTGTTACAAGACCGGAATCAAAATTAAAAGAACACTATCTACACAGTTTCACATTTGAGCTGTTTTTGTACCAAGCACTAAGAGAAGATTTATCAAGTTTTCTTGTGGGTAATTATTACTTCAATACTCAATTGATCAGTTTAATTAAAAAATACAGTGACATGTTATTATTAAAAAACACAAGACCGCCGGACTTGTACGGTCATAAGTTTACTGGCCTGACACTAAAATCACTGGCCTCGGGCCTGCGGTCCAGGGTCAAATTCGAGCCCTGTAACTCCAACATTCAACTTCATGTTTTGTTTGATTCTGTTGGACTGAGGACTGCCCTGGTAAACTAACACCCGGTTCAAACAGGCGCTCTAGAGTCGCGCCAAACCATTTTATTGAATGAAGTACATGAAAAATTTGACGTCTGAAACAGTTAGGACTGACTGGATGCGCTGGAAGTCGAAAGATCGACTGTTGCAGTCATTCGGAACAACTCTGGAGCATCTTGGCTTCAGACGTCGATCTTGTCATGAGCTGAACCTAATGTTATGTTATGTTAAGTTCACCTGTCTGAAACCAAAATTTATTTGCTCCTAATCTATTGGCTCGGCGCGACTGTCTGAATCGGGTGTGATTATGCCTTACATTTTATTAAAATAAGATTTCCTATTTTTGTTTCCCCTTAGAAAATCAGTAAGATTGTTATTAAATAGCCCGGGAAAAAAGTTTGTAAAGCCTACACCATATTTAGGTCAGCCCTTGTAAAATGTTGTGGTTTCCTTTTTCAAGGGTCAAATATCATCCCTGGTAGCGAGTCCAAATTTGTTTAATTTTAGAAGGGTGAGGATGGGCCCTAGTTAATTACTTGATGGAGTTAGGGTTCAGCATGCCAATAGCCCATATGCGCAAGCGCCATCTCGGAGCAAGTTCGATCAAGGGACTTTAGTTGACTATTGTCGACCATTGGGCGATTTTGCCTGGTACCCAGGACGTATTTCATGCATAGGTAACCATGGAACATTGACTAGTGGTTGACAAATGGTTGCTGATCGAACTTGCCCTTGAGTGCATCCTGGGAAACTGAGTACAGTTGAAAACAAAATCAAACTTCCAAGATGGATGCCGTGCTGTCGCTTACATGTAACTATGCCAGTTTGCGTAGTTGTATACCGCATTGCTTCAAAATCAGCGTGCCATGATGGTTGCCGGTGTCATAGGTAGATTCTGTTCCCCATATGGGAATTAAACATGGGCAGGAGGAGGTTGATTCAAAAGAGGGCACTATCAGAAGAAGTTTGTACACAGTTCACTGTATGGGGGGACGGAATCTCCGGGGGTACAGAATCTCCTGCCACACCACTGTTGCTTGGACACAGATTTTAACCAGAACCCTTCTTTTTTGCGCTGATCGCGCGCATTGGGACATGCATATGGACTGTTGGAACTAGGGCCTGTTTTTGTAGCATTTTACTTGAACGCACTTATTATGTTGTTTATATGTTTCTTTTTCCTCCTCAGCCATCTACTCTCATCGTATGGATCAAAGAATTACAGAAATGCACTTCATCTCTCGGTCAAGAATTTGAACCTCTAGTTAGAGCTCTTCTGGTAAGAATCTCATCACTGTTTCCCATCAGAATTTCTGCGGGCAAAAACGTAAAAATTACCTACGTTTATGCTTGATCACTTTTTTTTAAACAATTTGTTCAGGTTTTTTTCTTACATCTCTCAGCTTCAAGCATGATAAGACTTGAAGCTATGCATAGTGGAAAATACTAAGTAAGTAAGGTTTGCGGTGACACCATGTAAGAAATTTCTTTTGTGAGTAGTGGTGGCTATGAGACGAACCGGTTCTTCTCAGAGCCACCACTACTCACAAAAAGAGACTCTTACATGGTGTCACCGCAAACCTTACTTAACTTAAAGGATATCAGTCTAATATTCAAAGTACACCACGAACAAGTCGCTTATGCATACCACACACATGCTAAAAATTGACTTGATGGAGACGACTTCAACCATCTACCTCTTGTTCCCCCTTTTTGTGGAGCTCAGAGGTCCCTTTTTTACTGTTGCAGATAGATCATTCTCTATGGCCGCAAGATGTCGAATAAGTTTCTTGTATCATTCCAGAGATGCCAGTTCATTCAACACATTTTAGAAACTCCTTAAAGCTCACCTGTTCCGGCAGGCTTACTTACAATTTCATTCATTCACTCATTTATTGTTGGTCACATTGATTTATGGCGTGTTATAGTCAGCAGAGTGTGGGTGGGTTTGAGTCCCAGTTGTGACACATGTGTCCTTAAAAATCAAGGCACTTGACCATTATTGCTGTGTCCTTCGGATGGGACGTAAAGCCATAGGTCCCGTGTGTTGTGTAATGCAAGTAAAAGAGCCTAGTGCACTTATCCTAAAGAGAAGGGGTTTGCCCCGGTGTTCCTGGTTTGATTGGCTGCATATTGCGCCACAGCACCTTGTAAACCATTACATGGTGCTATGAAAAGGAAAAAGGTCTCATACTTCAAAAACGTAGCTCCACATACCTTGCAGGAAAAATACTGAATGTTGGAGCGCCATGAGCGTCACTGAGTGATGAATTTAAGCGCTGTACAAGAAGCCACTATTATTATTATTATTATTATTTGAAACAGGATGAAATTCTTCGTCCTGCATGTGCAATAATATATTTACCTTGGCGCGTAAGAGCAAACTTTTAATTTTGGCGTCATATAAATGACTTTCTATTGATTAATTGGTTAATTTGTTTATTTATTTACTTTTAATGTAGCGTATCAATTGGTCGACAAAAGGGCCAAAGCTGATGAAACATTATCGGCGGTTAGTGACGCACCTCATCTCGGCTCACTCCGTGTATCTGGCAGCCGTCCTCACCATGCTGGCCAAGAACCTCCTGCCATCAGATCCGCCACCAGGTAAGAACTGCTGGCCTAGAAGGAGGGATGGTTTAACCTCGACAGAAAGGCATTCCATTCAGATTCTTACTGAGATGTTTGGTACACCAGAGTGAAGCTCTCATTTTACTTCAATGTATTGTGCACTTCAGAAACAAATGTAGAACACATGAAATGTTTTTGAAAGGTGAATTAAACACCAAAGAAAAAGGTTGGTTAAAAATGGCTCTTAAAAAAAGGAGTACCAACAAAATGTGGCAGACATTATGAAAGATTTTTTTTAAACAATCAACTTTAAAGACTAGCATAATAGATGGAAACTTTTGACCATGGGCAAGACACTTTACCATAGATACTTTACTCATTATATAGGAGTTAAAGTCACAGGAAATTTTATTGTGAGTTTTCTGAGAAATAAATTTGAGATACTTGTAGTTGATTTTTGTTCATCAAGTACTTCAGACAACATCATGAAAATAGGCCATTTGAGCGTTAAATATTAATAATGTCTGGTACAATGATTTTTTTCAAATATCAAGTTATAAACCACAAGGGAAACTGACTGGGTAGATTTTGAAGCGGCAGCCAGGGGATCACCTTAAGGGGATGCGACTGGCTGCCGCTTCCCAGGTTGTATCGTGAACTTGGGTGTGATCCCTGGCTACATGGCAGCTAACGGTTGTATGGCTTCTGATTAGCACCCCCGAACAAAGATATCGACAAAATAGGGAGACCGCCAACATAGGGCTGGATAGCTCAGTTGGTAGAGCGCCGGCACGTTAAACCGAAGCTTGTTGGTTCAAATCCCGCTCTTGAAAAGATTTCTTTGTTTAACCCCAAGTTAACTTTGAATTCCTCAGACTACATCGACAGTTGCTATGTCACATGATTCGGGGCAAGCTTTTGCATCTAAAGAAAGGGGAACACCCATACAGAACTTTGATTCAATGTGTATGGCACAATGGTACCAAGGTCTGCTCATCTCAAGGTTGCTGTACAAAAGCTTGCCCCAAACCATTTGACACAGCATATATCTCCATAGTTTGAGGAATTTAAGTGGTAACTTGTGACCAATCAATTCATTGTACCAGACTTTCCACTTGAACTCGCCACTGGCTTATTGCATGAATTTTCATTAAACGTCTGAAATGTAGAGTGTTTTATTGTCGGTAAAACTTCAAGACTTCATGTCCTTTTTTCCCCTTTTTTGCGCTTTAGCCATTTTGCACTCAAATCCTGAAGAGCTGGTGGCTGAGCATGAGGCTACAGAGAGGTCAAAGTTCACATGGGTACATGAGACACTAGGCATGCTTCTGCATATCGCTCCAGCGTAAGTAAATTACTCAAGTTTCTTTTAGAAATTGTCACACCTTTTTTCAAGTAATTCTTTGTTTTTATAAAAATCATTCCGATAAGTCCCCCTGAGCGACAGTAAGATTTCCTCCAAAGTGAACCATTAGGCTACCAGGTTTGCTAAGTGGTTTCTTTCCCTGCCTTTCACCTTTGTGAACCCTGGTTCGAATCCCACGTTAGACTGGAACCTTGCATGTGGATTGGGTTTTCAGTCCCTACCTGATTGCATGGGATTTCCCTTTTGATTTTTTTTGATTTTTTCCCCACATCTAAAACTGACATTTCTTCATCATCTTCTCTTCACATGTATCTCCAGGCCTAAGGGTTACAGTGCATGGAACTTTAGAGGGTCCCTTGGTCATATTACCAGAAAGATGTAATGATAAAAATAACAATTACATGCAGAATCCCAAATTGTCCTTTTGTTGTAAATTCTTATGAGTTTTATGTCAAATATTGCTACATATTTGGAAAAAAAAAGTTGCATCCCCTTCAGGTGATCCCTCTCCTGCCGAATCCCAGGTTGTATCATAAACTTGGGTGTGACCCCTGGCTATACGGCATTTACATAATGGCTTCTGACTAGTGTCCCCCAAACACAGATATGACAAAATAGGGAGACCACCATTAGGGCTAGATAGCTTAGTTGGTGGAGCGCCGACACAATAATCCAGAGGTCAGAGATTCACATCCCGCTCTTGTAAATTTTTCTTTGTACAAATGAGTTTTATGTCTGAATTTTACAAAGATTGAAGAAATTTGTATTTCTGTGTTTCACATTAATTTTCGTTATCTTGAACATTTTGTTGAACAGAACGCCAAGATTCCTTCTGCCCGTTTTAACCGACTGTTTTCCCTGGATCAAGAGATCATCTTACATAACGGTGAGTGATTGAATCTGACATGATGAGGATACAGTAGTTTATCTTATATATCACACACATAGATCCTTGTCATTTGATTGGTGGATTGTGCGTCACGTGTCATCCTTTAGTTTGCCATGTCCTTACTGCCGTGACATTGGTCCATCATAACTGTCGTATATGAAAATAAATATAGGATGGTTATATTGATTTCGATGCCTAACTCTCAGCGTTGCTCCCAAAACAATCTCATTTGTCCAAGCAAGGCAAGCTTGTGTCATGACGGACAAAGTTGGTGTCTACATGGAGTTGTCCACATTATTTAGAAGGTTTTTTGAAGAGTTATCAGAGTGTGGGGTGGTCAAGTTTCTGTTAAAAATATTCAAATGACAAGAATCTATGTGTGAAAACAAATATTAAATGAATTAGGTTCGTGCTTTGTCACAGACTATACTCGGTGAAAACTGCCTTTCCATTTCACTCCACTTCGCCTCGTATAAATTGAGTAGTCCTAATTTCAACTCATTCTGCGACAATGCACTCACATGCACTCAATATTTGTATGTTTCAATTATTCTTCTTCCAAAATTGCCTGCAGTTTTGCAGCTTTGTTGGATTTAGGATTGTTTTCTTTTTCTTTTACAGTTTAAGACTTTAGTATTTGCATTTTCGTAATTCAAGTAGTTTTATTATTTTATTATTGCAATTAGTCTAATTTGTTTTCAAACTCTGCTTCTTGCAACCAGCATGGTGTTTACTATATCTACATATCTTTCTAATAATCTTTCATTTTTGTTTCTGTCTGCACATTAGAATGGCTATGTGAAGAACCTGTTAGAAATCACCGGTTACCTACCCGAGCTGAGAGTCAAAATATTGGAGTTGATTATCCATCGCATGACGGAACTTGATGTAAGTACAGTCAGGGGTCAACCATTCCAAATCCCCTCTTTGTAAAGGCGAGTAGTGGTCAACCCTGTGCCCCCCCCCCCCCCTCCAGTGTAAGCAAGAGTACAGTCAGGGGTCAACCATTCCCAATCCCCTCCCTGCAAGGCGAGTAGTGGTCAACCCTGTCCCTCCCCCCCAAAAAAAAAAAAAACACTATTGGAGCTGTTGCCAAAAAGTTAATACACAAACAAAAGAGGGACAATATGAAGTCCTCGATTGCAGGTGTTTACACGATTGGGTGTGTGTGCATACAATCTATTTTTTACATCGCTGTGGACGTACCTGTTATTCTTCCTTTTGTCCCTCGCCTCCCGTATACTTTGTTCACAAAATTCCATGTGGAGCATCCCAGTCTTTAGAATTCCCCTATGGAGACCTTTTGTTTCCCCTTTTTTGTTTTGTCCTCGGTCTCCACAAGGCAGTGAATAGAAAAACATTACACAGTTTGTCATTGCGTGTTTCTCCAATGACACCACCATGGGACCAGTCTAGCAGGAGTGTTGTCTGGACACTCTGTTTTCAGCTTGGGCACCAGATCCATGCTAAGATCTTGCTCCGCTCTCCTTCCATCCAAAGTTTAAAAATACTGGATTTACACAATTGGCTTGAATGGGAGTCTTTTGGGGACACTAGGTGGCAGCAGACTTAGCAGGTAAATCCATTGTTGTCGGAAAATGTGAGCATGCTCATAATTACGTAAACAATGGAAAGTTACCTGTTAAGTCTGCTGCCACCTAGGGTCCCAAAGTCTCCAATTTATGTACTCTTTATGAGCTTATCAATTAGAGTCATAATACTGGATTTAAAATCTCCATCTGATAAAAATCAACAAAACTTTACAAGGCATGCAAGTTTTCAGCTGAGTTTTCAGATGATCAGCTGATTTTCTTGTTTGAGGTTTTGTTTATCGGTTTCTCAGTTGTGCCGTTGAAATTGAATTGAAAAACACAGACCAAAGTCTTGCTGTGCCTCGCACCATCTCCCTTTCTTGACCAGCTGCAGTTTCATGCTTGGTATACTCAGGGGGTCATTCCCCTTCTCTGTGGAGAAGCTTTCCTTCATTAGTTCATTCTGGGATTTATTTATTGACCTTTTTTTCTCAGGCAAATTCTCCAAAGGAGGACATATGGGATGCAGAGAGTATTGCAGAAAGCGACGACAAAACCGACAATGCTGGGGAAGATGACATGCAGTTTAAAATGGTAGGTTTATTCCATATCTGCCTGACTGGTCACAGTACGTGAAGACTCCCGCCTAAACCCATGTAGCACTCATTGCTGCTTTACAATAAATTCGGGGCAAGCTTTTACGTTCATTTTACGTTCATTATCTACTGCCTTGCCCCAACAAACTATTTACTGTTTCAAAGAGAACATCATTCTCTTAAATGTGACATACATTTTGTAATGTTTCCCATCTCATTTCACTAGTAATGAGAGTTCATCTACGGGTTTTCCTGTAGTTAAGCACTGACAGCATTTGTGTGTTCTCAGGGAAATCCCGTAGTTCGGCAAATATATTAAAGTCAAACCTTGTGCAACTACATAATAGAGCTCAAACTCGCTTGCCATTTTAGTTATCACTTCACGATCAGAAAAGTACACTGAGTTTTAATGTTAACAATGGTTAAAAACCTGTGCAGTTATGTCACAGACATAGTTAATAGTGTTAATTTCCAGCCTTGGCCCTACAAACTGCATTTACGTCTTCACAGTCCTGAGGTGACAATTTATGTAACTCTATGGTCACAGATCATCAACTTACGTTTGATATTGACAAGGACCTGACAATTCTGTTCACTCATTCAGGAAGGAGTGGAGGAAGGAGGCGGAAATGTTGACAAAGATTGCATCAAGGATGAGGGTGATGAGAAGAAGGCGGCTGTCAAGCATGAGATGGCTGACAAGTTGGACACTCTCATGAGTACCATGATGGTGTACATCAAAGATTCCTGCTTTATGAACGGTAAGAATCTGAGTGTAAATCGAACGTATCTCAAATATCCGCTAAATTCAGCTGAAATAAAAATACCCAAAGCAATTTGTTTCAATTTTCATATAATTTTAATAAAAAATAACATTGAAACAAAATTAAAGCTTGGAACAAGGGCGCTTTTTTTAGAAACCTCATTTGCCAACCACACTCGGATTTGTGCAATCGTTATGTAACATGAACGTCAGCTGGGCAAAACTCTTAATTGTTTACAAGTAATCAGAAACATAATGTGCCAGGAACAAGGTTGTAAGCAGTAAAACGGCTTCTTACAAACAAACAAAATATGGCATTTCTGTAACATTTTTGTTGCTAGAATTACCCGCCCCCCCCTCCAAGACATGTCATTCCATTCCCAAGCAGAATTTAACCTTCCTCTAAGGACTTTCGAAAACCAATTAAACTTTCATGCTCAATTTTCTTGAAGCCCAATTTTGCACATAAATTGCTTCCATTTTTCCATTAAAACTTTTGTTACATCCTTCTGGGCACATGCCGATACCTTCTGGGCACATGATGATATTAATATTGGACTTGAGGAAAGTTCTGAGTATGCAGTGCTTAACACTCATCGGTGTATGCGTAAAACACAAAATATACTCTTTAGGCTGGATGCAAATCTTTCTTTTTTTTCTTTTTTTTGGGTGTTAATATTATCAGTAGATGTTATTTTTGCATCAGGGATAAAGAATTTGTTTTTACCCTTACAGTTAAGCACTGTGTACTCAGTACTTTCCTGAGTTCTGTGAAAAAAATCCACAGGCAAATCACTTGAACTCGGGAAAGTACTTGGAATACAGTGCTTGACGCATAGGATTCAAACTGCCTCTCGGTGTTCTAGTGGTACGACATCTGCTCTAGCAATGCAAAGGTCGTAGGTTCGAATCCCACCCGAGTGATTTGCCTGGGGATTTTGTTTTCACAGAACTCGGGACAGTGCTGAGTATAAGTTGCTTAACACTCATTGGTGTAAGGGTAAAAAACACTCATCGGTGTAAGGGTAAAAACAAATTATAATATTATTAGTGCTGCACTTGACTCCTAACAGCTCATGCCCGGCAATTAATTTCCTGGGCCTAAAATAAACTTGAGTATTTTTTGTTGTTGTCTCAGACGAGTTCCAGTTGGAAGGAGCAAGGCTTCTCCACAAACATCTCCTTCAGGTCTTTGATAAGGTCATCTTGCCGACCCATGGCTCAAGCCACGTTCAGTACCTGCTCTTCTACTTCTGTAGCTTCAGACAGGTAAGAGGTCTTGAGGACAGGAAACGAACAAATCTAAGTTTGAACCTTAGAAGTGTCTTGTATTAAATGTGTGTAATGCCATACACTCTAAGCTGTATATTACTACTCTTTTTAATTAGAAATAGCAAATGAATATGCTGGAAACAATGACTGCAGTCAAAGGCATACAGACTTCCAAAGCTTACTTTCCTAACTTTCATTTTGGTCATAACTTAGACTTTCTGTAAGGTCATTTTAAGGTCACATGAAATGTTGTAACTTTTGGCAAGTGGGTAATATAAATATGGCAGAAGCAAATTGGCCTTTTACAAAAAAAATGGCTGATTTATTCTGCCCTGGACACTGCTAGGGTTCAAACTTAGAGCAAGTTCGATCGAGGACTAATGGCTAACTAGTGGTTAGTTTGTGATGTACGTAGCGCATGCGTACTGAAGATACAGTGTGAACGACTCTATAAATTTCATGTCGACGGGACCATGAGAAAATGGCGGTGGCCAGTTTGTTTTCGATTTTGGACAGTTTCAAAGATGAAAGAGATATGGATGATAATTGCTCTCACAAGTGGTAATGTGTGTCTGAGTTGATTGTGGACGAACAGTACCCAACAGTTTATTAAGATAAATGAAATTTTTGGTTGAGGTTTTCGCATGGTAAAATTATGTTTGAGTGATTGTTCTAATAATAATTGGGATCAACATTATTTTTTTTCTGATAACTGGTCCTCTCTGTACTGCTATTGAAAACAGCTGTTGGTAACCAGCGATGCGGCCAACCTCAATAGGCTGTTTGCAAAGCGTTAACTAGACCCAGGCACGTGAATGAAAATGTGAACTAACTTGGTCCGCCATTTTGTCGAGTCAAATATTTGGTTCCACCAATTTGCAAACCCTGTTACATTGTAGTTCACAAAGTAAAAGGAAAACCACACAATTTTGAGGCATATTTGTATGGGTCATTATAGTCTATTTTTAAAACATCTTGCCAACCATATTCATCTTATAACAAACTGCTTTTTATAGCCCAAATTGCCCAATCCAAGGCAACTGGTCCCTTTATAACATACGTTATACTTGTGCAGGAATTTTCTAGTTTCATTATGCCTTTCTGTTTTGATGTATTTACAATCAGGCAATCATAGAAAGCTTTCTGGAGTATCTGTGGAAGCGATTCACCAACCCAAATACACCGGCAATTCTACGTCAAGCCACTGCCTCCTACATCGCTAGCTTCATCTCCAGGGCAAACTTCCTTCCACACAGGTAAATCTCAACTCACTTGGGGATCAGGTTGGCTAAGTTTGTTTTCTTTCCTGTCTGTCACCTCGGTGGACCCCAGTTTGAATCCCACCACAGACCGGAGCCTTGCATGTGGATGGGGTTTTCAGTCCCTACCTGGTTGGGTGGGTTTTCCCCATAAGGGGTTTTTCTCTCACATCTAAAACTGAACATTTCGTCATCGTTTCCTACTCATCCAGTTATTAGTGCTTGCATTGTTAGTGTGTAATAAATAAATAGATTTGTACGTTGTTCATTGTTTGGGTTCTTGCAAATAAAGTCATATAGCTGCTTAAGGACACAAGTCGCTAAGCACAACAAAATGTTGCTTAAAAGGAACAAAAAAGAAAGAAAAACAAAATGTGTTATGCGTTGTTTGTGCCTTGTTTCCTACAAGCTGAGCAGCCAAATTTACCTAGCAAGTACTTCATCGATTTTGTTAAAGCAAGGAAAGATCCTTGTAAACTACTTGAGGATTAACTGTAAAAACACCTTTTTTCTTGATTTTGATGGATTTAGTGTTAAAGGGTGTGCGCAACATTGGTAGGAGTGAAAATAAAAATGACTCAATGTCACCTGACACAAATAGCAACCTGACAGGTCATAGTAAGGCTGTAGTTGAATTGGGGGTGTTTTTAGTTTTGGGGAAACAAGTAAACGGTTTAGTTTAACAGTGAAAAATTATAAAGGGGCCTTTCACTATTTTGTTGTGACTCTGGTGACCGAGTGAGCTAAAACTAGACCCCCTCCCCTTCAATTTCTGAACTAGTGGTTTTTCCCGCCATTGGCGGTGCCCTGCATGGTTCTCAGCCAGGACACATAAAAAATAAAAAAGTGAAATGAACACTGAAGTACCAATGCCTCAGAAAACCAGGGTAAAACCAGTCCTTGTTGTAACGTAAACTACATTACAACACAGCAGGGGTGAAGGTTGTTTGTCTTTGTTGCTATCCATTTTCCAATGTCTTGGTTGTCAATATCTGTAGAGTGACGTCACAGTGCTGTTTTGAATCCTAGGTGCGTAGGGGCTTTTCGTGAAACTTGGCATTTTTGCGCAGCGTGGCACTGATAAAAATGTGTGGTTTTTTGTACTCAAATATATGTAATCATACACCTGTTTACCTTTCCTTAACAACAGAGCAATGATGTTAATTTCAAAATTTCAAAAATTTCAAATTCAAATTGATCTTTAATTTCTCCTTTGTCCTTTGTTTTGCAGTACGGTGACGGCGTGTTTAGATCTCATGGTGGGTTGGATTAACTCTTACATTGAAAAGCAAGAAGTAAATCACAGATTACTACAAGATGTAAACATACATGGACCGTTCTATTCTCTCTGTCAGGTAAGGTTGGTGACATTGGCTGTACAATAGACCCTTCCAATGAAATATGTAAAATGCACATCGCGCGTGTACACTTAACACTACTGATTGGCAAAATGAGGATACGTGTTGTCTTTTTTGTATGTGGCTGATGGTGGCGTAACGCATCATTTGTGTCTTCCTGGTGCATAACTCTATGGTGTTTACCAACCAGTAGTTTCTGTACGCATGCATGAATGTAATTAGCATATTTCATGGGAGAGGCTAATTATTACAATTCCTGTTAGGGACCATCTCAAAAGTTTAAATGGTAGGAACTTTCTCAATGGATCGGTTAAGTATTCCAATAGGTACACATGGACCATTCTGTTGGACCGCCGGAATGTTCCATTGGACACATTCAAAATGCTAACACGCATATTCTTTCGTAGGACTGCTCCTGTAGTTAGGCACATTGCCTTGGTCCAGCAGAACATTCTGGCAGTCCACTGGAGGGTTGAAACAAGTGGCCATTTATCACCCTCTGTAAACTCAACTTGGGAACTTGTTCAGTCTGAAAGTAATTTCTTTCACTTCATATTTTATGGTTTGTCATTTTCATTGACATTTGTTAAATACTTTTTTATCATCAGTTTAGGAGTTACTTCTGTTTTCCCCACTTGTACTTTATAGGATTAAGATTTAAGTTTTTTCCTCATTGATCCCTGATAATTAAAGGGAAAGCATACATTTGGTAATCCCTCTTAAAAATTAACGGCAATAAAAACTTACTTGGCTAGAAGTACAGCAGCTTTCGATAGTATAAAGCATTTTGAGAAGCCTTTCACTTCAAAGTAATGTGGTTATGGAAAAAGATATCAGTTTGTATGCCTCAAAATTTGAATCTGAGAAGCGCTACTGTCAGATTCGTTTCTCAGATTGTATATTCCTATTAGGGATTATTCTTCCCGGGAGGACATTTCGCTCCGGATTTTTTTGCGATATCTCAAAAAAGTGACCACCTTTTGAAGTTAAGTTTTCACAGGTTAGTTGTATTGTATATATGTACATTTATATAGGATTAAAATAATCGAACAGTTCCAAAATCCAAAGGTATACTTTGCCTTTAAAAGAATATGAAGAACTAACCTTTATTGTTTAATATCTTCAATTGAAATTAATGTTCGATCCTTTCTGTGTTTGTTTCAGGCGGTGTTTTATATTTTTGTTTTCCGTCATCGCCAGCTTCTGGAGGACAACAAGGGGCTGCATTATGTGATGGGACTGAACTTAGAACGTATCGTCACATGTCGACTCAATCCGATCAGAGTGTGTCTGCCGTCTATAATCAATGTGTTTGCTACTCTAACTAGGTATGTACAACACTGGCACAAGACACACTCCAAAACATGAACACAGTTAGTTCAATGCACAATAAGCCATTTGCAAGTTAGGCTGTAATAATTCATCAAGTAATAAACCACAAGGGAAACTGACTGGGTAAATTTTAAATGATTTGAGTTTGAACAAAGAAAAATTGACTGGAGCGGGACTTGAACCAACGACCTCCAGATTAACGTACCGGCACTCCACTAACTAAACTTTCCAGCCCTGTGTTGGCGGTCTCCCTCTTATGTCTTTGTTGGGTGGTGCCAGCCAGAAGCCATATAATCGTTAGCTGCCGTGTAGCCAGGGATCACACCCAAGTTTTCGAAACAACCTGGGCAGCGGCAATAATTTATGGTACAATGACTTGCATGTTCACAAATTACTGCTTAAATTTGAATCCGAACAAAGATATTGACTAATAGGGAGACCGCCAACACAGGGCTGGATAGCTCAGTTGGTAGAGCGCCGGTGCGTTAATCCGGAGGTCGTTGGTTCAAGTCCAGCTCCAGTCAATTTCTCTTTGTTCAAACCCAAATTAAATTTGAATTCCTCAGTCTATTGAGATAGTTGCTACAACACAATCCCAATGTGGCGAGCGTGGCAGACTGTAGCCGTTGTGACATTGGTTCAAGCGATTACAAAATCAGTATCAAAATTTACATGATGAAGTACAGTTGTGATGGAATCAAAACCTCATATCTTATGCCTTGTCTAACACAACTTTTTATGAAATTTACAGGTAAAGCGATTAGAATAGGCCCCTATAGCTTAATTTAAGAAAAATTTGATCATTTTTCTGTGGAATAATTATGTTACTATTATGTTTGAATTGTGCTAGAATTTGGTTGAGATGTGGCTGACTCACCTATCTTAGCTATGTGTACGGCACAAACAGTAACTAGTGGTACAGAGATAGTATGGGGCCTCTCAACTGTCCACGGTTGTTGGTCTTTTCTCTTTTCCATCTTACAAACACAAATTAGTTTAATCCTTGTGAAAACATCATTAACAACCCTTACTCCCTAGTCCTTGTTTGCCTATAGCTGAGACACCTATTTGAACATGGCCTCACTTTAAATTGTTTTCTACCTTGCGCAAGTCGTTGCATTTGTGCAATGTATTTATCGCTGAGATCTAAATGAAACGTTATTTTTTCTTGTGAGTTTCACAATCCTTTCATCCACATGTCTTGCTTACAGGAAATATCAGGTCGCGTACTGTTACACGATCATGGAACGTAACAATCGGTCGTTACATCAGGTGACCAAGCTGCACTCCACCGGGGCTGTGTCATCTCTCTCTACAGCCAACTCACTGGATTCCTTCTTCCCTTTTGATCCTTACCTGTTGCCAAGGTAACACTAGATAATTTTTTTGTATGTGACTTGCCCTCTGTAAAATGAGTAGCAATACTTGAGTTTCGTTACACTTTTTAAAAATTATGTAACTGGCTTTAATTTCTGGATAAGTATAACAAGCTGTTGGGATTTTGTTTGGATATGATATTTTTTGTGCTAGAATTTGGTTGAGAAATGCTGTTCCCCACATTTCTTAGCTATGTGTACGGCACAGACAGTAAATTGGAGGGAGTGACGCAACCTCTACTCAGCACTCCTGGTGTTGACTGGAACTGCCTTTTCCCACTACAGTTTTCGACTAGCTCATACCCATCAGAATACATCAGCTTTGCTTGACCATAAAATTACCTTTGTGAAAGTGCATGTTGTGACCAAAAGAAAGTTTGGAAAGTCGGCTAGGAGCTTGTGAATGCCTGAACTCCCGGCAATGTTTCTAGAACGTTTATTTGCAGTATCAAAAAAAGTAGTAATAGACTGTGGAAGTCTTGCGCGTATTTGAACATTAGGACCTGTTAAAGTGTGCAAGTTTGTTTCCTTCATGCATTACAGCAATGTAAGTAGACCTACCTGTAAGGCTTGCATGGTCTGTTGACAGCTTAAAAAGCATGGAATTACTTGTGTTTTATGCAGGACGAGCTTGGGGGAAGCTCAGCTGATTAATGGAATTGTTGGAATTGGAATAAAATTCGCTGTTCAGAATGATCTTTATAAGCATAACCCTGATAAGGAAGCCTCTCCAAAGTGCAATGGTAGGACTGTTCTATCTGGATATCGGAAAAAATATTCCAGCGCCAGCTCGTTGTGGGACTCATTCACCCATGTGGGATTGCTTTCATGTGGTCTAGCGGAACATTCTGGTGGACTAATGGATTTTTGGTGTGTGCCTGCAGGAGCATTTTTTTGCGCTAGAATGTGCCCTAATGCGGCACCCATGACTTTCAAGTGGAAACCCGTCCCCTTCCTCTACCATAAAAAAACCAGGGACAATTTTTAAATAATTATGGTGAGTTTTGTTGTTACCTTGCAGATTGTTCCTACAGTGATTTCTATGTTTGTGTGTATAAATTATTCAGGTCTGGTGTGTTTATTAGTCCTCTGTACAGACAGTGGGAAGGCTGCAAGCCTGAAGAAGAGTCTTCGACTAAAAAGGTAAATAACAGCGTGTCTCAAACCAACATCAAAGCGTTTCAACATTCTTGGTTACTTAGGCCATGTCTGAATGTTGTGGCTGCGGCTGTTGTTAAGCATCTTTCTAAAGGCAGATTATGCTTGATGTCATGTTGTCGTGACGATGCAGCCATAACTGTAGCCAGGGGCAAGTTTCATAGCGCTGCTTAACGGTAAGCAAATCTTCGTGCTAACTGTAGCAGAAAAGTTTGCTTAAGCACAAGCGTATTCCACAGGTTAGCAAGAAATTTGCATTGTTAACGTCATTTATTTTCATTTAGTAAGCACTGGAAGATTAGTATACCTTTTCGGGTGCTTATGGTTAGCAGTGCTATGAAATGGAAACTCCCGCAGTAAGCATAGAATCTGCCGTTAAGCGCCTCTATTGGGCCCAGTGCCACCATTTTAGACATGGCCTTAGTTTCTTCCCAGGAAAGTTTTTGAAGTAGAACGTTTGTCCACCATTTTATACATGAAGCTAAGATGGACTTTTTCAATCATGAAAATGGAGAGTTTGGATAGGATAGCAGGCCTTGCACTCCAGCTTTTTGTGTGAAGTATCCCACCGCGCTAGTAAACACTGCATTTTACCTTCCCCCCGGTTTAGTTGCATAGATTTTTAACATATATTGTCGTAAACTTTAGCGATCACAACCAGTTTATTTGTCAAATGAAATTAAATTCACACACCCAAAAATAACTTAAAACTTTTTAGCAAATTGTTATTAACAAGTAGGTAGCACAGTTTTAGTAGCCCACATGGCAAGTTGAAAAGTGGTGTTTACTAGCCCACAGCGATTTTTACCAGACAATTTATGCTGGGCTAGTGTTAAGAGTGAGCCCTGATAGTATTTTTGGATATGCTCCGACTCAAAGACCTGCGATGCCCAGAGATTTTCAACTCTCTTAATATTATTTATTTTGCCATTGAATCTACAGAGGGAGGAGGAAGAGGATGAGTTTGTGCAATATGAAGAATGGGACAAAGACCTCCCCCTGGGGATTACACCGACGAATGTAGCGTGCATCTCGCCAGGTTTCAGGAGCTAAAAAGAACTACCAGACCAATGGAAAGGATCGGTCAACCTCATTCAAAGACTCTAACTCCACTTTGTAATAGGATCAGATAGGATAGTGTGGGATGTGCTCTGAACAAGAAAAGATGGGCCTTTGTTGTTACCTATCCGATAGTTTCAGTGGTAGAGAAACGCTAGACAGCTGGGAAGCGTGTATAAACTCTTAAAGTGAAATGGTCTTGTGTGACACAAACCAACAGGTCCAAGGATGTATTGCAGAGTATCACAGCAATGAGAGGCTGATACGTGGATTATTTCATCACTAGCCGTGGTTCCCTGTGTATATCCCATTGAGGAACTGCACATGTCCTTGATTACCAGGTATAGATTTGTTGGTGACTCTTCAGCAGTGTACACAGCTTTGTGTTGCATACACTCTGTGGACATTCCTTTGTACACTTACTTGACTTAAGAAGAATCGTATTCTTCAACATTGTGAAAAACACTGTGTGGACGTGTGTAAGTCCAGGGGTCGATTTCCCGAAGCGCTGTTATGCGTCGCAACGTAAGATACGACGCGTTACACATCCTATCTTGAAATGCGTTGTGAGAACGATTTCACCAAACTTACGATGCGTTGAGTGTGTCGTAAGTTCCTTGACAACGAGGTCGAACACGGCAAAGGGTCGTCGTAGGATGCGACACTTAATTTGATAAAGCATAAATGTGTTCAAAATGATGATGAAGCTGCTTGCAAATCACGAAGCCGTGAGAAGGTTAAAAAAAAGAGAGGCTGTTTCGTGACAGAACAAACCCTCTCGACAGTCTCACCATAGCTCAATGGTCTCACTGATGAGGAAATACTAAGACGCTATAGATTTTCCAGACAGGGAATATTTCACATCGTTGAGATGGTACAGGGAGATTATTGATCGTGTCATAAACGTATGCCTCTTATTATGAAGTGTTAATTATAATCACATTAATTTAAAAGTTTGCGTCGTAATGAGTTAGAGCAACATTGTTGCCAAACTAATTCATTATTCAGCTTGCTTGAATGGCGAGCTACCTTAGCGTTTATGTAATAAAAAAAAACCCAGATAAATTCTCATTAAATTAAAATACAGTTTGGGCGGGGAGGGCGGGAGGCACAAGCTCCCCTGTCTGTCTGATTTTCTACTCAACATTTGTTCGTATTAAGTTACGTTTCGATGCGCGTATTTTGTCTGCCATCTTGAATATGCTTTGTAAACGACTGTATTATGAACGAGTCATGCACAGCATAAAACAGTTACACGATTGTACAGGTCATCCTCGTTCAAAAGATTGTCTTTTATTAAAAGTGAAAATGAACCCGATTGCGACGCGTCATACTTACGATGCTTCAGTATTTGCGACGAGTTTGGTGACGAGTTTGGTGAAATTGGGCCCAGGTAGTGTTTCACGTTCCTACATTGTGTGGACTTCTTTTGTTCTCATATCCACACTTCATATGTAATGTTTAAACACAAATACAAGTTTTAGTGCTGATTGGGTCTATGGTGCGTGTGTATTTAGTCCGATCTTATTTTGTTGTGTGTCACACCAACCAAGAAGATTTTTCCTAAAATTGTAACAACATTTCTAAATATTTATAAAACCTGAAATGGCAATGTGTTTATACTGGACATTCTTGTAGTGAACATGAACTCGGATCATAAGTCTTAAATATTTTCAATAAGACAGTGCTGCCAAAAGATTGAAATGTAATTTTGTAATGAGATGATCAGTGTATTTGCCAATTTTATAGACTATTTTTGTCATATTAGACTGACAAAACTCACCCCATTTTTTTTCAATAACAGGAAAGTATATTTTAGGGTTTAATTTCACAAAGCACTAAGATTCATCTTAACTCTTTTAATACCCGCTTTTTAAAAATGTTTTGATCCTAAAATGCCCAGCTTTTTGAGGTTTTTCGAAACTCTGTATAAAAAAAGCCTTTCTCACCAAATAAAATGTATCTTGCTGATTTGTGTTGCCTTGGTACATCCCAAAGTCAATAGTATTTCTTGAGTTACAAATGCCCTCTCGTGATAATATGTATATTACGGGTCGTACATATACGATTGATGACACTTTTTGAGTACATAAAAATTGTTGTACATGTACGATAATGGTGCTTTAGCAATACGTAAAGTAGATCATACATGTACGACCTTGGCATTGAAAGAGTTAAGACTAGTTGTCAGCTATCACCATAATAACTTGTGTTGTGAGACCACACTTTACTTCGGGACTTTCCAAATATTTCAACATTTGTCATGTCGTACAGACAGTAATTTTGGTCAAAATTGATGCACATTTTTTTCATGTCAACATTGTACATACATTGTTTAAAAGTCAGTCATGGTCTCGGACACCACTCCCTCTGTCAACCGTGAAAATGTTGAAAACTTTGGACAGCCTCTTTGATTATTTGAGTTATCTTGTGTACTTGGCCGCCATGTTTGCCCACGCTGCAACATAAATTGGGAGTGTGTAATTTTTATGAAAGTTTGAATGCGCAAAATACTTTGCTAAAAGCACGTAATACACACCCAACTGCATTGTTGGAAAACATGGTGACCTTGGGGGTCCATCTTATCCCGGTGGAACCCGACCCCACCCTGAAGAAACAGACTCCCATAGGTTATGCCTGAATAAAAAAACAAATTACAGAGGGGGGTAGATTTCTCTCTCTTTTTTTATTTAAAAAAATGACCCCCAAAAAAGGAGCAGAGTCGTGCAAACACCTGTGCCTGTTGGTAGCCCCCCTCGGCTACCCAGAACTTGTAGTGACTTTAAGGCCCAAGTGCAATGGTCCATATGTTCTCTGTTCAGTGAAGTTCAGTTAGATGTATCATCAGTGGTCTACTTCAATGGTGTAATGTCTTACAAGACCTGACGAGCTAGACGCAATTGTTGCGCTTTATTTTAGGTGCAGAAGGGTTGAGCAGAAGGGAGTTGTTGCTTGCTTAAATGAGTGACGCCCCCAAGAGTGCTTAAGATTTCACCTCTTGTTGCAAGTTACCTGGGTGCACTGGTGGTGCTGAGAGATATCGACTCTTGTTCCAATGGGATCCTAACCCAGATGATGCAGACTTCTATCCAGATGGTCACATGCTGACTGGAGAAACATGTTCAGCGATGGCCATAATTTCCCCCTTGCTTTTCATGGGACAGCAATTTGGACATTCAGATGTAGTCACTGACAAAACAACTACAAGAGAACTTAATTTTGACCGACTTTGATAGAAATAAAGTCATAAGTGTATAAAACCAATTGTTACAAACATCGAGGGAAAATGTTCGATGATATGACAGTGACAATCAAAAACTTGGTTCCGGTAACTGTTTTAGTTACCTTGAGTGGTGACCTTTTCAACTTAGTCACCAATAAATACCAAAAATGACAGTGAATTAATAAAAGATCTAATATTCTACAGCTATAACTTCATTGGAACATAACTAATGTGATACCCCTACAAAATGACTACAATTTTGACCGACTTTGATTAAAAACAAAGTCGTATATGATGTAATGTTAAGACGTATACTTTGTGCATAATATTACAACATATCTCCCTTTTTTTTATAAAGGAATAAAAGCTGGTTATACATGTACAAGATAAATGAAACAGTCCAGAGTAAATATTGAGTTTGGTTAAATACTCAATAATGTAGTATAGTTCTGTTCTTGAACTTACTTGAACTGACTTGAATCCACCAATGTCATCACACATCATGGGAGGAGACGGTGGTCCTGGTTACTGTTATCAGACCCTTGAGAAACTCTTGAGAATTTTGTCTACATGGCCCTTGAATGTGTTCACACTGGTAGCTTCTATTGTCTCCCTTGGGAGTAAATTCCAGCAGTTTGCCACTGGTTAAACCAGAACTTCCTGAGGTTAAGGTTGGTCCTTCCCTTGTACAGTTTCAGTTCTTGGCCATTGTGCCAAACAGTTGACAAATCGAAGAAGTTCTCAGGGTCCAAATCCTCGAGACCCTGAATATCTTAAAGGTCTCTATCAGATCTCCTCACAGCCTTCTGCACTCCAAAGTGGTCTACTTCACTTCCTTGAGTTTGTCAATAAAGTCCATGTGTACTGGAATTAACTTTCCTTTGATTCTGATCCTCACCTTATCACCAGGATGCAGGACATCAAGCTTTCTCACACCATGTTTGTGGTTGAAGGTGTTCTCGCTATTCGACTTATTCATTCTGTCAGCGACTTTCAGCCTCTGGTGGTCAACTGTTTTTTGGACGGAGATTATCAGGTAGATTTGGAAGGGATGTGCAGATCTCTCTTTCCGTCATTAGGCTTGCAGGGTTTTCTCCGTGACTCTGTAAAGAAGGGTTAAGCGATATGTCATGAGTGCTCGAACAGGATCTTCCTGCCTTAAGATCATCTTGAACATATGTACAGCCTTTTCTGCTTGTCCATTAGACTGCGGACTTGAAGTGATGTCTTTTAATTTCACTAGCGAACTAGTTGAATTCTCCAAGGAACTGTGGACACTTATCCATCACTACAACTTCTGGAATTCCAAATCGAGTGAATGTTGCCTTCATGAAGTTCATCACAGATGTGGCTGCTGTTTTGTGAAGGTTGTGCACATTGTAGAATTCCACAGACGAGGTGATCACTCAGTTTGTCATCCAGAAAAGATCCAAACATGCATGGACTGGCTAAATTCTGGAGCGAAACTGCATGTTGAGCAACTGCAGGCCTGTGAAATCTCTGCTATTCAGCGGATATCCACTTATCATTGACTGTGCTGATTTTTTATTTCTGCTAAAAAAAGAAAGAAGACGATCACAGAATGTGTATCCACTTTTAGACTGTGCGGAAGCTCCAAAAGAAAAGAAAAAGACACGCCCGCTACACATGCATCATACTGCGGACACGATTTCGTAAATCCTATGTACACGTACACCATGTAGATGGACTGTACTGTCATCTATTTTCCTTGCGCTGTGAGATAATGTACTGATACTGTACACAGGGCAGCGCGCAACGTGAATGGAAGGTGATTAGTTGTTGACAATTAAATAAATATTCATGAGATTGTTGTGGTCTCGCAGTTGTTCGTGAGTCGGTAAAAGTTAACGCTGTGTATACTGCAGATACAGCATAGAATCATGCATGTGCAGGCCTTGAAATGAGGCTAGTAAAAAAGTGCAACTCCTTGCCGATAGTGGGCATGGTAAGATAGTTGACATTGCATGTCGTGTATAGACGAATCCCAAGATGATGAATTTAACGTTGATCTGTGCACTTCCGGGTTTGATAACGAGGCTCTCGTATAGATGCTCATTATGTATCGCATGTCACCTGCTGAATGTTCCGTTACAAATGATCAATGTGGATTGCTCTGAAAGTAAAACTAAAATAGGTTTGCCAAGTTATTGGCCGAAAAGTGAGAAAGAGACAGTCAGATGAAGGCAAGTTTATAAATATTTCATGTCAATTTAGAATACAAATTTAAACAATGACTGGGGTATACCTAGCCTTCCAAATTCAATGGCTTGCCAGGTCCGTGTGCCATCTGCTGCACGCGTCATGATGTGTGTAGATTTAACCTCTTCCTTAAACACACTGTACATTATACTCGTACGTGGATTATGATTCAAAAGGTTGTCTTCAATTTTAATTACCAATACATTATCATATCTTATTATTTATTGTTGAGTTGTTGAGGTCTCCTATTTATGTTGTGACCCACATTAATTATCAAGAAAATAAATTTGAAAATGAAAGCTCACTGTTGTGTGATATATTTTTTAGGGAAATATTTTTGGGGTCACAAAGCTATGCCAGCAACCTTGTTAACCAACTGCATCATTCGTGTTTCATTTCCAGTTGTCTTGATACTGATCCACCATGCCTCCATTTGGGACCTCAAGAGGAGTTGAATGTGCTGCATATGGTTGTGACAGTCATTTCTACAACAAGGCTTTTTCAAGATCCCCGTTCCATTTTTTTTTTCATTTCCAGCTGATAGCAAACTTTGAAACAGGTGGTGTTTGAAGATAAAAAGAGCCCATGGTCCTGATGGATTCTTTGTTAGCAAGTCCACACAAGTTTGTAATTTGCACTTCAAAGCAGAGGATATTAAGAAGTCTCTCACAGGAATATGGAGACTTAAACCTGGTGCTGAGCCAGCAAATGTAACTGCTCAGGTTAAGTCACCAAGAAAAAGAAGAGTTCTTCAGAAAACCTCTTTGAAAAATTAATCAACAAATGCAAGTAGTAGTACAGATGCTGATTCGCATATGACAATGGATGGCAATCAACCAATCGACAACGATGAACAAAACATTACTGATGAAAAGGATTTTCTGAATAATGAACTGAAGACAAAGAATGAACATTTAAAGGAAAAGGTCTCCAAACTAGAAAATCTGGCGAAAGGCTGCAAAGTGAGGTTGACTTGCAAAATGAAAAATATGAACAGAGCAAGTTCGTCAACACTTTGGAAAGAGATGATTCCCTAACAAAACATTATACTGGATTTCCAAGCTTTTCCATGCTCCTGGCTATGCTTTCCTTTTTGGACCTGGGCGATATGTGTGAGAACATTATAGCGTACTTTTCTAATAGAAATTCTGAGGATCCCTCTTCTAACCAGCATTCATCAGCAATGGATTTGGACCACAGCTATTCAGTTGCTCAAAAAACTCAAAATAAACCTGGGACAAGTTGGAATCTGTCAGCTAAAGAACAATTTGTTTTAGTACTATGTAGACTAAGGCAGGATTTTTCTGTGCAACATTTGGGATATCTGTTTGGTATTTCAGAACCCACTGTCAGTCCCTATTTTATCAACTGGATTAATTTCATGTACTCCAGGCTTGGAGCATTGTCCATTTGGCCAAGTAAAGACATCATTCTGAAACCAATGCCACAGACTTTCAGAGATAAATATCCAGACACGAGGGTTTCTATTGAGTGCTCAGAAATTTTTGCACAGATTCCAGATTCTCTGACTCTACAAAGCATGTTTTGGTCCAATTAGCATCATACTACATACAAGTGGTGCAATAACATTCATCAGTCAGCTCTATCCTGGATCCATGTCTGACAGGGAAATAGTCATCAGAAGTGGGTTTCTTGACCCAAAACTGTTTGCTAAAGATGATGTTTAGCTGGTTTCCTCTTTTACCCCTTAATGTCAGAGCCATAGAGAACTGAAATACACTGAAAAGTTTTGTAGTCAACACAATTTCCTTTTTTGTTTGTTGCTCTGTCAAAGTTTTATGTTTGATATCAGCTCCAGGTGAGGTTCTTACGAGAGTCGTTCCTTGATCTAATCCATCCGTTTCCGGGAATACTGTCGTAGATGTCCACCAGGGAAGTGGTAAGCGTTGGCCAACTGTCTAAAGTAACTGTAAATTGGGATTTATTTTCTCCACTTTATTACTGAACCATCACCAATGTCTTATAAAACCTGGTTTGGGCTAGTAGACTGGATATTTTCCTGAGTTCTGTGAAAAAAATCCACAGGCAAATCACTGGGGTGGGATTCAAACCCACGACCTTTGCATTGCTAGAGCAGATGTCTTGCCACTAGACCACCGAGCTAGCCCGATGGCTAGAGGCAGTTCGAATCCATAGCAGCGGGTACCGCAACCATTTTAATAGATGTTTATTTTTTGCATCAGGGATGGTCACCTACACAACATTGAAGTGTTTATCCAAATGAACATGTGAATCATTAGATCATTCATGTAATTTTAATAATAATTTATGCTTATAAAGCGCCTTACATCCATCATTGGGTCTCAAGTTGCTGTACAAATTAAAACAGCACCAGACAAAAGGATGAAATATTGAAAGAGCATTAAAAGACGACAGAAACTATTATATGAAAAATAGTATTAGCTGTTGCAAACTGTTTACCAACCAAAAGGACCTGTAGTTAAAATGCAATAAAAATAGTTGGTGGCCTGACGTTTCGACCCTAGCAGAGTCTTTCTCGAAGGGTCGAAACATCAGTCTACCAACTATTTTTGCAGAAATTATTAAACCTAAATTTAGACCAGCCACTAATTAAAAGTACACACCACAAAAACATTCTGAAAAGTACCCCTCTAGTGAAACATTTAAAAGAGGCCTAAATGGGAACAATAAAAGCATCGGAATATAAGTATGCAGCTGTTAACATTCAAAATGCTAGATGTTGTTGAAAAAAAAACATAAACATTATGTACAAACTATTGATATATAGAATTTCTTCTCTTGTATATGTTGTAGAGTCAGTTACTATGCCACCAAGCTCAGTGCCCGGGTCCAAGCAGTGCATCACAGGTATGTCATCTACATCTTCTGATATTAATCCATGAGTCTTTTTCTGTACATTGGCTGATTGATGAATAATGAGGCTACTTTGTTCTGGATCAAAAAAAAAATGTAGATGTTACTTACACAATGTTTTAGTGTCGTTCAAAATAATGCCTACAACACCTTCTATGACCACCAAGAAAGGGTACAGCATTGGACATGGTTACCAGTCTAAAGAAGCTCCTAGCTTAGGAGTTCAACTTAACTAAAATCATATTTAAATAACATCTACATATATTTGGATTTGAAAAAACAACCTCATAATCAATGATTTATCAACAATCCAGGTGAGTTTATTTAATGATATTGGCTGAATTGTTTTACATATGTTTACACAAAAGTGTCTACATAAGTAAGAACTGGTTTCTGATGGATTGTATTTCTGCATTGAAATAGCATTCGATGAATCATCTGGGTTATTTGTGGCTAAGGGGTCAAGCGCACTGGACTCAAGCTCTGGTGTTTTCTGATCAGTTGAGTGTGGGTTTGAGTCCCGCTCATGACACTTGCGTCCTTAGGGCAAGGCACTTGACCATTGGTGCTTCGTTCTTCGGATGGGATGTAAAGCCGTTAGTCCTGTATGTTGTGAAATGCACGTAAAAGATCCCAGTTCACTTTATCATTAACGGATGAGGTTTGCCTCGATGCAGAATGTGCCACAGCACCTTGTAAACAGTTACATTGTGCTGAAGTTAATAAAAATGGATATTATGTTTCAAAAAGAGCCCTGGATAGCTTCTTTAAAAAAATAATTAATGCTTTGAGACCTCATCAGGTGATAAAGTGCTGTACAAGATCTGCGTATTTTCATTCTTATTATCATTAGCAGTTGATGGTAAAACAAATTAACTAAGAAATAAAAGTGTAAGATAGAAGCCAGTTCCCTTTGCATTTCACATTCCAATTATACACTGAATGTTTAATATTTTATTTCTCTTACAACCAGCAAACAAGAATTCATTTTCTGCCTAATTTGTGGGAGATTTAGGGGCAATTCTGGATCCCCCAAGCCCTCTGAATGCTGACTGGTGCCTTATCCTGATAGACCTTTGGCAGTCACAATGTAAAATTAACAGTGTTACTCGCTTGAGTAACCCTACTGAGGAAGCTTTACATAGGTGGGCCAGTGCTGGGAGATCTCTGGACGATCTGTCGGAGGTTTATAAGGAGAAACGGCCAGATGCAAGCAAAGTTATTGAGACCTACAAGAAAAACAATGGTGAGTTAAAATGAAATGTGTAGTCCAGCTCCCTTTAATTCAAGATGCTTTAATTCAAGATGTTCTGTGATTCTGAGATGTTTGCATAGCAGACTGTGAAATTGTTACGAGTATTCCAAGCGATTTTATTTCCGAGAAAATATAATTAGCTGTTGCAAACTGTGTACCAACCAAAAATACCTATTATACAGTCGACTCTCATTAATACGACACGAGTTCGGAAGATACGAGACGCCGGTTTATACAAGGTTTTTCAGCGGTCCCGAATTGTTCTATGCGTGCTTTATGTCTTAAAAAACACAAGATACCAGTACGGTCGTAACGAGAACACAAATAATACAAGGTATTTTAGCGACCCTCATGTTTTTCATACTTTTGTAGCAAGATCTGAAAAATATTGTTGTGTAACAAAAGCTTAAAGTTCGGAATATACACTCTTGTTGCCAAACTATTTATCGAATTGTACCGGCCATGTAGTTCTGTCCGATCCGAACACCTGAAACATTTTGCTGGTATTCTGCGCTTGAAATTCTACTTCCCTTGCACACTTGGACAACTACGAACGAAAAACAACGCTTAGCATGGGCGCTACACACTACCGAATCTGTCACATCACGTGAACAGCAAGTTTGACAGCACTTTGCTTTAATAAAATCTTGAGTTATACACAATATTACATTTCTATGATTAATAAGTCAAGAAAAATGCATTTATCATTGATATTTTAGTAAACAAGATGCTTGTAAGGAAGCAAACCGCTCCGTTCAAGCCTATACACGTGTGTAGTGCACCCTCGCCCAATTGAAGTGCAGATATGGTGCATATTTGGTGTAGTTTTGGTTAAAGTGTTTTCCAAAAGCTGGTGTACACCAAATTGACACCACAATTGTGAGTGGTGCCATTTTGGTGCACCCTGTAGAAATCTCAATCGGAAAATTTTACACTGGGTGCACTTGTGGTGTTTTTGGACCTTCTCAATTTCTTCATTGTTTTTGTGTAATTGATGTATGCCACACTTGACAGTCATATTCAAGTACTGGTCTAACATAACCATTATAAACAGCTTCTTGGTCAACCTTTGCTTTTTTTTCAACAAGGACAAGGAACCTGCCGCTTAAAAAAAGTGATAGTCATGTTTTGGAATTTGGCTGGTTTGGGTAAAACATCATCACGTTTACACCAATCAGAAAGATTGTTTAAGTGCTGTTGCAAGTTGGAATGCTGGCCATAATTTATAACCTATCCTAGTGTGAGGTCATCAACATATTTCCACCTAGTAGGGCAATCCGAAGAGGCACCATTGACAAGTACTATAAAAAGGATAGGTCCAAGGCGTGTTCCTTGGGGTACACCACAAGTAATATACTGACATGCAGAGATGTAACCATTGATTTTAGTACTCAATGTCCTATCCGTTAAAAAGCTACCAATAACAGGTACTAGAGATTTACTTCAATAACTATTCTATGATTAACTCGTTTGAAGGCTTTGGTAAAATCAACTGTACAAAGCTGAGCATAATGCTTGGGTTCAATCCAATCCTTTACCAATATAATTCAGCATATCAATCAAATAATGTGTCATAGAGCATCCCTTACTATTACCATTGCTGTGAGTTTAGTCGAGTTATCTTGTACTATCCATTTGGCTACAAATTGCTCAAAAACCCTCCCCAAAATAGGTGTGAGAGAAATTGGGCATAACTGATCGTATGTGGATATATTCCTTTCTTTCGGAACGGGCATAGCTGTTTTCCAAGGTTCAGGGAAAATACCGTCAATCAAACAGGCATTAATTATCCTAGTTAGAGGAGAAGCCAGTTCTACTGCAAATTCTGTTAAGGGGCGTACGGGTAAATTTAAGGGATGACCGGCTTTAGATAAGTTAAGCTTACTTAGTACTTTTAAAACTTGACACCGAAAGATTGGTGGAGGCGGAGTTTGAGCTTGCAAGTACGTTGGCAATTCATCTAATTTAAGAGCTGGTAATTGACTGCAAATATTTATGAAGTGATTATTAATATTTTTAGCAGCAGTGAAAAGATCAAAACGAGCTCCAGGTATAGTGGAGCGAGCCTGTTTAAGACTACAAAGTTTCTGAATCATGAGGTGCCATTTACCTGGTTGACTGTTCTTTAAATCCTTTACTGAATTATCGTAAAATCTGGCTGGAGTTGTTTTGATCCATGCTGAACTTCATTTCACAATGTTTTCTATTTATTCATATCTATGTGTCTATCAACACAAACCCTCTGACGGTTAGTCAACAGTCTCCTAATATGGGAGGTCAACTGGGGCTTATCTTTTTTACGTTGTCTAACCGCCTCCATAGTACATGATAATTGGCACTACTTACTCAAGGAGTAGTTTATGCACTGGGAACAATGAACAGGTTTTCAGCTTCCAACTCCATTTAAAATTTAGGGAATCTACAGGCAATCACTTGGATGGGATTCGAACCCACAACCTTTGCATTGCTAGAGCAGATGTCATACCACTAGACCACCGAGCTAGCCCAATTTTTTTTTTCACAGAGCTCGGGAAAGCACTGAGCATACAGTGCTTTATACACATCGGTATAAGGGAAAAAACAAATTTCAAAAAAAGAAAAAAGAAGGACTTTGTTTTTAGATATTGTGCAATTCGTCGAGTCACTGCAACAAGGTCGTGTGTCACATTTGTGGTAAAATTGAGTTACACTGTACAAAAAGGTGCTTTATTTTTGTATAAATTGATGGTAAAATTTGTTTGTGTTCAAAATGTAATTACAAAGGCACAGGTTATTAAAGAGCAAGGGAAATGTCAAATTTTATTTTGTGATGTACTCATTTTCCAATAGATAGAGTCCTGAAATGAGTTTCTAACCTCACGTTAACTTGGTATAAATTGCCAATGTATTCCATAACCTTACCCACTCACATGATAACCCTATCTATTGGGAAAATAAGTACGTCACAATATTGAATTTGACAAAACAGGTTGTGCTTATTAATGAACTCCCTGCTTCACTTTAACCACTAAAGGTCATAGATGTGATGGCACAGGTTGTGCTGACTAGTAAACTCCCTGCTGCGCTTAAACTACTGCAGGTCATAGTTGGGACAGCACAGGTTGTGCTGATTAGTAAACTCCCTGCTACACTTAAACTCATGCAGGTCATAGATGTGACGGCAGAGGTTGTGCTGACTAGTAAACTCCCTGCTGCGCTTAAACTACTGCAGGTCATAGTTGGGACAACACAGGTTGTGCTGATTAGTAAACTACTGCAGGTCATAGATGTGACGGCACAGGTTGTGCTGACTAGTAAACTCCCTGCTGTGCTTAAATGCCTGCAGGTCATAGATGTGACGGCACAGGTTGTGCTGATTAGTAAACTCCCTGCTACACTTAAACGACTGCAGGTCATAGATGTGACGGCACAGGTTGTGCTGATTAGTAAACTCCCTGCTACGCTTAACCACTGCAGGTTATAGATGTGACGGCACAGGTTGTGCTGATTAGTAAACTCCCTGCTACACTTAAACGACTGCAGGTCATAGATGTGACGGCACAGGTTGTGCTGACCAGTAAACTCCCTGCTACACTTAAACTACTGCAGGTCATAGTTGGGACAGCACAGGTTGTGCTGACCAGTAAACTGCCTGCTACACTTAAACTACTGCAGGTCATAGTTGGGACAGCACAGGTTGTGCTGATTAGTAAACTACTGCAGGTCATAGATGTGAAGGCACAGGTTGTGCTGACTAGTAAACTCCCTGCTGTGCTTAAACGCCTGCAGGTCATAGATGTAGCGGCACAGGTTCTGCTGACTAGTAAACTACCTGCTTCACTTCAACTACTGCAGGTCATAGTTGGGACGGCACAGGTTGTGCTGACCATTAAACTCCCTGCTACACTAAACCACTGCAGGTCATAGATGTGACGGCACAGGTTGTGCTGACTAGTAAACTCCCTGCTATACTTAAACCACTGCAGGTCATAGATGTGACGGCACAGGTTGTGCCTATTAGTTAGCTCCCTGCTACGCTAAACCACTGCAGGTCATAGATGTGACGGCACAAGTTGTGCTGATTAGTAAACTCTCGGCCTCATTTAATAATAATAATAATAATAATAATAATAATAATAATAATAATAATAATAATAATAATAATAATAATAATAATAATAACACAGCATTTGTATGGCGCACTTTCTCTGTAAAAACATTCAAAGGCGCCAGTGATCTAAGTCAATCAAAGAATTCTCAGATGTGTTCATGGGCCAATCTGAAAAGATGTGTGTTAAGAGAAGATGTGATTTACGCAGATTGAGAACATAAAAAGGCAAGGTTACTGTTCATTTTACTGAAAATTTAGTGACATATTCTGGCAAATTACTTTTACTGAAATGTTAACTTTCATGTCCCTTTTTTAGGTGATGATTTTCTACTGAAAATCTTAGAGGAATTTTGAAGATTGTTGATTTTGTTTTGGAAATGCACATCAACTTTGGACTCAACTATTAAAGCTACTTGCTTTTGCAATTTTGTTTTGGGTTATATTTTTTCTGTGTGTGTTTAAGCCTTTCTACCTGTTGATACCAGTGATCTTGGGGTCCTTGGTTTACTGATGTTAAAAAAAAAAACATTGAGGGGTTTCGCTAAAAAAAGAGGCAGTGCCAAGTGGGAAATAACTAAGAAAAGTCCTTGATTGACCTGGTCGACAAACATGAGCTTGTGTGTTGTTGGGGGGGGGGGGGGTTCAGATAAGAAAACATTGGCTTACATTTACCACTTGTGGTTTACTTCATGCAAAAACAAATTTATGCTCATATTTGATGCATAAGTATGTAAGCCTTTCACCCTACTATTTTCAATACAATCATACAGAAAAGTGGGCTGAAGTTTGGAGAAACACAGCGACATCAAATATGTATTCGCCATGACTTGATTTTCCAACATACAAAAACCTTTCTTTTTTTCTCGTAAGTTGTTCGCAAATTTTGAAATCTGTTTATAGTTGTTTGTCTTTTTTTTAAGAGTATTTGAAATACCGAGTATCGGTTATTCGGTTCATTTGAGTGGAACACAAATTTTGAAGTGCGCCGTTTACCTTGTGTGAATTCTATCATGGTATCTTTTGAATCCCATCTGCACGAATCCCATCTGCACTATAGACTGTTCAAGTCTCGCGCGTATTCGAACATTGTGATCCGTTAAAGCGCGTGAGTTTGTTTCTTTAACGCGTTAAAGCAATGTACGTGGGACCACAGTGGTCCCAAAAATGTTCGAATACGCGCGAGACTTGCACGGTCTATTGTAGGGAGTGCCTCGTAAGGAACGCGCTTTTTCGGTTTGACGAGTGAATGGTCTTTTGTCCCATTGTGTGACGATGTGCTTTATAAGACGTCGCGCGCGCTAGGTTTAAGTATTAAGAAAGAACGACCACAAGAAGACAACATGGCCGCCCTCCCCACATGTTTTTGGTGTTGAGAATTCGTGGGTTTATCTAGCAAAAGAAGCTTCCATATTCTTCGTCAAGGGCAATGTACGTATGATATTTATTTTGTCAAAAACGTGCACTGTATGTGATGTATGTTTGTTGGACTAAGGTGAAATAAATAGGCCTCCTATTTTGTAAAATACTGAAATGGATTTCGTCGTTTCCCTCGGCCTCGGTCAGACGAAAGGGAAGAAAAAACTTGATATGAAACGTTCCTTGTTCAAGTAAACATTATTTAGTCTCATTCAAGTTTTTACTTGATTCAGTGAGGACCTGTGGTGATATAGAATTAATTATTTTAATGTGTTTTTAGAAAGAATTAGTGATATAAAATAAAATTAAATCATTGATAACCAGGTAAAAAACACTTTCTATAATTAGTTATCAGTTTTTCTACCTAACACATGTTTTGAATCCCCATTTACATTTAACAAATGATATGATATTGGGGGTAAGAGTAGAGATCAAGAGACAGCGAATGTAACTCGAGGGACATAAAGTGTAGAATGTAAAGACCAAGGTGTTATACAGTCATTTGACCAGTTCTGGATCATTGACCAGTTCGGGATCACTTCAACTTTGCAACAACCCCATAATTAAGTTACTTCTCACATTACCAATTTCTGTTGATACATGTGAAGAATAACATACAATAAACCAACAAACCCAAAATAAGGTTCCAAACTTCATCAACAAATAAATTATGGCCATTTTCTTGAAGTTTGTCTGCGATTTTGATCATTATTTTTAAAAAAAATGTTGGTTGAAAAATGCTGTTAAACTTCTCACCTTTAAAATTTGAACGCCAGAGCGAATAAAATTTATGTTAAATGCTTAGAATGTGTTAAAAATATTTCAGGTAAATACTGAGCAGTCGTCTTTTTTTTTTGAGGAGACGAAATTACCGAAATTGTCTTTTGGGGGGCATCGTACCCTTGACCAGTTCGGATCACTCACTACTCAGCATCTCTCATTGCGTCAAATGGTGCCGCACTCAGTGAGGTAAAATCTTACTGCTGCAGTCGAAAGTTTATTTGTTGCTTTTAAGATACATTTCTTCAACAAATTCTTGTAGGAATATTGTTTTTTTGTGAGAAAATGAAACTTGGAGGAGGAAATTGCGACTGTAAGAATAGATATTTGGGTCAATGTTGCTTTTAGGCGTGTTTCACCTTTTCATTTGCCTTTGCTGTTGTTTTGTGTTTTTGTTGCTGGATTTTTGCGCTGCTGTTGAATACACTTGCATGAAATTCTCTGGAGAAAGGAAGTCCATGTCCATGCCAACACACTTGTGAAGTTTGTGTCCTTGAGAGACAGTTTTATGAATGGGAGTATTGGTTTGCAATAGAGGGCAAGCTACTGATTCAGAATAGAATAAACTGATCCTGAACTGGTCAAACAGGTTACAATACTTTTCTCAAAGCCTCTTCAAAAGTACTAATCTTTTTTTGTCAGTGAATACTTGGTGAGTTTTATAACATGTTTAGGTAAACTGATAAACTTTTTTGTTAAAAATGTCGAAGAGATTGCAACCAAAAACAATGTGAATTCAAAAAGTGATCCCGAACTGGTGAAATGACTGTACTGCTTAATTTTACTGCAGGAATGGTTTTTGTCAAGTCCTAGTCCACACTAATTTCTTTCTTTTTTTCCTGTGCAACATACATTGAAACATTGAAGTGAAAGGGAATTTGGACATGGTTTTAGTGTTTGAAATGACGATGCCCCCCCTCTTCTGCCCCTTCTGCCTCTTCAGATATAACAATGTCATCTTAAAAATGTAATACACGTTTGAACTAATGTTGCTATAATCACACTGCAAGCGCATTTTACATAAACTTTGATATTTACAAGCATTTTGTTCACTAGTTCATAATAAAACATAGGCTAGTGTGTGTTTGTGAACAAACACTGTAGCTCTTGTTATCTTTGCATAATTTCTTTTACAAATGACAAATAATGCATACTTTGTTTCTTTTACTACAAGAACTACAAAAAACTTGAAAAAAAGCAAAAATATTTAGAGCCGCACTGAAACACTGGCTGAGGCACGCAGACCAATTGTACTGGCACTGAAGTGAAATGGTTTTTTTTATAAATGTGACAATCCATAGTTGGAAATAATGATAGGCCTACCTGCATGACCTGCATGGGTAATCGAGACCTAATTTGTTATGATTTTGTATCTTTAGTTTTCAATTATTGGCCAGTGTATGTAGTAAAATAACTAAAAATGTACAATTTTTTCAAATTCTTTTATCTTTTCACTCTGCTCCAGTGGCAGGATTCATTAACCCATTGATTGTCATTTAAACTAGCTGAACAATCACATAGCTAAGGTGCTTTTCTAAAGCATTAAAATCTCATTTTATGCCTACACTGTGCGTAAAATGTATTTGCAAAATAGTCCATCGCGGAGAAATTTTGATTAGGTGTTCGTGCAGTTGCACTTACTTGCAATACTTACAGTTGCGCATACTTTTTGAAGTGAAAGGGAATTTTGACATAATTTAGTGTTTGAAATGACAATGCCCCCCCCCCCGCCTCTTTAAATAAAATGAATGTAATCTTAATTTTAAAGTGCTCTCAAAGTAATGTTGCTTCAAAAAAATTTGGAAGTGCTTTTGACAAAACTTGTATTAACTCTTTAATGTTTACAGGTATTTTATTTACCTGTGCATAGAAACTAGGCTAGTGTCTGTTTGCTAACTGTAGCTCTTGTTATTTTTTTTTGTTTTTATTTATTTGTTTCATTGATAACTAGGTCAGTATGGAAGCCTTTCATTAAAGGTGCATTACAGGATTGGTTTTTGCTAACAAAACAGTTGCTGGCAGTGTAAGCACTTTATGTAATCCACCATATACATAAACTGACAAACCTGTAGAAGTTTGAGATCGATCGGCCATCTGGGTCACGAGAAAATAGTGAAAAACCGATTACACTTTTGCATGAAATCATGTGAATATCCAGGCATGGTCCGGGCTTGCAAATTTCCCTGGATAGATTTTTGAATATCGCCCTCATGCGTTTCAGCACGGACGGACAGCCGTTGATACCCTCGTTCCTAATCGGGCTTTGGATGGAGGTGGCTGTTTGCGGTTGTTATTGAAAGGCCACCGAAGGGTCATCCGCATAAATAATGAGGCTCTCTTTCATACGCGTACGGCACGTGTGTGGGCATGTGAGTGTTGCAAACAGCATGGAGGTATATTTGGCTACCTCCGAGCTGCGTGCAATCAGGATGTTCATATGAATTTGTCGTTGCAAACTTGTTGAATACATTCGCTGGTTCGCGCACGCCTTCGTTACGTGTACAAATTACCTGGAAAACACAAGTTTGGTGGATAAATGCAATCATATCTCTGGAACCCTTTATTGTACAAACTAGTCCAAAACGGTAAAATAATCCTGAATATCTACTCCTTTATCATGTCATATTTATTTTACATTCAGAAAACATTTTGCCACGTCATTTTGAGGGTTTTACGTCCAATCTTGGTCAAATTTGAGAAATTCCTAAAGTCTACCTGATTTCTGCAACCCGACGGCCGATTGCTTAGTCCAAAACGGATTTGGGAAGTGTACATCCTGACCAACACACTGCTCTAACAAATTTTGTGATTGGACAAGTTTTTCCAACGTCATTTTTTAGTTGAAATTCAGACCAATGAAATGTTATTTCACAGCTTCAAAACAGCCGTTGCTAAAACGTCCGTGTCAAAACTTCCGTGGTGTCGACTCTAAAACTCCAACGCATTTTTCTAAAATGGTAAATTCATGCACTAATCGGAAGGTTTAACTGGACAAAGTTATTTGAACAGAATCAATAACGTATACCCTTTCTTCTTGTAAACATTTTGTTCTAAGATAGTGTCACACATTTAAAAAATAGCAAGACACATTTTGCTTCTCTTGAAAATTTGTCACTTGCTGCGTGAATGTTTTTTGTGTGTGGCGATGACATAGACGGTACCACCAATAGTACAGGGTGGAATTTTCTGAGTACCATTATTTAGCCACAGTGTTGCTCTTTTGTTGTGTTTAAAAGTTTTGGAAAGTTAATTAAAATTTCACAAGTGATTTATTTTCAATAAAAAACAGTAACACGTCGCATTTTCCTTTCTGCATCGAATTGTTTGCATCAAATACGTGAGCGTTTTAAGTTACACGGAATTAAAACACCCCTGTCCGCACAATGGTATCTATCACAAATGTGTGTACGCTGTATGGTATGAGTTATTTACGTGGGAAAAATAAGTTTACATTTTTGTACAATGCATCCGGCCGAACACGCACTACGTGCAGCGGTTCAACCGTGGGAAAATACGCCAGTCTCATGAAAATAATTATTCCTTGTAAATGAAGGAAATTCATCCTTTGTGATTGTACTGTCAATGAACTGAAGCGGTTCTACGTTTTTAGAGTTGCGCTTTTTGTTAGATAATTAATAACAACATGAATAAATTCAAATATCACTGTCAAGTTTATTTCCTTGTACATTTTGTGTCGTTCACTCACGATAAAACGAGAGGGTCATTTACATAAACCTGACCATTTTCGAATCATTCGGCCATAGACTGAAGTAAAGGAATTCAACACTGATTGTGAATGCTGCTTTAGTCTGTGACTGGGCCAAAACCGTGACTTTATTTTGTTACCCTCTCCATAAAGGGAGTTCTACCTCCATGCCCTCTCAATCATGAGCTCCTCCGCTCATGAGCTTCTCTCAACTTATACAAATGAAATTAAAATTAGTCGAGTGTCCGTGGAACTATAGCCTAGTACATATTTTGCTCTGTGAAAAGTACATGGATTATGTGCTGCTTCTTGTTGTGCTCGACGTATGTGCATGTAGGTACGTGTGCGTCTAGCAGAAACGTGGCCAACTCTGCATGCGACATTTCAATTCAGTTGAAGTACGACGCCATCTCTGCATAATGGATACTGGTATTTTCATCGACGTGGATAACAGAGATAGCGTCTTTCTGTGTTCTCTGTTGTACTTTAATCTTTTTCTTGGCACTTTCAGACTGTTTAGGACGCCCTGTTTTAAAAAAAAATAGATCTTCCATTTTTGCTGATGGTCGATCTGTCCGGTTGTCCAGATCCAGACCCGTAACGAGCGCACTGTGTAGAGATCAGTGGGCCGAGTGTTGTGTGTGCAGAACTTCTGGCCGGGGATGTGTGTGTGTGTGACCGCGTTTAAGGTTTAAGTTACTCTAGTTCCCTGACCAAATATTCCATGACGTCTCTTAATGGAAATATAAGTCGGAGATGTTTGGGTCTGGGAGCCAGACTACGTTTAAGTACACAACCTCGTATTCTTGGCTCATCTCCACGGCGGGTTAATTTGGTGGCTTAAAGCGAGTTCAACCATACCAGATTGGCGTGGCGAGATCGATCATATTTCAGAACGATGTTTGCTGCGAACCTAGAAACCGACCGTTCGCGAATTATTTGCGTGTGCCGAATTGAGAGAAAAAATAACTATTATTGGTCGTGTGAGGGCAGTATCTACGAAATCGATTCAAAAAATGAATAAAACGCTCACTGAGCGATAAACTCCAAACGGGAAATTAGTTTTATTTATTTCTCATCAAATATGACATTTCAGACAGAAATATTTCAAGGGATGTTTTCTACTATCATCATCATTAGACCGTGTAAGTTTTATGTAAATCTGTGATCTTAGACGATTTTTTTTCTTACCAATCCTGTAATGCTCCTTTAATTTTATCGAAATCGCAAACATAATGATAATGTATAAATTGTGTTTTTACTACTTTGCAATTTTTTTTTTACTAGAGAAAATATTTATAGCCGCACTTAAACAAGAACTTTCATTTCAAAAACTGGCTGAGGCATGCAGACCAATTATTAATAAAACAGAAATTACGTTTATTTGGACTTGACATGTTTACTGGGATTAAAGAGAAGTATTTTTATAAACGTGACAATCCATAGTTTTAAATAACTATAGGCCTACCTGCATGGGCAATCCAAACCTAATTTGTTATGATTTTGATCTTCAGTTTTCAATTATTGCCCTGGGTTATGTAGTGAAATAACTCAAAATGCAAAATTGCCATATTTTTGGTAAATTTAATTATTATCTTGGCACTTTGATCCAGTGTAAAATTTAATGACTGCACTGTTCAAGTCGAAACCTTGCCTGGTACTTCAAACATGATCCATGCATCCACTTGACATTTTTGTTGGTGCTAGAACGTGAAGTGTTTAAAGGGGGAGATTTGTTTTATTTATTTCTTTTTTTAAATTTTCAGTCAGACATCCTCCATCCACATGAAAGTTGTATTAGTTTGGGTTCAGAATAAGTCACTTGTAGTGCAAGATCACTAGTTTCTCAATGAATAAGATATGATTTCTTTAAAATTGGCCAACATGTCACATTTTCAATTAAATCAACCTTAGAATTAGTAACTCAGTTTTATTTAAGTTGCAAGTTGTAGCCTGCCTGGAACTTCAAGCATGCTTCCATTTGATATTTTAATTTTTGTTGGTACTAAATAATGTAATGTTTGATTATAAGATAATTGTGTTAGTTTTGTATATTTCATTTTAAGTCAGAAACCTACTATCCACATGGCAATTGGATTGTTCAGCTTCATGTCCCATTTTCCCATTAAATCAACTAAATCTATAACTGAATTATTTTTATTGCAATCTGTAGCAGGCATGATACTTCCAACACTGCCTAAGGCATACATTCACTTGGCCATTTTATTTGGAATAAATACTAGTAATAGTGAAATGTTTGATAAGACAATGATTTTTTGGTCTTGGAGTTTTTGAATAATAAAACCTCACTCTTTTTTTTAAACACATTTTCCATTATATTTAAAAATGTCGGCTTTGAGCCTGATAAATATCTTTCAATTCTGTTGAATGTTGAAGTAATACATGTACCAATTAGGACATAAAGTGAAGACCGTTTATGTACTAAATAATCCCCGAATAAATATCATATTTTAGAATTATATTCCTTCACTTTGGACAATAAATCATGGCATGTGTGTTCATCCTCTATTGAAACGATTAAGATAAACCCCACGAAACAACTTTAAAATGGCCGCTCATTTTTTTTATAGACCGCATAATGTGTATTTAGCAAGCACACCGCGTATTTCGTATACAATGTTGCCCTCGTACAAAATGGCGCGCGTGTCTCCTTGAAATCCCGTCGCGTTTGTGCATGTAGCATTAACAGTGCGCCCTCTAGTTTCTATATATAACCACATGTCCATTTTGAATCAAATCAATAACTGCATAGTAAGAATCTCATGCTGGCACCTTTGACGAAGGCAGTGCAGCCATCGCAATAGACTGTGCAAGTCACGTGTGTATAGGAACGAGAAAGTGAGTCAAACGAACAACTTTTTTTTTCTAAAATCAAATCTTTGTTTTAAATTATATCTAATGACAAAATCTGACCAACAAAAATACCCATTACAATTTTTGTAACATTAGTTTTAGCTTTTAAAATATTTTGTTATTCTTTTTGTAAAATGTTTATTGAAATAAAATTTAAACTCTGGGACAAGGATGCCTATTTGATCTTAACCTTTTAGAAACCCCTTATGCGGATTTCTAATTGTCAAACGAGCGTAAAATTGATGCGTGACACAGTTTATAGAGGACGCTTAATCCTCAACAACCATTGACTGCAATAAAAAGGATTTGCCTTGCAATTACATCATCTGGCAATTATCATCGTGCATCGAAACAAGCGTTTACATAATTTTTGTGGTTTGGAGATGAGCACAAAACTCTAAATTTTTTGCAGAAGCCGGAAATTGATGTTAAGTTTAATCCTTGGGTTTTCCTTGTTATATTGTTGAATTGATTTTACTTTTATATTTTTTATCATTAAGTATTACGTTCCCAACAACATAGGCCTATATAATTTTCATGGTCACAAACTACTTTCCACTAAAATATTTGACAAAACAAAATCTAGCCCATGTTAAACTCCATATGATTGGGACCACATTGGTCCCAGAAGTTTGAATGCGTGCGAGACTTGCATAGTCTATTGTTTGGCATTGTTTTTGGTTGTGATTAATCCATGACATGAATGGAGTGTCATATATCTAAATTTTTATTGAAAATGTTTACAAATAGGCCTACCACATAATTGTGGTTTTGCATGGTCTCAAGTTCCCTAAAAAGATTCACTGCAAGAAATAAATGGTCTGTTTGAGGAAGAAGCATTCTCACTCTACAGATGACACATATAAGTTCAAGTTTGTCCATCCTTAAGTTTGTTTCTGCTTGAGTGCTCAGGCTGTATTTTTCAGACCTTTCTCCCAATGAACATATTTTTTCAAACTCCATATGTTTTCAAGAATTGGAACTGTTTGGATAATAAGACACTTAGCAACAAAATGTATTGCTAAAGTTATTAACTTTCATTTTGTTAAAAATAATTATAATTACTATTTAGAATTCTCCTTTTAATTTAACACTTGACAATCCACATTCATGTTCCCCTGCTTTGTATTGATTTGATTTTAACAAAATTAAATAAATAAATAAATAATGTATTGTTTTTTTAACTGACACAATTTTAGTAGCTCCTTCAACTTAATTCCAGTAAACCTGTTCACTGTGATAGCTTTGCTGCGTAACTTATTGGGTCAGAGCCAAAAATATTTGCTTACCGTTTTCCCTGATTCTGAAATCTCTCCATATTCTATGATGAACTAATATGAAAATCTCTCTGATTATGGAATTGTTTTCGCTGTTATGTTGAATGTAATTCTAGTTATCTTCCTGATTTTTATTCACAACAAACCTAATTGCAAGATGCAAATGTTGGCAGCACTGTTTTGTAACCACATGCTGGACTTTTCAAATCATAAGTAATTGTGATGAAGACATTTGTACTAAAAGTGTTTGTGTTTGCTTTTCTTTCATATGCCCCTTTACCCTGAGTGTACTCGATCGCTACAACCAGCCAGAATCTTGTGATGTTCGCTTAGCCTAGTCTCTGTTTGCATTCACCAAGAGTTAAATTCCATCTAACAAGTACTTGGTAAGTTAATCCAACAACTATCCAATTTAGTAAAGCAGTGGTTTAGAATGTTTCTTATGTGAACATCTAGGACTGAGTGGCCCCTTAATGACAAATGCAAAACTACATCATGTACCTGTGCAGTTTGTATGGATTTTATTAAAATGTATATTTGTATATTTTTGAGCTCCTGGTAAATAGAGTTCATTGGTAAAGAATAACATTCATTTGTGGATTTTGATTCGTTTGTTCAAATGAAGATGAAGGATTTGCTTATCGCCCTATCAATCATTTCAAATATGAAATTGTGATTAACCACACTTATTCACCTTGGGCGGGCTCATTTAGGGGTGCTCGAAATTGCAAAACTTATAATATTGCTTCCATATCACTGGAGCTACTACCTTCACTCTGATTTTTGTTGTCAACCATGTTTCACAGGTTCACAGTTTTGACAAATGTTACCTTTTTGCATACATGGCACTGACTTAGTGTGGGAGCCTGGGATGGAGTCCTGCTCATCTACACATGCCCACTCATCGGGACAGACCCTGCAACCACTGGACTCCTGTGTTGAATAGCCTCTGACTGGTCAGCTTGGAGCATCGTTATAGGCAAGGTAAGGTTATTTCTGTAACTTTATACCAAACTAACACCATACTGCATGTTATTAACAAGCTCACTTCCATCTTAACAATCACTTAACATCTATTAAATTCACTTCCCATCATGTTTGTAGTTTTCATCTTCATGTCACATTTTAATCTATCATCAATAACTTTGCACCATCATCTGCCATCAGTCACTAGGCCATGTAACAACCACTTCACACCTTTTCATGCACCTCAAAAAATGCCAAAGTGAATGGAGTTCTGTTTTGGAATTGCCATTTCTGATTGTACTTATTTGTCTTTTATTTACTGCAATGGTGAACTGCCGAACCATCTGCCAATGAGCAAGTATTCCTCCAGTGCAAACTACACATGCCATCCTAGGACCATGAAGACATCAATGGAGGTGTGTTACGCTATGAGGAGAATCTTGTCTACTCATTTAAAAATTAAGGAATAGAATCTAAAGGTAAGTTTTCTTTCAGGTTGCTTTATAATTCAGATATTCATACGGGATCGTTATTTGTTAAGATTTCTTAAATAAGATATTTCATTGGTCTTTGTTAAAGAGGGGCTATAAGGTCAAATTGAGTTTTGTGATCCACTGCTTTTCCAGTAGAGTCCTTATGAAAATGGGGGGGGGGAGTTACAAGTCTCTAAACTCGGCTTAACATGGTGTAAAATGGCACCATGTTAAGTGCAATTTTTGTCAAAATTCAAAAACGTTTGATGACATCACATTTCAAATATATATGGTCAGTACATTTTTTTCCAGAGATTTTTCAATTCATTCCTAAATTGTGATGACATTCAGTCAAATGTACAGATCCATTTTTTTTAAAGCTGTTCAAAGACGCCCTGTTTAAAAATACACCCTTCAACAGTATAAAATAATACTTAAAAAGATAAAGTGACAAGTATTTAATGTGAATAATGTAATTGGTGACTTGATTCACATATAATTCAGGAGTTTTCTGCCGATCAGTAAGGGCCAAGATGACAACAGATTGGTGCCTGGCTGTACAGGGAAGTGTTCCTCTCTCCATGGTAGATGACAAGATGTGTTGCAGTCTGATGGATGATTCATCAGATGTAGCTGGTAATGTGAAGATCAACTGATCGAATCATTTTTATGAATTAAGCCTTTAGACCTCCTGCCTGTTACTTGAGAACCGCCTGAAAAGTATGCAAGTTGTATTTTGAGTTTTATACATGCGATTGAAATGCACCAAATGGCCGTAGATAGAGCATGATCTCAATATTACAATGCTTCTTTAATAACACATGGTTCCCCTTGAAATAAAGTTATTTTCGACCTTCAAAAGGTGTTGTAAGTCCCATTCTAAACAACACTCTTACGCAGCCTCCCATGCAACACACGATGAGTAGTTGTTTTGTTTGCGTATCGACCATTTATTAGGTACAGTGTATTTTATTCACAATGTACACAGTTATGGCAACCGAACTTGCTTTCTCGATGAACTTACAGAGTTTTTACACATAGAATACCATGAATAGAAAGGATTTATCAGAGAGTAAATTGCGTCAATCTTTTTTTAACAATCTGTGTCTTTGAGATGACAGTACAGTTGAGCAATCTTCTATGCACAACTTTCCAATGTAGCAAATGTTCACTTCATTCGCAAACGATCTTTCCTAATTTTAGTCCCTTTGTTTTCAACCTTAAACCTTCAATATGGTAAAGCAAACAAAACAACTGTGCAAATCATTTGAAAGGTAACAGCATCCCTTACAAAATAACCTGTTCAAAACAGAAGTTATCTAATGATTTCTAGGTATAGTGAAAAATCTTGTCTCTTTCCGTGCCATGCTCAAAGAATACATGACCCAATGCTTACTTGTGAGTACATTGAGTAACAAATAAATCTGTATCACGTTTTATGCTCACCATCAAGTCATTTTTCAATTTGAACAATATTTGCAGGATGACGAATTACTGGGATCCTCTTCGATGTAATCAACAGACTGTGAAGACACCAATGGAGGTATGCTATCGTCCGATTAGTGACATGATCAAAGTTAACGATTACAGTTGAAGGTAAGATCTCTTTAGATCAGATTTGTTACTGTGCAGTTTAAGAAACTAGGGGAAAATACTTTTATCCATCTAACACTTGTTGAATGTATGGATGACGGTTTTGTACATGTACTGATTGTTTAGATGATCCTTCTTGTAGAGTGACTCGGCAAACTCCCACTGAGGGAATATAAATACTGGTTTAGTTCTATGATTATGAATTGCTCAAATCAATAAATTGTGACTCGGTAACCAGACAACAACACTTATTCTAGCCATTGTGAAATCAATGGTTCGCTTGTACTTCTTCCTGTAGTGTTTGACTGGCTACAATATTTTGAAAGAGGGTTGAAGTCAACTTTGGAGTCAATGTTGCGATTTCCCTTTCAAGAGCAACTTGTGTAATATTGAATGCTCGACTTGTACCGCTCTATATTTGATTGCCTCAAATCTGTTCATGAAAAGTAGCGATTGAAATCATTTTGAAGTTAATTTTGTAATTTGAATGCAGTTATTATATGACTCTTCATGTACAGGTGATGTCACAAGGAGTTATTTGGGTAAAGATTGCTATTAAAGGGAAGCATGGACGACCTCGGATGGATGAGTGTTGTGGTATCCGGATGCAAGTTTCAAGGTAAGATGACTTCAAGACATTGAAGTACCGGATTATTATTGATCTCCCAAAAATTAAATTAGTGTGAATGTGAAAGCTGACTGATAAAAAGGTTCATTAGCAGCAGTCCTCCACAGAAATATTTCCTGTCTGTAATACTCAGTCAAGGAAAGTGCTTTTGAAGATCTCATATTGCTTATTTTGATTGCGACAATCAAAATTAGCGCAATATAATCATGCACTCAATCCCTGACAAAACTATTTTCTGTTGTTTCCTCTGAAAGGTGATCACCAAAATCTGATGCAAAATTCATCAGTTTTGATGTTTTTTTTCGTCATGGAAACACTTGAACTAGATGATGAGAATTATTTGACTCTTTCAAAATATCTTGGAGAAAGAAACCATAACAAGTTATGTAAAACTCACCCAACCACTTTTCTGATGCTCTTTTTAATACATGTTGACTATGTTAGTGAAAATCTTTTACAACTTGGTAAATGCATTTTTAGTTTGAAGCATTTTGGAAAGAGCCACCTCGGGGTGGCTTTTCCAGGGTGCTAAATAAATCAATATTTATATTGAAACTAATCATTGCTTCAATACTACTGGATCTACCTACATGAACTCTGATTTTGTTCGTTTCTAAAACATGTTTCACAACTTTGAAAATGTCACCTTTTATTACACACATGCAGTTACTGAGTGTTGGAACCAGGGATGGATTCCTGCTCATCCAAAACAAATTGTTTACAACTGACTGTAGCAAGTTTGATTTTTGTTTCTCCAGGGTATCTCGATGACTGGAATTGACACAGTGTACTGCTAATGATCATGAAGACATCAAGAGAGATCTGGTGTTGACTAATGACAATGTGGAGATAAATGATTTGTTCGATAGTGACAACTACTTTGATGTAGTATTCCGCTGTCAACATGGACCATGAAGATTGAAGTGATGTCTATGTTACAAGGAGATTTGCATCATGGCATAAGGAGACTGATATCCAGGTATCTACATCTTCATATCATCAGATTCACTTATGGAATTTGAAGGTGAGATTTCTTCTTTGCAGTTGAAATTGTGTGCATGAACTGTCAAACCTAAACCATTCTTAATCATATCTTTGAAGAAACTATCATTGGCCTAAAGTCGCTTTTCTGATCTACATTTTGGATACAGATTCTTGCTATCAGTTGGAAACTCTGTTGATTTTTTATAAGAAATTTGTTGTCAACATTCTAAATGCCATGTTTAGTTTAGAATCTTCGTGTTCGTCATTGTATTTCATGTTATTAAGTTTGGCTGTTTGATGACTGTGACTGCCATATACTAAACCATCTTGACAAAGTGATTTTGTTTGTTTGTAAAACACGTTTCACAACTCTGACAGTGTCGCCCTTTTTTACATAGTGGCTATGACTGAATGTTGGAACCTGGGATGGAGTCCTGCTCATCCAACTGTTAACAATTTGATTTTTGTTTCTCCAGAACATCTTGATGACTGGAATGGACACAGTACTGCTACCGATCATGAAGACATCAAGAGAGATCTGGTGTTGACGAATGACGTCTTGGAGATGAGTGCATCACTGAATCAAGGAAAGGAGTATCAAATTTTGTTTTCTTAATTGTTTATATTCTAGGCCGGGTCTTGTTGAATACTCAGGGTGGTAACAAGTTTATCCTTAAGTCTTGTGACATCAATTGGTAGTGATCTGAGGAATAGAAATGACCATTCCTAATTTTGTATACACTCAATACCAGTACCAGATATCCTGAGAAAAGTGTTGGTCTGATCCACAACATGCAAACAATTTATCCTCCAATACTTGGTTCTAAATTCAATTTACCAATTCAAAATAAACATGTGGTGACAATTGTAGCACATGTATTTCTAGTAGATTTCTTAGTTCGTTGAAAACATCAAAGGCAGTTTAGATACGGGGACTAACATTTCAAATCTTACAAAGCCATATTTAATTCAGAATCTTTCTGTTCTTAGTTGTATTTGATGTTATCCAGGTTGGCTGTTTGATGACTTACTGTGACATTGACTGAACCACCCAACTAAGTTGCTCGGATTGAACTGTCACTCATAGGTATATTTGTTTCTGTTATCTCTCTACAAAGTTCCATCTGTTTGTAATATTTTTAAATGTACCTTGTCCGACTTGTTTTATAAAAGTGTATTTCGACCTGAGGAGTTTGATGTCATATTAGTGAATTTTTTAAAGCAGTATTCAAGTGCTGATCATCAGATGATCAAAATTATATTCGTCTGTAAATGATTTGTACTGATGTGATTACAATTAAATTGCCATTCAGGTGATTGTGACGACTGATTTGATGTAGTTTTCCGCTGTCAACATGGACCCTGAAGATGAAATGACATCATGGCACAGGTGGACTGACATCCCAGTATGTACATCTACGTATCACCAGGTTCACTAATGGAATTTGAAGGTGAGATTTCTTCTCTGCAGTTGAAATTGTAGGCATGGACTGTCACACCCAAACCATTCTTTATCCTTGAAAACACCAACATAGGCCTAATGTTAGGTAGCCTGTATGACTTGAGTTTTTCCGTTACATGAAGTCTTTTTAGCTGTTTCGCAGTGTAGCGCAGCGAAACAGCTCTTGTTTTTTTTTTTTTTTTTTTAAATTGTATGTTTCAGCAAAAAACATTTGTATGCGTTATTTTGCAATGTTCCCAATGAGCGATTGCAATGAAACTTTCAGTGATTGAAGGTATTGGTGCAATAATGATCCTAAAACAGTGATATCATGATGACGTCATCACCTGTCACGTGACGTCATCTTACATTTTCCTTTTTAAAAATATTTGAAAATTAGTAACAAATCAGCCACAAGAGACCGTAGGTTTCTGTTTGCGGGATTGTATAGGGATAAATTAAGTCTTTATTTTATTCAGTGTGCGTGACCTCACATGACCTCTACTTCCGGTAGAAACCGGAAGTTCCTCGTAATTCAAAAGTGCTAAATGTTATAAAAACGCTTTCAACGATGTTAGTGTCTGGCAAGAGTGCATTTAAAAAAAATACCGATGACGTCACAATACAGACGAGCGCCCTCTAGCGGCAGGTTGAAAACTGTTCAAAATGGACTTTTTGAAGAAGTGTGTGGAGAAAATTTGTGTAATCACTTCAAAATTTACACACATGTTGACCGTCAGGCAGCCATCATATGTGTGAAGTTTCAGATCGATGACGTCATCGGGGGTCACGTGACGCGGCATTAAAGGGGCCTTTTTTGAAGTCGTATAAGTCTCGAAGTATTAGTGCGATCATGTTGAAACTTGGTAGGCTGTTAGATATTGGCAAGTTCTTGTAAATTCTGAAATGACGTCATGATGACATCATCACATGATTTTTTATGATATTTTTCTATTTTTTGCACCTTTTAGTCATAAATTGCTTACAAAACGTGGTATAATCCAAATTCTTTTTTAAACAGGCTTGATACGTCATAACTGCTTTGAATACAAAAAAAACTTTCAAATTCAGTTGAGCAATTTGAAAAAGTTATGACGAAACAGCTCGGCATTTGTGCACAAATGCAATATGTCTAGTTTATTTTTATTTATTTTAGAATCCACATCCCTTTTTTGTTCCCCCTAAAATTTTGAACAAAATTCTGGGTGCTATTGGGGAAGTGGCATCCACCAACAAGCACCATCTCAAAACTAATTTATTTTAAGTATTTTTTTCTTTCTCAGTGTTGTTGATTGTGAGTTGCTGTGGTCTTTGTAGAGCGCCATAAAAATTACCCATGCTGTAATAAATTTTAGCATTATGGGTTTTTACAACATTCTTGAAATATTAGGTATACACTTAAACTTTGGAGTTAAGTTATGATTTTGATTTATTTCTAGGTGACATCATGAGGAATTACAAATTGTTGCAAATGATGCAAACCTTGAAGATTCCACTCCTGTACTGTGTTCTGTTGGCAACCTGGACCATAAAACCATCAATGGACATGTGTCAAGGTGAGACAAAAATCTTATTATTAGTTAAGAACTTTCCTGTTGGTATAAAACTGAAACATAGTGAGTCTAGTCTTGATTCACATCAAACAGATTCTGTATGCCGTTGAACTTGGGCCATTCTTGAAATATTTCTCAGAGACTTCAAAAAACAGCAATTTTTTTTTGATTTGTTAGAATAAGTTGCCCAGTCACTGTAAGTAAGTCGGTTTTCTGATCTGCATTTTGGATACAGATTCTTGCTATCAGTTGGAAACTGTTGTTTTTTGTATGAAAATTGTCTTCAACATTCCAAATGCCATGTTTAGTTTAGAATCTTCGTGTTTGTCATTGTATTTTATGTTTTTAAGTTTGGCTGTTTGATGGCTATGTCTGCCATATACTAAACCATCTTGACAAAGTGATTTTGTTTGTTTGTAAAACACGTTTCACAACTCTGACAGTGTCGCCCTTTTTTACATAGTGGCTATGACTGAATGTTGGAACCTGGGATGGAGTCCTGCTCATCCAACTGTTAACAATTTGATTTTTGTTTCTCCAGAACATCTTGATGACTGGAATGGACACAGTACTGCTACCGATCATGAAGACATCAAGAGAGATCTGGTGTTGACGAATGACGTCTTGGAGATGAATGCATCACTGAATCAAGGAAAGGAGTATCAAATTTTGTTTTCTTAATTGTTTATGTTCTAGGCCGGGTCTTGTTGAATACTCAGGGTGGTAACAAGTTTATCCTTAAGTCTTGTGACATCAATTGGTAGTGATCTGAGGAATAGAAATGACCATTCCTAATTCTGTATACACTCAATACCAGTACCAGATATCCTGAGAAAAGTGTTGGTCTGATCCACAACATGCAAACAATTTATCCTCCAATACTTGGTTCTAAATTCAATTTACCAATTCAAAATAAACATGTGGTGACAATTGTAGCACATGTATTTCTAGTAGATTTCTTAGTTCGTTGAAAACATCAAAGGCAGTTTAGATACGGGGACTAACATTTCAAATCTTACAAAGCCATATTTTATTCAGAATCTTTCTGTTCTTAGTTGTATTTGATGTTATCCAGGTTGGCTGTTTGATGACTGACAGACATTGACTGAACCACCCAACTAAGTTTGCTCGGATTGAACTGTCACTCATAGGTATATTTGTTTCTGTTATCTCTACAAAGTTCCATCTGTTTGTAATATTTTTAAATGTACTTTGTCCGACTTGTTTTATAAAAGTGTATTTCGACCTGAGGAGTTTGATGTCATATTAGTGAATTTTTTAAAGCAGTATTCAAGTGCTGATCATCAGATGATCAAATTATATTTGTCTGTAAATGATTTGTACTGATGTGATTACAATGTAATTGCCATTCAGGTGATTGTGAGGACTGATTTGATGTAGTTTTCCGCTGTCAACATGGACCATGAAGATGAAATGACAGCATGGCACAGGTGGACTGACATCCCAGTATGTACATCTTCATATCACCAGGTTCACTTATGGAATTTGAAGGTGAGATTTCTTCTCTGCAGTTGAAATTGTAGGCATGAACTGTCACACCCAAACCATTCTTCATCCTTGAAAACACCAACATAGGCCTAATGTTAGGTAGCCTGTATGACTTGAGTTTTTCTGTTACATGAAGTCTTTTTTATTTTTATCTATTTTAGAATCCACATCCCTTTTTTGTTCCCCCTAAAAATGTTTTACAAGTTTCTGGGTGCTATTGGGGAAGTGGCATCCACTGCCACCAACAAGCACCAACTCAAAACTAATTTATTTTAAGTATTTTTTTCTTTCTCAGTGTTGTTGATTGTGAGTTGCTGTGGTAATTGTAGAGCGCCATAAAAATTACCCATGCTGTAATAAATTTTAGCATTATGGGTTTTTACAACATTCTTGAAATATTAGGGATACACTTAAACTTTGGAGTTAAGTTATGATTTTGATTTATTTCTAGGTGACATCATGAGGAATTACAAATTGTTGCAAATGATGCAAACCTTGAAGATTCCACTCCTGTACTGTGTTCTGTTGGCAACCTGGACCATAAAACCATCAATGGACATGTGTCAAGGTGAGACAAAAATCTTATTATTAGTTAAGAACTTTCCTGTTGGTATAAAACTGAAACATAGTGAGTCTAGTCTTGATTCACATCAAACAGATTCTGTATGCCGTTGAACTTGGGCCATTCTTGAAATATTTCTCAGAGACTTCAAAAAACAGCAATTTTTTTTTGATTTGTTAGAATAAGTTGCCCAGTCACTGTAAATAAGTCGGTTTTCTGATCTGCATTTTGGATACAGATTCTTGCTATCAGTTGGAAACTTGTTTTTTGTATGAAAATTGTCTTCAACATTCCAAATGCCATGTTTAGTTTAGAATCTTCGTGTTTGTCATTGTATTTTATGTTTTTAAGTTTGGCTGTTTGATGGCTATGTCTGCCATATACTAAACCATCTTGACAAAGTGATTTTGTTTGTTTGTAAAACACGTTTCACAACTCTGACAGTGTCGCCCTTTTTTACATAGTGGCTATGACTGAATGTTGGAACCTGGGATGGAGTCCTGCTCATCCAACTGTTAACAATTTGATTTTTGTTTCTCCAGAATATCTTGATGACTGGAATGGACACAGTACTGCTACCGATCATGAAGACATCAAGAGAGATCTGGTGTTGACGAATGACGTCTTGGAGATGAATGCATCACTGAATCAAGGAAAGGAGTATCAAATTTTGTTTTCTTAATTGTTTATGTTCTATGCCGGGTCTTGTTGAATACTCAGGGTGGTAACAAGTTTATCCTTAAGTCTTGTGACATCAATTGGTAGTGATCTGAGGAATAGAAATGACCATTCCTAATTCTGTATACACTCGATACCAGTACCAGATATCCTGAGAAAAGTGTTGGTCTGATCCACAACATGCAAACAATTTATCCTCCAATACTTGGTTCTAAATTCAATTTACCAATTCAAAATAAACATGTGGTGACAATTGTAGCACATGTATTTCTAGTAGATTTCTTAGTTTGTTGAAAACAACAAAGGTAGTTTAGATAGAGAAGACTAACATTTCAAATCTTACAAAGCCATATTTAATTAAGAATCTTTCTGTTCTTAGTTGTATTTGATGTTATCCAGGTTGGCTGTTTGATGACTGACTGTGACATTGACTGAACCACCCAACTGAGTTGCTCGACCTGTCACTGTTACCAGATGACCCACTCATAGGTAGTTTTTCTTCTGTTATTCTTCTACAAAGTCCCATCTGTTTGTAATGTTTTTAAATGTATTTTGTCCGTTTATAGAAGTCTTTTCGACATATGAGGAGTGTTATGTCATGTTGGAAGAATTGTTTTAAGCAGTATTCCAGTGCTGATCATCAGTGCTGACCAAATTATATTTGTCTGTAAACGATTTGTACTGATGTGATTACAATGTAACTGCCGTTCAGGTGATTGTGACGACTGATATGATGTATTCTGCTGTCAACATGGACCATGAAGATTGAAGTGGCGTCGTTGTTCAAGGAGAGGGACATCATCATATGAGGAGACCGACATGCAGGTTCTTACATCCGCTGACCAGCAGGTTCACATATGGAATTTGAAGGTGAGATTTATTCTTTGGAGTTGCAAATAACTTTGAAAGGTTTATCTTCATTTACAAGTGAAATGTTTTGCATGAGTTGAAATCCGAAACCATTCTTCAAAACATTCTAAAAGTAGGCAACAATGGTCCAGTGTTGGATAAAACAGACTGTAAAGACAATTAATTTCCATGGTCCATTTCGACAGCAGAATACTACATCAAAGTAGTCGCCACATTCACCTGAAAATAAACAAAGTTGTTATGACATCCATAAAAACACCTACCAACAACCTGCAACTTGATATGAGACATAAAGCTTTACACAAATATTAGTTTTACATTTTTTATGGATGTCATAACAATTTTGTTTATTTTCAGGTGAATGTGACGACTGCTTTGATATAGTATTCCACTGTCGAAATGGACCATGGGGAGAGAAGTGAAATCATGGTACAAGCAGAGTTATCATTATCGCAAGAGGAGACTGACATCCAGGTATCTACATCTACATAAAACCAGGTTCACTTATCGAATTTGAAGGTGAGATTCATTCTTTGGAGTTGAACCCGGAAACCCATTGTTCTTATGAAGTTGATCATTAATTAATGAATATTTTCATTGATGCAGTGTTCTGCTGTCTCAACAAACCAGATGCTCATGTGATGAATGGGTATGGAGTGAGTTGATGAATTGCCCGCAAGATTTCTTGCAAGCCTTGACAACCTTTGATCATCATTCACAACTTAACAGTTCTGTCACACAGGC